>CAWUFW010000919.1:0-2400000 GCA_963921515.1 Calotriton arnoldi | reverse complement strand
TGTCCCTGTGCTTCACACAACATAACCCAGGGTGGTGGTGCTTTGTGGGATCTTGTGTTAGGATGGAGGGCATTGCATTCTACCAGGTGGGTACTGTGGAGTTTGTGTTGGGGGGGTGAGGGGAGGTGCTGGTGACTATAGTCAGTGCTGCAAGTCCCCCTTCCCACCCAGCCAGCCAGATATCCCACCATGGAACGTGCTTGCATTGCAGGGAGTGGAAGTTGTCTCTCAGGATGTCAGTCAGTGGTGTCCTGCTGTTTGTTGGTGCACAGTTGCCAGCAGGGCCTTGTGCTCCCCACAGCAGTAGCCAGTGTCAGCCATCTTGTGAGTCCTTCTCCACTCCCTGTGATGTGAGCATGGTTCAGGGTGGTGTTGATGGGACAGTTGTGGGGGGGCAATATGTGTGACTGCGACTCCCATGATGCTATTGGCTACACTGACTTGGCCAGCATACACAGAATTCCTTCCTTTGAGTGGTCTTCACTGTGTGTTGGTGTTGTTGTGGTGGCTACATGTGTGGATGTGTGTGTTAGTTCTATTTGTGCCACTGCCTAGCTGTAGTTGTGGTTGTGTTTGTACATGTGTTGGCACAGTTGGATGTGACTTTTTTGATGGCATGTGTTGTGTTTATCTGACTGACATACACATTTTGGGATGATTCTGTTCTAGTTGCTGTGTAATTGCTATGTGTGCATGGTTTGACTCTCCCTTGACAGTGATGTGTGTGTTTTGTGGCAGTATATTGTGTACATTTGTTGTGTACTCACCAGGCTCTGGGATGTCCTCTAGTCCATATATGCTCACTGGCGGTAGGATGGCCCGCACCTTCTCCTCCCAGGGCCTGAGGTATATTGGCTTGGCAGGAGGGCCACTGCCGGTGTGTTGGCTGTTGATGTAGTCTTGCTTCAGCAGTTTCCGTACCCTCCTGCGCACGTCATACCACCTGTTCTGGATGTCGGTCTTTGTGCGCCGACATGGTGATTGGGCGTTCACCCTGTTGATGATCCTCTCCCACATCTTGGTTTTCTGCGACATGGGGGTCTGTTGGACCAATGTGCCAAACAGCTGTGGCTCTACCCTGAGGATCTCGTCTACCAGGACTTCCAATTCACAATCTAGGAACTTGTGATTCTTCTTGGGGGGCATGGTGATGGGTGGTGATGGTGGGTGATGTGTGTGTTGGTGTGCAGGTGAGGGTGTGTGGGTGTGTGTTGTGCTGGGTGTATGTGAGGTAGGTATTTGTTGGTGTGCTGCTGGTGTGTGGCTTGTGTGAGGGATGAGCTGTGGGTGTGTGGTTGCTTTCTCTTGGGTGCTGGCAGTGGAATGGCATTTGCAAAGGCTCATGGTAGTGATTTGTGTCCTTTATATAGGTGGAGTTGTGGGTGTGTCTTTGTTCTCTGTCCCCACC
Organism: Calotriton arnoldi; assembly: GCA_963921515.1. Classification (NCBI taxonomy): domain Eukaryota; kingdom Metazoa; phylum Chordata; class Amphibia; order Caudata; family Salamandridae; genus Calotriton; species Calotriton arnoldi. Next base: position 2,398,592 of record CAWUFW010000919.1, on the reverse strand, counting down.
CCCCCAGTATTTATTGGCTTGGTAATTGCTTGTTTGGCCTTTTTTTGGGTGATTTTTCCTTTGTGCTGTTTGTGTATGTTGGAAACGTTCTTGTGACCGAGTCGGACCCTGCATTGGTCTCGTACGGTGTTTTCCGTTTCGTTCACGCTGTGTTTGTGCAGTTTTGTATGCTGCGTACGCGTCGGTCGCGGTGTATTGTGTTGCTTCGGCTCGGTTTTGTATGCGTGTCGGTCGTACGGCTTGTCCTCCGTCCGACTCGGTCGTGTTTTTCGCGCCTTGCATCGTACTTTGCGGGTTGGAGTTGGCGGGTACGATTCGGTCGGATTTGTTCCGGGTGCGTGTCGGTCGGTTGGATTCGCGTGTTTTTCCGGCCGGATTGCAATTTTCCGAGCGGCTCGGTCGGTCGGCTTGGTTTCCTGACGTGTCGGTCGGATTTATCGCGGCTTGCATCGTACTTGGCGTGTCGGGCGCCACTGGTACGTGTCGGTCGGTATTTTTTCCGGATCCGAGTCGGTCGGTGCTTTTTCCGGCCCGAATCGGAATCGACCCCTATGTGAATTGCCCAGAATCACAGGACGTCGAGCCGACGCCAAAACTCGAACCCGGATCCCCTACTGCCGCGTCAGCAGCTCTGATCGCTGCACCACATCCTCTAGAACGCTGTACAGTCCACAAAAGCATGCGGTTTGTACAGCACGTACCAACCCGAATCACAAGAGGTATTCCTAAATTTTGCATTAAGTAACACGGATCCCATTCAAACTGTTTTGGCCAGGATCACTGTTTATGGCCAGGGAGAAGCTGGGATCTGATTCCAGGTTTCCCTGTCACACAGTCTGTAATTCAGATACAAACGTTATCTCCCAGTGTCTCTAGTTTCATTGGAAAGGACAACACTTTGTGTGTTGTTGTCCTTCAGGGACTAGAACGGAGCACTGTGCTCAATAACACTGACTTGAAATGTTTAGAAATCACATGACAAATAAGTCTAACAATATAAAAGATTCGACCACAGCCAGGCGGGAGCACAAAGGAGAATTGTCATATGCAAAATGAATGAACTAAACTGCATGAATTATATCTATTATTTTCCCAATGATCAGGGCCTTTCAAAAAATGAGTGTAAGGCTGTGGCTTCTTCTGCAATTTTCTCCACTTGCAGATCTATACAAAAAACGTGTTTTTAGCTAAATCTGAATAAAAGTTATTAAAATATCTAAACACGGAGTGCAATGTCTTCCCAGACACTGACTTGGCCAAGATTAAATGGAGACCTTGAGCTGTTGATTACTGTAATGAGCCACTTAATGATGTGACAATGTTTCCAATAAAGGGTGAACATCCCCATTTAATTGAGCGGATGAATACTTCTGTCTGCAGAAAGAATCAAATGTCTTAAAACTTTACATGTAAATCGAACAAGGTGGTTAGAATGATTCATTCTTTGTCATGTTTCTGTATTATATAATAATGATACAAGTTCGTTTTCACTTCACAAACACTGTTCTCAAAGCTGCTGGTATTTCAACAGGGCACACAGACTTTAGAAGAATCACAAACATTTTGCATCTCTGTTTATGGTGTCTTGAAACGCAAATTACATCTTTGCAAGATATGTACATAATAAATATGAAATGTACCATGCTTGTGATGCATCATTGCAACTTTATTTGATTTTCCTTAAATTATAATTCAGTCAAGCCTGCTGTACTCTCCCTCTCAAAATAAAAAAGTGCGGGTACGCAGTACCGGAGAGTACCGGCCCATTTAAAGCACTGGTTCCAGTGGCCCTGACCATAGTACAGAGATAAATGCAAGAAAGACAACTCACTGTATTTATTTATTAATATCTTTGACCTCCAATGACTAAACCAACATATATATTTCAGCAAAAATCATGCACTTGAATACATGCAATAAAATCACTTAACAAGACAAGGAGGTGTTGCATTGAGCATGGTTTCAGCTTAATTTGTAATTGAATAAGTTCCGAAGCCCAAAGATTTGCTCAGAAACCCACGCTACTGATTGTTGGGGTTGCCATATGTCAAGGCTGCATAGTCTTCATTCACCTCATGCCTCTTTAATAAACCACCAGACACTCTCTGCCTGGCTATCTTACTTTTCCATGTTCTCTTTCCTCCATTTTCTCTCTTTTCACTTTTGTTCCATCTTTTTCTTCTCCCTTCCCCGTTTTAAGTTTTTCTCTCTTTTCCTCTGGATCAAAGTCTGTTGAGGAAAAATATGTGGTGGTCCCTAAAAATGAATGCCGGTGACCCCCACCTGCAACCACCGGTTCAAATAAGCACTGGTCTCAGTTTTCAGGCTCTCCTTGGGACAGATCTGTGAAGCTGAGCTCAGTTTAAGTACCTAAACAGAGACAGACATTCAGCAGCATTATACAAAAGGATCCACGGGACTTGTCATTGTCATGTCTAAAGACCAGTTCTGAATTTCTCAACCACACTGCATGTGACTCCTCCAAAATGTCCGCATTTCTAGATGTTCTCCGTGCCTTTTGCCACTTCTGATAGTACACACATTTGTGACGCGCCTCTAGGATTCAGTGTGGTTTGTTATTGCGTGCTGAAGGATAGACGGGTTGGTCTTGATTGTTTTGCAGCCTGTGTTGACCTGTTGCTGCCTCCCTAGGGAAACTAAGAGCGCAGATCTTCAACACTCAGTTATTTTTGGTTTGGATCAACTCCAAGGTTAGAGGTGGTTGCTTGGTTTACAGAACAAACTCAGGCCCTTGTGCAACAGCAGAGTTCTATGCTCTTCTGTTCTTCAAAATGTACAGCTATCTGCAGGTCTAAACCTCACCAGTTTCCTTTATTTACTGCCAGAGTGTCCTTGCCTTTTCCCAGTTTCCAGTCTTATTTCCATTTTCTTGCAAATCTGCCATGAGTACTTGGGGCCAGATGTATGACCATTTCATTTTGCGACTGACAAATTAGGATTTTTAGCAGCTCACAATTAGCGAGTCACAAAATGAAATGTACTAAAGTCTCTCGGACACATTTAGCCACTCCCAATGGGGTCGCAAATGACATACCACATTAATATTCATGAGGTAGGTCCCAATTGCGACTCATTGGGAATGACCTGCACTCACAGAGATGGTGGCCTGCTGGGGTCAGCTGACCACCATGTCTGTGATTGCTTTTCAAATTTTATTATTATCTCACAACAAGGTCTCTAAAGGAGGAATTCTCACCATCCACGGTACCACTCCACAATATCATACACACAAAAGGTAACCGGATGGTAACCTAACTAGAATATAAATATGCTTGTGCAAAAACAAAACCAAGAGAAGGGCATTTGCTTTTTAAAGACGAGAACCCTCACTCACCTTTTGGGTGACATGCTTCATCATTGGGTTCCCTCTTACACACAGTGCCCGCAAGGTGCACTGTGTGGGCTACAACTCTCCCGCAGGAGAGGAGCGTGAGGTGTTTTATCACTCCAAAGTCTAGTGTGAGTGAGGGGCAGAGTGCAAAAATAATATCAAAAGTGAATTAAAACCATCTCATATGGGGAAATAGTTTAATAAGTATCCCCTATGGATAGAATTAAAAACCAGTGTGAACGATAGGGGTAAGGATGTTCCCTATCCGACTAGGTCAACATGTTTCTGCCCAGATGACCAGAGGTTCGCGGCATTCTTCAGGACCAATGTCTTGTCACTCTGCTCAATTTGTGATAAACGAAAAAGAAAAAACCATACTTAATTCAATGGATCTTTTTCAGAACCAACTTCAGTTCTTGTCTGTTTTCAATATCAGACCAATTCTATGCTTCTACCTTTATCAGGTCCTCTATTTTCTGGGAAACCGATTATCCCAGCATGTATTCTCCTGAATAGAGGCCGAATGACAGAGCAGAGTGACAAGACATTGGTCCTGAAGAATGCCGCGAACCTCTGGTCATCTGGGCAGAAACATGTTGACCTAGTCGGATAGGGAACATCCTTACCCCTATCGTTCACACTGGTTTTTAATTCTATCCATAGGGGATACTTATTAAACTATTTCCCCATATGAGATGGTTTTAATTCACTTTTGATATTATTTTTGCACTCTGCCCCTCACTCACACTAGACTTTGGAGTGATAAAACACCTCACGCTCCTCTCCTGCGGGAGAGTTGTAGCCCACACAGTGCACCTTGCGGGCACTGTGTGTAAGAGGGAACCCAATGATGAAGCATGTCACCCAAAAGGTGAGTGAGGGTTCTCGTCTTTAAAAAGCAAATGCCCTTCTCTTGGTTTTGTTTTTGCACAAGCATATTTATATTCTAGTTAGGTTACCATCCGGTTACCTTTTGTGTGTATGATATTGCTTTTCAAATAAAGCAATTTTTGTTGTTGGAATGCAGCCCGTTTTCCTTAAAGGAAAATGGGATGCATTTCAAAAATAAAAATAAAAAGCTACCTTTTTATTTTTTAAGAGCAGGCAGTGGTCCGTATGCCACTGCCTGCTCTTAAAAAATGTTGGCGCCCACATTCACAAAGGGGAAGGGGTCCCTTGTGGACCGCTTCCCTTTTATGAATGGGTTACCAACTCCTCTCAGAGTCAATAAAATATGAATGTTTTGCGACTGCATTCCGGTCGCAAAACATTCATACATGCCCCTGCGACTCGCTATTAGGAAGGGATACCCTTGGCACGCCCCTTCCTAATACTTACTCACAAACCCTATTTTGCGAGTTGGTAATAGGTTACTGACTTGCAAAATAGGGTTGGTACATGCTACAGGCTGTTTCAGTGGTCCAAACAGCCCGATTCTCCGTTTGCGTCTGCTAAAAACGGTCGTACATCCGGCCCTTAGATTCAAAGTCTGTTCCACGTGTGCATGGTTACTGCTCAGCATTGTCAGTTGGTTCTCTGATTTAGCCTGATGCTTCCTGTATTTTTCCAGCCTGCCTCCCTTTTACCTGTCACACTAACTTTCCTTTCTTCCCTTGAATACTTGCTTTCTGAGTTAGTGGTAGTTAGGAATTCCCCGGCCATTAAAGGATCTTGTATGTTTAAAAATGTGTGGTCCCTTTGCGCAATTCTACAGGTGTAGGTACGGATTATTGAGCTACCGGAACACCATAGCCAAAATACTGACAGGTGTATGTATAGAGAGATAGATATAGATATATAGCTAAGTATAGGTTTAAAGTACACTGTACTTACCAACACATATATGTACCTTGACAATATATAAATCTTCATGCTACGTAGATGTAGACTTAAGAATAGTAAATAGTTACTACTTCTATATTTTGCCCTTGATATTTTGGCAATGATATCCAGGTATTTCCACAATCCTTTCTCCATATTCCAGGCTACAACCATTCTGTGGTACGTTGTGTAGCAGCAGTAGCGCGCGCCAGAGCTCCAACCACACTTAGCAGGTCAGGAGCCCGCGTTCATCTCGAGGTACAGCAGTGTTAGTCATGTGGATTTGTGAGTATTTACTTTTTCCTTATGGATCCACCTGAAACACATGGATTGTAGCTTTCTGCACTTTGACACCACAGTTGTGGAATCAGGGCCTTACAGCAACCACCATGCAACTCTGCTACCTCATTGCCCCTTCATAGTGCAAGGTAACTGCTGGAGAAGAAATCTAGCTCACCCTAGTTCTAGGTTATGCGTGTCTCATGTTAAAGGTTTAAAGGTAGTTGGAGTGAGTAATTAGCGTACCCAAAATAAGTTCAGTGTCACTAGTGGGGCCCTCTTGCCCCACTAATTTCATAAGCACAGTGGTCTGGCTAAAAAGTTAGTAATGGTAGAAACTGTGGTGGTATCATTAAGAGCAGTTACTGTTACTAGGATTGATTGTAGGTAAGCTAGAAGCAGTAGTTGCATTATCATTTAAAGAATGATCAGTTTTAGTGATAGGGTGCATAGGAGTGTACCAAGTGGTTGGCATGTCTGTTGTGTCCTAATAGTGAAAAGAGTCGAATTCATCATCCTGTCTGGGAGTGATAGGGCCAGAGAGAGTGAGGGAATATGAGCTTGCTGTCTGAGACAAAGAGTAAAAGGTAACCTGCTCACAGGGGCATTTCGGTGTGTGAAGTCAAGCCATATGATGTCATTATTAATGTATTTGCATTTTTATAGCGCTTCATACCCCTGACACGTCCAGGATTGTCAGTATTGGATAGGCGCTATGCTACACCAGGAGGGATGTTTTGTTGGCGAGCCCTTTGCTGCAGTGAGGTCCATGCTGGAGGTGCTTTGGAGCCATGGAGAATGGTGCTCTTATCCTCTCTTCAGTCCCACCCTTAATTGTGTGGTTGTGATAGGAAGAGTGAGAGATAGACAGCACTTGCCTTACAGAATGCTGGAGTGGCAACCTGGCAACCAACCCACATCCTGTGAAGGATACGGCAGTCCAGACAGCAGTGCTTAGTTTGTAAAAAAACAAGTGCCAGGGCTCTCATCAGGAGGCCACTGCAGCTTGCACCACACATTGCCCCTGTCTGCACTGCCAATGATAGTAACAACACAACTACTAACTATCACACTCTTACAAGTGTGACAATTCAGACTGTTCCAGGCCCCCAAAGCTATAAGAATGGTTTGGACAGCAGGTAATAGTCATTTCTAATGTATACTCAATTAATAATTCACTGTTGTTGTGGTCATTTCAGACAGGGCCACCTTGTGGCACACTGCCACAAGCACCGGTGTTGACAATTAAGTGCCGTTGCCGAGCACCGGAAACCACCGGCTCAAATTAAGCACTGCCAGACAGAAACTATGTATAGCCCTGGAAGGAGAGGTAAGGGTCATGAGAGAGATCCACAGTGATAGAATTGCCTGCCTTGCTGGAAGTTGCTACTGTAACACAAGAGCGTGAAATGCTGTAAAATGTCTAGTCGAGAGGCTGAAGTGGGATATGGGGGAAGCATGGTGTGGACTATATTAAAGTCATCCAGGGTATATTTCTATTGCAGAAAGGACGTTTGTAACAATTTTTGGGATGCAGTCGAAGTAACAGATGTGAATGAGCCTGACATTATATCGGTCAGTTATCCGGCATTTAGTGAGGTAAGGCAAACTGGCTAGACATATGAGTGTCTGCAAGACAGAAGAAAATACCTGAATCTCATCATGGCAAAAAACAACAGTCATTCAAACAAAAAAAATACTTGTTAGTGAATTGATTAGAAGAGAAGAACTGATTAAACAAACACATTAATGGTAAAGCATAACTAAACATAGCTTTACTACTAAGCCTTGATTATGAGCTAGGCATAGGGGTGATTACCACATGCCCAGGTAAACAACACATGAATTTACCGATTTGCCTGATCATGAGTTAAAAACCACAAGTGATATTTATTGCATGTGCTAAATAGTGCATACCGAGTTTCACAATGATGGTGGTTCTCGGCCGAGTCAACTTTCTAACAACCACATGTTCTTCCCTACAACTCTCTTGTCTCTTACCCTGGACTCCCCTGATCCAGAGACCTTCAATCATGTGTTTCACTCCAGACATATTTAGGATGGTCATATTTTTTTCTTCTCGTTGTTTGAGGTAGAGCTGAGGTGGAGAACCACCACCAATTACCATGCATTCATGCTTGTGCTTGTAGATCACTTATGCTCCTTGTATCTCACTGTTTGAACCCTGTTTTAAACCCTCTCAGTATTATGTGGATATGCTGATATGGCTTTGGTTTTGTCTGTTATCTCCTTCCACAGTCATGTTGTCATTTTTGTTGGGGTCCGTGTAGGAAGTTGGGTTATTAGTTGTGATGGATGTAAGTCCTCCACAAGTAATAGGTCCACAATTTGTCTTATTGCTGGGAACCAAGTACCCCCATGATATCACTTGACTCTTTCAGGATAGCGAATTAGACCAGTCCAGGTTCTACTCAGGGGAGGTGGTGTGGGCTAGTAATCTCCATTCGCTGACATGCAACAACAACATTCAATAAACTACTGTCCAGTCAATGCCTTTTCTTTTTAAAAGGAAAAGTACATGTATCACACACACACACTACTAAAAACTATGCATTAAATTGCAAATATGTATATCAGGTAAATGAAAATACCTTTGGGGGCACACACATCATTTTATACCCTAAGTTGATGCTGAGCCATATAATCATAATGCCACCAACCTGTATCAGTTGCAATATAAAAATAGAGGGGGTATCATTATTTATAAAGCAGATCTATTGGCTTTATCAAGGGGCCACCACATCATTGCACAAGGCAGACCTATTGGCTTTGTCAACGGATCACCATATTAATATATATAAGGCAGGCCCATTGGCATTGTCACGGGGTAACTACACCAATATATATATTTAGGAAGGCTATTGGCTTTGTCAAGGGGTCACCACAAATTCAACCACATGTTATGATGTACTATTAAAACCAATGGAATGAATAAACACAACCAAATGCATTAATTAAGAATACAAGCATTGCCAATAACATATTTTAAATAAAACATTCTTATTCAAATCAACCACAACCATGTGCATTTGAGCTTTTATCTTACATTCTTCAGGCCACATAATACAGCCATATGACTGACCACTAGGGATACTCTGCACACCAGACCCCAAGGGCAAATGCTCTAGCTCCGGGAATGCTTAAATGAATGAAGAACCTCTCCTGAGGGTTCTCATTTGGTTCTGCCTGGAGACTTAGGGCAAGTTATTAATAAATTCTCTGGGGGATGCTTCACATCCTGCAGGCCCCAACACATTGAAGAAATGCTGGTAGCGTCCCTGCTATTTTTGGGGCCCTACAGAAGCTACAACATATGCAGATATACCTCCTCGCAGGTCATTGTAATGCGCTCCTTCACTAGCACTGCATAACTAATGAATGGGTACTCTTGCTGTTTCTTTTCAATTATCAGGGCCTTGCAAGACGCCTTTTCTTACTTTTTCATTTTTTTTTTAAATGGGTGCCCTGGTCCCACCCGGGGCACCCACAGCTGTCCAACTCGTTGGTCTTCAGCACCTGTGGCAGCGGGAACAACTCATTTACTCTCCCAACCACGCTGGCCTTTTGCTTGTGGGGAGAGTGCAGATGGCCCCCTCTGTTTTCTGGGTCACGGGGATGGGGCCCCTGTAGTCACCACCACTGTGTGGGGCCCTAAGGGATGGAATCCCCAGGGCCAAGAGTAAGTCTGGAGAAGGGGCCAAATTGATGCTAAAAGCATTCTATCATCCCCTGGGGGTTTGGCCCTGTCTGAGGGAAACTGAAGGAATCTCAGCAGAGCACTGTTCACTCATTGTGACATTTCTCTTTTGGGGTTAAAGGGGTTGGGCCAATTTTCTCCATCTTGGACATGCTTTGCTCCTGGTATTGAGCTTTAGCAACCAGTAGTATTTTCAGCAGGCCTCCTGCATTCTAGAGGCTGGCTCCAGGCGCTCCTGTCCTGCCAGTGCGGGCATCTTGTGCGGCCCCTCCACAACCAGTCAGCAGCTCATCCGTCCTCCCTACATTCCCAGGCCCGAAAGCCTATTGCCTTTCTTGCAGAGCACCCAGGGTTGCAGTGCAGACCAGGTCTTCCCCACCTGGTCCTCGGGGACATAAGTGGACCAACATCATCTGCGCTGGAGAGTTCCATCTTAGTCCTGGGGTCAGCTGGAGTCAAAGTCCTTAGACCATCTTTGCAGGGAATCAGGTGGCTTCTCTTTTTAGTTACTCATTATTCTGATGTTTACGCTTCCAGGTTCCATGGTCTTCTCCTCCATCTCTCCCTTGTGCAAAAGATTCTAAGTGGGGATGGAAGGTTATAGATCCCAGGCACCCTGAGCCAGTCCTAGGATGCCACATCATCCCTTTTACCCCTGTCACAAAGCTCCTGCACTGCATTCTTGGGCAATTGAAAACACCATCAAGATTTCTCTGAACAGAGCTCCCTTGAGGGCCTCAGCTCCACCCCTACCTGACATCACTGCCATATCCCTTCCCACCACAGATTCAAAGGCTAGCCACTCCTGTGCTGGCTCCAGAGATTTGGGTCTCCTCCTTTGTTCAGTGGGCCTGGCTGACCCAGCACAGGTGCAGTGTGACAGCTCATATTCTGATTTTCCCCACATCTCCTCCCTCTTTCAGAACTGGGTCAATCCCTGATAAATGCTTCTTTTGTGGTGGAGGACTTTGTTCCCTCTGCTGGGGAGCACAGCAATTACCTTGGCCCAGAAAGGGGGGGGGGGGCAGAACAAAGGCCTGGAATCTGATTATTAGCTGAGCCAGAGAAATATGACAAGTCCCATCAAGTTTAGATGTAAGTTGTTGGGAAATTCAATTTCAACCTCGGTGTGTATATTTTACCCCAGTTTGACACTTTGTTAGACTAAGTAGGCCTACGTAGAGCAAAACTGTACTATAAGGCAGATTTTGTCTATATAAATATATATTTACTGGGCTGCAAATGAACAGTAATCTCACGTGCACATCCTGCACAGGTGCACACACACATGTGCACATCTACTCAGATGCAGCCAGCACAGTGCCCCTTACCCTAGCTGAGCTGCAATGGTGCCATCTTAAAGGGCAGACACTGGTGGTAAACATGCTCAGTACAATTATTGTGAAATAACTGTGAGTGAGACTCAGTAGCAAGACTCACCCACAGTAAAGGTCCAAAAACAGGGTGTTAGACCTGGCCCTTTTGACAGGTTTATACCCAAACGCTTTACCTTTCATCTCCTATTTTTCGGACCCTTTTTTGTTGGCTATAGGGTTCTGGGAACTTTACCACTGCTCATCAGTGACAAAGTGCATAGGCTTTCTGTATAAAATTGTGATATGATTGGTTATCCATGATTGGCATATTTTATTTACTGGTAAGTCCCTAGTAAAGTGCACGGTGTGTACCACGGCCTGTAAATCAAATGCTACTAGTGGGCTTGCAGCACCGGTTGTCCCACCCACATGAGTAGCCCTGTAAATGTGTCTCAGACGTACAACTGTAGTGGCTGCGCGTGCAGTTCTAAACAGCCATGTTGTCCTGGCAAGTGCACCCACTTGCCAGGCCCAAACCTTTTCTTTCCTTACATGTAAGGCACCCCTAAGGTAGGCCCAAGGCACCCTGTGGGTAGGGTGCAGTGTATGTGAAAGGTAGGACATGTACTGGTGTATGTAACATGTCATGTTAGTGAAATACTGTGTATTTCGTTTTTCACTATTGAAAGGCTATCTGTCCCATAGGCTTGTCATTGAAGTTGCACTGTAACATTTTTACATGTGCAGCTTTCCATATGTACAAGATAGAAAAATGGAGTTTAGGCTCTCTGAGCTCAAAATTTATGAACACACCTTTTGGTAAAGGTGGTTTTTAAATTCTGTGTTTGAAAATGCCACTTTTAGAAAGTGGGCAATTTCTTACTTTACCATTCTGTGTGCCTCTGGCTGTTTGTGTATTCAGCGTCTGGAGTTTGAGTGACAGGAGCTGGGACGTGCATTCACTCGAGACACTTACTGGGGGGGAGGTTGAGAAGACTGCTGTTGGAAGTCTCAGGGAGAAAAAGACTTCACCTGATCCCTGCCAGATCACAAAGAAACCTGCCTAAAAGGAGGGCAGAAGAGCTGCGTGGGGAGCGCTGCCCCCACTGTGTGAGGGGTGGGTTGGCCTGCACTTGCTGCTCCTGCAGGAGAAGGACTGGACTGTTCTTCACCTTTTGTTTATAACGTAAAAGAGAAGTGCAGGGTAAGCACTTTGTTGATGCTACTCTTAAAGCGTGTGTGGTGCGCTGGATTTCTAGATCCCAGCTGAGGAAGTGCTCCCAGAATTAACAAGCGTGTGGTGAGCGCTTTATTTCTTGGGTGCTTTCACTTTGAGGGAGAATCTCCCTGTGTTTCGCTCCTTGGGATCCAAATGAGCTTTCATCCCGTTTAAAGTTCTGTGCAGAGCCCCTACCCCTTTGGCTGCAGAGCCCGAGGAAGATCTCACCTGCCAGCGCGACCGCTTGTCAGGGCGACCAGCGCGAAGGGAGGAAGTGTTGCTAAGCAACCAGTGCCGACCGGAGGTCCCGGCATTGACCAGTGTCGCCCAGCAACACCCCAGTAGGCCGACCAGGACGCAGCATCATCCATGGCTGCCCAGCCAGCTAGCACGGCCGAAGAGGAGTCCCCGGCCGAGGCAAGCAGGACGCTTGCCGGCCGGGACCCGGAGAGGAGTGGGGCCGTGTGTGTCCATCCGTCCCCTCCCCCCTTGACCATTGGGGGCATTTCTCATTTCCTCATAGCAGTCCGCGAGGCCCCGGTGGGCTCCAGACATGCTACAACCTTGCTGCAAGGCTGCCTGGTCCTGCAGTTACTCCGCGAGTTCGCGGACTGATACGTGGCATACGTGGGAGACCCAGCGAGGTTTCCCCACAGACGCCGGCCAGGTGTAGCCCCCGTGTTGGTGCATACCTTGGGGGGGGCCTGGTTGCTGGGAGGTAACAGGACGGGGTAGACCTGCAACAAGGGTCCGACCATGAGGAGGCTACCAACTACCGAAATACCAATATTAAGAGCGCAGAGGATGCTCTATGGGTGACAATGGAATGTTATGGTGATTCATATACAGTGATATTCGGAGAGTGATAGGCGGTATTATGGTGATACATGCACAGTGATGTTTGGCGATGTATGGGTTATGCCTAAGACCAGATAACAAGTATCATTTCCGGAAGTTGCATTTAAATGTAAACTAATGGTATTTACAAAGTGATTCATAACATGTGCAACTTCTAAGTATGTGTTTTAGTGTACTAAGTGGTGTGTGTGTATGACACTTGCCTTATGGGAAAGTGATCGATGACCTAGGTAATGTTGTGACTATTTCCTAATTGGCAAGGCGATTATTGATTTATGTGACTGTGGTCTAATGTGTTTTATGTATAATACAAAGGATATTTTTCAATAACCTTGTGTGGAGTCTATTTTTGTGGTGTGCCTAGTGTGTCAGTGGTGTGTGTGTGTGTTTGTGTGTCACTCCAGGAACTTCAAATGCTTGAAAACAGCAATTCCTGATCTTTAGTCCATGGGCTATTTATCAAGTATGCATGTGCTATTTAAAAGGTGCAATATTTTCTACATCCAGTAAATAGCACACATTTGATACTATTCACATTTGGTAACTACCAATTCAGCGCAACAGGGTAAAATCTCCTAATTAGATGATAGTGAACAGGTTAAAACATTGACAAAGACACTTCTGGACTGTTTTTGATTAATTAAATACTATAAAATATTGGAAATGTTAGCCTGAGTCCTTAAACCCAGAGTTGTAATCAACCAGGGGGCTCTGATCTATGTATTGCCAACTATAAGCTGATTCACCCCCGTACATTACTAGTGGCACTGCACTGTCACCAGCTTGTGTGTATGTTACTAACACCCTCATGATCATCTGTATAAATTGCAACCAACAAAATAATTGAGATAAAGGTAGCATTTATAAACACATTTTCTGTTCCAAATGTCATACATTTTCTTTGTGCTGATGTGCCTCACTAAGGGTTTCAGTTATCTATCCTGTTAGCCATTCATATAATGACAACATGTTTCCATTTGAAATGTTGATAAATAAGTCCTAGGGAATCATTGTTGCACATAAGAGGTGTAATGGTAATTTAGCCACTGGGCTCAATTTGCCATAAGTGTGGTAGAGATAGAGAGAGTAGAATTGCCCTCACCTGTGATCAGGACACCATGGCGATAAATGAAGTACTAGCAGAAAGACATGGCGCTCCACCAGCCCAGCATCGAAGGCCGAACTACTGATAAATTCAAGGGGATCAGTAGAGAGGTCATAGATAATACTGGCAGCACTGGTAGCATTTATAGAATGAGTAGTACAGTTTGTGCTTGATGTCCTACTCACTGGGATCACTCACTTCTTAGTCTCTTGAGAAGATACTGTTTGGGCTATTCTTGGTGTTAATAAACATCTCTTTACTGGTAATGTCCCTTGTGTATTTCCTCAACGCATGAAGTGTTGCGGATCAAGATCATCCTAAGGATGACGTAGTCCCTCCATGATGATCTAGCCAGCGACTGCGATCTCTGAAGGGGGGGGCTATGAAGAGAGGGTTCGGCGGACAAGGCTTCGACGTCTGCTCAGGGCTCACAATTCGATTTCGCCAGTCTCTGAGCTCCCATTGATCTTGTTTAACAAAATCTCGTTGGTCAAATTAGGTTAAGGAAAAAGCAGATGTCTTCACTTGATCGCGGAAGCAGCACTAAGTGCTGGAACTCCCCCAGCGAAGGTTCTGGAGGGCTCCAGCTTGAAGAACGGGAGGAGGACTGATACCAGGATCCAGCCGTGCCAGGCTTAGGGACTCATTCGCACAATGCTGCAGAGGTGGTAGCCCCGGAGGGCTATCCGTGCAAAGTTATTCCAAAGGATCTCAAAGAGAGCAGAAACATAAGTACAATTCACAGATCTCCAGGGTTTCTGAAATGTTTCCCTGCTATGCCTCTGAAAGACAAGTTGGCCTGAAGGGCAGTCAGCCCAGTTCTTAAATGTGTGCCGGTGTTTACATGTGGTGGGCACCCGCAGCCTTTTTTGGGGACTGCAACTTATTTTTCATCCTGAGACTTTTATCCAGCGCAAGAGAGAGAAATGCTGAAAAGTTAGACAGAAAGAGCAGGAGAAAGAGAGGAAATAGTGACAATGGGAGAAAACAAAGATGAAAAAGAACCTGCAAGAGTGAGATAAAGAGACAATACAGGTAAGGCGGTGAAAGAAAGAGGCACAGGGTGCAATCAAAGCGAGACAGCTTTCATAATCGGCCACCCTGGCATTTGTGAGTACTGTTGGAGACTCTTAAGAAAAGCTTTGAGCCACAGCTCTTTTTGAAAGCAAATTAAGCACTGTTAGTCGCATATAAAAGTAAAAATCGCATGTGACTTGCCTGTGCTTCAGCCCAACTGGTCGTGCAGTGGCACTAAACTGGTAGGGCAAGGTCCAATACAGTACGCAGCTAAGCAGACTATATTATATGAAATACCACAAGTGGAGCCTGCAGAGCTGTTCAAAACTACCTGGATACTGAACACCATAAAACTGCTTGTCTGTCTATTACACTTCATCATCCAACACACTGCTACGGGCACGATACACGATAATACCTCGGTGGTTATCACGCACAGCATGGAAACACTTACCACACAGGATCAGAAGAAGACAACATCCTTCCAACCACACACCCTACACAGTGTAGCTTGCAACTCATGTAGGCAAGTGCTTCAGCGCCCCACATAGAGGTAGTAAGCGCTATATAAATTGTGCAATACAATACAATGCAATTTCCACTTGGGGCAGTGTTGCTGTGGAGTCAATTCAGTAGTAAGGGATGGAAAATTTGTAGATGTCATTTCTGGTTCACACTTCCGCCGTCTGATGGCTTCAAGATACGGCATTGGACACTTATTTTTTAATTGCTGCTAAAATAATTACTTTTCTTTTTTTAAGACAAATAAGTACATTTAAACAATTTTACTATGGTATTCGGTCAGAATTTTATTCATGTTTTCAATTTGCAAATGTAAGAAATATTGCAAATGGTTTTAAGTAATTGTGCAATAAAATTTTCATTCATTCATTCGAATGGAAAAGTAGATTGCTCCGCTTAGGCCTTGTCTACCTTTTCAACCCCTAAACCTACATAACCGGCTGCTTTTGTTAACCAAGGCTTAAAGAGTAGACGCTGCACCGGTGACTGAATACCACTCATAGGTCTCCCATGTCCGCAGCCCCTCACGCCTGCTTAAACTCAAACAGCATCTAATCCGAGAACAGCAAACCAGCAAGGAATACAAACCAACCAGGCAATTCCAGGGCTCCTCGGGTGAACAGGTCCTGACCCCGCCCTCCTTCATTCACCACAAACAGAGGATTCTCGGCATGGCTGGACGGGTAAGTGGGTAGGGGAACGAAAGGGATGCGCAGTTCATTTGTCTTCAATTCGCGTATGCGTGACAAGGGAGCCGCGAATCACCGGGAATTAGGTAACGCCACGCACAACTTCATATGAGTACGCGGGTCATCACGCCAAATAACCAGTCCACGCTGTCGGTGAAGCGTAAAAGGCCATTTATTAGGACAGGCTGTAAACATAACTTTAACCATAATACATATTAACAATAACCCCAACAAACTTCCCCCCCCACTTCTTCGTCTCACTTGCTCCATTCTTTCCCCTTGCACCCCATCTCTCTTCACGTTCCACAACAACCCATTTCCGTTCTCAATCCTTCTTCATTTGTCTCCTGACATCCTCTTTTGCATCACCTGCCATCGCACTCCTGCAACCCGCACCCCCATCAATCACTCTTCCCCCCCCCAGAGGTGGGTGGGCCCGTCCAGGACTCCCCCACCCCTCCAAAGTTCCGCCTACCTCCCTACAACCTGCCCTAAACTGGCATGCTCCATCCACCCTAGTTAACCCTTCCCTATTTTCTGTAGGGTGGGTGGGTGGTCAACTTTCTCCGACCCTCCCGCTGGCGCTAGGAAACAGGAAGAGGAAGTCGTTTCCCCTTCCTGCTCCCTTATAGCCCCTATTGCTCCCTCCCCTTCCCCTCCAGCCTTCCCTGTCCGGCGCGAATCCCCGGGGAAAGACTAGACTGCGTCCTGCTTTCCCCGGGGGCCGTCATCGCGCCAAATAACCAGTCCACGCTGTCGGTGAAGCGTAAAAGGCCATTTATTAGGACAGGCTGTAAACATAACTTTAACCATAATACATATTAACAATAACCCCAACAAACTTCCCCCCCCCACTTCTTCGTCTCACTTGCTCCATTCTTTCCCCTTGCACCCCATCTCTCTTCACGTTCCACAACAACCCATTTCCGTTCTCAATCCTTCTTCATTTGTCTCCTGACATCCTCTTTTGCATCACCTGCCATCGCACTCCTGCATCCCGCACCCCCATCAATCACTCTTCCCCCCCGAGAGGTGGGTGGGCCCGTCCAGGACTCCCCCCACCCCTCCAAAGTTCCGCCAACCAGGGAACCCCCTTTGGGCGGTTACCTGCCCCACCCTGCAGCCATGCACCTTTCGCCCTCACACCCTTCGACACCAAATGGACTCATTCCAGAGCTTACTGATCGTGTCCCTCATCTCCATCATGTAATAGGCATTACCCATCCTCGAAAGGTGCACCCCGTCATCCCTGAATAGCAGCGGCTCCTTCAGCCGCAGCCCATTGTGTGCAATCACTTTAATGTCTCTCTTGTCGCAAAAAACCCTCATCGCCCTGTTCAACTTTCTCCTGGCTTTTTCCACTGCCGCTGGTTTTACCGCTCCCCTCCACACTTTACGTGGCACAAACTCAGTCCACACCAAGCAGGTGCCCGCCATCCGTTGTTTCATCACGTCCAAGTCCCTTTGCATCTGTTGCATGATTGCCAGGCCTGACAATCGCACCAAGTCATTTTCCCCCAATTGTAAAACCAGCAAGTCAGGACATCCTTTTTGCGACACCATCTTCGTTAACCAGGGCAAGAATGCCCCCCAGCGCATTCCTCGTTTTCCCCACCATTGTACCTCGTGATGGCTGCTCCGCAGTCCCAGGCTACGGCCGTAAACCTGAGGATCTGCATACTGTGCCGCCCAATGCACGAAAGAGTGCCCGGCTATCCAGGTGACCGTCTTGGTCCCTAGGCCCCTCACACAACCTACGATAAGAAAAAAGGTGTTAAAAACCATCCTGGCCCCACTAAAACCCCTCTACTCCCCTCTTTTGCAGCGCCCCTCGTCACTTCCGCACGTAGCGCTCGCAGCAACGGGACCTCCATCTCCCAATCTGTCGAATCCGATCCCAGGACCACCCCAAACGTGCCGCCGCTGTGGCTGCCCCAATCCGAAAAGAGTGCGTCCCAAATCCCTTCGGGTCCCGTCCCATCCGCTTCAACGCCATACGCATAACTGCCAGCAACTGCGCCGCCGTCAGCCTATCGCCGGAGCCATGCAGGAATATCTCCCCGTTTTTGCTGGCCCCATCCTGCGAAAAAACCTCCCACTCCTTTACCGGGCACACCCCCTGGCACCCACTCTCATTCAACCATATCCACTTCCCCCTCCCTGCCTGATCCGTTTTAGAGTGGCCCAACCATATCCCCAGCCGACCCCCATCCAATCTCACATCCTCATACTTTCTTCCTGCCCTACCTTTCGTCCCCAACAACTCTGACACCCGGAATGCTCCAAAAAACATCCACACCATGCTCAAACGAAACAAAGCCACCTCCGTGATATCGTAACAACAGATGGGCAACATGCCCAATAAACCTTGCAACACCTCAAAAGTCACGGCTTCCCGGGGCCCCCCCGTAGCCCCCTCCTGTCTCTCCCTGCCCCACCCCCTCAGCATTCTGCTGATAATCTCATCTTTCGCCGGATCAAATCCCCAAAACAACTTACAATAGAAGGAGATTCCCGCCAATTTCCCTGCAATCGTCGTATGGGACAACCCCCTCTCAATACAGTGCAAGACAAAACGGATCACTCCCTGTTCCATCACTTGAACGGACATGTGCCCACTGTCAGTGGTCCAGCCCATAAAGACCCCAAATCCGTCCAAGCCAATCTGTAAGTGCGCCGTGTCGTCTCTGCTATCGACTTCTCCACTAGGCTGCAGACTCTCATTCCCCCCAGGCCCAGATGCCGTCCGGCAACTGCGTTTTGAGGACTTCCGCTCCAGGTGCCATGCGGCGAAACCTGCTCCACTGCGAACGAGACAAAGCATCCGCAATGTCATTACTCGCTCCCGGCACATGCTTTGCCCGAAAAACCACATTTAACTGCAGACACTGTAGCATAAAATACCTCAACAACCTCAACACCCTCAAGTCCCTTGCTCTCTGCCTGTTGACCAGGTCGACCACCGTCATGTTGTCTACATGGAACAACACGGAACGGTTCTTGAATTCACTGCCCCACACCGCTAGAGCCACCAACAATGGAAAGAACTCAAGAAACGCAATGCTCCTCCCCTGCTTGAGCCAGTGAGCCGGCCAGCGTTCCGCGCACCATCTCCCATCCCAGAACACCCCAAAACCTGCCGCCCCCGCTGCATCTGAAAAAATCTGCACTTGCCACACTGTTCTGTCCTCTACGAAATCCAGCGAAACCCCATTGAAGTTTGTCAGGAAAGTCTGCCATATTCTCAGGTCTGCTCGCACTCCCAAGGAAATCCGCACCCTGTGATGCGGTAGCACCGCCCCGGACATGGCCATGCCCAGGCGCCTGCAAAAAGTTCTCCCCGCTCTTACCACCCTGCAAGCAAAATTTAACAGCCCCAAAAGTCTTTGGACCGTCTTCAGGTCAATCTTTTTCTCTCCAATCACCCCCAACAAACAGGCCTGTACGTCTCCCAATTTTTCAGCCGGCAACCGGGCTATCCACTGTACTGAGTCCAACTCAATGCCCAAAAATGTCAATTGACAGCTGGGCCCAGCTGTCTTCTCCGGCGCCAATGGGACCCCAAAGTGCCGGGCCATCTCCTGAAACTGTGCCAACGCTCGCCCACAGGCACCCGACCTTTGCTGTCCGATGAAAAGGAAATCGTCCAGGTAATGGGACACCTCCTTATGCCCACTGCTCCTTTGAAATGCCCATTGCAAGAAGGTGCTGAACAATTCAAAGAGAGCGCATGAAATCGCACAGCCCATGGGTAGAACTTTGTCCACAAAGATGGCCCCCTCAAACTGCATGCCCAGCAACGCGAAATCCGCCGGGTGTATGGGCAGCAAACGGAACGCCGACTTCACGTCACATTTCGCCAGCTCCGCTCCCTGCCCACACCTCTGTACAAGGCGGATCGCGTCGTCCACTGAAGCATACAGTACCCTCGAGTCCGCCTCCGCGATGAAGTCGTTCACGGACCTCCCTTCTGGCCAGGACAGGTGGTGTATCATCCTGTACTCGCCCGGCTCCTTCTTGGGCACCACTCCCAGCGGAGAAATAATCAAGTCTGCTAAAGGCCAGTCGACAAACGGGCCCGATATCCTACCTTCCTCAACTTCCGTTCTTAGTTTTGCTGACACCACCTCCGGCAACTCGTTGGCCGATCTCAAATTGTCCGCCCATCTCCTTTCCCTTGGACCCTGATACCCCACCCGGAAGCGCTCCGTAAATCCCCACTGCAACTTCAAAGCTGCCTCCCTGTCTGGATATACCGAGAGCCACGGGCCCATGGCCTCAATTCGGACCGGAGTAGGCGCCCTTTGGTCCAGGCTGACCCCGTCCCTTCGTGGCCCGCCACTGTTCTGATGGTGTAGCCAATGTAAAACATTGGGTGAGGGCGTGTTTCCCACCACATTTGGAGCACTCATGTTTGAACTTACACGGATACCTGGAGCAGTATCCTTTGTTGTAGTTCCAACACGCTCCTGTGTTGCTCCCGCCTGGCTTCTGTTGTCCGCCCCCGCATTCCCTGCACTGGCCTGTCCACTACCCGCCCCAGACTGAGCGGGACGCGTCGGAAATGTCCGATACGTCACTGGCAGCCCGCTCGCCGTGTGCGTTGCTGCTGACGACTGCGTGGACGACATCCATTGCATCCACAGTTCCTGGTCCACCTCCCCCAGGGTTTGTCATGATTCGCTCCAATTCTGGCCCGAAACTCCTCGTCATAGCTGAGCCACGCAAACCCCCAAAATGCATCTGCGCCTTCCTAATGATGTCCATATATTTTAACATCGCTATAGCCCTTTCTTGATGCTTTTCGCAATATATGCTAGCATAAATCAGAAAGGCCGACGTCCAATTTTCCATGGTCACCGGCACCCGGGGTCTACGAGTCAGCTCCCATTCCTCCTCCTTGGAACCCTCCTTGGCCTGTATCTCCCTATGGAGCAGTTTAAAAACGTCCACATATTCGTGGCGCCATATTCTGGCCCTTATTTTCTCCGACAGATGCGACCCCAACGGCATAGCCAACCCCATGTACGGCAATTTTTTGTGCTGTCGTTCGTCCCCTTTGTCGTCCTTCCCCTCTTCTTTGTCCGTCTGGACACTGGCCACCGCCTTCTTCCCCCCCCCTTTGCCCGACTCTGCCGACTGCCCCCCCGTCCCGGGTGCTGCACCCTTTGGTTCCCGCACTGACCCCTCCCCCACGCCCACCGACCGGCAGGACTTCTTCCTACCCCGTACCGCCCCATCGTCCCAAGCCTCCCACCACTTGCCCTCACCTGACAAGGTGGTCTGTGCTCCTTCCTCCGACCTGCTGTTGCCGCTCTTCTTCGCAGTGGCCGTCTTGGCCTGTGTTCTGGCCGCCGCCGGTGCCTGGAAAATATCAACACATTTCGTCGTTGCCGCCCCCCACAGGCATCCCGGCCGGCCTTTCGACCTCCTCACGCAACTCGCCTTCCTCAAGCTCATCACTGTCCTCCCCGTAATCCAACATCAACTCCGCTTCCGTATCCTCAGGCATCCAAGTCAACTCTTGCACCACTCTTTTTACACCTTTTCCAGTCTTGGCATGCACCACTCCCCGTTCCCCTGCCCCCTTCGCTGATGCCCGTTTCTTCGGTGGAGGGAAGGCCGCCGCGGACCCCCCTGCTGCTTCTGCCCGGCGTCTTGGGGCCGTTTTGCGCCCCGCCGGCCCACCCCGTCTGCCGGCCGCCGCCAGCTGGTCCCCCCCCACCAGGCTGCTCCAACCTGAGAGGGTCCCAGCGCCAGCGGGCCTCACAGCCGTCCCGGCCGCCCCTACCCCCATCTGGGGGGAGCTATCTTCCTCCGCCCACACCCACTTGCCCCCTTTCGGGGCCTCCTGCCCCAGTTTTTCAGCCCAGGCCTCCTCCTCTGATGTGGGAGTGGGGGGCCCCTCCGGCCTTTCCAACTCCCCCCTGGCCTCCCAGGCCGCGCACAACGCCGCCCACTGCGCTTCCGTGTCATGTATCACGCGTCTCTGGTCCCGGATTTTTTCCTCCAGGGTCATGCACTCCCACCTCCGCCCCCCGGCTGCAGAGGGCTGCCCCCCGTCCTCACCCCCTGCCTTTGCCTTCGTCGCCTGTGCAGCCAGGCCCATCCCCCCACCCCCTGCCCTCAGTGTCCCCCCCGGAGGGGCACCCCTATCCCTGCGAACACTCCACTGTGAAAGGTCCAGAGGGGACTCCCCCAGGAGCCCCCCTCGTGGTGCGAGCCCCTGATCCAAACAGGTCCTGAGACCCCACCCCCCCACCCCCGGATACCCCCGCTGAAATCCTGAACCAACCCCCTCCCTCCCTGCTGCCTCAAATTGGCCCACCTGGGCCTCGCCGAGCCCTGCTGGGCCTCTGGCTACAGCCTGCTGCAGTCCCCCGGGCCGCCCTTCCAACTCTCCCATGCCCCCCCCTCCCGGCAGACTCGACAGCACGCACAGCAGGCAGGCTCTTCCTCCCACCCCCGCGCTTCCCCCCGGCTTTTCCCGGACCCCCCCCCTTTCCGGCCACGTGGGGGCCCGCTTTGGGGACTCTCGGCATGCTGCCACCGCCGCCGCCACTCCGGCCGACCGGGGGGTCCGCGTCATCCCAACCCACACCTCCTCGAGTATTCCTGGGCGTAGAAGGTCCTCCCGCCCCGCCCTGCCGAGGACTCGCAGGGCCTCCCGCACTGCCTCCGTGTCCGCTCCTGCCATCCTACTCCCCACTGCCCCCGGGCGCCGACCGGCACCAGAGTATACTTTTAGGCCGAGTTCCCTACCTAACTCCCCTCACCTCAACTTTCTCCGACCCTCCCACTGGCGCTAGGAAACAGGAAGAGGAAGTCGTTTCCCCTTCCTGCTCCCTTATAGCCCCTATTGCTCCCTCCCCTTCCCCTCCAGCCTTCCCTGTCCGGCGCGAATCCCCCGGGGAAAGACTAGACTGCGTCCTGCTTTCCCCGGGGGCCGTCAATTTACGCCAACCCCGTTTGCATACCATAACCATGGACTGCTGTGTGTCCGCTAGTTAACCTCCAGGTTCTGCTCAAGGTACATACATATACATATCTGTCTTTTGAAGTAAATTAGCTGGGTACACTTGAGGAAAGTGTACTATAGCCATTCGAAGTCTCTTGTTGTGCACGTGGGTGTGTACGTCATTTGTACAACTTAACGATAGCCGCTCCCTGACACTCCTTGCGCACGGATGCTCCTTCGCATGCCCATCTCGACTTCAGCTATGCACGATGAGGGACGCACTTACCTAGGTACATACAGTGTGTGTTTCCTGATCGATATTTAGTTTGCTAGTGCGTACTTTGCTTTTCTCCTGGGACAAATGCTTGTGAACAGGGTTGGATTGGGATCAAAAATCAGCCCGGGCACACCAAAAAAAAGTTGCCCACATTTGCGTATTGCCTTCCCGCAAAGCACTGCTTCAGTGAAGTTTTATGAAAAGAAAGGGGGTGGGGGGCATGTTTTATTAACTTCACTTAGATAAAAAAAAATGTGTGGATTAGTTCACACTGCTGAGCCACACATGAATGCAAGTGAGACCACTTCTGCTCAGGCACCCTGCCCCCTCTCAATCAGCATACATTAATGGGCCGGCCCAGCGAGAGAAAGGGAGTGATACCTCCGCCCATCTGCCTCGAGAAAGCCCACTCAGGCACCCACTGGGCCGCTGGCGGCATCCTAACAGCACAGACAGCCCCCAGGCTGTCCAAAAAAGCAGCCCACAGCTGGAACTCGGATACTGGCCCCTCGGCCATTTCCCGAGTGCCCGCGTTACCAATCCGACCCTGCTTGTGAATCGAACCTTATTTTTCGGGTTTTCTTCAAAGATGACGCATCTTAGAAACGTATCTTAAAGCTGTCCGGGAGTAATATTAGCTTCTGCAAAATCACACCTGCTGGCTGTCCGTCCTGGCCTAGTGAACCACGGCAGTTCATACCAAGGTTCCGCAGCTGGTGCCTGGTTTCGTCAACAGCACAATAGGCAGAGTAACCAGGATGACTGACAGTGCCTGCATCAAAGATGGCCCGTCTACTGTCGGAGTCAGTCGCGATGCAACAATCAAGGATTCGATGCTGTGGCACTGTGCTTTCCATAAGTATTAGCGGGCAGGCAGCCATTATTATTTTTTGCTAAGTAGAACTCAGGGAAGCTCAGCTTGAAGGCAAGGCTTTCATTAAAGCTAATGGTTGCAGGCCGTGTAGTTCCTCCACTCCGGACTTGGATGCCTACTTTCTGGGTCTGATGTAGAGATAGCTATCTCATCAGCTTCATGTAATTGGTAAGCACCTGACATAAAATATTATGAATAAAAAACACATGTACATACAGAGGGTCTTTGGGTCAGTTCTCTTCATCCATTGGTATTTGCTGTTGTCATTCAAATTTTGCTTCACCAACAGCACGCAACACGGGGCTTTGGCTCAGCCCACTTCCACCATTGACTGTTTGGCAGTGAGTGACACTATTTTTTCCTGATCAGGATTACCTAAAATAAAAAGAATTGCTCCTCAGTAGCAGGGCTGCAGAGCCAATACTTTGCCAATTTTCTACAATTTCCACTTGTTAGCCTTTGTATTTTTTAATCAGTTGTGTTTTTACACTATAACTTCCAGTCACTGTAATGCAAAGTCAGTTGTACTTTTTCTTAGCACCAAAAATAAACATATTTTCTGTAATGTGCATTAAAATTAAAACATGTTTTTTGTACCTGTTCCCAAGTTCACCTGCCTGACAAGAAGCACCCATACTGTTCTATTAAAACTATAAGCAATAGTTATTTGTTTTAATTAGAAAAATGTTATTGCAAGCACATGTCATCATGTTTAGCCTTTTTCATGCTTTTTTTGTTTTTATTTTTGCAGCATCTACTTGCAGTAAAAACAAAAATTTAACCATCACACCAGCTTATCAAAGCTGACCTAGTACAGGCTTTGTCAGTACTTGTTCATCATTTATTGCATCCAGTTCCAGTGTCAGTACCATTGCTCAGCGAGATAATGTGTAAGTGTAGGAAGCTGGCTCTTTATGTGATATAGCAATACGTTGCTATACACGCAAAGAGTCCAGGTGTTCCTTTATGAGTGGACAGGGGATTGCTATGCAATCCCAAAGTGCTCTATTGGGGG
The DNA here is from genome assembly GCA_963921515.1 of Calotriton arnoldi. Taxonomy (NCBI): domain Eukaryota; kingdom Metazoa; phylum Chordata; class Amphibia; order Caudata; family Salamandridae; genus Calotriton; species Calotriton arnoldi. Next base: position 2,373,572 of record CAWUFW010000919.1, on the reverse strand, counting down.
TAGAGTGGTCGAGAAGCCTTAGGCTTAACACAGAGGAGTGCAAGACGTTTGCAAAATAGATACAATGATTAATAGATGACAACACAACTCAAGAAGGAGATCCACACCAATTTATAAAAATACAAAGTACCTTTATATATGATTTGGCAACAGAGAAAAATTGTTCAGGTAAGTACGTTTTTAAATATAAATTATTTTCACTTTAAAAAGTGGACACTGCAATTTCTGAGTTCTGCAGTGTTAACCTATGGAAGGAAGAAGAAGTTCTGCAAACAGGTACAGTACATCGACTTACAGGAACAATCTCCAGGAGTTAAGGTGAGTGGTGGGCAGGTCCAAGGCAGCGCCAACACTGCACCACCAGCGGAACAAGGGCAGCCGATTGCAGGGTGCAAATCAGCATTGGGAGCCCAATGCATTTCAATGGGGATTGGTCATTGTAAAAAGAGACTGTAGGCTCTGGCAAGGAAGTCAGTCGGACTTAACCAGTAAGTGGGCTCAGACCTTGAGATGCTCGGGGACCCCTTCCTTTGGCCCTCTTCTCCAAGGCCCAGGGGCGATGGGTGCAGGGGTGTCCTTAGATGTCAGGTTTTTCTTTACCCGAGCAGTCGCAGTTGAAGGGGCCTGCATGCAGAGGCTGCAGGTGACGACAGGGGGGCAGATTTACAATTCCTGGCGCATCCCTGCAAATCAGCAGGGATGCGCCAGGAAACTTGCGACACGCATCACAATCCTTGCGCCACCACGGATGCGCCGCATTTACAATGCAGCGCATCATGGCGCAATGAAAAGCAGATGCGTGTCGCATCTGCCGTCGTAACGTTGGCGCAGTGCTGGAGTTGTGTCGCGGGCGCGACGCAACTCCAGCACTGTGGCAACCCGGCCTATCTTGCACATGGTGCGTCACACCTTACGCCTGCTTCAAGCAGGCGCAAGGTTTTGACGCAGCGGGGTCGGAAAAGTGACTGAGTGAAATCTTGTAGATTTCACTCAGCCACTTTTGCAAGGCGTTCCTGCGCTGGAACGCCCCCCCTGCTCCGGAACGCCCACATGAAACCTGATGTCACAGAAGTGACGCAACGGTGGCGCAAAAGTGGCGTACGGGGCTTGTAAATCTGCCCCAGGGAGTCCAGGAAGGGTGAAACCATGATGGATATAAGCTCTGGAGGACCTTGTTTACACTGGTGGCCCACTTCAACTCGGGCCGGAGACGTCGGGTGCAGTGGTGGCTTCTGGTGTCAGGTTTTGGTGGTTCCGGAGGCCTCAGAGTCTTTTCTTTTAGAGTTTCTTCAGACCAGGTCCACTGTTCACGGGAGGCCTTGAGATTTTGTCAAATGTGGCAGTCCTCCCAGGTTTCTGGAGTCAACAGCTGCAGGACGAGTCGACTTTGGTGCAGTTTTCGACGAGGGATGCAGAGAAGACGGCGGGGTTGGTACCAGGTCAGCTTCTTCTTCTCTCTTCTTTTGCAGCTCTTCGATGTCCTCTCTCTTCTTAGGTCATCAGGATCTGCTCCTCTGTTGCCAAGGACTCCCCTACATACTGAATTAAGGGGTGTTTGGTGAATGGGTTACTGACCCTTGGGTTACTACGCCCCCCTATATGACCACTTCCTGTTGGAAGCAGTCATAACCCTGTCCCAGAATTCCTAAGTATGCCATCACAAAGATGGCTACTTCTGAAAAATCGTGCCCACCTCACAGTAGCCCACCTTAGGGGTGGTACTAGCCTGGAGGTTGGCACGCCTACTTGACTAGCTAATTGTTCAGCCTGACCAGATGCAAAGGGGGCTCTGGACAGGGGAGATAACTTCCTCTCTTTTGAGAGGAGCCAGATTCCCATTCCAAAGGTGGCAGCTTCTTAGAAGCTCGCCGGCCCAAGGAGGCTAATCAGCAGGTCATCCTGTGGGAGGGGGTGTTACACGCTCTTACCGGATAGGCTTTTGTTCTGAGTCTCCTGCGAGCAAAGGCTCTCACCCTAGGAGGTCAGAACAGTGTCTCAGGTGGCAGGCTGGCAGAAACCAGTCAGCAAGCACACAAGAGGCAGGTAGGTTTTCAGGGGGCACCTCTTAAGGTGGCCTTTGGGTGCATATATTGGTAAATCTAACACTGGCATCAGTATGGGTTTACCAATATGAGATGTTTGATACCAAACATCCCTATTTTCAGTGAAGCCATCATGTAGCGGGGGAACTCTTTTTCAACAGAGTCCAGCACATGTTTTAAAAGGACTTCCCTGGTCACTTGTACTGGCAGTAATAGGACTGATCAGCACAGGGGAATATCTGCTCATGCAGGTATGCCCTCACATGTAATATTCAGCCCACTGCCTTAGGGCTGTCAGGTCTGCTGTAGGGGTGACTTACAAATATTGCATGCAGTGGTAGGAGGCGTGGCACACAGGTATGTGTGACATGTCGTGTTTTCACTTTTGTCTGCACCAAGACACGCAGCCTGCAATGGCAGTCATCCATATGCTTGGTGAGGGATCCCTTAGGGTGGCACAATTCGTGCTGCTGACCTTAGGGACCCTCTTTAGTACCTCAGGCCATATGTGCCAGGGGTACCATTTACTAGGGACTTACAGAGGGTGCTAAAGGTTTTGCCAATTGGGGAACAATTGTACAGTTTTTAGGGAAAGAACACTGGTACTGGGGACCTGGTTAGCAGGAACCCACTGCACTTCAGTCAAAGTTGCATCAATTACCAGGCAAGAAGTGGAGAGGGGTACTGCAAGAAAAAACAAGTTTCCTACAGTAAGCAACAGGTATCAGTGCATAAAGTAAGGTGCACAGGACATATATTCTACAGAGCCAACTCGCCATTTTGAGCAAACAAGATTGAAACATAATTTTGGTGAAAGGATTAATTATATTATTTTTATACTGCATGTGATGTAACTCAGTAGGTTGAACACCTCCGGTCGGGCTTTGTGTATGGTTTGCAGATCACAACAGAGTCGCTCTTGCCTTTCATGAGACTGAAATCAATAAATTAAGTGTATTGAGATGCATAATAAATATTTAAATGTGTTACTTAGGGGAAGAGACAGTTCTGTCTTTGACGAGCAATATATGAAGGGTCGATATTTTATTTCAAGGGTCACTGAATGCTGGGAGAAGGGAAGAAGACAGATTGTCGGAAGCCTTTTTCTGAGCCGAGTCTTATTGGGAGAAAACTGCACTTCTAAAGGCGACTCTTCATCCAGGTTCTGTCTTCATTTCGTGCTTTTGAATGCCAATTTTGAGTGAATTTGCAGGAAATATGATGAAAACGGAGTTCTGCTGCTCCTACTGAAAGGCTGCGCATTCATCTGTTGTGGTTTAATAATACACTGTGCATCCATTGCCGAGGTCTGGGATGGATCGCGCATGCGCATCACAGGTGTAAGGCTCGATGACTCAACTTAGCTCTTCGTCTTACCAAGGTAGATGAAATAGGCATTATTAAGCTGAGGTGGTACTGCCTCAGTCACTAAGTGTCTGTACGTGCCTGCTGCTTTGGGCAGGAGTCACTGATCTCCCTTGCCAGCTCCTGCCTGCATCCTGTGTCTGGGTGGACCGCTCGCGTGGGTGCAGTGCATGGGGCAGACCTTAAAGATGAATAACTGTAGGATATGACGGGGGCACCAGAAGTTGGGCGAGAGGAGGGCACGTGACTTCACAAATTTCAACTGAAGGGCAAGGCTCTCCTTCAGGGTGGAGTGAAAGCAGAACACTTTCATGCAAATGTATGCTTAATGAAGTCTTGTGGCCCTTTGGTCTCCAGCTCTCGTGGGGACACATTAATTGAGAGGCCCAATTCTGCAGAGGATCACAAGGGATCAGGCAGAGGTGGAGATGGGGCATAAACAGGAAGGTTAATAGATAGATAGATAGATAGATAGATAGATAATGATTTCTAAAGTGCAAGCTAGATCCCAAAAATATCCTGGTGCAGCAGGTGACCTTAACACTCAGATTCAACATGATATATAATACAGCAGCACAGAAAGATTCCATATAATTTAGGTCTGAAGAGATACATTTTCAAAGGCTGTTTTAAAGACTAATGTTCACACAAAGGCCTACATTGGAAAAGAAGCACGTTCCAGGGGTGTGCAGCCAGCTGCAAAATTAAAAAATGCAAAAACAAAAAGGTGATGGATGGAATGCTTGAATTAATATCAGCCACTACAATTGCTCAGGGCCGCATCCCAATCCATCGTATTTTTGCCCACCATGCCACCCCAGTTTGGACCCAGCCATATGCAAATCCCCATGGGAACAGTCCAGCCTGAACTGCCAGGCCAGGTCCTCCCTGGACATCAAGCATTCTGGGACCGGTTTTGGGGTATCACCCCTCATCAGACAGGTTAGCTTGAATCCAGTGGCACAGTGAGCCCTGGACCCACATCTGTGCATACCCGGCGCACTTAGTGCAGCAAAAGCAAAAACAGCAAGGTGATGGATGGAAGGCTTGAATTAATCTTAGCCACTGGCAATTGCTCGGGGCTGCATCCCAGTCCATCTTTTTTTTGCCCACCAAGCCACCCCAGTTTGGGTTCAGCCATATGCAAATCAGTCTTCACCCTGCTCCCCTTGGCTGGGTCCAAACTGGAATGGCATGGTGAGCAAAGCAACAATGGATTTATTTTTGCATTTGTCACCCCGAGTGGGATGGGTATGCCCAGACGTGGGCCCATGCTCCCCATGCCACTGGAGTTAAGCTATCCTGGCTGATGAGGGGTGATACCCCAAAATTGGCCCCAGGATGCTTGTTTCCAGTCCAGGGAGGACCTGGCCTGGCAATTTGAGCTGGACTGTTCCCATGGGGAGCAGGGTGAAGGTTGATTTGCATCAGGCTGGGCCCAAACTGGAAATGCATGGTGAGCCAACGAGCAATGGATTTAGACCCAGATCTCTGTATTGGGGGTGAATGCTTGACATTATTCAGCAGTCCGTCCATCAATTGTTCTTTTTGCAAAATAAAAAAAGCAGACCATCTACATCTGCTTTGCCTGGACCTGGGAATCAGTTCAGTTCTTCTACCTAACAGTCTTCATGGACGGTGTAGAATGCATTTATAAAGTAGAAAGACAGGTCTTGCTGATAAGTAGCCCTGTGAATCAAGCACGCAGGCTTAAACTCAATCCTCTCTTTAATTGTCAAGCAATGATGAGGCAACGAGGCAGGAGATACATGGCGCCTCATCCTCCGGTGCATTGTCAAGCTTGCCGCATACTCTTGTGTCATTGTACTTAAGCAAGAATACAAAGTTCATATAGTCGGGTCTAGGCATTACTGTCACCAAGATTGCATGATCTTGATGGAGAAAACTCAGACATGTAAACATTTGCCTCAGAGTAAGAAGATAGAAAAAAATCTACTTTAACGACACCAGGGACTTTCTGCCACAGTATTAATAGGACATTGATGATCACTCCTAAATTGTTTTGCTTTGCTCAGTTCCCAATAGCTAAGGCTACATTTCAGATGGTCAAAGGGAGACAGGCTCATCCACCACACTAATCTGTTTTATTAGTGTCAGACTAAAAAAATGACTTCCATTCATAGATCGGTATCCAGCAGTCAAGAAGAAAATCGTACATTTTCTGCTTGGTTCTTCTGCATAGTTGAAAATGTGTATTGGCCTTTCACACAATGTTCTCATAAGTTGGATCAAGTAATGTTGAAAATGTTTTGGAAATAGTTAACCCAGAGGTACACCTCAGGACACAGCCAGGGAGTAAGTTGTGAAAGTTGTAGCCAGACCTGATACTACACAGGCCTCAAGCCTCCCCAACAGTGTGGTTGCTGAGTGTTTGGTGTTGCTGACAGGCTGAGAAAAGCCAATCCTTCCACACCTCCAATTTGACATAATTGATGACCACCATAGACATTGACTGCAGAACATGACCAAAATGGAAATCAGCTTGGACTATTTTGAGGTTGTGATTATCTGGGATAAAATCCTATATTTTGGATATTGTGAAGCTCTCCCAAGAGTTTTGGCAGGGCTTGTAGTTTTAAATTATTTAGAGGTTCGGCATGCAATTTCAGAAGTAGGAGAGTGGCAGGTGCTCTTTTCATTTTATTTGGAACAATGCCAGTAACTAAGGAGGTATATGAAAATATTCTGCAGATTAAGGACTACTAAAGGGAGCAATAGAATGGCTTTAGAAATGCCTGCCGGGCAGGTATCTTCCAATGAACATAGATCTTACTGTTGTCGACCATAAGAGTGAATCATCAATTAGTAAGAAATTGTTCATGGAGGGTGGGGGGAAATTTTATCTACCTAAGCCTCCTGCAAACCTAAAAGATGGGAATACACATTATTGAGAATTTATTCATTCATGGATTACATCATCTGTGTAATGAAAGATACAAAGAGCTCCAAAGGTCTTGATATTCTCGGGTTGGGATTTTAATGGCATCAAAGGTAGGTAGTTCTTCCAGGAGGTGTCGAAGTCCTTTCGATGCCTTCATTCAGCTGTATACATCAGAGGAAAACATGCCTTCTTTTCTTTATTGATACAAAGTCTATGCTAGGTCAATTTGCTTGTCGGGTTTTATGCCACCTATGTCATGATTTTATTATTGACTTACAAAGACATCCTCCCCGTATTATTGACTACCAACATATGATAAACACAATGTTGTGACGTATATTTGGCTTGTGGGGTCATTGATTAGTCTCCATTTTCTTTCCAAAGTTTATTTGAGTTGTTTAGAGACAGCAATTTTCTCATACAACTGTTCTTTCGCCATAAGCCGTCTTGTTTTTTGCATGACCGAATTTAACAAGCAAAATCCCTAATTAACTAGTTACAAGAGTGGTCAGAGGTGTAATTTGGGTATATATAGTTTGGTTGAGTGCCTTTTAAGCCACTCTGATTGGCATGGAGGTCAAGGGAACTCCTTTTTTCTTTTGGATGACTGCTTGGAACTGTTTTTTTTTTTTTAAGTGGGAGGGTGATGTAGAAGACTATGGGGCTTATTATGAGTCTGGCAGCTCGTGAGGGTGCAGCGGTGGCTGTCTTCCGACCACCCTATTAGGACCAGGGCGGTCGGGCCGCCCTAGGACCACCGCAACCTCCCTGGCCGTGGCGTGGCAGTCTTGAGGCACAATAAGCTTGGCGGGGCTGCTGCGGCCCCGCCAAGCATATTACGAGTTTCCTCACGCCACACTTTTCATGGCAGTGCGACCGCCATGAAAAGTGTGGCGGTTAGGAAACAAAGGGGGCCCTACAGGGCCCCTTGGTGCCTCACACCATGTGACTGTACGCAGGGGGACACGGCATGTGCCCCCCTGTGTGCATGCACACCAGTACCTGCACGCCATGGACGGCAGCAGTCCATGCCGTGCAGGTATTGCATTTGACATTCCCATATTTCATAGGCACCGCCCTGGGAACACCAAAGAACCGCCCACCAGACCAGGAGAAAACTCCTGATCTGGCGGGCGGTTCCTATATGGGTTTGGAGGTGCGGGGCGGGCCCACTCCTGCATCGCCAAACTCATAATAAGGCCCATATGACACAACAATATTTTGAAGAGATTGCTTGGGCGGGTTTAAATCTTTATGGTCAGCCCAGATTTTAAGATCACCGAAGGTGATATGTGTTTGTGTATCTATGCTTAAAACAGTCTTTCTTTCAATGAGTGATAGTTTCTGTAAGATTGCTCTCTACTGAAAGTGGCCCATACATAAGCAAAATATTTTCTATGGCAACAAGATCATGTGTTGTATAAATAAATGTCAGCTGATATGGTGAGTCTGTGCTAGCTTCCTGAGGTGAATTTTCCCGCTATTATAACTACAGTGCCTCTGCCCAGTCCTCTTTCCTTTGTTGTTCAACAATCGTTTGTATTCAGAATGTATTAAGACATTTACTATGGGGGAAAGTTGTCAACAAGTGACATTTCAGTTAGAAAATATACACCCATTTTGTTATCGACCAATAGGTATCGCAGAGAAAGTCTATGGTTGATGCTGGGTGTATGTTAAGCAGAGCACTCAAAAGATGAAGTTTGTGACAACTGCCAATAGAGCACAGAGTTTTGTTGTCTCAGATTATGTCGAGATTTGAGTGATCGAATGTAGAGCGCATTGCTATTGGAGAGAGTAAGGTAGTGGATTCTAAAAATGTTACCTTCTGAGCTGGTGCACAAAGTCTTGGTTGATGGGGAATTAATTTGTCCAGAAGTCCTTAAGTACTACGGATGTGAACACAAATGTTGTGCAAAGTATCCTGGTGTCCTACTTCATCCCTGTCTGGGCAGGCCCAGACAGACTTGCCGTTAGGCAGGTAACGCGTATGTTCAGCGAGGAGTCACCTTTCCTTCAATTAAAAGACAATGCAAATTAACCTTCTCTCTAGTTTTTAAATGAAGAACAAATTTTGCACTTTATAGCATTTGCCAATATTTCTCCAGTATTTCTGCTAGAGTGACTGTCTCAACAGTACATTCGGATACTATAATGTTAGAATAGAAATGTTTCCGCTACGCATTGTCCTATGTAAGTTAGCATTCACGGCACCATTTTTTATTTAGACGCCATTTTGAATCATGATCGAAACTAATCCTTTGCTATTTCTGAGAAAAGGCCTCTGCTGGGTTTCATTTCTCGAAGGTTGGGTTTTGCTTCACTAATGAATAGACTTATTAGCGCATACCTTTCTCACTAGAGCGACCCTTGACCTTACCAGGTAGGTCACTCCCCCGCCACACAGCTCCGCCTGTGGTATCCTGCCCGCTGCTGGTAAGCTCGCCCCTCTGCTTGTGGCCTCGGTGCCCGCTTTCCGTCTGTTTCCCCTCGCTGCCCCCATTCTCCCTGTGTCCATTTTTCTTTCTGTTTCCCTCGCTGCCCCCATTGAATTGTGCCCATTTTGCCTTCTGTTTCCCTCGCTGCCCCCATTCTCACTGTGTCCTTTTTTCTCTCTGTTTCCCTCGCTGCCCCCATTGAATTGTGCCCATTTTGCCTTCTGTTTCCCTCGCTGCCCCCATTCTCCCTGTGTCCATTTTTCTTTCTGTTTCCCTCGCTGCGCCCTTTGAATTGTGCCCATTTTGCCTTCTGTTTCCCTCGCTGCCCCCATTCTCCCTGTGTCCATTTTTCTTTCTGTTTCCCTCGCTGCCCCCATTGAATTGTGCCCATTTTGCCTTCTGTTTCCCTCGCTGCCCCCATTCTCCCTGTGTCCATTTTTCTTTCTGTTTCCCTCGCTGCCCCCATTGAATTGTGCCCATTTTGCCTTCTGTTTCCCTCGCTGCCCCCATTCTCACTGTGTCCTTTTTTCTCTCTGTTTCCCTCGCTGCCCCCATTCTCACTGTGTCCTTTTTTCTCTCTGTTTCCCTCGCTGCCCCCATTGAATTGTGCCCATTTTTCTCTCTGTTTCCCTCGCTGCCCCCATTGAATTGTGCCCATTTTGCCTTCTGTTTCCCTCGCTGCCCCCATTCTCCCTGTGTCCATTTTTCTTTCTGTTTCCCTCGCTGCCCCCATTGAATTGTGCCCATTTTGCCTTTTGTTTCCCTCGCTGCCCCCATTCTCACTGTGTCCTTTTTTCTCTCTGTTTCCCTCGCTGCCCCCATTGAATTGTGCCCATTTTTCTCTCTGTTTCCCTCGCTGCCCCCATTGAATTGTGCCCATTTTTCTCTCTGTTTCCCTCGCTGCCCCCATTGAATTGTGCCCATTTTTCTTTCTGTTTCCCTCGCTGCCCCCATTGAATTGTGCCCATTTTGCCTTCTGTTTCCCTCGCTGCCCCCATTCTCCCTGTGTCCATTTTTCTTTCTGTTTCCTCGCTGCCCCCATTGAATTGTGCCCATTTTGCCTTCTGTTTCCCTCGCTGCCCCCATTCTCACTGTGTCCTTTTTCTCTCTGTTTCCTCGCTGCCCCCATTGAATTGTGCCCATTTTTCTCTCTGTTTCCTCGCTGCCCCCATTGAATTGTGCCCATTTTTCTCTCTGTTTCCCTCGCTGCCCCCATTGAATTGTGCCCATTTTTCTCTCTGTTTCCCTCGCTGCCCCCATTGAATTGTGCCCATTTTTCTTTCTGTTTCCCTCACTGCCCCCATTGAATTGTGCCCATTTTGCCTTCTGTTTCCCTCGCTGCCCCCATTTTCCCTGTGTCCTTTTTGCCTTCTGTACCCCTCGCTGCCTCTCTCCACTCCCGCCGCTGCGTCCCCTGCGGCCCCGCCCCCCTGACTGCCCATTCGCTGCCCCTGCCTCCCGCCTCCCAGCTGCTCCTCCCTCCCACCTCGCATATATATGCGGCCGCTGCGCGGTGAGGAGAGCGACCCTTGACCTTACCAGGTAGGTCGCTCCCCCGCCACACAGCTCCGCCTGTGGTATCCTGCCCGCTGCTGGTAAGCTCGCCCCTCTGCTTGTGGCCTCGGTGCCCGCTTTCTGTCTGTTTCCCCTCGCTGCCCCCATTCTCCCTGTGTCCATTTTTCTTCTGTTTCCCTCGCTGCCCCCATTGAATTGTGCCCATTTTGCCTTCTGTTTCCCTCGCTGCCCCCATTCTCACTGTGTCCTTTTTTCTCTCAGTTTCCCTCGCTGCCCCCATTGAATTGTGCCCATTTTGCCTTCTGTTTCCCTCGCTGCCCCCATTCTCCCTGTGTCCATTTTTCTTTCTGTTTCCCTCGCTGCCCCATTGAATTGTGCCCATTTTGCCTTCTGTTTCCCTCGCTGCCCCCACTCTCCCTGTGTCCATTTTTCTTTCTGTTTCCCTCGCTGCCCCCATTGAATTGTGCCCATTTTGCCTTCTGTTTCCCTCGCTGCCCCCATTCTCCCTGTGTCCATTTTTCTTTCTGTTTCCCTCGCTGCCCCCATTGAATTGTGCCCATTTTGCCTTCTGTTTCCCTCACTGCCCCCATTCTCACTGTGTCCTTTTTTCTCTCTGTTTCCCTCGCTGCCCCCATTCTCACTGTGTCCTTTTTCTCTCTGTTTCCCTCGCTGCCCCATTGAATTGTGCCCATTTTTCTCTCTGTTTCCCTCGCTGCCCCATTGAATTGTGCCCATTTTGCCTTCTGTTTCCCTCGCTGCCCCCATTCTCCCTGTGTCCATTTTTCTTTCTGTTTCCCTCGCTGCCCCCATTGAATTGTGCCCATTTTGCCTTCTGTTTCCCTCGCTGCCCCCATTCTCACTGTGTCCTTTTTTTCTCTCTGTTTCCCTCGCTGCCCCCATTGAATTGTGCCCATTTTTCTCTCTGTTTCCCTCGCTGCCCCCATTGAATTGTGCCCATTTTTCTCTCTGTTTCCCTCGCTGCCCCCATTGAATTGTGCCCATTTTTCTTTCTGTTTCCCTCGCTGGCCCCATTGAATTGTGCCCATTTTGCCTTCTGTTTCCCTCGCTGCCCCCATTTTCCCTGTGTCCTTTTTGCCTTCTGTACCCCTCGCTGCCTCTCTCCACTCCCGCCGCTGCGTCCCCTGCGTCCCCGCCCCCCTGACTGCCCATTCGCTGCCCCTGCCTCCCGCCTCCCAGCTGCTCCTCCCTCCCACCTCCCCATATATGGCGGCCGCTGCGCGGCTGCGCTGCTGGCGCGCCGAAGGCGCGCCTAAGGCAAGCCCGTCTGCGCCCGTCCGCGCCTAGACCGCGCCCAGCGCCAGACCCCCTGGGCCGTGCGCCCCCTGCACCAGCCTCGAGGACCGACGCCGATACGATGCCACCACACTCCACGCTCTCAACCCCGGACGGACGCACAACTGCTTCAAGGCCGCACCGAAACGCACCCATGGTCCCTTCACCTGCCGGAACTGCAGCTACACCAGCCTCAGCGCCACCGAGGCGCCCGCCAAGAAGGACCTCAACCACCTCCGATGCATCCTACTGAACACCCGCTCCGCACGCAAACACGCCGTCGAGCTCTGGGACCTGCTCGACACATCATCACCAGACGTCGCCTTCCTGACAGAGACCTGGATGAACGACTCCTCCGCCCCGACATCGCCATAGCCATCCCAGATGGCTATAAGATCACCCGCAGAGACCGCGTCAACGCAGTAGGAGGAGGAATCGCCATTGTCCACAAGAACACCATCAGGGTCTCGACCAGCACCGACAACACTCTCTGCACTGCCGAACACATGCACTTCCAGATCCACACGGACCCCAACACCACCCTTAGAGGCACCCTTGTCTACAGACCCCCTGGGCTCCGACCCCAGTTCAGCGACTCCATCGCCGACTTCATCAGCACGCACGCCCTGACCTCTACCGACTACATCCTCCTCGGAGACCTGAACTTTCACCTGGAGAACAACAACAACAGCAACTCCACCACCCTGATCGACAACCTCTCCAACCTCGGTCTGAGCCAGCTCGTCACAACACCGACCCATTCCGCCGGCCACACGCTTGACCCCATCTTCTCCTCAAGCTCCCACGTCTCCTTCAGCCACACCACGGAACTCCTCTGGACTGACCACCGCTGCATCCATTTCACCTTCCAGAAACCCACCACACACCACCGCACCCGACAGATCCCACGCCGCTGCTGGAGCAAAGTCACCGAAGACCAACTACGGGCAACCCTCGCTCTCAGCCCTCCCTCCGACCCATCCAACACCGACGACGCTGCCTGCAACCTCAGACGATGGATGGACGACTGTGCCAACACCCTCGCCCCGCTGAAAAAACTCACCTACAGTGACACCACCAAAAGAGCCAGCTGGTTCACCTCGGAACTCCTAGCTTCCAAGCGTACCTGCCGGAAACTAGAGAAGAAATGGCACAGTGATAAGACACCGGGCAGCCAAGCAGCCCACAAAGACGCCATCCGTAACCACCACCACCTCATCAAGTCCGCCAAGAGAATCTCCTTCAAAGACCGCCTCGACAACAACGCACACAACAGCAAGGAGCTTTTCAACATCGTGAAGGAACTCTCCAACCCCAGCTCCAACACCAACGACATCCCGCCGTCGCAACCCCTGTGCGATTCCCTCGCCACCTTCTTCCACCGCAAGATCGCCGACATCCACGACAGCTTCAACACCCAGACAGCCCCAACTAAGATCGATGCACCAGACCTGCCGCACACCATCGACCACGACCCCCTGCCAGCCTGGGCCAGCGTGAACATCGAGGACACCATCAAGACCATGAGCACAATACACTCCGGCTCCCCGTCAGACCCTTTCCCGCACCACATCTTCAACAAAGCCAGCAGCTCCATCGCACCCCACCTGTGCAACATCATCAATCTCTCCTTCTAGACCGCGACCTTCCCAGAGAGCTGGAAACACGCAGAGATCAACGCCCTACTCAAAAAACCCAAGGCGGACCCGAGAGACCTCAAGAACTTCCGGCCCATCTCCCTGCTTCCGTTCCCAGCCAAGGTCATCGAGAAGATCGTCAACAAACAGCTAACCCGATACCTCGAAGAAAACAGCATCCTGGACCCATCCCAATCGGGGTTCCGCAGCAACCACAGCACTGAGACTGCCCTCATCGCCGCCACCGACGACATCAGGATCCTGCTGGACAACGGTGAGACCGCAGCCCTCATCCTGCTGGACCTCTCCGCCGCCTTCGACACTATCTGCCACCGCACTCTACGCGCACGCCTCCACGACGCAGGGATCCGAGACAAGGCCCTGGAATGGGCCACCTCCTTCCTCGCCGGCAGAACCCAGAGAGTCCGCCTCCCACCATTCCGATCCGAAGCCTCCGAGATCATCTGCGGCGTACCCCAGGGATCGTCCCTCAGCCCAACACTGTTCAACATCTACATGGCCCCGCTCGCACGCATCGCCAGACAGCACGACCTCAACATAATCTCCTATGCCGACGACACTCAACTGATCCTCTCCCTCACCAAGGACCCCCTCGCTGCCAAATCCAACCTCCATGAAGGAATGAAGGCCGTCGCCGATTGGATGAAGATCAGCCGACTAAAACTGAACACGGAGAAGACAGAGGTCCTCATCCTCGGCTCCAACCCCTCAGCCTGGGACGACTCCTGGTGGCCAACGACGCTGGGAGCAGCCCCGACACCCACCGACCACGCACGCAACCTGGGAGTCATCCTCGACTCAACGCTCTCAAAGGCCAAGCAAGTCAACGCAGTCTCATCCTCCTGCTTCAACACCCTCCGCATGCTTCGCAAGATCTACAGGTGGATCCCGACAGACACAAGAAGAACAGTCACCCAGGCCCTCGTCAGTAGCAGACTTGACTATGGGAACGCCCTCTATGCGGGAGCCCCGGCCAAGCTCATCAAGCGACTGCAACGCATACAAAACGCCTTCGCACGCCTGATCCTCGATGTACCACGCCACAGCCACATCACCCCCCACCTGAGGAACCTGCACTGGCTCCCCGTCAACAGGAGAATCTCCTTCAAACTCCTTATCCACGCACACAAGGCACTCCACAAGACTGGCCCAGCCTACCTCAACAGACGACTCCTTTTCTACGTCCCCAACCGCCAACTCCGCTCCGCCGACCTCTCCCTCGCCACCGTCCTTCGCATTCGAAGAACCACCACCGGCGGCAGATCCTTCTCCCACCTCGCCGCCAAGACCTGGAACACCCTTCCACTAAGCCTACGACAGACCCAAGACCTGCTGACCTTCAGGAGGCTACTCAAGACCTGGTTGTTCGACCAGTAGCAGCACCCCCCCTTTTTTTTCCCCCAGCGCCTTGAGACCCTCGCGGGTAAGTAGTGCGCTTTACAAATTCTGTGATTGATTGATTGACTAGATAAAGGCCTTCTCCCACTTGTCTGGTGGCGGGCCCGACTGGAACAACCTTGGACTTTGTAACTTTGTGTAAGATATGAGCACTGAGATTGTTTTTCTCTTGTATTCCATTGCTTTGCAGCACCTGCCTGGAAAATTCCACTATGGGCGTGTTTTAGCCCAGTTATGAAATGTACATAATGTATCTTTATGCTTGTCCATTTCAGTCCCTCTGCAGCACTCCTAGCAACTGGACAGACTGGGCTCCATTCTGAGTGTATCTAATAAACAGTTATTGGTTTGTATTCTCTACTGCCTGACCGACTCTTCATTTGGTATGGAAGGCTGATAGGTGGTCATTAGTGACCAGAGTGACCCTAATCGGGCCACTTCCTTCAATAATTTTTAGGACCTATCCTTCTTTTCAGCTGAAATAGTAACTATTCATTGATATTCCTGAGATATTGTTCTCCTAACCCTGGCCTCGAGTCTGGCTCAATGGCGTAACGAAACTTGAGAGGGCCCCCCTGCAAGGTACATGGAGGGGCCCCCGCTCCCAATTTAATCGGTAGCTTTCAGGCCAGAGTACTGTGCTGAGGGGGCCCCCTGCAGGTCGGGGGCCTCCCATGCCGCGGGGGCTGCGGGGGCCTGTGTTACGCCACTGGTCTGGCTCCATACCTTGTGACTCTTGAATATTGCTCTATTTAGACAGAATTTGACAGAATAGGAGTTCTCAGAAACATTGGCAGCTCATTTGTCACATTTAGAGCATCTGGCTCGCGGTAGGAGAGCATAAGTGGTTACCTTGGTGAGGTGTATCAGTGATCAAGGATGTCCTTGGCATCACAGTAGCTGGTCTCCCAGTGCTGGATGGCACTCAAGTTCGATAAATCATAGAATTTGCCCATAGCTGATGGAAGTGCAAGGAGTCCATCTGGCCAAGTAGCCATATGCTCGCCTTTTCATGTTTGTTCATTATTACAGGCTAATGGTGGATTGCGTCCTCGCTTTCAGATTTGGACAGTAAAACGTTTCACAATTTCATTATAAAAACTTGTGTCAGCATTCAAAGACTTTGTTCCATGTCATTCTTCAAATCCCTGGAATCCATTGGTAGACGTCATCATTTAAAATCTGAGATGAGAAAGAGGAACATGAGGGTAAGATAGATTTCTTTGTTACTCTCATTTCTACGCTTCCTCATCACAGTACTTACATGCCTGCCTCCCATCCTGGTCATTTGGACTTTGTAGTTGGGGTTGGTGATTATTAATATTCGAAACAGGGGACCTCAAAGGTTATAGGGCCTATGAGTCGGCATAAGTGTTTTTGTACTGTATTATTAAGCAGGTATAACAGGTGGCTTGGCTGTACGTGAGTAGGATTGTCCTCATTGTACAAGGAAGGTTAAAGCCAGACATTATGAAGATTACCATTGAGTAATTTCATAATAGTAGGTGAAGGGTGACATTGGTAATAGCCTGTATTGCTATGATTAATTTCCAGCAATCTTCATCACGCATAGTCACGCTTTTCCTTCTCACAGTTCTAACAGAGATAATGTAAGCCATGTCCAGGAAATAGGAAACTAAGCTAACCCTTTAATTGTAGCCAATATTTTCACTCCTCCTCTTCCTTGCTGGCACAAAATACATGAATTGTCACTCAGCTTACTTACTTGTAAGAACCAAGCAGACCCACAACATTCAAGGACAATACTGCTGCTGGATGGAGAGAGGGAGGAAACTTAAGACTGTGTTTAGAAAGGTTAGATCTCAGTGTAATGAGCATTGATGCAGGGGTGTAGCTCGGTGGGGCGGGGAGGGGGTCTTTTAGGTGTGACACGGCCCAAATAAAGTCATTCTTGGCTTGGCAATTGGGTCTGGGGCCTTGAGTGGGGTCTGTTATGTCTATGTTGTTTTGCTCATTGTTATGATTTCACTAAGAGGTTTTAACTTGTTCACTTTTTGGATCAGAAATTTAAATATATATAGTGACCGGTTTCCCAACAAAACAGTAAATCTGCACCTATATAAGTATTCCTTGAATGGATGCAAATTAACTACTTTTTGGAATTCACAAACATTGACAGTAGTAGGCTCCAGTCTCAAGTGTCCAGTCACACTACTGGCAATCCAACATACGAAAGGTGATGGGACGAATGATTGCAGATAGTCTAACCACTATCAGTCCCTCAGGCTAGCATTCCAATTCTTTGTTTTTTCACCTACTGGGCCACTCTAGACCCAGAGCTTGATTTAGGGTTTGGAGTAATGAGTAAAGGCAGACAGGGTGGTGGATGACTTTACGTCAGCCACCCTGCTTTTTTCCACCTACAATAATTAGAGCTGTCCTCCAGTCCCATTGACATTTCTCTACATTGGCAGGAACTGACATCATGGCAGTTCCTGTCAGTGTAGGAAAAGTTTGATGGATGGCTCTGACAAACATAACTCACAGCCATCAAAGTTTTTTATTTTTCAAAAGCAAAGTCCTAAAGCGGGAGTTTGTTTTTGAAAAATTAAAAAAAACAAATGACTCCCCACACCATGGCAGTTATCTCCAATGGTGTGGTAGTCATATTTCTAGGGGTGGGTGATATATTCCGCTCTGCCGGCGGAATTGGCTGAATTTTGGTTTGGGAGATCCACCCAGGCCTACATATTTCTTTTCTCTTTTTTTTACTGTCCCTCCCCGCCAGGATATACCTGGCGGTAACGAACAGGCAAGCAAAATGCCATCCGACCATCCACTCTAATTAGGGCTGACAGTCAATTGGCTTACCTTCCACGGTCCCATACTCTGTCAGAGGAAGTTTTACACCGATAGAGTATATTTTACTCCATTTGAGTAAAACTTGATGTCTGCCCGACTCAAATTCATGTAGGGACACCTTGGGTTTGGAGGACAGGATACTCTGTCGCTGTTGCCATGGAGTACCCTGACTGCCAAACTCCAAATCAGTCCCTTATGCCCACCTAATGCAAATCAGTACTGACCCTACTTCTCATGGGTCCAGCCCATCCCAAACGTGGTCATCTAACCCATTCGCCCTGTGGCCCGCTGGTTAGGTAATATGCCATTCACACACCCTCAAATCTCACTAACTAAGCGACGTCCCTAGATTGAAGATGTGTGCACCCTGAATATTGAATCTAGAATATTGAAGCATGAAAATATTGAGGACAAAATATTGAATCCAAAATATCGAAAGGTAAGTAAATATAGATTTACTATACATAACTCCACATATACGTACATACGTACATTGATAATAGGAATAGTTTCAAGGTATGTAGATGTAGAGTTAGGAATAGTAAGTCTATACTACCCTAAATGCACTTACTTTCTCATATTTGGTCCCTTGATATTCTTTCCATGATATTCTTGTATGCTGATCTTCTTGGACTCAATATTCAGTATTGCAATCAATTAATGATAGGTAAGTAGAGCATTACCAGTTCACCAATGCTCCGGTTGCTGTTGTAACAGAATGGGGTATAGCTAGCATTGCTAGCTTGTTGACTGGCCTTCTTGGCAATTGCCCATCAATCATCACCCTCTTAAAACTCTTGTATGTGCACTCCATGCATCACACTGCTCAGAAATGTAACCTTATGTCCAATGAACTAACAAAGCAATGCCCATAGAAGATTGTCACTATAAGTCCATATAAAAGACCACTATGCTGCCTGATCATTGGACGACTGCATTGCAAATAGGTGCCAAAAATAAAGGTACAAGAAGGACAAAACCAGCAACGAATTAGACACAAAGTACACAATCAAGTATACACAGCCACGGCCCGTGCAGGTAAGAGCAGTGGGGCCAGGTGGAGGGAGGATTTCGACATACAACAAGGGAAAATAAATTATTTATTTAATTTTCCCTTGTGGCCGTCTGTCGAATTCCCATCCCAACCCAGCCCCACCACTCTTACCAGCACGGGCCGCGGCTGAGTATATATGCCTCCGATATCTAATTGTGATTAGGCTTGAAACGGCATCTAGCGATCTTTAGGGAAAACTTCTCAACTAAAGTGATATGAAAGGTATGGGAGCCAGCAAATGACATACTGTTTACTGGCTGTGACCAAGGAACATTTGGGATAAACAAAAACAAAACTCCTGGAAATGTTAAGAGTTGGGAAACACAAATACAGGCAAACAAAGAAGCTTCAGAATAATTGCCCTCCTAAAGCTGTTGTGATACCACTGAGTAACCCTGATCTGAGTAGAGTCAGAGACAAACCTTGTATTTTAGGAAGGATTGAATCCCAGAGGAAAGTGACCTAGGTGAAGATGAGACTGAGACCATTGCCTCAACATGCCACGAAGGACATCCACATCCTCCAAGAGATGTGATAGACAGCTTTATTCTCTTGTGGTTTTCTTTTCTCGACAGTCCACCCGGTCTGTTGATCCAGGCACTTAGCGGCATTCCTCAATGGACATCAGAAGCATCCCATCTAAAAAAGCCCTGTTAATATGCTTTCACAGGTAGGAGGTGTGGTATCCTCTGTCATTCTCAATGGAAGCTCCTGGAACCACGAGAGGGCCTTGAACCATAGCCCGAAGACGAACCATATCATTGAGGGCAACTGGACACTGCCTCACTATGTCACTTAAAAAAGAGAAATGTATACTAGGGAATGCAACATTGGTTACACAATTACAATTTTGTACACCCCTAAATAAACATCTGTAGTGCCTGCTGGATCAAAGAACCTGAAAATAGCAAAGCAAGATCATTTGTGTGTGCACTCTAGAAAGAAGATAAATACTGTCTTCCAGCAATTGAAGAAACAAGGTCTGATTAACCAAATTTCAATGGGAAAATAAATATGGTCTATAAATGCAAAAGGCACAAACGTGCTTTATGAAGTACACCAGGACACTGCTGACAGTACACTACCATGTCTGAAGCACTCCTCTCACATACTAACAAAGAGAAAAATCGCACAGCACGTGATAACAACTAACAAGCTAACCCAACATTAACGCTTCAAAACTATCAACCATGAGGGATCCCACATCTCAGACATAAACGCAGGTGTAGGCTGGGAATATTGAATCCCAAATATCGAAAGGACAGAATATCATTACAAAAATATCGTGCGTCAATATATCGAAAGGTACGTTTCTATACATTTCCTATACTTAACTCCACATATATGTACCTTTATGCTAAATCTTTACCACCCTCTGTGCAATTACTTTCCGATATTTTGCCCCTCAATATTGTGATCACGATATTCTATCCCTTCGATATTTGGGATTCAGTATTCTTTATTGCAATCCTAAATCTAATGGTCCTAAGGGGTGTTATTTGGAAAAGCAATGATTTACTGAAGAAGAAAGCAGGGACGGCCCCTCCACTAAGGCAGAGGAGCGTTGCCCCACTGCTCTAAGAGCAGAGCAAAACCGTCAAGCGCACTTTGCATGTTCTCCACAGTGTGTTCCTTAGCTTTCAGTTGAAAGGCACCATTAAGGAGGTACCATTCTGATACATGTTAAGAATCAGACAAATCGTTTCAGCGCTAGATGGGTGCACATGGGCTGTATTGTGAGTGGGTGGAAATGGTCTGGAATGCCCACTCCTCCAAGGCTTACATGTACCAGCTGGTGGGGGAGGGGGTCGAAACACGGCGGATCACAACATTTTCAGACATGTCAACTTGCACGGTGGCATCGTGTGTCGCACGATTTTGGCTCCCTTCACACGGTCACCCGCTAAGGAGACGAAATCACACAGTGCCAGGGAGAATGATCTGAAAACCACTGTAAATAGTGGATTTCCAGCTCCTTTTCCGAGTCAGTAAGCAGCCGATGTTAAAGCACCCCAGGACATCGGCTACAGCCTCAAGGACCCTTTGTGGTTTTTTTTCTGGGAGAGGGTGGGGGCTTGATGAGGGACAGATGGCCTCTTAGGTAGCTCTCAGCACGAAGCCCTGACCTCCAAGGCCTCGCCTCTTCCGCACACAGTGAAACTTGTTTGTAAGTTGGCAGGTATGCATTGTGGGGGTTAACATGTATGTATTGGTGTTTTCCGGACCAATGCCTGCATGTCTTTTGCCTTACACCAATTGCGTATGATTTGGACATTTCACCTGGTTTAGCATACCCCATTGGGATTAATGGTTTCTTCGAAACGAGGGTCATAGTGCGAAGAAACGTTTGTTAAGTTAGAAACAGGAGGTCACTGATTAGCACAGTATGTTACACATTAAAACCTAGCAACTTACGTTGTATTGTTAAAAATATCATGGTAGGTGAGCAAAGACATTATCCCTTTTTAAGTTAAAATATAATCTTCATGAAAGTTGTTATAATGTGGTGGAGCTGAAACCCTCAGTATCTGGGACATTGGAAGCTTGATTTTATATTGTTATTCTTATAGAAAATGATTTTGTGATAAATATTGAGAGGTGATTCTAAAATATTTCTTAGTCCTTAAAGCTGAAGAGCTCGCTGGAACACTGTGGAGTTGCTATGACTCCTGTGTGCAACTACACTGATCAACTGATTATTAACATGATTTGTTCATCTATTTTTTTTTTCATGATAATTTTACTTTAAATTTCTTCATACTTGTTTTTTGTGTCCGTTTTCTTTTTTTTTTTCCAAGTGTTTACACATTATATATATTTTGATGGATCTGACGTTGTAAATCCTTTAATGTAAGTACCTAATGGTAATGATCAGTGTGCTTCTTTAAATTACATGCTGTCAATCATGATTTGACAGATTCCAATGTGAAATTTGAAATATATTTTTGCTATTTAGATGTGTTACAGGCGTACCATCAGTATTGTTTTTGTGACATGATTAGCGCAGATATAAGACCTTTATGACTAGGATGTCAAACTTGACTTACACAATTTTTTGAAAATTCTTGAAAGCATTACTTTTATGCTCAGATTGAATTATTTATAACATCAATTTACGCGCTTACTTAACCTCATTTAAGTCCGTTTGGTTTTGAATTAGGAAAAAAAGTTCAAGTTGCAATTGGTAATTGTTTACCAGATTTTGACATAGTCCAATTTTCTAACTTATCGAATGTATGCATGTATGGATGTGGTATTTGTATAGGTGAACTTTGCCAAAAGGCATCAGATCACTGTAAAGAGTCAAAGGCAGAGATACAATCGGAGAATGAATATAGGCGTAAGTGCTGGATTCTGAGAGGGGAGGTGGACTGTTTACTGTGTTGCGATGTAGAGTTGTAGAAAGAGATGCTTCTTCAGCTTGTTTCTAAATTGAAGCGTGGGTGTTGCTCTCCACCAGGGTGTATAGAGAGATGGCCTGCTGCTGAGTTATTTCACTCTTTTACTTCTTTGTCTCCAGTGTGACGGTGTCCTGGCCGTGGGCATGCCGAGAGCCACTGGATATAGTGAGAAGAGGTGGGTGAGCCACTGAGCGCTCGAGCCAGATGCCTGGCTGGGGTGTGGCCTGAGGTCATGACTTTTGTATCCCCTTATTTGGTTTCATGCCATATGTAGGAAGGTAGGATCTGACTGCATGGTTACCCCCACTTTTTGCCTGGTGTTTTGCTGGTTTTTGACTAGTCTGACTGGGGTCCTGCTAATCAGGACCCCAGTCTATCTGCTTTCTCCCTAAAATGTTATGCCATGTACTTAGGTACACTCCAGATTGGATACTGGGTTACCCTTGTCAGTCCCTAGTATATGGTACACATGTACCCAGGACCTAGGTACCCCAGAGGCCTCCCATGGGCTGAAGCATGTATTATG
Source organism: Calotriton arnoldi (assembly GCA_963921515.1). Classification (NCBI taxonomy): domain Eukaryota; kingdom Metazoa; phylum Chordata; class Amphibia; order Caudata; family Salamandridae; genus Calotriton; species Calotriton arnoldi. Next base: position 2,351,157 of record CAWUFW010000919.1, on the reverse strand, counting down.
CCACCCATGAGAGGCCATGCAAAATGGAACTACAGGCCTGCCATTGCAGCCTGTGTAAGATGGTGCATGCACCACTTACTTTAGATATAGGTTTACTATATCTATAGGTCACTACACTTAAAACCTATAAGTCACCTATATAGCAGGCCTTGACAATCTTGAAGGCAGGGTGCTGGGTTTTACGTGAGAGGGTGCCCCTGCATGAGAGAGCACCCCGGCAGCCTTCGGAGACCATTCTCCCGGGTTGTCGGTGACACAGCCAGACATATAGGTAGAGATGCATTATATGCTCGCGTAAAATGCTATCTCGAAAACGGCTGCAACAAACCATGTCGTGTTTGGTATCAAACACCTTGGAATCATACCTCCACACCGGTAACCGGCGTGGGAGGTATGATTTCACCCTTCAGAAGCAAGCTTCGTGGTGTCCCTGGTCTTCCCAGTACCAGCCTTCTCGACCCGGACAGCACAAAATGGTTGCTGCCAACCAGAGACACATTTCTGCCCTCCTGCTGCTGAGCCAAGCTCGAGCAGAGGAAGGCAGCACAATAGGCATCCTGTCACAGGGAGGTGTGACCACCTCCCAGACAGGATTTAGTGTATTGGAGCTGGGTGGGTGCACTTCCAAAGTACCTGAAAGTCTGCACGAGGGGCACATATGGTGTCCCTGTGCATAGTCCAGTTCAAACCAGTCCTGGGAACCATTGGCTCCTGCTCTGGCGCGAACCTGGACAAAGGACAGGGGAGTATCCTCCCCTCTGTCCTGACCCTCCCCTGGGAGGGTCCCCTGAATCTGTCCAACCCTCTCCCGTGGGTACAAAAGGGCTTACCTGGCTGTAGGACCCTAGATTCGATGTGGATAAGATTCTTCTCAAGAAACCACTGACCTTTGACCGTCTGGACACTCTGGACTTCGCTGGACTTCGACTGGGCCCGACTTCGTTTCCCTCTCCGTCCAAAGCATCGTCTGTGCCTGTGCACCATACATGCTCCATGCAGGACCTGTGGAGCATCAAGGACAACTGAAGTATCTCCCTTGGGGTGAAGGAGTCACTCCCCTGCATTCACAGGCACCATAACACAACTGACTGGTCTGCTGATCCTGAGGTCCTGCGGACTCCGAAAACTCCAGCAATACAGATGGTGGGTTCCTATGTTCTTTGAGGTTGAGCTGCCCTTTCACCAAGTTTGAGGCCAGTATCCCTCGTGGGGACCGCATAACCCGAACCCCTGTGCACCGCGTACTTTTGCAAGTGCATATGCTTGTTGGCATTCCCCAACTAAGTGCATTCGGCTATTGATAGCCCCAACTTCTGCACACATTTTGAATAAAGGACTCTGGCCTCCTCACACTCTGTGCCCTGCAAGCTGTGACTTTGTGAAACTGCTAGAGGTCCCCTTGTGACTCCTGTGCCTTCAGCCTGTGGGTCCACTTGAGGGACAACACTGCTTTTCTTAGGCTCCCCTGGTTGCTCCAGGCCTGCCCTGACTCCCCTTGATGTGGTGAGTCCTCTGGTCCTTGCTGGGCCAGACCGAAACCTTATTTGTCCTTCTTCATGGGTTGCCGCTGCCAAGGCTTGTTGGTACTCCCGCTGGACACCGACCCCTCAGCACTCGCCATCCTTTGTGGGACAGCTCGTATGCAGCTGCTGGTTGTCCTCGACATCTCCTGGTCCCTGCAGCTGTAGAGCCAAGGTCTCCTTCTTCACACCTGAAGCACCCGACATCGGTGGGCATTTGTCTACCGAGCCCCTGGTCACTCCTGAGTGACCCAGACTCTGTCCCCTCTGCTTTCAGGTTCCTTCCATCAAGAATCCACCTGTGGGTTCCACTGGACACTTTTCTTCTTTCCAGTAGTGGCATTTCTTTGAAGACTCCCATTGAGAACGACAGCGGTTTCCGACGCCATTTCAGCCCTATGCACCCGGCTTCCCTGGGATAGGTAACTCTGGTACTTTGGTATCCACGGGTGGGGTGGCTCTCCAACCTTCTATGTTCCAAAGGGTTTCCTCGTAATCCACTGGGAAGGCTCCTTAAACTGTAAAATTGCAACCGCATCTCTCCCATTGAATTGTACGTAGCAAGCGGTCGTGTTCTCACACTGTACCCGTCCTCCGTGGGGTCCCTACTTACTCACCTTGGGTGGTTCCTTGGGGTCCCAGCGATTCTACATCCTCTAGACACTGTCTTGACTCGAGTCGTGGTTCTTATACCACTATTTTAGTATATGGTTTCGTCTCCCCCTGGAGCCCACTGTGTATTAGTGCTACTTACATTTGTTTCTGTGCTACAGTATTGTGTGCTTTGTGTTTATCTGCATGTAGCAGATACTGTGAGGTATTTAAGGTGTGTTATAATAATAAATACATATTTTGATAACTACTGTGTCGTTCTCCTTTCATTTAACCAATACTATAAGGTTGCATTCTGGTAAAACAAGCTGCTTAACATTCCTTCAAGACTAAGCCTGAAGGCTGCTCTCCACAGCTACCACTTGGATAGCTTTCTAAGGTTATCTTTGACCTCTTAAATCACCATAAGGGTTGTTTGGACTGGTGCAAGGTGCCCACTTTAATTAGTGGACAACATATACCAGGCCAACTTCTCACACCATCATTCTCCAAATCCTTCTCTGTGCAACAGGGGAAGAGGATGGTCAGTAGTTGGATTTTTATATTGACTTACCTAGTCAATTGGCGGTGGGGAGGGTATTTAAAGGGGAAGAAGGACCGGGTTAAAAGTGACCATATTTGGAGGGAGCCCAACAGGGCCGGATTGGCCATAGCGGGCACCGGGCGTTTCCCCAGTGGGCCGCCAGGGTGGGGGCCGATTTTGGGACCCTGGGGGCTGTTTTGTTACATGGCCGTTTTTGCAGCATAGCTGCAATATCGGCCCCTGTAACAAAATCGGTCGAAACCGGCCCTGGCAAACAGTCGGCCGCACCCCAACTCCCCGGTGGGGTGTGGGGGGGCGGCCGAGTACTTTGCGAGGGCCGGTTTTGGTTCCCAGTCCGGCCCTGGAGCCCAACAACATCACTCTCCAGGCAAGCAAGAAAATTGTTGTACGGAGTACAGACCAAGGACACTCTAGCACAGCAGTTCTTGACCTTTTGACTTCTTTCTGTGGCTCCCCCACTGAATCACTATTGGGAGATGGACACCCTGGCCTAGCACTTTCTACAATTTGAACCTCAAAATAATACACAAAAAGACAGAAAGAAATATGCATCAAACCAATGCGGAAATATAAAATATTGTATTTAATTCACAAACAGAAAAATGCGAAAATGAAACTTTTAATGGGAAGGTTGGAGCTTTTTGAAATCTACTTATATTTCTAAAAGATGAAGCGATATGCTAGACTACAGCACACCACTTAGTCTTTTTGCTCCTAATGCATGCTCATGTTTTGTCAGCACATAACTGAGGCCACCAATCATCCTTACTAGATTCAGTTTGTTGTACTTGCTCTGTTCCCACAAATCAAGATAAGAATAAAAAATAAATGTTTAGCTTCCAGTTTCAAATTCCTTCATATTTACAAAACACTTTAAGACTTTCAGTTTTCAATTTTCATGAGAATGCACTTTGCTAATCTGCTAACAACATTTTAGTTTCTGAACATTTACAAACTCTGTGATAGGTATGATGAACCCCCAGCGTTCCACAGACCACAGTGTGGAGGACCACTGCTCTACTGCATGGTTTTTTGGTTTTTGTTCTTAGCTGCATGACCTTCTTGATTGTGGAAAGAGTGCAGGAGGAATGAGATTGTTGAGCAGATATGACAGTTTGCAGGCTTTGGGCAGCGAAGCTAATCCTGGAGTTTAATTCTTTTTCACCCAGGATCACACAGAGAGATAAATGAAGCAGGGAGCTCCTTGCTTAGAGCCTGTCTCCTGCATTGCCTGTATACCCTTCGTCCTCACTAACATGGCCGGACAGTCCAGCCCGGCCCGGACTGGGAACAGAAACCAGCCCTGGTAATTCTGCTTGACCGGCCCCGGAGGTGGGTTGGGGGGTATACTCAAAAGTGCCGGCTGGGTGGGGGGGGGGGCTAGTGTCAAGCACTGCTGCCACTTTTGTTACAGGGGGCCGATATTACAGCACTGCAGCAAAACCGGCCCCCAGTAACTAAACCGGCCCCCACCCTTCCGACCCACCAGGAAAACACACGGTGCCCACTATGGCCATTCCGGCCCTGCATACTAAGCATGGTGTACAAGCTGAAGCTGCACTGGGAGTTCGAGTCGCACTGTGTGCTTTGTGGACGTTCAAAAGGGTGGGCATTTTCTGCTGTGGTGCTGTTGTAGGTGTCCATGTGAAGAAGTGGGTGAGCAGTGGAGGTTGTGAGCTGCAATGCCGAAAGTTCCTAAGTGATACAAGTTTATTAGGAAGGGGAGTGGTCAGGGAGGGTTGGTCTCACCCAAGTCACAATTTATCTAATTTCTGTGATTTACAAAATATTATTTTCTGGGTTGACAAAGTTTTTTTTTTTGCCAGCTTGGCTCGTGCTTTGTCTTTTAGGGTCAACCATGACCCCTGGCTCGGCTCCAACTCAGCTCTTACAATAAATTCTCTGGGTCTCCACCGCTAATAGTAAATAGTAAGCCTATCAGTCCTATAAGGGGAGTGTCGGTCATACGTCTTTGTGGGCGGTGCATGGCAGCAGGAGGAACCAAGGGAGTTTTCTTAGGGATGTGGTCATATTTCTTCAGGCTTTTGATGAGGCGTGCTCCCGCATATAGGATGCCGTAAGTGAAGACAGTGTGGAGTTTGGGAGGCATGAGGGCAGCCAGCATCCAGAAGTGAGAGTCTGGGGGTTTAAATGGCAGTGCTGAAGTCACTTTCTGGGATAAGCTTCCAACAATAGGGACGTCTTTCTTATTAAGGGGTCCTACATGAAAATTAGTGCACATCCTGGGTTCTGCTTTGCATATTGGTCACGTAAGCTTTATTGGGTTAAGGGAATCATATAGTATAAAAACATAATTCCCTGAACGAGTGGGGAATTGAGGTTTGCATCAAACGTGTTATTATTTCTGATTTATTTGAGAAAGCCGGATGCCATAGTTAAGCTTTGCCAGAGATCATGTAAATGCAGTTAGGTCACTGCAAGTATCCAAGAGAGTGCTGTTTGCAAAAACGTTTGCATGTTGAAGATGTGTCAAATATATCATTGAAATGAATGCTTACATTTTTGTTATCAAAAATGCTTTTCTTTTTCAAAGGTTTTTTTCTAAAATTAAGATGCTTTCATGGAACAAATAAATTAAGCAATATTTAATTTATATTTTGAATAACAGAATCTTTGAAAATGACTATCTTATATGGCTGTATGCTTATTGAATGTGAGATTCCATTGTATGTTTTCAGTTTCCAATCAATATCCTGCTTGTCGGGCCTTCAGAGACGTGTGATGAGTATAAACAACATTAAGAGCTACATTCCAAGTTGGGCGATATGTATTATCTCTGAATCTCCAGAGTCACCATTACCAGGGGCATCAGTTGTTGGTGGGGCAAGGGGTGTAAGTACTCCGTTTACAGGATTTTGGGGACTCACATGCAGGAATCAGCTTTTCTGCACTGATTCCCACATTTTTAGGTTGAAGCCTACACCTATGCTGTCTGGTTGCCAAAAGATTTCTTAGGCACATTCTAAAAGCTTCCCTTGGAATGTATTCAGCCAATTGTTTACCATTGGCTTTGTGGTTTGTAACTTACATTTTCTGGCTTTCTATTTGCTGACTTTATTTGTTTTAGGCTGTCCAGCATGTCTTCGATCCTGAGGAGCAAAGCTTGTTCATCATCGCTCCTTGTATTCTTCCATTAGTCCTCGCTTTCTGGAAACAGGCCTTTAAATTGTATTCTTATCTTGTCACATTTGCTGTGCAATCAAAGACAGAGGCCAAATGTCATGCTGTGTCTTCCGAAGGACTATGATGTTTACTTTTCTTTTTCTGACTTCAAAGTGAGAGGAAGAAAAGTTTTTTTTTTCTAGCACTCAACAAAATGTAAATGTATGTAAGTGTACTGTGCAAATATTTTAGAATATATCAGAATTAGGAAAGCACAAATGAAGCAAATTTTTTGTAAATCAGAAGCATGAAGGAAACAAATATTTAATTACGATCAAAACAAATCAGTGCACTAGGTGATGCCATTTCATCACATTATTGTATATGCACTGTAAAGTTTAGGAAAAGTGTATGTGCAAATGTAATGATCATTTCAATTGAAAATGTGGTATCTGTAATGGCAGTGTGCTACCATACCATGCATACTCCACACTTCGCCACTTCACACTATTCCACTCCACTCTAATCCACTCTAGTCCACTCTACGACACTTTACTCTACACTAATCCACTCTACCACATGACACTCCAAGAAACGCCACTCCATTCCACCATATCCCACTTCATGTCATTCTGTGTCAATTCACTCTAGGCCACTCCACTCCACTCTTCCCCACTCCACTCTACTCCATGTCACTCTACGCCACGCCACTCTATGCCATGTCACTCCACTCCATGCCACTCTGTGCCTTGCCACTTCACTCCACTTTCCGACACTCCACTCTATGCCACTGTACACCACGTCACTGTACCTCACAGCACTGTATGCCATGCCACTGTATGCCAAGCTACTGTGCCCCACGCCATTCTATGCCAGGCCATGCCACTGTACGACACACCACTCTACACCACGCCACTGTACGCCTTGCCACTCTATGTCACACCACTCTTCACCACCCTACTCCACTTTACTCCATGTCACTGTACTCTACTCTGCTCCTCTCTACGTCACTCTACAACACTCCACTCTAAGACACTCTACGCTACTCCACTCTAAGACACTCTTTGCCACTCTGCTTCACTCCACTCCATGCCAATCTACTCCACTCTATGCCACTCCACTCTATGCCACTCCACTCTACGCCACTCCACTCCACTTTATGACTCTACTCGACTATACGCCACTCCACTCTATGACTCTACTACACTCTATGCCACTCCATACCACTCCACTCCACTGTACTCTATTCTACTCTTCGCCACTCTACTTTACTCCACTCTTCACCACTCTACTCTACTGCACTCTTTGCCTCTATACTCCACTCCACTTTACTCTTCGCCACTCTACTCTACCCTAATCTACTCTTCTCTTCTCTTCTCTACTCTACTCTACTCACTCCATGACACTCCACTCTATGACACTCTTCTCAATGAAACTCCACTCTATGGCACTCTACTCTACTCTACTCTGCTCTACTCTACTCTATGACACTTTACTCCGCTCCACTCTACTCTACTCCGCTCTACTCTTCTCTATGACACTCTACTCTACTGTTCTCTACTCTGCTCTACTGTACTCTACTCTACTCCATTCTACTCTATGACCCTCTACTCTACTCTAGGGCACTCCATGACACTCTACTCTGTGACACTTTACTCTACTCTACGACACTCTTCTCTGCACTATGACACTCTCCTCTACTCTACAACCGACTACTTTACTCTGACACTCTACTCTACTCTAAAACATTCTACTCCACTCTATTTCATGCCCCTTGATGCCACTAGCTTTTAGCCATACTGAACAGCAGCCACGCTGCTGTACAACATGGCCAAAACACATTGGCAAAGCCAATATCACTTGCATAGGCGAGAACTATTGGCTTTGCCAATGCTTGTTTTGCTGTGCATTCACACTGAGAGTTTGGCTGCTTTCAGAATCTGAGGTATTTGGATGAAATTATGCCTTCTCGTAATTTCAGCAGAGCTGGTCCTCCCATGACGCTACACATTTTAAAACATGCAGCTTACTTTAAAATGATCTACATTAAAATTAATTCAGATATGTTTTTTCCACAAATCCAGACAGCATGTTTTTTTTTATTTCCACCGTACAGATTGCACATTAATTCTACATCTCCGCCCCTGAAAGATCTATACGTTTTGAAGGGGTTGCAGTGGACTGAGGAACAGAACTGATGAAAATGGCGGGTGATTCTCTTGTCCTGTGTATGTATGTCCCTTGTATCTGGATAGTGCGCAACATGCCTCAAGGCAGTAGAGTGCTGTGCAGGGTACAAGGCAAAAATTCAGTCAGTGGGTGATTGGAGGTGTAAAGGGATACATTATGAGTCACCTGAGACTTTTTGACCTGATGAAACAACTCTTTTTTGGCATGTAATACGAGATAAAGGACCCCCATTGAATAGTTGAAGGATATTCAGAATTCTTGACTTCAAACATCTGATCACTCAGGATTCTAAGAGGCACACACAGGAATCATATACTTATTTGCAGAATGGACGAGTCAGTGAACAGTGCAGCGGTGGTAGATTTTTACCTTTAAACGGTCCCCTATGCTCCTTCCTACAGGGAGTCATCCACCATACTGCTCTCCCACAGACACAATGCAATGCACCCATTTATCACTCACTCAATCCATGATCCTGAAATCGTCGAGTGAAATGGGGTGGGGGGTCTCTGCGCCCTGTCATATCCATTAAAACAGACTCCCAGCGATCCTACTGTGAGGATCTACACTATGGCAGACTAATCCGTGCATCTTTGCTGGGTGAGTGCCCGGGCATGGCCTTCAGCAACCTCAGGAGCTCTCCTTCCTGAAACCTGCCACCCCTGCCCCCCAGACGTCAGAGCACCGAGAGAAATGACAGGGAGTAAACTGATCAGCCCCAGCTCTAACTTTCACTGTCTCCCTCTTCAGCATTTAGGCTCCACAGGTAAATGTGTCCCTAGGGGAGAGACAGATGGCTGTTGTCCAATTGCAGACACTCATAGAGTGAATGCCGGCCTCATATTTACCTGGAATTCTCCTGGGCCTGATATCCCTTTAATTTAAATTCCCTAACAGGCTCCCTTTTTGCCACCAAAGAAACACTCTCTGGCTCTCGCTGACTCTCTAACTCACTCATTTACTCACTTTATTAACACACACAAATGAACCTAGATGATTTATTTTTCAGTCTGCCTATCCCTATTTGTAATCAACTGATTACTCTGCCTTACCTATTCTGCTTTTAGCTGGTCACCAAATCAGGCTTTCAGGTTTGCCAAGTGATTGGCTATAACTATACTATGACTAGCATTGGCAAAGCCAATAGGTATTGCCAATGTGGGAGCTAATAGCTTTGCCAATATGTTTTAGCCATGTCGTACACCAGTGTGGCGGCTGTTCAACATGGCTAAAAAAATTGTGGTGTGGAGTTAAGTGGAGTGAAGTAAAGTGGAGTGTCCTGGAGTGGACGGAAGTGGAGTGGAGTGAAGCGATGTTGAGTGAAGTAGACTGTCATAGAGTGGAAGGGGTACAGTGGCATAGAGTGGAGTAGTGTGGCGTATGGTGGATGTCATAGAGTGGAGTGTCCTAGAATGCAGTGGCGTAGAGTGGAGTGTCTTAGAGTGGGGTACCCTGTCCCAGAGAGGGGTGAAGTGTTGTAGAGTGAAGTGGCGAAGAGTGGAATGGTGTAGAGTGGAGTGGCGGTGAGTGGCCTAAATTGGAGTATTGGGACATAGGGTGGAGTGGAGTTGTGTAGAATGGGGTAGAGTGGTGTAGAGTGAAGTGGTGTAAGGTGAAGTAAAGTGGTGTGAAGTGACATAGAGTGGAGTAGAGTGGAGTGGAGTGGCGTAGAGTGGAGTTTTGTAGAGTGGAATAGAGTGTTGTGGAGTGGTAGAGTGTCGCAGAGTGAAGAGGTGGAGAGTGAAGTGGTGCAAATTGGAGTAGAGTGGAGTGGAGTAGAGTGTCTAGGAGTGCAGTGACGTAGAGTGGAGTGGCATGGAGTAGAGTAGAGTGCCATAGAGTGGAGTAGGGTGTTCTAGAGTGGGGTGGAGTAGAGTGGAGTAGAGTGTCATAGACTGGAGTGGCCTAGAGTGAAGTGGCATAGAGTGGAGTAAAGTGGCATGGAGTGGTGTAGAGAGAAGTGTCATAGAGTTTAGTAGAGTGTCATAGATTGAAGTGTCATAGAGTGTAGAGTGGAATGGAGTGGAGTGAAGTAGAGTGGAGTGGAGTGGAGTGGCAGAGAGTAGAGTGGAGTGTCGTGGAGTGGAGTGTATTGGAATGGAGTTGTGTTAAGTGTCGCAGAGTGGAGTGGCTTAGAGGTGGATAAAGTGGGGTAGAGTGGAGTTGAGTGTCATAGAGTGGAATGTCGTAAAGTGGATTGTTGTAGAGTGGATTGTCGTAGAGTGGAGTGATGTAGAGTGGAGTGTCGTAGAAGGGAGTAGAGTGTCATAGAGTGGAGTGGAGTGTCATAGAGTGGAGTGTCATATAGTGGAGTGGTGTAAAGTGTAGTAGAGTGGCATATATTGGAGTAGAGTGGCACAGAATGGAGTAGAGTGGAGTGTTGTAGAGTGGAGTTGTGTAGAGTCAAATTATGTAGAGTGGCTTAGAGTGGAGTAGAATGGAGTAGTGTTGTAGGGTGGGGAGGCGCAAAGTGGCATAGAGTGGAGTGGCATAGATTGGAGTAGTGTCCTAGAGTGGAGCAGAGTGTTGTAATTGCATTTATATAGCCCTTTCTAACCCTGGTAAGAAGTTATAGCACTTTACTGCAAGCACGTTACTGTGGTACCCAAGGTTATTGATTAATCCAGTGGTATTGTTGGTTATTGGGATCAGTTATGTGCTCTCAAGGGGAAAAACATGCATCTACTCCAGTTTGTGGTAGATTAAAAATAATAACAGTTAGGTGTGATCATTAGTGGGATTATGTGGCTTCAGGCAACTGGTTGATTTAAAACTTGCAGATCACAGGACAGTAACACTAAACATCCCTGCTGATGAGTCATTTGCTACATCTGATCACGCTGATGGCTGCAGTTCTAAACTAATGCAACAAGAATCCCCATGAAGGGAGCCAATCTTAAGAGCAAGGCCCAGGCGTGGCATGGGAAGGCCAGGGCTAATGACGGCCTCTGCTGTGGCGGCACCCTTTGATCAGGTGGGCCATCCACCAGTGAGACTGGGGCAGCTTTGGGTGCGGCAAAAACACTGGCAAAGGACACAGAGCAGCTGTCGGCATTCAGCGCCAAAGAGGCCGCTGGACTCTTTACATCCACTGTATAAATAATGATGCAACAGATGGTACCAGTTCCAAACTAATTGGGAGAATGAAGGACCGAGTGCAGAATTATAAAATTTGTGAAGAGGCTGACTACATGTGGAAAGCATAAGAGTAGTTTTTATGCACTGTGATCACAGCTTAGCTATATCAAATGCCGCAGATTCCAAACATGGGAGTCTCAGAGCAGGGCCTGACTGGGAACCCAAAGCAGCCCTGGCAGTTTTCTTGGACCTGCCCCTGGGGAAGCCCTGCCTGGCTCCGGGAGGCTGGCAACGCTTGCTGGTTTTGTTACTGGGGGCCGATATTGCAGCACCACAACAAAACCGGCCCCAAGTAGCAAAACTGGCCCAACCGTTTCAAAACCAGCCCCCACCCTTCCAGCCTCCCAGAAAAACGCCCGATGCCCATTACGGCCATTCCAGCCCTGTCTTGGAGCTTCGATGTCTTGAACAACTGAAACTAATTGAGCAACTACTCCATCCATTTCACATTCCTGCTTTATTTTTTATTTTTTTATTTGGGGGGAGTGCACCCCCCTCCCCAGGCCACCCGTTGGCCCCAGGGACCCCATACCCTGGGGACGATAACTGTTCAAAAGCAAGGGGGGCATACAGCCTCCCTCCCTAATCCTTTTCAAGGCCCCAGGGACTGCATCCCAGGTGCTGAAATATTTTTCATTTGGGGAGAAGGCATAGAGCCCCCTTCCCCGAGCCAGAATATGGCTCAGAGGACACCATCCCCTGGGGCCTGAACGCAGCAGTGTCCCGGCGACTCCATCCCCTGGGGCACTGAGTTGCACTTGTTCTCTGCCTGGGAGAGCATGGGCAGAGAACCGAAATCCTACTACCTGCCTGCACTCTCTCAGGCAGGGAACATAAGTTTGCTCCTGCCTGGCAGGAGCAAACCAATGTAGCCGGCTACCCCTGATCCCGTGATGGGTGCAGGTAGGGCAGCGGGCAGGGCTGCATGGACCTTGGGGCCTCCCCCCCACAGACCCAAGGCCTATGATTGCTGTGGGTGTCGCAGGTGGGACTGGAGCACCCATGGCACGTTTTAATTTCTTTAGGCCCTGGATGACTGGGAGCCGCATGCCCCCCCACCCTCAAACAATTATGCAGCCTCAGGGGATAGGGTCTCTGGGGCTTGCAATGGCTCAAGGAGTGGGGCAGTATGCCCCCCTCTCCTAAAATAATTAAAAAAACAACCCCCCAAGCCCTGGCCCACTCGGGGGTGGTTAAGATTGAAAAGGGTGGAAGCCTACTCTTTTTTTATGGGACCGCAGATCACCAGACCCCTAATAAAAAAATACAGTTTTGCACTCCCCCACCACACCAGGCCTAAGGCATCAGAGTACACCTACCCTGCACCCCCCCCCCCTTTTTTCTTTTTCTTTTATGGAGGACAGGGGACTGAGTCTGCACATCCTAAAATAGCTAAAGCCACATATAGAGTGGAGTGGAGTGAAGTAGAGTTTCTTAGAGCTGAGTGGTGTAGAGTGGAGAGGCATGTCATAGAGTGAAATATTGTAGAGCGGAGTGGTATGGAGTGGACTAAAGTGTTATAGAGTGGAGTAGAGTGTTCTAGAAAGGCGTGGAGCAGAGTCTTCTAGAAAGGCGTGGAGCAGAGTGTCGCAGAGCGTCATAGAGTGGAGTTGCATAGAGTGAAGTGGCATAGAGTGGAGTAAAGCGGAATGGAGTGGCATACAGGGGAGTGGCGTAAAGTGGAACATAGTGTCCGAGGGTGGAGTGTTATAGATTGAAGTGTGATAGAGTGGATTCATGTGATATATGCTGGGTCGGAGCTGTATGTGTGTTGAATCTAACATGATGAAACCAAAATATGCGTGTGTGTGTGTGTGTGTGTGCGTACGTGCTTGTGTGCATGAATGCGTGGGTGTGTGTGTGTGTGATCTACATCAGTTAAACCTAAATCCTCCCAAAGCGTCTGGAGTAAGACTGGCCGGCAAAATGGACCCATCCCAGCTGCCATTGACCAATGAAGACAAAAGAAGTGAGAGTGACACGGATACCAACCAATGGTAAGTATTGGGTGGGCTCTAATCTCTTTTTAGGTTGGTTTAAGATACAATAGATCTCCAAGAGACAGCGCATGCACGCTGCCTCAGGTGAGACCTAAAAACACTCAACCACCCAATAAGCACACAAGACAGACTTCTCTGCACACAGCCAACACCGTTCTGACAGGACATGATACACTAACATCTTAGGACAATTCAGATAAAGATAGCTTAAAGTGTATTACTCATAATTAGAACATTGGAATGCTGGGAGCTCCATTGAACACAATGGAGTGCTCCATGCTTTTATGGGCGGTAAAGGCCCGCAAAGCAACATTCCAATGTTGTTTTAAAAGGCATCTCGGAGCCCGAGGGAATTTAAACCCCTCGAATTCCGAGAGGCCTTTGTTTTATTTGTTGGAACATTCTGCCCTCTAGTGGCAGAATGTTCTAATAGCCTTATAGCCCTTCGTAGCTGGGCTATACCGGCTATTAAAGTCCCGCTTCCTTGTTAAAGTCCCTCGCCTTCAGCTCAGGCCTTTAACGCTGGAGCGGGCCTTTAATAGCTGGTATAGCCCGCTACGGCGGGCTATAAGGCTATATTAGAATATTGGAATGTGGAGCACTCAATTGAATACAATGGAGTGCTCCGAGCTTCTACGGGCCGATAAAGGCCCGCAAAGCAACATTCCAATGTTGTTTTCACAAGGGCCTCTCGGAGCCCGAGGGGATTTAAATCCCCTCAGGCTCCGAGAGTCCCTTGTTTTATTTATTAGAACATTCTGCCCTCTAGTGGCAGAATGTTCTAATAGCCTTATAGCCCTTCGTAGCTGGGCTATACCGGCTATTAAAGGCCCGCTCCCTTGTTAAAGGCCCTCGCCTTCGGCTCGGGCCTTTAACGCTGGAGCGGGCATTTAATAGCCGGTATAGCCAGCTATGGCGGGCTATAAGGCTAGACTAATGACTGAGCTAATGGTTCTGTCTAGAAAACAATTTGTATAAGTCGGACTACGGAATACCAACCACCCATCCCAAGTCAGCACTGCAATCCATACACACAACGCATTACAGAGATCTTGCGCAGCATGGAACTCAGTTTGCTTCTAAGTTAGTCAATTCAAACCGTTACTGGGGAGAGGATGTAGCCTTACGGCTAGAGCTGCCGACCTTGGAGCTGGGGAACAAGTTTCGAGCCTCGGCGTCGGCTCAGCAACCTGTGATTCTGGGCAAATTACTTAATATAATGAATGTGTTGTTGTGTAAAATAAGTGGTGCTCATGTAAAGCGCTCCAATACATTGGGGTCAAGTTCGCGCTATATAAATCTAAAAGAAAAAAAAAAATTACAAAACTAGAAATCAAACAGCACTTAATCAACTACACACAATGAAACATAACCAAACGCACGCACAATCGGTTGATGGAAATCCTAGGACCATACAAAAAAAGATGCTGAGATTGGAAAAGCACTATAATGCCATACTAATTGTAGATGGTGTTATACCGGTGCTGAAACATAACAGCATAACCTAACACAGCATGACATGACATAACATAAAATGATGCAAGTCACCAAGAAGTTCCATGACCATGCAGATATAAAAGGTGATTGCCTTGTACCTCTGCCTGCTTGTTGCCTTTATGATGTTGTGACAGCTACTGTGGTGGAGGTGAGTCCAGCTTGGCCACATCCTCTCCAGCTAGCCTGTTAGCGGCTTCCTCTATGTATGCAGGGCAGAAAAAGGCAAAAGGGGGAGGTGCACCCTGCTAGATCTGCCTTCTGTAGGCGAGTTATCTAATGCTGCCAATGTTTGCTGACAGGTCCCTCCTTATATGGTAGAGGTCGCGAAAGGGGAGGCTGAAACCCAGCTTTGAAAAGATATGGTGGCACTGCGACATCACTACTAACCTGTAATAAATTGTTACAAGTGAGTAACACTTTCTTACAGCAGACCTGTTCTTTCATTAGAAAATGTCTTAAATAAGAAAAGAAAATACAGCGTTTTATAGAATATAATAGACTCCAATTTATTGTATACATCAGGGGATATTTTATCAACTGCATTCATTACAATTTTAAGATTACTGTTTATAATGTTGTTTTTATATAAATGTGTACCAAACGTAGTGCCCTGTAGCCCTTTATTCGTAGCTCGTTCATTGCGGAACGTGAAAGCAGGGCACGAGAAAAAGAGACAAATATGTGTATTTGTGTACAAGGTGGGGGAGGGTGGGCAGCACAATAATACTGGGGGCATCGTAAATCCAGAGCACAAAGGGGCATTAACCTGGCCATCTGCAGAATCCAGTGGGGACGAAATCCAATAGTAAGGGCTGCTTTCTGAGCGCCTCAGCACTTACCATATGAAAAACCTCCTGCGCATTATTGGCAACGCAATGCCTTGTTTGTTACACTACACTCCGAGCAGATCTAATCACATTTGACCCCCGACCCTCACCCCAATAAAATGCCGCTATTTAAACATTAATTTTCAATAGCACAGGAAATCTGACTCCTGCGGGGAAGGAATAGGAAACGTTCAGCCTGCATTCATCAACAGAGAGCACCTGCACCCGAGGGCCGTCACTGCAGGGCATGGTCGTGTGCGTAGCAGCGGGCAAGGACTGAGTGCGCGGCAGAGACATGCTGCTCTACAGAGAAAAGATCTGGACAGTGTGCGCATCAGGGGCATTGCTGTGTGCGCAGCAGGGCAGGGGTGCAATGCGTGCCCCTGTAGTGAGGTGGGCCCCAAACGTCCGGGGGGGGGGGGGGAGGTGGGGGGGGGTCATTCAGTTCAGAGTCAAATTGATATCTGTGAGATGTGAGACTCAGGGGCCCCTCATCTCATTCTTCGGGAGGAGGGGTGGGGGGGGGCCATCATTTTCCAATGCACCACTGTGGTAAGGGGCAGGTCGGATGTGTGCATAAGGGAACAAGACAGTGTGCGCGAAAACGGCATGACTGTGTGCAGAAGAGGACCAGGCTGGGGCCTGCACGTGCGCCCCAGAGAATAGTCCCATTATTGGCAACACACCCCACCCACACCACAACAGAGTATGCATGCATAAATAAATACACAACACAACTTTTGTTTGGGAAAAATATTGCTGCAGGTTTATTCCATACAAAAGTATGCAAATATGGTGGGTTATCTTACGGGCGATCCAAGGGCAGGCAGCTGTACCACTCTATGCTGCCCTGCCCGCCTGATGAGCCAAGCACTGTGGAGAATCCAATCAGCGCTACCCTTATGGGGGTGATCCCCTTACTGGATCACGTGACACATTGGTCCCTTATTACTCACGCCCCTTTCAGGGCGGAGCGTAGCAAGGCAAGCCCCCGGTTGTTCAGGCCCACAATCGCCCGAAGGACTAACGGGGCGCCAACGTAATTGTTCCAGGACCCTCCCATGAGGCTCCTGGGATTTGGCTCTGGCACCCATATTGTGCCCACGCAGAGGTACCCTTCTGTACCCATCTGCTTCCAGATCGCCCTGTAACTCCGCCCTGTAACTCCGCCTGCAACGACAAAAGAAAACATTACAACGTTCTATGTACTTTGCCTTCCAACCCCACGCCGGGTAAGCGGTAGGGTGGGAGACGGCGTGTCCGGCGCAAAGAGGATGCCAGGATGGCCGGGGGAGGCATAAATACCTCCCCACCTCCTCTGCGCACCGGAAGTGATGCTCCTGGTAAGGGGACTCCTCCTAGAGTCCCGCATTAGAAGTGGGGGTGGGGAAGTGCCCAAATGGCACTAACGGGGCCGCCCGTGTAGGGTGGCCCCCTGCGGGGGCCGCGGGCAGCCGCATAGTCCCATTATTGGCAACACACCCCACCCACACCACAACAGAGTATGCATGCATAAATAAATACACAACACAACTTTTGTTTGGGAAAAATATTGCTGCAGGTTTATTCCATACAAAAGTATGCAAATATGGTGGGTTATCTTACGGGCGATCCAAGGGCAGGCAGCTGTACCACTCTATGCTGCCCTGCCCTCCTGATGAGCCAAGCACTGTGGAGAATCCAATCAGCGCTACCCTTGTGGGGGTGATCCCCTTACTGGATCACGTGACACATTGGTCCCTTATTACTCACGCCCCTTTCAGTGCGGAGCGTAGCAAGGCAAGCCCCCGGTTGTTCAGGCCCACAACCGCCCGAAGGACTAACGGGGCGCCGACGTAATTGTTCCAGGACCCTCCCATGAGGCTCCTGGGATTTGGCTCTGGCACCCATATTGTGCCCACGCAGAGGTACACTTCTGTACCCATCTGCTTCCAGATCGCCCTGTAACTCCGCCAAAGCTCTGGAGGTGGCCCCCGTCGCCTAAAGAGCCCCCCACCAAAACAGTTCCTTTCTCACTGCAACCTGCAATTTTCCCGGGCCTCATTCCTGTCCTGTAGGAACAGATCCAAGCCCACCTGTGCCAAGTGCACCCCAACTTTGTCAAAATAACCTTTGGTGTTCGCCCGGCATAGCCCATGCCTGATGAAGCCAAAGCCCCTTGCTCTGAGAACTTGCGCATGGAGCGGTTTATCCTTCTCTGGGAATGTACCAGTGCCTCGCATGACCTGCAAGAATGTGATGGCCTCCCAGGAGGGAGCTCTACTTTTAAACATCGCTATATTACCCTTCAAGCTGATGTGGCTCCCACCTCCTGCAACCTGTAGTTGCAGTCCTTCTAGCATATCGTGCTCCCCAACACCTGTTTCCCCAATTTATGGAACAGCAGCACACTTGCTTAGCAGACCGCTTCCACAACCAGCCTATATACTCTGGCTATGCGGATGGGGCATTTCATGCATCACTGAAGCAACCCGTAACCTGCCCTGGGAGCAGCGTGCACATACTTTGTTGAAGTTGACCAGACATGTGCACAGACCTTTGCGATTAATAAACCCTGGCAAACAAGACTGTTCGCATAGCGCACACCATTGCAGTCCCAGCAACCATTTGGAGTGACAACTTACGCCACCTACCAGGCTTGCTTAACTAAAGCTCGATCACAGATACCACATACCTGCTAACCAGCTGTGACACTTGATGCTCAACCCAGCTAATGACCTACTACTTTGTTATTGCACGGAATATTGCCTTCCACAAGATCAAGCCGCACCTGAGCATATGGCCTTCACCTTCTGGGCCGAGGTGCAGTGTGTGCTCTGGAATTGTCAGCGATGGTGCTCCAGACACATTTCAAGCTGCTCTTGGAGCCACGGCACACATTCTGGCCTAACCAACTGACGCATGCCACCTGGCTAACTTGCCGCTGCGAGATTTTGATCTTAACACCACCCTCTTGCGATTACCGGTGCACATCGTCTATAGGTCTTGCCCCCACTCTATGCAGATACCTGCAATGTACCCTTCTGCCCCTGTATGGGCGGGAAAATACCTGTAACATTGCAAATCCCACTGCACTCACATTCTCGGGCAGTCCGGTGGGGGAGAGAGGTCCTTAGAATTGGTTCTGCTACATAGCCTGGCCTCCTAGCCCGCAAGCACCCTCGTCTGACAGCAGACTATCTGCTGTGTCGCCCGTGCAATGTCCGCACCCGGGCGCAAGACGTCCCGTTCTATACCTCTGCTAACAGGCTACCTTCAGTGAAGCTGGAGTGAACGGTTGTATGTTGTGCATCTAACCATAAGAACCTTAGTTTGCTTTGGCAGGGATCAAATTGTTGCATCTGCCACACTCAAAATAGTGGCAACGTGCAGTTCTTTTGCCTTCTACCCTGCAGTGTGTGCCTGGACGATTCTAGACACCCCCTGTGTGCCAACCCGCTTTGACCCAAGATGCAAGGCACTACACCCGGTACACTTGGTTATCCCGGACTTAATTGCCCTCCACCGAAATCCGTGTGTAAAGGTAGCTGGTCCCTGATTTAATTCCTAATAGTCTATGTGTCATGCCTTGCTCCTTTTTATTCCTTTTTCAAAGCAGTAAACCCGCTCACACACGAGACCTGCTAGTAGCAAGTTTAGTGTAACCTGTACATGGAATTTATATTCCCCTGACAACTGCACAGAGGGCAAGCCACACTCACTGCTACTGGTGTCTGACTAATCGGCCCTTGGGGGCTGCAGCAATACTGCCCGTTCAGCAAGTACGCCCACTGTACAGTTGTAATTTAGTAACTCCTGGCGCCGACAACCGCAGGTGCCTAATGCCGGGCTGTGTGTATGCGGCCCAGGAACCTAAGCAATAGGCTTGGTGTGGATGGGTTGTTAACAATGCCTGGCAATAAGTGTAATACTTTTGACAAACCTCTCCTGACTGCCATCTATGTCATTCTTAAACATATTTACGGTTTTGCCACATGGCACCCTTCTGGTTGGTGATACGGAACCTCCTACCCAGCATAAGCGGACAGTCTCGCGTTGCCGTCACACCACCTGTGTATCTTGAATCACCCTCCTGTGTCACCTAACCTCGGTTCTAGAGTGCACTTAATCCGCGCCGTTGACCAGACAATTTCACAGGATTCTTTGATTGCTAGACCCTGGTGAACACATTGATGGTGTCAATTCTGGTTTGAAACAATATATGCATTGTGCCCTCTATTGGAAACAACTCACCCCTTCGTGGAGTGACAACTACACATGTGCCCACACAAGTCACCCAACAGACAAGTTGGCCCTGACTGCTTTGTGTTCTGGTGCCAGATTTGGAAAGAGCCTTGCCTTCACTTGCTGCCCCCTGGGAAACACACAATGCCCGTGCTCTGGCTGCATCTCGGTGATGCCCTCGTGTAGCATCGAACCCCTGGTCAAATCAGAGTGCCAACTCCAACTAATTAAACCTACACCTTGACCATGGGTGGAGTCTAGCTCTCCCCAAACTTCTGCTGTTGTAACCCATGGTCACGCCTCCTGTCAGTTCAATTTAGTAATTCATGGCACTGACCACCACAAGGGCCTACTACTGGGCTGTGTAAGTGCGGCCCAGGGTGACCTTAAACAATCAGCTTGGTGTGGATGGGTGCTAACATTACCTGGCTGAAGTGCAATCCCAAGTGGAGAGGTGTGGTGCAGCGGCCAGGGCAGCTGACTTCGGAGCACAGGGTTCACGGTTCGATCCCCGGCTCCGGCGGCAGCTCAGCTCAGCACCATGTGACTCTGGGCAATAGCTCACTTAATTTCCACGACGGCCCCCAGCGCCTTGAGACCCGTAAGGGTGAGTAGCTGCGCTATATAAAAAAACGGACTTACCCTTTGACAATCACTCCTGCCAAGCTGTGCCAATGCAGGTAGAAGCAAGAGTTATCCAGCCCACCTTACTTCCTGTCCCAGTTATCTGAGTAAATTTGTGAAAGATGCACATTTGAACTGGTAGCGGATACTGTTACTTACGCCTGCAAATGCTCTGCTCAGAGCAGCCTGCTAGACAATGGCTTCCATTGAAAGACGGTGCCAACAGACCTCCTAGCACTTAAGGCGGTACCTCTGAGTAGGGCTCTAATCTAACAGATGCCCCGTACATCGGATACCGCCTCTGGCTGTAAGCCGCTCCCATGCTACTGATGCCTTGGCGCTTCCTGCCCCACAGCCAGCTCACCCTGATACAATCCACTCGTGACTGGGACTCAACAGTGCGGCGAAAGCACGAGACATCCTAGCCTGACCTTAGCTCTTCAACAGGCTCCCACGCAAGAGCCATCCACAACCTTGTGGCCTAAAACATTCGCCCTGTGGGGCGGTTGCGAATTGACTGCAAACCACTCCTAGGCATTCTCTACCCATGTTGTAAATGGAGTTTCTGGTTGGCTAGTGGATGCACCTAAGCCTGGCCGAACCCACCTCACTAGTCGGGAGAAGGGAGCACACACTTAGGCTGACACCTGCCCACCCCCTAGGTGGCTAGGCAGAGACTTTGGCTTATCCCAGAGGCAGTGTAAAAGTAATGTGGCAACCGCACTCCCACAGTGGCACACTAAAGAAGAGACTCCATACCAGTTTATTTTAATTACCCTTCGTATCGGCCATACAAGAGGGACTTAGTACCATCTGCCCCTATTACCCTGTGCTACCAAACCTCATCATGACATCACAGGGATTACATAACTCACTAGGTCAATCGGGCCACCGTCATACAGCTCAGGAGTGAGAAAAGTCTTTCTAACGTAGCCAACCGACGGTTTATACGCAAGTGACTGCCCCCTTTATGGATGACCAAACCAAGGGTGAAGCAATGAGATCATGAGGCTTTAAGCAACGGGTGTCTTTGTGTACTGGAAACATTAATTAACCATGCACAGAACCATGGACATCCCCTTAAATGCGAGTCACCAGATCGTCAAAGAAATATTGATGGATTCGAGACATAGGCGCCACCCAAACTACTGAATTAAAATTGGCGAGAATAGTTCTTTGAAAGAAAAGCATTTGAATGAATCGCTCATCAAGATCAAAGGAATATCAAACCGCTTTGGTCTACCTTGCTGAGAAGGCTCAGTCGCGCTCTGGTGTATAACGTAAGCGGTGAAGGGGTTCCGTACATTCACCAATGTATTCCCTTCCACGGACGTCTTAACTTCTGCAGAGCGAGAGAGAGGCCGTGCAGCTCTTTGCTCGGGGCAGGCCTCGCTAACGCGGGTTACTATGCCCGCACTGATATGCCCCCGCACTCATCGAAACACCGATGCCAGACCAAGGACACGACCGCGTGTCCAGCGGGGGCAAGGCACCCATGGCTCAAACCTCCACCTCGCTGTGCACCTCCCAATGCCCGATATAAACCAATGAGCCACCAAAGGACACTGGGCACGCCCCAGTCGACCTGGACTCACCGTAAAATCACTGACACAGCGCCCTGACAAACGGCGCGACGAGGCACAGCGAGGGGAGCACCCATGGCTGCAGACGGCGTGTCCGGCGCAAAGAGGATGCCAGGATGGCCGGGGGAGGCATAAATACCTTCCCACCTCCTCTGCGCACCGGAAGTGATGCGCCTGGTAAGGGGACTCCTCCTAGAGTCCCACATTAGTAGTGGGGGTGGGAAAGTACCCAAATGGCACTAATGGGGCCGCCTGTGTAGGGTGGCCCCCTGCGGGGGCCGCGGGCAGCCGCAGAGTGTTCAGCGGAGTGCCAGAAAGAGATGTCTGTGCACGTGGGGATCACGTGGGTATCAAGGAGGGCCGTGCGGAGGGGTGCCACGTAGGGGCTGTCATGCAGGGCCTAGGTAGCTGTGTACAGGAGAGTTCCAAGGTGGGGTGTGTAGGAAGCGTTTCAGGTGGGTGGGGGTGCATGTGAAGGGCACCAGTCATGGTGTACATGGGGATATCTATTGCAGATGTGCGCAGGCACTTCAAGGGACACATATGGCTTT
This sequence comes from Calotriton arnoldi, assembly GCA_963921515.1. Classification (NCBI taxonomy): domain Eukaryota; kingdom Metazoa; phylum Chordata; class Amphibia; order Caudata; family Salamandridae; genus Calotriton; species Calotriton arnoldi. The sequence goes on along the minus strand of CAWUFW010000919.1, from coordinate 2,328,724 downwards.
AAGTGGGCCGGGTCCTGATGGGTCTCAGACTAGGACGTTATTAAAAACTGACAGCCGAGGCCGTTGCAGGTAAAAGCAGTGGGGCCGGGTTGGGGGGCGGGGGCGGAGGGATTCGACAGATGACCAGAGAGAAACATTAAATAAATAATTAATTTTCTGTCGTCGTCTGGCGAAATCCCCCCTCACCCAGCCTCACCGCCCATAGCTCTTACCTGCACGAGCCGTGGCTGGGGTCCCTATCGCACCCTCTATTCATGTCCTCAACTTTACAAGTAAAACACAGTTCATTTTCTTAACAGGGGCTGTAAACACCTTTAAGGAAATCTATGTCATAAATGTTGTCCCTGTTTCGGTTCTCCATGTTTTACTTCCTCTTGAATTTCCTAAGATTATTTGCTTTTTCCAGCTGTTGTGTTTCTCTAGTCTTTTTTCAAGCAGTGTGCCACTGTTTTGTAGAACATACTGTGAAATAAGTCTCCTCCGGGTGTGTCTGGGTGTGTTCAGGTTTTGGGTGGGTGTTAATGACAGGGCACGGTTGATTGCTCTGTTGCTCAGGCTGAAGGCAATTCGAGTTTCTCACAGTGCCTGGCAGTCGGTCTTAAAGGTGGACAGACAGACTACATGTACACCCAGTCCTTGGCTTCTCCGCAGAGCACACAGAGCGATGGTCACATGTGTGCCAACTCTAATTGCGGGAAAGTGTGTGAAGGAGCTACACAGCTATCAAAATATGGCCAGCACCAGAGAAAAATAAAATGCAATCCTTACAGGGGAGTGGCTGGGTTGTGTGTGGGGGGAGTGGAGGAGATGAAAGGAAGTACTTGCAGAAGTAGAGAGTGAAAAGATGCTGAAGCGGACAGAGATGAGGAGTGAGATGTTTAGTTATATACATGGAGGATTACTGAATTATGTGAGATGATAATGCACACGTGTCTAACAGAGCGAGAGACTGTAGAGGAAAGGAGGGTGAGGGTGACTTCAGAAGTGAATGAGACACTCCGAAGACCCCTACTCCTTCCACAGACCTTAGTAATGTTTAATTCACAGATTATATTTTCAGAATTGACACATTTTCGTCTCTAATCTTTCACAAGAAATAAATAGTTTTCCTTGGTTCTGCTAAGAAGCATTGGCAAAGCCAATATGTCTTGTTTGTTTCAGGCCTATGTTTGTTACTGTACATGCCTCTAGGCACCTAAATGCTGTTCAGATGACAGGCTGTGTGAAGCACAGGATTATAATTTATATGTTTTATGCCATGCCCTTAATTACATAGTTGCAAAAGAAACAATTGATGGACGGAATGCTGGACAATGCAAACATTCACCCCCAGTCACAAGGATCTGGGTTAAATCCATCATTCTTTTGCTCACCACACCACCCCAGTTTGGACCCAGCCATATGCAAATCAGTCTTGACCCTGTTCCTTGTGGGAACAGTCCAGCCCGAACTGCCAAGCCAGGTCCTCCCTGGACCGGAAACAAGCATCCTAGGACCGGTTTCAGGGCATCACCCTTCTTCAGCCAGGCTAGCTTGAATCCAGTGGTGTAGTGAGCACGGGACCCACGTCTGGGCATACCCTTCCCACTTAGGGCGACAAATGCAAAAGAAACAATTGATGGACGGAATGCTGGACAATGCAAACATTCACCCCCAGTAACAAGGATCTGGGTTAAATCCATCATTCTTTTGCTCACCACACCACCCCAGTTTGGACCCAGCCATATGCAAATCAGTCTTGACCCTGTTCCTTGTGGGAACAGTCCAGCCCGAACTGCCAAGCCAGGTCCTCCCTGGACCGGAAACAAGCATCCTAGGACCGGTTTCAGGGCATCACCCTTCTTCAGCCAGGCTAGCTTGAATCCAGTGGTGTAGTGAGCACGGGACCCACGTCTAGGCATACTCTTCCCACTTAGGGCGACAAATGCAAAAGAAACAATTGATGGACGGAATGCTGGACAATGCAAACATTCACCCCCTGTTCTGCATTCTGTCCATCATTTGTTGTTTTTGCATTTGTCACCCCGAGTGGGACGGGTATGCCCAGACGTGGGTCCCGTGCTCTCCATGCCACTGGAATCAAGCTATCCTGGCTGAAGAGGGGTGAAACCCGAAACCGGTCCTAGGATGCTTGTTTCCAGTCCAGGGAGGACCTGGCTTGGCAGTTCGGGCTGGACTGTTCCCATGAGGCACAGGGTCAAGACTGATTTGCATATGGCTGGGTTCAAACTGGAATGGCATGGTGAGCAAAAAAATGATGGATTTAGGCCCAGATCTCTGTACTGGGGTGAATGTATGACATTGTTCTGCATTCTGTCCATCAACTGTTGTTTTTGCACTTAATTACATAGGTCACATTTCTTGGAAAGGGTTTCTTGTTACACTCTTTAGTCACTTCCTATTTAGAGACCTCGCCCACCTTTTTTTATCCCACTTCAAGCCCTGGGGACTTGTGTGCAGCAGGTTAACAGGGAGTGTCAGCGAGGGTCTCAGGGACTGGTTTGGTGACCTACCAGGGAGGGGTATGATGTGGGGGCCTCGGCAGATGAGTACAGGAGAGTACCATAGGGTTGTAGGGAGCGGAGTGAGGAAGAGATACAGAATGACGTATAGTGGAGTGATACAGGGGAGGATTATTTTAGAATGGGACCATGCAAATGTGTGCAGCAGCCTGCCAGTTGGGGGGTTTGCAACAAAAACAGGGAGGAGAGCTGATCATGAGGCCCGAGGTGGAGCTTTAGGTGGGTATTAGACAGGCCTTCAGGATACCAACAATGGGTTAAAAAGGTCCTTAGAGTACTGGAGTAAGGTAATACATAAGTGTGCCCAAAGAGTACAAGGCAGAGGTCTTGGAGGGTAAAATGGTGGTGTGTGCAAGAGGGGACCAATCAGAGGTGTGCAGTAGCATAGTAAGGAGGTGGTGCACAAACCCACTCTGCTGTGCAGAGGGCACCAGAGAGGGCTGTGAGGGAGAATATTGTGAAAGGATGAAGGAGAGTCGCAAGGAAGGTTACACCATGCTGATTCTAGGAATGGGTGAGCCAAGCAGGGGCGTGCAACAGGGTTCCAGGGATTGCTTTTAGGAGGATATCTTGGTGCTGTGCAGAGGGAAGGTACCAGGCAGTGTGCAGTAGTGTAATAGGCAGCGTGCAGAAAGATAATCCAGCAGGGCTACACGTCGGTGCAAGGAAGGGGTGTGGCGAAGAGCGCACATGAGGCTGTGCGGGAAAGTAAAGGCAAAGGTAGCACCCCTGCTTACCTTGAGGACAAGCTCACCATTTCTGGAGCCTCTCGCTACACCTGCAGCCTGGCCACTAGCAGACTGGAGACTAAGCAGTGTGAAAAAAATCAAAACAAGGCAATGGGCCTTCCCATCTATGCACCCAGGTTCTGGAACAACATCCTTGTATCCACCAGGACCACCCCAACGCTACTCCAATTTACAAAAGGATTGCCGAAATACACCTTCAAAGGACACTACGCCACAATGCCGTAACAATCCAATAACCAGTTCCTCGCCTATCACTTGTTGAGTCTGTGCTTGCTTGCTGAACTGGGGTGGCGAAGTGAGCTAAAGAATGATGATGGATTAAACCCAGATCAGTTGACTGGGGGTGGGTGCTTGCAATGTTCAACACTCCGTCCATCATCCCCTTTGGTTTTGCTATGTTCGCCCTAAGTTGGCAGGGTATGCCCAGACGTGGGTCCCTTGCTCACTTTGCCACTGGATTCAAGATAGCCTGGCTGATGACGGCTGTAAGCCAGAAACCGGTCCCAGGATGCTTGTTTCCGGTCCAGGGAAGACATGGCTTGGCAGTTCGGGCTGGCCTGTTCCCACGAGGCACAGGGGTCAGACTGATTTGCATATGGCCATGTCTGAACTGGGGTGGCGGAGTGAGCTAAAGAATGATGATGGATTAAACCCAGATCAGTTGACTGGGGGTGAGTGCTTGCAATGTTCAACACTCCGTCCATCATCCCCTTTGGTTTTGCTATGTTCGCCCTAAGTTGGCAGGGTATGCCCAGACGTGGGTCCCTTGCTCACTTTGCCACTGGATTCAAGATAGCCTGGCTGATGACGGCTGTAAGCCAGAAACCGGTCCCAGGATGCTTGTTTCCGGTCCAGGGAAGACATGGCTTGGCAGTTCGGGCTGGACTGTTCCCACGAGGCACAGGGTCAGACTGATTTGCATATGGCCATGTCTGAACTGGGGTGGCGGAGTGAGCTAAAGAATGATGATGGATTAAACCCAGATCAGTTGACTGGGGGTGAGTGCTTGCAATGTTCAACACTCCGTCCATCATTCCCTTTGGTTTTGCTATGTTTGCCCTAAGTTGGCAGGGTATGCCCAGACGTGGGTCCCTTGCTCACTTTGCCACTGGATTCAAGATAGCCTGGCTGATGACGGCTGTAAGCCAGAAACCGGTCCCAGGATGCTTGTTTCCGGTCCAGGGAAGACATGGCTTGGCAGTTCGGGCTGGACTGTTCCCATGAGGCACAGGGTCAGACTGATTTGCATATGGCCATGTCTGAACTGGGGTGGCGGAGTGAGCTAAAGAATGATGATGGATTAAACCCAGATCAGTTGACTGGGGGTGAGTGCTTGCAATGTTCAACACTCCGTCCATCATCCCCTTTGGTTTTGCTATGTTCGCCCTAAGTTGGCAGGGTATGCCCAGACGTGGGTCCCTTGCTCACTTTGCCACTGGATTCAAGATAGCCTGGCTGATGACGGCTGTAAGCCAGAAACCGGTCCCAGGATGCTTGTTTCCGGTCCAGGGAAGACATGGCTTGGCAGTTCGGGCTGGACTGTTCCCATGAGGCACAGGGTCAGACTGATTTGCATATGGCCATGTCTGAACTGGGGTGGCGGAGTGAGCTAAAGAATGATGATGGATTAAACCCAGATCAGTTGACTGGGGGTGAGTGCTTGCAATGTTCAACACTCCGTCCATCATCCCCTTTGGTTTTGCTATGTTTGCCCCAAGTTGGCAGGGTATGCCCAGACGTGGGTCCCTTGCTCACGTTGCCACTGGATTCAAGATAGCCTGGCTGATGACGGCTGTAAGCCAGAAACCGGACCCAGGATGCTTGTTTCCGGTCCAGGGAAGACATGGCTTGGCAGTTCGGGCTGGACTGTTCCCATGAGGCACAGGGTCAGACTGATTTGCATATGGCCATGTCTGAACTGGAGTGGTGGAGTGAGCTAAAGAATGATGATGGATTAAACCCAGATCAGTTGACTGGGGGTGAGTGCTTGCAATGTTCAACACTCCGTCCATCATCCCCTTTGGTTTTGCTGTGCTTGCCTTTGACCCTGTACAGCGTTGTACCAGATAGATACATAAATTCATAAGAGTAGAGTGCCAGGAAATATGTAGGAGAGAACTAATGAGAGGTTAGGAGGCAGGAACCATGGATGTAAGATGATGCAATGGATGAGTAAATGTGTGCCAGGGTGCGGTGAGGGGGATACAGGGGAGTGGCACATGAGGGTACCAAAGAGTGGCGCAGGGGAAAGCAAGTTGTGTTCAGCAGAGGGCGGTGAATAGGGTTGTCATGTGGAGGTGTATGAGGGGATCTGTGAGGGGTGTGCAGGAGGGTACCAGTGAGTGGTTGTGCAGCAAGATACCGGGCAAGGGGGAAAAAGATATACTGGAGAGGTGGGTCGAAGGGAATCAGAGAGGGGTGATCAGGAGGGTACCACGTCAGATGCAGGAGGGTACCAGTGAAAGGTATGGTAAGAGGGTGGACCTGACCCCCAGTCTCTGGAATTACCCATGCTGTATCCGCAACTGGTGACACTAAAGGTGACTCTAAAAGCTTGACCCTCAGTTCTGTACTGTGCCCATCTGCGAGAGCTGTCAGGGCCCGGTTATGAGCATCAGAACTTGCTGTCCTATCTTCAGACCTGCAAGCTCTTGTGCCTGAATGTGCTGGGCCATGTTCGTCCCTGGCCCTGGAGAGGTCAGACGCTATTTTCCGTCTTCGCTGAGCTAAGTGATCCTTCCCTCCTCTGATTGCTGCTTCATGGCCGCCATTTTGTTCTCCCTCTGTACGATGGAGACTGGCTCGGAGCTGTGCCAGCTGGGTGATCTCCTCCCCCTGTGCTCTCTTAAAAGAGCTATAAGGCTCTAAGTGCTTTTATTTTCTTGCTGACGGACCTTGTCACTCATATCCATCTCTAATGCTTCCTTTATTGATACAGCAATATAACTAAGGCCATTATTCATAGAGGACAGACTGCTGCTCCGGCACTGCTTGGGTGGCACATTTTCGTTAAATTATCAATACAATCTGCTCCCAATGCTGTAGAACAGTAAACTATGAAATTTCCTCTAAGCTCTTTTCTCGTCCTTCCGTCCCTCTGTGGATTCTGCTGATGTACATTTGTTTGTTGAGCAGGCCGGATAGGGTAGGTATTGTATTGCTGCAGATTAGTTATGAGGACAACAGTAAAAACTGCATATGATGACCTGTGGTATGTTTCACGTCGGAAGATATCATTTGAATGCTAGTTTTACTCAGGAGCAGGTAAGAGCGGTGGGGTGGCGGGGCGGGTATGTCAACAGAAGACAACGAGGAAAAGTTCAACAAAAAGAAAGAAAACCACTTACCTTGCCACATCGCTGAGTCGGTGATGCAGTGAGTGCAAGGTAAGTGGTTTTCTTTTTTTAAATGTAACTTTACCTCCTCCTCGTCTGTCGACTCTCCTCCAACCCCGCCCCCCACCACTCTTACCTGCACGGGCCGCTCCTGGTTTAACAGCAAAAGTCTCATAGGGTTTCCAGTATGGACAAAATGGCCATTCTAAGAGCGATAAGAAGTATCTTCGACCAATCCAATGGGGGGCACCCTGAATATTGAGCCCAACATACCGATGGGGCAGAATATTGGGGACAAAATATTGACAGGTAAGTAAGTCTAGGGTTTATATACGTAACTCCACACATATGTGTACCTACATGGTACATAAATATGCAATGTACGTAGATGTGGAGTTTGGGATATTAAATCTATATTTCCCTGTATGTACTGACCTTTCAATATTTTGGGTCTCGATTTTCATTCCTTGATATTCATGTACCACAACATTGTTGGTGTTGATATTCAGTAGTACATCCCTTCAGTGCGATTTTTAAGATACAGCTTTCAAAAGTCTTATATAACATACATCAGAAAATAAATGCATACGAGGTCTTTTACTGTTTGGTGAGTTGGCCGACAAGCTGCTTGTAAGTTCCCTTCCAGATTTACAAGCATTTTTGCTGAAAGTGCTTCCACCCATGTGGGCGATCTGCTTGACTTTCATTTTGGTTTTTAAAAAACAATCTGCAAATTGTGGTGGGGGCAGGGCCGAGCTTTAGCATGGGCGAGCCGGGCCAACGCTCAGGGCGCCGCCCTTCAGAGGGGCGCCGGAGCAGCCTGCAGCAGTCTCCCCTCCAACCTGGCTCGGAAGAAAAGAGTGTTAACCATTGCTCTGAAGTCTGCTTTCCTCCTTTCTCTTTTTCCCCTCACCTTCCCCATACCCCTTCCATTGTCCCAACACTCTGACAATGAAAAATAACGAGTGGGAGGGGGCGCCAAATCGTGTTTTGCCCAGGACGCTATCTGAGCAAAGGCCAGCTCTGGGTGGGGGTGTTTCGTTTCTATAAAACAACAAAAAAATGATGATTGCCCACGACACACAGGCAGTTTTTGCCTGCGTGTCAGGGACATTTAGGGGCATATTTACGTTCCCTGGCGCATCCCTGCATATCAGCAGGGATGCGCCAGGGAAAATGCGTCACGCAAGTATACCCTTGCGCCACGTCCGATGTGCCGCATTTACAATGCGGCGCATCGTGGCGCAAGGATAAGCAGATGCGTGACGCATCTGCCGGCGGAAGGTTGGCGCAGTGCTGAAGTTGTGTCGCAAGCGCGACGCAACTCCAGGACTGTTCCAACCTTCCCTATCCCTAACATGGTGCGTCAATCCTTACGCCTGCTTGAAGCAGGCGTAAGGATTTGACGCACCAGCGCCGGAAAGTGACTGCGTGAAATCTTGTAGATTTCACTACGTCACTTTGCCGAGGCGTTCCTGCGCCGGAACGCCCCCTGCGCCGGTAGCGCCCACATGAAACCTGACGCAGGTTTCATGTGGCGCAGGGGTTTACTACGTGACGCATCTCCTTAGATGCGTCACGTTGTAAATATAGCGCAACGCGGCGCATGGTTTGCGTCGCCGCTGCGTCACATGCGTGACGCAACGGCGGCGCAAAAGTGGCGCAAGGGGCTTGTAAATATGCCCCACAGAATCTTTTTCCTGCCAAGCTCTACTATTCTTTGTATGGCGATCCCGGCCAGGGAAAATCAGTAGGTGAAGGCCTTCAAATGTAGTAAAGTTGGTGGACAGATGGTGGAGTCAGCTGAGGCTTTGCTGGAAACAAAGAAGTTCCCCTGCCTGTAAATGGTTCGCAGAGACCACAAGTTTGGTGGATCTACCCCCTACTACAGTTTTTGACGGATGCCCATATTCACCTACCGCTAAATGGCCCCTAAAGAATACATAATGAGAAGGGAGGTGCTACGATATGTTAGGTGCATTTGCATAGCATGTGATAGTGGTCTATGGTCAGGGTATTTACTTGTGTTTCATAATGTTTAGGGCTGAATCATATTGGATAATGTCCTGAGATATTTGCATAGAACTAACTTATTGGTTAGCCATGGTTATATGGGGTAGTGCCAGTTAGATGCTGTTCTGAATGTATTTGGAGCTTTCTGTGCATGTAAGTGTGTGCCAAAGGACGTTGGCATGTGTTTGGATCTGTTGGTGTGCACAGTTATTATCTTGAGGTGAGTGCTCAGCTTGGAGGCATGTTTGCCAATTATGTGGGTGTGATGCAATATTGTGCGCACGCTGGAGTGGGAAATATAAATTAACCGGATTTTCTTTGAATCCTATTAACATTATGCAGTCTCTGAAGCACATCTGACAGGCACTCCCTATCATGGGTACACATACTAGACTCACTTTATATCGTTTCTCGAGCACTATTTATGCCCTACATTTTTACACCCTTGTCTTTGAAACATATAGTAAAGATGGTTGTAAGGCAAAGTCTTCAAAAATATTATACGGCTCATATGGTTATACAGTTTGAGTGAGATATGTATCAAAAAGATACATAAAAATTATATGTCATTATTAAATTTGACAGAAATTCACTACCTTGGGTACTAATAATAGACAGTGGTCATATGCATTCAAGCGACAATTGTACACCAGGTATAGCTGATGAGGAAATACAGTTCTTATGTTACTTTGATACTGCATTTTCTAGTTTTAACTAGGGGTGGGTGGAACTTGTGGAGCTTCACTCTGCAGAATTGTGCAGAGTTACACAAAAACTCTGCAAGATTCTGCGGAGGTCCGCGAGCTGGCGAAGTCGGCATGTCGCACTACTCGTGCTGATTTTTACCACTGGGAACTCGTTCCATGCTGAAAAATTAGTACGAACAGCACCACATGGCTCACCAGAGGGCGCTGCTTCTTTCTGCTGCTCAAGTAGATTTTCTGCTCGAGTGGCAGCTTTCTCAACATGAGCTGTCGTGACCTACTGCAACATCCTGCGTTGAGAAATCTTATAGGGAGGCGCTCTAGTGCCCAAAAATCATGCTAGGGGATGCAAATTCTCACTCGTACTTGCCAACTTAGCATTGACGAGCCGTGTGCAAGAAAAAAAATCCACCACGCAGTGGTTTGAGGAGTTTTGCTGGAACACCATCTTCCAAGCAGTATGGGCAAAACTCTGTGAACTCCACCGGCGGAGTGGAGTTTATCGCCCATCCCTCGTTTTAACTCACTGAAGCAAAAATAACTTTTCTTTCCTTTAAAAAAAAAATCCTCTCGAATCAGTCATTCTAGCCTTGTCACTCTTTCGTACAGAAGTCTTCAAGAACATCTCTCTGCATCCTCTAGCTGTGCCATGGCCATACTGTTCTCTCAGAGTCTCACACCAAAGTGAACCTCTAGGTGCTTCACAATCCCTCCCTATGCGCCCACTTGCCATCTAATGTGGAAGGTTCTAGTGCCTGGTCCCCAGCATTGCTGGCTCAAATTGCTGCCAGCCACCAACCCTCACAAGACCAGTCAAGAGAGGGTGATTCGCAAAGTAGATATTCTCAGTGTTCTTTGTACCTTCAACCTCAGGTATTCTATAACGTCTATTTCATATTGTATTAAGTCCTCCTCATGCTGATCGCCTACTGGTAGGCTGCTACTCCACAGATTCTCATTGTAGGTATGTGGACATTTGTGCTGGTGGTTGCTGGCGGTTGCAGGTAGTGGGCACCAGTACTTATTTTGGGGGAATGAGACTTAGGGCCTGATTTAGAGTTTGGTGGGTGGCGTAGAGTCTGTCAGGGTGGCCAAGAATATTTTCTCTGCTATCCTTATGGACTACCGCCTGCCAAATTTAGAAACAACCACCTGCCCAGCTGACATCTCTGTGCATTGAAGGGAACAACTGTCACAGCAGTTCCTCTCAATCCCTATTAGTTTGGTTTTGACTGCTGTCCACCAAACTTTTAACTGTTTTTTTTTTTTCACAAACAACTTCCCAAAGTGGGAAAAACTGATGACATGCACACCCTGGGAGCTTTCTCCCAGGGTGTGGAGGTCCTTATTGTTTTTTCCTGTCCCTCACCACCAGGTTTTTCCTGGAGGTGATGGACAAGAAAAAAAGATGTTACACCATCCACCATAAATAGGGCGGGCGCTATAATGCCCTTCCTCAGACGGCCTCTATGTCGTTGTCCGTCATTGGAAATATTCCATCGACGGAGCCAACAGAGGCTCCGTCAGCAGAAAACGTATGGTCTGCCCATGTCTAAAAGAGGCGGCCAGACCGTGGGTTTGGTAGGCAGGGTATTCTTTTGAGTTTGAGATGGGGTAACCAGTTCACTAAATTTTATATCAGGCACCTATTATTTATCATCAGACTTTGACCCAGAACAACAGAAAGAAAGGCAGAAAAGAGAGACAGAGGAGAAAGAAAAGAAGTCAAGGGGAAAAAACAGAGTTGAAAAAGAACACGGAACACTTAAATAAAAAGACAGGAAGTGTAGGATTATATTTCTTCCAACCCAAGTTGCCCCAGTCAAGCCTTCTAATGCCTACGTGACTCCTCAACCCCCTACGAAGGAAGCTCATTATGTTGAAAAAGTTCCCTTCATGTGACTTCACAGTCTACCTAGCTGCATAAACAAACATGGAAGAAGCACATGCATTATACAATTTTTGAACACGCAAACTATAGTAACAAGTGCTATGAAATTGTTACCATGTACCTCTCAGAACTATTGGCACTTTGCAATGCTGTACGAACATGAGCATCTTTCATACAACTAGCTTAATTCTCAGAACGTTCAAATTTCTAAAAACGTTCAAAACTACACAAAATAAACAATAAAATTAAACTCCAAATAACATTTGCTCCAGTAAAAGTGCACCGTATCCCTACCAAAAATAATTATCGATGAAATATATTTGCATGTACACTCAAGAGACCCCTGCATCATGTTCATCATTTTGTGGAATGTTGCCTCGAATTTGGTTTCAGTATTACTTAGACAATACCTGCTGGGTTGCGATCTGCGTGCATCATCACATCAAAGAAATGCCCCACGCGGAAATCCAAGCATGAGCAGAAAAATAAGTTGATGTAAACGATGCCAAGTTGCCTATCCTTCCCTGGATGTATTATAAGCATTCTTTAGCCCCCAGCAGCACTACATGTTGGTGATCCTGATCTCTCACCCTCAGCTAGGGTGGGGAGGTGGAGTGATGTCTCTACCGATGTCTCTTACCACATGATCGAGCTAGGGACCCTTCCCTCTCTCTTGCCTCCTCAGCCAGGGGTCCTCGCCTACTCACTTGTAGGTTTTGCAGGCTTTTCCCTGTACGCTTTGTCTCCGGCTGGGCAGGGAAATCTCAAGAGCAGGGATGGTGATCTACTGCTGTCTAGTGGAGAACTTCTACAATTTTCGGTTTCAACTGAAAACCTATATTTCTCATCAATGGGTCATTGCCAACATTAAATAGTTGAAACCGTAAACCAGAATCCCTAGATATAATGCACTTGTAATAAGGCGGATGGGATATCTGTCAAGTTTGTAATGGATTAACCCATCTACCAAATTATAAATCAGGCCCCTAGGGCCAAGGGGAAGAAGCATTCTTCACCTATAATGGCCTGGACCAGTTTACAGTTACCGCCTTTGGATTAAAAAAAACACCTCCCACTATCCATTGCCTAGTCAGGTATGTGTTATATGGCCTGGAGGTGTGTCACTTGCCTGAATGACATTTCTGTCTTCAGTGGTTTGTGAGAAGTCCCCATAGAGCAACTGGAGTAGATTCTAGTTAGGATGCGGGGACAGAATGACCATCAAGGCAACTAAGTGCCAAGCTAGTCAGTCATCTGTCATCTACCATGAATGTCAAGTGGGCAAGGAAGGCGGCAGTGGGCGAGCCCGATGCTCCGCTGCTGCAGAGGCGCATTACTTCTCCCCTTCCTCTTTCCCATGAGGCTGCTTCCGGGTCATGCTCAGCCGCGAGCAGGGGGCCGCGAGTCGCGACGATGGCCGTAGCGGCGTACGAGGATAACAGCGGGAACCGGCAGCGGGGGAATCCCGCAAGGAGACTTTGGATTGCGGATATTTTTGAGGATTCCGAGGAGTATTGGACCCTGCGAGGATTAGAAAGGCGCTGCAGGGATAATGGACTGACCCTTTGACAAGAGGCAACCAGATTCTGGGCGGGAGCCCCTTATGGCCATCGCGGTTGTTGGCGAAACCTGAGGAGGCTCTTATGTGAGGAAAAGGGTATACTCTCTGCTGGGACACCTTGTTCAGGTGGCCCTGGGCCCTGGGTGGTTTTGCTGCGGAGGCTCTATGGCTCTGTGTCTCTATGACTGAAAGGGGAAAGTAGCCTGGGTAAAAAACTACCTCTGTCCACACAGCAAAACTGCAGTGAAGTGCCCTATAGGTCCTATAGCTTAGGTGAGAGCTACTCATTTGGAGGTTGGGATTGCGAAGTATGCGGCAGATGGTCCTGAGAGTATCAGTAGCAGGAGCAAGATCTGCAGCTGAGGCCCCCATTCCTCCAGCGTTGACCCATAAGGCGAAGAGAAAAGCAGCGCAATCCTGAATTCTGGCTGCTAGGAGAGGAAGAGCCATCCAGAAAAAGGGTGAGGCAACAAACACTGTAATGGATCTTGCACTCCCAGGTTCCTCTCCCCTGGCACGTACCCCATCAGGGACTTCCTCAGGGTCCTCACCAGAAATTGTTACCAGCGGTAGCGGCTCTGGGGGGGAACAGGCCACGGTCTCATGCAGGGTACAGAAGGAGCTGGGTGTGGAAGCTCCATGGCTTTCCAGCACGCAGCAAGAGATCAATGGAGGTGGAAGTGAGGTTCTGGTTCCGCAAATGGCTATAAGGAAAATAACTGAGGCAAAGAACATGATGACAGAGACAGCCAACCCTCCTAAAGACTACCCTGTATTTTAAAAAAATCGTAAGATAAACCAGATGGCCACCAAGCTGCTTCCTGTTCACCAGACACCATCTGGAGAGGTCATTCAAATCGCCCTGGATACGGTATCTGATATCACTACAGCTCAGAGAGGGCAGTCCACCCAAGAGAGAGGTTTAGAGGTGCCTATACAGTCTGCTCAAGGGAAAGGTGTGGACGCCCCTATTCATGAACCAGCGACACCAGGTGGCCTAGGGCTTTCGTCTCCCTCAGTATCCTGCAGTCTCCAGTTGAAAATCAGGGCCGTAGAGCTGGATTTGTCTACTCAGCAGGGGCTGCAAGCATGACTGTCTCTGCTGGGGGAAGCACCACTATGGCCCAGTCTCCAATGGTCTCGACTCACCAAATGCAACAGCTTTTCGAAACTATCTTGGGAGAAATATGCGACTGTGAATCCTCGCAGGCCCAAGAGCTCTCTCTATTACACCAGAGATTAGATAAAATTGAGACTATGGTACAGCAAATATCAGAGCGATTTAAAGAACTGGAGCAACGTGTATCTGACATTGAGGACCACTACCTGGCATGTGACTCTGATATTGCCTCTCTCCATAAAAAGCTACAGGCCTCACAGTTAAAGATGGATGAGATGGAGAATTACGCAAGACGATCAAATTTGCGTTTCACAGGGATTCCGGAGGATAGTGAACACCTCAACGGTCAGCCCAATCCTTTGGTTTATATAGAGTCGCTGATTAGAGACCATATGCTTGAGAAAGCACCGGAGGATCTCACTATGAGGGCCCATAGAGTCCCCTTCCAGAAACTTCCGGGGGCTAAGTATCCTAGAATGATGATTGTGAATTTCTCAGATTATCGTATTAGGGAGGCTATTTTAACTAAGGCGACTCAAAAGAGGGACATTGTTCTACCCGATGGAGCCAAAGTGAGAGTGATCTCCGATATGTCAGCGTCTGCAGCACATAGGCGGAGGGACTTTGTGGGCATGATGGGTCAATTCAAGAGTGCAGGAGCACAGGTCTCTATCGCCCAGTAGTCCAAAATGGAAGTTCTATGGAAAGGAAAGTTCCATCTTTGCTCTTTTATGGAGGAAGCTCAAGAACTGCTACAAAAGATTACCCAAGCAAATTGAAAATAGTGAAAGGGGTGGTATTTGAGCAGAGTATGATCCTCAGAAGTTCAGAATTTTGGGACCATATATAGCAATGGAAATTTGAAATATATCTAAGCCCGGTCTTCTTGCACTTCAGTCACTTTGCGCACAATGTTCACTTTAACTGTGCGCACTTTTACTATTGCACTTTGTTCTCCTCTATGGGGATTATGTATAGGGTAAAGCTGCTATTACTCTCTCCTGTGAAAAGTATTACCTTTTTGGTATAAGTATTATTACTAGAAAACTTGATAGCATTTTGCACTTTATGCACAGTGTTCACTTTTACTATGGCACTTTATTTTCTTCTCCATTCGAGGGAGGATTGGTAGATTCTATGCTGGATTGGGAAAAGCTTGTAGCAACTTCTTCCTGAATAACTATTGAAATCATAAAGTTGATTTCTACTTTTTCTTTCTTGACAAGAAATGAGCTGTTCTGTATATTCCTAGATTAAAGGATTATAGGCTATGGCCAACAAAACCAGCTCAAGTTGGTCTGGATGGGCAACTAAAGCACAAGCACTTTTTTTGAGAATGATAGCACTTTAAGCAGGAGATACTCTGCAGGAGACACTCTGGGGGCTAAAAGTTATATGTTATGTTATATGGTAAGGAGGGGGGGAGGGAGGATAGACGTGCGACCAGGCGCCAAGACAAGGTGATACCAAAGGGGATGATGGACGGAGCGTTAGAGCAAATCAAACACTCACCCCCAGTCAACTGATCTGGGTTTAATCCATCATCATTCTTTAGCTCACTCCACCACCCCAGTTCAGACATGGCCATATGCAAATCAGTCTGACCCTGTGCCTCATGGGAACAGTCCAGCCCGAACTGCCAAGCCATGTCTTCCCTGGACCGGAAACAAGCATCCTGCGACCGGTTTCGGGTTCAAAACCCTCATCAGCCAGGCTATCTTGAATCCAGTGGCAAAGTGAGCAAGGGACCCACGTCTGGGCATACCCTGCCAACTTAGGGCGAACAAAGCGATACCAAAGGGGATGATGGACAGAGCGTTAGAGCAAATCAAACACTCACCCCCAGTCAACTGATCTGGGTTTAATCCATCATCATTCTTTAGCTCACTCCACCACCCCAGTTCAGACATGGCCATATGCAAATCAGTCTGACCCTGTGCCTCATGGGAACAGTCCAGCCCGAACTGCCAAGCCATGTCTTCCCTGGACTGGAAACAAGCATCCTGGAACCAGTTTCGGGTTCAAAACCCTCATCAGCCAGGCTATCTTGAATCCAGGGAGCAAGGGACCCACGTCTGGGTATACCCTGCCAACTTAGGGCGAACAAAGCGATACCAAAGGGGATGAAGCGAGGCAAGAGCTACCTCCTTCCTCAGGTAGTTTGGGGAAGGGCAAGGGTGGTGGGGTTGGGGTGTGAAGCAGCAAAAAAATGGGCGGGGAAATAGCAGGCAAGTAATGGACAAGAAACAGGACAGGAATGTAATCAAGTTCAGGGGGCAAGGGATATGCGGTGTTTTTTATGCCACTAAGGGGTTTCAGGTAACTTCAACAATAGAGGTGGTATAAATTGAAGTATGGCGAAGGAGAGAGTATAATGTGTATTTGTGGGTTGTGTTAAGGTGGAATGTTTTATTCTGAAGGATGTCACAACCACTAAAGGTAATCTCATGTAATGTAAATGGTTTTTGAATACACAGAAAAGAGGAGCAATGTTAAAATGGCTGGCCTCATTTTTCCCGCAGGTGATCTTTCTACAAGAGAAACACCTTAAATCCAACTCCCCCAACTTCACACTCCCCAAGAAGTATGCTCATGCGTACTTTGCTTCGGCACATACTGCGGTACGGGGGTGGGTATCCTACTTTCTTCTGCGCTAGACTGGGAGCTAGGAAAAGTGATACGGGATGAAGGAGCAAGATGGATCTGGATTGAGGTTTCAGTTAATGGTTTAGGCTTTGTGTTGCTGAACTACAGCGGGCCAATTTTTGACGATACTGGGGCCTTGAAACAGATTTACGATTTGTTGATAAATGGCCATGGCACTATAGTAATGGGAGGTGACTTTAATTTCATACAAGACCTAGGTCTGCATACATCCAATAAGGGCAAA
Source organism: Calotriton arnoldi (assembly GCA_963921515.1). Classification (NCBI taxonomy): domain Eukaryota; kingdom Metazoa; phylum Chordata; class Amphibia; order Caudata; family Salamandridae; genus Calotriton; species Calotriton arnoldi. The sequence goes on along the minus strand of CAWUFW010000919.1, from coordinate 2,311,939 downwards.
CAGCAATGAAAACCAAAGAGAGCTAGATTATTAAGAATTATGAATGAAGATATCGCCCTAGTGGATCTATGGCGGCTCGACCACCTAGGCCTTGCTCAGTTTACATGCTACTCAGCTAGATATAAAACAGCTTCCCGATTAGATTTTTTTTGATAAATAAACAACTTGAAAGAGGCGAATCCACTATTCTTTCCAATTCGTTTTCAGACCATTCTTTAGTCTCCTTGGTAATATATCTACCCACCCTAAAAAAAAATAACAGCAGGTGGTACTTCGATCAAGCATTGCTCTTGGATCCAATATGGATGTCCGAAACTCGTGAGTTTATACAATGGTTTTACAAGGAAAATATTAACACAACATCGGGTTTTATGGTCTGGGAAGCGTTTAATGCCGCTTTTCGGGGTAGGGTGATTGCATACAGGGCAAATCTCTATAAATTTAGACAACAAAAGATCCAAGGACTTCAGAATGCTGTAGATCAAGCAAGGTAGAACTTATGTCCAGGCCCCTAGGATATCCTGAGGTAGAGGTTCTTCAGCAGGATTTAACAAAGGCGAAAGAGCAATTAAAAAACTTTTTTATTCTTGAAGAGATCTCGGCGAGCAAAGCATTTCAACAGAAAGTACATGAAGAAAGCCAACACATGGGTAAATTCTTAGCTTTGTCAACAAAAACGCAACAGAGTAGGGAACTAATTCCACAAATAAGAGACCCCAGTACCGCTAATCTGGTTAGCGATAAAGATATAATTGCTGACATTTTTGTGTCTCACTTTAAGAAAATCTACACGGAGATCCTATTAGTTAGCACTCAGGCCCTTGAGGATTATTTTATTTTAGCTCAGCTACCTATGATTACTGAACATGATTGTAAGGTTCTGAATGAACCGATTACATCTACAGAACGAAGGTAAATTATAAAAGCAATGGCCAGTGTGAAGGCAAGTAGCAATGATGGAATACCGATTGAAGTCTATAGGTTGTTTTAGATGAACTTTCTCCCTTTTTAGTATCCCTTTATAATCAGATTATGGATGGGTTGCCTGTCTCTGACAGATTTAAGGACTCAGTAGTGATCACTATCTTGAAGAAGGATAAGGACCCTAAGGATCCAAGCTCCTATCGCCCAATTAGTCTATTAAATGTGGACTACAAGCTTTTTATGAAAATTTGGGCGAATAGGATCTCAGGATGTGCGCAACAGGTGATACATGCGGACCAAACAGGGTTTCTGTCTGCCTGGCAGATCGATGGCTGCAAATACCTTTTTTTTTATTCAAGCTATCGACTATTTTCAGCCAGGAAGGATAGAGTGGCTATTTTAATGATGGATGCAGAAAAGGCATTCGATCAGGTGGATTGGCAGGCCCTTTTTTTTATCCTCCGGAAGTTTGTTTTTCCATTCCGCCTGATAGAGATGTTAAGAGGAATTTATAAGGGGGCGATTGCGAAATAATCATAAACGCAGATCAGGTGGGCGAAGTAGTGATAAGACGGGTTACTAGGCAGGGTTGCCTCCTTTCCCCCTTCTATTGTTGCTTTTCAGTGAGCCACTAGCAATAAAGAGCCACTGTAACACATCAATTCCGGCTCCCCTATCAGGAATGGCAAAAATGTAGCTGTTTGCCAATGATTTGATTTTATACCTGAATCCAGATAAGTCAAACATCCAGATGGCGCTTGGGGAAATCCAGGCGTTCACAGAACTGGGGGGTATAAGGTTAACCAGTCCAAAACGGAGCTTCTTTTATTTAATTTGCTGGAGGCTGATCTTCGAGAAGGGCTAACATTTTTGCCATTAAGACCTATTGGATACCTGGGCTGTTTCATTTAAACTATGTAAAAATGCTTAATAAAATTAAAAACCTTTTAGAAGGATGGTCGCTTCTACCTTTGTCAATAGTAGGTCGAGTCTCTCTAGTAAAGATGTCGATACTTCCCTTGCTGATAGTTTTGTTTTTAAATCTTCCTTTAAAAATACCAATCTCATATTTTAATGAAGTGGATAAAGCTATCCATGAGTTTGTATTTGCAAAATAAAAAACTCGGATCAAGCTATCTATTTTACAACTAGATGTAGAGCAGGGGGGACTTGCATTACCTCACTTATCTACTTATTATCAAGTTGCGTTAATTAGTTTACTAACTCAGCTAGCGGTCCCTTCCTCGAAATTTGATAATTTATTACTAAGCCTCATGCCAACAGAAAGTGCAATCAAGCCTCCAGCATTCTTGTGCACTGCGAAGCTACCTAAAAAGGCAAGATATAAGGTTGTGAATACAATTGGAAACCGTATGCAGCGGTTCCATAAAACTTACAATATTCCAACATACCATGCATACACCTCCCTCCAAGACTGTGAGTTACGGGGTCTTCAGTTTTCACAAAAGGTACTGCAGTCCTATAATAGTCTAGGCTTTCACTAGTTAGGAGATTTCTATAACGGTACCAATTTGATATCGTGGGAATCATTTGTATTGCAATGCGAACCTCAGAGTCGTGATCTCTGGTTTAGTTTTAGGCAGATAACATGATTTCTCGTAAATAAGTACAAAATAATTAATGAGAGGGAAAGAATAATCCTAAAAGCAGCCTTCGAGTTGAATCTAAGTGGTGTTGTAAATTGGTATTGATTATTGCGACAGGGTTTGAATAAGAGTCTTGCTGAGGCAATGGTCTCTAAAATTGCTCAGGAAACTAATTGGTGGTTTAACATTAAGGAATGGCAAAGAGTGTGTGAGTTTGGGAATAGGGCTCTGAGGATGGCCAACTTCAAGAGAATGTCCTTTCTTTCAAGGTGGTTGGTGTATCATACTCCCCTCAGACTACATAAATGGTTCCCATCAATCCCGAACGAATGTTTTAGATGTAATTTGGTGGGGGCAGGCGATTGGACGCACATATTTTTCACATGTCCTAGGCTACAACACTTTTGGGAGGAGGTGTTTATGTTTATTAGTGATTGTATATCTATGGTTATCTTACCCTCAACATCGCTGGCCCTATTCGGCTTTTCTCACGCAGTCAGTCAGTTACCAAAATACAGGCAATATTTTGTTTTGATAGCTATAGCGGTAGCCAGATCCTTGGTGTTGCAAAACTGGAGATCTCAGAAGGAGCCCACAATGGGACAGTGGCTCCCTAAGTTAGACCGGACCTACCAATTTGAAGAGGCGTATGCAAAAAGGGTAGGGGTGCTTCGTAGATTCAGGGCAACTTGGGAGGGCTATGTCCTGGCCTCACGTGCAGACGAAAATGTGTAAAGAAGGCTACTCCTTGCTTCATGAAAAATGTGGGGTTTTAATTCATAATGTGCCTGCTTTTTAACTGTTAAATCTGTACTTTCTTTTATCTGTATTCTAGGTATTTTATGTTGTGCTATATAGAATGCTGGTTATATACTATGTAAAATAGAATATGAATTTATGTTATTTATTGTCTACTGAAATGCGAGATTGGGTATTATGAAAGATTGTCTTTTTTTATGTGCCATAATTATTATGTCTGCTATTCACGCTCAATAAAAAATATTTTAAAAAAATTAAAAAAAGAATGTCAAGTGGGCACTGGGAACATTCCTCTACTGGTGGCAAAATTCTAACTTGTTGAGGACTGGGAGGCTTCTACTACTGAGACCCAGGTGACATCCTCCTTCGGCCTCCAGGGCTTTGTGGCAAGCTATAGGAGCATAGTTGTCTCTTTAACCTCTAAGACACTGCTCAAAATGCTTAATTGGACCAAGAAGTGTTAGTAGAAGCATTTTGATGATTATGATGATTCCAAGTTCAAAATCGTCTGTCCTCTTCCTTTTTTAAAAAGTGAAATACTGCTTTCCCTGGAGAATGAGCTACAGGGCTATTTGGAGGATTTTAGAACAAGATATGTAGATTTGCCTATATTCAGCTTAAATAAAGTCTTGATTCATTGTTTTATCCAATAGTCATTCCAGCACGCAGGTGGTTTAAAAATCATAAGTGGTTTTTGTGCAGGGGCCACATTTTAATCCTTCCGACCATCCTTCAGCAAGGAGGCAAAAAAGCCGTCTTTTCAAGCTGATCTTCTTCCAAGCTTGTTTCCATTTGGTGAGAACCTGGCCACGTACAGGTCAACATGCAGAATGTACCAGAAATTGTCCTGCAGGATGAGCTGATGGTCAAATGCTTTGAAAGTTTTGGTCCTAATAGTCCCGGACATATTTAGTTTTGGGTAACTCAAAAATGGGTTTGTTCAAATCACATCTAATGTTTACTTCCAATCCAGGTGGCCAGCCTATCGAGATAAAGGACAGATTTACTTTTCTGTTAACTAGCACAATTGAACCAGCAGAAGCAGGAAGTTGACATTGTTTCCAACTGGAAGTCAGGGAGCTCAACAACATCTTCTGCAGGCAGGATGTGGAGAAAGAGCAGCAGAGCATAACCACACAGGAGCCTCCAGGATATGTGAGGAGAGTCACATAACCAAGTGATAATTTAGAAAAAGGCCTTGAAAAACTAGCAATAACACGGGGGGCACAGAAAGGAGATGGTGTTCCTTGTAGTGGGCTTACAGGGTCAACAACACCATCCCATAAAGCAGTGAGTCCAAGAAGGCATGAAATTAACTTTGGGGTGACTTTGGTTTGGAGAACCATTTGTTAATTTCCATGATGCCTGTTTGACATGGCTGTGGGCAATGAAAAGTAAGCAGGTATTTAGTTATAATATCACCAAGCAAAGAAAGAGGTGGATGCGACAGAAAAAATATATAATTCTCTGTTACAGTGCTGAAATGCTTGTTGTAAGAGTGTATGCATTGGAAATTAACTGACATTACTGATTGAAATACTTTATGTGAGATGTTAATGCTGAGTGGCGATTTTTAACTAGGTTCAGATGTGCTTTGAAGTATATTGAATGAGATTCATTGATGGATGTATTGTATTACACTGTAATATTTTTATAGTACTTACTACCGCTATGCGGGGTACTGCAGTACTCGACTACATGGATAGCATGCTACACCATGTAGGGTGTGTGGTTGGAACGTTGTTGCTTTTGTTTTAAACCTAAGTGGAATGGGTTCCCATATCATGTTGATGTACACCGAGGTGCGGTTTTCGTGGTATGAGATACAGTCATTAACAGTGTGATTGATGAAGAAGTGTGAAAAATAGGCATGATATTCATGGTTTTTGGTACGCTGGAAGTGTTGATCAGCTTTCAAAGTCCCAATATGGTATTTCATAGGTGTTTGGACAAAATATTGAGTTTTAAATATCGCAGAACATAAATATTGTTAAAAATATTGCTACTGCCCAAAAATATGGCATAGACCCTTGTTGGCCAGAATATTGTTTTTTGGTAAATAATATAATTTTCAACAAAATTGTTGTTTTACCATTGTTTTCTTTAATATAGTTGCAAAAATATCGTTTTTTAATTAATTTGATATGTTTTATTCACTATATCAATTTTAGTTGTTTGTATTGTTAGTAATTGTTGTTTTTGCATTTGTCACCCCGAGTGGGACGGGTATGCCCAGACGTGGGTCCCGTGCTCTCCATGCCGCTGGAGTCAAGCTATCCTGGCTGACGAGGGGTGAAAGCCCGAAACTGGTCCTAGGATGCTAGTTTCCAGTCCAGGGAGGACCTGGCCTGGCAGTTCGGGCTGGACTGTTCTCATTGGGTGCAGGGTCAAGACTGATTTGCTTATGGCTAGGTTCAAACTGGAATGGCATGGGGAGCAAAAAAAACATGGATTTAAGCCCAGATCTCTCTAATGGGGTGAATGTATGACATTGTTCTGCATTCTGGCCATCAATTGTTGTTTTTGCATTTGTCACCCCGAGTGGGACGGGTATGCCCAGACGTGGGTCCCATGCTCTCTATGCCACTGGAGTCAAGCTCTCCTGACTGATGAGGGTTGAAACCCCGAAACTGGTCCTAGGATGCTAGTTTCCAGTCCAGGGAGGACCTGGTATGGCAATTCCGGCTGGACTGTTCCCATTGGGTGCAGGGTCAAGGCTGATTTGCATATGGCTGGGTTCAAACAGGAATGGCATGGGGAGCAAAAAAACGATGGATTTAGGCCCAGATCTCTGTACTGGGATGAATGTATGACAGTGTTCTGCATTCTGTCCATCAATTGTTGTTTTTGCATTTGTCACCCCGAGTGGGACGGGTATGCCCAGACATGGGTCCCGTGCTCTCCATGGCAGTGGAGTCAAGCTATCCTGGATCATGAGGGGTGAAACCCCCAAAACCGGCCCTAGGATGCTTGTTTCCAGTCCAGGGAGGACCTGGCCTGGCAGGTCGGGCTGAACCGTTCCCACTGGGTGCAGGGTCAAGACTGATTTGCATATGGCTGGGTTCAAACTGCAATGGCATGGGGAGCAAAAAAAACGATGGATTTAGGCCCAGATCTCTGTACTGGGGTGAATGTATGATATTGTTCTGCATTCTGGCCATCAATTGTTGTTTTTGCATTTGTCACCCCGAGTGGGACGGGTATGCCCAGACGTGGGTCCCATACTCTCCATGCCACTGGAGTCAAGCTCTCCTGGCTGATGAGGGATGAAACCCCGAAACCGGTCCTAGGATGCTTGTTTCCAGTCCATGGAGAACCTGGTATGGCAGTTCCAGCTCGACTGTTCCCATTGGGTGCAGGGTCAAGACTAATATGCATATGGCTGGGTTCAAACTTGAATGGCATGGGGAGCAAAAAAACGATGGATTTAGGCCCAGATCTCTGTACTGGGGTGAATGTATGACATTGTTCTGCATTCTGTCCATAAATTGTTGCTTTTGCATTTGTCACCCCGGGTGGGACGGGTATTCCCAGACCTAGGTCCCGTACTCTCCATGCCACTGGAGTCAAGCTATCCTGGCTGATGAGGGGTGAAACCCCGAAACCGGTCCTAGGATGCTTGTTTCCAGTCCAGGGAGTACCTGGCCTGGCAGGTCGGGCTGGACCGTACCCATTGGGTGCAGGGTCAAGACTGATTTGCATATGGCTGGGTTCAACCTGGAATGGCATGGGGAGCAAAACAACGATGGATTTAGGCCCAGATCTCTGTACTGGGGTGAATGTAATACATTGTTCTGCATTCTGTCCATCAATTGTTGTTTTTGCATTTGTCACCCCGATTGGGACGGGTATGCGCAGACGTGGGTCCCGTGCTCTCCATGCCACTGGAGTCAAGCTATCCTGGCTGGTGAGTGGTGAAACCCCCGAATCCGGTCCTAGGATGCTTGTTTCCAGTCCAGGGAGGACCTGGCCTGGCAGTTCGGGCTGGACTGTTCCCATTGGGTGCAGGGTCAAGACTGATTTGCATATGGCTGGGTTCAAACTGGAATGGCAAGGGGAGCAAAAAAACCAATGGATTTAGGCCCAGATCTCTGTACTGGGGTGAATGTATGACATTGTTCTGCATTCTGTCCATTAATTGTTGTTTTTGCATTTGTCACCCGAGTGGGACGGGTATGCCCAGATGTGGGTCCCTTGCTCTCCATGCCACTGGAGTCAAGCTATCCTGGCTGATGAGGGGTGAAACCCCAAAACCAGTCCTAGGATGCTTGTTTCCAGTCCAGGGAGGACCTGGCCTGGCAGTTCGGGCTGGACTGCTTCCCTTGGGTGCAGGGTCAAGACTGATTTGCATATGGCTGGGTTCAAACTGGAATGGCATGGGGAGCAAAAAAAACGATGGATTTAGGCCCAGATCTCTGTACTGGGGTGAATGTATGACATTGTTCTGCAGTCTGTCCATCAATTGTTGTTTTTGCATATGTCACCCAGAGTGGGCCTGGTATGCCCAAACCTGGGTCCGGTGCTCTCCATGCCACTGGAGTCAAGCTATCCTGGATGATGAGGGGTGAAACCCCAAAACCGGTCCTAGGATGCTTGTTTCCAGTCCAGGGAGGACCTGGCCTGGCAGTTCGGGCTGTACTGTTCCCATTGGGTGGAGGGTCAAGACTGATTTGCCTATGGCTGGGTTCAAACTGGAATGGCATGGGGAGCAAAAAAACGATGGATTTAGGCCCAAATCTCTGTACTGGGGTGAATGCATGACATTGTTCTGCATTCTGTCCATCATTTGTTGTTTTTGCATTTGTCACCCCGAGTGGGACGGGTATGCCCAGACGTGGGTCCCGTGCTCTCCATGCCACTGGAGTCAAGCTATCCTGGCTGATGAGGGGTGAAACCCCGAAACCGGTCCTAGGAGGCTTGTTTCCAGTCCAGGGAGGACCTGGCCTGGCAGTTCGGGCTGGACTGCTTCCCTTGGGTGCAGGGTCAAGACTGATTTGCATATGGCTGGGTTCAAACTGGAATGGCATGGGGAGCAAAAAACGATGGATTTAGGCCCAGATCTCTGTACTGGGGTGAATGTATGACATTGTTCTGCAGTCTGTCCATCAATTGTTGTTTTTGCATATGTCACCCAGAGTGGGCCTGGTATGCCCAGACGTGGGTCCGGTGCTCTCCATGCCACTGGAGTCAAGCTATCCTGGATGATGAGGGGTGAAACCCCGAAACCGGTCCTAGGATGCTTGTTTCCAGTCCAGGGAGGACCTGGCCTGACAGTTCGGGCTGGACTGTTCCCATTGGGTGCAGGGTCAAGACTGATTTGCATATGGCTGGGTTCAAACTGGAATGGCATGGGGAGCAAGAAAACGATGGATTTAGGCCCAGATCTCTGTACTGGGGTGAATGTATGACATTATTCTGCATTCTGTCCATCAATTGTTTTTTTGCTGAAGTACTTGACTACATGGATAGCATGCTACACCATGTAGGGTGTGTGGTTGGAAGGTTGTTGCTTTTGTTTTGAACCTAAGTGGAATGGGTTCCCATATCATGTTGATGTACACCGACGTGCAGGTTTCGTGGTATGAGATACAGTGATTAACAGTGTGATTGATGAAGAAGTGTGAGAAATAGGCATGATATTTATGGTTTTCAGTACGCTGGAAGTGTTGATCAGCTTTCAATGTCCCAATATGGTATTTCATAGGTGTTTGGACAAAATATTGAGTTTTAAATATCGCGGAACATAAATACTGTTAAAAAATATTGTTACTGCCAAAAAATATGGCAAAGACTCTTGTTGGCCAGAATATTGTTTTTTGGTATATAATATCATTTTCAACAAAATTGTTGTTTTACCATTGTTTTCTTTAATATAGTTGCAAAAATATCATTTTTTAAATTAATTTGATATGTTTTATTCACTATATCAATTTTAGTTGTTTGTATTGTTAGTATAATTATTATTGTTTTGAAATATAATCTGTAATTTCTAGTGTTTGTATTTTTAGTGTAATAAGGGGTTGCTGGGTTTGTAGGGGAATAGGATGGGAAGTTAATTAAATTGTAAATATTTTAAATGTAATGGTCATTATTCTTTTATTGTGAATTAACTATTTATTGATTATTAATTATGTTAATGTTTTTACGTTACATTTTTTAAGTGTTTCATTTTTTTAATGTGTGTCATTTTGATGTGTGCACATATTTTTTTAATAGTGTTATTTTTGTAGGGGACTAGGGTGGGAAGATCTTAAAGTTTTAATGTTTTGGTATTAATTGATGTTATATATAATGGATTAATTGGTAATTGATAATTATGTATAATTTTACTGTTGTACTTTTATGTTAGTTACTACGTTTTATTTGAATTATGAATGAATTCAATTGTAAGTGTTTTTGAAATTTTGTTTGTGTAATTTTTTTTGTTTTTATATATTATGTTTTAGTAATAATTTTAATTAATTAATTGGTATTCATTTGAAAATTTTGTAGTCTTTTGTAGTTAAGCAAGTGAATGCCATTATAAGCATTTTTTTTCTTTTTTTAGATATTTAGTTTATATTTTTAACATTGTTTTCATATTTTTTTAAATATAGTATTTCGTTTTTTCTATGTACTATAATTTAGTCATTTTTTTATTAGGTATTTAAACATTTTTAGTTAATGATTAGGACTTGTATTCTTGCATATATTCCTTGAGAAGTGCCACACTTTACCTACTGTTGCTTAGACTGGAGTGGGAATAGTAAATCTAACCCATCCAAAGTCCAATGCTTCCCCTACTGTTACTTCGACTGGAGTAGGAATAGTAAATCTAATCCCTCTGAAGTCCATCGCTTTCTCTAATGTTGCTTAGACTGGCATGGGAATAGTTATTCTAACCCCTCTGAAGTCCAACACTTTCCCTACTCTTAATTAGACTGGAGTGGGAATAGTAAATTTAAGCCCTCCAAAGTCCAACACTTTTCCTACAGTTGCTTAGAGTGGATTTTAAATATTTTTAATATTGTTGCTTGTTCTTTTAATTCATTAAAATGTTTTGAGTTTGCAAATGTTTACATTACTTTTAGAGAAAAGCCTTTATATTGTTTTATGTTTACTATATTAGTTTAGTTTATATTTTTATATATTTTTTTACTTGATTTTTGCCTCTAGTATTATTATTATTGCAAATTTGTAAAATTATTCAAATATTAATAAATGTTTAAACAACATTCATTTCCAAATTTACTGTGTAGTATACATAAATAAAACACATTTTTTCTCAAAATTCTTTTTATTCAGCATCACAAGCAAGTATAACAACATAGGCACAGAAGAGTGCGCCGGGACTCGAAGCAAAACAGGCGGCTAATTTCAGTCCAGTTTCCCATATCGAGAGGTCTCTACACACCCCCCACAGTCAACAGAAGAGATGCTTGATTTTTGACATCAAATCACAAGGATAATCTCCAAAATGATAGCAAGTAACAAAAATGCCCGCCGAACCAGTTTCTCCATGGCTGTGTATTCCCTGGTGGCAGCGTCTCTTATGTGAGGTTGGGAGACCCAATGTTTAAGCTGGAGGTAGTGATAATGCTCGCTGTGCGCAACTTGAAAGTCTCTTTTGCAGCTCTCGAACGTCAGCACGTCAAAGTTATGAAATAAATCTGATATCACTAAGCAGCCTCCCTCCTTCCAGCAATCAAAGGGCCCCTTGTGCAGTGCAGGTGGAAAGGCGGGGTTGAAATGAATTGGGGTATAGGGAGAAGGAAAAGAGGTCCAACCCTCCCTCTTCGTGACTTCGTCCCAAACTTTGAGCGTGGTGCGGGTGGGGGTACTGAGATAAGCGTTTGCCGGCCTGTCCCTCTTTGGCTTCCATAGAAATCCCAGATTGACCTTCCTATTATCGCCCTGTCCCTGTGGAGCCGGTGCTTATCGGATACTCTCACGGACCATTCTAACACCACCCGCAGTTGTGCCGCTTGATAATAAAGCGCAAAGTCTGGCAGCGCCACCCCTCCCTCCATCTTTGGGCACCGCAGCACATGAAAGGGAAGCCGTACCCTCCCTCCCTGCCACATAAATTTAATGACGAGCGAACGTAAGAGGGGCAGGAGAGCACGATCAAGGTCGATTGGGAGCGCCTGGAATAAATATAATAATTTTGGCAATACCGTCATTTTGACGGCGTTTATCGGTCCAAGCCAAGAGATGTACAGTGGCCTCCATCTCTTAAAGTCTTGTCAGAGCTGTGTCACCAGAGGGGGATAGTTGGCTCTATATAGATCTTCAATTCTAGGGTGAGGTAGATGCCTAGATATAGAAGAGAGTGGGTAGCCCATTGTAGGGGCGTCTGTTCCCTCAATCTCGTGGCTTCGGCTTCGGGGAGCGTGAGGTTTAGAATGGAGGACTTGGAGAAATGGACTTTAAAACCCGCCACTACTTCAAAGTTCCTTAAATCCTCCTGTACCACCTGGAGCGAGGAGCCAGGCTCCGTGAGCAAGATGTCGTCTATGAAGAGTGAAGTCTTGTGGTCAGTGCCGCCAAACCGTATTCCCCTCATCTCCGCGTTTGCCCGGATTGTGGCCGCCAGGGGCTTGATGCTGAGAGCGGATAAAAGGGGGGAGAGCGGACAGCCCTGCCGCATACCTCTGCTAAGGGCAAAGGGGAGTGACGCGCTCCCATTAACCTGCACTCGAGATTGTGGGAGGTGGTAATTGGCCCGGACCATATTGAGAAATCTGTCCCCAAAGCCGTATTTCTGCATGGTAAGAAAGAGGAACGACCAATCCACCCTGTTGAAGGCTTTTTCGGCATCAAGACCTACCAATATTGCAGGAATTTCAAATTTAGACACTTTCTCGATTAGGTGCAGAGTTCGCCGAATGTTGTCATGTGTCTGCGGACCCTTTATGAAGCCTGACTGATCAGGGTGGATTAGTGTGGGCATCAGGTCCTCCAGTCTGGCGGCCAGAATCGAAGAGTAGAGTTTCACGTCGAGATTAAGTAAAGCTATGGGTCTATAAGAGGCACAGCTCTGGGGATCTTTCCCGGGTTTTGGAATGACTGATATCATTGCCTCAGCCATCAAGGTCGAGACCCTGGCATCCAGGGCTATCGCGTTAAACAGCTCAGTGAGGTGCGGGATAAGCTCAGACGCAAAACACTTATAAAACTGTGCCGTTAGACCATCAGGCCCCGGAGCTTTATGGAGTTTTAGCTTGGAGATAGCCTGCCCGATCTCTTCAGCCGTGATGGGTGCATTTAAGGGCTCTGCGTCCTCCGGGGAGAGATGGGGAAGGTCGAGAGAGTCTAGATACTGCTGTTGTAGGGTCCTATCGGGGGTGTGCCATGATAGAGTTCCCCGTAGAATTTACCAAAAATGTTAGCCTTACTATCATCGGAGTGAGTGAGGCGGCCGTCCCCGTCTAGAATACCCCCAATAAATTCGCGTTCCCTCTTCTCACGTAGTTGACGAGCTAAATGTGACCCCACCTTATCCCCGTGCGCATATGATATCTGTCGCAGCTTCAGCAATGTGTACTCGGCTCTATTGTTATAGACAGATCGCAATTTGCCTCGGAGTGTGGTGAGCTGTCGCTGCAGAGCCCGAGTAGGTGTTTCCTTATGAGCTTTCTCCACCGCCTCCAACTCCCCCTCAAGTGCTGTGCGTTCCGTCGCCCGTTGTTTATTCAAGACTGCATTAAGTTGGATACACTTGCCCCTTAGTACGGCCTTGAAAGCATCCCAGTTATTTTGGGGTGAAGTGGCCTGTGGAAGGTTGAGTGTGAAATATTCAGTGATGGAAGACCTTAGGTCGTCCCGTAACGTCCTGTCCCGTGTGATCGATGTCGGGAAGTACCACTTAGAAGTTCCAGGTTTTGTCCCCCCCCAGGCTAAACTGATGGAGATCAGGCTGTGGTCTGAGATGGAGATGGGCAAGATCTGAGCAGCCTGCAGAGAGCCCAGCAACGTCTGGCTAATGAAGAAATAGTCGATCCTGGAATAGGATTGATGGACATGGGAGAAGTATGTAAAGTCCTTGGTAGTAGGATGTAGCGTGCGCCAGGCATCGCGCAGGCCCAATACGTGTAGTGTCTGTTTAACCCCCTTGGTAAAGCTATTGAGAGCTGCCCTATGAGAGCGGGAGCTGTCCCGGGCCTCGTGCCATGTCAAGTTAAAGTCTCCCAACAGTACCACTGGGCCTTACGCAAACCCACTAATCAAGTCCAGTGTGGAGTTCAGGAACGTCACCTGTCCTGCATTGGGTGCATAGAGAGAGATAAAAGTGCATAGGACTCCCCGTAGCCTCCCCTTCACCATTAGTACCCTCCCCTCCCGATCAGCCTTTATTGCCTCGGGTTGGAACTTGGCTGTACGACGGAAGAGGAGGGCAACCCCTTTTTGCTTAGTACCGGCTGAGGACTTGTAAATTAATGGGTAAGATTTCTGACGAAGTCGCGATTCCTTGGACTTCTTAAGGTGTGTTTCTTGTAGTGCCACAACCTCAAACTGGCGATCGTTGAGGTACTTCCAAATTTTTTGCCGTTTGTGGGGGGAGTTCAGACCTTTAACGTTCCAGGACGCTATGGAAACCATGGAAAGATTGGCCCCCCTCTCCCAGCCCCCCCTCGCGGAGCATGCACGTGTGGTCGCGCCCCATCCTCCCGGCAACCTCGTATCCCAGATGAGTCTCCCTGCACAAACTGCCCGCCCCCTGAGAAACATAAAACAAATTTTTAAATGTTTATTTTAATATTTTAGTTAGGGTAACTATTTTTGTTGGTTGTATATGTATTTGTTAATTTTTAATTTATTTTACTGTTAATATTTAAAATGAAAATATTTAAAAACTGCCAAATTACGATACGACCGCCCTGCAGGTGGTCGGAAACATGCTGTTTTCTATTGCCGCTTGTTCAGCAGCCCTGAAAAGGAAAGCAGTACAAGCCGCAATAGAAAACGTCATTCTTTAAACATCTATGCACCATGTGCCAGGTACCATGAGGTGCCTGGCACAGGGTCCATGGATGTTTGGGGGGGCACCACATGTGCCCCTAGCAGGGCCCCATAGCGGAGGCCAATGATGGCCCTGCTAGGGGCCCCCAGAGTCCGTTTCTGTCTGCCTGTACACAGACACTTTAATCCCTACGCCGGTACCTGAGCAGGCACCGCCCCTATTGTAGGGGTTACGGTCTGACCTCTGCCCCGAAGGGCTCCTTGAGCCCATCAGACAAGCAGCGGTCTGTCCCACCGACAGATGCCTCCGACCTCCAGATCATAATCTGGCGGTCGGACGCTTCTATGGATGGCGGTGGGACTGCCACCGACGGGCTCTCCGTAGCGGTCTCACCGCCATCATAATGAGGCCCAATATTTTGAAGCTTTCTTTATATGTATAGATCCACAATATTTTTGGCAATTATGTTTTTGACATGATGTTTATGTCACTCAATATTAATGTTCACAATATTGTGTCAGTGAACCCCTGAGCAGGCATAGTTTGAAGGGAGAGATGGTCAGGAGTTCTATTGGTATGGACTTTGTTACAATTATCCCTTATATGAATGCCATTATGAGACGTCAGTAACCTTCATAGTGTGTAGATAGTTGGGACTTGTAGTGATAGACTAAGCTTCGAGTCCTCCTATGGGCCAGCAGTATATGGCTGATGTCGTCAGTTACTCCATGCCTATTGATATGATGAATAGGTATTCAAGTGTGAATTGACATTTATTAGCTACATTTGTTCACACATATACTAGTTGCAGGTTCATTTTTTCACAAAACCTAAAATAAATAGGGATAAGTACAGATAAAATGAACACAAAATATTTATGTATAAGTGCAGATGAAAATTTAAAAAATAAACCAAAACCAAGAGTTATTGTCATATCTCTTTATCAAGTGTAAGTCTGGCTCACTTCACGAATGATATACCAAAAAAATACTGAACAAATACTCAAATACTACAGGCCAACAATGATCACTGTTAAATCCACCAAGCTTTGAGGTCACACGCCACACACAGGTCACTAAGTGGAACTTCGGTTAAATCACTCTGGAAACAATTGGAGACAGGTAGTAACACTGCCAGTGCAAAGGAAACAAGCATTGCAAAGACAATAGTTCTGCCTTAGCAAGTTTGCAATGCTTATTGTAATGCTTCTTTTTCTGTAGAGATACAATATACAAACAAAAATGGCAAACATCTAAAAAAAAATCAAAGTAAAGGAGATGCCCACTAGCCCAGACACATCAGCCCTGGCATTGGAGTGCTCTCTTGCTCAGATGGCTGTGAATGTGTGATCATGAGAAATTCCGTCACTTCCGGTGACAGAAAGCCATTGGATGCAGTCTACTGACTCATTGCCCCAAACTGTATGATATAGTGGGTGAAATCAAAATGTGAATGACGTGAACAAACTAACTGATGAAGATGGCTGGCCGAAAAGCCCTATGTATAGTTGTTACCAGACCACATCTAAAAAATCGCAATTAAAGGTAAATGGTACAACTTCTTACACAACTGCCGACATTCAGCACTATAACAACATTTTTACACATGACGGTGGTCAAAGCACATGTTTAAACAAATTTACATAACACAGAAATTGGAAACATAGCTAAAGGAATGTATCGTAGAAACGCACATAATAACGCTAAAAATGTAAACACTAAAGAGAAATTCAACAACAAATGCACATTACATAACACTTAAAAAACACACTTGTTAGAGGGGGTCACTTATAACATCAGCACCACATTCCTCTCCACAGGGCTTTAAGTCGCCCACAAGGGCAAGTATCGTTTTCAATACTCTATACAACTGTCAGGGTCTGTCCGGGACTATGTGGGGAACACAGTCAGGGACTTGGGCAAGGACTGGGAACAGGGTAGAAAACAAAGACAGAGAGGAGTACAGCGCTGCCCAGGAGCACACAGGAAGTCAGAGGAGAAAAGAGATCCAAAAGGGGAAGCCTGTAGAGGTGAACAAGAAGGGTGAGACTCGGAAAGGAAGGGCACTCATGAGGCGGCTCAGCATTCAGAATCACTTAAACCCAGGACGGATGTGCAATACACTTAAACATGAAACAACGTTAACAATAAAGGGGATGTGGGGTAAAGCACTCAGGAGCTCCACACGGTAAGACTGAAGCTCAGTAAGTTCATCACCCACAATTGCTGTTACAGATACTGACTGGAAATATCCACATATAGGATATGTATACAAAGGCAGGGTCTGTGGAGCTTATACCTATGGTGATGTTATAACAGTAACTCAAAGACAATACTCACAGTGAACAAGAAACACCACCTAGGTAGTCAGCCGTGCCCACGGATCCTGGCGATCAAACAGGAACACGCAAGGCAGTAACAGCAAAGGGGTAAAACTAAACACAAGCACAATAGACAAGGAGCTAGCAAAGAGGAGTGCTTAACAGGAAAGGAAGGAAATCACAGGGCACACTTGGCAGAAAGCAGGTAACAAACATACAAGGTAACAGAAGCGAGACAGCAGAATAGAAAGATAGCAAACTAGACTTGGAACCAAGGAAATGAGATGAAAGGCAGGGACTGGAAAAGGCTATACAGAAAGGGAGGCTACAAGGGTATACTAGAATAGTACAGGGTCAGTAAACAAGAAAACAAAGTAGCATAGGATGCAGTGCTGGGGCAAGAATTGAGCAAAGGCTCAGGAGTCAAAGTAACACTACAGGTCAGGAACAAGGAAATGTTAAGGCTCAGGAATCAAGGAAGCACTGCAAGCAGTGCTGGTTCAGGAAAGCAGGAAATAGCAAAAGCTCAGGAACAAGGACTGGTCTCACCGGATAACAGCTTACAATGACCAACACTGGGCTGAAGGGAGCTGGGGCTTAAAAGAGCTCACTGTAATCATATGCAGCAGGTGTGAGCAGGCTAGCAGCAGCCAGCCACAGGTGAGCTGAATTCCTCCACCCATCCTTGGCCTGCAGGGGTGGAGACTAAGCAGTGAGCCGGGAATCCTGGGTAATGGAGTTTTCAGGCATGAGTAGGCTGGCTTCACAAAACCCGGCATGGAGTGGGAATGGATGTCCGTTCCCAATAAGTGTCCAAATGGCTGGAAGTCAGGATTTGCATGCAGGGGAGGGTCTGGAAGTTTATTAGAGGACTGGAAAGTCCCCCAGTTCAGCCCCCTGGTGGTGGACAGGGGAATGCAGGGAGCAAGTCGTGACAACAACGAAGCCATAGTTGTTGCTTATTTATCTTATGCAACTTAAAACCATTGACAAAGCCAATAGTCCTGGCTTATTGTAGGTGTAATGTTACTTGTTGTGTTATATATCTGGATGAATGGACAGAAGCAGCAAAATACCAGTGGGGCAGCACACTATGCTAAACACAGATTTTTAGCTTACGTGTTTTTAAGCCACGCCCTTAATTACAGCGGCCACGTCCCTATGAGAGACCCCCCCCCAGTTTGTTCATCCCACTTATAGCCCTGCCTCTCCATCTCTTTCTCATCCACCCCAGGGCTTTAAGTGGGCCAGGTCCTGCCAGTGCTAAGCACCGGCAGTTCTAAAAAGCAGATGCTGAGACGTGTCCCTATTGGGCCCTTAGGATGAAAAAAAAAACATCTTAACTCTACAGCAGTACCATCCTTCACTGCATTTGAGGTAACTTCAAAGAGACTCATTATAATTATTTCACAGTCTCACCATTTCAGAACTGAAGCATTTTCAATATTATCTACAACGAAGCCATAGCTATTGCTTATTTATCTTATGCAACACCCATTGACGAAGCCCATAGTCCTGGCTTGTTGTAGGTGTAATGTTACTTGTTGTATTATATATTTGGATCCAATGACAAAAGCAGCAAAATATCAGTCCGGCGGCACACTATGCTAAGCACAGATTTTTAGCTTACAGTGTTTTTAAGCCGCGCACTTAATTACATTGGCCACGCCCCTTTGCGAGCACTCCCACCCCCCTGTTTTTTCATCCCACTTAAAGTTCTGATCAACCCACAACCAACCGCATATAGATCAGCACCATAGTAAGTCAGCCACAGGCACAAGAACCTTTCCACAATGCCGGCCACAAGGGCCGGACTGGCCGTAGCAGGCACCGGGCGTTTTCCCAGTGGGCCCGAAGGGTGGGGGCTGATTTTGGACCGGCGGGGGCATTTTTTTGTTACTGGGGACTGGTATTGCAGCAGTGTTTCTCTTGAGTGGAATGGTCTGCATCTTCAGTGGTGTTGACGCAATCAGAACACAAAACACCCTGCTGTGCAAGGGCAAGACTGCAGACCTCAGGTGTAGCTTGCTTTTATGTGCTTCAGATTGTTGTGTGTGCGATTGTGGTCAGATGTGGCTAATTTTTAATTCCCTCTCCATTCACAATAGTACACAGTGCATGTGTACGTATAACTTTACATATTACGTACATTTGCCAACATAGAATTTCCTTAATGAAACTTCCCTTCAGTAGCACATGGGTTGCTAAATAGACCACACTGAGACTGTAACGATGCCCAAGGGGTTAATTATTGTATTACATAAAAAGATAATGACTGTGAAGAGGAAAGGAAATGAATGCATGTGGCGTCTGAGATGGAGAAGAAGAGGGAAGACAGCTGGAATAGTGAGACATTCCTGGTGTGTGAGTGTTTTAAGTGGGGAGGAAGAGAGGCGTGCAGAAGACCAAGGCGGTCTGGTGTGGGGTGCGCGAGGCGAGAAAGAACTATTGAGAGTGACGGGAGGGAGAGCGGGAGAGACAGGTGCCCCCGACGCAGCTCCAGAGAGCGAGGACGGACATGCCCGGTTACTCACCGGTAATATTCATTACTCCGAGTCCTGGTCTTCCCGTCCCATTCCTTACAAGTGAGCAGCTAGTCTGCTCCACAGAAACCTATTACCTAGCGAGCTTTCGCACTTCCCCCAACATGGCGCCACCATCAGGTGACAATAAAGGGGAAGTGCGTCAGAGAAACATCCTGAGAATACCAAAGAAAAAAACCCAGAAAGGAAAACAATCACCCAAACAAAAACCAAAAACAGGGAGGGAGGGAAGGGCTCAGGAATGGGACGGGAAGACCAGGACTCGGAGTAATGAATATTACCGGTGAGTAACCGGGCATTACCTCCTCGTCCAGTCTTCCCGTCCCATTCCTTACAAGTGAGCCAATACCCAAGCACACGGTGATTGTAATAAAACAGACCAGAAAATGCAAGAAAACAGGTCCATTTAATCAACAGAAAGCAGTACAAATCATAAACCATGTACAGCAGACAAAACATGTGAGCCAAAGGCAGCCGAGGCCGCCATCCCCAACTGAAGACGATAATGGGAAACAAACGTATGGGGAGAAGCCCATGTGGCAGCATTACAAATGTCTCTCAAGGAGGCCCCTTGAACATGGCCCAGGAGGAGGAGACGCCCTGGTCGATCTACCCTGAACAGAAGAGGGGAGAGGACAGCGGGCGGAAACGTAGGCCGAAACCACAGCACCCTTCACCCAACGAGTCAAAGTGGACAAGGAAGGACGAAGACCCCGCCCAGAGAGGCCGTAGGTGACAAATAAGGAATCAACCTTACGGAAACCAGAGGACCGATCCAAGTAGATGCGGAGAGCCCTCAGCACATCCAAAGAATGGAGGACCAACTCCTCCGGAGAGGCAGGATCCGGGAAAAAAACAGGGAGAACAATATCCTCCTGACAGTGGAAAGATGACAACACTTTGGGCAGAAAAAACTGACTGGGACGGAGAATGACCTTGTCAGCGCAAAAACGCAAAAAGAGGGGCGAAGCCATCAAAGCCCCAATCTCACCAACCCGCCGCCCAGAAGTAATGGCCACCAGGAACAGAACCTTAGCTGAAAGGAACTTAAGGTCCACCGAGACCAAAGGCTCGAAAGGTGGACCCGTCAAGGCCTGGAGAACCAGGGGAAGATCCCAGGCCGGTACAGGAGAGCGAGAGACAGGACGCTGAAGCAAAAGCTCCGCAAAGGCGAGCCACCAACGGGGAGACAGAGGACACAGAGGAACCCCGGAAGGCAAGAATGGCAGCCCACTGCGCACGTAGGGAAGAGACAGCGAGCCCCAAGACGAACCCATCCCGCAAGAAGTCCAACACCCTCACAGCCTCACAGGAGGAAGAAGAGAGACCCTTCCCAAGGCACCAGGAGGAGAAGTTCTTCCAATGACGGTCATAGGACTTCAAGGTGGAAGGGCGCCGAGACAACTGGAGGCACTGGGCAACCTCAACCGAGCAACCCTGACCCAACAAACTCAACCTCTCAAGTGCCAAACCCCCAGCCGGAGGCGGCGCAGGGAGGCAACCCTGAGAAGAGGAGCCCGTAGAGGGGAGGGACACAGGGGAAACCTCCAATGGGGGCACACAGACAAGGTCAGAAGCAGGGGAAACCAAGACTGACGAGACCACTCCGGCACAACCAGAAGAACTTCCGCCCGGTCCAACCGTATCTTCCTGAGGACCCGAGGAATCAAAGCAAACGGAGGGAAGGCAAACAGGAGCCCCAGTGACCACGGAATGGAGAAAGCGTCTATCGCCCACGCCAACCGGGAGGGAACGAGGCTGCAAAACCGAGGAAGGAGGGCAGAATCCTCCGAGGCAAAAGATCCAGCCAAGGAAGGCGGAACCGGAGGACAATCAGATCGAACAGATCCGGGGATAGACACATAGTCACCGAGGAGGGGAACACCCTGCTCAAAGAGTCCGCAGGCCCATTCTCCTTCCCCGGAAGATAGACCGCCGTCAGAGACAAGAGATTCCGCTCGGCCCAAAGCCCGATCATCCTGGAGAGGAGAAACAGAGACCGACACATGCCCCCTGACGATTGACATAAGCCCGAACAACCTGGTTGTCGGTCTGCACCGAGACAGCATGGCCCAGAAGGAGAGGAGCAAACCACCGAAGAGCCAACCAAACCGCACGCAACTCCTTCCAGTTCGAGGACTGGAGAGACTCGAAATGGGACCACCGACCCTGAGCCTTGGAGGCACCCATCAACTGGCGCTCCTGGGAGAGGAACACCATCCCGAGATCCATGCGGAAGAGAGCCCCAGGAACTTCAGGGTCTGGGAGGGCACCAGGGAAGACTTCCGGTGATTGATGAGGAACCCAAAGGACCCCAGCAGATGACACACCTGATCCACATCCGATAGAGCCTGAGAAAAAGAAGGAGAAACAATCAACCAATCATCCAGATAGGGAAAAACCAGCAGACCCCTGGAATGAAGAATACCCACCAGAGGGGCCAAGAGCTTCGTGAAAACCCTTGGCGCCGACGAAAGGCCGAAGGGAAGCACCCGGAATTGGAAGTGCCGGGAACCCACAGCAAACCGGAGAAACCTCTGATCCGCAGGATGGATCGGGATGTGCAGATAAGCATCCATCAGATCCAGGGATGCCAGGAAACTCCCAGGAAGCAATAGATGCAGGATGGACAACAAAGTCACCATCTTGAATGTACGACGAGGGATGAAGTGATTGACTCTTTTCAGATTCAAAACAGGGCGCAAATCTGAAGTATCCTTCTTGGAGACCAGAAAGAGGATGGAATAACAACCCTCGCCCCATTCCAAAGGAGGAACCTCCACGATAGCCGCCTTCTCCAACAGAAGGCGCACACCTTCCAGCAAGGCCTCCCGTCGCAGAGGAAGACGGGGTAGGGGAGTCACAAGGAAGACTGGAGGGGGAGGAGAGGAGAACTCGATCCGATAACCCTCCGACACTGTCTGAACCGCCCAGGCATCCGGAACCGTCAACCACTGTTGCAGGAAATATTGAAGGCGACCCCCAACCGGCAAAGGCAGACAGTCATTGCGAAGAGGAAGAAGCGGCGGCAGCAACACTGGCAGGGGTCCGGGGCTTGGCACCTCCAGGGGCCCCCGGCCACGACCCCTGCCACGAAAGGGCTGCGAAGCACCCCGGGCAGAAGGCCCAAAGGCACGCCGGTATCCAAAACCGCGCCCCCGAGAAGGAGGGCGGACCGGAGCCACAAGCTTGCGGTTCTCCGCCGACTGTTTTACCATCTCTTCAAGTTGAGGCCCGAACACCCTGGAACCCACAAATGGCAATTTAAGCAGGACCGACTTCTGAGAAGACTCAGCCTTCCAGGAACGCATCCAGATATGACGCCTCGCAGCAATTAAAGCACCAGAAGCAGCAGCAGCGGCACTCAAATTGTCAAAGGAAATACCTGACAATCAACGCACCTGCAACTCCATGAGGGACAAGAGAGAGGAGGCATCCTCCCCATCCTGCAAAAGGAGAGACAGTGCCTGAAAATCCTTGAGGAGGGACTGGACCATGTAATTAGAATAGGCAGTTGCCCTGACAGAAAAATTGGAAGCAGCATAGGAACGCTTCACCGCCCCCTCAACACGCTTATCCACTGCGTCCACAGGAAGGGCGTCATCTGACAGAACCAAACCCTGAGAGGAAAGACCAGCCATCAAATTGTCAACCTTGACAGCCTGTGGAAATTCAGCAGCAAAACCCTCCAAAGGATAACGCTTAGACAGAAAGCGAGGAAGGCAGATTTATCCACCTCCTTCCACTCATGATCCAGCACCTTGCGCACGGCACCATGCAAGGGGAAGGACTCAGGGGTCGGCTGGTGATATTGCGTAAAGAAGTCATCCTCCAGGACATCGGACACAGGAGGAGTGAACCCCAAATTATCCCGCACATGGGCGAACAAGTCAGAGAGCTCCGCACCCTGAACAAATCGACCCCGGACACATTCTTCATCATCAGGACCCATCTCGCCATCAGGAGCGTCCAGTGGATCTACAGACCCACGAGGCACCTTGGCAGGAGGGCCAGCAGCCTCTCGAGCCCGGAAGGCAGCAGCCACCGCCTCATCAATCAACAGGCGCAGAGCATCAAGAGGAGGAGTGGATGAAGAGGCACCCGAGTCCATGACAGCAACTCTGGGATCGGCAACGTGAAACACAGCAAAAACGCCACCAGAACAGGCACCCTCAGAGGACGGGTGCATGAGGAAAAGGACCCTATTTAAACAAACAAAGTCCCGAGGTCCAGAGCTCACGCGGGACCAGGAAAAGGGGCAGGCGCTTTAAAAAGCAGCCGGCCCGCCAAAATTCGCCCCAGTCATCGCAACAACAACGCGGACCACTCCCGCCGCATTAAAACACCGCCGCACCCCGCCCGCTAACGCAGGGCGTAGCGGGACCGGCAGGAAGGAACACGGCCGCTAAGGCAGGCCGCGGAGATATCCCCCATCAGGTGAGTACCCCAGGCACAAACGGCCGCTAGAGCGGACCTCGTACCAAGGCAACAGCAAGCAGCACAAGCGGAGGGTCCAGGGCACAAATAGAAAAACAAGAAGGCGGCCGCTAAAGCAGGCCGACCAAACAGAAAAAAAAAAAAATAAGGGAAAACTTACCCCACAGCTACACGAAGGAACTGCGAATGCAGAAAAAAAAGAACAGGATGTTTCTCTGACGCACTTCCCCCTTTATTGTCACCTGATGGTGGCGCCATGTTGGGGGAAGTGCGAAAAGCTCGCTAGGTAATAGGTTTCTGTGGAGCAGACTAGCTGCTCACTTGTAAGGAATGGGACGGGAAGACTGGACGAGGAGGTAATGCACGTCTTAATTACATTCCTGTCAGGCCAGTCGATATACCCGATGCCTTTAATAATTCTGCCGCGTGCTGTGGTTAATTTTAATTTAAAAAAACTGTAATTAGAAGTGGCCATACCCAGGGCTTGAACAATGAATGTACCATTCCCCGGACGACTCTGAGCGCGCCGCCGTCTGCAGACAATGGAGAGGTGCAGAGTCTGCGCTGCCTCTTGCTACCTCGGGAGGGGAGAGGTGCGAAGGGCCATGGATCTGTGTGCGCGTGAGGCAGATATCCAGGCTTGCCAGAGAAAGGGAGCAGTTTATCTCATAATAAAGGGCTATTCACACTTCTTTTCCGTCTCTGCTGATTTTCTTTGTTCCTCGTGTTACGGTGCTATGTCCTGGCTTCTCTTCAGGGCCGGCCGCTGTCTGTTGGTTTCTGAGTCAGAGGACGAGAAAGAGGCGAAATAGAAAGCGTGTTAGAGTAAGAGGTAGTAGAGGGAGACAAGCAATTGGGAGGGGGAGGGGGGGCTAACAGGGATATAAACAATCGTCTCTGAATTTAGGAGATCGGCCAAGGAGAAATGCTTCTCTAACATTACAACCAACCATTTAGTATCTATTTTATTTCTTTGATTCGACATGGCAAGGCTCCTATTGACCACCCTACATTTTATGTTGTAGGCTGTGACTAGTATGCTATTATCTATGCTATGATGTCACACATGGCATCCATTTTGTCCCTGAGCTTAAGCAAAGCCAAGTATATTTGTGTTTGATTTCGTTAAATTCGACCACACCCTTCTTCTCAAAGAATGTAGACTCTTTGAAGAAAGAATGGGTTTGAGACGTGTCCAGAATCTCTGCTGACTGGCTGCAAAATCCACATCACTGCATGGCTAGAGGTAAGAGTCTTGCAACTGAGTGAATGGAAGTGGTTAAACATCCAGGCCCACATTCGGTGAGGAACGGACACAGCAGGGTCAACATAGATAGATCTCTGATGGACGTAGACCCAACTCCCCTACACATTGGAGTCAACACATTTCAGCAAAAAAGCCACTGATAAATTCTAGAAATTTAGTAATACTTTCCCACTCTCTTTAGCTTTAATTCTGTCGCCCAATGTACCATTGTCTCTATCTTTTGTTGTGTAGACTCTAAATAGATTATACAGCAATGCTTGTTGACAGTGACTTTGTCCTCTGCAATTGCACACTATTCGGAACTAAGCGCCAGATGTACGACCAAACCATTTTGCATGTCGTAAATTGTGACTCACAAAATGGAATGTACAACAGTGTCTCAGACACTGTTTGCCATTCCTAATCAACTTTTTTTTTCAAATGCAGCCCGTTTTCCTTAATGGAAAAAGGGATGCATTTAAAAGAAAAAAATGAACCACTGCCTGCTCTTAAAAAAATATTTTTGCATGCATTCACAAAGGGGAAGCGGTCCCCTGGGGACCCCTTTCCTTTTGCAACTGGCTAACCACCTACTTGAAGGAGTTGATAGTTGCAATTGTTATGCAACCGCATTTGTGGTTGCAAAACAATTATACATACCAGTGCGACTCGGTATTAGGAAGGGACGCCCTTGGCACGCCCCTTCCTAATAGCGACTCGCAAACCCTATTTTGCGCGAAATGGGGTTTGTACATACCACAACTCTTTTAGCGGTCGCAAACTGGCCGATTTCCCATTTGCAACCTCTAAAAAGGGTCGTACATCTGGCCTAAGGGTATAGTACTGGAATATCGTGGATGAAATATAGGGGCACATGTACAACCATTCCATTATGCGACTCACAAATTGCGAGTTGCAAAATGAAATGTACTAATGTGTCTCAGACACATTAGTGATTCCCAATGGGGTCGCAAATGACCTACCTCATCAATATTCATGAGGCAGGTCACAATTTGCGAGCTATTGGGAATGGGCAATAACACAGGGATGGTGGCCTGCTGGGGGCAGCAGGCCACCATGTTTGTGTTTGCTTATAAATAAAGATTACATTTTTAAACATGCATTCAGTTTCCTTAAAGGAAAACGAGATGCGTTTCATAAGAAAAATGAAACATTTTTGTTTCATTTTATAAGAGTAGGCAGTGGTCCGTGGGACCACAGCCTACTCTTTAAAAAAGTTTTCGCTGCCAATCACAAAGGGGAGGGGGGCCCCCTGAGCACCCCATATCATTTGCAAATGGTTTACCACTTACTTGAAGTAGGCGGTAAACTGCGATTGTTTTGCGATCGCATTCCGGTCTCAAAACAATCGTACATCGCTCTGCGACGCGCTTTTAGGAAGGGACGCCCTTGACGCCCCTTCCCAATAGCGTCTCGCAAACCCTATTTTGCAAGTTGGTAACAGGTTACCGACTCGCAAAAAAGGTTGATACAAGCTAAAGGCTGTTTTAGCGGTCGCAAACAGCCCAATTGGCTGTTTGCTACCAGTAAAAACGGTCGTACATGCGGTCAATAGTCCTAAATATAGACTACCAAAATATTGTGAGGTTAAGCATGCACTGTTAAGTATTTTTAATTAAATCCACATAAATGTTCCTTGATATTATAAATATATATATATCTTGTTTGCATATAAAATATCTGTTTTGGGTATAAAAGTGCCCTGTTAAAATATGGATTTATCCTGAAATCATTATACATAATTCTACACAATTTTGTATATTATCAAAGTATTTATGCTATGATTTACTCCTTTGAGTAGTATGTTTACTATGTCTACAGCTGCTATCACTTGACACTTGCACTTTAAAAGAAGTAAATCCCGCACAAGGCGCTGACATGTGATCAAGGCCGGCTTTCCGGCCGAAACGCGTCATGGCGGCATGGTGATTGCCGAATAAACTACTGCAACGAATCTCTGGGTCTACTCTTGCCTTTCTTCGTGTGGATGAAGTGGTGGGTAAGCCTGCAACCATATATATATATATATATATATATATATATATATATATATATATATATATATATATATATATATATATATGTCCTTAGAGGTCCCCACTGGATAGTTAGAGTTAGGATTGTGGTTCCATAGGAAATACATTTTTGGTTTGCATATATCTTTGGTGCCATTTGTCAAATCTTCATGAAACTTTCGCAAAAAGATATTTTTTCACCTCAGCTCCTCCCTTGTAAGTTTTGGGGAGATCCGTCAAGCGGGAGCTGAGAAAAAAGAGAGGTCCCAATACATGTTTTCCCCATTCATTTTTCCATGGGAACTTTAGACACAACTACAGCCCAATTCGTTGAATGGATTTACACCAAATTTGGCAGAAAGATAGATCTTTGTCATGAAAGAGTGTTTTTTTGTGATTTGGTGTACATCTGTTCAGTAGCTTTTCAGCAATTAATGCACAAAAACTTTATGTATATCACACCGCGGAGGATCTGTGGATCCAACAGATCTCATGGAGATATCTGATTGGCTGACACCACGACAACAAGGATGCAACTTAGTCTCGAGTTCTAAGAAAAACTTTTAAAAAACCATAAAGGAGCAGAGTAGGATTCCCCTGAACCCCTAGGCCTGAGTTCAAAAAGTTAATTAAAAAAACCAAAAAACTTTTGCTGCAAATTCACGGAGGATCTGCAAATCCGTAGTAAATGTTTTTTTAAAGTGCAGGCTCCTGTGCATGCATAAACCCCCTCCCCTCTGGGTGGGTAGCACCATCTTTTATTTAGGGGGTGCGGGGAGTGTGGCCCGCCTCCCCAAACCTCTAAGAGGCCCGATGATCCCATCCTTGGGGCTGATATTTTATTTTAGGGGAGGCGGCGAACGGCCCCCCCTCCTTGAGCCTAAAAAGGTAGGGGGCCTATCCTCCGGGGCCATGTCATAAAAAAATGGGAGGGGGGAGTGTGGTTCCCTCCTTAAGCCTCTAAGAGGCCCCAGGGATCCCATCCTCCAGGGCCAATATTATAATTAAGCCTGAAGAGGCCTTGGGGACACCATTCCCTGGGGCTGCACACTATTAATTAGGGAGAGGGCACATTGTCCCCTAGCCTGAGCCATTGAATGGCCCGGGGACCCCATCTTCCGGGGGCGGATCAGGGATGGTGGACCAGGAAGCCCATTCCCAGGACTCCGTCTATTTTCTTGCCTGCAGGCGCAGGCAGGGAAAGTGTAATGTTCTCCCACTGGGCAGGAGCACAAAGCTGCTCCTGCTTGGTGGGTGAACAAAACTTTTCCCTTCCTGCGCTCTCGAGCAGAGAAAAAATACAAAAAGGCTCCCACCCTGCAGGAACAGTGCCTGCTCCCATTGCACCCAGAATGGGTGTATGTGGGGAGCTGGTAGGGCTGCTGGGGCCCTGGGCCTTCCCCACATCCCCCAAAAAGGGCCCTGCTGTGGAGTGCCCTGGGTGGGCACCTGGGAACGTCACATAAAGCATTAATAAATAAGCCAGCTCCTGCAGTAGCAGGGAGCTGGCAGGGCTGTGGGGGCCCTGGGGTCCCCTCGTAGACCCCAACAATAATAATGGCATGAGGTGCATCGGGTGGGCACCAGGGCATCCCTTACATTTCTAAAAATGCTGTCTTCTACACGGCCCTGAGAAATGGGACCGCTAGCAGGGAGCCAGCATGGATGTGGGAGCCCTGGGGCTCCCCCCCCATGGCCCCTTATGGAAAAAACTGTGGGTGCCCTAGGTGGAACCGGGACACCTACAAAAAATGTAAAAAATACAGCAAAAAGTGAATAGTAAATGAGCGGCTGTATTCAATGCTCCTTCAAGGAGTGCCCCATAAGGTCCTGCGAAGGCTATTTACATTTTCTTTTTTCTTTTGGTGATGTCCCTTGAAGGGGAGGGGCACCACCAAACTTTTTTTTACGTTGTGGGGGGCTGCAGGAAGTTTTGCAGCCCCTTACCAACATTAGAAGAAAGAACAGTTTCTTGGGTCACTGAATCCATGACCTAAGTAGAACTTACCATATTTTTTACCCAAGCTGGAGCTTTTGCTCTACATCTGGGAATGCAGCACCATCTAGGGCCTGGTTGTATGACTGCATTTTATGTGACCTTAAGATGTACAAAACGACACAAGGGTTGTTCTTATGATTTCATTTTTGGGATGAAAGATATTAAAAAGAAGAGCTGGAGACTTGTTTGTTTTAAACAAAAAAACGCAATATGTCTATTTATTTTAAAATGTTTACCCATAAAATGTAATAACAAAATATATGTAAAAATAAAGAATCGCATATATGTTTTTTATTAAATGTTTATTAAACATTTTTAGTGATCAATATTAATAAACATTGCATCATTTGAATAATTGAAACATGCATTTAAAAAATATTGGTGATTTTTGGAGAAAAATGATTATATGTATTGATATGCTCATCACTTGATAAAGCCAATAGGTTCACCTTTACATTTTATTGATGCAGAAGGCTGTGGATGGTATAGGATTAGCTGCTCAGAGGCCAGGCGCTGCGGGCAACCCCAAGCTGTGCACAGGAGGATGACTGCCTGCGGGTGGTTGGCTGACCATGGGGATTGGCTGCAGTGCATGGCCACAGGACAGTCCTGTGCATGACCCACTGCCGTACGTCGGGGTTTGGATTTATGTATGGTAAGAAAATATTACTTTACGTTAAAAAAAACCCTAGAATTTCACAGAAAAAATGTTAAACCAACGTTATCGTTAGGTGAAGATGTCAGTTAAAACATGCCATTTTAACCATACAAGACAACTAAAATACACCAGTTATAGTTATCTCAAGTAACTCCAACCCATTGGCTCAGACCTCCTCCCCAAGACACTTCAGGCCCCAATGACCACATCTCAGGGGCCTCTTATTTTCTAAGGGGAGATGAACACACAGCCCACCTCCCCTAGCCACTGCGGACAGCAGGGACCCCATCCCTTAGGCTTTCATTTTTTTATTGAGAAGAGGCATTCAGCCGCCCTCCCCAGGTATTAAGGGCCCACTGGGAGCCCATCCCAAGGGTCTTTTTTTTTAAGCTGAGGGGGGTATGTGGCCTTTCTCCCCAAGTTAATTGTGGCTCTGGAGACTCTATTCACTGGGCCAAAACATATTTGATAAGGGGAGAAGGGCACCCGACCCCCATCCCCAAGATACAAGGGGCCAGGGGACCCCATCGCCAGGACCAAAACATATTTGTTAAAGGGAGGGGGGATGCAGCGCCCCACCCCTGAGCCACAAGGGTTTAAGGAACCACATCCCCATGGCCTGTAAGGGGAGGGCACAAGCAGCTCCCCTTCACAAGCCAATACTGGCCCCAGGGACCTCATTTCTCGGGGCCTTACTGGGTGTAGGTGGGTGCCCTGGAGCCCAAAAGAGGCACCCATGAAACAGCACATTTGGGGCCATGGGGAAAACCCCAGAAGCTGTTTTTATTTGCTCCCGCCGGGCGGCAGCAATGTGAGTGTCTCTGCCTGCAAGAGCGCAGGCAGGGAAATAATAGTCTGCTCTCACCTGATAGGGGCATTTTTAAAGCTCCCACTGAGTGGGTGCAGACATGCTTTCCCTGCTTGTACTCCTCCAATCAGAGAAAGCATATTTGCTCCCACCCGGTGGGAGCTTTAAAAATTCTCCTGCCAGGTGTGAACAGACATATGTTTCCCTGCCTGCACTATTGCGGGCAGGGAAATGACTGTGTCCTGGGGGTGGACTCCCCAGGACACAGTAATTGAGCCGGCCCCCGCAGTCTGGAGACTCAGGGAGGGGGGCAAGGTGCCACCCTCCCCTTTAATTTAAGGTAGGCCCCGGTGTATGGGGTTCCTGGGGACTATTAAGGCTCGGGAAGTTTGGCTGTACACTCGCTCTCCTTTTAAGTGATGAAGGCCCCGGGGGACGGGGTCGCCGGGGCTTATTGAGGCTTGGAGAGGCAGTGCACTACCTCCCCCTTTTCGGATTTCAGCTCTGGGGTATGGTGTGGTTCCAGCCTTTTGAGGCATGCGGAGGGGGCCCTGCACCCCCTGCCATTTTTAGGTCTCGCCTACGCAGCGCGCATACGCTGCATAGGAGAGACCTTTAGCTATCGGCACAGCTTTGGGGGCAAAAACGTGCACGCGTTGCATTGCTTGCAATGGCAACGCGTGCACGTCTGGCAATTCCCTTGCAGGAGCGCGCGGCGCCATATGGTGGCGCCATATGGTCACAATTCATCGCGCCTTGCTGCACGCTCCCGCAAAGGAATCGCGCAGGCCCCCTCCCCCTGCTGCCGCGCGAGGTGCGCGCTTGTTTCACTTTCTCCTGCATGTCCTTTCGTTAATCTCCTTCACTACACCACTTCCCTATGCGCACACAACGCACCGGCTTACCTGTAAGTACCGCATTCTCATTCAGTAGACACTGTAAACATTTTGACAGCTATGTGCCTCCTTCACATACTTTCAGTAGAATCACAACTACAGTTGGCATTCGTGACCACGGACTGCTCTGTGCAATCAGCAGGGAGGCTAAGGAATGGATGGGCACTGTGAGAAATGTGTAC
Source organism: Calotriton arnoldi (assembly GCA_963921515.1). Taxonomy (NCBI): domain Eukaryota; kingdom Metazoa; phylum Chordata; class Amphibia; order Caudata; family Salamandridae; genus Calotriton; species Calotriton arnoldi. The sequence continues at coordinate 2,280,582 of CAWUFW010000919.1, read as the reverse complement.
TGCTTTAGTGTCCACTATAGAGTGCTCAAACGTGCGGTGTAACGAACATTCACAGACACACTACCTGCTATTAATTGTAAATTGCATTTATATAGCGCTTATAATCCAAGACGAGGCGTTAAAGTGCTTTGTGGTGAGTAGCACACTACTCCCGAACATTCGATTAGAGGCTAGTAATTTTTTTTCTTTTCTTTGTGCATGACTGGTTAGTCTTGATTTTTTTTTTTTTTTTTATTAATATGCCCACTTTTAAACCATTGTTCGAAAATTCGGCCAGACTGTCCAAAACAGGATCCAGTCGAAAGTACTCGAAGTAGTTTCTTAGTCTGCCTAGTTGTTGAAGGTTATGTTGTAAGGCGAATCATTATATTTTCTTCGAAAAAGAAAAAACAACTCTAAGTGAAAGGCAGCATTTAGCAAACGGGATTGACAAATGTACATCTGCACGAGGGAATCCTGAAAACAGAGGTACAAAGGAGGAAGAAAAAGCGGGGGAAGCTCTGGAAAAACACCTACGGGCAGCAACTTACCTGTAGCCAATGTTTGAGGAAATCAATGTAAGCTATGATTTCTGTTACGATATGCCATCTTGCAAGAGGCTGTCAGCCAGCAGGGAAGAGGGCTCCGGACTACAATCCTCGCTCATCCTGTCCTCTAAATCTAGTATTGTGCTTAAATTAGACAGTCTCGCCTGCCTCTGCGGCCCTATTGGAGACAGAAACTCGTCCCAACGACCTAACTGCATTTCAATAGCGACTGCAGGCTTTGGACCAGATCCCACTTCTAAAGCGGGGGGGGCGACTAGCTGACTTGAATTTTTTTTTTTGATCGTTTTCTCTACTTGCGTTTACACCAATTAGTGTTTTTTCCAACTACTTGACTGTCTTTTTGTTGTTTTACGTGCAACACCACAAAAGCATGTGGAAGGGGTCCAATTATTGAGCGATTGCCTAGCCCGTCATGACTAAAGGTTATATTGTAATTGCATTTATACAGAGTTTACTACCCTTTCAGAGGAGTTGAAGTGCTTTGCGACAAGTAGCACACTACTTCGGACCCCAAAATTAGTGGCTGTCCTAAAAAAAAAAAAACATGCATTTATTCCAGTTACTTTATATCATATAAGAATTAATATCAATTAGCGGAGGTTATGTGGTTTCAGGCACATGGTTGGTGAGATGAGTAGCCTGCAGAGGTTGGGTATTGTCAGTTTCTGCAGGGAGGGTTTTAAAAAGAGACGTTGTGCTCGATGAGAGCCATATGCAGAAATTGAATAAGCGAGATTAAGACAAACGGGAGTGAGAGGAAGCTATTCTCTGAAATAGAAAGCATGCAGAGGATGGAAGGTACGGAGAGGGTAACTGAAGAGAGAAAGAAGAGGAATTAATCAGAAGTAAGTGCATGCCAATTTTTCATGCAGAATTTTAGGAGTGTTGTGGGAGAAGGCTTTCTGGTGGTCAACAATTTGAGGAAATAGGTGTAGAAAGAAACATTATATGTAGTGCTCCATATCTGAGGCAGGCAGCTTAACATGCGAATCTGAGAGTACAGACCATTCAAACATTGAGTTAGTGTGCTGTGTGCCTAGCCTAGGGCAGCCCTTTTAAACAGACTTTATCCCAACCTTGGTACAGGGTCTGTAAACTGCATAAGTCGAAGTGATGCTGAGAAGGATAAGTTTAAGTTGTTTAACTGGGAATCCATTTTATGGGTAGTCAGTCAAAGCCACAGTGATCTCAAAGGGGATACTCTATGGCAATAATCAGTAGCCTTAAACTCAGCAAAATCCACTGCAGCACTGATAACTTGGTTGGTGACCAAAGAACGTTAATTTACCACGTCCTCAGAATCTTGCTGCCTGTTTCGAGGTCATCCACAGACTACTTCATCCCCTCCTAGATTTCTCTGTCATATCTTCAGAGAAGTGTTGCACTAGTTCTTCAGATTGGTGGCCGCCGCGCTGCAAATCTTTTTCCCCGTAGCATCAATCTACTTGCTCTGTCTGTGGAGCAGTCGTCTCTGGGACCGATGCATGTTGTTGTTTAACTGACATTACTATTCTAGAGTCTGACTTTGGGTCCAATCTTAAGTGCTCCGGATTCTGTTACGGTGACTTATATTCTTTAAAGAGGCAGGGAGATGCCACCTTGACCATTGCTGGAGTGAGGAATTTTTGTTCCACAATCCCTGGTAGGCCTCAAGCTAGAGGCAGGAGAAGCCTTTGGTTTTAGTCCTTAATATGATAGAAGCAGCAGCTTATGGGGCTTCCACTGGAATGTATAATTTAGTAGTACCTCTAACGAGTTTGTCATGGAAGAAGGCAATATAATCTGCTGGCGAAACTCTTGAGGGGAAGCTGCAGAAGACGCTGGCGTATACAATGAAATGGAGCCATACCCATTGGAATGAGACCCTGATGGAGATCTTGATGGAGACCTATGCATCATGCGTCACTTGAGTGCTTGGAGAGTTTTTTTTTCTCCCTTGAAGAGAGGTTGCAACATAAGTGCGCTACTGTGCCTGATGGTACTTGAGATAGGGCTGGCACCTTCCTGATAGATGACATGGATGTTTTTTGCAAGACCTTTCTTGGTGGTGGAGGCAGGTTAAGGGGTTACAATGGAACTTGAAATGGGTCCTCTGCTGGGATGAAAAAGCCAGGAGGACCCAATGGTTGTGGAGTCTCTTCAGGAGTGAGTCTGTCATTTTCTTGGAGTTGTAGTTACAAATGATCTTTTTGATGCCAAAAAGTGAAATGCCAATGAAGTGGTGACGTAAAATGTATTAACTGCATCAACAGAGGTGCCAACATTTTCATGGAGGTCTTTGGCGCTCCTGGCTGGGGCTGTTTCAATGTCTATGTTAAATGTGTCACTAGCGTCAATATACACTTTGACAGGAATAGCGAGTGCACTGTTGTCGCCTGATGGCTCCTCATCTTCAATGGTGAATGAGAGGACATTGGCCGGGAGTGCCTTGACGTGATGCCTTCAAAGGTCTACGATGCTGCTGATCCATTGCAGTCAATGCTAATCCTGCTTTTGACAGTGATTACATCAGAACCAAAGCCTTCGATGGCAGCATTATGATCTTTGATGTTGACCAGGTGTGTCATTGAGAAAGGTCATACCAATGTCTCCTATCTCCTTTACTTGACCTTCTCACTCTCTAGATCTCCCTCTATGGGAGTCTTTGCGAGGTGCTGGCTCCTTATCTGTCGAGACTTCATAGACTGTTGCTTTTTTTTTTCCCACCCTTTTTCTTCTTTTTCAGCTCCTTCTTAGCCATTATGTCCTTGAATTTGACTCTCAGGCTGATGCCTTCCTGCTGGAAAAAACATTATAGAAGAATATCCTGGAAAAAGCAAATACTCTTGTGAAAGTAATTTAAGCTAAACATGTGAAATGTAACCTGGACCTACCTCGCGGACATGGGTTGTATTAATGCTTTGTACAGTCATTGTTCAGAAATGAATATAGAACCCGTTACGGAACCATTTCAGCTCTCAGCTACTACTCGGTCTCAGGCCTGGAGGGACCCGCCCCACTTAAAGTTCGCGCTGCTGTATTTTCAAGCACCTGGCTACAGATCCCTGTCCAAGACGGGGCTAAAGGTTTTACTTGGTCTTGCTAGAAAAATATTTTTCTTTACCTTTGTTATTGTCATACTGCCTTGATCAACTGCCTTATGATAGTATGCTGCTATTATATCACCCTCGTTTACTAGGCAATTCACCAAAACAATCCTTCCTACCAATCCAAACTACTAGACCCATCAGAATTCTATGAATTGAGACCTCCAGATTCGGAGCTCTTGCCTAGAAGCAATCGGTAAGGTCAGTTGCGATGACAGACTAGAGCTCCTTATACATAAGCATCCGAACTGACCAACCCTGCTTCCCTTCAGACGCCTCTAAAACAACCTCTGTGCTTCTTCCTGATCTAATGCTTACCTTGCTCTGACATTTTCAGCCTGATTTAGTCGACAAACTGGTACTCTCCTTTTTAAATGATTAATTCTAGTAAACCTCAGTCATTGTCCCAATTTTGTTTTATTTCTCTATTTTCAATTTCTACTATACATTTTTTAGGTCTCGCCTGAGCCAGCGCATGCTCTGGTCTGGCGAGACATTTAGTGTGTGGGCTTTAAAAATCTGACCACACGCTTTTGCTTGTGGCCTAAAACTTGCGGTTACGCGCATAACCGCCATCTGGCTTTCCTATCTCTTCCTCATTAAGCGCATCGCTCAAGCGCACCGCTCGTGGGCACCCTTAAAGCGCGCGCACCAATTCAGCGCGCGATTGTGATCAGTTCACTTTCATGGCCGCGCGGCCGCGTCACTTTCAGGCCGCGCGGCCAATGCTTGTTGCTTCCTTGTGCTCACCTTCTGTTTCCGTTCTTGCCTCCCCACCCCTAGCTATTGTCAGTTTGCTGCACCATCCCTCCGTAGTCCGTGTGCTCCCCCTTTGTTGCCCATCCTCCGCTGTCTGTGTACTTATAGTTTGTTGGTGTGCTTTCACGTCTGTCATCGTTGTGCTTCCCAATGCTTGTTGCTTCCTTGTGCTCACCTTCTGTTTCCGTTCTTGCCTCCCCACCCCTAGCTATTGTCAGTTTGCTGCACCATCCCTCCCGCCCTCCGTAGTCCGTGTGCTCCCCCTTTGCTGCCCATCCTCCGTTGTCTGTGTACTTATAGTTTGTTGGTGTGCTTTCACGTCTGTCATCGTTGTGCTTCCCATCGCCCGCCCTCTGTTTGTGTGCTTCCTTATTGTTGTCTCATGCTTGACCTTCTCTCCCCGACCCACATCCTTTCTCCTGCCCTCCCTCTATGTTGCTCCGCTCACCACCCCAACTCACTTTCTTTTGTAAGCGCATTAGCACCGTATCAAGAAAGCATACTAGTGTTATATCAAAAAAGTGAATTTGGTGCACCTTTGTATGTACTGATCCATCTCGGGTTGGTAGATAAGAAAAACATGCTCGCCTCATTTTGTTGGCATGTGCATCCGTTTTGGCGTACGCCTACAAAAATGCTGTGTCTTAGCACCTTTTTTCTTTTTTACATTATTTTCAGCCTTACTGCACAGCATGGCTAAAAATAATTTCCATAGCCTTTCGGTCTTAGGAGCACCGGAAGTGTTGGGGTGGCGGCAGCACCACCAAGGTAACCCTGCTGGTGTTCTGAAGGCATAAAGAGGACTGTACATTTTGTTTTTATTCTGTTGCATTTGGTGTGAGTTTGAAGACAGAGGTAAAGTGTCATTCAATATATTATGACATACTGCTGTTTATTTAACAAGGAGATGGGTGTTTACTTTTCTTTCTTGGATGACAAATGGGGTGAATTTTATAATGTGAAATAAGTGACAGTCTTGCAGGAGTACAGCGAGTATTGATAGATAAGCTGCAGAATGTCACATGTTTTCTAACACAATAAAATGTAATTACTTGTAATGACCTTTTCAACCATTCCTAAATATATTGTCAGCAAGAAAAGTTCCCTTGAGACACATTGTTGTATTTGTAATTCTGAGGTAAGAGGGAATTTTAATAGGATCAAAACGAACCAAGACACTTCACTTGTGTGATGCAAAAATGATAAATACACACAGAAATAAGATTTCTGCGCATTATCGTTTGTACCTAGGTTTATCAGTAAAGGTGCATGAATGATGCTAATCTAATGGCCATTTCAGTTGAAAATATGCTCTGTAAAAAGCAGCACCCTAGCACACCATGTTTAGTCATATATTTGGGACAATGAGCTGCACAGTGCACCACTGGACACACACTACTTGTACACCATTCTTGTGCCGAAGGGCGTGGCTCATTTGCTACACTTTGCATAACACTTGGATTTTTACAGCCCCTACACTTCAATGCAGGGCTCTGAGAGTGCTTGTTGGACTGGAGCTGTCAGTTCTCATTCACAAAATTAAGTTGAAATTGAGGTTTTCAACCCTCAAATGGGTTATTTGAAAAGTACAGAGATGTCTCCACAGAAAGTAATTCTAAGTCAAAAGACATTTAATTCAGTCAGGTGCAGTTTGAACACCATCAGGCTACTTTATTGGCAAATAAATGAATGAATAATTAAATAAAAACAATAAATACATCTCCATCAGCTTTACAGGTCTTGAGCAATAATTTTAGTTCAATCTAATAATTTAAGTTATTAGTCCTGCATGTATGATGACATTGGCATAGCCAATAGGTCTCGCCTTTGGGACCTTATAAGTGTTTAGCCATGCAACAGTTGATGTTGTTGCACTAAGGATATTGTGCTTCATAACTAAATACTTATAAGGTCCCAAAAGCGAGACCTATTGGCTATGCCAATGCTTGTTTTGTATGTCAGCCATGGGGCATGAGATCCCGGGGGCCTTTTGAGACTTGTGGGGGTACTGTGCACCTCCCTCCTTTTTAATGTTACATCAGCCCTGAGAGATGGGGATCCTGGCACCTATTGATGCTCGCGGGGGGGGGGGTCAGGCCCCCTCCCCTTTTATTATGTTGGGTCCAGGAGATAGGGTCCCTAGGGCCTCCCAGAGGGGGGCCAAGTACTCCCTTCCCCTAAAATTAGTTTTTTTGCTCCCCAGGACCACACTTGGGGTATTTATTGCAGTAGTACGGGAGCCGCAATTTATTTTAATTTTGCAGCAGATTTGCGGATCCTCCATTAATTTGCGGCAATTTAAAAAAAAAAAAATTTAATCTTTTTTGTAGGACTCTGGACTAAGTCCCAAGTCCTAAAACGGCTGCCACCACATCCTTTTTGATGTGGTGGCAGCCAATCAAATCTCACTGTGAGGTCTGTTGGGTCTGCAGACCCTCCGCGGCATGAAGCAGACACAGGTTTTAAGCCTTAATTACTCAAAAACTACTGATCGGATTTACACCAAATCACAAAAAGCACTCTTACTGGACCAAGATCTAGCATTCTGCGAAATTTGGTGTAAATACGTTTGGGCTGTAGCTGTGTAAAAAATGCTCCTATGGAAAAATACACTGGGAAAATGTGTTTTGCCCTCCTCCCTCACACCCTGTTTTTTCGGCCCCTGCTTCACAGAACGCTCTGAAACTTTCCAGGATGGAGCTGAGGGGAAGAACTTGTTTTTAGGAAAGTTTTGTGGAGATTCGTCAAACGGCACCAAAATTCTAAGCAAACCAAAAAGTGTGTTTCCTATGGCAACACATTACTAAATATAATTGGGATATAGATATATATTTATATCGGCCACAATATTTTTTTAGGACAGTATTTCTATCTTTGATAATCGGACCTACAAGCACACCAAGCTACCTATTGCCTTTACACCAAAAGGCTTTAGGACCCAAGAAGTAGTATCTATACTCAAATAGGTTAATGGAATACAACAGGAGTGTTTCTACGTATTTGTCTCAAACATTGGTTTCATCAGTTACCGACGTGCTGACTTAACCACTTTTTTAGGTAATTTGTGTAATCATAGTAATAGCTGATTGTTTCTGTAGCACGAGTTCATAGAGAAGCTGAAGTGCTGAATGCAGACTTTGGGCCTGCTTTAGAGTTTAGCAGACGTGATCCATCAAAGCATGACAGAAATCCCATCCACGGCAGTACAAATGCCATAGGCTATAATGCACTTGTAATACAGCAGACATGACATCCGTCTCGTTTGTTATGGAGTATCCTACTGCCAAACTATAAAACCCTTTATTATTACTAGCCAGTGGTATTCAACCTATTGACGTTGGAAAGTGAATGGGGTATTGAACAGTTCGACTTGCAGCTGTTGGGGACTGTACTATATACTGGTAGTAAGAAACAGAAAGATTTTACCACCTTCAGCATATCCAGAGCAGGCCTGACAAATCGGTGGTTTAAACAGGAAAGGATAATTTGAGTGGATTGCGCACACGTTTTCAAATAGTGTAAACAATATAATCGTTAGTGTGCTTTACGTTGGATATATGTCTGCCTGACATATAATATAATAACTGAATGAGGTGGCCAGGTCCTAAGACGGGACTAGGACTCCAACGCGCACAACAAATTGTGTGATACTCAAGGTTAAACACAAAATTTTACTTTATAAACCATGATTACCACTTTCAAATAGTATTTACATGTCATAAACTGTAATCAATGAATAAAAATATAGACATTCAATACATTTCTTATGTATGAATTACATGATGACTTTCATGATTAAACATGTGAGAACAAGCCCAATGCATTTCGGGATTTGGTGTCCCTTCGTCAGGGGCAACCTGTAATAATAAAGAAAAATGGGAGAACCATTCAAATGATGTTTAAGAGGACTTCACAGAAGTTAGTTGTAAGGATTGTTATGTCGTGCACCCTTCACCAAATGATTATGTGCTCAAGGTGATAAATAACCTAAATTCCATCACTTACTCTTCGGTGAACAGACGCTGACAACACTTGAAAGAAAGTTGCCTAATGTGAAGAAACAATCTGACGAATCTCAAAATTCCGTCTAACAAAACTGCGTAATAGAATTTTACATGAACTAGAGATCATCATTGTACTCTCTGTGAGTGAGCACAACCGACTCAATACCCATATTCCATGTAAACCGAACGTATCATACCTCAAAAGTGAATATCGCTGCTCAAATTCCCTCTTTGACTACTGCACCGCCAGCGTTGACCCAAACGTAGTGTTCGTCTAACGGTTAGAGTAGTTCTCTGTGACCTATACACAAAATAATAAATATCCTTAATACTGCGGTTTAAAAAACATTCTGTTACGAAACACTTCCCAATTAGACAAAGACGCTTACCGAAAAATACTGCTGACTGCTTGAAATGGCGCGAAATGATCAAGTGATTCCACCGCTCGAGACGGCCACTTAAGAACTGACGTGCTTCCTAGTAATCAAACGATCACGTGTCTATACGCTCAAGTCGAAATGGAAGAATTACTCTCCCTCAATATGCCTGAATACAGCATCACTGTTTCCGGTCATGAAAGAAGTCTGCCAAAAGTAACTTAACTAATCAAACCACGTACATTGTAAACTGCTGAACAAGTGAATGTCCGTGTAAAATAAAGGATACTCCCGTGTCACCCGAATAAAAATTAAAAGAATGAAATTCACCTATCGTGCACTCAAATAAAAATGGAAGAAGTACTCTCCTTCCGTATGCCACAACGTAACATCACTATTCACGACCGCAATATACTAAAAAGAATACCAGCCGCGTTTGTTAACAAATCGGTGAACATCGTGGTGATCCGTCCATAAAAAATAATTATGTCTTGTGCATTGTGTAAGAGTGCTCCCATGTCACCTGAGTAGATATGGAATGAACAAAGAATTACATACATGTAACACAAATGACAAAGTTATATGCCAACTCATAATTACGTTTTACATGACATAATGACACAGTGATAAACCGTTCCATAAATATCTAACATGATTATTGCTTTTCATGACGTTCTAGGAAACTGGGTATAATAAAGAGAAAATAATGAGTGTTGTCAGTTACTATTTAAGTAAGATAATATGAATAGTGGTTTCTGAAGGCACGTACATTAATCAAATGGTGGGTTGTTATAAAAGCAAGCCATTTCAAATTTGTCATTTAGACCAAATGGCTGTAAGGTGTTAAGTCTGTTTATCCAAAAAGCCTCACGTTGCAATATCTTTTTAGACTTGTCTAATCCTGGTGAAACTGGTATTTGTTCAATGATTTGAAATTTAAGTTTTGCGATGGTATGTCGAAATTCCTCCCAATGTACTGCCAGACTTGAATTAATATTTTTTGTTCTAATCTTACTTTTGTGTTCAGTAAGACGTACTTTCATTTTTCTCTCTGTCTTTCCTATATACAAAAGTCCGCATGGGCATTTTATGGAGTACACAACATTTTCCGAGTTGCAGTTGGTAGTGCACGTAAGTTTTATTTTTTCACCTGTTCTGGGGTGTGCTAATGTTCCACCAAGTATAACATTATTACAGTGATTACAGTTCCAACATTTTATTGTGCCACTTTTCCCTTTCACAGATTGTTGCTTTTTTCTAGATAGAATTTCTTTCAAATTGTGCGCTCTTGTGTGAGCAAAAAGTGGTTTCTCATTAAATAAATCTTTGAAATCGATTTCTGATTGAAGTAATTCCCAGCGTTTATTAATGATATTCTTGATTTCTCTAGAGGCTATCGAAAATTTAGAAACGAAAACTGGTCTATTTGTGATTTTCTTATTTTGTTTTTGAAGCAACTGTTCTCGTGGTATTTCTAACACTTTCATAAGATGTTTGTCAAGTAATTTCTCTGGGTAACCTCTAGAAATGTAATTATTCTTTTGTATTTGTAAAGTTTCTTCACAAGTTTTAACGTCTGATGAAATTCTTCGAGTTCTCAAAAACTGTGAAACCGGCAAATTTTTAATCATTGACGGTGGGTGGAAACTTTGGAACAATAATGAATTATTTCTGTCTGTAGGTTTTTTGTATAACCGTGTGCTGATGTGATCAGATTCTAGTTCAATCCATACATCAAGGAATGCTAACGCTTTCTGTTGAATGTTGTAGGTAAATTGAATCCGAGGGTCAATCAGATTCAATGTGCATAAATTCTTTCTTAGTGCTTCCTCAGGTTTATTCCAAATCAAAAAAATGTCATCAATATATCGTCGAAAAAATACGAGGCCTTCCTGCCAAGTGATATCAGTTAGGATGAAATCGTGTTCAAATTTTGCCATGAACGTATTGGCATAAACAGGCGCTCCTGGAAAACCCATTGAAGTTCCATTCAATCAATCAATCACGGCATTTATAGAGCGCGCTACTCACCCGGGAGGGTCTCAAGGCGCTGGGGGAGGGGGTAACTTACTGCTCGAACAGCCAGGTCTTGAGCTGCTTCCTGAAGGAGAGATGGTCCTGGGTTCGCTGAAGGTGAGTGGGGAGGGAGTTCCAGGTCTTGGCTGCCAGGTAGGAGAAGGATCTTCCTCCGGCGGTGGCTCTGCGGATGCGTGGTACGGTGGCGAGGGCGTGGCTGGTTGATCGTAGCTGGCGGGTGGGCGTGTAGAAGGTCATGCGGTCGTTGAGGTACTTGGGGCCCAGGTCGTGGAGGGCCTTGTGTGCGTGGGTGAGGAGTCTGAACGTGATTCTCTTGCTGACGGGGAGCCAGTGCAGGTCTTTCAGGTGTCCGGTGATGTGGCTGTGTCGGGGATGTCCAGGATGAGTCGTGCGGAGGCGTTCTGGATGCGCTGGAGTCTTTTTTGAAGTTTGGCTGTGGTTCCGGCGTAGAGGGTGTTCCCATAGTCCAGTCGGCTGGTGACGAGTGCCTGGGTGACGGTCTTCCTGGTTTCAGTGGGGATCCATCTGAAGATCTTGCGGAGCATGCGCAGGGTGTTGAAGCACGAAGATGAGACGGCGTTGACTTGTCTGGTCATCGACAGGGTGGAGTCCAGGATGAAGCCCAGGTTGCGTGCGTGGTCCGTTGGCTTGGGCGCGGTGCCCAGGGCCGGGGGCCACCAAGAGTCGTCCCAGGCGGAGGGTGATGAACCCAGGATGAGGACTTCCGTCTTGTCTGAGTTCAGTTTAAGGCGGCTGTTCCTCATCCAGTCGGCGACGTCTCTCATCCCGTCGTGTAGGTTGGCTCTGGCGGTGGTGGGGTCGTTGGTGAGGGAGAGGATCAGCTGGGTGTCGTCGGCGTAGGAGATGATGTTGAGGTTGTGTTGGCGTGCGATGGCTGCGAGGGGGCTCATGTAGACGTTGAAGAGGGTTGGACTGAGTGAGGATCCTTGTGGAACGCCGCAGATGACTTCGGTGGCCTCGGATCTGAACGGGGGAGGCGGACTCTCTGGGTTCTTCCGGCGAGGAACGAGATGATCCATTCCAGTGCTTTCTCTCGGATTCCGATGTTGCTGAGGCGCTTCACTAGGGTGCGGTGGCAGACGGTGTCGAACGCCGCGGAGAGGTCCAAGAGGATGAGGGCTGCTGTTTCCCCGTTGTCGGTTAGGGTTCTGATGTCGTCGGTGGCTGTGATAAGGGCGGTCTCGGTGCTGTGGTTGGCCCGAAACCCGGACTGCGAGGGGTCGAGGGATCCATTCGTCTCGAGGAAGGCGGCAAGCTGTCTGTTGACGGTCTTCTCGATGACTTTGGCCGGAAACGGAAGGAGCGAGATGGGACGGTAGTTCTTGAGGTCGGTGGGGTCCGCCGTTGGTTTCTTCAGGAGGGCGGTAAGCTCGGCGTGCTTCCAGCTCTCCGGGAAGGTGGCGGTGTGGAAGGAGGAGTTGATGATGTCCCGGAGATGGGGTGCGATGGTGGCGTCGGCTTTGTTGAAGACGTGGTGTGGGCAGGGGTCGGTTGGTGATCCGGAGTGGATGGAGTTCATCGTGCGGGTGGTGTCTTCGGTGCTGATCGGGGTCCAGTTGCAGAGGGTGGTGGTGGCGGGCGTTGGTTCGGCGGTAGGGTGTGTGGTCTGTGCGTCGAAGCTGTTATGTATGTCGGTGATCTTGCGGTGGAAGAACGCGGCGAGTGAGTTGCAGAGGTCTTGCGAGGGGGTGATGTCGTTGTTTCCGGCGCTGGGGTTGGAGAACTCTTTGACGATGCTGAAAAGTTCCTTGCTGTCGTGGGCGTTGTTGTCCAGTCGTTCTTTGAGTGCCGACTTCTTGGTGGCACGGATCAGCTGGTGGTGTTTGCGGGTGGCGTGCTTGAGGGCGGTCCTGTTGTCTGTGGTCTGGTCGAGTCGCCAGGCTTTCTCGAGAGTGCGGCAGTTCTTCTTGGATTCCTTGAGTTCGTTTGTGAACCAAGGGGTTTTCTTGCTTCCGGGTCTGCTGGGAGGGTTTTTAGTGGTGCGAGGTCGTCGGCGCAGGCGGTCAGCCACTTGGCGAGGTTGCTGGCTGCTTCGTTTGGGTCCGTTGTGTTGGTGGGTGTGTTCTGGCTGAGGGAGGCGGTGAGCTGCTCGGCGGTGATCTTGCTCCAGCTCCGGCGGGGAACCTGTTGCGGGTGGTGGTGGGTCGCAGTCTTTCTGAAGCTGAAGTGGACGCAGCTGTGGTCGGTCCAGTGGAGTCCGGTGGCGTGGCTGAAGGAGATGTGCTTGCTGGAAGAGAAGACGGGGTCAAGCGTGTGGCCGGCGTAGTGGGTGGGCGTGTTCACCAGTTGCTTGAGTCCGAGGTTGGCGAGGTTGTCCAGCAGGGCGGTGGTGTTTCTGTCGTTGTTGTTCTCCAGGTGGAAGTTGAGGTCCCCTAGGAGGATGTAGTAGGCGGAGGGCATGGCGTGCGGGCTGATGAAGTCTGCGATGTCTTCGCTGAATAGTGTGCGTGGTCCCGGGGGTCTGTAGATGAGGGTGCCTCGGAGGGTGGTCTTGGGGTCAGTGTGTATCTGGAAGTGTAGGTGTTCGGCGGCGGTGAAGGTCTCGTCGGAGTTAGTATTCAAACTTCGTAGGAAATCTGTGGTGTCTTCCACGTACCGAAAATCCACAAAAGTTCCACAGATCCCCCGTTCAGACCCATTGTTTCTGGTTGTGAATCCATATTTGAAAGTCCAGGACGTTTTATTGACGCTTATCTACAACCTTTCGTAAAAAGTTGGTCAACTTACGTGGAAGACACCACAGATTTCCTACGAAGTTTGAATACAATCAGTAAAGTAAACACAGACGATTGGCTGTTATGCACCATAGATGTGGTCGCTTTATACACTTCTATACCTCATTCAAGTGGACTTGAGGCAACGGAATGGGCCTTACTTCGACTAGATAATTCAGAAGCTCCTAATAGCTTCATATTACAATTGCTTGAGTTTTGCCTTCAGAATAGTTACTTTGCGTGGCATGAGAAATTTTATATTCAGCTGAATGGAACTTCAAGGGGTTTTCCAGGAGCGCCTGTTTATGCCAATACGTTCATGGCAAAATTTGAACACGATTTCATCCTAACTGATATCACTTGGCAGGAAGGCCTCGTATTTTTCGACGATATATTGATGACATTTTTTTGATTTGGAATAAACCTGAGGAAGCACTAAGAAAGAATTTATGCACATTGAATCTGATTGACCCTCGGATTCAATTTACCTACAACATTCAACAGAAAGCGTTAGCATTCCTTGATGTATGGATTGAACTAGAATCTGATCACATCAGCACACGGTTATACAAAAACCTACAGACAGAAATAATTCATTATTGTTCCAAAGTTTCCACCCACCGTCAATGATTAAAAATTTGCCGGTTTCACAGTTTTTGAGAACTCGAAGAATTTCATCAGACGTTAAAACTTGTGAAGAAACTTTACAAATACAAAAGAATAATTACATTTCTAGAGGTTACCCAGAGAAATTACTTGACAAACATCTTATGAAAGTGTTAGAAATACCACGAGAACAGTTGCTTCAAAAACAAAATAAGAAAATCACAAATAGACCAGTTTTCGTTTCTAAATTTTCGACAGCCTCTAGAGAAATCAAGAATATCATTAATAAACGCTGGGAATTACTTCAATCAGAAATCGATTTCAAAGATTTATTTAATGAGAAACCACTTTTGCTCACACAAGAGCGCACAATTTGAAAGAAATTCTATCTAGAAAAAAGCAACAATCTGTGAAAGGGAAAAGTGGCACAACAAAATGTTGGAACTGTAATCACTGTAATAATGTTATACTTGGTGGAACATTAGCACACCCCAGAACAGGTGAAAAAATAAAACTTACGTGCACTACCAACTGCAACTCGGAAAATGTTGTGTACTCCATAAAATGCCCATGCGGACTTTTGTATATAGGAAAGACAGAGAGAAAAATGAAAGTACGTCTTACTGAACACAAAAGTAAGATTAGAATAAAAAATATTAATTCAAGTCTGGCAGTACATTGGGAGGAATTTCGACATACCATCGCACAACTTAAATTTCAAATCATTGAACAAATACCAGTTTCACCAGGATTAGACAATTCTAAAAAGATATTGCAACGTGAGGCTTTTTGGATAAACAGACTTAACACCTTACAGCCATTTGGTCTAAATGACAAATTTGAAATGGCTTGCTTTTTATAACAACCCACCATTTGATTAATGTACGTGCCTTCAGAAACCACTATTCATATTATCTTACTTAAATAGTAACTGACAACACTCATTATTTTCTCTTTATTATACCCAGTTTCATAGAACGTCATGAAAAGCAATAATCATGTTAGATATTTATGGAACGGTTTATCACTGTGTCATTATGTCATGTAAAACGTAATTATGAGTTGGCATATAACTTTGTCATTTGTGTTACATGTATGTAATTTTTTGTTCATTCCATATCTACTCAGGTGACATGGGAGCACTCTTACACAATGCACAAGACATAATTATTTTTTATGGACGGATCACCACGATGTTCATCGATTTCTTAACAACCGCGGCTGGTATTCTTTTTAGTATATTGCGGTCGTGAATAGTGATGTTACGTTGTGGCATACGGAAGGAGAGTACTTCTTCCATTTTTATTTGAGTGCACGATAGGTGAATTTCATTCTTTTAATTTTTATTCGGGTGACACGGGAGTATCCTTTATTTTACACGGACATTCACTTGTTCAGCAGTTTACAATGTACGTGGTTTGATTAGTTAAGTTACTTTTGGCAGACTTCTTTCATGACCGGAAACAGTGATGCTGTATTCAGGCATATTGAGGGAGAGTACTTCTTCCATTTCGACTTGAGCGTATAGACACGTGATCGTTTGATTACTAGGAAGCACGTCAGTTCTTAAGTGGCCGTCTCGAGCGGTGGAATCACTTGATCATTTCGCGCCGTTTTAAGCAGTCAGCAGTATTTTTCGGTAAGCGTCTTTGTCTAATTGGGAAGTGTTTCGTAACAGAATGTTTTTTAAACCGCAGTATTAAGGATATTTATTATTTTGTGTATAGGTCACAGAGAACTACTCTAACCGTTAGACGAACACTACGTTTGGGTCAACGCTGGCGGTGCAGTAGTCAAAGAGGGAATTTGAGCAGCGATATTCACTTTTGAGGTATGATACGTTCGGTTTACATGGAATATGGGTATTGAGTTAGTTGTGCTCACTCACAGAGAGTACAATGATGATCTCTAGTTCATGTAAAATTCTATTACGCAGTTTTGTTAGACGGAATTTTGAGATTCGTCTGATTGTTTCTTCACATTAGGCAATTTTCTTTCAAGTGTTGTCAGCGTCTGTTCACCGAAGAGTAAGTGATGGAATTTAGCTTATTTATCACCTTGAGCACATAATCATTTGGTGAAGGGTGCACGACATAACAATCCTTACAACTAACTTCTGTGAAGTCCTCTTAAACATCATTTGAATGGTTCTCCCATTTTTCTTTATTATTACAGGTTGCCCCTGACGAAGGGACACCAAATCCCGAAATGCATTGGGCTTGTTCTCACATGTTTAATCATGAAAGTCATCATGTAATTCATACATAAGAAATGTATTGAATGTCTATATTTTTATTCATTGATTACAGTTTATGACATGTAAATACTATTTGAAAGTGGTAATCATGGTTTATAAAGTAAAATTTTGTGTTTAACCTTGAGTATCACACAATTTGTTGTGCGCGTTGGAGTCCTAGTCCCGTCTTAGGACCTGGCCACCTCATTCAGTTAAACAGGAAAGGGACATGTTTCATCCTACACCACTCTGCTACCAGTTCTCGTTCTTCGCCCAAGACGGTAAGTACTTTTGCAATAAGGGAGCTGGGATTAGAATAAGAAGCTCACCTATCCATGTAAAGAGACCTATCAAATCAACAAGATTTGTAATGCGCAGCTGATCACCTGTGAGGGTATACAGGCACTGGGTCTCTTGTTGCAGAGTCTCAGTGGAACAACCAGGTCTTGTGTTCTTTCCTGAATTCCAGCAGCGAGGGTGCGGTGCGGAGTAGAAGAGAGAGGTCGTTCCAGGCCCTGGCTGTGAGGTAGGAAAAGGAGCAACCCAGGGAGGGCCGGCATGACTTGCGGGTGGCGGGGAAGGCGCGGGGCGGCCGAGGGGGAGCACGGGCATGAGGTAGCGCAATGAAAAACAACAACAACAAATGTACACACTTACCTTGCCGCCGGTCCCACCGCCGCGTCTCAGCTCCTTGCTCCTGCTCTCCCTGTGGGACAGGAAGCCAGGCTCCCCTGACCAATCACCATATTGCAATGCAGCGTGGCGATTGGTAAGCACCCAGGCTCCCCTGACCAATCCCAACACTGCAATGCAGGCATTCTAGAGAACAAGTTATGGCTTGATGCTCAACCAGGGATTGGGGGCCTGGGCTTGTTCTCCATGCAGGCTGTAATGCAGCCCGCATGGAGAATGGGGAAAGTGCGCATGACTGGTTTGGGCGGCCGAGAGGGCTGACCAAACAGTCATTGCGCACTTAGAAGTGGGCAAACCACTCCTCTCCTGCCCTGCTCCATGAGCAGAGCAGAGCAGCCCCGCCCACCCTCCCGCCCACAAAGGAAGGAAACATAAAATGATAATAACTAAAAGTTATTATCATTTCTTACTTCGTTTCCTTTACACTGCTCAAAGCAGTGGGGCGACGCGCCTCTGCCATAGCGGAGGAGCCGCTACTGGATCAACCTCTGCTGTGGCTTTGACGTATGCGAGAGGTGTGAGTGAGGTGAAGGGAGGCAGAGCGCAGGTTTCTCAAATCCCAAACAACATGCTGGCTTCATGTCCATTATCACACCACAGACCACAAAAGGAGCGAGAGCCTAGCAGGCTCTCTGCCCTCAGTATTCCCTAGTAGTCAGAGTTCTTGAACATAAGTGGTACTGCCAGAATGTTCCACTGAAGTGGGTTGTGAACACTTTGGGGGCTCACAAAGATAGATACGCTTCGAGTTCAATCAAGACAAACCATGGTGGGCAGGTAGCTTTAACAGGGCTGGGGCAGAGTCAACCACATGCAAGCTGTCAGTCTGATGTGAGACTGGCTTTTTCCAGCAGAGTTAGTTTATGGGACATGGGCCAAGCCCGACTTTCCTCTGAGCCTGGTTGCATCTGGTTACAAGTGAGAGCTGATCTTTTCAAGTGTAGGTTAATGGAGTATAAGATGTACAGCCGCGTACAGCCACCTCTCGAGAGTCCTTTGAGATAAGTTAAAAGTCATATTCGGTGCTCAGCACTTGCTGGCTCTCTTCTCCAAATTGAGGATGATCACAAGTGGCGCGGACACATGGTGGCCCCAGCGCGGCCATTATGGAGTCTTCCCCTTGTTCTATGGGTGATTGACAGGTGTTGGCTGGGCGCCCATTGTTGCGCGTTAACTAGTCACTCGTTACTTCCCACGGTGCTGTTTCTTCTTCCTTTCTTCCAATAAATCCATATCTCAGCAGATGGAGCGGCTGCTCGTTATATCCCTGCTTTATTGTCCACCTGCGCGGCTCCTGGTGCCAGTAGTGCTCCGGACGTCAGTCATTACTAAACGACTGCAAGAGTCCACGCAGAAATCTGCAAGAGCACATCTCTACCTGCAGCCATACCCAGTGACGCAGCCAGCGTGCCATGGGCCCTAGTGCAAGGAAGGAAATGAGCCCCCTGGCCGCTGTTTGAACTGTGAAATACAACACTAATCAGGGTTCACTGGGCCGGTCAGGCAGCCGCGGCCCGTGCAGGTAGGAGCGGTGAGGCCGGGTGGGGGGGAGGGATTTTGACGGACAATGACGAGGGAAAATTAAATACAAAATAAATTTTTCCTTGTGGTTGTCTGTCGAAATACCCCCGCCCCTCCCCCAACCTGGACCCACCGCCCCACCGCTCTTACCTGCACGGCCGTGGCTGCCGTCAGGCCTCTGGGCCCGGTGCCATTGCACCTGCTGCACAAATTGAAGTTACACCCCTGGAAGTATCATGATCCACCTTTCTGTCCTGTCAGCGCAGAAGGGATCTGTGTATATTTTTTTTGCGTCTTCAGTGCATACATTAACTAAAAAAATCTCCGAATTTAACACTCAGGTTGCAGACAGCAAGCTTGGAAACACACAGTGGCGAATGGTGACTTTTGTAAGTGGTGAGGCGTAAAAGTTGGGGGTGAGTGCTTCACTGCGAGGAAAGCAAGCAAATCTAACAGTCATAAATAAGGTGAGTAGATTGGGGTTCTACTCACGGGAATTTTTTTGAAAATAGAGTGGGGACATTGTGCTATTTGAAGCTAATTTGAGGAAGCAAGAAGGTTTATAAAGCAATGGTGAAAGTACAGCCTTGGAATATTTAAAGAAAATAAACACATACAAAATGCTCCATATCTTATTGAATTAAAATTGTTTAGTGTGACAAGCAAGGGTTTCAATTATCTTACCAGCACACATGGTTGTCTCTGCATTGCCTGTGGTTGGTAAAGCTGATAATCTTCATGCCATATTGTTTACACTACAGCAGAGCAGACTACAGCCTGAGGTCATATGTCCTGCTGACTGTTACGAGGCCCGTTTTTATGTCCTGACAAATCTGGCCTCCCCTTCGCCCCTAACACTTCAGGGGTCCACACGCCACTCAGCTAAAAGCTATTATCTGTGAGATATGGGACTGGGAGCCTCAGGGGTGCCTCATCGCATTCAGCAGGGGGCCCATCAAGTTGCAGACAGTGGTAGTCAAGGGGTTGTGCTTCTTCTTAAGATGCCTGGCTTATAGTTCATGACTAAGTTAAATGGATGGGTAGGGGGTTCAGACAGACTGAGCTTAATGTTATGATGAATGGCAGGGGCTCATCAAAGGATGTCTTTCTCTTCAGCTGTTTTACATGTTACCCCGAGCTGCTTAAACTCAATCTGCTAGGACTGCATTCCCAGCTTTCAGTTCACCCAGTTGGCCTAGCTGACTGTGCCGCCATTTTGTAACTTGTGTGAGTGGTGTGACGCAGTAAAGCAATAGGTGTTCTTTTTTTAAAAGGCGGTCAGAAAAGCATGTCACACAATTAACATACATTCCCACACTACAATAGTTAGTTGTTACTTGCCACAAAATCCGACGCACACACAGTCTGATCAGACTGACTGATGTGAGTTGAAGATCCTGAGCCTGGATATTAATGAAATTGCATTTATTAAATTATGCACCGGATTGAGTGAGTCAGAGGCATGCGCTGCTCTCGCCATGCAAGGGCCTTTTGTAATCGATACGATTCCAGAAGTGTACTTGGAGCCCCGCCCCTCTTTTCCATTGGCTTGCGTCATTGTTTATGTTAAACGATGGCGCGTGATTGGAAAGAGGGCTTTTGGGTTACCTCCTTGTCCACTTTTAGGACGGCCCATTTGGACAGCCCGACGCCATCTTTGTTTCCTTTAATGAGCGTGCGCGCTCTCGCTTCTGATAACGCAGCTTTTCAGTGCATGGCGTCTCACTGCATTCTGTTATAGCCGCACCCGGCCTCCCTCCTCTCTTTCCAGGGAAACCCTGAGACGGAACGTTCCATCTGGCGTTAGAAGGGGTAGACGAGAGTTACAACCACACAAATGTGGCCTTTTCAAGAAGAGTACAAGCGTTAAATACACGAAACAGCACAGCTTCACATCAAAATTATAGCTCGGGGTCAGAATAATACAAAGTGCTGCCTTACTCTCGGCGCTGAAGGCAGCTGGAGATGGATGCGCCCGGTGATGTCAGAGCGGAGGTCGGGTGTTCTGAGCCGGCTGGTAGGTTACGATACAGTGTAAGCTTGTTAAGCTTCGAAGTCTGCTGTGTCGCGACTCCTCGCGTTTCCTGAGCCCTCGGTGCCACCCGGCAGGTCCGGCGGCGCAACATGTATCAGGGGCCCGGCGTTGCACGTAGCTTCTGCTTGGCGTTGATCTGCTCCCCTCTGCGCTGGCGCTGTGGCCCCTCTGCGGTCACGGAAAGCAGCAACGGAGGCAGGAGACGGGTGGAGCTACTCCCCGCGGCCCCCGCCGTCAACAGGCAGAGCAGTCACACGAGGCGCCGCGTCCAAAGCAGGTGAAGGACCAGTGGGTTGGGGGGGGGGGGGCGTTCTGAGTGTTTGTCCCCGTGTTGGACTTGTATTTGCATTTAACATCTGTACCAACCTCTGGCCTCTTGCAGCTAAACACAATATGCCCGATGACCTTTCCACGCTGTGTATGTATGCTTTAGGTTACGTCCCTGTCTTGATCACATGAGACTTAACTTTTAAAGGTACACTCAGTGCTATAAATGGAAATCAGCTACTCCAGACACCCACAAATTAATTGGGGGTGGTGGAGGGGTTGACATGATGGTGCCAGTTGATGTGTCTAATATGTTCTGTTGGTATAGGCGAAGTAACTATAACTGGACTAGTGTTTTCCATTGCCCTGGCAACCCATTGCTGGCTAAATGGCCCGAAGCCATATCGTGCCAGACGATTGTCAAATATGTAGAGTTTGGGTAATATAAAGACTTAAGTAAATAAGTTTTATCGAAATAATATAGCTGTAAGTTGCGTCCAGTACCAGGTTTTCTTTGTGCGAGATCCTGCCCATGAGCGGCAGACGATATATACATGTATATATCATATGTCAACATAAAGGTTAAGAGGGCAGTCTTCTGTAATGCACTTTTTTCACTCCTCTCAAACACAGTGGTGAAAACAATATTTAGCTACTCTCTAGCACTGCATGGCCTTAGTTGTGCAGGACTCCCCGCGGTAGGCATTATTCATTCAGATGGGACTCCTATCGCTCTATCGCCTTTCCCCTCAGCCTGACCTACATGTTTGACAGATCAGGGATATCGATAGGAAGGCAAAAGGGGAGCGCAATATTCTAGTATCATGGAGTGTTAAAAACAACTGAGATGTTTATGGGAAAGTAGAAATGCGTGAAATTACCAACAATTATTAGTGCACAGCACCACTTCATGAAAAAGTTTATTATATTTACATATTCATAAACAAAACATAATTGTTAAAAACACAAAAAGAACTTAAGAGGTAGTGGTCAAGCGAGGCATCCCTGCCGTTGTTATCCCCAGAAAGTAATAACATGGGTGTATCCAAAGGCGGCACCTTGAAATCTTCTGCATTGTATGAAACGGTAATCTCGAGTTGCATCAGCAGTGTTTGAACAGCTTGCCTGCTCTTGTGGGCTGTAATCGTCACTCAGTTACTGTGCTTTTCTGATAGTCCAGCTAATCAGGATAACATTTCATGGTCACTGTTGTATTGCCAAGGTACCACAAGCAAAATAAAGTTCTTTAATATAATAAAGACTATAAGGAAGTAAAACTAGTGATCAATAGGCGAATTAACAAGTGCAATAAACATCAACAGAATGTAAGCTAAACCAAATTGGAAAAAAACAGAAAAAGAACCAAAATAGACAGGAGAAAAGAAATGCTATCCGTTTGCTCTCTGTTAATTAATGTCTTATACTTGTTATGTTCATTAATGTCTCATACTTATTATGTTCCTTAATGTCTCATACTTGTGTAACCTCCCATGGCGACACCCCCTGTTACATGCATTGTTTCTCGGTAGGCTTTAATTACAGCCTCCGAGCACTATTGTCTCAAATAGCTTTATCCTGGCTGCTGTTGCAGAAAGGACACCTCTCTCCTAACGCTTTTTTCCTTTATAGCACGCATTTACAATAAAATAGGTCTGGCATTTGCGAGAGTTTAAGCTATTGGCAGTGTAAATAACAATGCCTTTTCTGTTTAAAAAACAACACATAAATAAAAGGCATTGTCATTTACAATGCCAATAGCTCAAACTCTCGTAAAGGCGAGACCTATTGCATTGCAAATGCTTGTTTAACATGGGCACAGGCAGCGCTGCACACGGCACTCTTATGATTACCTTCATTGCCTTCCTTGCCTGTTATAAATTGGCTTTACATGCAGGGCTGAGCTGAACTCTAGTGTCAGATAGTTAAACACACTACACTGGACACAGGGAGCCACATCACATACTAGTTGTTAAACACTACGGGGCATATTAGCAAGACCCATGTTAAAATTATCGTCGTTTTAGCGGCAGGAAACTGCCGCTAAAACGGCGATAATGGGCTTGCTAATATGCGTTATGGAATTCCAATAGAAGCCCAGGTTAGATGTCCTGCACATCTAACCTGGGCTTCTATTGGATTCTATAACGCATATTAGCAAGCCCATTATCGTCGTTTTAGCGGCAGTTTCCTGCCGCTAAAACGGCGATAATTTTAACGTGGGTCTTGCTAATATGCCCCTACATACTCAGCATTTGATTTTTTAACGATGGCGAGTCTCTGAGACCCGCTCTGAGCTACCTATAACTAAGTAAAGTTAACCTCTGCTCTTATTCTCATGACTCGTGAGATGGCAGTGTGCGCAGGGCCAGTGTTCCGTTCGTGCTGTGCCGCCATTTTCGTGATGCAGTAAGTTAAGTATGGTGTTCATTTTTTAAAACAAGCGGGAATCGGAAACAATTCAGCTGACTGGCCCCACAAACAAAACGAATATGTTGCCACTTGCCTTGCCATAATGCTACGCATTTTCTGATCAGATTGACTGATGCTTGGAGGAGGCCAGATTGATACTTTATGCACAGAGCGTTGGCCTCAAAAAAGCACACACAGACTGGTTGCGTAGTGCATGCAAATGAGTTTCACAGTCACTGCTTTCAAAGGATAATAAGAGTAGACGAAGGGCCAACGTTGTTATTAAAAGGGTCAGAAATAATAGACTGCATGGTTTGCTCCACTTATACAAAAGTTTGAACTCTTGCTGATACCATAGTGGGCGACACCTTTATTAAAAAATCTTAAACTTGTAATGGAGAATTGTGACGAGGAAGGGCGTTCTCTACATTTACACAAGCTTGCCAAGAATGGCTTACAAAGTCTATCATATTTTTCAAATCGAAATTGTATTTTGGGGGCTGCTGAATTAAGTGACGCCACCTCGGCAGGCAGAGACCTCTAAGGCAGCTTGAAAGATGAGGAGGCAAGGCGCACTTGTACTCACCTTTCAGCTTGTACTTGACCTCATCGAGGGAATCTGATGGGTCACACTGAGGGCTGACTGGAGACGACAGAGATCCAAACAGTGGCGGCTCCTCCATTGGGGCGTGGGGGCGTCGCTTCACTACTTTCTCGCAGTGCGAGAAGCAGAAACATGAAATGGTAAAACTACCATTTTCATGTTTCTGCTTCCCGCACAGCGAGAAAGCAGAAGTGCCTGGTTGGGGGCGGGCGGGTGGGCGTTCCCGCTCAAGTGCAGGGGAGGCGTGGCTAGCCCATTGTCTTGGGTGCTGTTTGTTCGGCCCCAGGGCCGACCAAACCAGTCATGCGCAGTTGTGCACTCCCTCTTTTTCTCTATGTAGGCTGCATGCAGCCTACATAGAGAAAATGGCTCCCTGGCCTACAGGCGCCCGGCTGGGCGCCGTCTGCTGCGCCGCACCAATCACAACGCTGCCATTGCAGCGTTGTGATTGGCTATGGGGAGTGGGAGGGAGGCTGCCTAGTAAACGCTGCCCCGGCTGGGAGCAGCAGGAGCTGAGGTGGTGGCGCGTGACCCGGAGGAAGCAGTGGGAGGAAGGTAAGTTTTTAATTTTATTTAGATTACCCGACCGTCCCACTTCCCCCCCCCAACGCGCACGATCCCCCCCCCGTCTTGCCGGCCTGGACTGAGTGAGTACGGGTGTAGCAGGGATGAAAATAGTCAACCTCACGGGTGCTTGACTTGAAACAGTTGTAAAATCGTGATGGTTTTATGGATCGTATAATGAACACTTTCGTGCAGTGGACCTTAAGCTGGAATTTTGTGATTTTGCTGAGAAGATTGGAGATGTAATCTGGAGTTTAAGATTCTGACTCGATCAGGCCCGACAGCTCCCGTCTTCCCTGCTTGGTGGTTTTGTATGATGCTGGGTGAGTGGTTTTTCCGTTTTCCTCGACCGCTATGTAAAACCCTATACAGTTATAATTTTAAAGTGAGAATAAATATTCGACATCGCTAATGTTGCTCAAAGTCAAACGTGAACTACTGTGACTGCCTGCAGCTTTTGGCGTGCTTGGTGTAGTGACCGGGCCTATCGGGTCACTCGCTGCGCTGAGGCTAGGCCTCTGACGTGATACGCAGCCAACTACAACACTCACACAGAGACAGGGTGTATGGTGTGAGCCAAAGACCCCGAGCGGTCTTGCGCTCGTTTATTTAACCCTTCGGGCGAGCCCGCCCTCCGGGTGCGTGCGTGTGTGCGCTACAAAGAATAGTGCGGGCCGGGTGGCACCCTCACTACATCCCTCCAAACTTTTAGATGTTAGGACCTTTCAATAATGAACATTCAGTCCTGGTGCACATGGCACGCAAAGTCTCTTTTCTTTGGCTGGGGGCAGGATTCGGCCGAAGACCATACCTCTGGCTTCGGGAGATGTTCTCTCCGCCTGTTGTCCCAGTGTCTCCTGCCGATGATGAGGGGTTTGCACTCGGGTTTGTCTGTTCGTCACCAGCCGGTGACCATCCTTCTGGACTTGGTGGCGCCACTGTCTGGCTGCTTCGTGGGGTGCTCGGACTTGGTGTCACGTCCTCTCCCCCTTCTACAATCTCCATCTCTTCACCCGTCAGTGTTGGGCTGACCCCCACCTTCTTGAACCAGGACACGTTTCGGGTGACCACTCGAGACCGGTGCATGGCGGACACCATGGTACCCTGCACGTTGACTTCCCACACCTCTGGCTCATACGGAGTGCGATACTTCCACCCCGAGTATCGGTCCTTCACGATGACTCGGTCTCCTACTTGAACGTCCATCGGTTGTGCACGGTGTACTTGGCTTGCCTTGTCATTGGTACTTTTCCTTCTTGCCTGTGTGGCATCCTGATCCAGCATGGGTGGACTCCAAGACGGGTCAGCAGGAATGCTATCCCGAGGAACTCTCCTGAACAGCAGGTGCGCCGGGGCGCATTGGGTTGTGCAGTGTGGCATCTGACGGTATGCACTCAGAAACTGCTGAAGGCAGTGTTCGACATCATTTCCCTGTTCGACGCCAATCCTGAGAGCCCTGTTCAGAGTCCACATGAACCGCTCAACTTCTCCATTTGCCTGCGGCCACTGTGGCGTGATTTTCCGATGTCGAATGCCGCGGGATGACAGATACTCCTGGAATTCTCTCCCTTGGAAGGGTGGACCGTTATCTGACTTGATTTTCTCCGGAAACCCCATCATCACGAAGATGCGATCGAGCGCGGTCTGGACATGGGGAAAAGCTGTTGATGGCACCAATTCCACCACAGGGAATTTGAAGTGGGAGTCAATGAGGACCAGGGTGTTCCGTCCGTCAGGGAATGACCCAAAGTCGATGCTCACTCGGGTCCAGGGCTCCGGACACGTTGCTTCCGTGATCACCGGATGCGGTGCCGGGTCACTTCCCGTGATGTTGCAGGAATGGCATGCGCGAACGACTTCCTCGACCATCGTGTCCATGCATGGGAACCAGACTTTGCTTCGTAGCCGAGCTTTGGTTTTAGCCATCCCTTGGTGTCCTAGATGTGCCAGACGGACCACTCTCTCTTGGAGACTCCTGGGGATCACCAAGGTGGTGCCACGTAGAACAACTCCATGAAGACCTTCGCTGAGCTCGCTTTGGGCTCTTCACATCTGTTGACGGCACAGTTTTTCCTCCTCTGTCAGGGCACTGACCCCATCGAGGAAGTGGCGCCAATTCCTATTCACCAGCGTCGCTTTGACTTTGGCCAGGCATTCGTCGGACTCAGTGGCTCTCCCAACGTCCGCCAGCGTAAGAGCGTTTGGGCATGCCTCTTGAGAGATCATCCGAATAAATTCTTTGGTGTTGTCCTCGTCTGACAGGTTTCCAGATGGAACAGGCGTGCCAGGATTGCGCGACAGGAAGTCCGCCGCATTGTTAACCCCAGGCCGAAAGATCACATCGAAGCGGTAGGCCTGCAGTTGAACCGCCAACCTTTCGATTCTTGGGGGCGCCAACCTGGAGGTGCCGGCGAAGAGGGGAATGAGGGGTTTGTGATCCGTGACCACTCAAAATTCCTGTCCATACAAGTAGAGATGAAAGTGCTGGCATGCCCATTTGATGGCCAGGGCTTCTAGCTCGATCTGCGCATATCGCATCTCTGTGCCGGTCAACGCCCTGCTGGCATACGCAGTCGGAACCCACTATTTTGCTTCCGTCTCTTGCATGAGGACCTCACCTAGCCCCACGGGGCTGGCATCCACCACCACTTCTGTGCGTCGATTTGGACGAAAATATGCCATCACCTTGTCGTCGATGAGGGCCTCCTTCACAGCATGGAACGCCATGTCTTCCCTCGCGGTCCAGGCCCATGGCTGACCAGACTTGGTGAGATTGCGAAGAGGCTCGGAGAGTCATGCCAGATTGGGAATGAACCGGCCACAGTAGGTGGCCATGCCGAGGAAACTGCGGACCTCCGTTGGCGACGTGGGCCTCGGAGCAGCGCGTATCGCCGCTGCTTTCTTCGGATCGACGCGCAGGCCATCCCTGGAAAAGATGTAACCGAAGAAGTCCACTGACTCCTGGTAGAACGAGCACTTCGCTCGGTGTAGGGTAAGTCCACTTTCTGCTAGCCGTCGAAGGGTGTCTCTGAGGTGTACGTGATGTTCCTCAAGTGTCTTCGAGAACACGAGAATGTCATCACTCAAGTTAATGACGCCTTGCAAACCTGTGAGCGTCTCCCTTATTGCGTTCTGAAACACCTCCGCTGCGGAGGACACCCCAAAGCTCAGTGTCTTGTATCTACGTAGCCCTACGTGGGTGGAGAAGGTGGTGATGTTCCTGCTGTCGGGAAGGAGCTCCAACTGGTGGTAACCCGCATTGAGGTCGAGCTTTGTGAACCACTTGGCCCCGTTGAGGTCGGCCACGATGTCATCCATGGTGGGCGTGAGATGTCTTTCCCGCTCCACCACCTTGTTCGGAAGGCGCATGTCGACACAAAGTCGAATGGCTCCCGGTTGCTTCGGTTTGGGGGCAACGACCAAAGGTGACACCCATGGGGCGGGGCCTGACACTTTCTCGATCATGCCCAGCTGCTCCAGCTTCCTCAGCTCCTCCTCCACTTGAGGGCGCAGGTGGAACGGCACCCTCCTGGGTCTGAAAGCCGTGGGTTTGACCGTTGGATCGATGTGTAGCTTGAACACCTTCCCTTTGAGGCACCCCAGGCCTTCGAATAGCATGGGGAAATCTCTGAGAATCTCCCGGGGGTGCAGATCATGCACCTGGTTAGCGAAAAAGACCAACTCCAGGTCTTCCGCCGTGTGGCAGCTGAGGAGCGTCAAACGCTTCCCTTCAGTGACGTGGAATCGCGTGCATAAGCGGCGCCCTCCGCTGGCGACTTCAACCTCCATGACTCCTCGTAGGGGAAGCGTCTCCGTCCCACCGTAGGTGTATATTCTTGCCTTGGAAGGCGTGAGCGGGGTCGCGGCGACAACTGTTCATACTGGTCACTGTCCATCACATTCACTGACACCCCAGTATCTATGAGTGCTCTCACCGCTGAGCCTGCCACCGTGATGGTGCACATGGGCGGAGGCCGACGCTTCGGGCCTTCTCGACTGACGAACGACACTACGAAGACGTCATCGTCCTCCGCGCCCAAGCCATACCCTGGCGGAGTGGTGTCCACTTGATCCAGCGGGTCTTCGAGTGTTAGTTGTCGCACTGTCGTTGACAGTCCACGCTGGCCGGTGGTGTTCGCTCTCGCTCTGCCTCCCCGGCAGACCTTCGCAAAGTGATTGAGCTTTCCGCATTGCGAGCACGTCTTTCCCCTTGCGAAGCATCTCCCCGCTGGCGGGTGATCCAGCCCACAGTTACCACAAGCGCTCTTCTGGGGTGGCCTTCCGGGTCCTCTGGGTGCTGCAGGTCATATCTGAATTGCGTCTACTCTCTCCTCTTTTATTTCTGGGGGTCGGGAGGTCACGTGCTGCGACGTCGGCCGGTTGAGTGCTGCCTCCATCTCGTCCACACGAGCGTTGGACAGCTTGTGAGACCTGGCGAGCATGAGAATCTCATCTAGGTTGATGCCTGGTTGTCGGAGAATCAGGCGGCGCAGCGTCACCAATCGGCACCCTTGTATGACCTGCGCCCTGATCTCCTCCCTCTGGCCCGGCAGCGTACAGGAGCTCGCCAACTTTCTTAGCCGGGCGTAGAAGACATCTATGGACTCGGTTTCCCCTTGTCTTGCCTGGCATAACTTAAAACGTTCGAAGTCAGGAATTATTTGTGGATCAAAATGCCTGTTTAGGGCAGCCACCGCTCCATCGTAGTCGTCGTCCGCCCCTGTTGCAGGCAGCGTCTTGATCAAGTCGTATAGTTCACCCCTACCATAGCACATGAGGAGTGATCTCTTCACTCTCCCATCGGTCTCTCTCATACCCACGAAATAGTGGTCCAGGCGGCCGAGCCACGACTTCCATCGCGCCACTGCAGGATCGGAGAGTTCGCTGAACGGGGGCAAGGGGGCCGCCGTGGCGTGACCTGGATGCGGTGGCGCAGGCAGGGGCGCCGGCTGAGGAGGTGGCGGCTGCACTGCCGGGGCACCGGCTCCGTCCGCGTTGGGCAAACTCATGCCTGTACGTGAGTGCGCGTGCTGCGCAGCTGCCTGGCTGGCTCTTCTCTTGGCGAGATGCCTGCACTATCCTTCCCCCACGGCGTTGGGTGGCTGCGACGGGACTTGCGTGACGCAGATGGTGAGTAGGGTCAGGCCGTGGGTCGTTGCTTGAGCCCGTGCGTGGCGCAGGAGGCGAGGGAGCGAACTCTGGAGCGCAGGGCCAATGTGTGTGCTATGCTGTCCTTATCCAGTTCCCAGCACCAGGCACGAGTAGGAGGTGCTTAGTTGCACTCGCCAATGCTTATTGCCTCTCTGTGGCGAGGGGTGTGCTGCCACGTGCTGGAGTGCTTACAATTAAGGCAAGTGCACTTGCCAATGCTTGTTTGCTTCTGCTCCTGTTCTTTGTGCCCCTAGGGCGTCTCAATCGCCCGTGCTTTCACCTTCCTCCCGGGGCGTGACCATGCCCTGTTCTCGGGCAACCGGCTCGACCACGCGATGGTGGGAGCGAGGTTTTTGCCGCTGGGGGGCGCGCGCGCGCGTGCTGAGCAGGCAGACCTCACCTGACTCACACGGCGCCGCCGGCAGTCCCGCTAGGCCGCATTCAATCGCCGCAGGGCTTCGGAGATCACAGTAGCGAGCGCCGGCCTCTCGAAGCGGGGTGGGCACCCGCAGGGCGGCGCGCTTTGTCCACGACGAGCTTCTGAGCTGGGTGGGCACCCGCAAGACAGCGCGCCTCCACGGCCGTGCAGCAGAGCAGGGTGGGCACCCGCCGGACAGCACACGACTGTGCTTCCTTTTCACGGGCGCAGCAGGGCGGCTCGTTGACGGCGGAGACTGCACGCCGCACCCTTCGACGGCACGGACCACAGCCGGAGCAGGTGAGGAGCGGCGGAGGCATGGGTGGGACCCGCCTTGTCGCCAATGTAGTGACCGGGCCTATCGGGTCACTCACTGCGCTGAGGCTAGGCCTCTGACATGATACACAGCCAACTACAACACTCACACAGAGACAGGTTGTATGGTGTGAGCCAAAGACCCCGAGCGGTCTTGCGCTCGTTTATTTAACCCCTCGGGCGAGCCCGCCCTCCGGGTGCGTGCGTGTGTGTGCTACAAAGTATAGTGCGGGCCGGGTGGCACCGTCACTACACTTGGTATTGTACACGAGGTGAACTTCCTGCCTTTCTGAGAGAAGAATAGTTCCTTTGTTTCTTTCTCTTCGCTGAAGGAAGTCTAAGACCGGAAATGGTAATTCCGTTTTATCAACAGGAAGCTGGCTGTCAAAGGTTGCAAAGGGGCTCTTCGTTTCCCACTCTTTCCAGAGTGATCCGAAGTACTGCAGAATCACTGTTCTGCCCTCTCAGCAGCCTCAGTGGGCCATTACAGGGCTCACATGTTACCCGCTGCAGCTCCCTGATGCCGTTCTCTAAACGCTGCGCTGGTGCCTGTGCCTTATACTTCCCCACCTATTAGTTTGAGTACTTGCGTCTTCCCTGCGGGCAGGTGTGAACGTCGATGGAGCTATGGTCCAAAGACCATATTATTGACTGTTAATTCACATACTGACGGCGATGGCTCGGTGAGTTAAAAGCGTACCTTTGAGAGGTGGTGATCTGCAGGTCAGGGGTTCGAATCCCGGCAGGGACTTACTCCACTGCCCATCCTTCTGAGGTTGGAAAATAGACTAAAATTGAACTAAGTAATAATAACTCACCTGATAGTTACTGCACTTCAAAACAATGAATGAAGCTCTATATATTAAGAAATGTATTGTTGTATGGCGGATCTGGGCTTCCCTTGTGCGGAAATCACTTTCGGCCTGATTCACACACCCAACTCTCAAAATCGGAAATGCATTCCAGTAAGTTTCTTTCTTTGTTTGGAGACATTTTGGGGAATCACCAACAATCCCAGGAGTACCCTTGAAAACTGATAACAGTTGTAGATTTCTGGGGTACTCCACTAATCAAAATGTACTCCTGAGTAAGTCATGCCGTGATGTGCACATGTTTAGATCACTCTTTTCCTACCTCCTCCACAAAGAAATTATTTTTCACTTTGATGAAACCTCTTCCCCCACACTATCATTCAATGTGGAGGTGTCCCCTCCACTTTTCCACCATGGGAAAAGGAAGGACAACTAACTCCTAACATTGATAGGCGTCGTGTTACATGCTTTTCCATGTTGAAAAATTACCTGCAAAATGTTTGTGAAATCTGGCAAATGTTTGTGGCTCTTTACTGCAGTTTGCTGGTTTATCACCCCAACATCACACACTTTCCTGCTTCTAGCCCTAAACTTATACTAGTAGAAAATCGACCCTACCATCAGATTGTCTTAGTTTCCACTAAGCACTCAAAAAAATGTCTAGAAATCGACGTTAATAGGCGTTTCACTCAAAAGTAAAATCAAAATCGATACAAATCGGCTTCCTTTTTCACACACACGCAGAGACTCCCAACTATTGAACTAGTTTGGCGTCTGACCTTGTTTTAGAGTTCGGTTTCCAGTGCTTTCAAAGAGGCCACTTTTAGGAGTGCTAAACCAAATCCCTTATTTTGATCAGCCACCTTTATTTTTCCACAAAACATGTTATTGTTCCTTTCTTTTCGAAAATACAACTCAACGCATTGTTAGGTATCACATGAACATTCAGAATCTCTCATCTTGTCACAACAACTATTCACCATCAACATTTTATAAACCTCATTGCCTTCTAAGTATCGTCTACCCAAGGAGACTGTCCCTTGACCTGTATTTCTTCCATAGGCTGTGAAGCATTCCCGCACCTCTTCCTGGCCATGAACTCCTGCCTCTCGTAAATAAAGCTGCAGAACTCCAGCCCCGGTCCCCATATTTTCTTGCACTTCATGAGACATCCATGTCCTGCATAGCCCACTACTTCTGCTACTACACACCAAATACGTTCCTACTCCTCTTATGTACGGATAGCAATGTATGGCAACTCCACAGCTGAAATATGTCTCCACCGACCACCAATATTGCAATGTAACAGAAGAATGCATTGCACTTGGGGAGGCCTGTGCGCCACTCCACGGGACTCTCAGTAATGCCAGCATTTTATATGGAGTCCCGATCATCCTGAAATGTGGTCCCTCATCTCCTCATCTTGTTGCAGAAAGGTTGTGTCTGTGGACTCTCCCATAGTGTAGGAATGAAACAGCCAATTACATTAAAAAAAACTTACATTCCCCCGGGTCACGCCGAACTGTTGGTAGTCTCTGATTTAAAGTATAGTTGTCCCGAATTATAGCAACCTCGCTGTGAAGTACTGCTACTCTCTGATTTAAAGTGCAGCACCCAACAGAGAAGTGTTGACACTCTCTGATTTAAGGTATATCAGCCCTGGTAAGAAGAGTTGTAGTCTCTGATTGAAAGTATAGCTGTCCTGGTGAGAAGTGTTGGTATTCTCTGATTTAAAGTATAGCAGCCCTGGTGAGAACGGATGGTACTGTCTTATTTAGGGTAGAGCAGCCCTGGTAAGAAGTGTTGGTACTCTGATTTAAAGTATGAAAATGCACCATTTGTGCACTCATTTTTCAAATACAATTTTACGCCTCAACACTTTCAAATGTCACCAGCCGCCACTGGATTCAAAGGACGAACAGGAGGCAAAAGCCTTCAGCAACGGACGTGAAAATCCCGCCTCCTATTCTCATAGGTTGACAGTATCAAGGGTCAGCCAGTCAGAGGAGGAGGCGGGATCCTAGAAGGATATTCTCAACTACGTCACAGATCCGGGCGAGCTGAGTGCTCGACCGGAGACCTCGAAAAACTGCTGCTTTAGGCAGCACCTCATTGCCCTCACCTCTGCCTCACAGGTGCACACTGCACATGCTGGATTTGGGCGATATTGAAGTCTTCCCCCTCGCATGCGCAGCATGTGTTTGTACACAGCTGGGCTGCACTGCTACTTCCAGACCTGACAGTACTGCCTCAGAGCAGTCTTTTAATCTCCTTCTTCTTCCCTCAAGACTGGTGAGGCTCCGCCCCCTATGCCCTCATGCAGGAACCGCCACTGGAAACACAAGGTAGTAATTGCTCTTTGCGTTTCTGAGCTCTGCCGTAAGCAAAATAATAACTAATGCGGAGACTTTTTGAGTTAATAAATATGCTGAAGACGCAAAATAGGGCTTTGGGGGGGTGGCCGACCAGCGGGAGGCTTGCTCCTCCCGGGGGATTTTGGGCTGGGGGTGCAGTCAGAGCCCAATTGGGCTTGTTGGGCTGCACTTGGGCTAGGTTTGGGCTGGGGCTATTTAGCCGGCCATTTCGTGTCACTGGCCAACATTTCGGTGGTAGTGAAACGACAGCCGGCTGGGTTAGGGCTGGGGAGCGATTTTGTCGCTTTAGTCGGGGTTTTGCGGTGGTTACGCGCCGTGTGTTTCTTGTGGCCGGTTGCTTGTCTTGTGGCCGGGTTCGCGATGTATCCAACTCAGGCGGAGGACCCACGTGTGAGGGAGGCGCTTCGCCTCTTGGCGGAGGCGGGCCGCACGGACATGCTGCGGCCCGCAATAGAGGTGAGACCTCCTAGGCAGGCCGCGAGCCGGGTCGCGGCGGTGGTTTTAGCGTGCTCGCCGAGCGGACCCGTAAGCGCCGCACACATGTGGCAGGGGGGCGCGGCCGCACGGCCAAGGCAGCCGCGCGGTCTAAGAAGACGCGAGGTGGGGGGCGGGTCACGATTACGCGGCCCGCGCTGGTTTTCCAGGCAGGGGCTGGGGGGGCACCATTGCCACGCAAGCAGGCGAAGACTGCTCAGGGCAGCGGGGGGGTCGCCCCCGCTGCACTGGGCAGCGGCCGGTCCTCCCCCCTATTGGTAGAGGAGGCCCCATTAGCTAAGAAGGTGGCGAGATGTGCGTAGAGCACCGGGGGGCCGCCCCCACTACAGTAGGTAGCGGCTGGTCCTCCCCTCTATTGGTAGAGAGTAGTGAGGAGGGGGATTCTGCAGGGGGGAGCGGATAGCAGGGGGTGCGCAGGGCAGAAAGGGGGGGCCCGGGGGGCGGAGCAGGGTGCCAAGAGGTCCTTGGGTGTGTGTGGGGGTAGGGTGGCCGGCCGGGGGGTGGGAGGGTGCGCGGCCAGCAGACACCAGGGGGGGGCCCAGTGGCAAGGCGGGTAGCCGGGAGGGGGCATTGGGGGACCAGCTGGGTTTCGGGAAGTGGCGGCAAGGGAGGGGGGCCATGTTGGGGACCAATGCCGTCCTTGGAAATAGGGGGATGGCTGGAGAGGGCCCCGGAGGGGCTCAGGAACCAGTGGACGGAGAAGGGAGGGTGGGGGGGGCCTCGGGGGCGGGGAGGAGTGCAGGGGGAGATGGGGGCCATGGAGGCTTGTTGCAGGCTGGCCGGGTCCAGGACGGCGGCACGAGCAGGAAGGTGGTGGAGGCTTTGGAGTGGAGCGATAAGGAGGGGGCGGACGGGGGTTTCCCGAGGGGGAGGGTGTGGGGCGCCCCGATCGGGGTGGGGGGTCTGTGGCACGGGGAGGCAAGCCAGCTTGGCGGGGGGGACATTCCTCAGGTGCGTCGGGCACGGGGCGGTGGCGGATGGTCGTTGGTTTGGAGACTCTGGGTTTGTGGGGTCAGAGGGCAGGACTAACCCCGGCATGTCGGACTACACTTCTTTTTGGCAGGGGCAGCAGGCGAGGTACTCGGGAGAGTTGCATGCGGCTCCACCCCACCGAGAGGATGGACCGGCTCTGCCTCATGCGTGCGGCCGCGCTCCAACGAGGGACGTCCAGGAGGTTGTGTGCAGGAGGAGGGGCGACCGGTCGCCGGTGTCCCAACCCCGGTGGGTCGATGCGGCCTCAAGGGGAAAGGCCCAGGTGTCATGTAGCACTTCGCGGGACCCAAGCTACGAGCGCGCAGGGCAGCGGGAAAGGAGCATTGATTTAGGGGAGCTACTTCGCAATTGCAGGGAGCGGGCAGGCTTGAGCGGGCTGGAGTCCACGGAGGGCGGCCCATTGCCAAGCAGCGCAGACAGGGAACGTGCATGGGTGTCTGGGCTGGAGTCCGAGGTGGACGGCCCATTGCTGTTGGACTATGACGAGGAGAGCATTGAAGAGGGGGAGATTGTAGGAGAAGAAGAACGGCAGGTTGAAGGGAGGGGGATGGGAGTAATGATGTGTCTAGTCTTTTTCAGAGGGGTCCGGCCTGGCGGAACACAGTGGATAGCGTGGCAGCCCCCCCTTCACGACTGGTTAGGCAGCGGGATCCGGTCAGGACGCCGACCTTGACGCCAGGTAAGGCACGTGAGCACACGCGGGAGGGGGGAGCTGGCGGGTGAAGCAGAGGGTGAAAGGGGGGCCGGCAGGTGCAGAACCACAGGCCATGGTGTCGGTGGGCATGGACGCTCGGGGGGAGGGGAAGGGGAGGTGCGCTTGAGGAAGGGGGTATATGTGAAAGATACGGGTGTGGGGACAGAGGCGCCACGACAGGGGGAGGATAAGACCGAAGGGTCTGCAGTACCTGGCTCCTCGGAGGAGCAAGGGGCAGGGTCGTCCGGGGTGACCGACGGGGGAGGAAAGGACGATGGAGGGGCGTCCGAGGAGAAGGGAAAGGAGAGTCACGACATTCCGGCCAAAAAGTTGCTGTACATGGGGATCACCAAACCATTGGGGGCTCATCTTACGTTGGCCACCAAAGAAAAGATATGGAAGGGCGAATACGTGGAAATGCTGAAGCTTTTACATAGAGAGCTTACAGCAAAAGAAGGGTCCAAAGAGGAGGAGCTAGAGCTGGCCAAGAGGCCGAGGGTGCCCATGACCATTGAGAATTGGTCAGCGGCTTTTCTGATTTTCGCCAGTGTGTACTGTGAGAAGTACCCCGAGAGGTCCGTGGCATTGTTCAAATACATGGACGTGATTCGGCGGGCACAGGTCACGTACGGAGGGTACGCGTGGTCGCATTACGATGAGGAGTTTTGGGCTCGGTACGCCTGGGATCCGGAGGCAAACTGGGGGAGATAGACTCGGACTTATACCAGCAAACCATGGGGGGGCCAAGTTTGGGAAAACGATATACACGGCGAGCGGTCTCCCTCTCGCTCCCCGCCCCTTTCGAACCGCCCCACCCACGGGGGTGGGGTCTGCGGGGAACAGCACCAGCGCAGTGGGAGCGTGCTGGGATTTTAACAAGGGCACGTGCGCAAGGCAATACTGCAGGTTTCGGCACGAATGTTCAAAGTGTGCAGGAAGGCATCCCGTGGTGCAATGCTGGGGGACGGGAGCCGGGAGACAGGGGCAGCAGTCCAACCAGGCGGGGCAGCAGCCATCAGGGGGTAGGGGCGGACGGGGAGGACAGGGGACTTTGGGCAAAGACTCATACTCCCATTAAGCAGGGCTGTCTTGAAGAATTTTTGGCATCCTATCCTCGGACTGAGGACACAGGGCTGTTGCAACAGGGTTTTCAGGAGGGGTTCCAGCTGGGCTATGAGGGTCTGAGGGCTGCTAGGTGGGCTGAGAATTTGAAGTCCGCCAAGACACACGGTTCAGTGGTGCGGGACAAATTGTTTAAAGAAGTCCGGGAAGTGCGTATGGCAGGTCCTTTCAGGAAAAGCCCCATCCGGGAGCTGATCATCTCCCCAATTGGAGTGGTGCCGAAGAAAGAACCGGGGCAATACAGGTTGATTCAACACCTGTCATGGCCAGAGGGGCGGCGGTTAATGATTTCATAGCGGCCGAGCTGTCGTCCGTATCCTACTCATCAGTAGACGTGGCGAGGCAATTGGTTGCGACAGTAGGGACGGGTGCCCTCATGGCAAAATGCGACATAAAGTCAGCATTTCGATTGCTCCCAGTACACCCGGCGGATTATCAGTTGTTGGGTATCCAGTTTGAGGGGTCCATCTTCGTGGACAAAGCACTGCCAATGGGCTGTTCCATATCGTGTGCCTTGTTTGAGCGCTTCAGTACATTCCTGCAGTGGGTTTTTCGTGGCGCACCGGTAAAGAGACGGTGACACACTACCTGGATGACTTTTTCCTGGTGGGACTGCCCGGTTCTGCGGACTGTCAGCAGCAGCTGGCTAGTTTTAAAGAGCTCATGGGCTACCTGGGTGTGCCCCTGACGCCAGAGAAGACACAGGGTCCCAGTACGGTGTTGTCATTTCTTGCTATTGAACTGGATTCAGGGGCGATGGAAGCCCGTTTGCCGGGGGACAAGAAAGTGCATATGCTGTTGTTGATTGACAGCTTGTTGACAAAAAAGAAGGTGATGGTCAGGGAGGTGCAGGTCCTGCTAGGACTTTTGAATTTTGCGTGCAGGGTGGTGCGAGCGGGGCGCACGTTTTGCAGACGGTTGGGTTTGTCTTTGGCGGGTTGGACCCTACCGCACCACCACATGCGCCTGTCGGCAGGCACTAAGGAGGACCTGCACATGTGGCGGACCTTTTTGGAGCAATTTAACGGCATTCCCATGGCAACCCCAGAAGAATGAGAATGGGATGTCACCATCTCCTCCAACGCGGCAGGGGCAGGAGGTTTTGGACTCTACTGGCAAGGGAGGTGGTGCGCAGAAGAATGGCCACCACATTGGAAGAACGGGGGAGGAGTATTGCGTTTCTGAAGCTCTTTCCACTGGTGGTGGCCGTGACAGTGTGGGCTCGGGAGTTGGCGCACAGGAAGGTGATCTTTAAGGTGGACAATATGTCGGTAGTTCAGGTTGTGAACAGACAGTCAGCCAGGGACGCTCAAGTTCTCAAGTTGTTGAGGGTTTTTGTGCTGCGATATTTGGAGCATGATATTTTGTTTCAAGCCAGACATGTGCCAGGAGTGGACAATGACATTGCGGACGCTTTGTCTCGTTCACAGTGGCAGAGGTTCCATGGGCTAGCCACGGAGGCGGACGAGGTTAGGACGCCGGTTCCAGCGGGGATGTGGTGTGTAGGAGACAAAGGGTCGTTCAGTTGGTAAGAGGGTCACTGGCGGTAAGAGGGTCACTGGCCTCATCCACTTGGAAGGCATACGAACAGGCGTGGCGGGAATTCCTTGACAGTGGCGCAACGCGACGTGGGCAGCACTGGGTTCAGGAGGAACAGGTAGTGCAATTCATTTTGACCATGATTGACAAGGGTTTGTCCAGAGTGACGATAGCGGGCAAGTTGTCGGCCATAGCTTTCATGGGGAAACTGTGGTGGGGCTACGCGCCTTCGGCGGGTGAATTGGGTACTCGACTACTGGAAGGCTGGGTGCGTGAAAGGGGTAGCAGATCTCAGCAGAGAAGGCCCCTGTCGGTCGGTATTTTGGCCGGCTTGATTCGGCTTATGCCGCAGATATGCCGCAGTGCAGAAGAAGCGGTTTTATTTTCCAAGTTAATGTCGTGGATGTACTTCGGGGCCTTTCGGGTTTCGGAGCTGCTGGGTGCAAGGGGGGCACGAGGGATACGGTGGGGGGAGGTTGACTTGCGGGTTGACGCGGTGGCAGTACAACTTAAGCGTTCTAAGACGGATCAGCGGGGAGTGGGGAAGTGGGTGGTCATGGGACCAGTGGTGGACAAGATGTTGTGCCCCGCGGCCTGGGGGGGGATGCTGGCCAGGGGGTTGGTGCGGGATGACGGGGAGGTTTTTCAGCGGAAGGAGGGTGGCAGGGTGTCAGCGTCTCAGCTGCTTTGGGTCTTGAGGCGAGCCCTCCAAGGCTTGGGGGATGATCCTAGACAGTATGGGACCATTCATTCCGCATCGGTGCGGCCACAGACACAGCTAAGAGAGGGTGCGGGAGGGAAGACCTTATGCGCTTGGGGCGTTGGAAATCGGATTGCTTTAAAACATACATTCGGCTGCGGGGCATTGGGGAGGGGGACGCATGATGTTCATTTCCTTCCTCATATATGTGTCTTTGCAGGTGCGGTGGCGGGGCCTGCGGTGGTGGAACTATCCATCTTCATCATAGGACACTCTTTTGTTAAAAGGGCAGAACGTTACGAGTGTGTAAAAGGGAATGGTTTGAATTTGGGCTTGGACTCTCAGTTGTTTCGGTGTCATTGGCGAGGGAAAGGGGGTATGAGATGGCACGAGTTGTTTCCAGATTTAAACAGGGCAATCAGAGGTGGGATTTGTCCAGACGTTTTGATTATTCACTTGGGTGAGAATGACCTGGTGCAGTGCAAGGGTTTGGCCCTGTTAAAGCAAATGAAGAGGGATCTCTTGGAGATTAAACAGCAGTGCTCGGGTTGTTACGTGATCTGGTCGGAGTTTATTCCCAGGAGGCATTGGAGGGGAGGGGAGCGGGCAGCCGCGTTCGATAAGGCGAGGAGGAAGATCAACCGGGACATGCGTTTGTTTTGTGACAGTGAAGGTATTGGGAGAGTAGAACATCCGGAACTTCGATATGCAGCAGTCTACTTTTTCAGAGAAGATGGGGTGCATTTGTCCCGGTACGGAATGGAGTTGTATATAATTCAGATTAAGGAGGTTTTGGACAGGGCTTTGGACATACGTCGATATCCGAAACGACAGGGTCCCTAGTTGGGGGGGTCAGAAAAGTCTGGGGGCCAGAATTTTCTGAGTGGCGTTTTTCCTGGGTAATAGTTGGTAGATCTGTTTACAGTTACAGTTTATGGGTTGGAAAAGGTCACTCCGGGAGCACGCAGGAAGGGGAAGTAGCATAGGAAGGTTACATAGATAACTAGGTTAGGAAAGGTTAAGAAGTTGCAAGTTTTTGGGGGTTTATAAATTGTTGCAAAAGGGAAAACTTTAGGGGAGGGGGTGGGGGGTAAGGTAGGAGGAAAATATTTAGTGAGGTTTAGTTTTGTACGGCACAGGCCAAGGAATTTGTTTGTAAGGTGCACCTGTCTTCAATAAAGCGGCCTTTTTCACACTAACAAGCTGGTCTGTGGTCTGTGCTGCACCCCCTTTTTGGCCCAAAAGAAACTCACAGACGTTTTCTGCGCCGGTGCAGCGCAGAAAAGAGGATCGTGATGCGGCCCCTGGAAGCATCCCTGTAATCCAAGAACCAGGAAAAACGAGCACAGCTCTGCTGATGCATCTCACGTCTGCCACCACAACACCTCCCAATATTCTGGGAGCGGCATCAGGGCACAGCTCCGCATAAGCACCTCAATCCTACCCTAGAACCCTCTCTGAGATTGCAGCACTGTCACTCATGCACAGCTCCATCAATACACTTCAGTTTTGACCTTCTGCACCCCCCTTGCTCCAGCAGTGAGACTCACACCGACCTACGAGACAGCTCTCCCAGTGCATCTCTACCAGGCTGAAACCTTGCCGCTCCTTCGCTCAGCTATCCAACCCCACCATTGTCTTAGAATTTCTCAATTTTTTGTTATTTTTGGCTCTTTTCTGAGGGGCACTTAAATTAAAAGATCTCAACGAGTAACTCTGATGCTTACTAGGGACACGTTGGATTGTCTTTCGGGTAGGAAGGCCTGAAAACGGGCAGTTAGTATCGGTAAGCACGGCCCTGGACGCTTATCATGCAAGGTCGAGGTTGGGGAGGTATTTTATTTTTTATTTTTACAGTTTTTATAGTTGTAGCTGGAGAGGTGCCCACTGTCCCTGTGCTATTGTGCAGAGAGCTCCAAGTATTTGGGAGCATCTGTTCGCCTACGAGTTTATCACAAACACCGGAGCAAATCTGGAAGAGAAAGAGATGGCAGTCACCAGACTGATCGTGGGCACAGGATCATTGCAAACAGTAATGTGGCACATTTTTTATTTACCCAATAGATGGTCACGAGCATCCATCTGTGTGACTGAGGTGTTAAAATGGCAGCTGGGTGCTGCCCTCAGAATATCCCACGACTAGCTTCTTTCACTTTCTTCTTCTACACGGGGCTCACTGGGTAGAATACACAAACAAACATTAGCAAAGCCAATAGGTTTCGCCATTGTGAGATCACCTGGCCTTGTTAATTTTTTTACAAGTTGCACAGCAGAACGAGCTGCTGGGCACCATGTCTCAAAGTAAAAAAAAGAAAACACAATGATAAATAAATAAATAAATAAATAATGCAGTCAACCCTGGCCACGTCAAAGCGCTTCTGTTTTTTTTTTTAACTTTAAGCCATGTTGCACAGCAGCTCGAGCTGCAGTGCAACATGTAAAAACATTGACAAAGCTAACAGATCTCGTATAGGCGAAACCTATTGGTTTTGCCAATGCTTGTTGAGATTTAAAATGATTGTTTATTTGCTTGTAGTGCTGGCGTCAGGGTGCCCTGAATCAGAATGTGAAGTCTGCTCTGTGCTGACAATGGGCAGAATAGTACAGCAGAGCGCAAAGTGAGCGTCTCAGCATTGGATCAACATCCTGTGCAAATCATGTAATCTCCCCAATGCCTTACAAACAAAAAAAACAGATGTGTCTTTGTGTAATGTAACTGGAGCTCATATAACCCCTTCCGTGCTTCCGTCGGCCAACGGCCATCGCAAGCAATACCTGGCTAGTGCTGCGCACGTCCGTTGGCCAACGCGGCCCCGCCCACTCTTTCAAACCGCCGCACCGTGCCGGAAGTCACGCCGCGGTTAAGCGGATAAAGCACGTCAGTACTTTCGAGCCCAGTAGAGCGGGAGGTGGGTTTTAATGAAACCACAGGAGCAGGTGGGGTGAAGGAGAGGACTACGGACGCATGGAGAGGACACCAGACACATTCACTCTCTAGGAGTGCATGTGGAATTTTTTTTTAAAAGAGTATCTGTGGCCAGTGGAAGGACATTGGCCACAGAAAGCAGTACTTGGTCCAAGCTCCACGGCTTGGACTAAGACTCGGAGCGGAAGTCGGAGGCCAGGAGGAGCCGCTGACCAATAGGAAGACAAGAAACAAGGGTGACGTGGGAGCCAGTCAATTATAAATATAGGTAAGTAATGAGCAGACTCTAAGCTCCTTTTAAGATTTCTTTTTCACTACAGGAGATTCCGCAAGCACAATACAAGTGCTGTGCAAGCGAAACCCAATAACAGCCATTCCTACAGGTGGGCGGGTCATGTGGCCTAATAAGCTAATGCTTTCTACAGCAAGGATCTGTGTTTGACCCAAGGGTCACTGGTCTGAATTCTGGCATCCTCACTCAGCCTTGCATTCTTCAAAGACCAATAAAGTGAGCACCGTTAAGTAAACATTTATTATTTGTAAATATCTGTAACAGGCACCGTGGTTGTGAATGCATGCTCTAGTAATACAGATGCTATGTTATCCGATGGCACCTCACCACTTTTATCTCTCTAGTGCATGATGGTGGTGGTACAGACATGCCTTGCACAGCAGCACCCCCTTGTTCCTCCCATTGGTTTGATGCCCACAAAATCAGTGCCAACCACATTGGCTACGTTTTCAACTTTTAAGATCTGCTGACTCTGATTGGCACTCAGATGCTGGACAGCTGCCACACCTGGGAATATAAGCTGGGCCTCCACTCTTTCACTCCGAAGAATGTCATATTGACAAGACGTCCGCAGACTTACTCAGTGTTTAATTTGAGCTGGTGGTTGCAGCTGGGGCCCACCAGCACTCATTTTAGGGGTCCAGCACTAATTTTTCCACCTCAGAGTTTGTCCCAGTAATTAACAAAGCAAAACAAAACAAGGGGGGAAGAAAGAGAAAAACAGAAAAAAAGTGACAACGAAAGAAGGCAACGATGAAAAATAACCGAAAGGAGTGAAGTAAGTGGACATGGATTGTCTTGTGGTTGAGAAAAGAGGCAGGAGAAGGAACAAAGCCTTGGTATTGTGCAATTGTATCATTCAATAGTGCTGGTAATGGACTTCTGAGCTAAACTTTGGGTACAAGTACGTATTCTTTTATAAATTAAGCATTGGACTTCCCGGTGCCTTCTTTTTGGAGTTGCTTGCTATCTGAATCTTTAAGTCTAGGCCAAAGACTGGAGCTTTGCCTATTGACCCAGTGCACCATGATGTCTTTCGATCTCCCAAAGATGGAGGAGGACTAACCTCACAAAGGCCACCAATGCCAAGTGAGCCTCCCCTCGAGCGATAACTCTGCATGGCAACCACATTTCCTAGTGCCATCTTTTGCCTGTTTGATTGTAGAAATCCTCAAGCATCACCCTTTCTAAGCGCTACTCTCCACTCTGTGTGAATCAAAGATTGATCCATCAGCAGTCTATTTAGCTTTGATGCTGGAAGGAGTATCTCCAAGTTTCCGTGACATTGTCTGGCAAAAAAACCACAAGGTGATGGATGAAATGCTTGAATTAATCTCAGCCACTGGCAGTCGCTCGGGCCACATCCCATTCCATTATTTTTCGCCCACCATGCGACCCAAGTTTGGACCCAGCCCTATGCAAATCAGTCTTGACCCTGCTCCAGTGGGAACAGACCAGCCCCAGCTGCCAAGCCAGGTCCTCCCTGAACCGGAATACAAGCAACCCAGGACCAGTTTCACCCCGATAAGGGCTCATCAGCCGAGCATAGCTTCATTCCAGTGGCACAGTGAGCATGCAACACTTCTCACCCCTACGTAAGCCAAATCCAAAGCTTTTGGATTCATCTGTGGGGCCCCCTTTGTGAGCCCACTGTCTTCTGTGGGCACATCACAAATGTTTGAAAGAGTTAAAGCTCATCCCAACCTTCTCCATCAGCAAATTTGGCCCATTTGGAACCAAGATTGATTGGTGTTGTTGCTGTCCTTGGGATATAGCCAGTGCCATGGAAATTATGTGATTCTGCAGCCACAATGTTTTATCCATAATTGTGGGTTTGCTTCACTTGCTACATAACTTATTCCATGATCTGAATAATTCGCAGATTTCAATAAAAAAAATTTCTAGCTCAAACTGATCAAATTTTTCTATAAATTCTGCCACAGGTTACTGTGCAATGGAAACTGGTCACCTTTTAGTTGATTACTGTATTTAGGGTGCTAGACTGATGTTAATGAGGTGACATTTGGCTTGTGTAAAAATAACTAAATGATGAAGTGATATTGCCACAAATAGTGCCACTTTACCCCGCGTCATTTTCCTTTTCCTGCCACATAATTTAGTGGACCCTGAGTCATGATTTTCTCCTCCCCTGCCACATAATTCTAGTGGCCTTGTTTTTAGTTCCTATAAGCTATAGGAGATCATTTGCCCTACACTCGGAGACAGCCCTGGCTTTCTGTGCAGTCCACCACTGGAATTTCCTAACCACAACAGAT
Organism: Calotriton arnoldi; assembly: GCA_963921515.1. NCBI lineage: Eukaryota > Metazoa > Chordata > Amphibia > Caudata > Salamandridae > Calotriton > Calotriton arnoldi. The sequence continues at coordinate 2,235,993 of CAWUFW010000919.1, read as the reverse complement.
GGCTTCATGCCTATAATTGTTTTCCATTTGGGAATCAATCTGGTTGATTGGCCAGCCCCGAGATCCCATTGACCCATCAGAATTTGAACTTTCCAGCCATGACTTATAGATCCCAAGTCATCAATACAGAAATGCAGGTACCATGGGAGCCACATAAAGGTCAATTATGAACCTTAGTGAATTGGATGTGGAGACTTTGAATATTTTTTAACAAGTTTGATCCAATTTTTAATAGCATTGTGAATCTAGTGTTTTTCTTTTAGGGATTGGAGGATCAGTTGTCTATCTACCCGGGGCACGTCATAAAGTCAATATCGATGTTTTCCGTGTATGGTCCGATAGTGCACCTTCACAGAATCACATATTACATTATTCATCTTCCAGGGTAGCACCAGAGCCATCCATGTGCTGGAAATCCTAAAGATAACATTGGCAAAATTGTTTCAAAGGGAAAGGATCATGATGAGTAGTTATTGAGAGCACTCATGTGTGAAAAGCATAGAGATTGTAAACAGCATCGTGATTGTGAATGGTACGATTGGGGTTACAGCTTAAAACATTTTATATTAGAGATGGCTGTTTCTTATTAGTTGTTTCATTTTTTACTGTGCAAACCTTTAAGACTTTAAGGTGTTTATTAACCTTGGCTGGACATTCCATCTTTATTTTTATTGTACTCATGATATTATATTTTATCAGTTCCCAGACTCAACATCACCATGCATGAATTAGACCATGTTTGTGCAATCAACTTAGCCCTGAGTGCCAAGGCTGTACACAGGCTGGATTTTTCAATAAAGACCCAGAACCCAAATTCTGGTCAGTAGAGAATACACACAGTCTCACCATTGACACTGCAAGATGGTACCTACAGCTTCACGGATCTGGGAAAAATACTGACATGTGACATGAGGCTTCTGTAGCTGTTCCAGTTATTCTATTCTTTGTTTTTAAGTTGTGGAAGAGTGCACCAACCAGGAGGCTTCTCATTGGTTATAATGTTCCTTGCACTCATGAATGAGTTTAACAGCATCCTTTGCTGCACCTGTGTTGGTGCCAGGGCAAACGTAAGCAAATTAATTCCAAATGGATTCTATGGCCATCTATAATTGTTTTAGTCTACCAGTTAACCAGCATTCAGCACACCAAATTTCAGATTGCTGTAGTGGTCAAAAAAGAAATGGGACCTTTGTTTTCATCATTGTAGTTTGTAATCTACTACCAAAAACAATAATAGTGGTTAAAGGCCTTCATCCTGAGATACAGGCACAAGGGCCTAAAACAAGGGAGAGGGACATATAATGCTATAATGCTGTGAGACTATTGCACCCACCGAGAGTTGAATGTTCTAAAATAAACAGGGAAAAACAGAAAGATAAGCGTTGGAATTCTGGAGTAGAAGTTCCATATATTAGCCAATAATGTCCTGGAGGCACGTCAGTGCCTTCAATGGAAATCTTAACATTCCAATGTTCTAATATAGCACTATAGCCTGCTGCTGAGGGCTATAACAGTTGTCAAAAGCCCTCTTACCGAGTTATAAGCCTGAGCTGCAGGCTAGGGCCTATAACTAAGCAGAGGGCCTCTAACAACCCTTATAGCCAGAGTCAGAAGCGCTATTATGCTATTAGAACATTCCACTCTTTGAGAGTTGAATGCTGTAAATTAAAAAGGGAGAAATAGAAAGACAATCTTTAGAATGCTGGAGCAGAATGTCTCCACCGTCCATTATTGGTTCTGAGCCTCTACGTTGTCTTCAATGGCGCTCTTAACATTCCATTGTTCTGATAGAGCATTATAGTCTGCTGCGGAGTGTTATAACAGTTGTTAAAGATCCTGGATCTCAGATATAGGACTGAGCCACAGACTTTGACCTATAACAAGGGAGAGAGCCTTTAACAACTATTATAACGAAAGGCAACAGACTCTAATATTATTAGAACATTCCATCCGCTGATGGTAAAATGTCATAAAGTAAGAGGAAGGAACAGAAAGAGAAACTTTGGAATACTGAAGCAAAAGGTCTGTACAAACCATTATTGACTGGGAGCTACTTCATAATCTTCAATGGAGCTCACACCATAGTCTAATGAAACATATAGAAATGTCTATTGATTACTTTCTTTACTACCAGTCCTTTAAGATACTTTCACTATCTCTCTCAAATTATCATTGTAGTTCACAGGATTAGCAGATTTTGAAAGTGAAGTCTCCCATATTGCCTTCTGAGTGTTTTATGCTCATATTAGCAGGAGCGGCAGGTAACATATAAAAGCGGTGGGCGGGCGAAGTGCCCCACCGCATCCCAAAACACATTTCCATTAAAAAAGAATACAAAATAATAACACTTGCATGCATTACAATTACATTAAAAATAAAATAAATCCACTTACCTGTGCTGCGTCCTCAGTGTCCTTGCAGTCCGTGGCTCCGGCGGGCTCCAGCGGAAGCAGAAACTTCCCTAACCAATCAGACGCTGCTCTCGTGCTGCATGAGAGCAGCGCCTGGATTGGATGGAACGTCCTGGCTAGATGCTCCTTTAGGCCCTGTAGGCCTGTGCTTGGTCTTCACCAAGCTGTCCAAGACAGCTTGGTGGAGACCTGCAACGTGCGCATGTCACTCTGGCCGGCTCAAGAGAACCGGCCAAACGGACTTACACACTTTGCAGTGTCAGGCCAGCCACATCACCAGTCCTCCGAACAGCAGAGGACATGCACCTCTTCCATCCCGCCTCCTGGGCAGGCTGATAGCTGTGGGGGGGGGGCTTTGTGAATAATAAAATGGAAATGAAATCATTTCATTGCTCACATTGCTTTAGCGCGGCTGGCGTCGCCTCCCCGCCCTCACGAAGAAACCGCCGCAGCATATTAGCATGTAAACAATAAAACATCTATTTAGTGGCAGTGTATTGGAAATATATGCACTCTTAAGTAACTGATCACCATTTGGTGTATTGACTGGAAAATAGGCAGCACCTCATTGCCCTCACCTCTGCCTCACAGGTGCACACTGCACATGCTGGATTTGGGCGATATTGAAGTCTTCCCCCTCGCATGCGCAGCATGTGTTTGTACACAGCTGGGCTGCACTGCTACTTCCAGACCTGACAGTACTGCCTCAGAGCAGTCTTTTAATCTCCTTCTCCTTCCCTCAAGACTGGTGAGGCTCCGCCCCCTATGCCCTCATGCAGGAACCGCCACTGGAAACACAAGGTAGTAATTGCTCTTTGCGTTTCTGAGCTCTGCCGTAAGCAAAATAATAACTAATGCGGAGACTTTTTGAGTTAATAAATATGCTGAAGACGCAAAATAGGGCTTTGGGGGGGGTGGCCGACCAGCGGGAGGCTTGCCCCTCCCGGGGGATTTTGGGCTGGGGGTGCAGTCAGAGCCCAATTGGGCTTGTTGGGCTGCACTTGGGCTAGGTTTGGGCTGGGGGCTATTTAGCCGGCCATTTCGTGTCACTGGCCAACATTTCGGTGGTAGTGAAACGACAGCCGGCTGGGTTAGGGCTGGGGAGCGATTTTGTCGCTTTAGTCGGGGTTTTGCGGTGGTTATGCGCCGTGTGTTTCTTGTGGCCGGTTGCTTGTCTTGTGGCCGGGTTCGCGATGTATCCAGCTCAGGCGGAGGACCCACGTGTGAGGGAGGCGCTTCGCCTCTTGGCGGAGGCGGGCCGCACGGACATGCTGCGGCCCGCAATAGAGGTGAGACCTCCTAGGCAGGCCGCGAGCCGGGTCGCGGCGGTGGTTTTAGCGTGCTCGCCGAGCGGACCCGTAAGCGCCGCACACATGCGGCAGGGGCGCGGCCGCACGGCCAAGGCAGCCGCGCGGTCTAAGAAGACGCGAGGTGGGGGGCGGGTCACGATTACGCGGCCCGCGCTGGTTTTCCAGGCAGGGGCTGGAGGGGCACCATTGCCACGCAAGCAGGCGAAGACTGCTCAGGGCAGCGGGGGGGTCGCCCCCGCTGCACTGGGCAGCGGCCGGTCCTCCCCCCTATTGGTAGAGGAGGCCCCATTAGCTAAGAAGGTGGCGAGATGTGCGTAGAGCACCGGGGGGGCCGCCCCCACTACAGTAGGTAGCGGCTGGTCCTCCCCTCTATTGGTAGAGAGTAGTGAGGAGGGGGATTCTGCAGGGGGGGAGCGGATAGCAGGGGGGGTGCGCAGGGCAGAAAGGGGGGGCCCGGGGGGCGGAGCAGGGTGCCAAGAGGTCCTTAGGTGTGTGTGGGGGTAGGGTGGCCGGCCGGGGGTGGGAGGGTGCGCAGCCAGCAGACACCAGGGGGGGCCCAGTGGCAAGGCGGGTAGCCGGGAGGGGGCATTGGGGGACCAGCTGGGTTTCGGGAAGTGGCGGCAAGGGAGGGGGGCCATGTTGGGGACCAATGCCGTCCTTGGAAATAGGGGGATGGCTGGAGAGGGCCCCGGAGGGGCTCAGGAACCAGTGGACGGAGAAGGGAGGGTGGGGGGGGGCCTCGGGGGCGGGGAGGAGTGCAGGGGGAGATGGGGGCCATGGAGGCTTGTTGCAGGCTGGCCGGGTCCAGGACGGCGGCACGAGCAGGAAGGTGGTGGAGGCTTTGGAGTGGAGCGATAAGGAGGGGGCGGACGGGGGTTTCCCGAGGGGGAGGGTGTGGGGCGCCCCGATCGGGGTGGGGGGTCTGGGGCACGGGGAGGCAAGCCAGCTTGGCGGGGGGGACATTCCTCAGGTGCGTCGGGCACGGGGCGGTGGCGGATGGTCGTTGGTTTGGAGACTCTGGGTTTGTGGGGTCAGAGGGCAGGACTAACCCCGGCATGTCGGACTACACTTCTTTTTGGCAGGGGCGGCAGGCGAGGTACTCGGGAGAGTTGCATGCGGCTCCACCCCATTGAGAGGATGGACCGGCTCTGCCTCAAGCGTGCGGCCGCGCTCCAACGAGGGACGTCCAGGAGGTTGTGTGCAGGAGGAGGGTCGACCGGTCGCCGGTGTCCCAACCCCGGTGGGTCGATGCGGCCTCAAGGGGACAGGCCCAGGTGTCATGTAGCACTTCGCGGGACCCAAGCTACGAGCGCGCAGGGCAGCGGGAAAGGAGCATTGATTTAGGGGAGCTACTTCGCAATTGCAGGGAGCGGGCAGGCTTGAGCGGGCTGGAGTCCACGGAGGGCGGCCCATTGCCAAGCAGCGCAGACAGGGAACGTGCATGGGTGTCTGGGCTGGAGTCCGAGGTGGACGGCCCATTGCTGTTGGACTATGACGAGGAGAGCATTGAAGAGGGGAGATTGTAGGAGAAGAAGAACGGCAGGTTGAAGGGAGGGGGAATGGGAGTAATGATGTGTCTAGTCTTTTTCAGAGGGGTCCGGCCTGGCGGAACACAGTGGATAGCGTGGCAGCCCCCCCTTCACGACTGGTTAGGCAGCGGGATCCGGTCAGGACGCCGACCTTGACGCCAGGTAAGGCACATGAGCACACGCGGGAGGGGGGGAGCTGGCGGGTGAAGCAGAGGGTGAAAGGGGGGCCGGCAGGTGCAGAACCACAGGCCATGGTGTCGGTGGGCATGGACGCTCGGGGGGGAGGGGGAAGGGGAGGTGCGCTTGAGGAAGGGGGCGTATGTGAAAGATACGGGTGTGGGGACAGAGGCGCCACGACAGGGGGAGGATAAGACCGAAGGGTCTGCAGTACCTGGCTCCTCGGAGGAGCAAGGGGCAGGGTCGTCCGGGGTGACCGACGGGGGAGGAAAGGACGATGGAGGGGCGTCCGAGGAGAAGGGAAAGGAGAGTCACGACATTCCGGCCAAAAAGTTGCTGTACATGGGGATCACCAAACCATTGGGGGCTCATCTTACGTTGGCCACCAAAGAAAAGATATGGAAGGGCGAATACGTGGACATGCTGAAGCTTTTACATAGAGAGCTTACAGCAAAAGAAGGGTCCAAAGAGGAGGAGCTAGAGCTGGCCAAGAGGCCGAGGGTGCCCATGACCATTGAGAATTGGTCAGCGGCTTTTCTGATTTTCGCCAGTGTGTACTGTGAGAAGTACCCCGAGAGGTCCGTGGCATTGTTCAAATACATGGACGTGATTCGGCGGGCACAGGTCACGTACGGAGGGTACGCGTGGTCGCATTACGATGAGGAGTTTTGGGCTCGGTACGCCTGGGATCCGGAGGCAAACTGGGGGGAGATAGACTCGGACTTATACCAGCAAACCATGGGGCGGGCCAAGTTCGGGAAAACGATATACACGGCGAGCGGTCTCCCTCTCGCTCCCCGCCCCTTTCCGAACCGCCCCACCCACGGGGGGTGGGGTCTGCGGGGAACAGCACCAGCGCAGTGGGAGCGTGCTGGGATTTTAACAAGGGCACGTGCGCAAGGCAATACTGCAGGTTTCGGCACGAATGTTCAAAGTGTGCAGGAAGGCATCCCGTGGTGCAATGCTGGGGGACGGGAGCCGGGAGACAGGGGCAGCAGTCCAACCAGGCGGGGCAGCAGCCATCAGGGGGTAGGGGCGGACGGGGAGGACAGGGGACTTTGGGAAAAGACTCATACTCCCATTAAGCAGGGCTGTCTTGAAGAATTTTTGGCATCCTATCCTCGGACTGAGGACACAGGGCTGTTGCAACAGGGTTTTCAGGAGGGGTTCCAGCTGGGCTATGAGGGTCTGAGGGCTGCTAGGTGGGCTGAGAATTTGAAGTCCGCCAAGACACACGGTCCGGTGGTGCGGGACAAATTGTTTAAAGAAGTCCGGGAAGTGCGTATGGCAGGTCCTTTCAGGAAAAGCCCCATCCGGGAGCTGATCATCTCCCCAATTGGAGTGGTGCCGAAGAAAGAACCGGGGCAATACAGGTTGATTCAACACCTGTCATGGCCAGAGGGGCGGCGGTTAATGATTTCATAGCGGCCGAGCTGTCGTCCGTATCCTACTCATCAGTAGACGTGGCGAGGCAATTGGTTGCGACAGTAGGGACGGGTGCCCTCATGGCAAAATGCGACATAAAGTCAGCATTTCGATTGCTCCCAGTACACCCGGCGGATTATCAGTTGTTGGGTATCCAGTTCGAGGGGTCCATCTTCGTGGACAAAGCACTGCCAATGGGCTGTTCCATATTGTGTGCCTTGTTTGAGCGCTTCAGTACATTCCTGCAGTGGGTTTTTCGTGGCGCACCGGTAAAGAGACGGTGACACACTACCTGGATGACTTTTTCCTGGTGGGACTGCCCGGTTCTGCGGACTGTCAGCAGCAGCTGGCTAGTTTTAAAGAGCTCATGGGCTACCTGGGTGTGCCCCTGACGCCAGAGAAGACACAGGGTCCCAGTACGGTGTTGTCATTTCTTGCTATTGAACTGGATTCAGGGGCGATGGAAGCCCGTTTGCCGGGGGACAAGAAAGTGCATATGCTGTTGTTGATTGACAGCTTGTTGACAAAAAAGAAGGTGATGGTCAGGGAGGTGCAGGTCCTGCTAGGACTTTTGAATTTTGCGTGCAGGGTGGTGCGAGCGGGGCGCACGTTTTGCAGACGGTTGGGTTTGTCTTTGGCGGGTTGGACCCTACCGCACCACCACATGCGCCTGTCGGCAGGCACTAAGGAGGACCTGCACATGTGGCGGACCTTTTTGGAGCAATTTAACGGCATTCCCATGGCAACCCCAGAAGAATGAGAATGGGATGTCACCATCTCCTCCAACGCGGCAGGGGCAGGAGGTTTTGGACTCTACTGGCAAGGGAGGTGGTGCGCAGAAGAATGGCCACCACATTGGAAGAACGGGGGAGGAGTATTGCGTTTCTGAAGCTCTTTCCACTGGTGGTGGCCGTGACAGTGTGGGCTCGGGAGTTGGCGCACAGGAAGGTGATCTTTAAGGTGGACAATATGTCGGTAGTTCAGGTTGTGAACAGACAGTCAGCCAGGGACGCTCAAGTTCTCAAGTTGTTGAGGGTTTTTGTGCTGCGATATTTGGAGCATGATATTTTGTTTCAAGCCAGACATGTGCCAGGAGTGGACAATGACATTGCGGACGCTTTGTCTCGTTCACAGTGGCAGAGGTTCCATGGGCTAGCCACGGAGGCGGACGAGGTTAGGACGCCGGTTCCAGCGGGGATGTGGTCTGTAGGAGACAAAGGGTCGTTCAGTTGGTAAGAGGGTCACTGGCGGTAAGAGGGTCACTGGCCTCATCCACTTGGAAGGCATACGAACAGGCGTGGCGGGAATTCCTTGACAGTGGCGCAACGCGACGTGGGCAGCACTGGGTTCAGGAGGAACAGGTAGTGCAATTCATTTTGACCATGATTGACAAGGGTTTGTCCAGAGTGACGATAGCGGGCAAGTTGTCGGCCATAGCTTTCATGGGGAAACTGTGGTGGGGCTACGCGCCTTCGGCGGGTGAATTGGGTACTCGACTACTGGAAGGCTGGGCGCGTGAAAGGGGTAGCAGATCTCAGCAGAGAAGGCCCCTGTCGGTCGGTATTTTGGCCGGCTTGATTCGGCTTATGCCGCAGATATGCCGCAGTGCAGAAGAAGCGGTTTTATTTTCCACGTTAATGTCGTGGATGTACTTCGGGGCCTTTCGGGTTTCGGAGCTGCTGGGTGCAAGGGGGGCACGAGGGATACGGTGGGGGGAGGTTGACTTGCGGGTTGACGCGGTGGCAGTACAACTTAAGCGTTCTAAGACGGATCAGCGGGGAGTGGGGAAGTGGGTGGTCATGGGACCAGTGGTGGACAAGATGTTGTGCCCCGCGGCCTGGGGGGGGATGCTGGCCAGGGGGTTGGTGCGGGATGACGGGGAGGTTTTTCAGCGGAAGGAGGGTGGCAGGGTGTCAGCGTCTCAGCTGCTTTGGGTCTTGAGGCGAGCCCTCCAAGGCTTGGGGGATGATCCTAGACAGTATGGGACCATTCATTCCGCATCGGTGCGGCCACAGACACAGCTAAGAGAGGGTGCGGGAGGGAAGACCTTATGCGCTTGGGGCGTTGGAAATCGGATTGCTTTAAAACATACATTCGGCTGCGGGGCATTGGGGAGGGGGACGCATGATGTTCATTTCCTTCCTCATATATGTGTCTTTGCAGGTGCGGTGGCGGGGCCTGCGGTGGTGGAACTATCCATCTTCATCATAGGACACTCTTTTGTTAAAAGGGCAGAACGTTACGAGTGTGTAAAAGGGAATGGTTTGAATTTGGGCTTGGACTCTCAGTTGTTTCGGTGTCATTGGCGAGGGAAAGGGGGTATGAGATGGCACGAGTTGTTTCCAGATTTAAACAGGGCAATCAGAGGTGGGATTTGTCCAGACGTTTTGATTATTCACTTGGGTGAGAATGACCTGGTGCAGTGCAAGGGTTTGGCCCTGTTAAAGCAAATGAAGAGGGATCTCTTGGAGATTAAACAGCAGTGCTCGGGTTGTTACGTGATCTGGTCGGAGTTTATTCCCAGGAGGCATTGGAGGGGAGGGGAGCGGGCAGCCGCGTTCGATAAGGCGAGGAGGAAGATCAACCGGGACATGCGTTTGTTTTGTGACAGTGAAGGTATTGGGAGAGTAGAACATCCGGAACTTCGATATGCAGCAGTCTACTTTTTCAGAGAAGATGGGGTGCATTTGTCCCGGTACGGAATGGAGTTGTATATAATTCAGATTAAGGAGGTTTTGGACAGGGCTTTGGACATACGTCGATATCCGAAACGACAGGGTCCCTAGTTGGGGGGGTCAGAAAAGTCTGGGGGCCAGAATTTTCTGAGTGGCGTTTTTTCCTGGGTAATAGTTGGTAGATCTGTTTACAGTTACAGTTTATGGGTTGGAAAAGGTCACTCCGGGAGCACGCAGGAAGGGGAAGTAGCATAGGAAGGTTACATAGATAACTAGGTTAGGAAAGGTTAAGAAGTTGCAAGTTTTTGGGGGTTTATAAATTGTTGCAAAAGGGAAAACTTTAGGGGAGGGGGTGGGGGGTAAGGTAGGAGGAAAATATTTAGTGAGGTTTAGTTTTGTACGGCATAGGCCAAGGAATTTGTTTGTAAGGTGCACCTGTCTTCAATAAAGCGGCCTTTTTCACACTAACAAGCTGGTCTGTGGTCTGTGCTGCACCCCCTTTTTGGCCCAAAAGAAACTCACAGACGTTTTCTGCGCCGGTGCAGCGCAGAAAAGAGGATCGTGATGCGGCCCCTGGAAGCATCCCTGTAATCCAAGAACCAGGAAAAACGAGCACAGCTCTGCTGATGCATCTCACGTCTGCCACCACAACACCTCCCAATATTCTGGGAGCGGCATCAGGGCACAGCTCCGCATAAGCACCTCAATCCTACCCTAGAACCCTCTCTGAGATTGCAGCACTGTCACTCATGCACAGCTCCATCAATACACTTCAGTTTTGACCTTCTGCACCCCCCTTGCTCCAGCAGTGAGACTCACACCGACCTACGAGACAGCTCTCCCAGTGCATCTCTACCAGGCTGAAACCTTGCCGCTCCTTCGCTCAGCTATCCAACCCCACCATTGTCTTAGAATTTCTCAATTTTTTGTTATTTTTGGCTCTTTTCTGAGGGGCACTTAAATTAAAAGATCTCAACGAGTAACTCTGATGCTTACTAGGGACACGTTGGATTGTCTTTCGGGTAGGAAGGCCTGAAAACGGGCAGTTAGTATCGGTAAGCACGGCCCTGGACGCTTATCATGCAAGGTCGAGGTTGGGGAGGTATTTTATTTTTTATTTTTACAGTTTTTATAGTTGTAGCTGGAGAGGTGCCCACTGTCCCTGTGCTATTGTGCAGAGAGCTCCAAGTATTTGGGAGCATCTGTTCGCCTACGAGTTTATCACAAACACCGGAGCAAATCTGGAAGAGAAAGAGATGGCAGTCACCAGACTGATCGTGGGCACAGGATCATTGCAAACAGTAATGTGGCACATTTTTGATTTACCCAATAGATGGTCACGAGCATCCATCTGTGTGACTGAGGTGTTAAAATGGCAGCTGGGTGCTGCCCTCAGAATATCCCACGACTAGCTTCTTTCACTTTCTTCTTCTACACGGGGCTCACTGGGTAGAATACACAAACAAACATTAGCAAAGCCAATAGGTTTCGCCATTGTGAGATCACCTGGCCTTGTTAATTTTTTTACAAGTTGCACAGCAGAACGAGCTGCTGGGCACCATGTCTCAAAGTAAAAAAAAGAAAACACAATGATAAATAAATAAATAAATAAATAATGCAGTCAACCCTGGCCACGTCAAAGCGCTTCTGTTTTTTTTTTTAACTTTAAGCCATGTTGCACAGCAGCTCGAGCTGCAGTGCAACATGTAAAAAAACATTGACAAAGCTAACAGATCTCGTATAGGCGAAACCTATTGGTTTTGCCAATGCTTGTTGAGATTTAAAATGATTGTTTATTTGCTTGTAGTGCTGGCGTCAGGGTGCCCTGAATCAGAATGTGAAGTCTGCTCTGTGCTGACAATGGGCAGAATAGTACAGCAGAGCGCAAAGTTAGCGTCTCAGCATTGGATCAACATCCTGTGCAAATCATGTAATCTCCCCAATGCCTTACAAACAAAAAAAAACAGATGTGTCTTTGTGTAATGTAACTGGAGCTCATATAACCCCTTCCGTGCTTCCGTCGGCCAACGGCCATCGCAAGCAATACCTGGCTAGTGCTGCGCACGTCCGTTGGCCAACGCGGCCCCGCCCACTCTTTCAAACCGCCGCACCGTGCCGGAAGTCGCGCCGCGGTTAAGCGGATAAAGCACGTCAGTACTTTCGAGCCCAGTAGAGCGGGAGGTGGGTTTTAATGAAACCACAGGAGCAGGTGGGGTGAAGGAGAGGACTACGGACGCATGGAGAGGACACCAGACACATTCACTCTCTAGGAGTGCATGTGGAATTTTTTTAAAAGAGTATCTGTGGCCAGTGGAAGGACATTGGCCACAGAAAGCAGTACTTGGTCCAAGCTCCACGGCTTGGACTAAGACTCGGAAGCGCGGAAGTCGGAGGCCAGGAGGAGCCGCTGACCAATAGGAAGACAAGAAACAAGGGTGACGTGGGAGCCAGTCAATTATAAATATAGGTAAGTAATGAGCAGACTCTAAGCTCCTTTTAAGATTTCTTTTTCACTACAGGAGATTCCGCAAGCACAATACAAGTGCTGTGCAAGCGAAACCCAATAACAGCCATTCCTACAGGTGGGCGGGTCATGTGGCCTAATAAGCTAATGCTTTCTACAGCAAGGATCTGTGTTTGACCCAAGGGTCACTGGTCTGAATTCTGGCATCCTCACTCAGCCTTGCATTCTTCAAAGACCAATAAAGTGAGCACCGTTAAGTAAACATTTATTATTTGTAAATATCTGTAACAGGCACCGTGGTTGTGAATGCATGCTCTAGTAATACAGATGCTATGTTATCCGATGGCACCTCACCACTTTTATCTCTCTAGTGCATGATGGTGGTGGTACAGACATGCCTTGCACAGCAGCACCCCCTTGTTCCTCCCATTGGTTTGATGCCCACAAAATCAGTGCCAACCACATTGGCTACGTTTTCAACTTTTAAGATCTGCTGACTCTGATTGGCACTCAGATGCTGGACAGCTGCCACACCTGGGAATATAAGCTGGGCCTCCACTCTTTCACTCCGAAGAATGTCATATTGACAAGACGTCCGCAGACTTACTCAGTGTTTAATTTGAGCTGGTGGTTGCAGCTGGGGCCCACCAGCACTCATTTTAGGGGTCCAGCACTAATTTTTCCACCTCAGAGTTTGTCCCAGTAATTAACAAAGCAAAACAAAACAAGGGGGGAAGAAAGAGAAAAACAGAAAAAAAGTGACAACGAAAGAAGGCAACGATGAAAAATAACCGAAAGGAGTGAAGTAAGTGGACATGGATTGTCTTGTGGTTGAGAAAAGAGGCAGGAGAAGGAACAAAGCCTTGGTATTGTGCAATTGTATCATTCAATAGTGCTGGTAATGGAGTTCTGAGCTAAACTTTGGGTACAAGTACGTATTCTTTTATAAATTAAGCATTGGACTTCCCGGTGCCTTCTTTTTGGAGTTGCTTGCTATCTGAATCTTTAAGTCTAGGCCAAAGACTGGAGCTTTGCCTATTGACCCAGTGCACCATGATGTCTTTCGATCTCCCAAAGATGGAGGAGGACTAACCTCACAAAGGCCACCAATGCCAAGTGAGCCTCCCCTCGAGCGATAACTCTGCATGGCAACCACATTTCCTAGTGCCATCTTTTGCCTGTTTGATTGTAGAAATCCTCAAGCATCACCCTTTCTAAGCGCTACTCTCCACTCTGTGTGAATCAAAGATTGATCCATCAGCAGTCTATTTAGCTTTGATGCTGGAAGGAGTATCTCCAAGTTTCCGTGACATTGTCTGGCAAAAAAACCACAAGGTGATGGATGAAATGCTTGAATTAATCTCAGCCACTGGCAGTCGCTCGGGCCACATCCCATTCCATTATTTTTCGCCCACCATGCGACCCAAGTTTGGACCCAGCCCTATGCAAATCAGTCTTGACCCTGCTCCAGTGGGAACAGACCAGCCCCAGCTGCCAAGCCAGGTCCTCCCTGAACCGGAATACAAGCAACCCAGGACCAGTTTCACCCCGATAAGGGCTCATCAGCCGAGCATAGCTTCATTCCAGTGGCACAGTGAGCATGCAACACTTCTCACCCCTACGTAAGCCAAATCCAAAGCTTTTGGATTCATCTGTGGGGCCCCCTTTGTGAGCCCACTGTCTTCTGTGGGCACATCACAAATGTTTGAAAGAGTTAAAGCTCATCCCAACCTTCTCCATCAGCAAATTTGGCCCATTTGGAACCAAGATTGATTGGTGTTGTTGCTGTCCTTGGGATATAGCCAGTGCCATGGAAATTATGTGATTCTGCAGCCACAATGTTTTATCCATAATTGTGGGTTTGCTTCACTTGCTACATAACTTATTCCATGATCTGAATAATTCGCAGATTTCAATAAAAAAAATTTCTAGCTCAAACTGATCAAATTTTTCTATAAATTCTGCCACAGGTTACTGTGCAATGGAAACTGGTCACCTTTTAGTTGATTACTGTATTTAGGGTGCTAGACTGATGTTAATGAGGTGACATTTGGCTTGTGTAAAAATAACTAAATGATGAAGTGATATTGCCACAAATAGTGCCACTTTACCCCGCGTCATTTTCCTTTTCCTGCCACATAATTTAGTGGACCCTGAGTCATAATTTTCTCCTCCCCTGCCACATAATTCTAGTGGCCTTGTTTTTAGTTCCTATAAGCTATAGGAGATCATTTGCCCTACACTCGGAGACAGCCCTGGCTTTCTGTGCAGTCCACCACTGGAATTTCCTAACCACAACAGATGGCTTCATGCCTATAATTGTTTTCCATTTGGGAATCAATCTGGTTGATTGGCCAGCCCCGAGATCCCATTGACCCATCAGAATTTGAACTTTCCAGCCATGACTTATAGATCCCAAGTCATCAATACAGAAATGCAGGTACCATGGGAGCCACATAAAGGTCAATTATGAACCTTAGTGAATTGGATGTGGAGACTTTGAATATTTTTTAACAAGTTTGATCCAATTTTTAATAGCATTGTGAATCTAGTGTTTTTCTTTTAGGGATTGGAGGATCAGTTGTCTATCTACCCGGGGCACGTCATAAAGTCAATATCGATGTTTTCCGTGTATGGTCCGATAGTGCACCTTCACAGAATCACATATTACATTATTCATCTTCCAGGGTAGCACCAGAGCCATCCATGTGCTGGAAATCCTAAAGATAACATTGGCAAAATTGTTTCAAAGGGAAAGGATCATGATGAGTAGTTATTGAGAGCACTCATGTGTGAAAAGCATAGAGATTGTAAACAGCATCGTGATTGTGAATGGTACGATTGGGGTTACAGCTTAAAACATTTTATATTAGAGATGGCTGTTTCTTATTAGTTGTTTCATTTTTTACTGTGCAAACCTTTAAGACTTTAAGGTGTTTATTAACCTTGGCTGGACATTCCATCTTTATTTTTATTGTACTCATGATATTATATTTTATCAGTTCCCAGACTCAACATCACCATGCATGAATTAGACCATGTTTGTGCAATCAACTTAGCCCTGAGTGCCAAGGCTGTACACAGGCTGGATTTTTCAATAAAGACCCAGAACCCAAATTCTGGTCAGTAGAGAATACACACAGTCTCACCATTGACACTGCAAGATGGTACCTACAGCTTCACGGATCTGGGAAAAATACTGACATGTGACATGAGGCTTCTGTAGCTGTTCCAGTTATTCTATTCTTTGTTTTTAAGTTGTGGAAGAGTGCACCAACCAGGAGGCTTCTCATTGGTTATAATGTTCCTTGCACTCATGAATGAGTTTAACAGCATCCTTTGCTGCACCTGTGTTGGTGCCAGGGCAAACGTAAGCAAATTAATTCCAAATGGATTCTATGGCCATCTATAATTGTTTTAGTCTACCAGTTAACCAGCATTCAGCACACCAAATTTCAGATTGCTGTAGTGGTCAAAAAAGAAATGGGACCTTTGTTTTCATCATTGTAGTTTGTAATCTACTACCAAAAACAATAATAGTGGTTAAAGGCCTTCATCCTGAGATACAGGCACAAGGGCCTAAAACAAGGGAGAGGGACATATAATGCTATAATGCTGTGAGACTATTGCACCCACCGAGAGTTGAATGTTCTAAAATAAACAGGGAAAAACAGAAAGATAAGCGTTGGAATTCTGGAGTAGAAGTTCCATATATTAGCCAATAATGTCCTGGAGGCACGTCAGTGCCTTCAATGGAAATCTTAACATTCCAATGTTCTAATATAGCACTATAGCCTGCTGCTGAGGGCTATAACAGTTGTCAAAAGCCCTCTTACCGAGTTATAAGCCTGAGCTGCAGGCTAGGGCCTATAACTAAGCAGAGGGCCTCTAACAACCCTTATAGCCAGAGGCAGAAGCGCGATTATGCTATTAGAACATTCCACTCTTTGAGAGTTGAATGCTGTAAATTAAAAAGGGAGAAATAGAAAGACAATCTTTAGAATGCTGGAGCAGAATGTCTCCACCGTCCATTATTGGTTCTGAGCCTCTACGTTGTCTTCAATGGCGCTCTTAACATTCCATTGTTCTGATAGAGCATTATAGTCTGCTGCGGAGTGTTATAACAGTTGTTAAAGATCCTGGATCTCAGATATAGGACTGAGCCACAGACTTTGACCTATAACAAGGGAGAGAGCCTTTAACAACTATTATAACGAAAGGCAACAGACTCTAATATTATTAGAACATTCCATCCGCTGATGGTAAAATGTCATAAAGTAAGAGGAAGGAACAGAAAGAGAAACTTTGGAATACTGAAGCAAAAGGTCTGTACAAACCATTATTGACTGGGAGCTACTTCATAATCTTCAATGGAGCTCACACCATAGTCTAATGAAACATAAAGAAATGTCTATTGATTACTTTCTTTACTACCAGTCCTTTAAGATACTTTCACTATCTCTCTCAAATTATCATTGTAGTTCACAGGATTAGCAGATTTTGAAAGTGAAGTCTCCCATATTGCCTTCTGAGTGTTTTATGCTCATATTAGCAGGAGCGGCAGGTAACATATAAAAGCGGTGGGCGGGCGAAGTGCCCCACCGCATCCCAAAACACATTTCCATTAAAAAAGAATACAAAATAATAACACTTGCATGCATTACAATTACATTAAAAATAAAATAAATCCACTTACCTGTGCTGCGTCCTCAGTGTCCTTGCAGTCCGTGGCTCCGGCGGGCTCCAGCGGAAGCAGAAACTTCCCTAACCAATCAGACGCTGCTCTCGTGCTGCATGAGAGCAGCGCCTGGATTGGATGGAACGTCCTGGCTAGATGCTCCTTTAGGCCCTGTAGGCCTGTGCTTGGTCTTCACCAAGCTGTCCAAGACAGCTTGGTGGAGACCTGCAACGTGCGCATGTCACTCTGGCCGGCTCAAGAGAACCGGCCAAACGGACTTACACACTTTGCAGTGTCAGGCCAGCCACATCACCAGTCCTCCGAACAGCAGAGGACATGCACCTCTTCCATCCCGCCTCCTGGGCAGGCTGATAGCTGTGGGGGGGGGGCTTTGTGAATAATAAAATGGAAATGAAATCATTTCATTGCTCACATTGCTTTAGCGCGGCTGGCGTCGCCTCCCCGCCCTCACGAAGAAACCGCCGCAGCATATTAGCATGTAAACAATAAAACATCTATTTAGTGGCAGTGTATTGGAAATATATGCACTCTTAAGTAACTGATCACCATTTGGTGTATTGACTGGAAAATAGGCAGCACCTCATTGCCCTCACCTCTGCCTCACAGGTGCACACTGCACATGCTGGATTTGGGCGATATTGAAGACTTCCCCCTCGCATGCGCAGCATGTGTTTGTACACAGCTGGGCTTCACTGCTACTTCCAGACCTGACAGTACTGCCTCAGAGCAGTCTTTTAATCTCCTTCTCCTTCCCTCAAGACTGGTGAGGCTCCGCCCCCTATGCCCTCATGCAGGAACCACCACTGGAAACACAAGGTAGTAATTGCTCTTTGCGTTTCTGAGCTCTGCCGTAAGCAAAATAATAACTAATGCGGAGACTTTTTGAGTTAATAAATATGCTGAAGACGCAAAATAGGGCTTTGGGGGGGGTGGCCGACCAGCGGGAGGCTTGCCCCTCCCGGGGGATTTTGGGCTGGGGGTGCAGTCAGAGCCCAATTGGGCTTGTTGGGCTGCACTTGGGCTAGGTTTGGGCTGGGGGCTATTTAGCCGGCCATTTCGTGTCACTGGCCACCATTTCGGTGGTAGTGAAACGACAGCTGGCTTGGTTAGGGCTGGGGAGCGATTTTGTCACTTTAGTCGGGGTTTTGCGGTGGTTACGCGCCGTGTGTTTCTTGTGGCTGGTTGCTTGTCTTGTGGCCGGGTTCGCGATGTATCCAGCTCAGGCGGAGGACCCACGTGTGAGGGAGGCGCTTCGCCTCTTGGCGGAGGCGGGCCGCACGGACATGCTGCGGCCCGCAATAGAGGTGAGACCTCCTAGGCAGGCCGCGAGCCGGGTCGCGGCAGTGGTTTTAGCGTGCTTGCCGAGCGGACCCGTAAGCGCCGCACACATGCGGCAGGGGGCGCGGCCGCACGGCCAAGGCAGCCGCACGGTCTAAGAAGACGCGAGGTGGGGGGTGGGTCGCGGTTACGCGGCCCGCTCTGGTTTTCCAGGCAGGGGCTGGGGGGGCACCATTGCCACGCAAGCAGGCGAAGACTGCTCAGGGCAGCGGGGGGTCGCCCCCGCTGCACTGGGCAGCGGCCGGTCCTCCCCCCTATTGGTAGAGGAGGCCCCATTAGCTAAGAAGGTGGCGAGATGTGCGCAGAGCACCGGGGGGGCCGCCCCCACTACAGTAGGTAGCGGCTGGTCCTCCCCTCTATTGGTAGAGAGTAGTGAGGAGGGGGATTCTGCAGGGGGGGAGCGGATAGCAGGGGGGGTGCGCAGGGCAGAAAGGGGGGGCCCGGGGAGCGGAGCAGGGTGCCAAGAGGTCCTTGGGTGTGTGTGGGGGTAGGGTGGCCGGGGGGTGGGGGGGTGCGCGGCCAGCAGACACCAGGGGGGGGCCCAGTGGCAAGGCGGGTAGCTGGGAGGGGGCATTGGGGGGACCAGCTGAGTTTCGAGAAGTGGCGGCAAGGGAGGGGGGGCCATGTTGGGGACCAATGCCGTCCTTGGAAATAGGGGGATGGCTGGAGAGGGCCCCGGAGGGGCTCATGAACCAGTGGATGGAGAAGGGAGGGTGGGGGGGGGGCCTCGGGGGCGGGGAGGAGTGCAGGGGGAGCTGGGGCCATGGAGGCTTGTTGCAGGCTGGCCGGGTCCGGGACGGCGGCACGAGCAGGAAGGTGGTGGAGGCTTTGGAGTGGAGCGATAAGGAGGGGGCGGATGGGGGTTTCCCGGGGGGAGGCGTGGGGCGCCCCAATCGGGGTGGGGGGTCTGGGGCACGGGGAGGCAAGCCAGGTTGGCGGGGGGGACATTCCTCAGGTGCGTCGGACACGGGGCGGGTGGCGGATGGTCGTTGGTTTGGAGACTCTGGGTTTGTAGGGTCAGAGGGCAGGACTAACCCCGGCATGTCGGACTCCACTTCTTTTTGGCAGGGGCGGCAGGCGAGGTACTCGGGAGAGTTGCATGCGGCTCCACCCCACCGAGAGGATGGACCGGCTCTGCCTCATGCGGGCGGCCGCGCTCCAACGAGGGACGTCCAGGAGGTTGTGTGCAGGAGGAGGGGCGACCGGTCGCCGGTGTCCCAACCCCGGTGGGTCGATGCGGCCTCAAGGGGACAGGCCCAGGTGTCATGTAGCACTTCGCGGGACCCAAGCTACGAGCGCGCAGGGCAGCGGGAAAAGATCATTGATTTAGGGGAGCTACTTAGCAATTGCAGGGAGCGGGCAGGCTTGAGCTGGCTGGAGTCCACGGAGGGCGGCCCATTGCCAAGCAGCGCAGACAGGGAACGTGCATGGGTGTCTGGGCTGGAGTCCGAGGTGGACGGCCCATTGCTGTTGGACTATGACGAGGAGAGCATTGAAGAGGGGGAGATTGTAGGAGAAGAAGAACGGCAGGTTGAAGGGAGGGGGGATGGGAGTAATGATGTGTCTAGTCTTTTTCAGAGCGGTCCGGCCTGGCGGAACACAGTGGATAGCGTGGCAGCCCCCCCATCACGACTGGTTAGGCGGCGGGATCCGGTCAGGACGCCGACCTTGACGCCAGGTAAGGCACGTGAGCACACGCGGGAGGGGCGGAGCTGGCGGGTGAAGCAGAGGGTGAAAGGGGGGCCGGCAGGTGCAGAACCACAGGCCATGGTGTCGGTGGGCATGGACGCTCGGGGGGGAGGGGGAAGGGTAGGTGCGCTTGAGGAAGGGGGCGTATGTGAAAGATACGGGTGTGGGGACCGAGGCGCCGCGACAGGGGGAGGATAAGACCGAAGGGTCTGCAGTACCTGGCTCCTCGGAGGAGCAAGGGGCGGGGTCGTCCGGGGTGACCGACGGGGGAGGAAAGGACGATGGAGGGGCGCCGAGGAGAAGGGAAAGGAGAGTCACGACATTCCGGCCAAAAAGTTGCTGTACATGGGGATCACCAAACCATTGGGGGCTCATCTTACGTTGGCCACCAAAGAAAAGATATGGAAGGGCGAATACGTGGACATGCTGAAGCTTTTACATAGAGAGCTTACAGCGAAAGAAGGGTCCAAAGAGGAGGAGCTAGAGCTGGCCAAGAGGCCGAGGGTGCCCATGACCATTGAGAATTGGTCAGCGGCTTTTCTGATTTTCGCCAGTGTGTACTGTGAGAAGTACCCCGAGAGGTCCGTGGCATTGTTCAAATACATGGACGTGATTCGGCGGGCTCAGGTCACGTACGGAGGGTACGCGTGTTCGCATTACGACGAGGAGTTTTGGGCTCGGTTCGCCTGGGATCCGGAGGCAAACTGGGGGGAGATAGACTCGGACTTATACCAGCAAACCATGGGGGGGGGGGCAAGTTCGGGAAAACGATATACACGGCGAGCGGTCTCCCTCTCGCTCCCCGCCCCTTTCCGAACCGCCCCACCCACGGGGGGTGGGGTCTGCGGGGAACAGCACCGGCGCAGTGGGAGCGTGCTGGGATTTTAACAAGGGCACGTGCGCAAGGCAATACTGCAGGTTTCGGCACGAATGTTCAAAGTGTGCAGGAAGGCATCCCGTGGTGCAATGCTGGGGGACGGGAGCCGGGGGACAGGGGCAGCAGTCCAACCTGGCGGGGCAGCAGCCATCTGGGGGTAGGGGTGGACGGGGAGGACAGGGGACTTTGGGCAAAGACTCATACTCCCATTAAGCAGGGCTGTCTTGAAGAATTTTTGGCATCCTATCCTCGGACTGAGGACACAGGGCTGTTGCAACAGGGTTTTCAGGAGGGGTTCCGGCTGGGCTATGAGGGTCTGAGGGCTGCTAGGTGGGCTGAGAATTTGAAGTCCGCCAAGACACACTGTCCGGTGGTGCGGGACAAATTGTTTAAAGAAGTCCGGGAAGTGCGTATGGCAGGTCCTTTCAGGAGAAGCCCCATCCGGGACCTGATCATCTCCCCAATTGGAGTGGTGCCGAAGAAAGAACCGGGGCAATACAGGTTGATTCAACACCTGTCATGGCCAGAGGGGGCGGCGGTTAATGATTTCATAGCGGCCGAGCTGTCGTCCGTATCCTACTCATCAGTAGACATGGCGAGGCAATTGGTTGCGACAGTAGGGACGGGTGCCCTCATGGCAAAATGCGACATAAAGTCAGCATTTCGATTGCTCCCAGTACACCCGGTGGATTATCAGTTGTTGGGTATCCAGTTCAAGGGGTCCATCTTCGTGGACAAAGCACTGCCAATGGGCTGTTCCATATTGTGTGCCTTGTTTGAGCGCTTCAGTACATTCCTGCAGTGGGTTTTTTCGTGGCACACCGGTAAAGAGACGGGGACACACTACCTGGATGACTTTTTCCTGGTGGGACTGCCCGTTTCTGCGGACTGTCAGCAGCAGCTGGCTAGTTTTAAAGAGCTCATGGGCTACCTGGGTGTGCCCCTGATGCCAGAGAAGACACAGGGTCCCAGTACGGTGTTGTCATTTCTTGCTATTGAACTGGATTCAGGGGCGATGGAAGCCCGTTTGCCGGGGGACAAGAAAGTGCATATGCTGTTGTTGATTGACAGCTTGTTGACAAAAAAGAAGGTGACGGTCAGGGAGGTGCAGGTCCTGCTAGGACTTTTGAATTTTGCGTGCAGGGTGGTGCGAGCGGAGCGCACGTTTTGCAGACGGTTGGGTTTGTCTTTGGCGGGTTGGACCCTACCGCACCACCACATGCGCCTGTCGGCAGGCACTAAGGAGGACCTGCGCATGTGGCGGACCTTTTTGGAGCAATTTAACAGCATTCCCATGGCAACCCCAGAAGAATGAGAATGGGATGTCACCATCTCCTCCAACGCGGCAGGGGCAGGAGGTTTTGGACTCTACTGGCAAGGGAGGTGGTGCGCAGAAGAATGGCCACCACATTGGAAGAACGGGGGGAGGAGTATTGCGTTTCTGAAGCTCTTTCCACTGGTGGTGGCCGTGACAGTGTGGGCTCGGGAGTTGGCGCACAGGAAGGTGATCTTTAAGGTGGACAATATGTCGGTAGTTCAGGTTGTGAACAGACAGTCAGCCAGGGACGCTCAAGTTCTCAAGTTGTTGAGGGTTTTTGTGCTGCGATATTTGGAGCATGATATTTTGTTTCAAGCCAGACATGTGCCAGGAGTGGACAATGACATTGCGGACGCTTTGTCTCGTTCACAGTGGCAGAGGTTCCATGGGCTAGCCACGGAGGTGGACGAGGTTAGGACGCCGGTTCCAGCGGGGATGTGGTCTGTAGGAGACAAAGGGTCGTTCAGTTGGTAAGAGGGTTACTGGCCTCATCCACTTGGAAGGCATACGAACAGGCGTGGCGGGAATTCCTTGACAGTGGCGCAACGCGACGTGGGCAGCACTGGGTTCGGGAGGAACAGGTAGTGCAATTCATTTTGACCATGATTGACAAGGGTTTGTCCAGAGTGACGATAGCGGGCAAGTTGTCGCCCTAGCTTTCATGGGGAAACTGTGGTGGGGCTACGCGCCTTCGGCGGGTGAATTGGGTAATCGACTACTGGAAGGCTGGGCGCGTGAGAGGGGTAGCAGATCTCAGCAGAGAAGGCCCCTGTCGGTCGGTATTTTGGCCGGCTTGATTCGGCTTATGCTGCAGATATGCCGCAGTGCAGAAGAAGCGGTTTTATTTTCCACGTTAATGTCGTGGATGTACTTCGGGGCCTTTCGGGTTTCGGAGCTGCTGGGTGCAAGGGGGGCACGAGGGATACGGTGGGGGGAGGTTGACTTGCGGGTTGACGCGGTGGCAGTACAACTTAAGCGTTCTAAGACGGATCAGCGGGGAGTGGGGAAGTGGGTGGTCATGGGACCAGTGGTGGACAAGATGTTGTGCCCCGCGGCCTGGGGGGGGATGCTGGCCAGGGGGTTGGTGCGGGATGACGGGGAGGTTTTTCAGCGGAAGGAGGGTGGCAGGGTGTCAGCGTCTCAGCTGCTTTGGGTCTTGAGGCGAGCCCTCCAAGGCTTGGGGGATGATCCTAGACAGTATGGGACCCATTCATTCCGCATCGGTGCGACCACAGACACAGCTAAGAGAGGGTGCGGGAGGGAAGACCTTATGCGCTTGGGGCGTTGGAAATCGGATTGCTTTAAAACATACATTCGGCTGCGGGGCATTGGGGAGGGGGACGCATGATGTTCATTTCCTTCCTCATATATGTGTCTTTGCAGGTGCGGTGGCGGGGCCTGCGGCGGTGGAACTGTCCATCTTCATCATAGGACACTCTTTTGTTAAAAGGGCAGAACGTTACGAGTGTGTAAAAGGGAATGGTTTGAATTTGGGCTTGGACTCTCAGTAGTTTCGGTGTCATTGGCGAGGGAAAGTGGGTATGAGATGGCACGAGTTGTTTCCAGATTTAAACAGGGCAATCAGAGGTGGGATTTGTCCAGACGTTTTGATTATTCACTTGGGGGAGAATGACCTGGTGCAGTGCAAGGGTTTGGCCCTGTTAAAGCAAATGAAGAGGGATCTCTTGGAGATTAAACAGCAGTGCTCGGGTTGTTACGTGATCTGGTCGGAGTTTATTCCCAGGAGGCATTGGAGGGGAGGGGAGCGGGCAGCCGCGTTCGATAAGGCGAGGAGGAAGATCAACCGGGACATGCGTTTGTTTTGTGACAGGGAAGGTATTGGGAGAGTAGAACATCCGGAACTTCGATATGCGGCAGTCTACTTTTTCAGAGAGGATGGGGTGCATTTGTCCCGGTACGGAATGGAGTTGTATATAATTCAGATTAAGGAGGTTTTGGACAGGCCTTTGGACATACGTCGATATCCGAAACGACAGGGTCCCTGGTTGGGGGGGTCAGAAAAGTCTGGGGGCCAGAATTTTCTGAGTGGCGTTTTTTCCTGGGTAATAGTTGGTAGATCTGTTTACAGTTACAGTTTATGGGTTGGAAAAGGTCACTCCGGGAGCACGCTGGAAGGGGAAGTAGCATAGGAAGGTTACATAGATAACTAGGTTAGGAAAGGTTAAGAAGTTGCAAGTTTTTGGGGGTTTATAAATGGTTGCAAAAGGGAAAACTTTAGGGGAGGGGGTGGGGGTAAGGTAGGAGGAATTTTTTTAGTGAGGTTTAGTTTTGTACGGCACAGGCCAAGGAATTTGTTTGTAAGGTGCACCTGTCTTCAATAAAGCGGCCTTTTTCACACTAACAAGCTGGTCTGTGGTCTGTGCTGCACCCCCTTTTTGGCCCAAAAGAAACTCACAGACGTTTTCTGCGCCGGTGCAGCGCAGAAAAGAGGATCGTGATGCGGCCCCTGGAAGCATCCCTGTAATCAAAGAACCAGGAAAAACGAGCACAGCTCTGCTGATGCATCTCACGTCTGCCACCACAACACCTCCCAATATTCTGGGAGCGGCATCAGGGCACAGCTCCGCATAAGCACCTTAATCCTACCCTAGAACCCTCTCTGAGATTGCAGCACTGTCACTCATGCACTTCAGTTTTGACCTTCTGCACCCCCCCCTTGCTCCAGCAGTGAGACTCACACCGACCTACGAGACAGCTCTCCGAGTGCATCTCTACCAGTCTGAAACCTTGCCGCTCCTTCGCTCAGCTATCCAACCCCACCATTGTCTTAGAATTTCTCAATTTTTTGTTATTTTTGGTTCTTTTCTGAGGGGCACTTAAATTAAAAGATCTCAACGAGTAACTCTGATGCTTACTAGGGACACGTTGGATTGTCTTTCGGGTAGGAAGGCCTGAAAACGGCCAGTTAGTATCGGTAAGCACGGCCCTGGACGCTTATCATGCAAGGTCGAGGTTGGGGAGGTATTTTATTTTTTATTTTTACAGTTTTTATAGTTGTAGCTGGAGAGGTGCCCACTGTCCCTGTGCTATTGTGCAGAGAGCTCCAAGTATTTGGGAGCATCTGTTCGCCTACGAGTTTATCACAAACACCGGAGCAAATCTGGAAGAGAAAGAGATGGCAGTCACCAGACTAATCGTGGGCACAGGATCATTGCAAACAGTAATGTGGCACATTTTTGATTTACCCAATAGATGGTCACGAGCATCCATCTGTGTGACTGAGGTGTTAAAATGGCAGCTGGGTGCTGCCCTCAGAATATCCCACGACTAGCTTCTTTCACTTTCTTCTTCTACACGGGGCTCACTGGGTAGAATACACAAACAAACATTAGCAAAGCCAATAGGTTTCGCCATTGTGAGATCACCTGGCCTTGTTAATTTTTTTACAAGTTGCACAGCAGAACGAGCTGCTGGGCACCATGTCTCAAAGTAAAAAAAAGAAAACACAATGATAAATAAATAAATAAATAAATAATGCAGTCAACCCTGGCCACGTCAAAGCGCTTCTGTTTTTTTTTTTAACTTTAAGCCATGTTGCACAGCAGCTCGAGCTGCAGTGCAACATGTAAAAACATTGACAAAGCTAACAGATCTCGTATAGGCGAAACCTATTGGTTTTGCCAATGCTTGTTGAGATTTAAAATGATTGTTTATTTGCTTGTAGTGCTGGCGTCAGGGTGCCCTGAATCAGAATGTGAAGTCTGCTCTGTGCTGACAATGGGCAGAATAGTACAGCAGAGCGCAAAGTTAGAGTCTCAGCATTGGCTCAACATCCTGTGCAAATCATGTAATCTCCCCAATGCCTTACAAACAAAAAAAAACAGATGTGTCTTTGTGTAATGTAACTGGAGCTCATATAACCCCTTCCGTGCTTCCGTCGGCCAACGGCCATCGCGAGAAATACCTGGCTCGTGCTGCGCACGTCCGTTGGCCAACGCGGCCCTGCCCACTCTTTCAAACCGCCGCACCGCGGCGGAAGTCGCGCCGCGGTTAAGCGGATAAAGCGCGTCAGTACTTTCGAGCCCAGTAGAGCGGGAGGTGGGTTTTAATGAAACCACAGGAGCAGGTGGGGTGAAGGAGAGGACTACGGACGCATGGAGAGGACACCAGACACATTCACTCTCTAGGAGTGCATGTGGATTTTTTTTTAAAAAGAGTATCTGTGGCCAGTGGAAGGACATTGGCCACAGAAAGCAGTACTTGGTCCAAGCTCCACGGCTTGGACTAAGACTCGGAAGCCCGGGCGGAAGTCGGAGGCCAGGAGGAGCCGCTGACCAATAGGAAGACAAGAAACAAGGGTGACGTGGGAGCCAGTCAATTATAAATATAGGTAAGTAATGAGCAGACTCTAAGCTCCTTTTAAGATTTCTTTTTCACTACAGGAGATTCCGCAAGCACAATGCAAGTGCTGTGCAAGCGAAACCCAATAACAGCCATTCCTACAGGTGGACGGGTCATGTGGCCTAATAAGCTAATGCTTTCTACAGCAAGGATCTGTGTTTGACCCAAGGGTCACTGGTCTGAATTCTGGCATCCTCACTCAGCCTTGCATTCTTCAAAGACCAATAAAGTGAGCACCGTTAAGTAAACATTTATTATTTGTAAATATCTGTAACAGGCACCGTGGTTGTGAATGTATGCTCTAGTAATACAGATGCTATGTTATCCGATGGCACCTCACCACTTTTATCTCTCTAGTGCATGATGGTGGTGGTACAGACATGCCTTGCACAGCAGCACCCCCTTGTTCCTCCCATTGGTTTGATGCCCACAAAATCAGTGCCAACCACATTGGCTACGTTTTCAACTTTTAAGATCTGCTGACTCTGATTGGCACTCAGATGCTGGACAGCTGCCACACCTGGGAATATAAGCTGGGCCTCCACTCTTTCACTCCGAAGAATGTCATATTGACAAGACGTCCGCAGACTTACTCAGTGTTTAATTTGAGCTGGTGGTTGCAGCTGGGGCCCACCAGCACTCATTTTAGGGGTCCAGCACTAATTTTTCCACCTCAGAGTTTGTCCCAGTAATTAACAAAGCAAAACAAAACAAGGGGGAAAGAAAGAGAAAAACAGAAAAAAAGTGACAACGAAAGAAGGCAACGATGAAAAATAACCGAAAGGAGTGAAGTAAGTGGACATGGATTGTCTCGTGGTTGAGAAAAGAGGCAGGAGAAGGAACAAAGCCTTGGTATTGTGCAATTGTATCATTCAATAGTGCTGGTAATGGACTTCTGAGCTAAACTTTGGGTACAAGTACGTATTCTTTTATAAATTAAGCATTGGACTTCCCGGTGCCTTCTTTTTGGAGTTGCTTGCTATCTGAATCTTTAAGTCTAGGCCAAAGACTGGAGCTTTGCCTATTGACCCAGTGCACCATGATGTCTTTCGATCTCCCAAAGATGGTGGAGGACTAACCTCACAAAGGCCACCAATGCCAAGTGAGCCTCCCCTCGAGCGATAACTCTGCATGGCAACCACATTTCCTAGTGCCATCTTTTGCCTGTTTGATTGTAGAAATCCTCAAGCATCACCCTTTCTAAGCGCTACTCTCCACTCTGTGTGAATCAAAGATTGATCCATCAGCAGTCTATTTAGCTTTGATGCTGGAAGGAGTATCTCCAAGTTTCCGTGACATTGTCTGGCAAAAAAAACCACAAGGTGATGGATGAAATGCTTGAATTAATCTCAGCCACTGGCAGTCGCTCGGGCCACATCCCATTCCATTATTTTTCGCCCACCATGCGACCCAAGTTTGGACCCAGCCATATGCAAATCAGTCTTGACCCTGCTCCAGTGGGAACAGACCAGCCCCAGCTGCCAAGCCAGGTCCTCCCTCAACCGGAATACAAGCAACCCAGGACCAGTTTCACCCCGATAAGGGCTCATCAGCCGAGCATAGCTTCATTCCAGTGGCACAGTGAGCATGCAACACTTCTCACCCCTACGTAAGCCAAATCCAAAGCTTTTGGATTCATCTGTGGGGCCCCCTTTGTGAGCCCACTGTCTTCTGTGGGCACATCACAAATGTTTGAAAGAGTTAAAGCTCATCCCAACCTTCTCCATCAGCAAATTTGGCCCATTTGGAACCAAGATTGATTGGTGTTGTTGCTGTCCTTGGGATATAGCCAGTGCCATGGAAATTATGTGATTCTGCAGCCACAATGTTTTATCCATAATTGTGGGTTTGCTTCACTTGCTACATAACTTATTCCATGATCTGAATAATTCGCAGATTTCAATAAAAAATGTTTCTAGCTCAAACTGATCAAATCTTTCTATAAATTCTGCCACAGGTTACTGTGCAATGGAAACTGGTCACCTTTTAGTTGATTACTGTATTTAGGGTGCTAGACTGATGTTAATGAGGTGACATTTGGCTTGTGTAAAAATAACTAAATGATGAAGTGATAGTGCCACAAATAGTGCCACTTTACCCCGCGTCATTTTCCTTTTCCTGCCACATAATTTAGTGGACCCTGAGTCATGATTTTCTCCTCCCCTGCCACATAATTCTAGTGGTCTTGTTTTTAGTTCCTATAAGCTATAGGAGATCATTTGCCCTACACTCGGAGACAGCCCTGGCTTTCTGTGCAGTCCACCACTGGAATTTCCTAACCACAACAGATGGCTTCATGCCTATAATTGTTTTCCATTTGGGAATCAATCTGGTTGATTGGCCAGCCCCGAGATCCCATTGACCCATCAGAATTTGAACTTTCCAGCCATGACTTATAGATCCCAAGTCATCAATACAGAAATGCAGGTACCATGGGAGCCACATAAAGGTCAATTATGAACCTTAGTGAATTCGATGTGGAGACTTTGAATATTTTTTAACAAGTTTGATCCAATTTTTAATAGCATTGTGAATCTAGTGTTTTTGTTTTAGGGATTGGAGGATCAGTTGTCTATCTACCCGGGGCACGTCATAAAGTCAATATCGATGTTTTCCGTGTATGGTCCGATAGTGCACCTTCACAGAATCACATATTACATTATTCATCTTCCAGGGTAGCACCAGAGCCATCCATGTGCTGGAAATCCTAAAGATAACATTGGCAAAATTGTTTCAAAGGGAAAGGATCATGATGAGTAGTTATTGAGAGCACTCATGTGTGAAAAGCATAGAGATTGTAAACAGCATCGTGATTGTGAATGGTACGATTGGGGTTACAGCTTAAAACATTTTATATTAGAGATGGCTGTTTCTTATTAGTCGTTTCATTTTTTACTGTGCAAACCTTTAAGACTTTAAGGTGTTTATTAACCTTGGCTGGACATTCCATCTTTATTTTTATTGTACTCATGATATTATATTTTATCAGTTCCCAGACTCAACATCACCATGCATGAATTAGACCATGATTGCGCAATCAACTTAGCCCTGAGTGCCAAGGCTGTACACAGGCTGGATTTTTCAATAAAGACCCAGAACCCAAATTCTGGTCAGTAGAGAATACACACAGTCTCACCATTGACACTGCAAGATGGTACCTACAGCTTCACGGATCTGGGAAAAATACTGACATGTGACATGAGGCTTCTGTAGCTGTTCCAGTTATTCTATTCTTTGTTTTTAAGTTGTGGAAGAGTGCACCAACCAGGAGGCTTCTCATTGGTTATAATGTTCCTTGCACTCATGAATGAGTTTAACATCATCCTTTGCTGCACCTGTGTTGGTGCCAGGGCAAACGTAAGCAAATTAATTCCAAATGGATTCTATGGCCATCTATAATTGTTTTAGTCTACCAGTTAACCAGCATTCAGCACACCAAATTTCAGATTGCTGTAGTGGTCAAAAAAGAAATGGGACCTTTGTTTTCATCATTGTAGTTTGTAATCTACTACCAAAAACAATAATAGTGGTTAAAGGCCTTCATCCTGAGATACAGGCACAAGGGCCTAAAACAAGGGAGAGGGACATATAATGCTATAATGCTGTGAGACTATTGCACCCACCGAGAGTTGAATGTTCTAAAATAAACAGGGAAAAACAGAAAGATAAGCGTTGGAATTCTGGAGTAGAAGTTCCATATATTAGCCAATAATGTCCTGGAGGCACGTCAGTGCCTTCAATGGAGATCTTAACATTCCAATGTTCTAATATAGCACTATAGCCTGCTGCTGAGGGCTATAACAGTTGTCAAAAGCCCTCTTACCGAGTTATAAGCCTGAGCTGCAGGCTAGGGCCTATAACTAAGCAGAGGGCCTCTAACAACCATTATAGCCAGAGGCAGAAGCGCTATTATGCTATTAGAACATTCCACTCTTTGAGAGTTGAATGCTGTAAATTAAAAAGGGAGAAATAGAAAGACAATCTTTAGAATGCTGGAGCAGAATGTCTCCACCGTCCATTATTGGTTCTGAGCCTCTACGTTGTCTTCAATGGCGCTCTTAACATTCCATTGTTCTGATAGAGCATTATAGTCTGCTGCGGAGGGTTATAACAGTTGTTAAAGATCCTGGATCTCAGATATAGGACTGAGCCACAGACTTTGACCTATAACAAGGGAGAGAGCCTTTAACAACTATTATAACGAAAGGCAACAGACTCTAATATTATTAGAACATTCCATCCGCTGATGGTAAAATGTCATAAAGTAGGAGGAAGGAACAGAAAGAGAAACTTTGGAATACTGAAGCAAAAGGTCTGTGCAAACCATTATTGACTGGGAGCTACTTCATAATCTTCAATGGAGCTCACACCATAGTCTAATGAAACATATAGAAATGTCTATTGATTACTTTCTTTACTACCAGTCCTTTAAGATACTTTCACCATCTCTCTCAAATTATCATTGTAGTTCACAGGATTAGCAGATTTTGAAAGTGAAGTCTCCCATATTGCCTTCTGAGGGGCAGATTTACAAGCCCCTTGCGCCACTTTTGCGTCACTTTTAACATGGGAAAAGTGACGCAAAAGTGGCGCAAGGAGCTTGTAAATATGCCACTGAGTGTTTTATGCTCATATTAGCAGGAGCGGCAGGTAACATATAAAAGCGGTGGGCGGGCGAAGTGCCCCACCGCATCCCAAAACACATTTCCATTAAAAAAGAATACAAAATAATAACACTTGCATGCATTACAATTACATTAAAAATAAAATAAATCCACTTACCTGTGCTGCGTCCTCAGTGTCCTTGCAGTCCGTGGCTCCGGCGGGCTCCAGCGGAAGCAGAAACTTCCCTAACCAATCAGACGCTGCTCTCGTGCTGCATGAGAGCAGCGCCTGGATTGGATGGAACGTCCTGGCTAGATGCTCCTTTAGGCCCTGTAGGCCTGTGCTTGGTCTTCACCAAGCTGTCCAAGACAGCTTGGTGGAGACCTGCAACGTGCGCATGTCACTCTGGCCGGCTCAAGACAACCGGCCAAACGGACTTACACACTTTGCAGTGTCAGGCCAGCCACATCACCAGTCCTCCGAACAGCAGAGGACATGCACCTCTTCCATCCCGCCTCCTGGGCAGGCTGATAGCTGTGGGGGGGGGGGGCTTTGTGAATACTAAAATGGAAATGAAATCATTTCATTGCCATTTTATTGCTCACATTGCTTTAGCGCGGCTGGCGTCGCCTCCCCCGCCCTCACGAAGAAACCGCCGCTGCATATTAGCATTTAAACAATAAAACATCTATTTAGTGGCAGTGTATTGGAAATATATGCACTCTTAAGTAACTGATCACCATTTGGTGTATTGACTGGAAAATAGGCAGCACCTCATTGCCCTCACCTCTGCCTCACAGGTGCACACTGCACATGCTGGATTTGGGCGATATTGAAGTCTTCCCCCTCGCATGCGCAGCATGTGTTTGTACACAGCTGGGCTTCACTGCTACTTCCAGACCTGACAGTACTGCCTCAGAGCAGTCTTTTAATCTCCTTCTCCTTCCCTCAAGACTGGTGAGGCTCCGCCCCTATGCCCTCATGCAGGAACCGCCACTGGAAACACAAGGTAGTAATTGCTCTTTGCGTTTCTGAGCTCTGCCGTAAGCAAAATAATAACTAATGCGGAGACTTTTTGAGTTAATAAATATGCTGAAGACGCAAAATAGGGCTTTGGGGGGGTGGCCGACCAGCGGGAGGCTTGCCCCTCCCGGGGGATTTTGGGCTGGGGGTGCAGTCAGAGCCCAATTGGGCTTGTTGGGCTGCACTTGGGCTAGGTTTGGGCTGGGGGCTATTTAGCCGGCCATTTCGTGTCACTGGCCACCATTTCGGTGGTAGTGAAACGACAGCCGGCTTGGTTAGGGCTGGGGATCGATTTTGTCGCTTTAGTCGGGGTTTTGCGGTGGTTACGCGCCGTGTGTTTCTTGTGGCCGGTTGCTTGTCTTGTGGCCGGGTTCGCGATGTATCCAGCTCAGGCGGAGGACCCACGTGTGAGGGAGGCGCTTCGCCTCTTGGCGGAGGCGGGCCGCACGGACATGCTGCGGCCCGCAATAGAGGTGAGAACTCCTAGGCAGGCCGCGAGCCGGGTCGCGGCGGTGGATTTAGCGTGCTTGCCGAGCGGACCCGTAAGCGCCGCACACATGCGGCAGGGGGGCGCGGCCGCACGGCCATGGCAGCCGCGCGGTCTAAGAAGACGCGAGGTGGGGGGTGGGTCGCGGTTACGCGGCCCGCTCTGGTTTTCCAGGCAGGGGCTGGGGGGGCACCATTGCCACGCAAGCAGGCGAAGACTGCTCAGGGCAGCGGGGGGGTCGCCCCCGCTGCACTGGGCAGCGGCCGGTCCTCCCCCCTATTGGTAGAGGAGGCCCCATTAGCTAAGAAGGTGGCGAGATGTGCGCAGAGCACTGGGGGGGCCGCCCCCACTACAGTAGGTAGCGGCTGGTCCTCCCCTCTATTGGTAGAGAGTAGTGAGGAGGGGGATTCTGCAGGGGGGGAGCGGATAGCAGGGGGGGTGCGCAGGGCAGAAAGGGGGGGACCAGGGGGCGGAGCAGGGTGCCAAGAGGTCCTTGGGTGTGTGTGGGGGTAGGGTGGCCGGGGGGTGGGGGGGTGCGCGGCCAGCAGACACCAGGGGGGGCCCAGTGGCTAGGCGGGTAGCCGGGAGGGGGCATTGGGGGACCAGCTGGGTTTCGGGAAGTGGCGGCAAGGGAGGGGGGGCCATGTTGGGGACCAATGCCGTCCTTGGAAATAGGGGGATGGCTGGAGAGGGCCCCGGAGGGGCTCATGAACCAGTGGACGGAGAAGGGAGGGTGGGGGGGGCCTCGGGGGCGGGGAGGAGTTCAGGGGGAGCTGGGGCCATGGAGGCTTGTTGCAGGCTGGCCGGGTCCGGGACGGCGGCACGAGCAGGAAGGTGGTGGAGGCTTTGGAGTGGAGCGCTGAGGAGGGGGCGGATGGGGGTTTCCCGGGGGGGAGGGCGTGGGGCGCCCCGATCGGGGTGGGGGGTCTGGGGCACGGGGAGGCAAGCCAGGTTGGTGGGGGGGGACATTCCTCAGGTGCGTCGGGCACGGGGCGGGTGGCGGATGGTCGTTGGTTTGGAGACTCTGGGTTTGTAGGGTCAGAGGGCAGGACTAACCCCGGCATGTCGGACTCCACTTCTTTTTGGCAGGGGCGGCAGGCGAGGTACTCGGGAGAGTTGCATGCGGCTCCACCCCACCGAGAGGATGGACCGGCTCTGCCTCATGCGGGCGGCCGCGCTCCAACGAGGGACGTCCAGGAGGTTGTGTGCAGGAGGAGGGGCGACCGGTCGCCGGTGTCCCAACCCCGGCGGGTCGATGCGGCCTCAAGGGGACAGGCCCAGGTGTCATGTAGCACTTCGCGGGACCCAAGCTACGAGCGCGCAGGGCAGCGGGAAAAGAGCATTGATTTAGGAGAGCTACTTCGCAATTGCAGGGAGCGGGCAGGCTTGAGCTGGCTGGAGTCCACGGAGGGCGGCCCATTGCCAAGCAGCGCAGACAGTGAACGTGCATGGGTGTCTGGGCTGGAGTCCGAGGTGGACGGCCCATTGCTGTTGGACTATGACGAGGAGAGCATTGAAGAGGGGGAGATTGTAGGAGAAGAAGAACGGCAGGTTGAAGGGAGGGGGGATGGGAGTAATGATGTGTCTAGTCTTTTTCAGAGCGGTCCGGCCTGGCGGAACACAGTGGATAGCGTGGCAGCCCCCCCATCACGACTGGTTAGGTGGCGGGATCCGGTCAGGACGCCGACCTTGACGCCAGGTAAGGCACGTGAGCACACGCGGGAGGGGCGGAGCTGGCGGGTGAAGCAGAGGGTGAAAGGGGGGCCGGCAGGTGCAGAACCACAGGCCATGGTGTCGGTGGGCATGGACGCTCGGGGGGGAGGGGGAAGGGTAGGTGCGCTTGAGGAAGGGGGCGTATGTGAAAGATACGGGTGTGGGGACAGAGGCACCGCGACAGGGGGAGGATAAGACCGAAGGGTCTGCAGTACCTGGCTCCTCGGAGGAGCAAGGGGCGGGGTCGTCCGGGGTGACCGACGGGGGAGGAAAGGACGATGGAGGGGCGCCGAGGAGAAGGGAAAGGAGAGTCACGACATTCCGGCCAAAAAGTTGCTGTACATGGGGATCACCAAACCATT
Organism: Calotriton arnoldi; assembly: GCA_963921515.1. NCBI lineage: Eukaryota > Metazoa > Chordata > Amphibia > Caudata > Salamandridae > Calotriton > Calotriton arnoldi. The sequence continues at coordinate 2,201,529 of CAWUFW010000919.1, read as the reverse complement.
GGGGGCTCATCTTACGTTGGGCACCAAAGAAAAGATATGGAAGGGCGAATACGTGGACATGCTGAAGCTTTTACATAGAGAGCTTACAGCGAAAGAAGGGTCCAAAGAGGAGGAGCTAGAGCTGGCCAAGAGGCCGAGGGTGCCCATGACCATTGAGAATTGGTCAGCGGCTTTTCTGATTTTCGCCAGTGTGTACTGTGAGAAGTACCCCGAGAGGTCCGTGGCATTGTTCAAATACATGGACGTGATTCGGCGGGCACAGGTCACGTACGGAGGAGGTCGCATTACGACGAGGAGTTTTGGGCTCGGTTCGCCTGGGATCCGGAGGCAAACTGGGGGGAGATAGACTCGGACTTATACCAGCAAACCATGGGGGGGGGCCAAGTTCGGGAAAACGATATACACGGCGAGCGGTCTCCCTCTCGCTCCCCGCCCCTTTCCGAACCGCCCCACCCACGGGGGGTGGGGTCTGCGGGGAACAGCACCGGCGCAGTGGGAGCGTGCTGGGATTTTAACAAGGGCACGTGCGCAAGGCAATACTGCAGGTTTCGGCACGAATGTTCAAAGTGTGCAGGAAGGCATCCCGTGGTGCAATGCTGGGGGACGGGAGCCGGGGGACAGGGGCAGCAGTCCAACCAGGCGGGGCAGCAGCCATCAGGGGGTAGGGGCGGACGGGGAGGACAGGGGACTTTGGGCAAAGACTCATACTCCCATTAAGCAGGGCTGTCTTGAAGAATTTTTGGCATCCTATCCTCGGACTGAGGACACAGGGCTGTTGCAACAGGGTTTTCAGGAGGGGTTCCGGCTGGGCTATGAGGGTCTGAGGGCTGCTAGGTGGGCTGAGAATTTGAAGTCCGCCAAGACACACGGTCCAGTGGTGCGGGACAAATTGTTTAAAGAAGTCCGGGAAGTGCGTATGGCAGGTCCTTTCAGGAGAAGCCCCATCCTGGACCTGATCATCTCCCCAATTGGAGTGGTGCCGAAGAAAGAACCGGGGCAATACAGGTTGATTCAACACCTGTCATGGCCAGAGGGGGCGGCGGTTAATGATTTCATAGCGGCCGAGCTGTCGTCCGTATCCTACTCATCAGTAGACGTGGCGAGGCAATTGGTTGCGACAGTAGGGACGGGTGCCCTCATGGCAAAATGCGACATAAAGTCAGCATTTCGATTGCTCCCAGTACACCCGGCGTATTATCAGTTGTTGGGTATCCAGTTCAAGGGGTCCATCTTCGTGGACAAAGCACTGCCAATGGGCTGTTCCATATCGTGTGCCTTGTTTGAGCGCTTCAGTACATTCCTGCAGTGGGTTTTTTCGTGGCGCACCGGTAAAGAGACGGTGACACACTACCTGGATTACTTTTTCCTGGTGGGACTGCCCGTTTCTGCGGACTGTCAGCAGCAGCTGGCTAGTTTTAAAGAGCTCATGGGCTACCTGGGTGTGCCCCTGATGCCAGAGAAGACACAGGGTCCCAGTACGGTGTTGTCATTTCTTGCTATTGAACTGGATTCAGGGGCGATGGAAGCCCGTTTGCCGGGGGACAAGAAAGTGCATATGCTGTTGTTGATTGACAGCTTGTTGACAAAAAAGAAGGTGACGGTCAGGGAGGTGCAGGTCCTGCTAGGACTTTTGAATTTTGCGTGCAGGGTGGTGCGAGCGGGGCGCACGTTTTGCAGACGGTTGGGTTTGTCTTTGGCGGGTTGGACCCTACCGCACCACCACATGCGCCTGTCGGCAGGCACTAAGGAGGACCTGCGCATGTGGCGGACCTTTTGGAGCAATTTAACAGCATTCCCATGGCAACCCCAGAAGAATGAGAATGGGATGTCACCATCTCCTCCAACGCGGCAGGGGCAGGAGGTTTTGGACTCTACTGGCAAGGGAGGTGGTGCGCAGAAGAATGGCCACCACATTGGAAGAACGGGGGGAGGAGTATTGCGTTTCTGAAGCTCTTTCCACTGGTGGTGGCCGTGACAGTGTGGGCTCGGGAGTTGGCGCACAGGAAGGTGATCTTTAAGGTGGACAATATGTCGGTAGTTCAGGTTGTGAACAGACAGTCAGCCAGGGACGCTCAAGTTCTCAAGTTGTTGAGGGTTTTTGTGCTGCGATATTTGGAGCATGATATTTTGTTTCAAGCCAGACATGTGCCAGGAGTAGACAATGACATTGCGGACGCTTTGTCTCGTTCACAGTGGCAGAGGTTCCATGGGCTAGCCACCGAGGCGGACGAGGTTAGGACGCCGGTTCCAGCGGGGATGTGGTCTGTAGGAGACAAAGGGTCGCTCAGTTGGTAAGAGGGTCACTGGCCTCATCCACTTGGAAGGTATACGAACAGGCGTGGCGGGAATTCCTTGACAGTGGCGCAACGCGACGTGGGCAGCACTGGGTTCGGGAGGAACAGGTAGTGCAATTCATTTTGACCATGATTGACAAGGGTTTGTCCAGAGTGACGATAGCGGGCAAGTTGTCGGCCATAGCTTTCATGGGGAAACTGTGGTGGGGCTACGCGCCTTCGGCGGGTGAATTGGGTACTCGACTACTGGAAGGCTGGGCGCCTGAGAGGGGTAGCAGATCTCAGCAGAGAAGGCCCCTGTCGGTCGGTATTTTGGCCGGCTTGATTCGGCTTATGCCGCAGATATGACGCAGTGCAGAAGAAGCGGTTTTATTTTCCACGTTAATGTCGTGGATGTACTTCGGGGCCTTTCGGGTTTTGGAGCTGCTGGGTGCAAGGGGGGCACGAGGGATACGGTGGGGGGAGGTTGACTTGCGGGTTGACGCGGTGGCAGTACAACTTAAGCGTTCTAAGACGGATCAGCGGGGAGTGGGGAAGTGGGTGGTCATGGGACCAGTGGTGGACAAGATGTTGTGCCCCGCGGCCTGGGGGGGGATGCTGGCCAGGGGTTGGTGCGGGATGACGGGGAGGTTTTTCAGCGGAATGAGGGTGGCAGGGTGTCAGCGTCTCAGCTGCTTTGGGTCTTGAGGTGAGCCCTCCAAGGCTTGGGGGATGATCCTAGACAGTATGGGACCCATTCATTCCGCATCGGTGCGGCCACAGACACAGCTAAGAGAGGGTGCGGGAGGGAAGACCTTATGCGCTTGGGGCGTTGGAAATCGGATTGCTTTAAAACATACATTCGGCTGCGGGGCATTGGGGAGGGGGACGCATGATGTTCATTTCCTTCCTCATATATGTGTCTTTGCAGGTGCGGTGGCGGGGCCTGCGGCGGTGGAACTGTCCATCTTCATCATAGGACACTCTTTTGTTAACAGGGCAGAACGTTACGAGTGTGTAAAAGGGAATGGTTTGAATTTGGGCTTGGACTCTCAGTAGTTTCGGTGTCATTGGCGAGGGAAAGGGGGTATGAGATGGCACGAGTTGTTTCCAGATTTAAACAGGGCAATCAGAGGTGGGATTTGTCCAGACGTTTTGATTATTCACTTGGGGGAGAATGACCTGGTGCAGTGCAAGGGTTTGGCCCTGTTAAAGCAAATGAAGAGGGATCTCTTGGAGATTAAACAGCAGTGCTCGGGTTGTTACGTGATCTGGTCGGAGTTTATTCCCAGGAGGCATTGGAGGGGAGGGGAGCGGGCAGCCACGTTCGATAAGGCGAGGAGGAAGATCAACCGGGACATGCGTTTGTTTTGTGACAGTGAAGGTATTGGGAGAGTAGAACATCCGGAACTTTGATATGCGGCAGTCTACTTTTTCAGAGAAGATGGGGTGCATTTGTCCCGGTACGGAATGGAGTTGTATATAATTCAGATTAAGGAGGTTTTGGACAGGGCTTTGGACATACGTCGATATCCGAAACGACAGGGTCCCTAGTTGGGGGGGTCAGAAAAGTCTGGGGGCCAGAATTTTCTGAGTGGCGTTTTTTCCTGGGTAATAGTTAGTAGATCTGTTTACAGTTACAGTTTATGGGTTGGAAAAGGTCACTCCGGAAGCACGCAGGAAGGGGAAGTAGCATAGGAAGGTTACATAGATAACAAGGTTAGGAAAGGTTAAGAAGTTGCAAGTTTTTGGGGGTTTATAAATGGTTGCAAAAGGGAAAACTTTAGGGGAGCGGGTGGGGGGTAAGGTAGGAGGACATTTTTTAGTGAGATTTAGTTTTGTACGGCACAGGCCAAGGAATTTGTTTGTAAGGTGCACCTGTCTTCAATAAAGCGGCCTTTTTCACACTAACAAGCTGGTCTGTGGTCTGTGCTGCACCCCCTTTTTGGCCCAAAAGAAACTCACAGACGTTTTCTGTGCCGGTGCAGCGCAGAAAAGAGGATCGTGATGCGGCCCCTGGAAGCATCCCTGTAATCCAAGAACCAGGAAAAACGAGCACAGCTCTGCTGATGCATCTCACGTCTGCCACCACAACACCTCCCAATATTCTGGGAGCGGCATCAGGGCACAGCTCCGCATAAGCACCTCAATCCTACCCTAGAACCCTCTCTGAGATTGCAGCACTGTCACTCATGCACAGCTCCATCAATACACTTCAGTTTTGACCTTCTGCACCCCCCCCTTGCTCCAGCAGTGAGACTCACACCGACCTACGAGACAGCTCTCCCAGTGCATCTCTACCAGGCTGAAACCTTGCCGCTCCTTCGCTCAGCTATCCAACCCCACCATTGTCTTAGAATTTCTCCATTTTTTGTTATTTTTGGCTCTTTTCTGAGGGGCACTTAAATTAAAAGATCTCAACGAGTAACTCTGATGCTTACTAGGGACACGTTGGATTGTCTTTCGGGTAGGAAGGCCTGAAAACGGCCAGTTAGTATCGGTAAGCACGGCCCTGGACGCTTATCATGCAAGGTCGAGGTTGGGGAGGTATTTTATTTTTTATTTTTACAGTTTTTATAGTTGTAGCTGGAGAGGTGCCCACTGTCCCTGTGCTATTGTGCAGAGAGCTCCAAGTATTTGGGAGCATCTGTTCGCCTACGAGTTTATCACAAACACCGGAGCAAATCTGGAAGAGAAAGAGATGGCAGTCACCAGACTGATCGTGGGCACAGGATCATTGCAAACAGTAATGTGGCACATTTTTGATTTACCCAATAGATGGTCACGAGCATCCATCTGTGTGACTGAGGTGTTAAAATGGCAGCTGGGTGCTGCCCTCAGAATATCCCACGACTAGCTTCTTTCACTTTCTTCTTCTACACGGGGCTCACTGGGTAGAATACACAAACAAACATTAGCAAAGCCAATAGGTTTCGCCATTGTGAGATCACCTGGCCTTGTCAATTTTTTTACAAGTTGCACAGCAGAACGAGCTGCTGGGCACCATGTCTCAAAGTAAATAAAAGAAAACACAATGATAAATAAATAAATAAATAAATAATGCAGTCAACCCTGGCCACGTCATAGCGCTTCTGTTTTTTTTTTTAACTTTAAGCCATGTTGCACAGCAGCTCGAGCTGCAGTGCAACATGTAAAAAAACATTGACAAAGCTAACAGATCTCGTATAGGCGAAACCTATTGGTTTTGCCAATGCTTGTTGAGATTTAAAATGATTGTTTATTTGCTTGTAGTGCTGGCGTCAGGGTGCCCTGAATCAGAATGTGAAGTCTGCTCTGTGCTGACAATGGGCAGAATAGTACAGCAGAGCGCAAAGTTAGCGTCTCAGCATTGGATCAACATCCTGTGCAAATCATGTAATCTCCCCAATGCCTTACAAACAAAAAAACAGATGTGTCTTTGTGTAATGTAACTGGAGCTCATATAACCCCTTCCGTGCTTCCGTCGGCCAACGGCCATCGCAAGCAATACCTGGCTAGTGCTGCGCACGTCCGTTGGCCAACGCGGCCCCGCCCACTCTTTCAAACCGCCGCACCGTGCCGGAAGTCGCGCCGCGGTTAAGCGGATAAAGCACGTCAGTACTTTCGAGCCCAGTAGAGCGGGAGGTGGGTTTTAATGAAACCACAGGAGCAGGTGGGGTGAAGGAGAGGACTACGGACGCATGGAGAGGACACCAGACACATTCACTCTCTAGGAGTGCATGTGGATTTTTTTTTTAAAAGAGTATCTGTGGCCAGTGGAAGGACATTGGCCACAGAAAGCAGTACTTGGTCCAAGCTCCACGGCTTGGACTAAGACTAGGAAGCCCGGGCGGAAGTCGGAGGCCAGGAGGAGCCGCTGACCAATAGGAAGACAAGAAACAAGGGTGACGTGGGAGCCAGTCAATTATAAATATAGGTAAGTAATGAGCAGACTCTAAGCTCCTTTTAAGATTTCTTTTTCACTACAGGAGATTCCGCAAGCACAATGCAAGTGCTGTGCAAGCGAAACCCAATAACAGCCATTCCTACAGGTGGGCGGGTCATGTGGCCTAATAAGCTAATGCTTTCTACAGCAAGGATCTGTGTTTGACCCAAGGGTCACTGGTCTGAATTCTGGCATCCTCACTCAGCCTTGCATTCTTCAAAGACCAATAAAGTGAGCACCGTTAAGTAAACATTTATTATTTGTAAATATCTGTAACAGGCACCATGGTTGTGAATGCATGCTCTAGTAATACAGATGCTATGTTATCCGATGGCACCTCACCACTTTTATCTCTCTAGTGCATGATGGTGGTGGTACAGACATGCCTTGCACAGCAGCACCCCCTTGTTCCTCCCATTGGTTTGATGCCCACAAAATCAGTGCCAACCACATTGGCTACGTTTTCAACTTTTAAGATCTGCTGACTCTGATTGGCACTCAGATGCTGGACAGCTGCCACACCTGGGAATATAAGCTGGGCCTCCACTCTTTCACTCCGAAGAATGTCATATTGACAAGACGTCCGCAGACTTACTCAGTGTTTAATTTGAGCTGGTGGTTGCAGCTAGGGCCCACCAGCACTCATTTTAGGGGTCCAGCACTAATTTTTCCACCTCAGAGTTTGTCCCAGTAATTAACAAAGCAAAACAAAACAAGGGGGAAGAAAGAGAAAAACAGAAAAAAAGTGACAACGAAAGAAGGCAACGATGAAAAATAACCGAAAGGAGTGAAGTAAGTGGACATGGATTGTCTCGTGGTTGAGAAAAGAGGCAGGAGAAGGAACAAAGCCTTGGTATTGTGCAATTGTATCATTCAATAGTGCTGGTAATGGACTTCTGAGCTAAACTTTGGGTACAAGTACGTATTCTTTTATAAATTAAGCATTGGACTTCCCGGTGCCTTCTTTTTGGAGTTGCTTGCTATCTGAATCTTTAAGTCTAGGCCAAAGACTGGAGCTTTGCCTATTGACCCAGTGCACCATGATGTCTTTCGATCTCCCAAAGATGGTGGAGGACTAACCTCACAAAGGCCACCAATGCCAAGTGAGCCTCCCCTCGAGCGATAACTCTGCATGGCAACCACATTTCCTAGTGCCATCTTTTGCCTGTTTGATTGTAGAAATCCTCAAGCATCACCCTTTCTAAGCGCTACTCTCCACTCTGTGTGAATCAAAGATTGATCCATCAGCAGTCTATTTAGCTTTGATGCTGGAAGGAGTATCTCCAAGTTTCCGTGACATTGTCTGGCAAAAAAACCACAAGGTGATGGATGAAATGCTTGAATTAATCTCAGCCACTGGCAGTCGCTCGGGCCACATCCCATTCCATTATTTTTCGCCCACCATGCGACCCAAGTTTGGACCCAGCCATATGCAAATCAGTCTTGACCCTGCTCCAGTGGGAACAGACCAGCCCCAGCTGCCAAGCCAGGTCCTCCCTGAACCGGAATACAAGCAACCCAGGACCAGTTTCACCCCGATAAGGGCTCATCAGCCGAGCATAGCTTCATTCCAGTGGCACAGTGAGCATGCAACACTTCTCACCCCTACGTAAGCCAAATCCAAAGCTTTGGATTCATCTGTGGGGCCCCCTTTGTGAGCCCACTGTCTTCTGTGGGCACATCACAAATGTTTGAAAGAGTTAAAGCTCATCCCAACCTTCTCCATCAGCAAATTTGGCCCATTTGGAACCAAGATTGATTGGTGTTGTTGCTGTCCTTGGGATATAGCCAGTGCCCTGGAAATTATGTGATTCTGCAGCCACAATGTTTTATCCATAATTGTGGGTTTGCTTCACTTGCTACATAACTTATTCCATGATCTGAATAATTCGCAGATTTCAATAAAAAATGTTTCTAGCTCAAACTGATCAAATTTTTCTATAAATTCTGCCACAGGTTACTGTGCAATGGAAACTGGTCACCTTTTAGTTGATTACTGTATTTAGGGTGCTAGACTGATGTTAATGAGGTGACATTTGGCTTGTGTAAAAATAACTAAATGATGAAGTGATAGTGCCACAAATAGTGCCACTTTACCCCGCGTCATTTTCCTTTTCCTGCCACATAATTTAGTGGACCCTGAGTCATGATTTTCTCCTCCCCTGCCACTTAATTCTAGTGGCCTTGTTTTTAGTTCCTATAAGCTATAGGAGATCATTTGCCCTACACTCGGAGACAGCCCTGGCTTTCTGTGCAGTCCACCACTGGAATTTCCTAACCACAACAGATGGCTTCATGCCTATAATTGTTTTCCATTTGGGAATCAATCTGGTTGATTGGCCAGCCCCGAGATCCCATTGACCCATCAGAATTTGAACTTTCCAGCCATGACTTATAGATCCCAAGTCATCAATACAGAAATGCAGGTACCATGGGAGCCACATAAAGGTCAATTATGAACCTTAGTGAATTGGATGTGGAGACTTTGAATATTTTTTAACAAGTTTGATCCAATTTTTAATAGCATTGTGAATCTAGTGTTTTTGTTTTAGGGATTGGAGGATCAGTTGTCTATCTACCCGGGGCACGTCATAAAGTCAATATCGATGTTTTCCGTGTATGGTCCGCTAGTGCACCTTCACAGAATCACATATTACATTATTCATCTTACAGGGTAGCACCAGAGCCATCCATGTGCTGGAAATCCTAAAGATAACATTGGCAAAATTGTTTCAAAGGGAAAGGATCATGATGAGTAGTTATTGAGAGCACTCATGCGTGAAAAGCATAGAGATTGTAAACAGCATTGTGATTGTGAATGGTACGATTGGGGTTACAGCTTAAAACATTTTATATTAGAGATGGCTGTTTCTTATTAGTTGTTTTATTTTTTACTGTGCAAACCTTTAAGACTTTAAGGTGTTTATTAACCTTGGCTGGGCATTCCATCTTTATTTTTTATTGTACTCATGATATTATATTTTATCAGTTCCCAGACTCAACATCACCATGCATGAATTAGACCATGATTGCGCAATCAACTTAGCCCTGAGTGCCAAGGCTGTACACAGGCTAGATTTTTCAATAAAGACCCAGAACCCAAATTCTGGTCAGTAGAGAATACACACAGTCTCACCATTGACACTGCAAGATGGTACCTACAGCTTCACGGATCTGGGAAAAATACTGACATGTGACATGAGGCTTCTGTAGCTGTTCCAGTTATTCTATTCTTTGTTTTTAAGTTGTGGAAGAGTGCACCAACCAGGAGGCTTCTCATTGGTTATAATGTTCCTGGCACTCATGAATGAGTTTAACATCATCCTTTGCTGCACCTGTGTTGGTGCCAGGGCAAACGTAAGCAAATTAATTCCAAATGGATTCTATGGCCATCTATAATTGTTTAGTCTACCAGTTAACCAGCATTCAGCACACCAAATTTCAGATTGCTGTAGTGGTCAAAAAAGAAATGGGACCTTTGTTTTCATCATTGTAGTTTGTAATCTACTACCAAAAACAATAATAGTGGTTAAAGGCCTTCATCCTGAGATACAGGCACAAGGGCCTAAAACAAGGGAGAGGGACATATAATGCTATAATGCTGTGAGACTATTGCACCCACTGAGAGTTGAATGTTCTAAAATAAACAGGGAAAAACAGAAAGATAAGCATTGGAATTCTGGAGTAGAAGTTCCATATATTAGCCAATAATGTCCTGGAGGCACGTCAGTGCCTTCAATGGAAATCTTAACATTCCAATGTTCTAATATAGCACTATAGCCTGCTGCTGAGGGCTATAACAGTTGTCAAAAGCCCTCTTACCGAGTTATAAGCCTGAGCTGCAGGCTAGGGCCTATAACTAAGCAGAGGGCCTCTAACAACCATTATAGCCAGAGGCAGAAGCGCGATTATGCTATTAGAACATTCCACTCTTTGAGAGTTGAATGCTGTAAATTAAAAAGGGAGAAATAGAAAGACAATCTTTAGAATGCTGGAGCAGAATGTCTCCACCGTCCATTATTGGTTCTGAGCCTCTACGTTGTCTTCAATGGCGCTCTTAACATTCCATTGTTCTGATAGAGCATTATAGTCTGCTGCGGAGGGTTATAACAGTTGTTAAAGATCCTGGATCTCAGATATAGGACTGAGCCACAGACTATGACCTATAACAAGGGAGAGAGCCTTTAACAACTATTATAACGAAAGGCAACAGACTCTAATATTATTAGAACATTCCATCCGCTGATGGTAAAATGTCATAAAGTAAGAGGAAGGAACAGAAAGACAAACTTTGGAATACTGGAGCAAAAGGTCTGTACAAACCATTATTGACTGGGAGCTACTTCATAATCTTCAATGGAGCTCACACCATAGTCTAATGAAACATATAGAAATGTCTATTGATTACTTTCTTTACTACCAGTCCTTTAAGATACTTTCACTATCTCTCTCAAATTATCATTGTAGTTCACAGGATTAGCAGATTTTGAAAGTGAAGTCTCCCATATTGCCTTCTGAGTGTTTTATGCTCATATTAGCAGGAGCGGCAGGTAACATATAAAAGCGGTGGGCGGGCGAAGTGCCCCACCGCATCCCAAAACACATTTCCATTAAAAAAGAATACAAAATAATAACACTTGCATGCATTACAATTACATTAAAAATAAAATAAATCCACTTACCTGTGCTGCGTCCTCTGTGTCCTTGCAGTCCGTGGCTCCGGCGGGCTCCAGCGGAAGCAGAAACTTCCCTAACCAATCAGACGCTGCTCTCATGCTGCATGAGAGCAGCGCCTGGATTGGATGGAACGTCCTGGCTAGATGCTCCTTTAGGCCCTGTAGGCCTGTGCTTGGTCTTCACCAAGCTGTCCAAGACAGCTTGGTGGAGACCTGCAACGTGCGCATGTCACTCTGGCCGGCTCAAGACAGCCGGCCAAACGGACTTACACACTTTGCAGTGTCAGGCCAGCCACATCACCAGTCCTCCGAACAGCAGAGGACATGCACCTCTTTCATCCCGCCTCCTGGGCAGGCTGATAGCTGTGGGGGGGGGGGGCTTTGTGAATAATAAAATGGAAATGAAATCATTTCATTGCCATTTTATTGCTCACATTGCTTTAGCGCGGCTGGCGTCGCCTCCCCCGCCCTCACGAAGAAACCGCTGCTGCATATTAGCATGTAAACAATAAAACATCTATTTAGTGGCAGTGTATTGGAAATATATGCACTCTTAAGTAACTGATCACCATTTGGTGTATTGACTGGAAAATACGGCAAGTCCCATAGAGAATTATATATGCTTTCAGTTGCCTTTGATATTGAGCTTGGCAGGTGTAGAGGGAATAACTGGCACTGGAGTGTCCACCTTTTTGCTCGAGCACCCCAGGACCTACATTTCCACCAGTCAGTGACTGAGAGGAAGCAAAGGAATGGTCATGGTTGCACTGCATACATCACCTGAGCACTGGCAGATGAAGCAGAGAATGTCTCATTAAAGTAAGTGATTTCCAGAGAACAGGTATTGATGAACTTATTTGATGGTAAAGGAGGCCTGCCAGTATATTATTGGAAAGGGAATCCTAATCAACGAGACAGCAGGTTTTTAATTAGAGAGAGATCTGCGTCTGCGCTGTTGAGCATTTTGTTTGAGGGCTAGATTGGGAGAGTAAATCCTCAGTAATCACAGGCATCTTTTAATAATTAGAATAATTAGTTAGTTTGTTTTCTTGCCAAGTTTAGTACACACTCCGACGTCATGACTGTCAGCATTTCTTCTGACAAATATATGTCTGGCTTTTAAGACAATCACTACAATACAGATGTTATTTATTTTCTGTCCATGTGAAATACATCTCAGTGCCCGTGATTTCCCCTGGAATAAGGAAAAAAATGTACGGTACTGGACCGCGTATTCCTGGATCTGCATGTCATTCTCCATTTAGGGGAAAATAATTTGTAATCTCTGGATTTAGGTGGTGGGATCCAGGGAAAATCATAAAGTTTGGCTCCACTCTATCTCCACAAATAAATCAAGGGCTCTTGAAGCAAAGGCCTTAGCATCTGTGTGGAAACTCAGACTCTTCAGTAGCAACAGTCAACAGGCATGGCTGTCTCACATCTTTCAAAGAATGGAAACAGGGAGCTGGACAGGTTTGTGTTTCTTTATGCTTACAGCAGGAATCCTATATCTCATGGGTGACTTCAAAGCACACATTTATATTCATTAGTCTCAAAATCATATTAACTCTCGATGATTGAGGACGCAATTAGCCTAATAGCTGGTTAGAATCATACAAAAATGAGTTTTCTGTTGTGTTCCCCAATATTATTGGGGGTTATCTGGTAAATTGTCTAAGTGCCAAAAGGAGACTGTGATCTTTTTGGAGGAAAGTAAAACTGACAGGTGTCTCTCACCCCTGGTTTGAATTATCCTCATGCGACTGAGGGTCTCAGTGGCCAGAAAAACATGTCAGAGAATCAAAAACAAACACACACAGACACAAACACATACATGCAAATTAGTATTTTACAACAAACTAGTATTTATTATGTGCTAGACTCCTGAAATATGTAAGAGTAAGAATTAACACCAAAATCATGAATAACTCAGCTAACAGGATAGATAACCTGTGAATGATAGATACACTTCAATCATATGCCATTGCATATTCCTAACCAATTTGTCTAATCCCTACCTATTTTATAATTAGCCAGTTTACAGCTAGTTTGGAATATTTATGCTGTGTCATGTATTGCCCCCACATATATTTATGCCAGGAAGATTGAAGCTGGAGACCCTCATTTCAGCATCCCTCTAGCAAGTGGTCCATTTGCTTTGCTCCCCCCAAATACCTGTATTTTGAACACTTCTTTATATTTTGTGTTCTATGGACTGATTAGGGGGTTGCTAAGTCTTGGCTTCTGTGTTTGTTGAATGGAATGGTAAGCAATGCTCATGTCCAGTTTTTAGGAAGCACCTGGAAGTTCTGTTTTTTTTATTCTCCAGTTCTTCTGACAGATCCATACAAGGGCTAATATCTGTGAACAACAGACCTGCAGCTATAGTAAATGGCAAAATGCTGCTGAGAGAGTGGGAAAATTCTGTTAATGCAGCGGCGGCTGGCAATACAAACATATGGGGGAGTGCCATGCACCCAGCTCAGCTCAATGATGCTCCCTCCCAGTGCGGCACTTCCGGCGATGGTGGTGTGACGTCCATGAGCAGGAAAGGAAAGGACTTCCCTTCCTGCCGAGTTGTACGCGGCTCCTGACCAATCCTGGAGCTGCTCTCAGCATGAGAGCAGCTCCACGATTGGTGGGAGCAGGCTAACCCAGCACTCATTTTGAGGCTGGGAGCCTGTGCCAGCAATCCCCCGGCTGTTTCACAGCCCGGGGATTACTTGTCCATGTTGGGCTGGCTGCAGGTAGCCAGCTGGCCAACCCGACATGCGTACTGAAAAGGGCAGCAATAATCCTGCAGTAGCAGGACTCAGCCCCGTCCCCCTACCTCTTGCTCATGCTGTACACAGCATGAGCTGGTGGCAAAATAAAATGCCATTATTATGCCATTTTATTTATTTGCGCTTGCAGCTGGCGGGGTGAGGCTCCTCTGCCATTTAGGAGGAGCCGCCCCTGTGTTAATGTCAGCAACAGAAGAAGTATCTAAGTTTATCACTTGTCATTTATAAATCAAGCAGTTGGGGCATGGTAGAGTTACACAGTCCCATCTTTTAGGCCATAATCCACTATGATACACTTCTATGCATTCAATTTACAAAAGATACCCATGATATCATAGAGCGAAGCTGGTGTTGCATGTAACATTATCAAACACATCATAAAAAGCCATGCAAAGTATGTCATTGAAACTGGGTAGTAAGATCTCTGCCTGCAAGCATCCCTCTAGAACAGCGTTGACAACTTGTGTGGTGCACATTTTGCATTATTATGTATCTTCATAGAGGTCTGCATTGAGTGTGCATGCACCCGCTCGGTTAGGAGAGCGACTGTAGGCCCAGTAGCGGTCATGGGAGGGCTACGCTGACCTTTCACTGCTCGTGGTCCAGCAGATCTCCATCAGGCCCGGGCACAAGCCCACCACCCAAGCAAAGGTCTGTTGTGTACAAGGATTTGAGTTCCACCCCACTTCTATCTGAACAAAATATAATATTTTATTGTGGTAATGAAGTAAAATCAAGAAGTGGATATGATTGAAAATCATAAAACGAAAATAAAAATACAGCATTTATTAGTTTAGTAATCTGCGTAAAGGCTTGCATTTCAGGTGTCAATATCAAAGTTAAAGTGAGAAAGTTTGGGCTCAATCAATCTAGTTGTTACTTCTTGAAAGTATGGACGGTCAATGGGTCCCGGGGACATGTGATCATTCACAGTATGAGCTTCAGTATTGTTCTGTCAAGTTGATTAGCACATTGCTTGCCCAACTTAAAAGAAAGAAAACCGATTCTTAAAATTAATACAAAAATAGAACGAACAGTACAAAGATACCGTAAAATTATTTTTATTATGTCATGATTTCATTTTCTTTTTCTATTTGAGTAATAGACATCAGGAAGTGAAAGAACGGTAATAGTGTTGGACAAAGCCTGTTTGAGCATCGTTCTAGAGCCCGCCATTGTGTATATTTGTGAATAGAGGGAAACGAGAAAAACTCCCACACAACCTGTATTTCTTCTATATGGGCCTGTTAGAGCTCCATGGGCTGACCATAACTCAATTCATTAATTCATAGGCATGTACATACTATTGTTTGTCTTTTTATTAGATTATTAAAAAATTCTATGCTTTACCAATAATAATTTCTTTTTCCATTTCATTATACAAAATTACATAATTAAAAACATTTTATAAGACCACAAAAAAAGCCATAAATACATGCATACAATTCTTCAACATGGTAACAACTGCCTTGTGCAGATGAAACACATAGACAATTGTACAGATATGATGGAATATAGATCAATTATTACATAGAAAACTACCCCCGATAGTCAACCACACCTGACCAATCTCACCTCAAACATACCAACACACTATCATTCTCTCCTCTCATACTTAACCGACCCAACCAATTACATACACTGCTGGAATTAACAGTAGGAATATATCAGAAAAGTTTCTGTTATAGTGTGGAAGAATTGTATGAATGTATTTATGGCTTTTTTGTGGTCTCATAATATGTTTTTAATTATGTAATTTTGTATAATGAAATGAAAAAAAAGAATTATTATTTGTAAAGCATATAATTTTTTTAAATAAACTAATAAAAAGACAAACAATAGTATGTACATGCCTATGATTTAATGAATTGAGTTATGGTCAGCCCATGGAGCTCTAACAGGCCCATATAGAAGAAATACAGGTCATGTGGGAGTTTTTCTTGTTTCTTATTGGTCTTTTCCGCCTTACTCCTAGACCTACAAAGTATCTTTAGGTGGTACCGTCTCCTTGTTAGGGTATTTAAGAATAGTGAGCACAGCTTACGTATTATTTTGATTTCTGTTACCGATTCATATTTGCATCTTCTATGTCCTTTGAAAAAACTAGAACAGCAAACATTTAGCATTGCGCAACCTATAAAAGTGTGCCCTGTGGGCACTGTAATGGCCATGTTGAACCTTCCTTCTATTTTACTGGGATTATCATTGTAAGGGAAAATATATTGTTTAGTGCTTGAAATATAAGTCATTCTTTTAATACATTTGATATTGTTCAATAATATTTTATACTCCCAAGTATGTCACATGGTGAGTGCCCCACTAACCAACGTTGTCTACTATTGGTTACAACCCGTTCTTGTGGGACTATTATTATGATAACTAAGGGGCCCATTACGATGGCGGGCGGAAGCACAACCGCCGTGCTGGCGGATGCAAAAAGCACCAGTTACCGCCGGCACGCAGCAGTCCACACGCCCGCCCAATTACGATGCGAAAAGCAGGCCAAACACCGCCGGCAAGGCAGCAACACCGTCCGCCATCAAAGTGCGCCCGTACACGTAGCGGCGCAGCCCAACTGACACACACCGTCCGACGAAACACGTCCCGCCCGGCGCATAAATTACGATGCCGCAAACAAACGGCTCCCACGGCCAACAGATACTGTACGACAAACCGAAGCGGTAACACGGACGCCGAGCACGGACAACGAAAAAGCGGCTCCCCGAGCATGAATCCAGCACTGCAGGCCGTCCCCATGCTCCTGCTGATGCACCACCAAGGACGCAACGTACCGCGGAGACGCAGGTAGGCACACACACAACAAGTGCACGCAAACAGCGCACACAGTGCAAGGGCGGAAAAAGCGGACAACCCCCCACCAGCGCGTGTACACAACACATCCACCATCGCATCCACATATGACACACAGGCCAAATCGTAACATCGCAGAACACATGTGTACACACCACCTGGGACTAGGAACCAACCACCCCGTCACGGCCCCAAAGCGCCGATGACGCCGCCACACATGCGCACAACGCAGAGGCCAACCGCAGCGCCATGCATGCGTCGCACACAGACACAGGGACACAACCAAGCAGCACACACATCAGCCCCACCCCGAACGCACATGACACGTGACAGGCCGGCCACAGACATGTCCCCAACGCCCAATTCACGGACAACACCCAACGCCACACAACCGACGCACACATGTCAGTGAAGACACGCAACAGCAGGACACACCCCAGTGTAACAAACATGGCGTAGCACACAGCGGCGGCAACACCAACTAGGAGAAGCAGGGCCCCTTCGGGAAGAGGAACGCCAGTACCACACTGAAACACCCATACCACCCTGCACATATGAACAAGACATATAAAACGGAACACCAAAGAGCCCGGGGACCGACAACAGGTGGCCCAAGAATAACATTCACACACAAGGCCCAACGCAGAGCGGAAAGGCAGCCTGCCGCCCACACAAGGGAGAGCAGACAGCACTGAATGACCTTCCATTCCAACTCCGAAACCACAGCCCTACGAAAGAAGCCGGTGAATACAGCCATTGTCCAAGAAAAGACCAACACAGGCATGCCGAGGAGACCGACCACAGGGCAGATAGCGCATATCACAGAAGCACACAACGGACGGGGAAGAAAGAAGAAAACACTCCCCCATGTCGGCCACATGCAAGTTAATTGGAAGGAGTCACACAGCACTGACCTTGAACTGTCTGAGAAGCATGTGGGAAGAGGGCCCGTGTCCTCCAAACAAGCCAACAGAACACAAGTCCTGTCTCCCTACGACTACACAGAGCTCACAGCAACCCCGGAGCGTGCACATTGCAGACTGCACACACAGCCGGAGCACGCCACCTCAACGAACCGCTTCGAAATGGCAACCGCAACACACCTACCCAACTACGCCGAACAGCTCAAGCTGTACAAAACCAACCTGTGCCATACATTGGGATGCGATCTCCTGTCCCTGCTGAACGTAAGTTACCGACTGACTTACCGCATCACATTGTTCAGCTGCGTCATGCCCGTCTTCTACTGTCGGAGGTGTCCCTACCAGCATCCCGTCGAGATATGCCTCTCCAACCCGGCATGTCTGAAGGCGGACCTGCTACCGCTACTCCTCCCTCTGGACGCACACGACAGGGCCTGCTCTGCCTATGGGGGCATGGCGTATGTGGCCAACATCGCACCCGCACTGAAATGGGACCACTGTGCCTCCACACGACGGATCATCGATAACAGCTACATCGAATGTCACCCAGCATGCCCCATCATGGTCCTCCAAGGGACAACCTACGAACAACACCTTGACAGCCACCATCCGCTTCATTGGCTGGCAAACATGTACACCACCAATGACATGGAAGCCCTGCTGGACGGCATCGCATACCTGACAACCTGTAAATACGTCGGACCATAACGCAGGTTCCCCGAGTGACCTATGATGTCCAACCCCGCACCCATGCTTAGCTTCCGCACGGACTGGCCAGTCACCACCACAACAGCCATACCAAACGACCGGCAACTGTAACCACACCATCAACGACATCGCCATGACATCGGATATGACCGGGACATGCACACTGTTCCCCATCACATCCAGGAACACCGCATGCATCGTGGGAGGCAGTGGCATGGGCTCTGTGTATCGCACCCACATGGACGGAACTGCACGAACAACCAGGACACGACATGGATCCAGCGCCCATGGACACACACACCGCTCAGTGGACATGAATAGGTCGCCTGGAGTCTGTGGGTGCTGCACCCCTCCCACCCCCGCCCCGGGAATCCCATACCAGGACCTTTGCATGGACGACAAGTGCATACAACAACAACACGACCCCAGTGACTGTGACATGTCCAGTAACCACCACAGTGCAACAACAAGTGGCACGCCGCTGCATGCACGCAAGCACATGCCCTGATGTCATCTCACATGCACGCGTGCATGAGGAACAACCGCAGCAAACCTGTCACATGGAACTGAGATGGACTGTGCCCATGATGCCAAGCGGTCTGGTAGGCTACATGTATACCGTCTGTGTCAAAGTCCGCAGCTCCGCAGCTATACGTAAATGTACATTAGCACAGCCTTGGCCAAGCAGATGTCACTCTGAAGCCCACATCCCACATGCAACAGCCAATCACATGTAACCCCACTCCCTATCCCATTTGCAATCATGCTCAGTGTATCCTCAACATGTATTCCGCTGCCAGTAGTGTCCACTATACTGCATCACAGAGGACAGAAGACTCAATATAATGTTTGAAACCAAAACTGTCTCCGCTGACTCATTTCACAAGTACGAATGAGAGAGGATGAGAGTATGTGAAGTACACGGCAGTCGTGACATGACCATGTAGTCCACTGGTATTGGATGTCAACGCAAATGAGTAGCACTACTGTGGAAGACACACATGTGTCGTGTGAAGTCGTATGGACGCAGTGCTCAGGTGGGTGGGTGCGACGGGTAGATGCGCACATGCCAAGTTGGAGCACGCCGTGTTGGGAGGGGTCATGAACAGTACACCACCGCTTCCCTGGGCATTGTGAGAGGACACCTGTCGGGGGGAGTGAACACGTGTGTGCATAGCAGCCGGGCACACGTACAAAGCGGTACCAGGCGCACCTCAGCCCACCCTCTGTGGACAAGCTGGATCCTGTTGTGCGCCCGCCATGCCCCTGACAAGGCACACACAGCCCCAGTCGACCAGGTGTAACCCCAACATAGTCAATCCGCACAGGCGATACAGGGCACGGGATGGCAGTGGAGCATGGTGTGTGAGAGGTCTCCTCGCGCTCCTCCTGGTCATATCACGCAGGCAATAGAACCTCAACGTCTAGCATGGCACAAGTCAGATGGAAGTGTAGGGGGACGCACCACAGCACGAGCAGCACTGACGTCACGGGAGGTGGCTCGCACCATCCCATCCATTGCCCATCATACCAACCACGCCACATGCCATTGCGACTAAGTGCAAGCGCGTGCGCCACCACCCCCGAGCCCTCCCCAGAGAGGCCAAAGAGTGAATGTGTGGGCCATCAGCCACAGACGGACGCGGCATGGCCGCAAGGGCAGCCACAGCCACTGGGTGTCGCAGGTGGCGGATCCGGAAGGCGAAGACTGTGATGCATAGTCCATGCAGGCCGGGTCTCCATTTGGGGCACCACGCAGGTGGACGGCGTCCCGCGACACATCATACTCTGAGACAGCCCACTCGTGCAACTGGACCCACACATACACTCCTTGCCCTCTCTGGTGCGAGCTTGGGGCTGCCTGTGCAAGCGCTAGCCTCGCAGGTGAGCATGCATATTGGGGGAGCGAGGGGAGGACATGAGGGCTGGGGCGAAGATGACTGTATCACTGTCAGTAAGTACAAGGGATGACCCAGATGTGGAAAGGAAGAGACGTGTCCCGTGTGTACTGCAACTAGTCGCCAATCCAACTACCCCCCATGTCCGGAATGTAAGCCCGCACCTAGGCCCGCCCATCCGCCACATCGAACATACCACCAGCACGACAACCTTCCCATTCGAAACACTGACTGGGGGTGGCGACCAGTGTACAATCATGTGTAGCCTACCCACGCGTACATGTGGGCCCTCCATGATCCATGTCACCTGCGGCAAAGTCATGACATGCGCAATGAGGGAAGTGAGGAGAGCTGTCCGCCCCACGCGCAGAAGGTGCATCAGCTCCACAGACCCAGCAGCGAGTCCAGCAGGGGTCACATGTGCAGGGGCAGCTGTGCCTGGTGTGAAGGCACATGCATATAGACAGCACATCGACCAATGTGTAGTCTGCCCACATCTACAGTCCATCATCATGCGGACATAGGAATTGAACACAGGGCAACACATCTGAGTGGGTGCACCCACCGTGACCAACAATGCGCAATCATCGACGTACCCGCCCTGTGCATGGCCCCCCACCCAACGGAGGCACATCCAGTGCCACCATCCCACACACACAAGCCTTCCACGGAACATGCTGTGTCCAATGGTCAGTACAGAGTCAGCGCCCATGTGGTGGATCCTGAACAGGAGACACATGCACACACATGCCAGCTCCCACTGTGTACGTCTGCCACCTGGCACGTGCAATGTAACCTCTCACCTGTGACGTGTGACTGCAAGCACACAGCCGTCTTGGCATGGGGCTGTCAATGTGGACACCTGTCAATGTTTCGGGAGGTGTGATCCGTACAGTGCTGTACATAGGGTGCAGTGCTGACACCTACTACTGTCTCATATCCCCTCGTGCCACAGGTCCCACTTGTTTTGGCCGCTCAGCCTGTGCCCACATCGTCGTCGTCGTGTGCCATACTCATCCAGCCGCGGAAGCAGTTCCATGCTCAGCAGACATTCATGTTGCCGTGGCGTTGCCGCTTGACGGATATGCAGTCAGTCCCCATCAGCACGCCCCGCAAGTCATTGGGGCCTAGATCCCCATGTGCATGCACATGGCAGTGGTTTGTATCACTAGCCATTGCCATTGGTGGGAGACCTGTGTAAGTGTATTGTGGCCGTGCCGTCCCAGCTTGACAGCTGGGCTGTGGCTCATGTGCTTGCTCAGTCATGTCAGTGATGTGTATGCGAAATTGCTATGTGTCGTGTTGCTTTGACATGTGTCCTCTGCCATTGTCCCTAGGCGGAGACCGAACATTGACCGCCCATACCAATTGCTGGCAGACATGGAGGATACGGAGGTCATTAGGAAGTTTCGGCTGGACAGGCCAACCCTGCATCGACTGTGTGCCATGTTAGAACCCCATCTCCGTCCCCGCAGGGTGTATCCGACTGCTGTCACCCCCACGGCTAAGGTGATGGCCGCCATGCATTTCTTCGCCACTGGGTCATTCCAGCACACAGTGGGCAGTGGAGGAGGGATGTCCCAGCCCATGTTCAGCAAGGTGCTGAGGGATGTACTGGCAGCCATGATGCTGTACCGGAACAGGTACATCCGCTTCCCCAGGGCTCGTGAATTGGCGGCAGTGAAGGGTGCATTCTATGCCCTTGGCAGAATCCCACACGTCGTTGGAGCCATTGACTGCACACATGTCGGCCTTGTTCCACCACAGGCCACTGAGCACCTGTACCGCAACAGGAAGCACACGCACTCCCTGAATGTGCAAGTGGTGTGCCTTGCGGACATGGTGATCACCCACGTGTGTGCAAAGTTCCCAGGCTCGGCCCATGACGCACACATAATGCGCAACAGCATCTTGCCACGACTGATGTCCAATATGCAACAGGATCGTGCCTGTATTGTCGGTGAGTATGTGGAGTGGTGTAGCGTGCTGGCTGTGCGATGCTGTCCCCTGTCCAGTTGGATTAGCAACGGTTCTCTGTGTCCCTCACACCCAGGTGACTCTGCGTATCCGAATGGGGCATGGCTGCTCAGTCCATTGAGGAATCCTCGCACCCCAGCAGACGATCGCTACAATGAGGCACATGGGAGGACCAGACGTGTGGTCGAGCGTACCTTTGGCCTCCTCAAGTCCAGGTTCAGGTGCCTGGACCGCACCGGGGTGCGCTGGCGTACTCCCCACAGAAGGTGTGCCAGATAGTGGTGGCGTGATGTATGCTGCACAATCTGGCCATTCGGAAGCAGATCCCCCTCATCGTGGATGACGGAGATCAACCAGGGCCCCAGCCCGCAGACCAGGACAGCTCGAGTGAGGAGGACAGCGGAGAGGAGGAAGCTGGTAATGTGCGGCAGCAGCTCATCGCCCGCTACTTCACTTGACGGTGAGTGTCCATGTACGACGGCTGATGTGGCTGTATCTGTGCAGGTGTGTGTGTGCTGTGTCAGGGTGGCCGTTTGTTCACTGCGTGCTGTGTGTCAACGCTCCATGGCCAGGGTAGTATGCCACTGTTGGTGGCTGTGGCATTGTGCCCTTTTGCTCTGTGCGATGTGTGTACATTGCTTGTAGTTGTTGACATGTACTGTGTGATGGGTGTGTGACACACTCATTGAATGTGCTCCTGTTCTGTCTCCCACCCCTAGGTCCCTACAGGCCCTCCGGATTCAAATGCCATGCCACGCATCAGGTGCCTTTCCGCCCAAGGTGGCCGTTGTATTCCGTACAAATAAGACACAGGGCACAAACAGCAGTTAGTGAAAAAGGTGCATTTATTACAAACTGTGACATGTGATTGTGTGTAAGATGATGACAAAAGTGGTGCGTGCAGTGACAATGAGCTGTCGGTCATGGCTGCGTGATGATCAGGGTGTACCCACTGGTTCTATGTCCATAGTCCAACACACACATGCCATCCAGATGGCTGTGTGGAGTGGGATCGTAGTCCAAGTCAATGCAGTGGCTGGTCAAGGAAGGCTGGCGGAAGGCTGGCTGGCTGCCTCACTTGCGACTGGAGCGTGCGAAGTCCTCCCGGGAGATCTGTTTCCTCTTCGGACGGCCCCTTCCACGTTTGCGAGGGGGTGCCTGCTTGCGACATGCTGGTGGTTGAGGTGTGATCACTGGCTGTGGACGCAGGGGAACTGGACACTGCTGCTCCACCCTGCGCCCCAGCAGGTAGTGGCGGAGGGGGAGCTGCTGTCCCTGGCTGTGACCTCACCGCCACCACCAGCTGTCCCATGAGGTCCACGATTTGGCCCATACGGGCGTCCATGGACCTCAACACCCCCAGCACCTCACGCGTGTCTGAGGCAGACTGGACCCATTGTCCTTGGGCCTCTTCATAGGCCCCAAGGACTCTGGCCATGTGAGGCAGGGCATGGCTCCCAGGGGAGGCTGGCGTTTCCCTGACCCTGCTCCTCCTACCAGTCCTGCTGCCACCGGCCTGCCCACTAGCCACATTGCTCACCACGGTCCTCGCTGTGGCTCCCAGGGTGGATCCAGTCGTCCGGGCCACCACCT
This sequence comes from Calotriton arnoldi, assembly GCA_963921515.1. Classification (NCBI taxonomy): domain Eukaryota; kingdom Metazoa; phylum Chordata; class Amphibia; order Caudata; family Salamandridae; genus Calotriton; species Calotriton arnoldi. Next base: position 2,177,962 of record CAWUFW010000919.1, on the reverse strand, counting down.
GCGCTGGGGCTGGTGCCAGCGGAGACGTGGCGGTGGTGGCGGCGGTGGTGGTCGGTGCGGCGATGGTGGCGGTTGCGGCAGTGGTAGTGGCCACAATGACCGTGGGTGTGGCCGCAACGACAGTGGCAGCAGGGGGCTGTGAATGTTCAGCAGCCCTAGATGATGGGTTGGTGGGTAGGAGGGGTCCTGGGGAGCGGCTGGGCCCTGCCACACCAGATGGGCCTGCTTGGTTGTCCGTGTCCGAAGAGGAGGACAGATCCTCCAGATCCGTGTGTCCTCGTTGGGGGCTTGTAGGCTGGCTGTGCTGGCTGCTGGCTCCATCCCCAGCATCCAGCAGTTCGTCACCTGTGGAGAGAATGAGATTAGTTATTGTGTTGCACCTGGCGAAGTATGTATTTGTCGTCTGACATTGACAGTTCGTGCAATCTCGTACATGGGTTTCCCGGAGGCGTGTGTGTGGCTGTAGCATCTGTAGTTGTGTGTGCTTGGCAATGGGACTGTGTGCTGTGCACATGTGGCATGGGACGGATTGGCCATGCCGATGGGTGTGTTGCTGTGCCCCTACTTATTGTGACTCTGGTGTATGCGGGCTCCTGGCCCATCCTGGGTCTGGTTTGTACTTTGCTTTTGGGGTTCAAATGGAACGCTTAGGAACGCATATGGCAACATGGGGGCCATGCCCCAGATTCGCATTTGGGAGGGAATATGCTTTTGGGGTTCAAATGGAACGCTTAGGAACGCATATGGCAACATGGGGGCCATGCCCCAGATTCACATTTGGGAGGGAATATGCTTTTGGGGTTCAAATGGAACGCTTAGGAACGCATATGGCAACATGGGGGCCATGCCCCAGATTCGCATTTGGGAGGGAATATGCTTTTGGGGTTCAAATGGAACGCTTAGGAACGCATATGGCAACATGGGGGCCATGCCCCAGATTCGCATTTGGGAGGGAATATGCTTTTGGGGTTCAAATGGAACGCTTAGGAACGCATATGGCAACATGGGGCCATGCCCCAGATTCGCATTTGGGAGGGAATATGCTTTTGGGGTTCAAATGGAACGCTTAGGAACGCATATGGCAACATGGGGGCCATGCCCCGGATTCGCATTTGGGAGGGAATATGCTTTTGGGGTACATGCTGTGAGCCATGGGTGCCGAACGTGACATGTGTTGTGGCAGCATGACAGTGCATGGTTTGAGGTGTGTGCATGCTTGACATGGCCTGCATATTTGCTGTCTGTTGTGATTACTGGACATGGCATTGGACGCATCGTTATGAGTGAGTGATGGTTGTGTGCCAGCCAACGTATTGCAGTTGTCCCATCTCCTTGGTGTGCGTGCTGCCCTGTGCCATGTGCATCACTGCAGTGCTCGGGGGGTGTGGCCCATGTTGTGTGTTGTTGCTCACAGTGTGTCGTGCACTTCATTGACTTCTGGCACATGGTTGGTAATGGGCATGTATCTTAGCGTGACTGCTGTATGTGTGGCAGCTGTGCGGATGACATGCCTTTCATGAGACTGGGGCTGACGGATGGGATGGATGGTATGTTGTTTGTGCATGGTGTGTCTGTGTGTTTGATGGGTTCAGTGGTGTTCGTGTGCATTTATGTTGTTCCGCTCTGTTGCGTCTAGTGTTGTTTGTCTTACATAGGCGTAGTTGTGGGGTGTGTGGTTGACAGGCAGTTGGGGCTACATGGACAGGACTTCAATGGTGTTTCGGTTGTGTGTGATGAGTTGCACAGTGGCTGCCGTGTGGTACTATATTCAGTGTGGCTTGTGCATGCAGACGTGGCTCCTTGGGTGTTGCTATGTCTGTGATGGGTCATGTGGGGTGTGAGTCTGTTGTTCATGTCCGTGTGCACATTGTTCACTTGTTCGTGACGGTGGGCGGTGCTGCGTGTTCGTCTGCTACGTGACATGTCCCATGTGTTGGTCGTGTTACGGTCCTCATGCCTCCAGTAATCCGGCCCTGTCCAGTTTCCCACCTGCAAGTTGTTCGTGCGTGCACTGTACTGGATGCCACATGGCTCTAAGCGGGGGGTGCTCCATGTTGCAGGTCTGTGGGGGTGGGAGGGTGTTGTGGGTCGTGGGGGTGGCTGGATACCCACTGACACCGATTGCTGTGGACCGTGATGTCTGCCTTTCGGCTGTCGTTGTGCACTGTGGTGGCTGACACGTGGGTGTGGGGTGTGGGGGATGCTCCTCCTTGCTGTGCTGTGGGACTGGGGCCTGGTGTGTGTTGTACTTGGGCTGTCCACCGTCCCACCCACTGCACTTTGTGTTCCTGCCACTTACCTGTTACTTGTCGGTTGGTGCAGCTGTGGCGGACACATGGGTGTGGTGGGTGCTCGTTGTGGCGCTTCTGGCATATTTGGGGACCTGTTGGTGGTTACGTGGCTGGCTTAGTGTACACATGTCCCCACGCATCTTGCAGTTGTTCGGTTTGGGCTGTGTGTGGTGGTGTCTGTTGCATGTGTGTGTGATGTGTTGTGTATTGTGTGCTGGACATGGGGGTGTTTGTCCCTGGGAGCTGTGGCATGGTGGTAGTGCATGTGAGTACATAGCGGTGTGCTGGTATACATTAGTTTGTACTTACCAGCCTCCACTCCCCCTGCTAATCCGGCGAGGATCTCCGGATGGATTACGACTCGCACCTTCTCCTCCCACGCTTTGAAGGTCTTAAAGAGCGCGGGATTCCCTCCGCCAGTGACGGCAGCCAGCTCTCTGTTTTTGCCCTCCTTCTTCTTGACCAGGCTCTTGACGTCATTCCAACGTTTGTTAATCTCGACTCTGTTCCTGGGCAGGGTCCCGACTGCATTGACCTGGTCTACGATCCGGTTCCACATTCTGTTTCTGGTGGCTAGTGGTGTGTGCTGGACCATGTTCCCATAGATTTGTGGGTACACCTTGATGATCTCGTCGACCATGACCGTCAGCTCCATGGGCGTGAACTTGGGCATCCTTTGTGGTGCCATGGTGTTTGTGGTGCTGGTGCGGTGTGTGTTGTGTAATGTGCAGGGGGTTTGTGGTGCCGGTGTTTGGTGGTGGTGGTGGTGGTGGTGGTGGTGTTTGGTGGTGGTGGTGGTGGTGGTGGTGGTTGTGATGTGTGCGTTTCTGTGGTGTGCTGCTGTCCTTGCTGTGTCACTGTGTCCTCTCCTCTCCTCTCTGGTTTGCAATGTAGCAAGGGGTTGTGGTCTGTGGGAGTGCTGCTTTTGTACTCACCTATGTGGGTGTGTCCTCATGGTCTGTTGTTTTCAGGTGTGTTGTGTCTGGGGTTCTGGCCTTTGTATTTTTTGTTTGTCCGGGGGTGTTTTCGGGATATGTACTGTGCTTGTGTATTTGTGCGTGCCTTGCTGTGTGGACTTGTTGGCCATGTTGTGTGCTATTGGTTTTGTGTGCGGATGGTTTCTGTGCAGGTACGTGGGCGCCATGGCTTCTGCCGTGTCGATTCTCATCGGCGTTGTTTGCGCTGGCGGGCGGTATATTTGTGGTTTTTCCGCGCTCATGTCGGTGCGATTGTAATTTCACGTGCGGTGTGTCGGCCGTGAGGGCGGGGGTTTTGTGTTGTCGTGCGTGTTTCCGTCCGTGGCGGGCGGTTTGTCTCCGACTCGGACGTTGGCGGGCGGTATTTTGTGTGCTTTTTCCGCCGATGGCGGTATTCGGTTTGTGTAATCGTAATGGCGTGGTCGGTGTTCAGGCGGTGTGTGCGGGCGGATTTTTGCCGCTTCCATGCCTGGCGGAATTATTTACGCCGGGTATCGTAATGTGCCCCTAAGTACACAGAATATGCCTCTCCACCCATTATATTGAACCACTTCCAGGACTCTGGTACTCTGTTTGTACTATATGGAGCTAAAAGTCAATTCTTAGAATATTGTGAATTGGGATATTGAGAAAAAATGGGAGTCATCCTACAAAAGATTTCATATACAAACCACACAATAAATTTCACATGATAACTAACATTAAAGCTCCTACTGTGCATAATTTCAGAAATGTGTGAAGGTGTACTAATTGTTCATAGTTTCAAGAATTAGAATCTGAACTTTCTCATTTAAAGTCTGATATTTACATCACAGTGTCATTTTTCAAGAATCTGCTTTCTTCCTACATTGAAGAATGGTTAATGGGAAGGGTTCTTCACATTCACAGTGATCTAGTAGACATTTGGACTTCAACTCCAGGGAAGTTTTTATAAATTTCTCCAGTTAAGAAGCTTGTTCTAGTAAGCTCGAAGTTTGGAAGGATCTTAAGTAGTCGATGTGGCGTCCCACCACTCACCCACCCACAATGGGGCTCCTTGTGAGGGTCTATCAAAGATTCAATAAATTGTAAAGGCGAAATTATGATAAAGTGTAGGAGAATGGTACACGTGATTTAGAATCTGATACTAATTGGAAAGATTCTCCTAAAAACATAGGGCCTCATTTACGAAAAGTGTTGCATCGCTGGGGAAAAACAGAGATGTGGCACTTTTTATTGCGCCCTCCTTGCGACACCATGGATGCGCCGTGTTTAAACTATGTCACTCCATGTCACAAGGATTGAACAGATACGTCAATTCCTGACGTATCTGTGGAGCAGTAATGACGCATTGTTGGAGTGTGTCGGAACACAGGCACAACTCCAGCAATGTGTCATCACACATGGGCGAGTCCCATGTGAAAGGCCCTGCGTCAGTCCTTACGCCTGCTTGAAGCAGGCGTAAGGATTTGACGCAGTGAAGCCACAGGAGTGGCGCAGTGAAATCTCATAGATTTCACTGCGCCACTTCTACAAGCCTTTTTACTGGGGAACACCCACCCTGCATACATTATATCTGAAGCCGGTATAATGTAGCACAGGGGTTTACAAAGTGACACGTCTGCCTAGTTGCGTCACTTTGTAAATAGGGCGCACTGTGGCTCATTTATTACGCTGCCGCAGCACCACAACAAAGTGACGCAACGGCGGCGTAAGCCCTTCATAAATAAGGGCCATAATGTCTCCTAATTATTTCTGGAGGATGCAATATTGCTCTGTGTATAGGCTGTTTCCTCGTGAATAAGATCACTCGAGAACAATCTCCAACCTGTACTAGATACCAGTCTTTTGGGGAAAGCTGGAAACCCACGGCGTGGGACCGTTCTAGAATCTAACCTTTCTTGGGAGGTAGTGTATAGCAGGCTGGAAGAGAGAGGCAGTGTGTCACTGAATTACAATTCTTTTGTAGCTCTGCTGGACAGGCGGTGTTAACCTCAAGAAGTAGACAAGAAACTGGTCTAATTTGGATATTTAACTGGGACATTGGCTTCCCAGAAATGGAGATCTCAGAAAGAACAAAACGAGGCAGAATCGGTGGAGAAAAGCACAAAGATCACAGCGAATGAGGAAGTATATTATACTAGAAAAAGCCACCTTAAGATGATATCATAGGTGAAGCCACCTAGAAGACTGGATGAACATTCCTAGTCTAATAATGCAGCCGGCTGGCATTGGGAGCCTTTGGGCTATGGAAACAAAAACTGACCCTCGACCCTATAGGAGACTGAGATGCGCCTCACTCTATGGTACAGCAGCGTTTGTCTATATGTGTGAAAGTAAGAAACGGCGCAATATTTAGTAAATAAATATAGCATATGAAAAGTTGGTATTTTTTTACAGTTTTTGTTTGCACTAAACTACCTCCAGTTTCTAAATTAAAAAAGAACCCCTTTTTCGTGCCATTGTTACTTTTTTCTATTTTATTTGTCTTGACATTGAGTCATTATACACAAAATCAAAAAGTAGGGTTTATGCAACAGGGAATGCATCCGCTAACTGCCTAGAGCATTTGAGACAACGTCACTTCCTTGTCTTCCATGGGATCAAAGTCGGAGCAATTGTTAGCTGCAGTAGGTACAGTAGCACCAGGGTTTATGAGTGTACATGCCACATTGTACCCCAGTTGTGGAAGCTTATTACCCAACTGCGGAGCGGGTAGGTCCATTTTCTTTGCTTGCATTAAGGTTTGTGGCACCTTTGCTGCGACACTGCATGCTACTGGCACTTCAACTTGAACGACTCAACTGCACTTACAGAGGCCGTCCTAACATCTGGATGACGTAACTCATCAAAGGGCCAGATCTGCTTGAAAAACTCCCACTCTTCCACATAGGCTCGTGCCTCCATATATATCCGTGTAGCAGACCTGGATCCATATTTATGAAGCCTTTGCGTTGTCATTGCACCATGCAGGCGACGCAAGTACAACACAGTGTCTTCAATAATAGTTGCAAAGCCACGCAAGGACTGATTTGCGTAGTCTTGGGTGGCTTTGCAAAGAAATGTAGCCCAAGGCAGCTGTTTGTGCTGCGTTTGGTTCCATTTCAACTTGGGAGGGGTTCAATGGGTGGATCATGGTCATTCCCATACATCCACCCATGGTTTTTGGCGCATTACCAGATTTACAAAGACTTGCTAATCTGGGAATGCATCAACATTTTATGCCTTCACAGGTGAAGAGTAACAAGGAGAAACATCTTTGGGACTTATTGACAAGAGGCCTGTACTGCTGAAGCATCACTTTTTTTGACGCTCCGATGGCGTAGGCCTCTCAATCATATCTATGAGGTGAGGCAAAGCCACCCTGTGTGGCTTTGCATGTCCTCATAGTTATGGAGTACGGCAAGGCAGCGCAAAGCACTACCCTGCGTTGCCTTACTCTGCTTCAAGAAGGCGTTCCATGGGCATTGCGGTGGATCCATGGATTTTGATGCTACCCCAGATTTGCAAAATCACATAAACCTGGTGCAGGGCCAAAACCTTATGCGTCCCCAGAGCAGGAGTAACGAGGAGAAATGTTACATTTCTTCTCGTTTTTTACTTTCCATGAACGAGGAAAACGCCTCTCACTATTGTTTTTGTGCAGGAAGGTTCCTCTTGCTGCACAAAAACAATCCGTCAACACAGACACAACACCCTTGCACAGGGTGCCTGCATTGGTGCTAGGCACCAAATTGTGCGTCGGCGCTAGCTGAAAGGACAGGAATGCACCATATCTCTTAAATATGGTGCATTCCTGCCCTTTCAAATTGGTGTAGTGCAGCGCCGCAAAAAGACTTGCAGCGCAGACCTACGCCAGTTTTATGTAAATGAGGCCCTTTATTTCTCCTTGTTATTTCCTCTTTCCACGTGTGCTTTCTGCAGCACACACAGAAAGAGGAATATGCCTATAAGGATTGTTTTTGTTCGGGAAGGTGTCTCTTCCTGCGCAAAAACAATCCCACCTGTATCGCTGGCACCCTTGCACTATGGTGCAAGGGTGCCTGCATTGGCGCAAGGCAGCACATAGTGCGCCAGTGCAGTGCGAGAGCTGAAATGTTCCATATCTTTGTAAATATCGAGCATTTCTGTGATCTCCCTTTCACGCAATGCAGCGCAGCAGCTTTGCAAGCTGCCCTGCGTTCCATGAAAGTTGAATAAATGTGCCCCTTGGTCTCTCCTGCAACAGCTTTGAAAAATAGGTAAAAAAAAGCTAAAGCAGCCGAAAAGGCCACTCTTAACTCCATCTGCAAGAAAGATGGCGTGCGCTCGTCCTCCAGCGCTTCGCTGTTTTATTGCCGCCCATAAACCATGCTCCTTCTCCTTTCTTCTGTCGTTTCATAAAAACCTCTGCAGCAAGAGGTGAGGATTCATCACCGGCGCGGGGCGGCCATCACCCGGGGCAGAAGGCACCCTCCACAGCTCCAGCTGCAGGAGTATGACTGGAACAGAGGGCGGGGCGAGGTACCGGAGGCCTGGGAGGCGGCTCCCGCGCGCTGATAGGCCAAAGAGGCTCTTGCACGCTGATAGGCGGGAGAGGTGACACAACCTGTTTCAGGCTAGTTTGGGATCCCAGAAAGACGGGGAACAGTTTCTTGTGATTAAGACAATGGCGGCTCCTGGAGGGAGTGCTGCGGGGCGGCGGGGGAGGGGCAGGGTGGGGGGTAGTAAACTCCAGCATACGGCCGAACGAAGTTAAGTAGTTGCGGTTTTGAGACAATCTCGTATGCGGATGACACTCAGGTGATAATCCCCATCGAGACGGACCCAGCAAATGCCAGAGCAAAGTTTAAATCCTGCATGCTGAAAATTGCCGCTTGGATGAGCGAGAATTTTCTGCAGCTCAACTCCAATAAGACGGAGATCCTTCTGTTTGGAAAGGCGACGGAATTATGGTCGTCGGACTGGTGGCCGGAGGAATTGGGGGAGGCACCCAATCCAACCACTCAGGCACGGAATTTGGGTATCCTGTTTGATAATAAACTTTCGATGGAGGAACACGTGAAGTCAGTATCGGGCACATGCTTTGGCATCATGCGGATGCTGAGGAAGATTTTTCCTTGGATCCCTTTGGAGGCCAGAAAGACCCTAGTACAGGCACTACTAGTTAGTAGACTGGACTATGGGAACGCACTACTAGTAGGAATTAGGGAGGACCTTGCGTCTAGGCTACAGGTAGTGCAAAATACGGCAGCCCGACTGGTCCTCAACAAACCAGTACGTACCCCCTCCCGTCCTCTTTTGCAACAACTACACTGGCTGCCCATGAGGAAGAGAGCAGTGTTTAAGCTCTTGACGTCGGTGTTTAAAGCACAGCAGGGCATCGGCCCGGTCTACCTAAGGAAGAAGTTGGTTCCCTATATACCTGCCCGTTTATTGAGATCTAGCAATCGTAATCTACTACGTCCCTGTAAAATCAGGAAAGTCAAAATGGGAGGGCGCGCTTTTTCACATCTAGCCCCGCTCCATTGGAACCGCCTGCCGGATGAGCTACGCGCCAGCGCAAGCTTGGGGCAGTTCAAGAAGCAGTTAAAAACCTGGCTGTTCTAAATCCGCAATTTTGTCCTAGCCTTTAGCACTGTGTAGCCAAAAGCGCCGAGAGATCCCTGTGGGGATGATTCGTCGCGCGTTATAAATGAAAAATGAAATGAAATGAAGTAAACAAATAAATAAATAAAACGAATTTCATTGCGCGCGCTGCATCGCCATTTGGCCTTGTAGGCACTCCCTCCAGGAGCCGCCACTGGATTAAGACGCAGCCAAACGACGAGATAGAAAATATATTTGTTTACCCCCGTAGTATTTTGGGCCTGGTGAGCTTATAGATATAAGGTGGGTATTTAGAGTTTAGTAGATTACCCGTCCGCCCTATTTAGTGTGTATTGATGTCCATGTCACTCTAAATAAGGTGGACTGGATATCAACCAATGTATGGTGAATTACCCTCATCTACCAAACTCTAACTCAGGCCCTGAGTCTTGTGCTTGAATTTATGCAAAATTACTGACAGGATTCACGCAAATTAGGTCAGTAAATGTAGGGAAAACAGTGGAGAGGGAGCAACAGAAATCAATGGCAGACTTATTCCAACCTAACAATGATCACTCGGGAAACGTGGCCATGCTGGCGACCAAGATGGCGGCATAACGCATAGCTGCATGCGGCAAGCATCATCCTCGGCAGTGGGAAGCTGCACCATGCGTCAAAAACGCAGTTACATGCTGGGTGAGAAGACTTGAGCACTACCGGATCCCGGGGGGTGGGGGGGCACACTGAGCCATGTGTGATCGCGGTGTCGTCTCCAGCCATGACCAAAGCCTATTTGGTTGTTCCAGCCTTTTGACGATCCGGCAGCAACTGTTACTGCTAGTGAGTCTGAGGCTGACTCCCTAACCCGGCAGCAGAGTCAGAAAGGTTTGCCTCACTCTGTCCCTCCCCAGGACTGAATTTAGATTCGGTCTGCACTGTGGCTGGCCCCAGAGCATGAAATGTGCACACTCCGGTATAAGGAGCACCAGAGTGGGTCAACCGGATGGTCCGCTAGGAGACAGTGGTAAACACCAGACCCTACCTACATGCCTACATGCCTGGTGAACTGTCCATTGACCCTCTCTTTGCATTGTACTGTGCCTACCGCTTGCAGTCATTATGGTAGACCTCTACCAGATCTGCAGGGCTGATTCTTCCAACCCCCTGATTATAAAAGACACACGAGGTTTGGGAGTTCTGTAGAGTCATATCGCTTTCTACTTATGGACATATCCCACTGACTGTGGGTTTATATTTCTCTCAGGTTTCTCCGGATACTCACCGTGGGCCCAGATAGAGTTTTGTTAGTGTATCTGGTCCTTGGTGGAACCACATAGTGCCTTCCTTACCATCCACAGCCAAATAAGCATACCTGGGCTCTGCTAGGGTCGGGACTGTGGGTCACAGGTGAGGCCACTGTTCCAAATTTCTGCGCCTACTCTACGCCAGTATACCTGCTCGAATCCACGATGGGTAAGGGTGCACCAAAGTAGGAGAAACTTCGATTTGACACCAAGAAAACGCCTCACCATACCTAGTTGCCATCTAATAAGTAGATGGCTCAGTGGGTATCCATAGTGGGGTACCTCCAGATTCAACAGTCACCATCCTGCTAGATCTTACAACCCGTCTACAATCAATCAATGGCAAAATTGACTTGAAAGCCACATGACTCTCCCGTTTCACAGAGGGATTTACAGACAGGTAGCTCGAATAGACCACATGGAATAACTACTCTGTTCCTTGTTGGGTGTGCTCATTGATCACTTGGCCCGCGTCCACCACCGAGCACTATCCCTCGGCCGATCAAGGCCAGGCTGCTCAACTTCCATGATCAGGGTATTGTTTTATGACTGGCTCGTGAGAAGGGATCACTCAAACGTCAATGTTCAGTGATATCCATTTTTCCAGATTTCACTGCTGCAGTTCAAGAAGCTTGCCACATATTCATAGAGGTGAGGTGCACACTGCGGGGACTAGGGGGCACATTTAGAAAGAAGTGGCGGAGCACGGCGTTAGCCTCCTTGGCTTAACGCAGTGCTCCGCCACTTCAGAAACGCAGGGCTGCACCATATTTACAACAATGTGGTGCAGCCCTGCGTTTCAATGTAAATATTCTAGGGCTACTTCAGACCATAAACCCTCACACCATAGAAGGCTGAGAAATAACTATAGTGACACTAAAAATTAGAAATGTATAAAAAAGTTTATTTATAAATTATCTTAATCCTATTGATAGGTAACTATAAAAACACATAATAAACATAAAGATATTCATACAGAGACTAACAATTATACAACATTCTGACCACATTCATTCACAATCAGAGACATACTACATACATATAATCAAATTGATATACATGATTATTCCGTCCCACATGATTGGGTTAATACAGACTATAACGAACAAACAACAACAACACTTAAATAAGAAGATTGCATTTTTAGGTTGGTTTTCAAAGATGACTCTACGCGCGTTTCGACAGAAACACTGTCTTCATCAGGAGTTCCACCTCAGAATGTTGTGCTCAAAACTATCCAGCATCTGTACGTAGGCTGATAAGAGGTTTAAATGGTTCAGTTCAAGAATTTATTCCTGTCATCCAGGATGCACCTGTAAGGTTCTTATGTTGATAGTGGCCTGTCTCGAAAGGGAACAGGTTTGGTTTATTAACCGACTCCTCAAGAAGAAGGCCCTACTTGATCAAATGTATCCAGCAAGAGAGACGAGCTGCTAATCCCTCAGATGGTTAAAAATAGATGCTATATTAGCAATTCAAAACGTTGAGCAGCTCTGTTCTCTGTATAGCAGCCTACCGGAGCAGCTGAAAAACGCCCAAGTACCGATCAAGGCCAGGCTGCTCAACTTCCATGATCAGGGTATTGTTTTATGACTGGCTCGTGAGAAGGGATCACTCAAACGTCAATGTTCAGTGATATCCATTTTTCCAGATTTCACTGCTGCAGTTCAAGAAGCTTGCCACATATTCACAGAGGTGAGGTGCACACTGCGGGGACTAGGGGGCACATTTAGAAAGAAGTGGCGGAGCACGGCGTTAGCCTCCTTGGCTTAACGCAGTGCTCCGCCACTTCAGAAACGCAGGGCTGCACCATATTTACAACAATATGGTGCAGCCCTGCGTTTCCCCCTGCGCTGGCGCTAAACTTAGCAGCCTAGCGCCAACGCAGGCCCCCTTGCACTATAGTGCAAGGGTGTCTGCGTTGAGGGGAAGATTGTTTATGTGCAGGAAGGTCTCCTTCCTGCACATAAACAATCTTTAAATGGCGTTTTGTAACTTTTATGTGTGCTGCTTAATGCAAAACGTCATTTTTTTATTTGTTTATGTGCAGGAAGGTTCACTTTCATGCACATAAACTATCAATGGCAATTTGCTGTTTCTATGTGTGCTGCACAACGCAGCACACATGGAAACAGCAAGAACGAGGAGAATTAAAGCATTTCTCCTCATTTCGCCTGTTTAAGACCAGGTTTTGCCTGGTCTTAATTTTGGCGCTGCCTCCTATTTACGCCACCCTTGTAAATAAGGGGCAGCGTCAAAATCAATGGGTGTTGCGGTGGAACGCCCACTGCAACACCCATTGCCCTCCCCTTTCATGCTAAGTACAGCGTGAAAGGGTGCCCTATTTACAAGGCAGCGTTAAGCCACGTTAAGTGGCTTAATGCTGCAGTGTAAATAAGGCAAAGCCCCTATCCCCACCACAACGTCACTAAAAGTGACATTGTGATGGCGATAGGGGTTTGTAAATATGCCCCTTGGCATCAGGCACTCTATGCTATAGCCAACATGAACAAAGGCGGACCTAGATGGTAAAGTTCATCTCTTTCATAGCACCACAGAAGCAGCCAAAATGTGTAAGTCACTTTCTTCTGGAAGGAGAACTCCTAAATCGATGGACAGATCTCCAAGAAGTAAAAATCCCAGTGAACTGGGACAGACCTTTACAGGACAGGAGTGGCATATTTTTGTTGGGCCTGGGCTTCACATTTTCTCACCGTTTATGTGGTACATTTTCCATAAATGCTCTTCTTGGGATAGGTGGATTGTGGTACTACTCTCTCTCTATGACATCTCTTTCAGACTTTGTTTGTCACTGGACTTCCCATATGCCGACATGGAATACTAAGAAGGACATCTAATTATACTTGCCATGAGGCGATGTAATGTCTCATGGTGTGTATCACCTTGGTTGGTTTCGGCTTTCCTTTATATTTTCTCTTCTACGTCACATCTTTGAGTCTTTGTTCCAGGGACATTGGCACTGACTGTTGGGGATCTCAGTATGGGAGGGATAGGAGGGTGATATTTTGTATGGTTCGATGGTCATGAAAAGTCTGGAGCTTTTGATGTAGGTTACTGCTCTCCGCTTGGGTTCCGCATAGCACTCTTGTCAATCTTTTTATTTCAATCTATGACATCCTGTAGAAAAGCCATTAAATGGATCACTTGGAACAGTAGAGGCCTTAATGGGTGAGCATCATAAAGCTAGCAGGGTGTTGACATATCTGGACCAGCATGTGGTTGATGTAGCCTTTTTACAGAAGTGGCACTTGGCACCAGGGCCACAAGCTCCTTTGCCCCAAAATGGTCTCCTCGTCGGTATTTCTCCTCATATATGTCCTACTTTAGAGGAGTCTACACTTTGCTACATCCTCATGTAGACTTTAGATTGCATCAGAAGTATGAGGATAGGGATGGCAGATATCTTATCCTGGTGTGGACTTTTGAAAATGTCAAACTAGCACTGGTTAATGTGTATGCACCAAATGTTGATGACCCCCAGTTTTTTAGACATCTTCACAAAATTGTGTAATTCCCTTATAGATACCACATTAAGAGGGGAGATCTGAATTCGGGCTTGACACTCAGTGGGACTGTTCTTGGGATCCGTCACTCACACAATAGACAGGCAGCAAAAGTACTACATTATATATTTGATCTTTATGGGTTAAAGGATGTGTGGTGTTCTGCACACATGGCGGTGAGAGACTACACTTTCTATTCAGCACCGCAAAAAATGGCCTCACAACTTGATTACTGGTTGGCCTCTCCTGAAATTACTACATCTGTATCTACTTGCCCTGCATGCTTTCCTATCACTCCACAGTCACATTTAGGTTAGTTCTTCCAGCTCTAGATGTTGTTGCCCCCATTGGAGATTCCCTGCTGCATCACTATTAAATCCAGTGTTCAAAGATGAGCTTTGGTCAGCAATATTAAAATACATCCAGCTCAATAAGGGAACTGTACTGAAACACGCCCGCATATGGGAGACCTTCAAGACCTTTATTCGAGGGGAGGCCATAGCGAAACATGTGGGGGGTTCTAAGAGACATGCATGAACAGTTAACACACCTTGAATCTGCTTTAGCGCCTTTAGAAACTGCTATTAATTGGGCTCCCCTACATTTTCATCTACAGGAGTAGAACCAACTATTGCAGCAATATAGAGCTTTGTAGGATACAGAGTTAAATTCCGCTCCACCATCGGAATTCGCAGAGTTTTTCCCACTCCACGTTATTCTTGTAGCATGGAGGTCCGGCAAAACTCCGTCACCCGCTGCGTGGCAGAGATATTTCTCGCGCGCGGCACACCAATGGTAAGTTGGTGAGCTCAAGCGAGAATTGGTGTCCCCTAGCGTGATTTTTGGGCGCTAGGACAGCACTCAGTGAGAATTTTGCAGCAGCAAAGAAGCAGTACCCTCTGGTGTGCTAGATGGTGCTGTTCACGCTGAATTTGCAGCACAGAACAAGCTCCTTGTGCTAAAAGATAAGTGTGGCGTGCCGATTACTCCTGCTCGTGGAACTCGACAGAATCTCGCAGAGTTTTCATGTAAATCCGTAGAGTGAAACTCCGTGAGTTCTGCCCACACCTAATACACAGGTCACCCACTTAGGAAAATATTCACTAGCTAGGCAGTATGGTGAAGGGGAAAGACCGGGCAAAACACTGTCATGGCTGCTTAAGAGAGAAATACATAGATTGAATATTGATAGAATAGTGGGATTGTGTTCACTAACAATGAAGATATTTAATCCGAATTTGTACACTACTACTCACGTCTCTACTACTCACATCTCTACACACCTTGTGGAGCTTAGTCTCTTATGGCATCACTGGATACCTTGATGAGATAGCGTTGGTGCGGCAAGAGGACTGAAATCAACAGTTTCTGGATCCCTCGATTTCTCTGGAGGTTACTCCTATTGATTAATTAGTGGGGGTAAGGCCTCAGGCTCAGATGGGCTCACAACTGATTTCTATAAAGCATATAAACATATTCTTACTCCCCACCTTATAGATGTATACACAGATGCACTAAAAGATGAGGAATTACCACCATCAATGCTGGAGGCGATAATGTCCCTACTCCCTAAACCTGAGAAAGACCCCACTAAATGTGTTTCATACCTGCCTCTTTCGCTGATAAATTGCAATAACAAAATACTTGCTAAAGTTATTGCCAACAGGCTAGTCCTCTTACTTGGAAACATAGGGGCTGATTATGATGGCGGTCAGACGAATGTCCGACCGCCATCCTGTTGGGACTGGGACCTGCCGACAGGGAGTCGGCGGTCCCACCAGGCAAATTATGATCTGACCGCTGTGGAGGCGGTCGGAAACATGCCTCTTAGCATTGATCCTTGAGCTGCGGCCTGAAAAAGGGCTGCAGCACATACCTCACTGCTAAGAGGCATGTTTGTAAACATTCCTGCACCTTGTGACAGGCCCCATGCGGTGCCTGCCACACGGTGCAGGGATGTTTAGGTGCCCCCCAGACACCATAGTGGAGGGCCAGGGAGGAAGGGGTGCCCAATAGGGCCCCCCAAAGTCACTTTCCGCCTGCCTTTTCATGGCTAGCGGACCGCCATGAAAGGGCAGGTGGAAAGGGACATTGTAATCCCTATGGCGGTGCCTGAGCAGGCACCGTCCCTATTGTAGGGATTACTGTCCCTCTGACGGACTCCTTGAGCCCGTCGGATTTGCGGCGGATGGTCCTTCCACCAGATGCCTCTGCCTGCCGCATCCTAATGTGCCGGGTGTACTTCCAGGGGCAGATAGCGGTGGGACACAAGTTACCCTGGACTATCCTGTTAGATAGGTTACTGAATCTGTTCAATATTTGGATATATTTGTACATAGAGAGCTGCAACAGGTTGTTCAGCTCAATTATGGTCCAGTGGTCGATAAACTGTCACAACAAGTGGATACATGGCTCAAACTCTCCCTGTCATTGGCAGGCAGAATTGCCTTAAATGAAATGATTGTCCTCCCAAACTATTATATCTTTTCACAAATATTCCCATACTTACTACACTCCAAACCATCTTGATCAAATTACTCTGGGCAAATAGGCCAGTACTGATTGCTTGGGACACACTACTCCTTCCATCTGCAAGAGGAGGGTTCGAAGTACCGGACAAGGAAGTCTACTATCTAGTGGCTCAATGTCACTTTGACAAATGTTGGTATAGCCCTAATGCTTGCATTCTATACCTCAATTTCCCAAATAAGACTAAACTAACATGTAATACACTCACAAACCTGTCTTGGGTCCAGTAAGGCTCATTTGCAGAACCATTAGCTCAACCCTGGGTAGCTGTGACTTTGAGCAGTCAAGCTTTATCAAAGCAACAAATGTAAAGCATTTTGAAGTACCAAAACAATTGAATAAGAAAGAAACAGTATGCAAAAGAAATCCAACACCAATTTATAAAAATTGATCTTATTTTTATGAATTTTTAGATTCCAAAATGAACAAAATCCACAGGAGGGTACAAGAGATACAAATTGTTAATCAAATTATAAATCACTGCTTTTTCACTTTAACCACAAACAAGTATTGGCAACTACCACAGCTAGTGGCTCCTTTGAAAACTTTGGAAAACTTTTGTAAAATTGTGTTTGGTTACTCCGGCCTGCTTTGGGCAACCAACTCCAGGAGGGAGCAAGTCACAGGGGCCAGTAAGGCTTAGCAGGACAGTTACCTTGCAGTCAAAGCGGTCTCCAGTCCAGTTCCAGGCTCTATGGGTGAACTACCAAAGGCATCAATGGAGTGGTCCTGATGCAAGGGATACAGGATGCTGAAGATGTGGAGGATACTGTGGGTGCTGATTGGGTTGATGGGGTTTTCCTGGGCCACCCCTCGGTCCACAAACATGGTGGTGTGACTTTGGCCACAGAGGTCGATGTCCCTTGAATTCCAGGAAAGTTCAACCAAAACCAAGTTGCCACTGGTCTACTGTCTGGTCACAGTGAAACCAGAGGTTCCCCTTAACTGCAGCTAGTGTCCATCTTGGGTGACCAAACTGCCCTTTAATGACTCTCCCGGGTCCAGCAGACTCGGGTGAAACCTTTGAGTGTTAGGGTTCGGTCTCCGGGCTGTGTTTTGGTGAGTAGTGGTGAAAAAACAGTTGTGGCTACCAACTTTGCCAAGGTGGCTCCTGCAGCTTTTGTGGTCCTAGTGCTGTAACAGGAAGTCATCCAACTGACCCCACCACAGGCACTGCCCTATCTTTGCTAGCCCAGGAGCAGCGGGTGCAGTCCATTCTTTGGTGCAGCCTCTCTTTGCCAGGTCCAGGGAACAGCGGGGCAGTCCTTCTTCAGTCCTCTCTCCAGTACAGACGTGATCTGAGGTCTGTGTGCCAGGAGTGCCACTTTTACGCCCCCAACTTGCCCTTGGGGATGAAAATACTAATTGTCAATGGACCACCAGGTCCCCTTCCGCCTGATGATAACTTCCCACAACGTGTGGCATCTAGCTATCCCAGAGTGCATTAGTCTTTTCACTCTCAAGATGGGAGAACCCTGCTCTCAGTTTGTGGAGCTTGGTAGCCCACCATAGAGTTGTGGCTACCTGAGGGCTACACGCACACAGGAAACTTGTTTGGCAACTGTTTTCCTCTCTCTGTCCCCGACACCAACCTGTCTAACAGAACAAAAGAGCAGCCTTTCTCGTGTTTGTCCATCATTTGCCCTTCAAAAGCAGTCTCCTCTCTGAAGCCCCACTTTTAAGCTCACACCATGTGGCTTCTTGCCAGGAAGAGGGAACACCACTTCCAGTGACAGGCCTCTATAGTGTCCTTTCCTGGGAGTCGTTCACACCTCTCCCCAGGACAGCAGAAGGCTGTCTTGTGGCCAGCATCTGCAATTTGACACTGGAAAACCAGGTCAACAGAGTGTTGCCTTTTACTCAAAACTTACATCATATTTGAATTGGGCACCAGGTCGGGCTTAATGGAATGATTCTTTTGATACCTTGAAGTACCAACTTTAGTAGTCTCATTCAGAAGTTTTGTCACCAGGTAACCCTGTACTTGCCAATGGGACTACTAGCCTTTCCACAGTAAATACTGCAATTTGTGGTTTTTACTTTTAGGACATATAAAAACACATGTCCTACTTTTTAATATACAGCACCCTGCCTTAGGGCTTGACAGGCCTAACTTATGGGTGACATACATATTAAAATGGGAGGTCTGGACTTTGTCATTAGTTGAAATGGCAAAGTCCAGCTATCAGTTTAAAACTGCTCTTCCATTCTGCAGTGTCAGGCTGGGAGACATGTATTACTTTGCCACACGCATGGTGACACAATAAGTGCTGCAGTACATGAGGGATACTTTAACGGACATGCCCTGGTTGCCACTGGTACCATATACTAGATACTTATATGTAAGTTAACTTATGACAACTGGGTATAAGCCAATTAAACATACAGATTTGAGGGTAAGAGCACTGGCACTGAGGTCTGGTTTGTAGGTTGCAGTGCATTCTGAGTCAAAAAGCCAGCAGCATCAGTCCAAAACGTTGGGAGTGATCATGCATAAAAGAGGGATTTACTTACAGTAGTGAAATCTGGGGTCCATGCCTGTACTCACGGTCGTTAAGTTGGTATACAACCCTTAGTTACCACTAGTGCCTGAAAGCACTGTACAAATGCCATGCTGAAAATGGTTATGACTGATATGGGCCATCTGTATGTAGATTGGAAACGCATATCTCTAGAACAATTCGCTCCACAGGAGATGCTACCATGCTTGATATTTTTATTTACTCAGTGATACATAAGGACAAATTACCAGGCTTTCCAGATAAACCAGCTGAATTTGCAGCACTGACGCAATTTATAACCTCATCTGATGTCCCTGGATGGGTCTGTAGACTCTACAGTCACATATCACAATGCAGAATGGGTCGCTCTGACCTTGCTTGAACAGCCTGGGAGGCTGAGCTCGGTGAATCCCTGACAGATGCACAGTAGACATATTGCTGCACGGAAACTGGTATAACTCCTATGAATTAAAGGCACAAACTACTGCATTATAAAAATCCCCACTGGCCTTATAGCACCCCACTGCGACAGCTAAGGACAGACTAATCTCGTTCCCATAAATGTCTCAGTTGCAGACATGACTATGCTGGGATTCTCCACCTGGCAGGAGAATGTCCTCCTATTTATAAATATTGGCAGGATATTCTCTGGGTGGTGGGAGGTATGACACTAATCCCTGTGAAATCTGACCCAGGAGCAGGGGCGGTTCTTCCGCTAAGGCAGAGGAGCGTCGCCCCACTGGTTTTCAGCAGTGCAAAAAAGGAAAAATAAAATGATAATAACACAATGTTATTATCATTTTATTTTTCCCTGCTGCAGCCAGTTTTGGGGTGGGGCAGGTCTTGGCTGTCGTCACAGCCAGCAGGGGGAGAAGTGGTGAGTGCCTTTAAGTACGCATGACGGTTTGGCCGGGTGTCTTGGGCCGCCCAAACAGTCATGTGCCCTTAGCTTGTTCTCCACCCGGCTGTATTTCATAGCCTGGGTGGAGAACATGCACAGGCTCCCACTTCCTGTCTGAGTGCTGAACCACAGCGCTCAGACCAATCACAACGCTTCTGTCATGCTGGTGACAGCTGCGTCGTGAATGGCTAGGGGAGTCTGGGAGCCTGTGTGCTTCAGGTTCACAGAAGGAGAGGACGGAGGAGAGGATGGAGGAGAGGCGGCGGCCAGCCAGTCAGCCGGCAGGTAAGTGATCTTTTCTTTTCTATTTTTTTTTAACCCCACTCCTCACCACTACTGCTTGGGAGCAGCCGCCACTGCCCAGGAGTGACATTAGGCTTTGTGAAAGGTATCACACAGGGCATACAACGTCTGACTGCCATGAATCTCTGGAAAGCCAAGAATAGAATTGCTCTGTATTGAGGGAGGATTAGAGTACCTACTTGTCTCTATTGGCTGCGAGACATGGCAATGAATGCACAGAAGCCTACACTTTGATGCAGCCACCCACTTCCAGACCAAGGGATATTTTTGGACCCTATAGATCTTGCCTATTCTGTAGCGACCCGGATAGTCTTGAGAGCCCTGCTGAGGAATCAACTTTATAGCTTCTCCGTCCATACATAGTTGCACACTGGCCTTGGTTTGTACTCTGTTGTATTTACTTTGTAATTACACCCCTCCGACCACTGACGTTTTGTTTTCTTTTTTTTTAATCTGTATGCACTGCTATGCTAACCTACTTGGGTTTCAACTATGTTTTTGAACTGGCATGTAAATGAGTACCCCTATGAACGACAAAGCTCACACTCCCTTGCTGGAGTGTAGATGTACAACCTTATTATTGCATGACCCCTTGTACTATTTATATATGATTGTTATTGCTACGTTGAGTCTCAACAAAAGTATTAAAAAACACAAAAAACAAAAATTACTCTTCAGTGCACTTCCTTAGGTTTGAGTTCTTCCTGGGGGCTTAGAATGATTACTTTGGTTGAAAATAGCAGTAAAAGTCGAGAGCAAGAGAGCAAATGAAAAAACGGGCCCTATAATTCACACTATGCCAGTGATTCAGAGCTTGAGAACCTGAATAAGAAACCAACTTTGTCAAGGTTCTAAGCCACACGCCCATCATCAAAGATGGTGGCATGTCACTGGGAGGTGAGAAGGCACGTGTGTACTGCAAGCCTGCATAAATAATACACATGCACTGCTGTATCTGACAGTGTCAACTTGTGTTGCAGCTGGGAAGGCATGACATAGAAGAGTCCATTGGTGTACCATATCACACATGTGAGGTGGACCTTGGTGAAGATGTAGCATGTGGCAGGAGGGAGTCTGAAGGAAAAAGGTCTCACCATGCCACATATGTGAAAGGTGGAGGCTGTGAAACAGGGATATGTGAAGGTATAGGATGAACTAGATGGCCACCACAAAGGGCAGGAGTCAGGAATGGTTGGAGGGTCAGGTCGCTGTACCCAGTTGTGTGGCAAACCTGTGTCACCAATTCCATCACTGCTAGCATGTGGGGGTACAGCTTGACACATAGCCCTCAAATAGAGGCACCCATGTCAGTCCATTCTATATGCTCATACAAATTGTTGGTGTTGTAGGCACATGAGAGTCGTTGTTTGATGTGGGTCCCATCATTGTGTGCCAATAATTTGAGTCCCTATGCCTACATGAGGATTGCCAGAGGAGGAATGTACATGTACAAGTGAGCGTGCCTGAGTCTATCGATGTGTGATACTCTAGCAATCCACCTAGTTTGACTGGGCCCATCCCCTCTGAGTCGGTACACAGTGCCCATTGTCCACAACTATGGAGCCAACTGTGTGTGAAATGAAGTCACATGAGTATACACAATAGGAAACCCATGGTAGGTACAGGCCTTTACACAGTCCTGCAGTGTAGCAAGGGTGTTCGCTGTGTAGATGTGTGCGGGTGAGTGTGAAGAACCAAACCCTTGGCCACATGAATGCACAATGTGCATGCAAGACAGCACAAGAAGGCAGAGTGCTGTGGTGTACTGTGTGAAAGGCAGACTGCAGGATCAAATCCAATACATGGCCAAACCCACATCACCTTCAGAGGAGCTGTGGGCTGAGTACTCGCCACAGGGAATCCAGGCACCCGGGGGACTTTGTGCAATGTGCACAGTAGTGGTGTCAATACATCACAGCACAATTAGTATAGCCTGCATGAAAAAGTAATCTAATCATCCAGGCAGATGTGGACCTTACCTCAAATCACCCATGCAAGCATGGCAGGCCCCGCAAGCTGTGCAACTGTGTTGCAATGTGTGTCATGTTAAGAAAAGGCACCCATGTCACATAGTGGTTGTGTGAACAATGCAGAGATACCGCCATCTGAAAGGCTACTACAGTGCAACTTGTCGTCTGTACCTATGAGTAACATATGTCCTACTCGTCAATGGTGACTTGAAAGTGAATTTGAAGAAAGTCTGTATGTCAACCAGATAACTCAGGTCAACATCTAACACAGATCACCATTAACATATATCATTTCCATTGCAGAGGATGACACAACACCTCCTGACCAGCTGCCTGTCCTGGATGAGGAACCTGATGAAGATGACTGCCTGCCAACGCAGGATCAAGACACCCTCCAGCAAATCCTTGATACACCATCTCTGGTCGTGGGAAGGGGCAACAGCGTCACAGTGTCTCCAGAAGATCCGTCTACCACCATACAAACCCCATTTGCCAGCCTAAGCCCAGCCCTTGGCTCTGAGGACCCCCGAGTTGAATTCCAATGGTGTGTGGTAGGAGTCCAGTGGCAGCTGGTTGATTAGATGCAGTGGGGAAGCCTCAATAAGGACACCACGGTGGCTGTAGGAGGCACCTAGACTCTGCTCCATTGATTGGATCAGTCCCTGGCTGAAATGTATCAAGCATCGACTCTGGACATCCTATGGCACGAAATCTATGTTGGGGTTGTTACTGAAAGGACTACCACTTGCTCTTCGCCCCTTGACTCACATGCAAATAAAAGCACTAAAATGAACCAGACTGTTGTATGTCTGTTGCAAATAGGATGAACTTGACCATGGTTGATGTGTACATATAAAACACACATCTCAACATCTCTTGCTAAATGTGCTACTGGCCCTATCACATGCTCAGGTCTGACAAGTGCAATCATCATGCACCTCCACTGCCATGTCAATCTGTACCAAATCACTGTCAACTATTGAAAGTCATGGAGTGACAATAACCACTGATACCATGTGTGCCACACAGTGAATTAGGCCAATTAATCACAGAACAGGAGAAGTCAACTAATTGGACCAGTGATGCATGTGAGCCACAAACACATGTTCACTCATCCACATATAAACAGCACAGGTATCATGTCAATGTCATCATGCACATATGTCTGCCTCACAGCTCTAACAGAACTTTACATATTAGAACCATCATGAGCCATCCCTTTAGAATATACAAAGATTAATGGTCAGACGCCTCTTGTATAGCATCACTTCTCTGCCACTGAAGGGTGTGGAACCTCAGTGCTATACCTTGAATGTCAGTAAGCCTGAGCTGCAACTGAAAAGTAATTTGGCTTGTGTGTTCATTGACAAATGGTGTAGTAAGCCACATGTTGGGTCAATGTGCTCCTCTGCCCCTGAGAGTCCTCACATGCATTGAGCGTGATTGCAATCACACATGACAACCATTGTACAATGTACACACATAAAATTCTAGGAGTCAGGGCACACATTCCTCAATCAAGCTACAAATGCCATGGGAAATGGTAAAAGTGATACCAATGTTCACCTAACCTAGAAAGTAGTTGCCACAAAACACAGCCTAAAGGTGCCACACCTAGCAGGTAGTGAATAGAAAGGAAGATTGAAGTTGTCTGGACAGGTGTGGCCCAGTCCCACGGATAGCAACTAGCAAACTAAACTGAGGACATGGTAAAACAGTGCAAGGGTGAGGGTGTAAGTGGCAGGCACCAGTGTGTGTCCCCACACAGCCAGGAATGGCGACTAGGGTTTGAGAAAACCATTCCTACAATGCAGGTAGCATCACTTACACACACAGTGCAAAAGTAGGAGAATACCTGTTTTGGCCTGTGTGTCCATTCACAGCACGAGTGCCACGTACAGTGCACAATCATGTTTGAATATCCCTTTAGTGACTTCATTGCAAACGTGACAGGATCTTCTCCATAGGTGTCTCACCTAGTTACATCTTTATACAAACACTGCCTGGAAATCCAAAAGCATGTTCTTAACAAAACCAGAGCATGTATGACAACTCCTATATCCCTACAAACCTCTTTTCTCTCTCTTCCCTGTTCTTATTCTGTCTGCATAAACGTATTGGAGCTTCGAGCATTGTGTCCTATAAATCGTACTTATTCCAACCCCATGATCCACCTTATTCTGCTATTACCTTTTAATTGTTTCTAACAATTTTTAACATTCCACCGTCATCAGTATAGTTTTTTAATCTTGTTTGTTTCCATGTGATTTATTTATTCTGATAATACCAAATGATTTGTGTGACGTCTTATACAATTGTTGCTATGTTCTATGGGTTAGTTCCCGCAATAGCTTTGATAAGTTGATATACCTGCGCTGTTGCACTTTAAAGCTTTCATATGTTAGCTATCGCCTTAAGACTCCTCAATTTTGAAATTGCTTAGACTTTCCATATGGCAGAACGGAACCTTTTTCAGCCCATTTCAAGGATTCTCTTTGAGGTTTATGTTGGTTTGGTCTTTGTCCTAGCAGGAAGGTACCTTAGTGCTAGCTGATGCATTATGATTTTTTAAAATAATTTTATTAACTTGTATTGTCTTTATTTTTAATTTATTCATTCTACTATGTTTTGTTATGCATCTATTGTATTGCGTACTTTTATGGTTCAAAGAATCGAAATAAAGTATTGATTGATTGACTACTGCTACGCAGCAAATAAGTAAGTCGTTGTGAAAGTGCAAAGCAATATTTATTTAAAACATTATAAAATGTTTAAAATCTATAACTAGATAAACTACACTAAGTTATCCTATCTAAACTATGCCTAAACTAACCTATGCTAAATGGCCTAGACAACCCTAACTTAAAACTATCCTAACCTACCTAACCTTAACTTATCTTACTCTACACATATACCCCCACCCCCTAAAACACATTTGCACACAATACAAACATAACTACCTAAACATTAAACCCTAAACAAAGATATATTTTTTATTATTTTTATATTTTTTTGGTATGTTTTCTTTTTACATATCCTAACCATTAACCCCCACCCATTTAATAACCTAACCACCCATATCCTCACCTAACAACAAATAACTATTAAAATCTATAAAGTCACTAAAACTGCACAAACCTATCCCTATGCTACAACCTAACCTAACCTATGCTAAAATACTACTTGCTAAAACAACTACTAAAAACTGGGGAGCGGCAAATTGTCGGAGGGGGGCCGATAGCTGTTCAGCTATCTGGTCCTCTGACTTCTGCAACGTGCGCCCCATGCACATGATTGTGGCAACCGGTAGTTTGATGCCTGCCAGACATAACTCAATGTCTGAATTGTCTTTCAGGGCCTGCTTTTTTAAATTTGATTGCTGTCCTGGGGTACTGGTTATAGCCTGTTGTGCCACTTCCAGCTGTGAAGTGGAGGGTCCAGGAACTGCACCCGGATCACCACTATGGGACACATCAACTTCATGCCTGGTGCTTGGCCTGTCCAGCCCTTTCTGTCCCTAAGGTGCCGAATTCCATGTCCCAGCTGCCAGCTGTCTTTCCATATTCGTACAGCTATCCCATGTGCATGTAGGCCTAGGCAACGTGCCTTAGGTAGCGGTACCTCTCCAACCTAATGCGATAGGCCTTCTCCTGGTCAGAGGTCACGTTGCCTGTTGGAGAGGAAGGACATATGTATCAGACAAAACTGATCTTGTACATGTTATCATCAATTATATGCTTGACCTACAAATCGAGGTACATGTGGCATGTCCAGCCAAATAAACATCTATGGGTCTAATCATGAACAACCGTCATAAGAAATATATACTTCTCCTCAAGCAACAATGCTAAAGTACTCAGGTCTTGGCCTTGTACGGACATGAAATGACAGTGTCTGCCTAATGTAAATAGTAAGACTGATTAGGAACAGTGATGTTGTGTACACATGGAATGGTACGCATGGTTCACCTAGGTATTCCCTGGGGACTGTCATGTAGCATGCAAGAGGGTATAATCTATGGACAATAACCTATGAGAGTAATGTGTAGCAAGTACAGTTATTGGGCCTCAGCAATGTGTAACTGTTATGGCAAATACACAAGGCCACACACATTGCAGCATTGAATGACTCTGTGCCAGGTATTTGAAAAATAGATGGAGGGTGGCTAGCTACCTCCAAAACAACATACCTGTTGGACACTTCTCCAAGATTGACTCATGGAAATACCTGGAACCCTAGTACATAGAGCATGTAATGAAATTCAAGCAATACCATGTGGTCCTTTACATATCCTAGTATCTGTCCATACATTTCAGTACAGAATGTTACCTAGATGCACATAAACTCATACTTTATCCATGTGATGAGTGTGTGCATGCATGCTCTAGATCTCATAAGTATGAGTATCTTTAGCTGTAACTTGCAGCTAATTGCCAAAAATGCTCAATGGTGAAAATTCCCAGGTGAGACAGCATGGGTAATGGCATCAGTAGGTGGACAGTGAAAATGACCTGTATGCTGACTACACAGTGCATACATGCCTGTGGTACTTTACACATTGTCCTTTTTCTTCACAAAACACTACACAGGTATAATCACATATCGATTGTAGGACATTGTGCATATGAGGGAATGAGTCAGGAATTTAACTGCATTAGAATGTGTGAACTGGTGACATGTGCCACATCTACTCATACCTATTCTGTCTGCACTGAGGTAGGAATCCTCACCGCCTGTGTGGACCTGCCACACAAAATTGTCCATACATTGCCATGAGGACAACAGCACTAGCAATGTGCATCAGACAGGCAGATTGAAGTTTATCCGTCCAATTCCATGTTCACATGGAGTCTCTGGACAACATCCTTTAAACCACAATGTCGTTTTGCTAATAATGCCTCTGTTACGCCATCTCACATGTCACTGATATGCAGCACTCTAAGGGATGCGCAGGTGCCCATGATGCAGTATGACAGTTGATACACATCATGATAAATGTGGACTAAGGGGTGAAGCCAAGTAAGTAATTGACATGGGCAATGGACTCTCAGCAACAAATGGGGATATGTAACTTCCCCACTGGTATTGCTATAATGAATGATACACTTTAACTACGCCACCTTACAAATACATATGCAGCATCTATACTAGGAAGGAATAATGTTTTGGTATGCTGAGCCTGTTCACATGGTCACACAAGTCCATTGAAGTCCGAATTTTGGCTAGACGCTGAGCTACTGGTTAATGTATGGATCCCAAAACATTTTGCGGTTCGAATGGCATGAATGTCTGACATGCCTTCAAGCATTTACCCTGTACCAATTTTGGTAACGATGAAGACATATTCTGAATTCATGGGCATGGTATGAACACCCAATTGGAGGACAATTAAATTGGAAACGATGTGCACTGTGCACATTTTCACATAAAAATTTACTGTTGACAATTGGTAGTATTGTCTGGGATATGTGTTACACCCCGACCACACATGTGTCTGGCTCAAATTTGGACTTGGGCAAACATGCTGTGTCAGAAAAATCACAGCCTATACCATGCAACATTTCTGTCACATTATTTGGGTAACTTGTTGTCACTTTCTGTCCATAGTATGGGTAAGAGTAATTTGAACGTATGACCATCTGTTGGTTTAGAGGCAGGTGATGGTACATGTGCCATAACCACCCACACCATAGCTGGTCCAACATTAGTACAGCAGATTCTGACCCATGTACCATGTGGGCCTGCATACATTAGTTACGTGTCCATGCCAACTCCAGTATGTGGGCATGACCACTCGCAAGGTCAAATTACGAATTTCTGAGCACAAAAGTACAATACGATGTAACAAACAAGCCACTAAACTTACCAATCATTTCTTGTTACTTAAAAATACAGCGGAGCAACTGAATTGGACTGTCCTGGAACAACCATATATCCCACACATATTTCGGACATATCCAAATTTCTGTTTGCGAAAGAACAATGATGGGTATTTAAACTTCAGAGTGACAAAAAGGGTCTTAATGATGATATACCATGGACCCTCCTTCTGATAGAATTAATATCATGTTCAGAGTTCTGGGGACTTTCCCTTAAGCATTGCATATATCTCTCAGTACGTTAAAGTTTGCAAAGTCTTTAAGATTATGCTTATTAACACTTTTACTTTAGGCTTTGCCACCTTATAAGTATATTTATTTCAAAAGGGCTCTCCCCTACAATATTTCTTATAGCAACAAAGGGCTATCTGTGTTTCTTGTATCACACTTTTAGTTGCTCTGTTCAACTAATCTGAGAACTGTCACTATCTAAATACACACACTATGTTGATATACCGGTGGCTAATTGCTTGAGCTTGCAATGTGGAAAAAGAATATCAGAACGTTTTAATATGGATCTTGACACCAGTTACATATATCTTTCTGAAATCTAGTATTTTTTCTGTTAACTGCTATCCGGGTTTATACCATTAAGAGCCATTCATTATCTATTTCATTACAAACCATCAAAAAAGAATGAGTCATCCTTATAGACATAAGGACACCTGCCTAATCCAGCGATGGCGGGTTGCAGCCGCAAACCCGGGGGCCTTGTGATTTGAGAGCCTCTGCGATCATGCTGTGGGCAATGCTATGGCGTTTTTCAATATATTAATGTATTTGGATGGAATACAATCATTAAAAGAAAGAGGGTTACCTCTTTAAATATTGAATGACACCTGCCCTGTCTAGAAATGGCGGTGTGCAGCCGCGAACCCGTGGGCTTCACGATTTGAGAGCCTCTGCGATCACGCTATGGGCAGTGCTAACGGAGGTTTACAATATACGAGTTTGGCTGGATGTTACTTTAGGAATAAAACACGATGCCTTTGTAGTTATACACCACCTCCTTTTTTAAATCTTATTCCACCAATGAGACGCTACATTTGAGAGCACACGTTTCAGTTAAACGCTCTAATTAGTCAGTCCCACAATTAGTCAGTCCCGTGATTCTGCCAAACCAATCGCAGTGTAATAAATAACACCTGATCCACGATGGCCGGTACCTCTGACGACGGCTCAGTGCAGCCCGGGGTACCGACGGACAGGTTGGTTGGGAGTTGACTCACTTGTTCTACTTCTTGTTGTAGTGTGACATTTGATGTTTAAACTTTTAAATAATTTTTGCATCACTAGATGAGAGTTTGTCGTACCATCGTTTTGACTATTATATTTTAACGTATTACTCGTGCGGTACGCTATATTAACTTGGTTTTTGCCATTTATACCAGCTTGATGTATAGTTTGAAGATAGCTTTTTCTGCTATTGTTTTGAAAGGAGGAATGTTTTTATAACGTCCTACTTTGGTTTGTGTTGGGCATGTTTTCGGCTAAGCTTCTTAACAAAGGGAGGTGCGTACCGGCGACTGTTTGCAGATTTAGCCACCGCACTCCCTCACTCAATATAACGGTTAGTTCGATCAAGATCGCATTCACGCTACATGGTCTACATATAGCACGAGATGTGCCCATGCTGTCCCTATTGAGCTGCTGAGCACATAGGTGTATTTAAATATGCCCTAAATCCTCCAGACAATCAATAGACCATATATTATATCCAATCAGGTGGCAGACTAGGCATTTGCATACTGTGAGTTTTACTACAGCGGTATGCTTACTTTAATGCAGTAAGTTTTTTACCCCACTTATTCTACCCTAGAAAGTACATATTGATGAGTTTGTTTTATACATTATGTTTCTTGACAGCGAAACCCGTAATTAATTTCGAGGTTTTTGCTTCTCTGTCAAATTCTACTCTTTTCTAGAGCGGGGCCTCACGTCCTGAACAGTTGCCAGGCGAGGTGAGGCGATTTACCCACACAAAAAGGGTAAGTCTGAATTTCCACTAAAAGTTTTTCATTGTAACTAATGAGTTTGTTAGAATTATTGAGGATGTTGACTCATTTTCTGTCACATTGTATACACAAGCATTGAATTGTATTTATGTTTGTATCTCTCTTCTTCTACACAGGTTTGACAACTACACAAGCCTAGAACATAGAGATCTGGTGTGTATGGTTGTATCTGTTCTACTGAACAGTAGTTTCCTATGCTTCAGTTATTTTTTCACAGTTACATTTTCTTTCACTATTTGCAGTAGCTTACACTTTTAGGTCCTGAGGAATGCTAGACACTTTATAGGTCACGAAAGCAGAAACATGTAGACCGACCCTCATAAACTTTATAGTGGCAGTTATTTTTTCAAACTGCACTAGCGATGAGGCCCGATTCACAGAACTAACTTAAGACAAAATCCTAAACTTACTACCATTTTGGTATTCACAGAAGGCACTTACTCATTTTGGTATTCAC
Organism: Calotriton arnoldi; assembly: GCA_963921515.1. Lineage (NCBI taxonomy): Eukaryota > Metazoa > Chordata > Amphibia > Caudata > Salamandridae > Calotriton > Calotriton arnoldi. The sequence goes on along the minus strand of CAWUFW010000919.1, from coordinate 2,147,764 downwards.
GGAAGGCACTTACTTACTCATTTTGAGTAACTTACTCATTTTGAGTAACTTACTCATTTTGTGTAACTTACTCATTTTGGTATTCACAGAAGGCACTTACTCATCGTTGAGTAAGTGCCTTCTGTGAATACCAAAATGAGTAAGTTACACAAAATGAGTAAGTTACTCAAAATGAGTAAGTAAGTGCCTTCCGTGAATACCAAAATGAGTAAGTGCCTTCTGTGAATACCAAAATGGTAGTAAGTTTAGGATTTTGTCTTAAGTTAGTTCTGTGAATCGGGCCCACTGTTTTTAATCCTGACACCACGAGATACCTATTAAATTCTTTTCTCATGGTAGCCAGTTTTATTACACCTCACATTTGTCTCACTTAAGCACTGCACCCATCACTTTGGATTGCAATATAGCTCTTCATCTGATGGATCTTAGTGAATCCAGTTGAACTCTTTAAAACATCCCTGAGCTCCTCCCTCACAGTGAGGGGGTTATATCCCTCGGCTGTACTAGGATTTACAGCCGGGAGGAGATCCCAGATGATGAAGCATGTCACCTCTGGTGAGTGATGGGATTCTGTCCTTTAAATAGGGCTTCCCAGAGAGAGATTAGAGTATTACAAACATATTGAACTTGCTTGTTTGTGTATTGGACGCTTTAGGCGCCAGGTGATTGATGAGACCCATAGATATTGTAGTGTTTTTCAGTTCTTCTTGGGAATATATCTGTGCTGGTCGTTAAACTTTCCCACGGACCCCCTCACCCCCGGTTTATTTTTTGGCCTGCATACATTGCCAATTGATTCACATTGCCATTTTCCCCTATTAATTGCACATGCAGCTTTTTTTTACTTCTGTTGTGAATCTATATGTAGGATAATGCTTGTTTCCGCAGGCTGATGATACCTCTTACACATTTCAATGCAAACAATATACGAGAACACACACAATCCATACAGAGCACAGAAACATTTAGGTGACACTCACCTACAAGACAAAAACATGGTACGTTGCTCTGTGAACGCTGAACATGTACACTGTGTACATATGAAGCACATTACATTGACTTCACAAATGTCTGGTATAGTCTGTACGTTGGACATATAGCATATGGTGGAAATGCCCTAATGATGGACATATGTATGCCATGTTGCAGTGTTTGCTGAAAATATCAGGCAGATCATGAATCTGGTGCACAGAGTGCAGACAAAGTACAAAACCAGCCTACCTTGCTACATGGTGCAAGGGTGCCTGGCGTTGATGGATATGTGGATAGACCAATTGGACTGATCACACTCTGCATAGTGTGAAATTGCTGGGGCCTTCTCAAGTCAATACATATTCTGAACAATGCTACACACAACAGGGACAGCAGAGACACCAACAAGACAAAAAGCAATATATTTCCCAAGAGCACACATCAAACACCTCCACCAGCCAGCACAGACAAAAAGACTGTAAGTGAAAGGGACTTTACACTTCCTGGTTTGGTGCATGGCTGAGCCATTGCATCATTTCCTGGGGTAATGCGTCACGCTTCCTACTGAAGCATCACTTTTCCTACCAAAGCATCATATTTTTCTGATGCATCACTAGAAAAATAGCCAATGCGTGAGTTATACACAACACATGACAATGCATTGTTTTTGACGCTTTGGCGTTGATGCGTGGTCCGACACTCCGGGTGCAATCCATCAGGCAATGGGCCAATGCACGTGTTTTCATTGACGCAACTAGCCTTCTGTTTGTGGTACAGTATATTGATTGACACAATGCAGGTAAACACTCCCAGGGATCACTTTTCTTGCACACAATATCTTTGCTGACATGCTTGTAGACCTGGTATGTGTTGCATGTGTATGTTAACAGTGCTCATATGTGTGACTCCTTGCGTTCATGGTGTGGACACTAGGACAGGCAATATATTGTTGTGAAATACATAGACATATTGTCACATGCGCATATCTTGACCTTATCAATATGTATTGTAGTTTGTATTGTGCTAGAATGGCCGTAGGTATCAGCGTAGTAGGCATTTATTGTTCACAGACATTGCACTCCTATGCAAATGATATACACATTGTCATACATGATTATGGCCATACTTGAAGATCATATTTTATGTCTGCATTCCTGACAAAGGGTGTGGTAAACCCACTATACACTCTCAGGGAATGACATATACTGACTGCTTCAGCCAGTCTACAGTATATGTGGCATCCAGCTCACAATTATTACTCTTGGCTAATATCAATCAGCAGAAAAACTCCTGCTCTCCTGGGGTTCCACAGGGCTCTATTCTCAGTCCAGTGCTCTTTAACGCCTAAATGGCCCCCTCATTAGCCTGATATCGTCTTTTAATATTGAGACAATCTCTTACATGGATGACACACAGCTAGTTCTGGTACTAGATGAACAATCCACACAGGCCGAAGAAAATTTACAACAGTGTCTCACAGCGATCTTTCGATGGATGGAAAAAAATTACCTAAAATGTAACTCAGAAAAAACAGAAATCATGCCATTAGGGAAATCTAATACCTTCTCCCGAGTCTATGGTGGCCCGTAGACATCCACCCCTCCCCCCCCCCAACACAGTGAAGGTAGCAAAAAACCTGGGGGTGAAATTTGACTCATCACTCTCCTTTCGCCAGCAATCCCTAGCAGTGGCTGGGACATGTTTTCAACTGATAAAGTCCCTCAAAAGTTTTTTGATCTACTTCCCTGCATGGCTAGAAAGGCAGTCTCAGTGGCCTTAATCACCTCTAGACTCGACTATTGTAATTGTCTTCATGCAGGGACTAATAAGTCAGTTTTAAACAAACTCCAGATGGTCCAACATGCAGCCGTATGGCTAGTATTGAAGTGACCCAGAAACTCTTCAGATTCAGCTGCCCTTAAAGCACTACACTGGCTGCCCCTCCATAAAAGAGTCCTGTTAAGATCTTAGTAATTACCTACAGAGACTTCAACTCCTCAGGCCCCCACTATCTTCGAGCCAGGTTTGTCCACTATGTAACGCACACACTCTCAGATCCTCCACTTCGAATCTTTTGAAGCCCTCTGGTTTTAGATGTACCACAAAGGGTGGGAAACCTATTGCGGTGCTAGGGACCAGAGCCTGGAGCCTGCTCCCTAACATTCTACGTTTTATTCAAACAGAGACCATTTTTAGGAAGGCCCTGAAAACCTGGATCTTTTCCGCCCCTGATGCACTTTGTAGATCACTTATCTGATCTCCTCGGTTAGGGTTGTGTGTCCACCATGGCTCCCCATAGCGTCATGATGCTCCCCGAAGTGAAAGCTGTGCTCTACAAATACTATATAACATAACATAACAGATGAACTGTCTAGATATGAAAGGTATGTTGCTCGGCCTATAGGTCTCCTGTTCATATGTGCATGCCATACTTTGACAGACAAAAACAGCTAACAACCAACACATGTTGTTGTGCACACACATCTGCTGTCTGGGCTTGGTGTTTGGCACTATATGTGTGGCACATGTATATAACACATGCAGAAAAGTGTTTGGAAACCATATTCTCCTATATTAAGATCATCATGAGGCCAGCTTGAGTAGGCCAAACAAGTGTAATGACTTTCAAGTAGGAATATGTTTACCATTGCCATACATCACATCATTCGCCAACAGAGATGGCTTATGTTAACTTATGATGTGTGTAGACATTCACACCAGATGGTCATTTGTGTATTTACGGCCTGTATACGCCACTCTAACCGGGAATGCCTGTGTGCATGCTACCTTTAAATAGTTCAATGACCAGAGTAACATATGGACGCACTCAACAAACAATACTATAAGATGGCCGCCATTATAGGACTCGTCTGTAGCCACTACAATCTTGGCTTCTTTGAACCTGGCCACGCCCCCACTCTTGCGCTTCTTCTCACATGACCGATTAAGCTATCCATCCACAAATTGTTCAGACAACTGAGTACTCAACACCTGGGTGTGATCTTTCAATCATCCGCACTTTAAATACGGGCCACCTCCTCTGCTCTGTTTCGATTCGGGCGATCAGAGGAGGGTAGGTCTCTCGCACTTCATGCACAAGAGCCACGTGAGTACGGTTGCTTCAGTTGTGATATCCAGGGTTCGGTGTTTGTCTTGGCGCTATTATTCCTTCTTCTTTACATTGTTTGAAATTTGACTGATATCACCTTCTCCTTAAAGTTAGCAGCTGTGTGCTAACCTCTGTTCTGACCTAAGGGGCATTTCTTGATTGATCCAAAGGGAAAGACCCCTTATTCACACTAAAGACTACCAGGCGACTGTGACACACTGTGTGACACTTGCAAAGATTTTAATTATATGTAATATGTTGTATGTACCATGTCTGTCCATTCGCCTGCTGTGTTGTGTGTACTAGTTTGTTTTTCACTACTTCCACTGTTTTGCAACTACTTAGCGCCAACCACAACGTGCGCATGTCTACCATTGAAGACACATTTTTTTAAACTTTTTTTTATTAGCATTTTGCAATAAATCTTGTACATCGAACCAGTAACATTGTCGAAACATCAGGGGAGTAGTGGGAGAGGGAAGTGGGAGAAGAGAGCAGCATAAGGAACAATGTATGAGACAGCATCGCGAAGGACACTCCAGGATATATTCATAAAAGTGGTATACATAGTACATATCACAGCATTAACCAAATTAAGTCCCAGTCCTAAAAGGAACACACAAAACAAGCATAATTTTGGAAAATATATTCTAGGAAATGGAGAGGGGAAGATTGTTAATAGAAATTATATCCAGTGAGTTATCCCAGTGATTAGGTTGAATCCCCACTTATGTGGTATGTGGTGATGTTTGGCTCTTGTCGGTTGTACCCGACTCTCTATGCCGGAGCCAGGAGTTCAATGGCTCCCAGATATCCTTAGGTCTGGAACGTGTGGGCATCACTTCCCAGTATATGGACATTTGTTCTCAGCGAAATCTAATGTTGTGTAACCAAATTGTAAGTGTGGGGGGCGAGTTCCCTGCCCCAGTGCATGGCCACTCTTCTCTTTGCCAAAAACAACATCATGGCAATAAGTCGGCGATGCGACTTAGGGGAGTCTTTAACTTAACAGAATAAACCAACTAAAATAGTCCGCAGGATTAGAAATCCAGTAATCATATGCATGTGTGCAAATACCAAAAAAAGACACCACCCTTGGACACAACCACACAAGGTGCAAGACTGAAGCTTGTGGTGCCTTACAGGGCAAACAGGAGGAATCGTCCACCAATCCGAAGCGATATAATTGTTGAGGAGTATGGTAGACGCGATGTAAAAATTTTAAATGAATGGGGACAACCAGTAGTTTGGGGACAGAAATTGCAATTATCCACAGCAGTAAGCCTACTGTGCATCTACAATAGTTGAATCAGTATCTAGCACCCACCTTTCCTGTGATCGTGGCAATATAATGGGAGAATTATTTTGCATACTGTTGTATAGGGGTGTGACTAATTTCCCGTGAAGTTGAAGTGAAGATTTGTTCCAATGTCTGGAGGGGTGGTGGCGAGGCCAGATAGGTAGTGTGTGTTGCGTGGCAGGTGGCCTATAGCTGGTACTATAAGAGAGTGTCCAGGAATGTGAGAGGTGGTGTGTCAGTTGGCTGGAATGGAGGAAGAAACTGTCCCGGTGGATAAAGGTCAGAGAACACCCAGCCGCAGCCCGTGCAGGTAAGAGCGGTTGGGTGGTGGGGCCAGGTGAGGGGGGGGGGTTTTTGACAGTCAACGACGAGGGAAAATGTATTATTTATTTAATTTTCCCACTTGGTCATCTGTCGAATACCCCCCCAACTCGGCCCCACCGCTCTTACCTGTGAAGCGACCTGAGAACACCCTGAGATTGTGGTTATGTGCGCACAGTACGGCCCCTTTGTCCAAAAGTGGTGGCATCTGTGGGTTGCAGGCAAAGGGGATAGAGGAGGTGTAAAGGTGTGGTAATCTAGCCCTTTTCCACAGGCACTCCCATGCCCAGCAAATGCATTATACAGTGTTTACTTCTTTTCTAGGATGTTTGTAGGGTCGGTACATAGCCACTGAAAGTGCATCTGGGGTGGCACAGCCCAACTCCACAGCCACATGTGGCTGGAATGGGGTGGTGTGTAGCCAGAAGTGGAGGAATTGGGCCTGAGCGCAGTAAGTATATAGTGCTAAATCGGCGCACCCATACCTCCTTGAGAAGTGGGAGAGTGAGCAGGTCCCAGAAGATCCGAGGCTGTTTGTTTGCCCATCTTAATGTAATCATATTGGATATTAATGGACCGAGGAATTTTGCTGTGAATGGGAGCGGAATGTTGTGAATAGATATAAAAATATAGGGAGGACAATCATCTTTGCAATCTCGATACGACCAGTAAGGGACAGAGAGAGTTTAGTCCAGATAGCTATCCTGTCCTCGAAGCCATGACATGGCGCGACCATAGTTTGCCCGCCAGAGTTCCTCTACATCTCGACTGAGGCATATTCCAAGATAGCGGACGGGATCAATAGCCCATTTTAGGGGATACTCTGTGGTGAATTGTTGTGTATTGTCCATGAGAGGGAATATTATAGATTTTGACCAATTGATATGTACCCCAGAGTAGCCCCCAACTCTGACCACCTCACATGCCATGGGGGCAAGATTTTCAATTGGTTTGTGGACAAAGAGTGTGAGATCATCTGCATACATGAAGATCACTAACCCGTAGTGGTGAACCCGATGCCTCTGCTCACATGATGTTTACGCAGCCACGCTGCCAGTGGCTCCATCGCTATAGCAAAAGGGAGCGGGTACAGTGGGCATCCCTGTCTGGTGCCACGACCAATCTGGATAGGGTCCGATATCTTCCCATTGATGCATACTCTCGCCATTGGTGATGTATAGAAGAGTGTTATAAGCTTAAGAAAGTTAGGACTAAAACCCAAACATGTCAGGAGAGGAAAAAGATAACTCCATTCTAATGAATGAAAAGCCTTAGTGGTGTCTAGGAGGGCAGCCACTTCTGGTATTTGAGGATCAATGTGGTGCATAACTGCAAATATAAGGCATAGGTTGTAAGTGGCAGAGTGGCCGGGGATAAAGCCTGACTGGTCAGGTCGGACCAACATGGGTAGCAGAGGTTATAGGCTGTTAGCCAGTAATTTAGCGAGGATTTTATTATCCACATTTATTAATGACAGGGGGCTATAGGAATCACATAGATGGGCCGGTTTCCCTGGCTTAAGCAGTGTAATAATAGCTTCCTCTCTCAGTGAAGGAGGTAAGGAGCCATTGCCCATGGAATCTTAAAACATTGCAAGTAGATGTGGGGCCAGTATAGGAGCATGTTCTTTATAAAATTATGTTGTAAGGCCATCAAGCCCTGGTACTTTATCACCCGGCAAGCCTCGAATGACTTGAATAATTTCCTCAGTGGTGAAGTGCGAATCTAGATAGGCTCAATGTGCATTGTCAAGCCAAAGTATTTGAATGGTGTCCAAGTACGCAGAGAGCGCCACCGGATCTGGCGATATAGTCATGGAATATAATTGCTTATAAAAAGTGGCCATTACAGCCAGTAGTACCAATGGGAAGGTAATTTTTTAGCCGTCGCTGTTTAGGAGTTCAGTAACATAGTTGGCAGAGTGTGGAGTAGGTTTGCAAGAGTCTTGCTCGGATGGTCTCCTTCCCCATAGTGTCTAGCCTGACTATATGTATTTAAAAAGCGGGGCTCCCTATGAGCCCCCTCTTGAAATTCAGATATCTAATTCTGGATATCAGTTAATATGGTTGTGTCACAGGTCTAGTAGTATTGTTGTTCAAGTTTGTGGATGTCTCCCTCGAGTTGTGATAGTGTGCCTCTGATTGATTTTAGGACTCCTGATTGTTTGGCAATACAGGCTCCGTGTAATACCACTTTAAATGCCTCCCAAAGTGTGGATGCAGATTTAACTGAGTTTAAGTTATGTGTGAAAAATTCTAATATATCTTTATGTATCTCTTCCCGAAAAGCAGCATCTGCAAGCACCCCCACTGGGAGTCTCCAGTTAAAGATGCGAGGAAGCACATGAGGTATATGTAAGGCCATTAACACCGGGGCATGGTCAGATAGGGTGCGTGGTGAGAGACAGAGGTAAGCCAGGTACCAACCTTCCTATACACCTGCCAAAGTCCAGTCTGTACCATGGATTATGAAAAGAAGAGATACAGGTACCTTCCACAGACTGGGGATGTCACCGCTGCCAAATATCTAGCAAGCAGTTATCTTCCACAATTGTTTTGATGGTGGAAGTGGCTCATGTGTGTAGACTCTTAGATATTCCAGACCGATCTAATTGATCGTCCCTAACAGCATTAAAGTCTCCTCCACAATTCAAAGCACGAGGGCCAAGAGTAAACATTTCCGACCAGACATCAGCAGAGAAATCACAATTAGGACCGTATATCGCAGCCAGTATCAATGCCTGTCCACACAGGTCTCCAGCTATTATTGCATATCGTCAACATGGATCTGTTAAGGAGTGTGCCTATTTCCATGGTAAGGTTTTGTGCAAAAGTATTGGCATAGTTAGAAAAGACTGAAATGTAGAATTTCACACCACCAGTGTGCTAGTATGTTAGAAGGGGAGGGTTGACACAGATGCGTTTCTTGCAAAACACAAATATCCACTTTGCATCTCTTTAAATAAGTATTTGTAAGGTGTAATTTTCTAAAGTCATTGAGGTCACGTATGGTCCAAGTAATACAGGAGATGTTAGCCATATTGGACATGTGGCATTATGATTGATTGTAACAGATGGAGGTCCGCAATGTGAGGCCCACATTGTATGTAGATAATAATAGTGGGTGTGGATGTGTGAGAAAGAAGTAAAGTAAGGAATGAACACAGGACAAAAACACAATGCGACAATCTAAACCCATTCCAACACATTTTCTATCCTCCTACCCCAATAACAACAAACAGGAAGGAATTGTAGTTTGAGAATCATCCCTTGGGGACAGGGAAACACCAGGCTTACAACCCTGACAAACCGGCATGGTGACCGAACCAGAATACAGGGGGCAGGGCCGGCTCTAGGGCGGTGCGACCAGTGCCATCGCACCGGGTGCTGACTTCAGGGGGTGCTGTGTTTGCAAGCTTGTTTTGGTTTTAAAAGCACCTGCTGTCGCGTTCCTTGCCGCCAGCAATTTCCAGGCAACAATAGAAAAGTCAAGATACCTCTGTTGATTAAAGTACTTCTGAGAGAGATCAAAGTTTTGTCTAGTTGAGAGTTTGAATGATCATAAAATAGCACAGAGGGTAAATGTGCCTGCTGCAAAAAACGTATACCATGCAGATCACAAAGTGCATATAATGCAAATCGGTCAGTGGGTAACTGCTTTTCTAGGAGACATCTTTTTGTTACTTGCAGTTTATAAGTTAAAATCCTAATATAGAACAGTGAATTATTAACTGTCGTCAGAGTACTGCATGCACAATGCAAAGTATAGATTAGAGCATAGATTAATGTTGCAAAAAGGGTTCCTTTGGGTAGAAATCGATTCTTATTATTAAAATGTTCCGTTTTCAATTCTTAATTTGTGCTTCTCCAGACCAAGCACTCTTAAACTACACTGCCTACCAGTATGGATGACATGTCACCCCAACACCCTGTAGTCCTCTGTCTTATGTAACATTTCCTACACGCTGATTTACACACGTATGATTGATTGTCTTTGTGTAATGTGTGTGTGATGCAAAGTGCTCTGAAACCCTACACTGGTATGAATGGCGCTATATAACTAATTAAATGCATCTGAAAGAGAGTGGTTATGGAGACTTGAGTGGCACTGCTAAAAGGTGGTGGTGAGGGAATCCGTGGTGGAGGTGGCCACCACCTCCACCGTGGATGGGGGGGGACCAACAATCATTGCCGCACCGTGCGCCACAAGCACTAAAGCCGGCCCTGTTAATAAGGCAGCGGCAATAGCCACTGCATAGGAAGATTTTAAACATGTTATGTTGGTGACTCATACCAAGTAAACAATATATCAGTTCAGGTTCATATTAGGCCTCCCGAATTGTCCACAAGACAATATTGGAGAAGCTGGGTAAAAGAGGGCGTAAGGAATGTCAGTTTGTTGTAAAAGTTTCTTAACGAGCATAAATTCACGAGGGGCTGCTTGGACCGACAAAGTCTGGATAGGATGTTATGCTGTTGCCTTGGTGCAGGACTGATCCACTCTTGCTGGCTAGCTACAGAATCACGTCTCTGTAGTTTAGCCGTCTGGAAACTATTGGGCACCTGGTGGCCCCCACAGGTGGTTTAGGAGCCAAGGATCGGTGGGCCCTTACACAATGAAAACAGGTGACAGGTTATCGTCAAAGAGTTCGCGTAGCAAATTTTCAACATAATCTTCCATCTTGGGGGTAGATGTAGTTTACAGAATGCCAGTTATGCCCAAATTGCTGCGCCTAGAGTGCGCTTTTCACGATCTTCATTTTTAGCTTTAATTAGTTAGAGCACCTTGTCCATCTGTAGTATTTGCTCCTTGGATTCCGAATCATCTGCATCTGAAACTTAGTTTTCAAGATGATCCAATTGTTTTTCATGTTCATCGACACGATATTTGACTTGGCGCAATCGACCTGTGAGTTGGCCTAGTTAAGAGCAGATGGCTTTGAGGCTCGTTTTTACAACCAGGAGTATGGCGAGTAAATCAATGTCCAGTGCCTCTTCTTCGATCAATTGTGTAGCGTTGGGCTCTAGCTCTTGACCCTGTTCAGCAGTGCGAATAAGGAACAGATTTTCAAATGAAAGCTTTAATTGTTAAGTGTTGTTTTTCCCCATAGTTACTTGCTTGGGATGGGCTGCTTGTGAGGCTCAGGAATGATGCAAGTTGGTTAGGTAGCAAAAAGTTAGGTGAAGTATGAGGATTGTCCAACTGTATAGAACTTCTTTGTGTCTGGGCAGTCGAATCCCACGGGGTCTACAGAGTCCCGCCACTCACTGGATATGGCCAGCACAGGTGGCACAAGCAGACTCCACCCCTGTCCCGCGGTCATTGTATGTGGCAGGCAAGGTTCCAGGAGGATAGCAAGATAATGGCAGCATACGCAGTATTAGCATTTGTTCTAGTTTAATAGAGTTGGAGATCATGTGGAGATCAGTATGAATGTGACATAACCAGGCAGATCAGCAAGAATGCCTAGGTGGGTCAATGGTGTCAGATCTGCGCCTGTATCCAGTTAATCTTTTGAAACAAAAGAAGGTTGGCGGTCTAAGTGTACCTTGGTGGCTGTTTCAAGAGGCAACATTCCCTCCAGGAGCATCACGCATGGTAGCCAGTGGGTGTATACAGGGTCAGGGTCTCAGTGTTGTCAGTACAATTATCAATGAGCCTTCTATTAGTTCCCGGCCCACTATTGAGGCCAGCACCGTATACTAAACTAGCTCACCACCTGCGCAGTCAATGACCCTCAATATAGGGGGGTTATGGCAAGCAAGGATGTCGGATGCCAGACAGCAAAGCACCAGTCTCATATTTATTTATAGTTGGCCTTGGTGACGTGCTGCAATATAGTACTCACCGGGGCAGGCAGTCGGTATCGGGCTCTGAGCTCGCTTTTTGCTGGCAGCCCCCTTGCCACAGGGCCATCACAGAGGCCCAGCAGAGCACCAGCACAGCCGACAGAGCCCCAGGCCCGCATGCCGCACCCAACTGCGCGCCTGCTCCTGCAGCACAATGGGCAGACCGGAGCACAGGCGCGGCAGGCACCAGCCCGGTCCCTGCCCGGCAGCACGCGGCGCTCACGTCAGGCGGCCCCGTCATGCACCGTAGATCGGCTTTCACCGCAGTAGGCCCCCGGGTAGGCCCAATCTGCACAATGGTCTCACATTCGCTGGGGGGAATGTGTGTTCCTCCAACAACACTAACCGGGACCGAGTTGTTTTAGGCAATCATGGCAGTGGAATTTACACAAGATTGCCCCCAAGTGTGATCGGATAAAAAGCGGATATTAGGTTCGGCCGGCAGAGCCCTCTAACAAGTGGCCATCTTGCTGCTCGGCGTGACCACGCCCCAACCATTGGAGGCACTTTGGTGCTGTGCACTGGGAATGCGATCCTGATGATGCACTCAACCAGATATGCAGATGTTTGCTTACAATTCTGTATTTCCTATTGTTTCTTCTTTTTTTCCAGGTTGGACGATCACTTTTTTACCATTGTACCAGGTATTTTCTTTTTGGGGAATACCTATACTACACATTCCAGTTTAGTTGTGGGGTAGGGCTATCATTTATTAGGTCTTGAAGAAGCACCGTGGATCCTGTAGGGACCGTAGGGCGTGAAACATGTCGACGTGACTACACCCGACCTGACTCATAGATTTAAAGCTACTTGGGTAGATTACGCCCCTACAGTAGCCCCGACTCATTTACGGGTCTTTTAATCCGGACAGGAGAACCATCACATAAAAAAAATTAGGTATCTCTTAGACTTACACTTTTAGGACACCCTCACACTTGCATCATTCATCATACGGCAAGAACAATAAAAGATCTCCGCTAAAGCGAACCTTCATGGGGACCGTAGGGCATTGCACCGCCGGCCCTATGAGGAGCAATGCCTGATAATGAAGCATGAGATCCCCATGGATGTGTGAGAGCATAAAGAAATAATTACTTAGGATTCCCACCATGTGTCTCGTCCATCATTTTGTCTTCTTTCATTTCTTTCTCATAGGAACAGAACCTCCGTTGTTGATTGGAAGATTGCTTTCGGAGCCTAGGTACTGGACCTTTATTGGCTCCTAATCCCCCCCCCCCTCCTTTTTGCTTTGACCTTTAAATAGTTCACATGTCCTGTGTTATGTGTGAAGCCACACATATATGTATGCGCTATTTAGAAGTTACAGCTTTTACATGTTAGCTTGACACAAGGCCTTTGTCCATGACAACTGTCACTCATTATCTCTAATGGTATCTGCAATAGGATGAGCTCCTGCAAGATGCATTCAATCTGCATGGTGACACATTGTCTTGATATTCGCTGTTCTGGTAGTTGGTGGTTTGTGTTCCAAATGTTACTGAGTGCCATCTGTTGTACACTTTGCCACTGCACAACACAGCAAGGCTGCTAGCAGTGCACAGTTCAAGTGAAAGGGGAGACTGACATTCAACTTAGATAGTGAGATGTGGTATGCCTGGCCTGTCCCTCTGATGCAGCACACAGTTTGACATATCATTTCTGTATATGTGCAATTGATAGATGTGCGGCACGGGCCCATGTTGCTCAACAGGTGTGATGACATGATTGTAAACTTTTGAGGGCTACTTCTAATTGATGAGTTGTGGGTGAGTAGATCTCTACTGGGACTGTGACATGAACACAAAGACAAAGATTAGATTCAAACATCTATTTGCCGGTTGAACATTCATGATATGGTAGTTATTGCTCCATCACTGTACATGTGATTCAGCTGAAGAACTGCTGCAGAATGGATGTGTGCCGCCTATTGCCAGCCGCTGAGTTTTGTATGTCTCCAACATCCTTATCCTCCTCCTAATCCACCACCTCCTCTTTCATTGGGTCCTGCTGTTGCTGGTCCCCATCCCACAGGACACTCGTCTGCACACATATATTGTGCAGAATTGCACAGACAAGTATCATCTTGCACACCACTGAGGGCAAGTACAGCAATCTGCCCCTGACATGTTGAGACATCGGAACCTGGCCTTGAGCAGACCAAAGGCTTGCTCAACAATATTGCGGGTCTTGCAGAGTGCCTGGTTGTAGCTCCTGTATGGCTCGGTTTGGGGGTGTGCAGATGGGGTCATGACCCATGGCTGGAGACCATGGGGCACATGCATCAAGGTAATCATTTGCGATTACCAAATAGCGAATTTTAAGGAATCGCTATTTGGTAATAGCAAATGCCTATGCTTGAAGGATTCAGAAATAATCTTGCGAATCCTTAACATTCCCTAATAGCAATTCGCAAATTGCGAATGGCTATTAGGGAATGCATTCCCATTCATTCCTATGGGCCTACAGGCCCATAGGAATGAATGGGAATGCATTCGCAATTTGCGATTACCAAATTGGTAATAGCAATTTGCGAATGCAAATCCAAGGGTGCCTGGGGGCCTAAGGCCCCCCTGAGGCACCCCCCAAAAAAGGTTAGTATGCACTTGTGTAGCACACATATTCCCTAATGCATTTTTTGTGCATTTTTCAATGCATGCACAAATTACCATCAACGTAGTTGATGGTAATTAGCGTTTCCTAAATGCAAAGTCACATTTAGGAAATGCTACATGCATCTAAAATAGGGAATTGGAAATTGCGATTCCCTAAATGCATTCGCAATTTAGGTAATCGCAAAAAATTGTGATTACCTATCTTGCGAATGCAAAAAGGTACATGCATCAGAAAAGGCATTTTTCAGCGAATCGGCCCATTTGCGACTGGTAAAATGCTTGATGCATGTGCCCCAATATCCTTGGTCAGCTGAAAGTAAAAAAGATAGGACAACTGTCAATGCTTTTGCTCACTGTTACAGATACATTCTAGTCCATGTGTGTTATTTGCAGTTAAATGGTCATACACATTTCTAATGGTATTTCCCAATATGTGTTACTCATAGAGTTGGTCAAAGGTGTACACATGTCTCCTCCATTACTCTGGGAAATGGCAAATGCTGAGCATGGGCTGAGACATTGTTCACTTCTACGTCCTGACTTACATGATGATCCTGTAGCTTTCTGTGATGGCTATTTGGAGAAGGACCAGGCCACTCTATGTTACGTGCTCCCACAACATGTGTGAAGTGACAGATTGGAGGCCAGATAATTGGCTAGTTGGTCCTCCCTAGGTAGGCTGTGACATAACTAACATGGTTTACACTGACACACAGGCATATGTCCGTTTTATACCACAGATGTCGTTGGTGGCCTACATGACATTGGCACAGGCCTTTCATGTACACTTACTTGCCCATGTTATATTGGGTCATATATGTGGTGCAGTTCACATGTCACATGGATTGTTATGCAATTCATTGTCTTCCTTCCGCTATTGTTCTTGGCATAATAGTTGTCATGGTGCACTTTGCTTCACACATAGGTATTGCTATGTGGGCCATGCTCATGTGGGACACACTGATGTTGGTATGAGGAATTGTGTACTACATGAGTAGCCACAATACATTTTTCATTCACATGTATGTGTGTGAGTAGAACTTGTAGGGGATTGTGTAGTTATGTGCCTTGCATTTATTCTCATAGCTGTGGGAGATCCATGTTGAGATTGGTGTCCTGAGTACACTGTGGTGCCTTGTCTAGGCTCATATTATTCTTTGTTGATGACTGATGTATGACATGTTTGGCAGCATTGAGTTAGACTTTGTGAGTTTCACATTGCTGGATTCATCTGCTCTTAATTTGGGCTACTGACTACACAGAGCAGGTGAACCATCACATTGCTGACATACGTCAATGAATCTGTCTGCCTACGTGTATTTGGGGACATATATAGTCAGTGCTGCTGGGACATATGTGTGTCTTGTTCTGTTTATGTCACATTGTTATCAAGGATTGAGATGTAGCCTTATCCGGGCCCGACACTGACATGGCATGCACACATTGCATTTCCACATAGTTCTTCCTGTGTTGCTCCTGAAACTGTGGTCAATGCCATGAGTGCCACACTTGCTTATTTCCACAGTACTTGCTCTCACCCAACTGAGCTCATTGACCTGTGACTGGTATGAAGAATTGGTACACCATTGAGGAGACACTCACCTCAGACCTTTCTGTGCTGTTGCCTTTGTACTCATAATTGACTTTACTGCCATGCCACATTTTGTGAGTTCAGATTTGTTTGCCAGTACAGTTGTTGTGGTTCCATCCATCCACACAGATTGAACTGACACATTGCAAGTAGCCAGATTGATTTGTGCATGTCAATGTAGCACATTGTTGTCTACCAGTTGCATGGCATTGTTCCCATGGCCTAACGGCTAGAGCAGTTGACCTCGAAGCTGGGGAACCGCGTTAGAGTCCGGCAGGGATACTCAACATCCTGTGATTCTGGGCAGATCACTTAATCTCCCTGTGCGTAACAAAATGAATGTGTCCACCTGTAACGCAACTGGTGCTCATGTAAAGTGCTATGATACCTTCAGGTCAAGTTTGTGCTATATAAAACTCAAAATAAATTATTTTTTACATATGGGCACAGATATTCAGGAGAGTGGCACTGTGCAGTGTAGCAAGGCAACTTTCTGCCCTGCACAACGTCACTGGGTAAAGGCAGTGGGGCACGTAGTTAGACCAAACAGCACATTCTGGATCTTTAAGCCTACACTCGAACACAATGTGATGCTTAGCAGAGACACCGGCACACTAGCACAACTGATGCTTAGGGGCCTGCATTGCACGGGATGCGCCTGTAATATTGGGACATTGTTGCCCTTGGATCCCTGCTGTTTGCTATGCCTGCACCTCCCTGCTGGGGTGGGACTTCGTCCCCCAGAGATCATTGGTGTGTGAGGAGGTGGGGAAACCAGGCAAAACACGCTAAAAGTGCTCAGCTGTGTCCGCGGTGCGGAACATGCTTGTAATATTGCAATATTGTTGCCCTTGGATCCCTGCTGTTTGTTTTGCCTGCACCTCCCTGCTGGGGTGGGATTTTGTCCCCTAGAGATTACCTGTGTGTGAGGAGGTGGGGAAAACGGGCCGAACACACTAAAAGTGCTCAGCTTTGTCCGAGGTGCGGGACGCGCCTGTAATATTGCAACACTGTTGCCCTTGAATCCCTGTTGTTTTTATTGCCTACACCTCCCTGCTGATGTGGGACTTCATCCCCCAGAGATCATCGGTGTGTGAGGAGGCAGAGAAACCGGGCCCAGTGCGCTAAAAGTCCTCAGCTATGTTTGCGGAGTGAGACAGGCGCGGGGCACAGCCAGGCGCGTGCCCCGGCCAAGACCGGGCCAAGACAGGCCCCTCTTAGCCCATCATAGACCATTAGAGGCTGGCACAGGCAATCCCTCTTTGGTTTAAAAAGTAAAAAAAATCTGCCCTTTTTTGTTTTGACATATGTGTCTAATATGGGTAAAAGGAAGATGAGAACTGGCAACTCGGGGTGAATTACAATTACTACTATAGACTCCTTATTGGTAAGGGCGGCTAGTGTCCTCTCGAATGAGATTGCATTGACGAACGGAGACTTTCTCTGCAATCTCTGAGAAGTGATCATGGCCTGATCCCCCAAAATGACACTGAGGTGGTGGCCAGCAATTCGCCGGGGACAATGTCTCTGCCTGCGGCTACCCACACTGCGCATGTGGAGGCCTCATCTGATGGAGACGTCACACCCCCTGCAGGACCCCAGGTTAAAAAGAAGAGGGAGGCAAGAGAGTGACATTGGGGCGCAAAGGGGTGGGTGCTTTCCTGGAAATGGGCGATGACTTCAAACTAGAACTGGTTGCAAATTTCCTTTCTGGCTCCCCCAGATTCAGGAAAACTTTATTTAATGACTAGGAGGCTTTTTAACGTAATTCTGCTACTAGTTTTCTTGTTTGCATGTTTTAAACTGTGATATTTTATTATATTTTTATGGATGGAATGGATTTATATTTATACTTTTTATTTTCTTTCTATATCTTGGGTTTTTATGGTTGCTGACTTTATGTGGTTTTGATTTACCGAATAACGTTTATTGAATGACTGTCTGGCATGGAGGATTGTGTTCATACAGGAAGGTGCACCTTCCTACACAGGGTGCAGCCTTGGAGCCTGAGCATCTCTGTATGTGTACCACAGAATGCAGCATACATTGGAAGTTGAAGTGACATGGATGAGTTCAGTTATTTTCGATTGTTACACATCACCTGGGGAGACTAACTTGTTTGTCACATTTTACCCCTTTCCTGGGGTGGTGTGCATAACTTCCCTCATGAAACATGGGAGTGGCATTGAGACACCCCCACAACCCCCATGGAACATCACCCTTGCACATTTTGAACAGCAATACTTTGCTATGTACCTTTACACCATTCAAAGGCACATAAAGTGGCTTTAGGTGTCTTGAAATGTGTGCATTGGGGGTTTGCTTGACACATCTGGCATGTTGCATGGTGCATGTATGGGGCACATCCCTCATACTTATGGCCGATCGGCTCCGACAGACACAGAGATGGGTATTATGTCATCAATTTCTGACTGTTAGTGGGCCTGTTAGGTACTTGAGTTTTGCCTACCTACAAGTAGGCCATTCCCATATCGGCAATTCTGGAACTGTTCATTTATGATGGAGTGCCTGAAGATGTATGCCTCATGCACACTCCCAGGGAATTTGGCCAGCACGTTGGTGAACATCCCCTGAAGGGCCATGATGGCCTGGACATTGATGGAGTATGTGTGCTTCCATTTTTGTAGAGACTGCACATGTGTGTAGTCCATGGCACTCAACACATGTGGGAATCCGGTGATGGCATAGAATCCTTGCATGGTCTCCAGCTGAAGTTGTTGTGTGTTGGGGAAAGGAAGAGCTGGGGTCTTAGATGGATGATGCCGTCCAGGACAGAGGGTAGGAAGGCTGAGAAAGGTGGCTGGGAGATTCCAGCCACTCTAGCTGTCGTAATCCTGAATGAGCTCGATGTCAGCATGTGGAGGACAGCCATGAGCTTGACCTGCGGAGGGATGCTGGTGGACCTGGGAGTTGGTGGCTGGAGCCTTGGTGCTATCTGGTGTAGCAGTTGGACAATGGACTCCCTCCTGAGCCGGTGGTATGTGATGACCTCATCCTCAATGAAATCAATTAGGGTAGTCTGCTGCCGATAAACACGCTCCCTTCTCCTGTGCTGCCTTTGTGGTGGTGGGGCGGGGGTGGGATGTGATCATCTCCTAGAAACTCCCAGCTGCAAAATGACTGCCTCCATGGCCTAGTTGAGCTTGCCACACTACTCTGTCTGGCTTTTCTTTATGTACTACAGCCAATGCATAATTTCCTATTCCTGGGTTACCGAAACACAGGAATTTTTTGATACATTTCAGCCTCAGCATGCCTCTTGCCAAAGATGCGTCATTTTTCAGAAAACCCATAAATATGACAGTGTCAGTTTTACGCTAGTTTTAGCATGGGAACACCTACCTTGCATATTTTAATTTGGGCATTGCGAAACCGGTTGTGGCACAGCTAAATTCCGATGCAGGGCTACTATAAGTGATGCATGTGCACAAATGTGTCACCGTGTAATTATGGCGTACGGCCGGCACCGCCGTTGAGTCAACAGCAGCATAGCCTGCTTGTAATTGAGGCCCTTAGTGTGTGCCACAATTATTGCCTGTTAAACTTTTGTCCTCAAAATGAGGGCTAATAAGCAGATATCATACCAAAATCCACATGTCCTTTTATTTACTAGACATTTTTTCTTCCTTAGATTCCGATAGGTTTGACTTGCTGAAATATGATGAGGGGTATGATTTTTATTGCACCTGGCAATTACTGGATGTAATAACAGTTTTAATTGTGATTCCTCCACAAACATGTGTTTGTGCGGGACTTGCAATTTATCGGGCCACTCATAATAAGGGCTTTAGTGTGTAATTACATTGATTACAATTGTTTATATATTGTTCAATAATAATAACTTGTTTCTATTTTACCGATACAAGTGGAACCAATCAGAGGCTAGAGTCTAGCCTTCTGTCTCCAATCTCTTTCAAAATATGGAAGAGTGAGGCATAGCTTGATCTGGGTTTGTCCCAGACTAATGCCGAAAGTTAGTCTTCCTACCCAAAAAACCACTCCATAAGGCAGCAATGTTTCCTCCATCATAGAAAATGATTGGAGTTCCACTGGAGCACAAGTGAGGCCTACCAAGCATGTTAGAGTGTTGGAGAAGTGCATATCAGGTAGGGTTGATCCCTGGGTTAACCCATCCTTCCCAGGGATTAGGACAGGAAGGCTGTGGCTCATGCTTGTATAGGGACAGCGAGGTACAAACCACTGGTGCAGTTGTGTCCCCCTCCTGAAAGTACTGCTCCCTGACATGATGCTGGATGGCCTGCAAGGTGTTTGGTCCCTGCTAACAGATACCTTCACCGTAGTGTCCTGATTACAAGTGGTGGAATGTCACCTGCAGGGGTGACTCCGCTAAGGCAGAGGAGCATCATCCCACTGCTCTCAGAGCAGGTAAAAGGAAAAATAAAATGGCAATAACATCATAATTATCATTTTATTTTTCGAAGCTACAGGGCTGGGTTAGGGCGTGGCTGGTGTCACAAGGGAAGGAGGGGTTCATGCACTTAAGTGCGCAGGACGGTTTGGCCGGCCATCTTGGGCCGGCCAAACATTCGTGTGCACTTAGCATGTTCTCCACCGGGCTGTAATACACAGCCTGGGTGGAGAACATGCCCAGACTTCCAGTCCCCATCTGAGCGCCGAACCACGGTGCTCAGACCAATCACAATGCTGCATTGCAGCATTGTGATTCACTTAGGTGAGCCTGTGTGCTTCCGGGACTCGTCAGCGAAGCAACGACAAAGGAGAGACGGAGACGGCCGTGAGGAGGTAAGTGTTTTTTAAAAAATATTTTGTCCTGGATCTGCTAATCCTAGTCTGCAAACTGTGAACTGGATAATTCTGGGCCAGCAAACACCAGGATTAGTTTCACTTATTGAGAATGTGTACCTGGTGAAGCCACTACAATGCTCACACTGGACTATTCTATCCTGCTCAGTCCCAATGAGACTCCAATCATCAACCCCTGTCCACCACTGGCCAGGGGTTGATGCCACTTGCTCTGTGCAGGTAGAAAATACCAGCAGATTTAACTCCTACCTAATCAATTAACAGCACCTCTATGTCCCTTGTCCTTGTTCCAGTCATTATGTATGAGGTAGCTCCCACCTTTCAAAGACAGGAATAAAACACAGGAAGAATGCTTGAAATTCATTCCTGCCCATCATCTCTCATAAGGCCTAGCATCCTTCTGGATATTTCCAGTCTTTCAATGAGACTGATACAAGGACATGGGAAGCTGATGATTTTAAGCCATTGCTGGCCAGACTTTTAAATAATTTTATTCTGGATAAGACGTAGGACTCCCGCTGCTGGGCTTGGAGAGTCAGGGCAAAGGACGAGTTAGATATGCATTGCTGTATCCTGTGGACATGGCAATCCAGAGTAACATTCTAGGTAAGTGCCCCATTTCTTCTTACATTTAGTACTATGCAAGGCTTCGAATGAAGTGATGAATGGGGTGGTAGTTCTTTGGTATGGGATTAGAGATTAATGAAATAATTACTTCTACAGAAAGGTGGCAGCGTCTTTGCTTCATGAAGCATGATGCAGAAGTGAGTGTTCTAGCTTCACACATGTTTGGTAAACTTTTCTGGTACTGGGCTTGCGCAGGCTTTCATTTTGGCTATGTTCTTTGTTAACGGGAATAACCAGCAGCATTAGAAGAGTGAAAGCTTAGGAAGTATTTTTGAGAAACTCTCAGGGTGATTATGGTGATCTTTTGTTCTTCCTTTTTGGCATACTATTTTGGGGGCATTGTCTGTTTTGTGGCGATGGAAATATACAGATTAAAATGCCACCATAAACACACCTCATGTAATTCAAGGTGTCTTTCACCTACATGGAAAGACAATGCATGATTCAAATGAGGAGGAAAGGGTCTGGAATATTGTGATGGAGAACCTTTCTAATTTAGCTAAAGATTAATCCAAGCTACACTAAAATCATAAGAAATCACACAGATATACTGATACTGATTCTTCAAGTAACAGTGGAGAAGGGTGTACGATTTCTGCTAAGGATCAAGGAGCAAACACATTGGAATTTTTTTTTACTGGAAATACTTTCCAAACCAGAATGAATAAAGGTGTTAATGTTCAAGAGGAATCAGGTGCATCCTCACAGAACTTATTGGGACAATTAAAAAAAAAAAAACACTGTGAGATTTACCCACTCATTAAGATGTGTAGGATTTTGTTTATAGAGAATGGAAAGATACTGAAACATGTCAATGCCTAGGTTCATAAGTTCATGGCAAAATTATATCCATTACAAAAATTGATGAAGTGTTACTAGATGTGGTTCTTGTGTATTCAGTGATAGTAAGCATGGTGGGTCGATGATCAATGCGAGGAATTAATTTTGGAAGACCCAAAAGAGAAAAGGATTGGTTCCTCATTGAAGAAGGCATGTGGTTGTATCAATGTATCAATGAGGGCTTATGCAGTGAAGCCGTTAATCTCAGAATATTAAGAACTGTTTAAAGCTATTGAAAGTGGAATCAAGTCTTCATATCCCCTAGACGTGCTGGAGAAATAGATAGAATTTCTTTTGAAAGTTTCTATAGCCTTATAGAAGTCAGCAACCCTCATCAAGATCCTAAAAAGTCAAAAGGCAGATTCTATTCTGAAAATAGCTGCCAAAAGCAAAAGCAAGGATCTCCAGGAATACAACAATCCTATCTATGTCAGGAAAAAAGATTTCCAGTTAGAGGTCGAATTCACCATGTTGCGGAAGCTCGGGAAGCATCTGCTTGGATACTTGGGCCCTGCTAATTGCGAGGCAGGATTAGATGACATAGGCCAAAATTTGTCCTCTGGATTCAGGAATCAGACCAACCTCATGGGTTGATGCCAACTGAATTGACAAATAGAGTCACAAGGCATCCACACAGTGCTCCAGGAGGAGGCCATTATTCCTGTGCTGGAGATGAAGAGAGGCCAAAGGTTCTTCTTGATAACTTTTCTAGTACCAAAGGCATCAGGTGGGTTCAGAACAGTGATAGACCTAAGGATTCTGAATCAATGCATCATATTCAAGAAATTAAAAGTGGAGACTTTTCAAAGGATAATTCATGTGATTCAAGTGGGAGACTGTATGATAGCAATAGATTTACAGAATGTTTACTTTTATATAACAATAGCGAAACAGCATCAACAATTTCTTGAGTTCTGTTTTAAGGACAACCATTATCAATTTCAAGTCTTGCCATTCAGAATGAAAACAGATGTGGCACCACTGGTAGCGCTCCTACATCTTCAAGGTATGACAGTCTATCCATATCTGGATGATTGACTGCTTCATTCAAAACAGTTCAGGCAACGATGAAAGGTTTCAAAATAATGGAGCTTTGTCTGTAAAACATGGCAACCTTCTCAAGATAAAGAAATGCCAGATGACTACTTCACATGATTAAACTTCTATACAAGTCCATTCCAGAACAGATATTTAAGGAGTGTTTCTTCCTCAGGAAATAGCACTGAGGCTCAAAACTCTGGTTTCAGATTTTTGCTGGAAGAGAGGCACCAGCAAGATTTTGGTTGAAGGTGCAAGGCCATATGACAGCATGCATTTTCACAGTACCATGGCCGCACCCTCCATCTGTATCCATCGACAAATCAACTGCAAAGTTTTTGAAACTTGGTATTTCAAGATTTCAAAAAGATAATTTCAGTAACAAACGAAATTTGAGAGATGCTGAAATGGTGGAAGTTCTCAGCTTCTTTACAGAATGGAATTTCTCTTCAGGCTGCATCTCAGAAAATCTGAACAACAGATGTCTCATCAATGAGCGAGGAGCATGGATGGACAGTTTGTCTACAAAAGCTCAATGAAATGTTTTGGACATCTTCCGTCAAAATACCATTTAAAAAATACAGTGAGACATAAATATCATGGCAAAAATATTGTGGGACAGAATATAGACCATAAGAATAGTGTGCTGTTAGGTACTTTATATTGCTTTTATAATGTAGTTGCATATAATATTGTTTTTAAATCACTTTGTTAATGTAAAGTGTATGTAATTTGTTTAGCATAGTTTTTTTTTTTGATTTGGTAATATATGTCAAGCATTTTAAAAATTCTATTTCTTAGATTTGTAGAGGTATTGAGGGGACTGTTTTTATAATTGAATTTTAAATGTTTTTATTTTTAATTTGTTAATTTGATTACTATTTATGTATATTGCTTTAATTTTACATTATTTCATGAATCATTTTCAATAAAATTGTAATTAATTGTTGTAATTGTTAGTTTATTAAACCATTGATTTGGTTAATTAATTGACTTTCATAATATGTATATGAAATTATTTGTAATATTTTTTTCTACACGTGTTTTAGTATTAATTGTTTATTTGTAGTGTATTGTTAATTATTTTCAAATATTATTTTACTTTATTTTGTGTGTTTTGGATTCTTGGTGGAAGTACTTTATGAAGTCTTTCAAAATATATATCTTTTTAAAGTTTTTAATTGGTAAATAGTTTTAATTTTGTATATATATTATTAATTCTTAATGTATTAGTTTTCATTTGCAACTAAGATTTAAATATATGTTATATATATATTTGTTACAATATATTTTATGTTAATATTTTTTACGTTTTTTTTTGTTTAGCGGGCAAATAGTAAATTTAAGTTTTCAATAGTTTCCATATTGTTGCTTTTGCTGGATTAAATATAGTAAATCTGATCCTTCCCAAAATTACAGTACGTTCCCTACTGTTACCCAGGTTGGAGTGGGAATTGTAAATCTGATCACTCCAAAATCCAGCGCTTTCCCTACCGCTGCTCAGGTTGGAATGGGAATAGAAAATCTGACCACTTCAGAGTTCAACACTTTCCCTACTGTTGCTTACATTGCAGTGGAAAGAGTGAATTTGACCCCTTCAAAGTCAAACACGTTCAATATTGTTGCTTACATTTGCATAGGAAGAGTAAATCTGACCCTTCCATAGTCCAATACCTTCCCTACTCTTGCTCACATTGGAATGGGAATTGTAAATATAACCCTTTCAAGTCCCAACTCTTTCCCTACCGTTGCTTACTTTAGAGTGCAAAATAGTAAATGTAACCCTACCAAAATTCAACACTTTCCCTACTGCTGTTTGCATTGGAGTGGGAAGAGTAATTCTGACCCTTCCAAAATCCAACCCTTTCCCTACTGTTGCTTATGTTGGAGTGGGAAATGGTAAATTTGACCCCTACAAAGTCTATCAGAGTCCCTATTGTTGTTTATGTTGGAATGGGAATAGTAAATCTGACACCTCCAAAGTCCAACACTTTCCCTGCTATTGCTCAGGTTGCAGTGGGAATAGTAATTCTGACCCCTCCAAAGTCCAATACTTTTGCTTACTGTTGCTTACTTTGGAGTGAGAAATAGGAAATTTGATCCATACAAGTGTATTTGTTTCTGTGGGAATTTATTGTTTTAATGTTTTAAAGATGTATTATTTGCGATTTCTTTTTAAAACATATTTAATTATAAATTATTGTTTTAATTTTAATAATTTCATTGTGTGTTATTTTATTATTTGATGCATAGGGTTTTAGTTTTTTAATTATTAGTAGTATTTTTTATTTTATTAGTTGTTATTTTATCATTTTAATTATTCTTATGTTATGTTTAAGTTTTATATTTAGTTTAATGTACAGATTTAAGTACCTAAGTAATAATATTTTTAAACTTATATATTCATTTTAAATGTATTATTTATTTTTAAGTAAACATATTTTTTTTTATTCATATATTGTATAATATTAAAATGTCGACATACTTATTTTGTGATGACATTTTGGTCTTCTATATTTTTGTAGTTGATAATCTTTCCGTTACAAAGTATAGGAAGATTATGCTTTTGCCATCAATATTTTTGGCAATATTTTTGCATTTCCAATATTTTGCCTTCATTATTTCATCATGCAAGTGTTTTGGACAGCTAGAGATTCTCCAACAGGAGATGGCAGTTTTCAGAACCCTAACCTTTTTTTCTTTCATGGATAAAAGACCATCATGTCTTGGTCAGACTGGGCAATATGGTAGCTACATACATAATGCAACAATGAGGCTCAAAGTCTTGATTCCCAAGAGCTTTGGGAGCACTGGTGGGGATGTGGGCAGAGGGGCACCTGTTATCCTTGAGAGACTCCTATGTGAAGGTAAGGGAGAATGTTCAGACACACCTTTTTCCATTTTTTATCCATTTACTGTATTACCATCAGGTACAGAGTTAATCACATAAGTTCTGAAAAAAGCATCACAAGCACACACATTCAAAGAGAGATCCAATGCATGGTAGATCCCTAGCTCATCTAATTTCTGTCCCAACATTGCCAAAAACCTGTATTATGCAGTGCAAACTGTTGGCGGTTGCTGCAACTAAGCAAGCAATCTTATTTGCATTGAGAGATTCCAAAATATAGTTCATAAATTATTGTCTAGTGGGCGGCTTCGGCTGCAGCATTGGGATCCTCCACTAGCTGCTGAAGGGGGTACACTCTTATGGGCCCTAGACTTCCTTGGGTCTGGCCTGCAGTGGCATCATTTCCCAGAAGGAATCCAATTGTTGCAATAAATCACATCTCATAGCCAGTCTTTAGTTCTGAGAAGAGCCCCCCGTCCCCACTGGATAGCTACTCTTCTCTTCACCAATAGCAACCTCAAGACTGTAATTTTCCTAGATTCCTCATGTTCTTTAAATATTCCAACAAAGCCATCACCTGGACCATAGGTGCACTCTATTGTAGCAATCTCTTGTATTGTTTTGAGCCATAATTCAGCATCTTCAGGCACTGCAATGCTAGGTAGAGAAACCCGGCATTTTCTGCCCCACGTTTCTCACAGTTCGAGTTGTCCCTTAGTCACAGCTTGGAAAGGCTCTCATGGGGAATATATAGTCTGTGTAAAACTTTAACATGTACTAGCCTAGGTTTGTAGTTAGGAGAGACAGTGCTTGTTTGGGCACAACAGTATTTCCACAGCTTGTTGGTAAGGTGTGGGCAAAGTCTATTGAGCCATTTCAATTTAGCGGTTGAATTGGTGAGTGGTTCTTCTTTCGGCATTTCTGTATATAAACGAGATACCAACCTCATAGGAGAAGGTAGAGTCTAGCATTGCCACTAAAGCATTAAACGACAACAGTAGATTGGGAAATAAATTATATGTAGCCTTACATGCTTCACAGATTCTGTAATGCAAGAAAATATCTAATGGGGTGCAGCCCTCAATTTTGCATACTTTTGCTATGGGGATGAGTCTATGCTCTGTATAAAATCTTTGAGTTGAAAAAGTTTTATTTTTGTAGGTGTTTACATGCCTACGAGTGCATGTAGATATTAAGTGAGCGTTATGTGCTAGAGGGATACCTGGTGCATACAGGATATTAGATGCGCCCTGATTTGGAGTTTGTCTTTAACCCATATTATGCATTGGATGGTTTCTCTCCTTTGAGGGGCATTTAGCCTCTTTGCAAATGACTGTATTTATGGGGTTTGGGTGAATGCTATCAATCTCTATCCCAATATGCAATTATACTAATACATTGGTGAGCTTGTTGGGCTTGAGCGCAATAATGATATAGCTAAAAATCTGAGGCTAGGAGTCTTCCCTTTAAAAGGGGAGAGTCATTGTCTCCCTATCAAAGTCTCAGCTGCTTTCCAGCTCACTCAAGTTTGATCAGGCATGATCTAAGTCTGTTTAAAAAAGTGCCTGATAAGAGGAATTAGTATGTTGATAAATAAATATAAAATGTTGGGGAGGACACACATTTTAGCTAGAGCAATTCTACCAGCTATTGTTAAGGGCAATCTAATCCAACTGGTGACCTGGTTTTCAAGGCGCGATATTGCTGTGCCATAATTTTCTCACATTACCATCTCCACATCATTATTCACCCACATAACTACATACTTGACTGAGGACATGCTCCATTTCAAAGAACATTCTAGATTGTATTCAAATAAGGAAGAGGTGAGAGGGAATATCACTGATTTATCCCAGGTAATGGATATACCAGAGATAATCAAATATTAGGAATTCTATAATGATTGATTAAACGTTTCCCTGTTGGTCCCAAACATATAAGGACACATCATCTGCTTATAGTCTTCATGGCTAGAAGCTGAGTCCTCTTGCTGAGTGGTGTTGTCTGAGTCTGCCGGCAAAAGGCTCTATAGCTATCGAAAATACATTTATGGATGGGAAGGCAGTCTGGTTTTGTCCCACTACTATCTCAAGGGGGGAAAAAGATCAATCCATTTTAAAGGATGCATGCTGATGGCTGCTTGTACTGTGAATAAAGAAAACAATGGTCCCTAAGGGGGAAGTGTAAGCCTCAACTTCTTCGGCAACCATATATAACCATCAAGAGATTGGTTTATGCAAGAATCAAATCAAATGTATTCAGTTGGTTTAAAAACAAAGTTTAAAGTTTTCTCTTCATACATTTTCTTGGTAATGAGGTGCTCCCAAAAGTACAATGGTGCAGTGAAAGTGAATTAGGTGAATGTAAAGTGTTCAAGTGCTAAACAAATAACATATATGTAAACACAAGTTTTTACTGATATGAATACACTGGTTGTTAAATAATACTCTGATTCAGAGTTTCATGTTCCAAATCAAATTAAAACAGTCCACTAGTATCTTGTTGGCATTTTGACCCCATGAAATTACTTATAAAGGGTCATCATCAGGACAGAGGGAGATTATTTGGAGAGCCCAGTAATCGTGGTAGTCCTTGTATAGGTATGGAACGTAACAATGTAGGGGTAAAACACTATCACCGTCAATGGAGCGCATCAGCAAGAGGAAATGACTTCAAAAGTCATAGGGGAACCACCATCATGTGGTAACAAAAAGGATTTTACGTCACCACATTCATATAGATGTAGATATATGACTATTGTGGGTTGTGGAGCTGGTGCTGAAGATCCAGCAGCAAAGGAAAGGAAACTACCGTCAGGGGATCAGTGTTCCACTTTCAATACACTCAGCGTCAGAGAATCAATGTTTTGAGCATTGCACTAGCCGTCAGCGCCTCGGACTGGCTACTTGTACAGCAGCTTAACCCAGCTGATGAAACCCCAGGTAAATCCCTTTCTGTCTAGCAGCATAAATATATACCTGGGGAGAGGATGTAGTCTTACTGCTAGAGCGGTCGACCTCGAAGTTGGGGAACCAGGTTCGAGTCTCGGCAGGGACGCCCAACATCCTGTGATTCTAGGCAAATCACTTAATCTCCCCGTGCCTAACAAAAATAAATGTGTCCATCTGTAACGAAACTGGTGCTCATGTAAAGCGCTCTGATACCTGATATTTTCGGGTCGAGTTCGCGCTATATAAAGCTCTAAAAAAATTAATTAAAAAAAACTAAATTCTAAGGAGACAAAAGCCTTAGTATTGTGTGAGAATTCTGCCACAGCATCAAACTGTGGGGGTCCAGCTGATGAAGGAGGGTGAATGCCGTAAAAAGGTTATGGAAGGTATATCGACCTGGGATAAAGCCATATTGGTATGGTGTAATTAGTTTCGAAAGTAATGGAAGTATTCTATTGCCCATCAGTATTAGCAGACGATAGGACTAACAGCACTCGGGTGATTTATCTGTCTTCAACAATATGACTATCAGAGCTTCACAGAGGTAGGGCTTGAAAATCCCTCTGTCTTGAAATTCTTCTTTCATAACCTGCAGTTGTGGAGCTAGGATATGTGCATATTCTTTGCAAAATTGAACGGGTAATTCGTTCGCCCATCAGGGCCCCTCCCACTCGGTATACCCAGGATGACTCAGAAAACCTTTTTGACTGAGATCAGCACATCTCAGTATTGCCGATGTCCGTTACCTAACAACACCAGGTCCGTGGCATTGAATAGAGAAATGATATCCTCTCTGCTAGTGATGGAATTGGATTTGGATTAGTATAGAACTTCATGCAGTATCCCGTCCGCCTCACAAATAGCTGTCTCGTTATGTTAGCACTCGGCCACAGGTGGTTTATTAAATGCATCTTCCCCAGTCTTTTACACTTCCCTTATATTCTGACCTTCGTCTCTTTGCTGAGGTAATTCAATTCCCCATTGGTAGCATCATTGTATTCCTCCAGCTTGGCATGGATCTCCACGAGCACATGTCTGTCCCATGTATTACTATATTTCTTTTCCAATGCATGAATTTCCCCTCCAAGCCTGTGCAGTTGATTTCTAATGGCCTTCAGAATCCCCGATTGTTTAGCTATATATGCTCCTCTAACCACTACTTTGAAGGCCTCTCAGAGTGTGCCTACGCTATTCACTGAGTCCAAGTTCTTTGAGAGACATAATCTTGGATAGTAGTTTTAATTTCCTCCTTGAAAACTGGGTCTAGTATGGCTTTGGGGTCCAGGATCACAGTGCTCATGTGATCTGATAGGATTCTAGGCTTGTATCTGACTATAGTGGTTCATGATCTGATTTCTTTAGTATCTAGCCAATAATTCACTCTGGACCATGAATTGTGGGTGGTTCTGGTACTGGTGCGGTCGTGGGCATTTGGGTGTCTAGTGCGCCTAACATCATTTATGTTATAGTCTGTCGTAATTGCACATAATAATTGTGTGGCCAAAAGGTGAGGACAACAAGCTAAGCTAGATCTGTCCTGAACTGGGTCAATAACCACAGTGAAATCACATCGCCATACGAGTGCCGGCAGATCCAATTGCATCAAGTTTGATGATAACTCCTGGACAAATCTGGGGCTATCTGTATTTGGGCTTTATATACAAATAATGGTGATGCCTTTACCTGACATTATGCCATGTAGAACAATATATCGAATTTCTCCATCTATGATGTGCTTTTGATGTTGAAGTTGGATCCCTTTTGTAAACACCTCCTCTAGCATATGACGAGCACGAGGCATTATAACTGACTTCCATCCTCTTGGCCCCTAATCAAAATTTGGTTTGACAAAGTGGTGGGTCTCTTGTAGGAGGCCAATATCATGTCTATTCAAGTGCCTGCAGAGCTTTATGCAGATTAGTTCAGGTGGACACCTTAAGCAGAATTTCTCCATCAATCCAGTCTCTGTCCCTGTCCCAGGAGATTTTTCTGGCAATATGTCTGTGATTCGGGATACCGTTCCTTGATTTTATTCCACCTTCAGCCAACAATCAAGTCCCCAGGTTTTGTTCAAGGACTTGGGTGGATGGAGAGTGGGGGTTGGATGCAGCCTCATCAGAATGGCCTCACAAATTGCTTTATGCCTCTCCTCCCATCCCATTGATTACGAAAGTGTTCATCTGCCTGAAAGGCACCAATGAAATGATGATATTAAATGTACCATTTATTGAGATCATGGTTTCAGCTGCTTAAGAGGCTATTCATTTGTTAGCACTTGAAGGCTCCAATGAGTATTTCCCTTCTGTGTCATCCTGTGAAAATAATGAGGTCTTTACCATTCTCTGTCTGAATGCTGAGAGGAGAGGGTTCGAAAGAAGGGGTTTACTCTTCATATTGTAAAACTATTCAAAATCCAAGAACATCATTGACTTTAAATTTCTGTGCTAGCCAGTAGGGATCTTTTCACAATGGGTGCAATGATCATTCCTTATGCCCATTGAAATGTTAGTTTTATTCAATTTTAGAGTTTTGTGGGCTGGTTTCCATAAGAATATGGCTGTTTAAACATTAAGAGCTCCACTGTCTGCAATGAAATCCTCCAGAGATCGATGGGACAACATTAACATTTAAGAGGGTAAAAATACTGTTAATCGTTTATTAATAAATATTAGGATGGAATGCCCTATTGCCCGCCCCTTAGCTCCTGCATGAGATTTGGTGTTAGTCCTTAGGGTTTTGCAATCCCATCGTTTTCAACCTTTTGAAACAGTTGATGTGAAGTTCCTTACAATAATGGTCGTTTTTTAATTGCAATTACTACCTCATGTAGAATTGGGGGCTTGGAGCTTTTCTTTGTAGACCTCCTTTTCATTCTATTGTTGGCGATGGGATGGTTTAGAGAACAGATCCTGCCTTTATTCCTACAGTTGCTTCAGTGACAAATACAAGTCAGGAGATATTTTTTCCTGTTTTCTTTACAGATCCTACAAACTAAGACAAATAATTATAGCTTTTCTTGGTTGTTAAGAGAGCATTTCTTGTTTATTTACAGCTACCAAAGGATTTTCATGCTTCAGACCATTTACTGGAGAACTTTGGTGAAGCAATTCATGGATAATAGCATCTAATTTTGCTGTGAGTTGCTGCAGATGACCAACAATTGCTTTCGCATACTCGTTGGTGGGTTCTCCAATTCCAGAGGGAGTTCAAGTGAGATTCACAAGCAATAGCTTGATCATCCACTCATGTCCAAGGAGTTGCTATCACAGAGATGTGTAAGGCAGCAACATGTTCCCCTGTGACCACTTTTGTTTGCCATAACAGACTGAACAAATGGTTCATTGGAAAAAAAGCTTTGGTTGGGGGTTTTTGAATTCTGTTCTGCCACGAAGTTGCTTATTTTGTTATAATAGATCACTCTGGAGTTGCATTTAGTGATTTCTTATTTATATAAATTTTTTAGTAAAGTCCATATAAATGCTTTGGTGTTTCTCATAAGCAATAACGACCGGTAAGAGGGCAGTGAACATAGAGGTAATGACGTGCTTACTTATCAGTAATCTTCATTATTCTTAGTCCTAATTGTGCTTGGATCAGTCATTACATCCCGACCTCCCGCCCAGATCTATTTGGCCTTCAACATAGGTGGAATAGAAATCCAGCCCCTTCTTATAGCTTTCTGGTAGGGGGCCGAATTTTGAACATAGCCCATGTGTTTATTCCTATCTTGGAGAGCTGGTAGCCACCTCGTATGACCGGTAGGTGTTCAAGTATGACTAAGTAATAAAGATTACAGCTAAGTGACTGAGACATTGTCTTATGCTATATGAACTGCTCACGCCCTCCATGCATGCACACTCTACCCTACTCACCTGAAAAACCCTATGTACTCCCTTTGCCCCTCACACACCTCATTGCACCCTCCCCACCTGCATACCTCACTCTCCGCATCGCACCTACCCATTCCCTGTTGTCTACCTAAACCTTTCTGCCGCTCGTCTGCCCATGACTCAAGCCACCCATTAATTCAATTTCAATCTGCAACTCCTCATTGGTCAGCTCACCCCATTGTGTCGTCACCTTTCGACCACGAGCGCCCCTCTCTCTATCTGACTCCCTCTGCTCCAGGTAGCCTCCAGCACTGCTCGGGCCCTCCAGTACTTTGTGTGACCCGTCTCAAAGCCGTCACATAAAACACCGGTGTGAGTGATAACAGGCGGAGCGGCAACTGAGCATAATCTCCGAGAAATATTGGTGCATTAAAAGATAGCAGAAGCTGTTATGGTTTTTTAAAAGATTGCACTAAATGCACGCGGCCGTCTCCCTGGGCTCTCCGCCGCCGGCCATAAATCGCACATTATTGAAGGTGAACCGGCGTGGTGGTGAGCAGAGATCTCAGCCGCCCTGACGTGTCATTAACCGTAATGAAAAGTGGACAGGCTTTTAGAGCAGAGATAATTTTAGGTTTTGGCACAAGCCCGCTGCACCGACAACAAGCATTCGTTTTCCAGTCTCAGAATCTGTCTGGAGGGGAGCTGTAACCCCAGAGATGCCAGACCACTGAAATCGCAGATGGTAGAAATCCGCAAAATTGAAACTGAAAAGCAACGCTGTGGTTGTTGAGCAAAACAGAACAAGCATTGGCAACTCCAGTAGTCTTGACGTTGGTGGCTAGCTTTTTTGGCTTTGCCAATGCTTGTTTTGTCCTGGCATGGCCTTTAAGGCCTTGGTAAAACTGCATAGCCGAGGGAGCAGCAAGCACCAGGCCATTATAAAGTAAAAAAAAACAACCATATTTTTAAGCTATAAAAGCATAGACTGCCATAGTAATCACTGGCATAGAATGGAACTACTTTGTGCGTGAAACATGCTCCTTGTGAAAGTCCCTCATAGTGAAGTCAGCTATTATAATACAGTTGGCTCACCCAATCCTCCATGATGTATGCTGTAGTGGGCGGAAGAAAATGTGAATGACACAACAACAAACCAATGAATGAACAGGAATGAAAGCAAGTCTCTATAAGTAAATATATTATATAAATAATTTTTGTAAAATCTAAGAGTCTTTCTTGACAAAGGCCAGACTTGAAAATGAGTATCCTTTGAGGGCAAATGGAATAATTTCCAATATTTCATCTGTGTGTGTGGAGGAAGGGGTACTACACTGATTTTCTCTTCCTTCTCTAGCCTTACAGCTAGAGCGGTCGACCTACAAGCTGGGGAACCGGGTTCGAGTCTCGACAACAATGCTCAACATCTTGTGATTCTGGGCAAATCACTTAATCTCACTGTGCCTAACAAAAATGAATGGGCAACGAAGCGCTCTGATACCTGATATCTTCGGGTCGAGTTCGTGCTATATAAAACTCTATTAAGAAAAAAACAAACTGTAGCTAATTTCTACCCCTGAGCAGACCGTAACACACATAAAGGACAACATAGCCGGAAGCACATAGAAAATGCCTGATGAAGGCCTGGGGTGTCCACTGCAGTGCAGCAGTCTGCATTTGGGATTTACTAGGACGAAGCATCATCATCACATCCACTGTTTAATTTGTAAGAAAACAGAAGCAACGGGGCCCAAGGCTTTTCTTAGAAGCCACCATCAGTGCTGCAGAATGGCAGGGCTGCTGACTGCCAACGCTGCTTAGCCTTGATTCCACCCCAGGCCTCTTTCTTCGACAGTCCTGCACTTCCTGTCTCTTTATGTCATTGTTGCAGGTTCCTTTTCATCCTTGCTTTCTCCCTGTTATTGTTTTCTTATCTTCCTCTTTTGCTCTCCCTTTTCTGCCTTTCTCTCTTCAAAGTCTAATGATGAAAAATAAACCCTGTCCATAACAAGCATTTGCAATGCAATAGGTCTCGCATTTGCCAGAGTTTAAGCTATTGGCATTGTAAATGACAATGCCTTTTATTTATCTGTTTTGCTAATTAACACATAAATAAAAGGCATTGTCATTTACAATGCCAATAGCTCAAACTCTTGTAAATAAGAGACCTATTTCCTTGCAAAGAAGTGGCCTCCATTGTCCCGGGCTGCTTGGAAAGTGGAAGCGCACATGGCGCGCTGAATGTTGCAGGAAAGCATGTCTTGCAAGCAGTAAGAGAAACTCTTTTGTAAACCAGCATTAGATTGTGCGGAGCAGCGTGAGGCATGAGCGTGGACCGGGATCCTTGCGCGAAAACCAGCTGTGTGGGAAACCAGCATTAGAGTGTGCTGTGCAGCGTGAGACATGAGCTTGCACCAGGACTCGTGCATTATAAACAGCCCTATGGAAAACCGGCATTAGAGTGTGCTATGCCGCGTGAGACACGAGCGTGCACCAGGGTCCCTGTATGACAACTATCATTAGTGTGAGCTGTGCAGCGTGAGGCATGAGCATGCACCAGGATCCATGCACAAAAACAGCCGTGTGGGAAACCAGCATTAGAGAGTGCTGTGCAACGTGAGATACCAGCGTGCACCAGGATCCGTGCGCGAAAGCCAGTCATGTAGGAAACCAGCATTAGAATGTGCTGTGAAGCATGAGACACGAGCGTGCACCAGGATCTGTGTATAAAAATCAGCATCAAAATGTGTGCAGTGCCCCGCAAGACACGAGCGTGCACCAGGATAAGTGCATGGAAAATACCCCTGTGGAAAACCAGAATTAGAATGTACTGTGCAGCGTGAGACACGAGCGTGCACCAGAATCTGTGCATGAAAACCAGACATGTGGAAAAGCAGCATTAGAGTCTGCTGTGCAGCATGCGACACAAGCGTGCACCAGGATTTGTGTAGGAAAACCTGCCCTGCCATATGGAAAATCAGCATTAGAGCGTGCTGTGCAGCGTGCGACATGAGCATGCACCCGAATCCCTGTACGAAAACCTGCCACGTAGGAAACCAGCGCCAGAATGTGTGCCGTGAGCCACCAGCGTGCACCAGGATCCATGAACGAACAAAGGCAGTAAGGGAACTAGTGCCAGAATGTGTGATCTGCAGCCTGAGACACGAGCATGCATCAGTATGTGCGTACAAAAACTAGCCATGTGAGAAACATCAGAATGTGCGCCACCAGAGTTCACCATGAGCCATGTATGACAAGCATTTGCAATGCAATAGGTATCACATTTGCGGGAGTTTGAGCTATTGGTATTGTAAATGACAATGCCTTTTATTTATTTGTTTTGCTAATTAACACATAAATAAAAGGCATTGTCATTTACAATGCCAATAAGTCAAGCTCTTGTAAATACAAGACCTATTCAAAGAAGCCGCCGCCATTGTCCCGGGCTGCTCAGAAAGTGAAAGCACGCATGGCACGCTGAATGTTGCCTGCAGTTGGAGAAACTCATTAAAGAAAATAGTGCTTACAGACTTAAAAAGACATACCGTGTAACAACCGAAATAAAAGGGCCAGTCCTCATGGGAGGTTACAAATGAAGACAAGGTGGTACAAAGGAGGGACTAACAAGCCTAATAATGAATCATAAGGCAGCATTTACGAAGAACAATGACACAAGCCAAAGGCAAATATGGGCGGAGAGTGGGCGGGGTTTCTATTCCATACTCCAATACAGCATGCCGCAGAGCAGCGCATGCGCATGTGCTGCCCAGGCTCGACCTAAAAATGAGTGCCTGTGTCCACCACCAGCAAACCACAAACACACTGGGAAGATCCAGTCATTGAAAGCTACATGAATTTAAGCAGGGTAAGCCTCACCGCAGAGGAACAGTAAAACGGTTGTACCCCTTATACTTTGGTACACTTCTCAGGTTTCCGGAAGTATGCTCAAAAGAGGACAGAAACATTACTCTATCGTGGTCAAATTGGGAAACACTTTTGTTATGTGTGTATGTTTTTATATACAAAAACTAAACATTCTGACTCCATTAAATGCTCCGGATAGCTGCACCTTGAAGAAAACTGTTTTTACAAACCTTTACACGTAAACTAACCCCAAACATGCAATATGAAAATAAATAAAGAGTAACATGTCTAATGCGGTCCAGTATTTGCATGCCAAGTTTCTGGTGTGTGTCTAGGTACATGGCATTTCTATAGAACAAACCTAGCCAAAAGGCAGCAGGGGTTGTACATGGTCAAAGACAAGCATAAAGTTGTCGAGTGATAAGAGAGGTAGTTGGGCTTTGTATGGTTAATGCATTGTAATATAATGTTCTTTGAAAAGGTGAGTCTTTAACTCTTTTCTAATTTGGAGAAGCATTGCAGTGGTCCTGATGAATATGGCAATGTTGATCCAGATCATGGGTGTGTAGATGAAAAAGACCTCCTGCCTTATTTTTCCTTTTTTACCCTTCTTAGGGGTCGATTCCGATTCGGGCCGGAAAAAGCACCGACCGACTCGGATCCGGAAAAAATACCGACCGACACGTACCAGTGGCGCCCGACACGCCAAGTACGATGCAAGCCGCGATAAATCCGACCGACACGTCAGGAAACCAAGCCGACCGACCGACCCGCTCGGAAAATAGCAATCCGGCCGGAAAAACACGCGAATCCAACCGACCGACACGCACCCGGAACAAATCCGACCGAATCGTACCCGCCAACTCCAACCTGCAAAGTACGATGCAAGGCGCGAAAACACGACCGAGTCGGACGGAGGACAAGCCGTACGACCGACACGCATACAAAACCGAGCCGAAGCAACACAATACACCGCGACCGACGCGTACGCAGCATACAAAACTGCACAAACACAGCGTGAACGAAACGGAAAACACCGTACGAGACCAATGCAGGGTCCGACTCGGTCACAAGAACGTTTCCAACATACACAAACAGCACAAAGGAAAAATCAACCAAAAAAAGCCCAAACAAGCAATTACCAAGCCAATAAATACTGGGGGGGTGGGGACAGAGAACAAAGACACACCAACAACTCCACCTATATAAAGGACACAAATCACTACCATGAGCCTTTGCAAATGCCATTCCACTGCCAGCACCCAAGAGAAAGCAACCACACACCCACAGCTCATCCCTCACACAAGCCACACACCAGCAGCACACCAACAAATACCTACCTCACATACACCCAGCACAACACACACCCACACACCCTCACCTGCACACCAACACACACAGCACCCACTATCACCACCCATCACCATGCCCCCCAAGAAGAATCCCAAGTTCCTAGATAGTGAATTGGAAGTCATGGTAGACGAGATCCTCAGGGTGGAGCCACAGCTGTTTGGCACTCTGGTCCAACAGACCCCCATGTCGCAGAAAACCAAGATGTGGGAGAGGATCATCAACAGGGTGAACGCCCAATCACCATGTCGGCGCACAAAGACCGACATCCAGAACAGGTGGTATGACGTGCGCAGGAGGGTCCGGGAGCTGCTCAAGAAAGACTACCACCTGAGCCAATACACCGGCAGTGGCCCTCCTGCCAAGCCAGTATACCTCAGGCCCTGGGAGGAGAAGGTGCGGGCCATCCTTCCGCCAGTGAGCGTATATGGACTAGAGGACATCCCAGAGCCTGGTGAGTACACAACAAATGTACACAATAAACTGCCACAAAACACACACATCACTGTCAAGGGGAGAGTCAAACCATGCACTCATAGCAATTACACAGCAACTAGAACAGAATCATCCCAAAATGTGTATGTCAGTCAGATAAACACAACACATGCCATCAAAAAAGTCACATCCAACTGTGCCAACACATGTACAAACACAACCACAACTACAGCTAGGCAGTGGCACAAATAGAACTAACACACACATCCACACATGTAGCCACCACAACAACACCAACACACAGTGAAGACCACTCAAAGGAAGGAATTCTGTGTATGCTGGCCAAGTCAGTGTAGCCAATAGCATCATGGGAGTCGCACTCACACATATTGCCCCCCCCCACAACTGTCCCATCAACACCACCCTGAACCATGCTCACATCACAGGGAGTGGAGAAGGACTCACAAGATGGCTGACACTGGCTACTGCTGTGGGGAGCACAAGGCTCTGCTGCCAACTGTGCACCAACAAACAGCAGGACACCACTGACTGACATCCTGAGAGACAACTTACACTCCCTGCAATGCAAGCACGTTCCATGGTGGGATATCTGGCTGGCTGGCTGGGTGGGAAGGGGGACTTGCAGCACTGACCATAGTCACCAGCACCTCCCCTCACACCCCCCCCAACACAAACTCCACAGTACCCACCTGGTAGAATGCAATGCCCTCCATCCT
The DNA here is from genome assembly GCA_963921515.1 of Calotriton arnoldi. Taxonomy (NCBI): domain Eukaryota; kingdom Metazoa; phylum Chordata; class Amphibia; order Caudata; family Salamandridae; genus Calotriton; species Calotriton arnoldi. The sequence continues at coordinate 2,108,681 of CAWUFW010000919.1, read as the reverse complement.
AACACAAGATCCCACAAAGCACCACCACCCTGGGTTATGTTGTGTGAAGCACAGGGACACTCTTGGGACTCTTAGCCAAACAACTGCCAGGACAACACTCCCAGCCATCCTGTCAGCACAGCCAGCCCACCCCACAGGGAAGCAGAGTCAAAAGGAAGGAAGCATGGGCATGCTGGGAAGGGGGTGGAGGCAATAGCATGATGGGAGTCGTAGTCACAGACATTGCTCAGCCTCACAACTGGCCCATCAACACCACCCTGAACCATGCTCACATCACAGGGAGTGGAGAAGGACTCACAAGATGGCTGACACTGGCTACTGCTGTGGGGAGCACAAGGCCCTGCTGCCAACTGTGCACCAACAAACAGCAGGACACCACTGACTGACATCCTGAGAGACAACTTACACTCCCTGCAATGCAAGCACGTTCCATGGTGGGATATCCGGCTGGCTGGGTGGGAAGGGGGACTTGCAGCACTGACCATAGTCACCAGCACCTCCCCTCACACCCCCCCAACACAAACTCCACAGTACCCACCTGGTAGAATGCAATGCCCTCCATCCTAACACAAGATCCCACAAAGCACCACCACCCTGGGTTATGTTGTGTGAAGCACAGGGACACTCTTGGGACTCTTAGCCAAACAACTGCCAGGACAACACTCCCAGCCATCCTGTCAGCACAGCCAGCCCACCCCACAGGGAAGCAGAGTCAAAAGGAAGGAAGCATGGGCATGCTGGGAAGGGGGTGGAGGCAATAGCATGATGGGAGTCGTAGTCACAGACATTGCTCAGCCTCACAACTGGCCCATCAACACCACCCTGAACCATGCTCACATCACAGGGAGTGGAGAAGGACTCACAAGATGGCTGACACTGGCTACTGCTGCGGGGAGCACAAGGCCCTGCTGCCAACTGTGCACCAACAAACAGCAGGACACCTCTGACTGACATCCTGAGAGACAACTTACACTCCCTGCAATGCAAGCACGTTCCATGGTGGGATAACTGACTGGGTGGGTGGGTGGGTGGGAAGGAGGTCTGGCTGTCAACCAAACACAATCAATGCAGACCATGTTCACACCCCAGAGAATACATAGAAATGCCCAAATAATGCAGGACAATGTGCCACACCAATATCAACCCCTGACTGTGACGACTTAGGACAATACAATGTACAGGCCCGCACCCCGAGGCACAGTCACAACTGTCAGGTGTGTCAACCACTGATGCCTGCAGAAACATGACATACATTGTTTGTGTCTCCCAAAAACAGGTGATGATAGGGACACAGCAGCAGACGCTGAGGAGTCCCAGTCCCAGGCTCAAGAGGATGCCGAGCTCACTGGCGTCGTACAGCCTCTGTCCTCCTCGGACGATGAAGAACAACCTGGCACATCCGGTGCAAGTCAACATGCTGCACCAGCAGGACCACCAGCTGCAGCACCAGCAGGTCCACCAGCTGCACCCCCTGCACCCACCCCTCCAACGACTGTCACCACGAATACCATCCCTGCCGACATGGACAGAATAAGGAACAACACCAGCGCAGTGACCCTGGACCAACCTGGGGCCATGGACACCACCACCACCACCAACCCCCAAGGTGGACCAGGGTTATCTGTGCGTGCAACTGCACACACTGCACATGTCAGCAGGGGTGGTGGGAGGGGTGGGAGACAGAGGTCGCTGCTTGCAGACGTTGCTGGTGTGCATGAAGACCCACAACTGGTACGCATAGCTGATGCGTACCAGTCCAGCACCGGAGAGCTCAGCCAGGTAGTGGGGCTCCTCAGAGACATCAAACAGCAGCAGGCTGCCCATCATGCCCGCTTGGACTCCCACATGTCCCATGTGGAGTCACACATGTCACGTGTGGACTCCCACATGTCACGTGTGGACTCCCACATGACCCGCGTGGAGTCCAAGTGGGATGTACTACATGAGATGACGGCGGTGCACAGGGACATTTTACAATGCCTCCGCCAGATGAACAGCAACCAGTCCACACCTCCCTGTGTGCCAACAACATCTGGTACCGAACAAACTGCAACTGCCACAGGGAGGGAGGAGGACTCTGGCGGAGAGTCCCCTGCACCGCAGCAGCCTGCACTTGAGGGCCCCCCCCAAGAAGAGGGGTCGTCCGAGGAGGGGAAAGTGAGAGGCTGATGGCCAAGCGCAACTCCCAGGAAGCCTGAACCTGTTCTGGATTTTCGCCTTTGTGCACAGACTGTTCACCCTGTTGATGGCAACACTACTCCCACACATTGCATGGGGAGTACAAGTTGGAACAATGTGTCAGACAACTGTGGCCCCGATACTGGGGATCCTGTCTACCTGGACTTTCTATTCATCTAGGAACTTGGGATTGCAAGATTCATGTACAGCACAATCCATCCTATGCACTATTATCACAGATGTATCACAATAAACACAATAATACACCATACTTGCCTCTGTCGTGATTCCAACGTGGGTACTGTTATGGGGATGATGAACAACAAAATTACACTGTGTATGCGAACTGCAACAGCAAGGACAACACAGGCATGTGAGTACAGGCAACGTGACACATATGAGGGAGACACACCACCAGGGCTACACAACACATACACACCTAGGCCATCTGACTCATTGCCTACACTGATGTTGCCAGGGAAGACGGTGCAATGCACAGACACCACACCCATTCCCAGTTGTAGTCAAGTAGCCCACAGGTGCAGTAAGCAAATGGCAGTCAAATGTGTGACCACAGACAACGCACATCACTAAGTGAAGCACAGGTTTATTACACAGTAGCAACATGCCGTAACCACTACAGATGCAAGGTAACCCCACCTGGTAGCGGGCACACAGTCAACAACTGTAGACAGAAGGAAGTCCATGGGTGTGGCGCACATCACCTGTAGGGACACAACAGCTACCAGCCTGGATGTGCAATCACGTTGTCGGTGGACACAGTTGACCAAACGAATCTGAAAGTACCCTGTGAAGGACAGAAATGACACACAGTCAAAAGCAATGGAGTACAGGACAGAACAGCAAAACTCATGCACAATACATGTTACAAGATACCCACCCAGAACCAAGTTAGCATGTCAACACTGTTGGGGAGTACAGCCCACCTGTCACCACACATCGCAACACACATCCAGTCAAGTAGCCCATGGACACACTCCAACAGCACCAGAGCACCACCCACACATCATGCCAACTCACATCATTGACATGACACCTCAGGATACTCACATTCAGCTAAAGAAGTTGGTGATGAGCTGTGTGCGGACATCACCATCACCATCATCATCATCATCATCGTCACTGGCATCGTGGTCCAGGCCAGGATCCTCCACAGGTGGCGGATGTTGGTCATCGTCATCCTGGATGAGAGGCAACTCCTTCCGCACTGCCAGGTTGTGGAGCATGCAGCAGACGATGATAATCTTGCACACTTTCGCAGGGGCATATGGGAGGGACCCTCCGGTCTTGTCCAGGCAGCGGAAGCGGCTCTTCAGGAGACCAAAGGTCCGCTCAATCACTCTCCTGGTCCGACCATGTGCCTCATTGTAGCGCATCTGGGCAGGTGTCACAGGGTTCCTGAGGGGTGTCAGCAACCACGGCATGTTGGGGTATCCCGAGTCACCTACGGACAGACAAGTGCACATCAGCTGACTTGGAAAAGTGGGCGGAATACTACAGATCAGATCACACACAATGGCACAAAGTCAGTACACACCGACAAGCCAGGCACGCTGGTTCTGCATCTGTGCCATCAACCTGGGGATGCGACTACTCCTCATCACAAAGGCATCGTGTGCTGAACCAGGGAAACGGGCACACACGTGTGTGATGGTCATGTCTGCAAGACACACCACCAGTGCATTGACCGAGTGGTAGTGCTTGCGGTTCCTGTAGGCCTGCTCCTGGGCCTGTGGTGGTACCAAAGCCACATGTGTCCCATCAATGGAGCCAATGACATGCGGCATCCTCCCCAGGGCATAAAAGTCACTCTTCACGTCAGTGAGTCGTCGCAGTCTAGGGAAATAGATGTACCGGTTCAGGAAGAGCAACATTGCCGCCAAGAAATCGCGGAGCACACGGCTGAACATGGTCTGTGACATCCCACCAGCAGACGCCACAGTATGTTGGAAGGTACCGGTGGCAAAGAAGTGTAGGGCTGCCATCACCTTCACCTTGGGGGTCAGCGCTGTAGGATACGGCCGGCCAGGCTGCAAATGTGGGGACAACTGCACTGCAAAATCCTCAATCAGCTGCCTGGTGAAGCGGTACCGTCGGATGCTGTCCCGTTCCACCATCGTTGCCAGGTCTGGGAATGGCCGATGGACAGCAGGAGCCCTGCAGTGCAGAGGAGAAGTAAGCAAGATCGTCAGTCACCCCACATATGCGGCATTGAACACACTCAAGATCCCAACATACATCATCATGAGGCACAACTACATGAAGTGTGCAGTACCGGAACGACATGTATGGTACATACATGGCCAACATCTGTCAACACGGTCCTACAGGTGGCATCAATTTGTCCCAGGTTGGCCCATTGGATATCATGATGCTGTGTCACAGTCACCCCCCAGTGACATGTGAGGACAGATGTGCCCCAGGCACCACAGCTCAACGACAGGCACATTCCCAGGGACCCTGTAATGCCACATGGACACTGGCATCACCTGGAGTATCATGTGTACACCACAACAAAACAAACATGACCCCCACAGGTAGTGGCCACACTTGCCATGGCAGGAGAGCCATGGACGTCTGTGACACACACGCACAACATCAGAGTCCATGCACACACAACGTGGATGTGGAGACTGTCTCCCATTGTGCACATGAAATCAGAGACATTGTAAACACTACATGCACAAAGACTGTGGAGGGCCATCACTATTGTGCCACTGGGACACCCTGGCTCAAACATACCGTCCCACATGGGACTCACGGGGTATGTGACATGACATACACAAACACCACTGTGAAATGTGACCATGGCACATGCACAGATATGAACAGTTGCACATCACAGTGGTCACGTACACGTAACACCCAGGATCCTGTCCCCATTAACACGTGCACAGCCTGGGGGTGGCTGCCCACAGGTGACACCCACAGGACAACATGTACACCAACATACACACAATAGGAAATGCAGCCTTACATGCCTTATGATAAGGTTTGGACAGGCTGTCGTGATGTAGGTGTGCCCCTCACTCCCTGGGAGCTATCTGTGGCTGGCATATGTCCATCTGAGACAGGCATGCTGACATATGCCAGTCACATGTACAGTGATGCGTTGAACAGCAATGGACCGATCGGTGCCTCCGGCCGGCCCATTGCTTTCAATGTGTGCGGGTACGCGTTGTACCCCTGTGCGCGTTGTACTGCAATGGACCGATCGGTGCCTCCGGCCGGCCCATTGCATTCAATGTGTGCGGGTACGCGTTGTACCCCTGTGCGCGTTGTACCTCAATGGACCGATCGGTGCGCACCCATTGACAATGGGCTTGCCTGGCAACGGACGCGTTTTCGAATATTCGAACGAGTCGGTTGCTGGAAAATCAGTTGGTCACCCACAACAATGTTGCAAAATCATGTATGTCATGAAGTTGAAATTTTGAAGGATGCTGTGGGCGTGTTTTGGTGCTGCTATTCCATGGATTGGCCAGATTCAGAAGATGCAAACGACTTGGACCTATCACTTTGGACACAAGGGACAGTATCTGCCTCTCCAGCACATATATATTGCTGCATGTTCCCCTGAGAGCCCACTTGCCTGCACTACATGCTCCAGGACGACATCTGCCACTGCACTGCTGCTGTCTCTGCCCCTCTGGACCCTGCAATGGCACGTACTGTGGAGAGAGCCCCAGCCTTCAGCCTTGAAGAGAACCAGGCCCTGCTGGACAGCCTACTTCCACAGTACAGCAAGCTGTATGGGACACCAGGGGAGCAGGTGAGTGTTCTGTGCACTGCCTTTCTGAATGTGCATTTTGTCTGACTAGCAAGGCTGAGAGTCAGCACACCACTGGCTAGCAGGCTCACTGAGTAGTTGTCACCCCCCATAGTGTGTAGTGACTTGCACTGGACAGGTATGGTGCAGTGACAGTGCTTCTGAACAGGGTTTTACTCCCCATGCTATGATACCATGTAGTGACTTCTGGAAAACTGTCCATGGGCAGCCGTGCACTGCCTGGGTACACCATGTGCCCCTGTGATTGCGACATGTATATGCAACTGTGTCATGCACGGATATGTTGCATGTGTAGTAATGGCCTTATCACTTTGTCATCCTGACAGGCTTCTGCCCATCGGAAGCATGAGATATGGAAGGACATCGTCCGGGCTGTCCGGTCCGTGGGGGTCTACAAGCGCCGGATCCGCAACTGCCAAAAGAGGTGGCAGGACCTTCGGGGCTGGACCCGGAGGATTGCACGGGTCCAGCTGAAGCTGTCGCCTCCTCGCAGGAGGGGCGGAACACGGACCCTGACCCCCCACATGCTCAGGATCCTGGCGGTGGTCTTTCCAGACCTGGATGGGCAGCTGAAGGCCAGAGAGCAGCAAGGAGGGGGTGAGTCAAAGACTGCACTGTGTACTCTGTCTAACATGTTATGTGCCCTCCTCGGGCCAGGTTGAACTGCCACAGTACAGCAGTCATGTTGTCCAGGAGCCATGTCCCTCTATTGTGCACTGCCCACTCCTCATCTGATACCCAGGTGTGGCCCTTACATGCAGGGAATTCTGTCACTTAGGACTGTGTCCTTGCAGTTTGCTTGACTCAAGGTGGGAGACAGCATCTGTTTCCCTGACTCTGTGGTGGGCATCATGGGTGGGTCCATTGCTTACACAATGCCTGTATTCTGACATGTATTCAGCGTGTTACTTTGATCTGTGGTCCAATTGCTGAGCTGATCCACCACATGTGGCTGGGGTACCTGGCACACACCCATGCTGCGGGTGGGAACAATGTTTGGGCCCCAGGAGTATGTATATGACGTGTGTCACACATACTTAGCCAGCTGCCTACAGTCCAGGGCTCATCCCTCATTCATGTGGGGCTGGACAGTCATGCCTACTCCAGGCCATACAATACACTCTGTACTCCCACTCCCGTGTATCAGAGGACACATTGTGCACAGTGATTTGACCCCTCAGGTGTCTGCCTCTGTGTCAGTGTGCTGTGGATTAGTCGCCAGGACTGCTGTGGAGTTTCTTGGTAGGGGCTCAGCATGCCACTGGAGATGTGACCATAGGAGACGATGCTTGTGTGACACATAGGTGTCTGATCAGCTGCCCATGCAGACTGGGGCATGTAAATGTGAAGTTCAGGCAGCTGTTCCCCATGCACAGCAGAGTGTGAGGGGCTCAGGTTCAGAGGGTAGTGTCACAGGTCTCCCATATGTCCAATAGGTATGACCTGGACAGATGAGGGTTAAGAGGATGTGTTGTGGGGGGATGTACATGTGCACTTGTGCAGCTCCAGGACTTGCATTCCCCATGACCTACTATTGTGACACAGTGCAGAGTGTTGTTGTCTGGCTGCAAAGTCATACATCACTGAGACAGTGATGTATGACTTTGCAGTCATGCCTCCGCCATGGCATGTGTCTACTGATTGGTGATCCTGCAGGGGAGTGACATGTGCTACATGCACACCATAGTGGCGCTGGCTATCAGGACATGGGTGCATCATGGTGTCTGTCGCTGGAATGCATCACATGCATTTCCTATTTGACTCTGGGCATCCCTTACATCCGTGAACCTGTACTGACTCAGTGGCAAGAGCTGTGATGTGTCCACACCGTGTCCTCTGCACTGTCCAACTACTGTGTACTTGGTGCATGTGTCAACACTGGGGTGTTGCAATCCAACAGACACCAGACAGATGGGTGCAAGGCCATGTGGGATGTGAGTGCCATGCTTGGCATCAGACTGACAATTGACTTCTCCTGTTCAATTAGGGCACTTTTAGCAATGTACAACTAATGATGCCAGGGCTTGCTCTGTAATGTGCTGTGCTCACAGTGGTGTGTGCGTTTGGTGCAGGTGACTGATGTCTGTCTGTTTCCCCATTGTTTGCAGATACATCCACGGCCACGGAAGGGGACAGCTCCACGGACCAGGAGGAGCCAGAGAGCCAGACTGGGTCAGCAGCCGAGGAGTGGTCGGAGGGACCCAGTGGCACGGAGGGCGAGGGGAGCCACACCGAGGAGTCCTCAGCAGCATCCACCTCAGCTGAGGACCAGAGCAACTCGGAGGATGACTCCCTTGTGGAGGCGGGTGTCAGCAGCCACCACACCCCAGCTAGTGTTGCTGTCCCCGCCACCACCAGCACCACCACCGCCCTCCCATCGGCTCCCATTCCCCAGGTCCGTGGAGGCTCCCATGTCCGGGAGCGTGTCTCCTTTGGGCCAGGCACCGCACCCCCTGCCCCTGTGTCCCCTGCTGCCCTGAGTGAGGAGTCTGTGTACCTCCTTCGCCAGCTCCATGTAGGGCAGACAGCCATGCTGAGTGTCCTCCATGCGCACACCGCGCTGTTGACTCAGCTGGTGTCGTTCATGGAGGGCATCTCATCGGGCATGTCTGACCTACAGAGGGGCAATAGGTCCATGGACTCCTCCCTGACGGCAGCAGTGTCCCTCCTCAAACGGTCCCTCACCCCTCCTGCCTCTGCTCCATCCACACTCCCCAGCACCTTACCCATCCCAGGCACACACACACTGGCACAGGCACACACCAGCACACACACATCCAGCACACTGACACACACGCCAATGACAAAACGCACACGCACGCACATTCAGGGGACTGAAGCCAGACTCACAGGGGATGGGGCCCTGGAACACACACACGCATCCACATGCACTGCGCAGTCCTCAGTTCCCTCTCCCTCCAAAGCACCCTCCCTTGCCTCACCTGCAACCCCAAAGTCACAGCAGCTCTTCCTCTGTGACCTCGGCCTCTTCCCCACCGATGAAGCTGCTCCAGCATCCCGGGGGAAGAGGAAGCCCACCCACACGGAGCAGAGTGCCCCTCGCCCCCGGACACCCTCCCCCAGGCGCAGACGGACTGAGGCCCCCACCCGCAAGTCCCCCCGGAGTGCTAAGAGCAAGACCCCGCCACCACCCTGCAGCTCAGGCACAAGGTCTCCGTCCTCCATCCCTCAGGCCCCCACTGCACAGGTGCCCCCACCACACCCTGCCCCAGGTTCCCCCACCCACAGATATACCATCCCCAAGATGCTCCGGCCTTCTCCCCCTGCCACTTGCTCTCCCAGCACCACACCCCCCGCTGCGCTTGTCTGTGCCACTGATGTGGTGAGGGTGTCCCCCCTCTGTCCAACCCACCTTGCCTGTTCCCCATTCTCCTCCCCTGGAGGTAGGCACTGCAGTGGAGTCCACTACCGCCCTGTCTGACTTGGGCACTGCAGTGGCGGACCTGTCCACCCCATCTGCAGGGTCCACTGCAGTTGTGCCGGCACCCACGACATCTGTGTCATGCCCCCCAGTTGTGCCGGCACACACCATGTCAGACACCTCCACTGCAGTTGTCAGTGGCTCTCCTGCACCCACCACCCCTTCCCTGACTCCCCCTGGTGAGCCCTGATCCTGTCCCTGCGGTGCCTGGCCTGCCCCCCGGTTGCCCCTCCTAGTGGATTGTCCCTGGTATTGTGCAGGCATGCGTAGGGTGACATCTGCCAGTGTCACCCTGTTTGAACTTTGACAATGGACTGGCCATTGGCCTTTGCTCTTTTTTCAGGACTTCGTTTGGCCTCAACACATATGCTGAATAAAGCAACTTTCTTTTCTCTAGTGCTCATGCTTCAGATGTACATGTTGTTGGTGCAGCTAACCATGCCCTTGCTGCAGTGATGGTGATATCTGGTCTCATGATTATGAAGTGTTACTGTGCAGGAACCCATGTGGTCCAGGGGGAATGTGTCCTATCATGTGGTGTATCCATGTCATCAATAGCAGCATCTGAGGGTGTCATGTGTTCAGTATTTGGCAATGGGTTTCCTACTTACATTGGCAATTTCATATCTGTGGCTTCCACCCCTGCACATCTGTTGTGCCTGCCATCGTTGCATTTGTCTACTTCCCTGACCGTGTTGCCATCTCCAGTGGACATGCAGGTTTGGGCATCAATGGGGAGGGACTCATCCGTGTAGTCAGTGCAACATTGCTATACAAGTGTGTTGGATCTGTGCTGATGATTCCGTTGGCACATCCATGACCAGGCTGATGTGATGGGAGCCCTCATTTGGTGCTAATTGTTGATTGTGTGACCAAGTGCTCAGCTGACATGATGGGGCCCTACTGAGGCAACATATGGCACAGCTTTCCTCACACAGGAGTGGAGTCCCCTCATGGCAGTGTGTACACGTGTGACATTGCCTGCACCCAAGGTGTGTGTTGTATGTGCATGTCTGTGTGTTCACTTCCATTCATCTGCGCATGCTGTGATCCCTAGTGTTGTACCTGTTTGTGATGCTTGCTGACTTGAGCTATGTTCCCCCAAAGTCTTCTCCCTGTGTTCTCTGTGATGTGGGTGCATGGCACATTACTGGTCATCAGGGTGTCACCCATAGGTGTGTTTGCTGTCAGGGCTGAGTTTGTGTGCAGACGCAGATGGGTCACAGTCAGGTTTCCCCTTGGCACTTGTTGTTTGCCCCTGTCATGTGATTTCCAGTTTGTGTTATCTTTCAGTGATTGTGACATGTTGTGTGTGTGACTGCTGCCACTCCTCAGGGTCAGAGCTGCAATGTTGGAAGTTGTCTATGTGTGTTCTTTGTGGGTGACCTTGGCTTCTTCATTGGTGTGTGACTGTGGCTGGGATCCCATTGGTCGGTGTGGTATTGCCGTCATGTCCATGTACAGCGTAGTGTGCAGTGTGTCAGACATTCAGGAGTCTTGTTGAGTGTCCATGTGTGATGTGTTTCTACACCTTGGTTCCCACCCACCACCCTGGAATAGTCATGGGTGCATGTGCAATGTCACCAGTGCATGTGTACTTCACTGCTGCACATTGTTGGAGGTCGAGGGGTGTGGTGTTGAGTGTGTGCAGATGAGAGTTGTTGCCCGGCTAGGCCCCTGCCTCCATGTTGGCCTTGGCTTACTGGCCATGCTGATTGATTTGTGCTTGTGTAGGTGTGATGGTAGTTTGTTGCTCAGGACACCTGACTGTGGTTCATAGTGTGAACGACATTTAGCTTTGTCATCACAGTGGTATTTTTATTCAGCCCAGGGTCACCACATTGTGGGGGCCCTGGGGGTGGTGCTGTGGTGTGTCTGTGACTTGCTGTGTCAGTTGTTGTTCCTACGTGCCTGTGTGACATGTGTGTTTTGTGCTCCCTCTCACCTGACAATGCCTGCTTGCCCACATAGGGGATTTGGATCCATGAGTTACCTTAGTGTGGCAGTGTATGCACATCTGTATGATTGGTATTCAGCTCTCCTCATGTGTTGTGTGGTTGCCTGGGGACACTGGCACCCCCACCCCTCACCTGCTGTGTATGATGACAGTGTTGGTCTGCCTGTTTGTGTTTGTGCATCTGCACCACTGCATTGGCATATCTTGGGTGTGCCATTGGCTGTATGTTGTTTGGTGTGTTTCCCCTGCTGTCCCTGGGACTCCTAGGTCATCGGTCAGCACAGTGATCATGGTTTGTGTGTCCCATTGCTGCCATGGTATGGTATCTGTTCACCTCACATCTGCTGTCTCCACAGGGTATCTGCATTTGTGTGCCCATTGGTGCAAATATGTGGTTCTGCATTCTGATGGTCACTTCTGTCATTGTGTCATTGATGACTGTTGACGGTCTCAGCCCCCATGGGTGTTGTTTGTCTGCACATGGCCAAAGGAATGTTACATTTGCACTGCAGTATTTGGCTCCCCCAATTTATGTTGCAATGGGACACATACACTACTTTGCCACAGATGAGTTTTTGGTTCTGTGAGCAGGAATGATCCATGCAGTTTGGCAGTTGCAGCTCTTTCTTTGTCAACAATTACCTTTTGGTCACTGTGATGATGAGGGTGTAGACCCCATTGCCACAATGGTCAAAATGTGCTTCAGCTATGGACCCCACACTTGCCTTTTGGTCACTGTGATGATGGGGGTTTAGACCCCATTGCCACAATGGTCAAAATGTGCTTCAGCTATGGACCCCACACTTACCTTTTGGTCACTGTGATGATGGGGGTTTAGGCCCCATTGCCACAATGGTCATGGGCTGCTTGCATTGTGGGTGCCACACACATATATGTGTGGCACATGTGCTAGGGGGTCACATTGTATGTTGAAAGTCATGTTCGGTGTTGTAGGCATTTGACACAGCCTACACACGCTTGTCATGGTGGTGGGGGGATGTCTTAATCTTGCATTCCCTAGGTTGTGGTGTGCTTGTTGTGTCATGCATTGTCCATCCTATGAGTGGGGGTGGTAGTAGTGGTAGGCATCCAGCCCCCCTGGGTGAGGGTGGTAGTAGTGGTAGGCATCCTGCCCCCCTGGGTGAGGGTGGTAGTAGTGGTGGGCATCCTGCCCCCCGTGGGTGAGGGTGGTAGTAGTGGTGGGCATCCTGCCCCCTGGCTAAGGGTGGTAGTAGTGGTGGGCATCCTGCCCCCTGGCTAAGGGTGGTAGTAGTGGTAGGCATCCTGCCCCCGTGGGTGAGGGTGGTAGTAGTGGTGGGCATCCTGCCCCCCTGGCTAAGGGTGGTAGTAGTGGTAGGCATCCAGCCCCCCTGGGTTGGGGTGGTAGTAGTGGTAGGCATCCAGCCCCCCTGGCTAAGGGTGGTAGTAGTGGTAGGCATCCTGCCCCCCTGGGTGAGGGTGGTAGTAGTGGTAGGCATCCTGCCCCCCTGGGTGAGGGTGGTAGTAGTGGTAGGCATCCAGCCCCCCTGGGTGAGGGTGGTAGTAGTGGTGGGCATCCTGCCCCCTGGCTAAGGGTGGTAGTAGTGGTAGGCATCCAGCCCCCCTGGCTAAGGGTGGTAGTAGTGGTAGGCATCCAGCCCCCTGGCTAAGGGTGGTAGTAGTGGTAGGCATCCAGCCCCCCTGGGTTGGGGTGGTAGTAGTGGTAGGCATCCTGCCCCCTGGCTAAGGGTGGTAGTAGTGGTAGGCATCCTGCCACCCTGGCTAAGGGTGGTAGTAGTGGTAGGCATCCTGCCCCCCGTGGGTGAGGGTGGTAGTAGTGGTGGGCATCCTGCCCCCTGGCTAAGGGTGGTAGTAGTGGTAGGCATCCAGCCCCCCTGGGTGAGGGTGGTAGTAGTGGTAGGCATCCTGCCCCCCTGGCTAAGGGTGGTAGTAGTGGTAGGCATCCTGCCACCCTGGCTAAGGGTGGTAGTAGTGGTAGGCATCCTGCCCCCCGTGGGTGAGGGTGGTAGTAGTGGTGGGCATCCTGCCCCCTGGCTAAGGGTGGTAGTAGTGGTAGGCATCCAGCCCCCCTGGGTTGGGGTGGTAGTAGTGGTAGGCATCCAGCCCCCTGGCTAAGGGTGGTAGTAGTGGTAGGCATCCTGCCCCCCTGGGTGAGGGTGGTAGTAGTGGTAGGCATCCTGCCCCCTGGGTGAGGGTGGTAGTAGTGGTAGGCATCCAGCCCCCCTGGGTGAGGGTGGTAGTAGTGGTGGGCATCCTGCCCCCCTGGCTAAGGGTGGTAGTAGTGGTAGGCATCCAGCCCCCTGGCTAAGGGTGGTAGTAGTGGTAGGCATCCAGCCCCCCTGGCTAAGGGTGGTAGTAGTGGTAGGCATCCAGCCCCCCTGGGTTGGGGTGGTAGTAGTGGTAGGCATCCTGCCCCCTGGCTAAGGGTGGTAGTAGTGGTAGGCATCCTGCCACCCTGGCTAAGGGTGGTAGTAGTGGTAGGCATCCTGCCCCCCGTGGGTGAGGGTGGTAGTAGTGGTGGGCATCCTGCCCCCCTGGCTAAGGGTGGTAGTAGTGGTAGGCATCCAGCCCCCCTGGGTGAGGGTGGTAGTAGTGGTAGGCATCCTGCCCCCTGGCTAAGGGTGGTAGTAGTGGTAGGCATCCTGCCACCCTGGCTAAGGGTGGTAGTAGTGGTAGGCATCCTGCCCCCCGTGGGTGAGGGTGGTAGTAGTGGTGGGCATCCTGCCCCCTGGCTAAGGGTGGTAGTAGTGGTAGGCATCCAGCCCCCCTGGGTTGGGGTGGTAGTAGTGGTAGGCATCCAGCCCCCCTGGCTAAGGGTGGTAGTAGTGGTAGGCATCCTGCCCCCCTGGGTGAGGGTGGTAGTAGTGGTAGGCATCCTGCCCCCCTGGGTGAGGGTGGTAGTAGTGGTAGGCATCCAGCCCCCCTGGGTGAGGGTGGTAGTAGTGGTGGGCATCCTGCCCCCTGGCTAAGGGTGGTAGTAGTGGTAGGCATCCAGCCCCCCTGGCTAAGGGTGGTAGTAGTGGTAGGCATCCAGCCCCCCTGGCTAAGGGTGGTAGTAGTGGTAGGCATCCTGCCCCCCGTGGGTGAGGGTGGTAGTAGTGGTGGGCATCCTGCCCCCTGGCTAAGGGTGGTAGTAGTGGTAGGCATCCAGCCCCCCTGGGTGAGGGTGGTAGTAGTGGTAGGCATCCTGCCCCCCTGGCTAAGGGTGGTAGTAGTGGTAGGCATCCTGCCCCCCTGGCTAAGGGTGGTAGTAGTGGTAGGCATCCTGCCACCCTGGCTAAGGGTGGTAGTAGTGGTAGGCATCCTGCCCCCTGGCTAAGGGTGGTAGTAGTGGTAGGCATCCTGCCACCCTGGCTAAGGGTGGTAGTAGTGGTAGGCATCCTGCCACCCCTGGGTGAGGGTGGTAGTAGTGGTAGGCATCCAGCCCCCCTGGGTGAGGGTGGTAGTAGTGGTGGGCATCCTGCCCCCTGGCTAAGGGTGGTAGTAGTGGTAGGCATCCAGCCCCCCTGGCTAAGGGTGGTAGTAGTGGTGGGCATCCTGCCCCCCTGGCTAAGGGTGGTAGTAGTGGTGGGCATCCTGCCCCCTGGCTAAGGGTGGTAGTAGTGGTAGGCATCCTGCCCCCTGGCTAAGGGTGGTAGTAGTGGTAGGCATCCTGCCACCCTGGCTAAGGGTGGTAGTAGTGGTAGGCATCCTGCCACCCCTGGGTGAGGGTGGTAGTAGTGGTAGGCATCCAGCCCCCCTGGGTGAGGGTGGTAGTAGTGGTGGGCATCCTGCCCCCTGGCTAAGGGTGGTAGTAGTGGTAGGCATCCAGCCGCCCCTGGGTTGGGGTGGTAGTAGTGGTAGGCATCCTGCCCCCTGGCTAAGGGTGGTAGTAGTGGTAGGCATCCTGCCACCCTGGCTAAGGGTGGTAGTAGTGGTAGGCATCCTGCCCCCCGTGGGTGAGGGTGGTAGTAGTGGTGGGCATCCTGCCCCCTGGCTAAGGGTGGTAGTAGTGGTAGGCATCCAGCCCCCCTGGGTGAGGGTGGTAGTAGTGGTAGGCATCCTGCCCCCCTGGCTAAGGGTGGTAGTAGTGGTAGGCATCCTGCCCCCTGGCTAAGGGTGGTAGTAGTGGTAGGCATCCTGCCACCCTGGCTAAGGGTGGTAGTAGTGGTAGGCATCCTGCCCCCCTGGGTGAGGGTGGTAGTAGTGGTAGGCATCCTGCCCCCCTGGTTGAGGGTGGTTGGCATCCAGCCCCCTGGGTTGGGGTGGTGGCGCGCATTCAGGCCCCTGTGTGCATATGTGGCATTGGTGATGGGCATCCCGCCCCTATGGTGCTGCTGTTGCAAGTATATTCATATTCCCAGTGTATGTGTGTGATGTGTCGTGTACGTGTTGTATGTGTTTTGTGGTTGGTGTCTGACTTACCTTCTGCGCCGTACGCGTCCGTGCCTGTTCCGGTAGTAGATGTAGAATATTGGTATGATCGGGACGAAGGGATTCATGGTTGGTTCGTGTCGTTCGTCCTTCTCGTTGCTTCGCGTCGTCCTCGTCGCTTGGCTTCGTCCTCGTCGCTTCGCTTCGTCCTCGTCGCTTCGCGTCGTCCTCGTCTGTGCTGTGTTCGTCTCGTAGCCGTGGATCGTGTTGTGGCGCGATTCGGAGCTTATGTGCGCCTCTCCCGGATGCTTTGACGTGCCGTGCGTAGCGACGGGTTCGGCGCGTACGGAAAGCGCATCGTACTTGTCCGGCCGGACGGGGCTGCATTTTCCCTTCCGTGCGACTCGATTCGGCGTTTCCGGATTCGCCTCGGTCGGAGAACAGGACCTGGTTTGGGTGAGTACGGCTCGGCCGGAATTTTTGCTGTTGTGCGCATCGTACTTGCTCGTTCGGTGTGCTGTACGGATCGGTCGGGAAACTGGCTTTCGCATGGCTTTTTCCCGACCGAATGGTATTGGGTGCGCCTCCGACCGAGATCGGAATCGGCCCCTTAGTCTGTAGTCTGATTGTGCCCTGGCTGTGGGTGTGCAGAGAATCACCAGAGATGGTGTGCTTATCTGCAAGACAAGCAGTGGTGTCGGTTGTGATGCATTTGTATTGTCTGGTGATATTTACAAGCCAGTTCAGGGGTGAGAAATTCAGTGCATCAAAATAACCCCAATGAAATCCATTAAAAAAAAAACCCTGATTAAAGAGTTATGGTGTCTTGCTCAAACGATTTCAACTACAGAAATTCACCAGTTAAAGTTACCAACAAACACAACTAATGCCATAACTAGTGCTGCATGTTAATGCTCCCCAATTTTTTTTTTCAATGGTACAGAAACAAAGAAAAGAGCTATCAAGAGAATATCATTGGGGTGTAAGCTCTGGCATTTGTTCTGTTCAGCCGCGGCCCGTGCAGGTAAGAGCGGTGGGGTGGAGGGGCCGGGGGGGGGGATTTCAACAGACGATGGCGAGGGGACAACGAATATTTATTTAATTTTCCCTCGTGGTCGTCTGACAAAATCCCCCTCCCAACCCGGCCCCACCGCTCTTACCTGCACGGGCCACGGCTGGACAGAACAAATGCCAGAGCTTACACCCATAACTGGTATTCAAGGAACATAGGTTAGGTTCACTATAACTCGTGCCCTCACCATGCACTGCTACTCACACCACATATTACATCACTCATGACATCTTCTATGACATCATTTATAAAATCACTGCAACATTTGCAGTGAAATTATTGATGAGAAAACTGTGCATGGCAGGGGCGTGAGTTAGTTACCTTAGGGCATAAGTTATAGTTTCTTGAGATAAGTATAACTATAACTGTTGCATTTCTATGGTTTGTGCCTGTAAAAACTGAACCTAACTATAACGTCCCTGTAACGTTTTTTTTCCAGTGAATATATATATATATATATATATTTTTTACTATAAAAGCAAAGGTTACAGGGACGTTATAGTTAGGAAATAAAATTTAAAAAAACTTAATAATTCACAAAAAAAACAAAGGTTACAGGGACCTTATAGTTAGGCTCAGATTTCACTCGTATAAAACCAGTGAAAGTTAGCAGTTATAGCGACCTGAGCTTACTGTAACTTCTGCCTCTGCAATGCCCTGCTTATGACCTCACATATTACATCACTCATGACGTAGATAGTGACATCACTGATGGCATCTCAAATTACATCTTTGATGACATCATTCAGTGATTGTGAGTGTTTTCTTAATGTTTTTGTGTGTTAAACATATATACTAAGGTAACACAAAAGTTAAATTAGTATACTTGGTGTACTACTAATAAGAGATTCCTTTTTTAAACATAGTTTATGTGAGTCGCTGTGAGACTTTGTGTATCTGTGAGTGAGTGGGTGTCTGAGTGACTATAGAGGTGTGAGAGTGGGTGTGTGAGTGGCTGTATGGGAGTATAAGTGGGTGTCTAAGTAGCTTTGTGAGTGACTTAGTGGCTGTGTGAGTGGCTGTATTGGTGTGTGAGTGGATGTGTCAGTGGGTGTATGGGTGGGTGAGTGGCTGTGTGATTGGCTGTATGGGTGGGTGAGTGGGTGTGTCAGTGACTATGGTTGAGTGAGTGGTTGTATGGATGTGTGGATGAGTATGTATGTGGTTGTGTGGGTGTGTGTGTGACAGATTGTATGGGTGAGTGAGTGGCTCTGTTGAGAGGCTAAGTGGGTGTGTGAGTGACTGTATAGTTGAATAACTGGATGTGTCAGTAGCTGTATGGGTGAGTGTGTGGCTGTGTGAGTAGCTGTATGGGTGAGTGACTTGTTGTATGATCAGCCTCTATGAGCGAGTGAGTGGGTGTGTGAGTGGCTCTATGGATAAGTGAGTTGTATGCATCTGTGAATGGGTTTGTGAGTGGTTGTGTGGGTGTGTGAGTGGGCATATGAGAGGTTGTATGGGGGTGTGAGTGGGTGTATGAGTAGTTCTGTGTATGATGTCATCAGTGATATAATTTGAGATGTCATCAGTGATGTCACTGACCATGTCATGAGTGATGTAATATGTGAGGTCATAAGCAGTGCATTGCAGGAGCGTAAGTTATAGTTAGCTCAAGCAACTACAACTGCAGAATTTTGCTGGTTTGTATGAGTAAAATCTGAGCCTAACTATAATGCCCCTGTAACCTTCATTTGTTTCAGTGAATTTCTACTGTTTTTTAAATTCTATTTCCTATCTATAACGTCCCTGTAACCTTTGGTTTTTTAAGTGGATTTGTAAGGTTTTTGTTAATTCTATTTCTTAACTGTAACCACTAACCTTTGACACTGAGTGTGTGAGTGAGTGGATGAGTGTCTCAGTGGGTGTATGAGTGTCTGAGTAGGTTTGTAAGTGGGTGTGAGAGAGTATGAGTGGGGCTGTAAGTGAGTATATGAGTGTCTGAGTTGTTCTGTGAGTGGGTGTGCGAGTCACTGAGAGGGTCTGTGAGTTGGTGCGTGAGTTTCTGAGTAGACCTGTGAGTGGGTGAGAGAGAGTATGAGTGATTCTGAAAGTAGGTGCATGAGTGTCTGACTGTCTGTGAGTGAGTGTACGTGTCTGAGTTCGTCTATGAGTGGGTGCATGTATGAATGGGTCTGTGAGTGGCTGTGAGAGTGTCTGAGTTGTTGTGCGAGTGGGTGCATGGTTGCATGAGTGCCTGAGTGGGTTCTGCTCATTTTTTGTTTGTTTTCTGTAGGCCTGGGCGGAGCTCACGGAGTTTCACTCCACAGAATTCTGCAGAGTTACCAAAAAAATCCACCAAATTCTACGGAGTTCCTTGAGCGGGCAGAGTATTGCTCAGCCACACCTAATGAAGTCCCCTTGGCTGCTGAGGGTCATTGGGGGGGCGAGAACCTCTTATGTTGCCACAAGTAAGTCCCCCACAGTGGGATTTCTGAGACCTCGTCAGAGCCCCACCCCCTTCTCAAGCATTCTGCAAACACACCTCCTGGCACACTACTGGTTGGGGGATTAACTCCCCTTGGCAGCTGAGGGTCGTTAGGGACCAAGAACGCCTATTGTTGCCACAAATAAGTCCCCCACAGCAGGATGACTGAGACCTTTTCAGAGTCCCCGCCCTCTTTCTCAACCACTCTTCAAAGGAGCCTCCTGGCATACTACTGGTTGAGGGATGAAGTCCCCTTGGCTGCTGAGGGTCGTTGGGGGGCCAAGAATGCCTATTGTTTCCACAAGTAAGTCCCCTACAGTGGGATTGCTGAGACCTCGTCGGAGGCCCGCCCCCTTTCTAAACAACTCTGCAAACGCGTTTCCTGCTGCACTACTGGTTGGGGGATGAAGTCTAGGGGTGAGCGCACTGGTAAACTCCTCTCCGCCAGTGGTTGGCGGAGTTTTTGTCGAACTCCGTGTTCCAAGCGAAGCACAGAGTGGTAAAACTCTTCCAACTCTGCCAGCAGAGCGGAGTTTACTGCCCACCCCTAGTTTTCTGCCTTTTTTCTGCTCACTTCTGACCTTTATGTTTCCTCTTTCTGCTTGTTGTTGACCTTAATTTTTCCTCTTTCTGCTTACTTGATCTGTATTTTGCCCCTTTGTGCTTATTTCTGTTATTTCTGACCTTTATTTTGCCTCTTTCTCCTTGTTTCTGATCTCTATTTTGCCTTTTTGCATGTTTCTGACCTTTATTCTTCCTCTTGCTGCTCATTTCTGACCTCTATTCTGCCTCTTTCTGCTCGTTTCTGACCTCTATTCTGCCTCTTTCTGTTCGTTTCTCACCTTTATCATGCCTATGTCTGCTCGTTGCTGACTTTTCTTCTGCTTCTTTCTGCTCTTTTCTCACCTTTATTTTGCCTCTTTCTGCTCGTTTCTCACCTTTATTCTGCCTCTTTCTGCTCGCTTCACAACTTTATTTAGCTTCTTTCTGCTAGTTGCTGACCTTTATTCTGCCTCTTTCTGCTCATTTCTGACCTTTATTTTGCCTCTTTCTGCTCATTTCTCATCTTTATTTTACCTCTTTCTGTTCGTTGCTGCCATTTATTCTGCCTCTTTCTGCTTGCTTCTCACCATTATTTTGCCTCTTTCTGCTAGTTTCTTACCTTTATTCTACCTCTTTCTGCTCATTTCTGATCATTATTCTGCCTCTTTCTGCTTGCTTCTCACCTTTATTCTGCCACTTTCTGCTCATTTCTGACCTGTATTCTGCCTCTTTCTACTAGCTTCTCACCTTTATTCTGCCACTTTCTGCTCATTTCTGACCTGTATTCTGCCTCTTTCTACTAGCTTCTCACCTCTATTCTGCCTCTTTCCGCTCGTTTTCACCTTTATTTTGCCTCTTTCTGCTCGTTGCTGATCTTTATTGTGCCTCTTTCTGCTCGTTGCTGATCTTTATTGTGCCTCTTTCTGCTTGTTTCTGATCTTTATTGTGCCTCTTTCTGGTTGTTTCTGACCTTTATCGTGCCTCTTTCTGCTTGTTGCTGTCCTTTATTGTGCCTCTTTCTGCTAATTTCTGACCTTTATTCTTCCTCTTTCTGTTTGTTTCTGACCTTTTTTCTGCCTCTTTTTGTTAGTTTCTTACCTTTATTTTGCCTCTTTCTCGTCTTTTCCTCCCCAGGACCGCAGGGGCAGCCTAAAGGCCCCCGCAGTCCCAGCCAGCTATCTCACTCTGCTGAGGGAGCCGGCATTGCTTTCACAGACAGGGATCTGCTAAACATGCAGCTCCCTGTCTGTCAAAGCAATCCTTTTGTCTGTTTCGGTGCCCACTTGACAGTGGCCAGGGAAACAGACAAAACCTCCGCTTCCAGCAAGCGAGAGCATTAATCAGCTCCTGGTTGCTGGAAGTGGAGTGATTGCTCTGACTTGGTGGGAGCTGTCAAAGCTCCCGCCAAGTCAGAGCAAACCGCTATGTCCCGGGGTGGGCACACCGGGACACAGCAAGAGCTGGCCCTGGTGGGTGGTGGTCCCCAGGGCCATTATTGCTCTAGGAGGGGGGCCCCATTCCTTTGATATGCACAGGCCGGCCCCCAGAGAGGTGGTGGCCCCGGGGCCGTATATGGCCCGGTGAGGGGGCCGTGCGCCCCTTCTCCCATTTAAAAAAAATGTTTTGGCCCCAGGGATCTGATAGTCCCCATAGAGGTGGTGGTACCCAGGGCTCAGGGGGAGGGTCTGCACAGCCCCCATCAACCTTTCTTCTTTAGCCCCAGGGAGGTGATGGTGCCCGGGGCTTATAGAGCCCATGGAGGGGGGCTCCATGCGCCCCCTCTTTTTATAAATAAAGCCCCAGGGAGGTGGTGGTCTCCAGTGCTCAATGAGCCTTAGGAGGTGGACCCCGTGTGCCCTTCTCCTCTTTTAAAAAATGCCCCCAGGACCTGGCCCACTGGGGGCTGTATTCAAAACAATGTACAATATCCTGAGCACACGCCCAAATAAACTGCAGATTATGCAAATATATCGCAAATTATGTACAAAATTAATACACAATGGTTCTTCGTTGTCTTTATTTTCTTGACCTCTTTTGCCCAGCCAACACGTATTTCATCGTAAGGGGAGTCCCTCACGACTTCTTCAGGGCTAAAAGATATAATAAACACCTATGTTGCAATATGCATACAAGAAACCACAAAACAACACACCTGTATCGTGGTGCTACATGGTTCTACGTCCACAATATGCAAAAACGGGGTCCACAATATGCAAAAATGGAGTATACACCCCGTTTTTGCTTATTGTGTACGTAGAAACATGTAGCACCATGATACAGGGGTTGTATTGGGGTTTCTTGTATGCATATTGCGACATATCTTTTAGCCCTGAAGAAGTTGTGGGGGACTCCCCATACAATGAAACTCATGTTGGCTGGGAAAAAGAAGTCAAGAAAATAAAGACAACGAAGAACCATTGTGTATTAATTGCGTGCATAATGTGCTCTATATTTGCATAATCTAAGTTTTTTTGGGGCGTTTGCTCAGGGTATTGTACATTGTTCTAAAGGATCTTGATGACCCAATTTTGAGGGGGCAGGGTGATTCCTCTTTCATTTGTAGCACCGCAACACACATTGAGGCCATTCTTATTAGATTAGTGTGTGTAATGTGAGCGCCACAACTTACCTAGTGTTTATTCACCCCATTTTACTAGTGTATTCAAAACAAGTGTGGGAGTCCAAGCTTGTTTTTTTTAATTGTAATTTTTTTGTTTCTGGCCTTTTTGGTTTCACAGGAGGATCCCCATCACCACACCTAGGGTGTGGTATTCCTACCTTGCCCCCTCCTTTTCTTTAAAAAATAAGTTTTTTGTGGGACTCGGCTGAAGCTGAGTCCCAAGATGGCTGCCAACACTTTCTGGTTGAAGTGTTGGCAGCCAATCATATCTCACCATGAGATCTATGCTATGGCTCCGCACAGATATCCTCATTTGCTTTCCCTTGAATTTTTCAACAACTACAGAACGGATTTACACCGGATAACTGAAAGCGTGAACTGTGAACCAAAATATACCTTTCCTGACAAATTTGGTGTAATTGTGTCCAGCGGTTCAGGCTGTAGTCGTGTTCAAGGTTCCTATGGGAATTAACATAGGATATGGTATTTTTTAAGACTCCTACCCCTTTTTCTCACCTCCCACTTGATGGATCATCCTAAAACTTTCCATGCACAACAGGACTTACTATGACACTTTTTGGGGGAAATTTGTGTGAAGATTCATCTAACAATACCAAAGATAAACGCATGTCAATAAATGCTTTTTCTATAGACGGGTGCGTTTGCGGCGTACATCAAGAACGCCCGCGCCTGGGCGGATATATGTAATAAATCTGTGCACTTTCTCTCCACACAGAGACAGCACTCCTCGTAGTGCTGATAAAAGATTTGTATTCTTTGGCAGACACAAGTGTCTACGCGTTTCGGCTCCTGCTGAGCCTTGTTTACGACCTATACCCATATATATATATATTACCTACTGGCGGCAGCCAGTAGGTAGCTATAGTTAGGACCAAAGTTTCCATAGGAAAAGCATTTTTTGCTTTGCCAATAACTTTGGCGTGGCTTAACGAATCTTCACTAAATTTTCCCACAACTTCCCCTTTTTGGTTCAGCTGCGGTGTTGAAAGTTTCGGGGTGATCGTCAAGTGGGGGCGGAGAAAAAAGGGGGTCCCAAAATGAGTTTTTCCCATGTTAAGTCTATGAGGATTTTTAATTTTTTGAACACGACTACAGCCTGAACTGCTGAACGGAATGACAACAAATTTGGCAGAAATCTAGATGTTGGTCCAGAAAGCGTGCTTTTTGTGATTTGGTGCAAATCGGTTCAGTAGTATTTCAGATATCTAACTTAAAAAAATATAGATATCTGGGGACGCGAGTCTTGCAGCAGACATGCGGATCCTACTGAAATTTGATTGGCTGCCAACACTTCAACCCGGAAGGGTTGACAGCCATCTTGGGACTCGGCTTGAAGCTGAGCACCACAAAAAAAGTAAAAAATAAAGAAAAGGACAGAGGGTAGGAATACCCTGAAACCCCAGATAATAGGGGGGGGTCCCACAGGGACTCCGCCGTGGTTTAAAAGCTTTTTATTTCTTATTTTCCTGCGCACTCGCGGGTGGATCCGCAAAATAAAACCAAAAGAAGCGCGGACTCCTGCACGTCTTTCTTCTAACGCCCCGGGTGGGCTAAATCCCGGGGGCATGGTAAAAATAAAGGAGGGTGGCACATGGGGCCCCACTCCTCAGGCTATTCAAAGCCCAGGGACCGCCACCTCTCCGGGGCAGTGATATAATTATATGAGGGGGAGCCTCCCGGCTCTCCCAGTGCCCCGGGGACCGCTACCTCCCCGGGGCACAAATGTAATAATGAAATAATGTGGGGAGGACCTATGACCTCCCCCGCAGCCCCGCAGATATCACCTCCCCAGGGCAGAAACTTAAATGTCTGTGGGGGAGCCACGCAGCAGCCCCGCTGGCCCGGGGACCGCCACCTACCCGGACACTGTTGTAAACAAATGCAGGGGGCGCGAGCCCCCCCGGTGCCCCGGGGGCTGCCACCTTCTCAGGACACACACATTCATCATTTTTTTTAAAATAATGCAGGAGAGGCCCTACGCCTCCCCCGCAGCCCCAGGGACCGCTACCTCCCCCTAGCAGAAAAACAATAATGAAGGGGGTCCATTGTGGACCCCCGGGACCGGGGACCACCTCCCCAGGGCTTACTTAACAATGGAGGGGGACCGTGTGGCCCCCTCCTGGAGTCCTAGATGGCCCTGGGGACTGCTACCCTCTAGGGCCGGCTCCAGCAATGTCCCAGGATGCCCACCCTAGGACATTGCAGTTTGCTATGGCTTGGCGGGAGCACTGCTCCCGCCAAGCCATAGCAAACCTGCTCCGCTTTCAGCAAGCGAGACCAAAAATGCTCTTGCTTGCTGAAAGCAGAGCAGTGTCTGTTTCCCTGCCTGCTATGAAGCGAGCAGAGAAACAGACATTGCTTTAGGATCTAGGGAGCTATATGTCAGCAGCTCCCTGGATCCCAATGCAATGCCAGCTCCCGCAGGAGGCGGAGAGCTGGCAGGGACCACGGGGGCCTTCAGGATCCCCCCACGGTCCCCAACATAGTGGCCAGACTCCAAGGGATGGGGTCCCGGGGGCTGTATCGATCCAGGGAGGGGGGCTGCAGGGGCCCACCTCCCCATTTAAAAAGAATATGAAGGCCTGGCCCCAGGGGAAGGGGTCCTGGGGCCAAAATAGGCCCGAGAGGGGGGCGGCACGCCTACCCCCTTCTTTTTTTGTTTTAAATTGAAAACAAAGATTATGCCCCAGATGATTGGGTCCCCGGGCCGAAAATGGCCTTGGAGGGGGGCCGCTCTGCCCCCTCCATTTCAATTATAAAATAAAAGACTGTGCCCTGGGAGATGGGATCTTCGGGGCCGAAATCAGGCCAAGAGGGGGGCCAAGTGGCCCCCCTTGCTTTTTTTTTATTACATTTTTTTTAAACAGGGCATGCCCCGGGGGATGGGGTTCCCGGGGCCCAAAGTGGTCCAGGGAAGGGGGGGCCACACAGCCATCATCCCTTGTCTTTTTTTGTTTTAAATTGAAAACAAAGGCTATGCCCCGGGGGATTGGATCCCCAGGGCTGAAAATGGCCTGAGAGGGGGGCCGCTCGGCCCCCCTCCCTTTAAAAAAATATGAAATTAGAATAAAAGAGGCAGGCCACGGGGATGGGGTCCCTGGGCCGAAAATGGCCTTGGAGGGGGGGGGCGCTCTGCCCCCCTTCATTTCAATTATAAAATAAAAAGTAAAAGACTGGCCTCCGGGGGATCGGGTCCCCGGGGCCGAAGTCGGCCCGGGGGGGGGGGGGGGGGGGCTGCGCGGCCCCCTCTTTTTTTTTTTTATTAAACTTTTTTTTAAAAAGGGCAGGCCCCAGGGGATGGAGTCCCAGGGGCCCAAAATAGTCCACGCGCCCCCCCTTCCTAAGAAAAGCAATAGAAAAATAAAAAACAGATGCCGGCAATTCGCTGGGGGCCCGCCCTCTTTCTCCACTACTCCGCAAACAGGCCTTCAGGTGCGCTGCTGGTTGGGGGATGACGTCCCCGTGATTGCTGAGGGTCCATAGGAGCCGGCAAGACCTCCTGTTACCTCCAGTACAGTGGGATTGCTGAGAGGTGGTCAGGGACCAGGCCCCCTTTCTCCACCACTCTGCAAACACACCTCTCGGTGCACTGCTGGTGGGGAGATGAGGTCCCCTTGCCTCCTGATGGCCGCAGGTCTAAAGTGGACTTCTTCCCCCAAGCAGCAGTGTGCCAGGAGGCGTGTTTGCAGAGTGGTAGAGAAAGGGGGCGTGGCAACTGAATACCTCTCAGCAAACCCACTGTGTGGGACTTGCTGGAGGTAACAGGAGGGTTAGTTGGCCCCTAAAGGCCCTCAATGGCCAATGTGACTTCATCCCCCTCCTACCAGGTCTCAGCACTCAGCAATCCTGCTATGTGAGACTTACTGGAGGTAACAGGAGGGGTAGTTGGCCCCACGGATGTCCTTGGGAGCCAACTACCCCTTCTGTTATCTCCAATAAGTATCACACAGCGGGATTGCCTAGAGGTCTTTGGAGGCCACAACCCCTTTCTCCACCACTCTGCAAACGTAGCTTGTGGTGCACTACTGGTTGGGGGATAAAGTCCACTTTACTCCTGAGGGACCTTGGGAAACAAGAAGCCCTCCTGGTGCCTCCTGTAAGTCCTACACAGTGGGATTCCTGAGACCAGGCAGTAGGCCCAGCCCCCTTTCACCACCACTCTACAAACATGACTACTAGTTAAAAACCAAAGGTTACAGTGATGTTATAGTTAGGAATTAGCATTTAAAAAACCTTAGAAATTCACTGAAAAACCCAAGGTTACAGGGATGTTATAGTTAGGAAATGGAATTTAAAAAACTTTGAAATTCACTTGAAAAAACAAAGATTACAGAGATGTTGTAATTAGGCTCTGGTTTCAGTCATACAAAATCAGAGAAATTCACCTGTTATAGTTAGCTCAGCTAACTATAACTCGTGCCCCGCAATGCACTGCTTATGAGCTCACATATTACATCACTCATGACATGGTCAGTGAAATCACTGATGATATCACTGATGACATCTCAAATGACATCCCTCTCTATGACGGCGTGGATGTCACTGTGCTAATCCAACGATTAAAGACTTTGATTTAGTTTCGCTGGTGTTGAGGGTGCTCTATACAGGAGCTGCTTTCCACCTAAACCTGAGTACTACCCAGAGTTCTATGATATATATATATATATATATATATATATATATATATATATATATATATATATATATGACGAAAAAGACCACACTGTAGAAAGCAATCCAAGGACACAGCGGGGATTTCAAGTGGGAACCCTTTATTCACCGATTGTGGCTTGGCATAATGCATTTCGGCTGCTCCTGCCTTCCTCAGATGCCGCGCACCACTAGTCTGCACCTTCTCCCTCCTGTGCTCTTTAAATGGCACTCCCAGTGTTGGGAGGTCAGCTGCTCCTGCTTAACAACGGGCAGCTGTGATCCAATGTCAGACTACAACCCCCAGCATACAATGTGTTAGTGAGTCCGTAAGCAGGAGTAATAAAACTCTTAGTGAGCGCCGACAATGCCTATTACAGGAAGGGCCATGTAGTGGCAGGTGCAGTCCATTATTGACAGTGTTCAGCATTCCCTCGAGTCCCCAACGTCCAAAGCCACAATTGCGAAACAAACCGGGCCGTGGAGAAGGTTACAATGAGCCATCTCCCCCGTGAAGTCACAGTCTACCTGCTGGCAGCAGCCTCTGGTGTGGCCCGTTCTTGTGGCGGTCCCGGGATAATCAATCCCTTGATTACTGTGAAACTCGGTGCCAGGAAACTCCCAGGACTCTTGGATGGACGGGTCCTTGTAGCGCGCCTCTGGCAGGCGCGAAAACATGACGAAAAAGACCACTCTGTAGAAAGCAATCCAAGGACACAGCGGGGATTTCAAGTGGGAACCCTTTATTCACCGATTGTGGCTTGGCATAATGCATTTCGGCTGCTCCTGCCTTCCTCAGATGCCGCGCACCACTAGTCTGCACCTTCTCCCTCCTGTGCTCTTTAAACGGCACTCCCAGTGTTGGGAGGTCAGCTGCTCCTGCTTAACAACGGGCAGCTGTGATCCAATGTCAGACTACAACCCCCAGCATACAATGTGTTAGTGAGTCCGTAAGCAGGAGTAATAAAAAAACTTTGAAATTCACTTGAAAAAACAAAGATTACAGAGATGTTGTAATTAGGCTCTGGTTTCAGTCATACAAAATCAGAGAAATTCACCTGTTATAGTTAGCTCAGCTAACTATAACTCGTGCCCCCGCAATGCACTGCTTATGAGCTCACATATTACATCACTCATGACATGGTCAGTGAAATCACTGATGATATCACTGATGACATCTCAAATGACATCCCTCTCTATGACGGCGTGGATGTCACTGTGCTAATCCAACGATTAAAGACTTTGATTTAGTTTCGCTGGTGTTGAGGGTGCTCTATACAGGAGCTGCTTTCCACCTAAACCTGAGTACTACCCAGAGTTCTATGATATATATATATATATATATATATATATATATATATATATATGACGAAAAGACCACACTGTAGAAAGCAATCCAAGGACACAGCGGGGATTTCAAGTGGGAACCCTTTATTCACCGATTGTGGCTTGGCATTAACACTCACAAGCAGCCACTCACTCACACAAAAGGCTCATGCAGGATAAAAGACATTCTTAACTCCTTACCTCCCTTGGATTCCTTAATTCATGCTCTCAGTGGGTTGCCTGGATTCCATTGTGTGCACAAATGCACACGATAGTGTGAATGTGATTGACAGAGCAAGGCCTGAATGGACCCCAGTGGCGTAGCAAGGAGGGGGTGGGGGAGGAGGTCTGCCCCAGGCGGCACGAGTTTTGGGGGCGCGGTCGGCGCCTCCCGCTCTTCCCTGTGGCTGTCGTGGGGCGGAGGCCGCAGGAATCGGCAGCAACCCCCCCACTCTTAGATTCGGCCGCCACCGGCCTAGCTATGCCACTGATGGACCCTGCTCTGTCAAGCTCAGTGTGAAGGTGAAATTCACAACACCCACACTTCCAAGACATAACGCAAATGAGCTGCGGCTGAATGGTTCAGCAGGGGCTCAGCACAGGGCTACAACAGCGCTTTGACTGCCAGAGTGTCCTGGAGACAGGCTGCACCCTGACAGCCTCAGCAGCACCAACAATAAACAGGATACCAGTCATGAGTACCGGTACTGTCCTTGGTGTTGGAGAAGTGCCGGTACTTAAATGAATAAAATTAAGAAGCGCCGGTACTCAGTACCCATGAGTACTGGCCCATTTAAAGCACTGAACTCGTCTCTAAATGAGGTGGGCGTACCAAGGGTTTGGTGGGCAGGGTAATCTGTCACATTTGCAACAGAGTATCCTGTCAAACTCCAAAAGGGGCAATAACCTAACGTCCATAAAAATGTTATATATTTTTTTTAATTCTGTGTGCACAAAGTTGAAATTCCAAGGACAAGAGACTGCACTTGTCACAACGGTTGACCCTTGACCCGTTGCTACAAGCCTCAGAAAGCTGCTCATCCTGTCTTTGTACTTTGAGGCTCTCAAGGTGAGCCACCTGTTAGACTTGGCACCATTGGCGTGGGTCTCCCTTCCATTTTTTTGCTGTTGCCTCTTATGTTTTGCTGGTTTTAGATGCTTTTGGGCACTGTGCCACTGCTGTTCAGTGCCACAGTGCAAGTGCTCCCTACTGTAAATTGTGTTATGGATTAGTGACTCCATGATTGGATGATTGGTTTACTTGTCAGTCCCTAGTACAGTGCACTGCGTGTGCCCAGGGCTTGTAAATCCAATGCTGCTGGTGGGCTTGCAGCACTGGTTGTGCCACCCACAGAAGCAGCTTGTAAAACGGGTCTCAGGCCTGCCATTGCAGAGCCTGTGTGCAGTCTGTGACTGCCATGTCGACTTGGCAAGTGCAGCCACTTGCCAGTCCCTAAACCTTCCCTTATCTTCATATCAGACACCCCTAAGGTAGGCCCAAGGGCAGGGTGCATTGTAAGTATAAGGTAGGACATGCCCTGGTGTGTGTGGCATGTCCTGATAGTGAATTACAGCCATTTTCGTTTTTCACTATTGCAAGGCTACCTGCTCCCCATAGGCCAGAATGGGCAGACTGACTATTACACTTTATAGTCAGAACTGACCCAGGGAACATGGTAGAAAAACGAATTTAGTATGCCTGAACTCAGAATGATAAAATACATCTTTTAGTGAAGTTGGTTTTAACATTCTGTGTGTGAAAATACCACTTTTAGAAAGTGGGTATTTTCTTGCCTAAACTTCCAAGCCTGCCTCTGCTAGGTTGTGTATTCCTTGTCTAGAGATTGAGTGACAGGGGCTGGGGGTGGCTACAGGAGACAGGGTGAGTCAGCACAGGGCTGAATAGGAAGGTCTGCATCCAGAGTGGAGGGAGGAGTTGCACCTGGGTCTGAATAGGGCTGTGCCTGCCTTCCACAATGCTGGCTCCACCTCCTGCCGGGCGTCTGATGGCTCTGCCCCTCACTCACAAAGGAAAGAAGGAGTCAGAAAAACAAAGTGCTCCAGGACTGACCAGAACTGGTTTTGGACTAGGCAGAGGCCTCTCTGCCTTCAGAGAACAAAGGAAAACTGTGTATAAAAAGGGGACCCAGACCCCTAGGAAATTAGATCACTTCTGGGAAATCAAGAAACCTGTTGCCAAGGAGAAGAACCGGAGAAGCTGAAGGAGGAGTACTGCCCCTGTGCTGTTTTGCTGATTGGGGTTGGCCTGCAGTGGTTGCTTTCTGCCAAGGACAGGAGAAAAGACTTTGCTGTGCTTTGTCATCTTGAAGAAGAGAATCTCCAAGGGCTTGAACTAGAGCTTGCCTCCTGCCCGAAGTCTCAGGGATACAAGACTTCACCAACCAGCTCCCCCTGCATTCCCTTGCTGGGAATTGAAGTGCCTGCTGTTGTGCTGGGCCTTCTGAGAGACTGCGTGTCGCTGGGAGCTGGAAGCGCGACGCAACAACGAGAAGCGTGTCGCCGCCGCAGCCGCGGTCATCGCATCGCCGAAGAAGCGAGACGCCGCTGCCGCTGTCATCATCGCATCGCCGAAGCGCGGCGCATCACCGGAGAAGCGAGACGCTGCCACAGAGGTCATCGTCGCATCGCCGGAGAAGCGCGTCGCAGGGCCTGTCGCGGCTCCAAAGATCATCGAGTCGCCGCACGGCCGTCGGGCGTGCACGCATCACACCAACGTTGTCGCATCGCAATCAAGACGCCATTTTGTCGCATCGTACCGGAGAAGAGTATCGCATCGAGGTGCCATCTTGTCGCATCGCACCGGAAAGCAGTAAGAAACCGACGCATCACCTCCCCACACAGTAAGGAAGCGAGCATCAACTCCCCTGCGCAGCAGTAAGGAACCGACGCATCCACTCCCCTGAGTGTAAGGAACCGACGCATCACCTTCCCTGCGACCCTTTTGTTTTCTTTGCGTTACGCATTCAAGGTACATTGAGAGTAAAGTGTCGCATTTACAACTTGAGAGAACTGAACTATTTTATAACCTTTTAAAGCCTATTTTTGATTACAGTATTGTGGATTTTTGCTATTGGGTCTTGTGATAAGTCTATATAAAGATTACTTATTTTTACATAAACAACCTGTGTGGTGTCCATCTGTAGTGTTTTCACTGTATTACTGTATGTGGTCACAAATGCTTTACACACTGCCTCTGAGATAAGCCTGTCTGCTCGTGCCAAGCTACCAGGGGGTGAGCAGGGGTTATTTTAGGAGTGTTTCCCCCTTATCCTGACTAGAAGCAAGGGTCCCTATTTGGACAAAGGTGCAAACCATTGCCAACTAGAGACCCCCAGTTCTAACATTGGTGGTCAGCGGTGAGGATTTGGACTTGCATTTGTGATTCATATACAGTGATTGGTGTACACTACTAGTGAGTGCAGACCAATACGCGACCACATACATTTTGATAGGACTTTTTTTCCTTGGAACCTTTATTGTTGTTGAGAACTGCCAATTTTCACCATGAGCAAAAAAGGATCCATTGCACCTGCAGATATTGAATTTGAAGAAGATAGGGTTGATACCTACACTGTGCCAGAACTCAAAGCTGTTTGTAAAAAGTTTAAAATCTCTATGAAAGGCCTCACCAGGAAGGAGGAGCTTCAAAAGGCGCTGAGGGCCTGGTTGGAAGCACGGAATGCCAGTGGGCAGTCCGAGGAGCCTGTGGAGGAGGCAGAGAATTTAGATGAGCAGCTTGAGGGGCCATTGGGCTTACCTGGGAGGAGAGTGCCTTCCAGGGAGGGCAGCAGTGTTTCTCAAAAGGGCCTGTCTCCAGAGGAGCTGGAGGACAGGGATAAAAGCAGGATGCATGAAATGGAGATGGCCAAACTGAAACAGGGAAGCCATGATAGCCTTGAGCATAAGAAATTGGAGTTAGAAAGTAAGAGGCTGGCCATGGAAGAAAAGAAGATGCTTTTAGAGCATGAGAGAGTGGTGAGGGAGCTAGAGCTAAAGGCTAGGAGCCTAGAAATCACTCCCTCTGGTGGCAGCACACCTCCAGTGCCTGTAGAAAGTAGAGTGTACATCCCCAAGGAGGTTATTAAGGATTTCATGAAGGGGGAGGACATTGGGCAATGGTTTAAAGCTTATGAGATCGCCATGACATCACACCGGGTCCCTGAGAAGGATTGGGGAGCGGGGTTGTGGGGCCGCTTTGCAGGTGAGGGAAGGGAAACCTTGCTAGCCTTGCCCACAGTGGATCAGATGTCCTATGCCCACCTGAAGGAAGCTTTAGTGGCAAGGTATGGGTTAACTCCAGAGCTTTATAGGCAGAAGTTTAGGAACTGCAAAAAGCTGGAGTCTAGTACCTGGGTGGAGTATGTGTCTTATTTTTGCAGAGCATTGGATGGATGGGTGAAGGGTAGCAAAGTAAATGACTTGCAGGAGTTCTATGATTTAATTGCATGGGAGCACTTGTCCAGTAGTTGTTTTCCAGAGCTACGCCAGCACCTTGTTGACAGTAAGCTGACTAATCCTAGGAAGCTTGCTGAAGAGGCGGACCGCTGGGTCAGTACCCGGGTCCACAAGGGTCTTGTGGGAGACTCCGCCAAAGGTGGGCAGGGTCCCCAGCAGAAGAGTGGGGGGACAAGGGTAAACAGAAGGAGTTCCAAAAAGGGCCCCAAAGTAAACCCCAAGGGAACCAAGGTAAGGGTTCCCAGCCTCCCACTGAGAAAAGACCATGGGTCCCAACAGATAAGTCTGTTCAGAAGGGGCCCAAAGCATGTTTTAGTTGTGGTCAAGTGGGTCACTTTGTAGGAAGTCCCAAGTGCCCCAATACTGTGACCACTGCACCCACTGGTGCACCACCCCGGCAGGTGGCTAGTGTAGCCCTGGGGGAGGAGTTGGGTGCCCAAGGTGGGTGGGGTCCCGCAGAAATGTCCCTGGTCTCTTTAGGAGACAGTGAGATGGTCCCTAGGACCCAGCTGCCTGATAACACTAAGAAATACAGGCAGTGGGTGACCATCAATGGCCATAGGGTGGAGGCTCTCAGAGACACCGGGGCCAGTGTGACAGCTGTCAGTTGTCGGCTGGTGTCTGAGGAGCAGGTGGTCCCCAATGTATTCTACCCTGTAGTTGCCGCTGACAACTCAGAGAGCCACTGCAAGGTGGCCCAGGTTCCCTTTGAGTGGGGGGGTCTCAGGTATCCTTCAAGTAGCTGTGAGGCCAGCCATGCCTGTTGACTGTCTGCTAGGCAATGATTTGGAGAGCTCCCCTTGGGCGAAGGTGGAGCGGAGGTCTCATTTGGAAATGTTGGGTCTGCCAGAGTGGGCGTGTGTGACCACTCGGTCAATGGCAGCCGGTAAGGGTATTCAAGAGGACCTGGAGCCTGGAAGAAGGGCCCAGGTGCCTGCCTTAAAGAGAGGAGGCAGGGGGCGCGGGAAACCGGCCCCGAAGTTCCCACGGTCCAGGAGGAGGCAGACCTTGAGGGGGATGCCCTGGAACCTACAGGGGAACAAGTGGCTGAACTGGGGGACCTGCCTGAGCTGACCCATTGGCAGCAGGAAGGAGGCCCCTCCAGGGAAGAATTCTGCGAGGAGCAGAAGAAGTGCCCTTCTCTTGAGGGCTTGCGGCAACAGGCTGTAAGCCAGGCAGCAGGTGATCAGTCTGGATCACACTGGATCTACTGGGAGAATGGTCTCCTGTATAGTGAGCCTAAGGTTGCTGAGCCTGGGTCAGCCCGTGTGCTGGTGGTACCCCAGCGCTTCAGAGCCTTCCTACTGGGTCTGGCTCATGATGTGCCTTTAGCAGGACATTTGGGGCAAGACAAGACCTTTCAAAGGCTTGTCACCCACTTTCATTGGCCCCAAATGCGCAAGGGTTCAGATACTCATTGCAGGACCTGTCAGACTTGCCAGGCAAGTGGTAAGAGTGGGAGGAAGCACAAGGCTCCTCTCCAACCTTTCCCTGTTGTCAGTACCCCCTTTGAGAGGGTGGGTATTGACATTGTGGGGCCTCTGGATCCCAAGACAGCCATGGGCAACAGGTTCATCCTGGTCTTGGTGGACCATGCCACCCGGTACCCGGAAGCCATCCCTCTTCGGACAGTGACGGCCCCCGTGGTGGGACGTGCACTGATGGGGATTTTCTCCCGTGTGGGGTTCCCCAAGGAGGTGGTGTCTGACCGTGGTACCAACTTCATTTCCAAGTATATGAAGTCCCTGTGGCAGGAGTGTGGTGTAACCTATAAGTTCACCACTCCTTACCACCCCCAAGGTAATGGGCTGGTTGAGAGATTCAACCGGACCCTTAAGGGCATGATTATGGGTCTTGAAGAACCCATGAGGCGTAAGTGGGACGTCCTCTTGCCATGCCTGCTCTTTGCTTACAGAGAGGTGCCCCAGAAGTCCTTAGGGTTCAGTCCCTTTGAACTGCTGTACGGCCATCCTGTAAGAGGACCTCTGAGTCTGGTCAAGGAAGGCTGGGAGAAAGCTCCCAGGAAAACTCCCCAGGATGTATTTAGTTACATGCTGGCCTTCAGAAACCAGACTCGGCGTTTCAGACAACTCGCTGAGGCGAATCTGGAAGCCAGCCAGGAAGAGATGAAACGTTGGCATGATCAGAATGCCACTCTGATCGAGTTTCAGCCTGGACAAAAGGTTTGGGTCATGGCCCCAGTGGAGCCCTGTGCGCTCCAGGATAAGTGGACCGGACCATTTGAGGTGGTGGAGCGCAAGAGTGATGTCACCTACTTGGTGGACTTGCAGTCTCCCAGGAACCCCTTGCGGGTCCTGCATGTGAACCGCCTGAAGCCCCACTTTGAGAGGTCTGAAGTGGGCATGCTCTTAGCAACAGATGCTGGGATGGAAGAGGAGACTGAACCTCTTCCTGACCTCCTGTATGCAAAAGAGCAAGATGGGTCAGTGGATGGTGTGAACCTCTCTCCCACCCTGACCCCGGAACAGCAGAATGACTGTCGCCAACTGTTGGGACAGTTTTCTGATCTGTTCTCCCTGACTCCCAGTATCACTGAATGGTGCATCCATGATGTGGATACTGGGGACAGTCCTCCTGTGAAGCATAAAACTTACAGAGTGACTGACAGGGTGAGAGCTTGCATCAAGGAGGAGGTCTCCAAGATGTTTGCCTTAGGGGTGATTGAGTCCTCTAACAGTCCTTGGGCCAGCCCAGTGGTCTTGGTCCCAAAGGCTGCCGCGCCTGGTGCCACACCTGAACTCCGGTTCTGTGTGGACTACCGAGGACTCAATTCAGTCACCAGGACTGACGCGCACCCCATCCCCAGAGCTGATGAGCTCATTGATCGGTTAGGGGCTGCCCAGTACCTCAGCACGTTTGATCTAACGTCTGGATACTGGCAGATCGCCTTAACTGATGGGGCCAAAGAGAGGTCAGCATTCTCCACACCAGATGGGCACTACCAATTCCGGGTGATGCCCTTTGGGATGAAGAATGCCCCTGCCACCTTTCAGAGGTTGGTCAACCAGGTGTTGGCTGGGCTGGAGGATTTCAGTGCCGCCTACCTGGATGACATTGCAGTGTTCAGCGCCACGTGGGAGGAACATCTGCACCACCTCTGGGAAGTGTTGAAGGCGCTGCGGAGGGCAGGCCTCACGATCAAGGCGAGTAAGTGCCAGATCGGGCAGGGTTCTGTGGTGTACTTGGGACACCAGGTTGGGAGCGGCCAGGTGGCGCCCCTACAACCCAAGATAGATACCATCCTGGCTTGGGAACCCCCAAAACCCAGACAGAGGTGAGAGCCTTCTTAGGACTCACCGGGTATTACAGGAGGTTTGTCAAGGGGTATGGCAACATTGTTGCACCCTTGACTGAGCTGACTTCCAGGAAGCAGCCCAGGAAAGTGAACTGGACTGATGCCTGCCAAAAGGCTTTTGATGCCCTGAAATCTGCCATGTGCACGGCGCCCGTGCTTCAGGCGCCCAACTTCTCAAGGGAATTCATTGTGCAGACAGATGCTTCAGAGCATGGTGTTGGGGCTGTGCTTTCACAGATGAATGAGGAGGGCCTAGACCAACCTGTAGCCTTTATTAGTAGGAGGTTACTCCCACGGGAACAGAGGTGGAGTGCGATTGAACGTGAGGCATTTGCTGTGGTCTGGGCACTGAAGAAGTTGAGACCATACTTGTTTGGGACTCACTTCCGGGTTCAGACAGACCACCGGCCCCTCAGATGGTTAATGCAGATGAGGGGTGAGAACCCAAAACTATTGAGGTGGTCCATTTCCCTACAGGGGATGGACTTCACGGTGGAACACCGCCCTGGTACAGAACACGCCAATGCTGATGGTCTGTCCAGATTTTTCCGCCTTAGTGATGAGAACTCCCAGGAGGAAGGGTAGTTCTCCCCACATTTCAGCTGGAGGGGACACGTGTTAGACTTGGCACCATTGGCGTGGGTCTCCCTTCCATTTTTTTGCTGTTGCCTCTTATGTTTTGCTGGTTTTAGATGCTTTTGGGCACTGTGCCACTGCTGTTCAGTGCCACAGTGCAAGTGCTCCCTACTGTAAATTGTGTTATGGATTAGTGACTCCATGATTGGATGATTGGTTTACTTGTCAGTCCCTAGTACAGTGCACTGCGTGTGCCCAGGGCTTGTAAATCCAATGCTGCTGGTGGGCTTGCAGCACTGGTTGTGCCACCCACAGAAGCAGCTTGTAAAACGGGTCTCAGGCCTGCCATTGCAGAGCCTGTGTGCAGTCTGTGACTGCCATGTCGACTTGGCAAGTGCAGCCACTTGCCAGTCCCTAAACCTTCCCTTATCTTCATATCAGACACCCCTAAGGTAGGCCCAAGGGCAGGGTGCATTGTAAGTATAAGGTAGGACATGCCCTGGTGTGTGTGGCATGTCCTGATAGTGAATTACAGCCATTTTCGTTTTTCACTATTGCAAGGCTACCTGCTCCCCATAGGCCAGAATGGGCAGACTGACTATTACACTTTATAGTCAGAACTGACCCAGGGAACATGGTAGAAAAACGAATTTAGTATGCCTGAACTCAGAATGATAAAATACATCTTTTAGTGAAGTTGGTTTTAACATTCTGTGTTTGAAAATACCACTTTTAGAAAGTGGGTATTTTCTTGCCTAAACTTCCAAGCCTGCCTCTGCTAGGTTGTGTATTCCTTGTCTAGAGATTGAGTGACAGGGGCTGGGGGTGGCTACAGGAGACAGGGTGAGTCAGCACAGGGCTGAATAGGAAGGTCTGCATCCAGAGTGGAGGGAGGAGTTGCACCTGGGTCTGAATAGGGCTGTGCCTGCCTTCCACAATGCTGGCTCCACCTCCTGCCGGGCGTCTGATGGCTCTGCCCCTCACTCACAAAGGAAAGAAGGAGTCAGAAAAACAAAGTGCTCCAGGACTGACCAGAACTGGTTTTGGACTAGGCAGAGGCCTCTCTGCCTTCAGAGAACAAAGGAAAACTGTGTATAAAAAGGGGACCCAGACCCCTAGGAAATTAGATCACTTCTGGGAAATCAAGAAACCTGTTGCCAAGGAGAAGAACCGGAGAAGCTGAAGGAGGAGTACTGCCCCTGTGCTGTTTTGCTGATTGGGGTTGGCCTGCAGTGGTTGCTTTCTGCCAAGGACAGGAGAAAAGACTTTGCTGTGCTTTGTCATCTTGAAGAAGAGAATCTCCAAGGGCTTGAACTAGAGCTTGCCTCCTGCCCGAAGTCTCAGGGATACAAGACTTCACCAACCAGCTCCCCCTGCATTCCCTTGCTGGGAATTGAAGTGCCTGCTGTTGTGCTGGGCCTTCTGAGAGACTGCGTGTCGCTGGGAGCTGGAAGCGCGACGCAACAACGAGAAGCGTGTCGCCGCCGCAGCCGCGGTCATCGCATCGCCGAAGAAGCGAGACGCCGCTGCCGCTGTCATCATCGCATCGCCGAAGCGCGGCGCATCACCGGAGAAGCGAGACGCTGCCACAGAGGTCATCGTCGCATCGCCGGAGAAGCGCGTCGCAGGGCCTGTCGCGGCTCCAAAGATCATCGAGTCGCCGCACGGCCGTCGGGCGTGCACGCATCACACCAACGTTGTCGCATCACAACCAAGACGCCATTTTGTCGCATCGTACCGGAGAAGAGTATCGCATCGAGGTGCCATCTTGTCGCATCGCACCGGAAAGCAGTAAGAAACCGACGCATCACCTCCCCACACAGTAAGGAAGCGAGCATCAACTCCCCTGCGCAGCAGTAAGGAACCGACGCATCCACTCCCCTGAGTGTAAGGAACCGACGCATCACCTTCCCTGCGACCCTTTTGTTTTCTTTGCGTTACGCATTCAAGGTACATTGAGAGTAAAGTGTCGCATTTACAACTTGAGAGAACTGAACTATTTTATAACCTTTTAAAGCCTATTTTTGATTACAGTATTGTGGATTTTTGCTATTGGGTCTTGTGATAAGTCTATATAAAGATTACTTATTTTTACATAAACAACCTGTGTGGTGTCCATCTGTAGTGTTTTCACTGTATTACTGTATGTGGTCACAAATGCTTTACACACTGCCTCTGAGATAAGCCTGTCTGCTCGTGCCAAGCTACCAGGGGGTGAGCAGGGGTTATTTTAGGAGTGTTTCCCCCTTATCCTGACTAGAAGCAAGGGTCCCTATTTGGACAAAGGTGCAAACCATTGCCAACTAGAGACCCCCAGTTCTAACACCACCCAACCGGCCTCAAGATTCATCTTTTATGAGCATCAGAAAACGTTTAATATTGGAATTTCGGGCAGTGGCTCACTGATGCAGCGAAACATTGAGAGATTCCAAAACATGCTATTGAATCTGAAAATGATGTAAGCTTAAGGAACAATCAGTCCCACGTCAGGCATTGCCTGACACGGTAATGATGTGCTGAAACCTACATGCCTTTCCGATAGATTTTAATGTGTGCCCCTGATTCTGCCCCAAAAGAGCCGTTGGCCGCACCCCATCAGCCTTGAAGGGGAGTCGGCCTATCGACAAACTGAGGCCCAGTGATGAGAGGGTCAGTCTCTGGGACTGATATAGTGCGTCCCTTGTGCGCCCAGCATTATCAGAACGGTTCCTGTGACAGATGCCCGCCTGCCCCTTCGCTGCGCCGAGTGCCAGGGCCCGGTGCCAGTTCCGTAGCAGTTGTTCTTGGCCAGGCTCATCGAGTTGGCAGATGAAAAGCCTTTGAGCCAAAGACAAACATCCCATCTCGCTCCAGCTGCTGAGAAGTGAGGAAAGGACACGCGCTCGTTCGGGCAAGGTGACTTCCGGCGCCCCCGCCCCTCACACGTGCAGGAGGACTCGAGGTGCGAGAGCTAATTTAGGACGAGGTCACGCAGTGCAAAATTATAAAACTGAGATGCACGAAGGGCGGGGTAGGCGGGGGAGTATTAAATTCTCGTTAGGAGATAGGACGCAGAGATCTGGCAGTCAGAGAACAGAGCTCTCAAGTTTCGCAGGTCCACGCGTGAGTAGGTCATCCACGCCGGGACTGCACTCTGCATCCTGGGACTTGTATTTATAATAAGGAAATATAATGAAGAAATCAAAATGACATATCCCAGAAGGCAAAACAACGCTGGATGGAGTACTAAGATCTTGAACAAGTTGGGGAAAACTGTCAGGGGCGTAGCTTGGTCAGTAAGATTTCCCAACCATCATGCTGGCATATAATGTTAGAATACATTATATGACAAGCATGAGTGGGGCTTAAGAGGCAGTGGAAAGAGAGAGGAATACGGATTAATAGGAGTACTAAATGAGAGAAACAATATTTTGTCAAATATTTTTTAGGGCTTTCAAAACAGAGATGAGTGAGAGTGTGTGTGTGTTTTTGTCAGTGTATGTATGCAAAAATCCCAGGTGAAATCCGACAGACACCTAACCATACCCGACTGAAAGCACCTGTACCCAACTATTCATCTGAAATTACATTTATTAGAGGGGGTGTAACACCCCCCCTGAAGCTAAGCCCCTGCTGTCAGTGTGACCAAGCCATTCCTTCCAGGGGTGGCTGGTGTCACACACAGTCTCCTTCAGGCAGAAAGTGGTTGCGGATGCAAGGACCCAAAGAGAGAAGAAGAAAAGATATTGTTAGGGGTGAATTTGGGCTAATGTGATCTCTGCAAACATGGAGCAAAATGGAAGCAAAATCGTTTTCCTCTCAGTTCGGATGGACCCATTGAACATGAGTATGCCCCCACTTAAAAAGGAAGATCTGGCTTGTTTAGTGTCTTTCCACGTTAGTGGCGGCTGGCAGGGGACGGGGGTGGCGGGACAGAGGGTATTATAAAAATAAAAACTTACCTTTAGATGGCTGCTGTCTCTCCTCTGTCAAAGCTCTTCTTCCTGGCAAGTCCCGGAAGGAGAAAGCACTCTGGCTCCCCTAAGTCAATCACGAACGCTGCAATGCAGCGTTGTGATTGGTCTGAGCGCCGTGGTTCGGCGTTCACACGGGGAATGGAAGTCTGGGCATGTTCTCCACCCAGGCTGTAACGCAGCCTGGATGTAATACATGCAAAGTGTGCATGACTGTTTGGACGGCCTGCCAAACAGTCATGCGCACTTAGAGTGTGCCACCACTCCTCCCAGGCTCTGACACCAGCCTCGCCCTAGCCCAGCCCCGTAGCTATAAAAAATAAAATGATAATAACGAAGTTATTATCATTTAATTTTTTCCTTTTTTCACTGCTCCAAGACCAGTGGGGCGAAGCTCCTCTTTCTTAGCGAAGGAGCCGCCCCCTGCTCCACGTTAAACGTATATGTTTGATCAATATGGAGTGGTCTCCTCAAAACATGGGTTCTCCATATATAATGGGACCCATCAAATATGGATTTCACTCTTTATACTGGGATCACATCAGGCATGAGTTCATGTCTGTACAGAGATGCCTCAATAGGCATGGGTTTTATGTGTAGATGGGTGCCATTAAATATGGGCTCGCATGTGTATTGCATGGGCTTAGAAACATGAGCTCATGTACGTTACCAGGCCCACATGGCATATGAATTCCTCTATGGATATAGAGACCACCTTAAGCATAGGATCCTATCAGTATGGTGGGACCTCTAACACTGCTTCCCCTCCATGTACAGGGGACACCACAACATAGGTACCTGCTTTTATAGAGGACCCTTCAAACATGGGTTCCTCTATGTGAAAAGCGGTAACATCAAATATGTGTCCTCACCTATATAGATGGGCCCTAAAAACTTCAACTAAAGGCAGTGAAGAAGTGGCCTACCAAGCATCCTGATTAGGATGGGAACTTAAAGCATTTTTCTGCACTGGGAGAGTGTGAGTCTGTTTTGTATTGTGCTTCATTGTTTTGTATGTGCATTGCATAGCACTTAGGGGCACATTTACAATGCCCCTGCAACACTTTTACAGCACCTGAGCGTCACTTTTGTGACTCTTTGGAGGCGCAGTGTGCCGGCCCATATTTACAAGACCACGCAAAGCCACCCTGCATGGCTTTTCATGGCCTGGTAAATATGGAGTAAGCAATGCCTTACTCTGCGTGGTTTTTGACACTTTCCCAGATTTACAACATAATGTAAATCTGGGGCAGCGCCAAAACTAACGCCTTCCCAAAGCAGGCGTAACAAGTATTTCTCCTCATTTTTTCCTCCTTCCACATGTGCTGCATTCTGCTGCACACATAGAATGAGGAAAACACCTCCTTTGATTGTTTTTGTACAGGAAGGTGCCCCTTCCTGCACAAAATTAATCATACCAACAACACAGACACTCAAGGTGCCTGCATTGGCGCTCGGCTGCATTTTGTGTGCCAGTGCTGGCAGAAAGGACAGGAATGCGCCATATCTTGTAGATATAGTGCATTCTTGCCCTTTTCTTTTGACATAGGGCAGCACAGCTAGAAGGTTTGGGGCGCTGCCCTCTGCCAAATTATTGTAAATATGCCCCTTAATTGCCTCAATGAGATGCAGATGATCTTTGGTGGCCGGGTAGCACTCTACTCAGGTACTTGTTAGAATGGGAATGTCCCCTTCATGATATACATGCATATGCGAGAGCAAATTCCGGAGTAACAATTGCCAGAATCACCTG
This sequence comes from Calotriton arnoldi, assembly GCA_963921515.1. Classification (NCBI taxonomy): domain Eukaryota; kingdom Metazoa; phylum Chordata; class Amphibia; order Caudata; family Salamandridae; genus Calotriton; species Calotriton arnoldi. The sequence goes on along the minus strand of CAWUFW010000919.1, from coordinate 2,066,209 downwards.
TCTGCACTGCTATGTGTGTTTAACTGTTTAACTAAACAATATGGTACAATGTTATGCAAACTTTTCCAGAAAAATATTCAACATAAGTTTGTCTTATCAATGATTTCTTTAATACATTTATGCATGTATTTCAACATCATAATGCTTTATAATACCATAATCACAAAAAACTAAATTAAATTCAACAGTGTTCATTGTTTAACATATCATTTGTTCGAGAAGCACTGTTAATATCTTCATCTGTTTGGTCCATAAAAGTGATTCATCATTGCCCTATGCATTTCGGGACCCACGGTCCCTTCTTCGGGCGCCACTGTGTTCAAAAACAAAAAAATGTAATTAAGTGAATGCCATATTTCTCATTCCCTGATTTTACCTTAACTTTTGGGACCAACTAGCCATCCAGCAACTCACCACACCTCAAGCTATATTACATATGACAAATTCACCACTATGCCTGTGACCACGTTCACAGCAAACCTGAGTGAAAACCACTACTATGCCCATTAAACACTTTGTAGGCACCATTGTGATTTCAAACACCATATAGCAAAAACCTTTTTACTGAGGGTACTCACAGTAATGAATTAACCAATGAGCCTAAAACAACATTAACGAAAATTGATGTAAGCTGATGCCAAACATTAATGTATTTTCACAAAATTCCATGATTGACAGGATAACGGTGTACCTCTAAAGTAGTCCGACCTATTCACACTTTTCAAAGCTGTCGTGGACAACGCTCCTGGCTCCATGCGAAAAAACACCACCCGGGTCTTCTCTGTGCCGTAAAACACAGTAATCAGTGAACTGCACACATCTGTCAGTGACCATATTGTAAACAATAAGAGACGAATGGTTTCGTTCCTGTATACTTGCGTTCACCTGCAGCAACAAAATTCTGATCAGACAGCTCCACTATGTATATTCTCTATGCCTAAAACGAACTCACGCTATTTACTTCGTGTTTACGGCGTCTACCCAGTATAGAAATAAAAATAGGAATGCTTGATCACGGGGAATTCTACATCCACCTGTCGGCCATCTTAGAATGGATCAAAGTACACCAATCTCAATCTGTGATTCGCGATTAAATACCAGCATAAGCTAAAGGAAAACTCCTGTTATGCCACAAATTTCAGCACAAGTGCGAATATCAAAGATCGTATACTGGCGATGGTTCCCCTACGTTCGAGTCCAGAGACTCTATGTCACCCATCATTATTACCCACACAATCAATCGGCGTCTGTCTTCACATGATGCTTTATAAATGGCAAGTTGTGATGATTTCTAAGACTACGTAACAAGATTAAACAACCTTAGCGCAGACATGCTATGCACAAGTTTGTATGATAAATGTTCAATTACCATCCACGAGCAAATGCCTAATGCTTCATGCTTATCAAGCTGTAGGTATGACAAGATAAAACTGTAGGAAAGTTTTCATAAATGAAACAATTGATGACACAATATAGTAATATAATCATACACAGTATGTACCAATGTCAGAGTAAAAACAAGAATCTCTATATATTTTATTCCTGACTACACTAGTGACAACGTACTCAAGTGCATTAAATATGTGTATATGAAGAATCTAAATGTGTACTGACATGGTAAATGTGAATCTATCTATAAAAAACAGCTCATTTCCAGTTTGTCGTTGAGGCCAAATGGAATAATTGTGTTGAATTTCTTAATCCAAACGGTCTCCCTTTGCAATAAAGTTTTATTGGGATCCGACGTTGGTTTGAGCGTAACACTTTCTAAGACCAGAAAACGTAACTGTGCGATGTTATGACGTTCCTTCATCCAATGGACTGCTAGATTAGAGTTCAGGTTCTTATTGCGGAGGGTGCTTTTATGTTCAGAGATCCGTACTTTCACTTTTCTTTCGGTTTTACCTAAATATAGCAATCCACACGGGCATTTGATGCAATATATAACATTGAAAGAATTACAATCTGCTGAATTCTTCAACGTCACAGTTTCGCCCGTCCTTGGATGAGTGATGTTCTTCCCAACAATTACATTGCTACAATGAATGCAATTGTTACCTTGTCTCATACTTTTCAAGTTTAGATTCGTAATGTCATCCCTTCTTGACAACATTTCCTTAATATTTCTTGCCCGAGTTTATGCAAATACTGGTCGCTCATTGAATAAATTCCTGAACTCTGGTTCGGTTTGAAGAAGCTCCCAACGTTTTAGTATAATTTTTTTGATGCTTTTGGCTTGTGTAGAGAATTTAGAGACGAAAACCATTTGTTGTTTTTCAGGTTTAAATAGTTTTTTGAGTAATTCCTGACGTTCCTTGGATGCGATTCGTTCTTCAGCTTTCCTCACAGTCAATTCCGGGTAACCTCGGTATAAGTACCTTAACCTGATCTTCGTGATAGCTTCATCGCATGCTTCTTTCTTTGAGGATATTCTTTTAGCGCTCATCATCTGTGAAAAAGGTAAATTTTCCAATAATGAGGAAGGATGAAAACTCTGGAAGTGCAGAGCATTATTCCTATCTGCAGGTTTCGAGGATACACTTGTAACAATTTCATTCTCTCCTATTTCAATTCTTACATCCAAAAACGAAATACTAGTTTTGTTGATGGTGTATGTAAATTTAATTCTCTCATTTTTGGTGTTCAATTTGATTATGTTGTCCAGTAGAGCATCCGCAGTGTGATTCCAAATTAGAAAGATGTCATCAATGAATCTGTAATAACAAATCAGGTGCTTACTCCAATCTTCAATGGAAAAAATGTGTTCTGATTCAAACTTTGCCATGAAGATATTCGCGTAAACAGGGGCACCCCCAAAACCCATGGATGTCCCACTGATTTGCAGGAAAAAATCATGCTGCCATTCAAAATAGCTGTGCTGCAGGCAGAACTGTAATATTTCAAGTAAAAACACAGTGTTAGCTTTCAATGTGGTTTGATTGAGTAGTGCCCATTCCAATGCTTCAATGCCTTCCAATAACAGGATTGATGTATATAAGGAAGTTACGTCAATGGTACACAAGACCTATTCCTCCATGTTGTCCTTGGGTAATTTCATCAACCTGTCAGAAAGTCTGTGGTATCTTGTATGTATGATTGCCAAGATTGTACAATGGGTTGTAGGAATTAATCCACATATTTACCCAAAGGCTCAAATAGAGATCCACAACCTAACACAATCGATCTAAATGGAGGATCCTTCAAATCTTTGTGAATTTTTGGTAGCATATACAATTTGGGACGTCTTGGAAATGGTATGCTCAAGAAAACCCTGTTTTTTTCACTTATCCAATCCATGTTGATTGCTTTGTTCAAAATTTTATTCAGAGTCTCCCGGATTTCATTGGTTGTATCCTGGTTTAGTTTGACGTACACCGATTCATCTGATACGTGGTCGCGTACCTTACTGTTGTAGTATGGCCTGTCCATAACCACTAAAGCGCCTCCCTTATCTGCCTTTTGGAGCATCAAGCTTGAATTGTTCCCTAAGTTCTTCAATGTTTGTTGTTCAGATCTGGATAAGTTAGTGCGTTTTGGTGCTTTGAAATTGATGTTCTGCAGATCTTTTTTACTAATACTTCGAACGTATCCAACATTTTATGTGAAGATGGAGGCACAAAATAACTTTTTCCTTTAAATTCAGTGTATCTTGACTCTTCAGCAACATCCTTTGCAGGTATAACGTTCTCAAGGAAATGTTGAAGTCTTAGTGTTCTTATGAATTTATACAAAGCAATTTCTGTTTCAAACAAGTTGGTGTTATACGTGGGAACGAATGAGGTACCTTTGTTTAAAATTCTTAGGGGGCATATTCTCAAGGAGCCATCGCCGAGTTAACGGCACTTCATCGCAGCCAATGCTGCGATAAATACATCGCACCATTCACAAGCTGGTGTTAAGAGCCCCTAACACCAGTCAACCCACGATATCAGCCGCCGAAAGCATCGCCACAGATGACACCGGCAACTATCGCTAATGAGATGCAGAGTAGACGTTCCCGTGCAAAAAGCCGAGTCAACACCACACCGCAAAATTCACAACGACCAGGCAGATCGGCGATAAGGCCACAAAACATGCGATATGGCGCGTTAGCAGCAGGAAACTAACACCTGCTCTGACCTGGTGTAAAGTCGGACGGCAGCCCGCACCAGAAAAGGGAGCCCAGCCCACAGCCATACCTGAAGGACAACAGATGCCATGGAGCTACTCATCAGGCAGCTCGGAGCCCCAACAGGGCCAAAACACCCACCGCCACCACCCCCGGCCCGCCACCACCCCCCGGACGTCCCCGCACCACCCCCCGGACCACCACAGAGGCAGCACAGACACAGACCGCGGACCTTCAGAAAACGCACCAGCCTCACAGACATGACACCAGAGTATGTCATTGCCCACTACAGGCTCAAAAGGACAACCATCCTCCGCATCCTGAACATCATTGCCCACAGGCTGACGGTACCAACACAGCGGACAACCAACAACCCTCCGCAGACAAAGCTGCTGGCTGTGCTGCACCTGTTGGCCTCTGGGACATTCCAACCAACAACCGCCAGAGTCGGAGGAGTCTCACAGCCAGCCCTATCAAAGTTCCTCACACCTGTCTTGGATGCCATCATCAGCTTGGTACCCCAGTACCTATACTTCCCCCACACTGCGCAGGAACAGCTGGAGACCAAGCAAGGATTCTACGCCATAGCTGGATTCCCGCACGTGTTGGGGGCAATAGACTGCACACATGTCCTACTTGTGCCCCCTTCCGACACTGCACACAATTACCGCAACAGAAAGCACACGCATTCCATCAATGTGCAGGCAATAGTGGACCACCGGGGACTTTTCACCAATGTCGTCGCCAACTACCCAGGCAGTGTGCATGATTCATACATCTTCCGACAGTCCATCATCAACCGGCGCTTCCAGGATGGCACCTACGGAAATGCAGTGCTCGTTGGTAAGTACCAAATGAACACACCACACACCTCAACTCCACAATCATACAACTCACAATCCTGAAAATGCACACGTCACAACCCACATACAACATGCCAAACACAGCCCCACCCACCAGACACGACAGCACAACTCACCATGGGAACCAGGCCTAGCCATGTATATGAGCCATCAACGGCATGGCACCTTAGCCACACATCAGCAGAATGTGGGAAGAGGAAGGAACCCGGCATGTGCGAAGGACGCGCTGTTACTGATGAATGGGACTGCACACAATGTCGGACACACTGCAGTATGCAGACCACACACATATCCATGTCCACATACCCCGCTGGTGTGTGGTGTAGTGGACAGTGGGCGCAACCATGTCACCCCAGCCAGTGGGGGAGACCAAGGAAACGTAGCTTGTCACGTCCCCCCCTGTAGGCGTGAGAGGAGTGGGCTGGCCCGGCGTACGCCAGGTCAGCATATGGGTGTGAATAAAAAGCACGTAGCCCTGGGCATGGACCTCTTCCGGAATGCCCAACGTCCCTGCCAGGGCGGTGCCTCTCACCCCGCCACAAGGCCTACGCCGTGAACGGTGTTGCCTGGGATCCTGTGCGCCTGCTGCACCACGGACCGCTGGTCCCCGGAGCCGTCATGCCCGCCCCTGTGCATCCAGGCATCACTGCTCACCTGCTGACACCGGCGTGTGCCGAAGCGGGCCCACCACATGCCGGTGCCTGCTCCAAGCCCGAGGACCCCAACCTTGGCAGACTCCTCGGATCATCACAGCCACCGCGTCACAGGCCCGTGGACCTCCATTCCCATTGACGTACTCCACCAGCATGCACAGCGGACAAGTAGGTCACACATATGGAACTGAGTCTTGATCACACCATGGCAGAGTACATGTTTGAAGGCTGAGTACATGTCACCATACTCCCTCCGATATGGTGCCACCAAGTCTGTGCACAGGACTCCCACCAAATGTGTCGGTGGGCCCTTGCTGACTCCGGGCTTGGGTCTGCACTGCGGTCCTGCAGGCCTCACGCCAATCCAATGCAGTCCGTCATAGGCAGGATACGGCCTCCTCTCCGGCTGCACACCCGCTCAGCTCTGGTGCCACAACCTACGTCACCCACAAAAGTAATAAAAATGCCATTCCAACGTCGTGTGTGAGAGATCCAGGAGGACATGGCTGGACGGTGGTTGGCCCGCGCTGACCGCTGCCTCCGGCAGACACTGCGGTGGAGTAGGGCACACGATTTGAACTGAGTCTTGCACTGTACATAGCAGAGTCCATGTCATTGTACAGTCCTCATCGCAGACTGCATCCCCTTCCAGCTCTGGCGCCACTGAGTGTGTGCCCTGAAATCCATGGGCAATCTCTGTCTGGACGTCGGTGGCGTCTGAGCCCATGGGCTGGAGGCTGTCTTCATCTACATGTAGCTGATACCGACAAGCTGCAGAAGTGGGGTCTGTAGCATTCAACTCCGCCATCTGTCTGTTCCTGCTTGCTTCTGCCCTCTGTATCATGCCCTGGAAGGACACCTGCCACTGTCCTCCGCAACCCTCTGCGTAAGTCCCCTTGGACATCTACGAGTACACGCTCAGCTCGCGTGGCACTACCTCAGTGCACCGCAAGTCACCGTCCCGTGGCGGTGTGCCTGTGCCTGCCGCTGTGCATCCGGGGCCACAAACTCTGTGCTGCTCAAGTCAGGGACCCATGATGTACCTTGTACTGCTGATTGTCTGCTCACTGTTGTTGTCTTTGCCAGCACCAACCAACCCCTGAGTGGTGGCTTACACTACCCAATACCCATCCAGCACAGGCGTCACTGGAGATGTGGGCCTGGCAATAAAAGGGTCCGGGCGCACGTGCCCGTGGCCAGTCCCACGAACTCACTCTGTGTGTCCGTGTTGTTGTTGTGTATGCATGGGGGACCGGGGTCATTCCACATGACATTGTGCTGTGTACAGCGTGTGCATCCATGTCACCGCAGGCAGTGGTGTAGACCTGGGACATGAAACCGTGTCGTACCTCCCTGTGAGCGTAAGCGGGGTGGACTGGCATACGTCAGTACTGCGTAGGGGTGTGGCTACTCCACATGTGGATCTGGGTGTGGTGCAGTGTAGGCCTTGCCAGGGATGTGGCTGATGCTTGTGTCTCAGTTGTAGTGTCTGCGCCACCCGTCCCGCAATCAGCAATGTTGCCATGTGGCATGCCCCCGGTGTGCGTGCGCTGCCACAGGGGTACATGGGGGAGGGCATGCCCGCTCGGGGTCGTGGATCACACATGCCAACTGTTGTGTGTGTCGCTATTGTCTCTGCATGAGCCAAAGATGTACCCTCAACTGCATGTCGGGTTCAGCCAGGCAGGTGCTCTACATCTGTGTTAGCCCTGTCCTTGCAATGGGCCGACACACACGTGGCGGCCACATTCTGCGCAGCATCATCACTGTGTCGTAGCCAGGCTTGTTGACATGCGCAGACAGGCATGTTATGGTGTGCCGCAGGGGTGCATGTGACGCAATCGCCATGCGCACAATAGTGAATGTGCTCGGGGTGTGTGGTGCAGCAGTGAGGCTACGTACTACACAGTGATGCCGCTCATTAGCAACACGCAGTACATGTCATGCGGGTATCACTGACTAACACATATCACACACCGATGAAGCAGTGGGCCTGCCAACACATCATGCAGTACGTAGTCTTGACTCATGTCTCTCTGCACTGTCACAGGTGACCAAGGATATGCACTCTGCGCTTGGATGATGACACCCCTCCGGGCCCCGAACACACAGCCCCAGAGGCAGTACAATTTGGCCCACAGACGCACCAGGGGCATCGTTGAGCGCACATTTGGCGTGTTGAAGTCACGTTTCAGGTGCCTGGACGTCACAGGTGGAAGGCTCCTGTACAGCCCAGGCCTCGTGTGCAAGATGATCGTTGCATGTTGTGTGTTGCACAACATATGTGTACACAGCAGAGCCCCATGGATACGTGTGCCAGATGCACCGGACGATGATGATGGAGATGAGGCAGATGGACCACACCCCACTGCAGCCGCAGCAGGAATTGCCCGTAGGGACTACATCATTGGCAGTTTCTTCTCCGGTTGACGTCACATTGTGAGGGTCCTTAGCAGTAATGGCACAGTACGTTGACTGACCATAGGCACAGCATGTGCTAATAAATGCATTCCGAGACACATTCCCTGCACACATGTCACTCATCTGTACAGGCACTTCACTCAGACATGTGTGGGCGCAACATGTTGTGCTGCAGATTTTAGGATTTGTTTATGGATGGTGGGTGTGTCACCTCTGTGCAGTAAGGCTGTTTAGGGTGTCATGTTTTAGTAATGCCAGTACTGTGTATCACAGTTGTTATGGTATCCCACTCTTTGGCGTTTCACGTGTGTCCCAGTTCATTCCATTTTGGCTGTCATTTGTGGCCTTCAAGTGACAAGAGGGCTTCTTTTGGGGTCTGTTATGTGCCGCCATGGGTATTGAACCGTATTTGACAATGATCCTGGGTGCGCATGATAGATTTTTAATTTCGCGTTTTAGATTAAACCTTTTTCACCATCTTTTGGCGGTACCATCTGGTTTTATTTTAAAACACGAAGACAGAGGGCCCTGTGGCTGCGACGATAGGTCTCCACAGGACACCCTCCACTTCGTGCTCCTCTGCCCTTACTATGGTTACCAAAGAAAAAGGTTTTTGAAGGGTCTGTTGAGGAAGGCTAGATTCAGACAGGCACGGGTAGCACTGTTGTTTTTAAAACTAGCAACGGATGTTTTTACACTTTTTTCTGTGGTAAATTTTTTAAGAAGTGCTTTGAAATCAAGAATCACAAGAGGGGACTGTAGTTTTATATCCTAGTTTTAGATTGATATTATTTATTCGATGGGCTCCCTCGTGTCTGTATTAAACTGATGTAAATAGTATTTATACCTATGTAGGAGTTGGATGAAATGTTTTAGGAAAAGTTTTATGTATGATTTATTGTGCTCACTCTTTTATGACTTGTGTTCAAATCGAATAAAGATGAAATGAAATGAAATGAAATGAAATGTGCCGCCATGATGCAGGGATGCACCCTGTGACTCAAGTCCCGTGACATGGGCAACATGTACATGGGGGGAGTCACTGCCCCTACATTGGTCCGTGGTTCCATTATTGTTTGGTCATGGACATGGCACGTCGGTGTGCAGGGGGTGTTGTTTGTCCCTCTGCAATGTGAAGGGGAGATGCGGTTTCACAGTGTGTTCCATGTTTGTTTCCGCATTGGCGCAGGTTACCTGCTGAATGCATGTCAATGTACATTGTGGCTGTTTGTGGGGAACCGACTGTCGGATTTGGACAATGGTCATTTGTTCTGCATCACAGCTGGGGGGTTGTGCTCAGACGTTGTCATCTCACCGTTTGTTTGGTCTGCTTTTATGGTGTTTGTTCCCGCCTGACGCGTGTGACTTGCAGGCCTGTGGCTGGTTTTCGCTGCTTTTTCTATCGCGCTTGGCCTCATCGCAGCTGTTTGTGCGTTCGTGTTTTGCATTTTTGAGGCGTGGCGTTGGTTTTAACGCGGACAGTTGTCGGGTTATCTGGGGACTATCGCATGGTACCGCCGTGTTGTGAATACTTGGTTAGCACGGCGTAAATTTCCAGCGATGGACTCCGATGTTGAAGGTTGCGTTAAGTAACTTTTGTGATAGTTATTGCACGTTCTTGTGAATATGCCCCTTAGTTGTTTCGCTGTAAGACTTTGTGACAAGATGTTAATGACTAGGGTTTCTGACTCCTCAGATTTTTGCAACCTTTGACCCTTTCTTTTTCCTCTGCAGGCTTTATTGTGTGTGATTTTATTACCGTTGAATTCGGAGGTTTGTCTAAATCTGGGCCCTTGTCTAAAAAAGAAGATGGCGAAGGTCTACTATCGACTGGATCTGTGCTCTTTGTAGTAGAAGTTTCTCTGGCTGATGGATCTTTCGTCATTAGCGGTCTAGTTGATTCAAGTTCAGGATCCGATACAACGCTCTCAGAAGAGGAAGCATTAGGTTTATGCCATGGTCTCTTTTGAGCATAGACTTCTGCCCAGGTACATTTTTTTCATACATGCATATGCCCCTGAGCCGAGTGCCTGACTGCACGTGAAACTGGTACCATGAGTTTCTGTTTGGCCCTGCAGTCACACTGGTCTAGTGTGTTCGCAAAGTCCGAAACCTTTCTATAGTAACATAAGGTCTAGAAACTATTCTGTGACCTAAAGGGGTGCACCAAGTGTGTCATCATAGCGGACATGGGACAACAGACCATGTCCTGGGTTAGTCAAATAAAGTGGTGGTGGTAATGTACAAAGTTTTGTAAATAATTTGTTTTGAAAATATCTTTATTCTGTTTCAGAGGCGAATGTGAGCCCCTGACCCTTGCACTGACATTCCATCTAAGCGTTGAGAGGATGCATGTGCGGTAGATGTGTAGCACATGTGTAGTACTAAGACTCCTGGTGTGCTGAGAGTCTGACTGTTGGGACAAGTGGGTTTCATTCTTCTTCTTTAGCATGGCACAATATTGAGGGTGGATACACGTTCCCCAGACAGTTGAAATATATTGAATGCATTCCTGTGGATGGAGGGTGGAGATCCAGACACTGAAGTCAGGCAAGATGGCGACAGACCTTCCCTAAAAATTCAATGAGGTCCATGTTAGCAAAGGGTTGCCGATTAGTTCTTTTTGAGCACTGCCATTTGGTAGTTGCCTTTTGTTCAAGATGAAGAAGTTTCTAGGTTTCTAAGTTTCTTCTTCTTTCCTGATTACTGCTTCAGGATGGCTGGTGACTGCCAGGTACAGAGATCTCACAATTCTTTGTGCCCTTGTTTTGGTTTCCTCTGCTTGGAGCCGGAAGCATAGCTACCTGCTGTGAGACTCATCACATTCCACAAATACCTTGTGTTCACTACAGCCAGAACATGATATTTGAAAGTAAACCATACCAAATCAGTTCAAAAGCCTTAGACAGTGGACATATACCCTCTGTCTGGAAAATGAGTAATAAAGTGGAACCCAAACCACACCATGTTTATAAAGTTTTAAATTCTTATAGACCAAGAAAGAGAGCTATACAGAGTCCTCAAAGTCCTAATGTGAGATTAGGGCCTCCTATCTCCCAAAGGTGAGGGGAAACTATCTGAAGTCTACAAAATGCTGAAGACGTTGAGGGTCTCCCTGCCATCTAAAGCCTGTCTGTTATTTCAGAGAGGGGGAGGAGAGCCCTTGGCTTTGTAGGAGATGAAGCCCAAGGCGGTTTCAGCATGAGGAATACTTAGAAGAAACTGATTACTGCAGAGAGTGAAGCCAGGAGCTGACCTGGGTTGTGAAGTGTCTATGGTCTTCTAGTGTGATTTCCTCTAGTGAGCTGCATCAATACATTCAACTGAAAGCAACAGCAACCTCGTGTTGCCCGGCATCCGAGCTGACGAAAGTCTGGTGCTGCCTTTGCCGGATGTTGGTGCTGCCACACAAGAGGAGCCATCATACCACCATTGCAGACTGTCATGATCCACTCCTGCGCCCTCTCAGTCTCGACCCCTTCCTGCACCCTCTGCGTAGTGGCCTAGTTTCCAGGGCTCATGTTACCTTATTCCTATGGTGCCTTATGGCATGCTTTGATATCATGACTGATATTCCCCCAGCACCCTCATGACCAATGCTTCCCCTGCACCCATAATTCCATTACGCTTGAATCCCTGCAAGCGTTCCCCAAATCCTGTGAACCAATGGATTTACTGCTCTCTCAGTTACTAGGGCCTTGGTGTGTTTTTCCATTGAATCCCTGCAAGCTTTCCCCAGAATCCCATGAGCCAATGGCAAGCCTTGATCTCAAGTTTACTGGGGCCTTGGTGTTGTTTTCCATTATGCACTTTCTAATGAAAATGATACATTTGTTTCTTGTTATTTGGTTCCGATCAACAAGTTGAACTTGTTCATTCTGTAAGGTCAAAGAGAGTGTACTAACACGTGTTTTCATTACGGTTTGAGAACCTTCCAGACCGCCCTGTGCCCCACGTGCCGAACGTGATCTAACATAATCTATTGAGCCTTCGAGAAGGTATGGAAACCCCATCCAAACCCCGGATCATGGCTTGGCCTTGCTCCCTCCAGAACATGTTTTATCCTTCACACTTACCTGAAGAATCCTGCCGGAAACGAGAAACGCTCCAGCTCCTTTGACAGATTCCTCCTTGCTCCCTCCTGCACAGCTACTCCAGACTGCCTGCGACTCCAAGAGCCAAAGCCTCGAGATTTTCTTCAAACTTAAGTCAAGTGGAAGAACTAGGCTAAGTACTTGACATCAGATCAGTGCACATTAAACCTCCTATAGTAGTTAACAGTACCGAGTAGCTCCATCTTCAAAGACTATAGACTTTTCCTCCATGTCCTGTAGGTGATTTACTCCAGTGCTTCTTGTGTGTTTATACTCTGGACCCTTCCTACAAACTTGGTGCTAGAACTGTCACCACGCAAGGATTAAAGACTTGAGCTCTGTGTTTCTCTGATGAACAGTAGTGCAGAGGGAAAGCACTTCAGAGTCCTTGATATAAGCACCAACCATGTATCCCACCCTGTGTTTCAAGTGTATCCTTAGGAGTGCAACTAACTCCAACCTTTGTTCCGAGTGTATCCTTAGGAGTGCAAGTAACTCCAACCTTTGCTCTGAGTGTATCACAGGGAGTGCCAATACCTCCAATCTGTACATGTGATTTTGGTTATTCTGCTCTCATGACGAGCTGCTTTTGAAACCTGTAAGTTTAGGTCACTGAAGTTCATGCATGATCATTGTATGTAGAGATCTGTTAGTGTGCTGAAGATAACTGCCTCCTCTTGCTATTTCCAGTGCATTGCATCATCGCAAAGCCAGAGGTTCTGGTCCAGTGCACATCTACCTCACAAACGTAGAAGGTCTCAGAAATGACAAACCCTGTTATGCAGTATCATGCAGCCGTTGAGCATATCCAGTACCTCTAGTCTCTCTTTTCCTATTTTATCCCAACTCCCCTTCCCCCAGGTGACAGTGTGGGATCAAAGGTTTCAGTTCCTGGACCTGCATTGTCCTCGGGAGGGATAGGAGGTCCAGCATCGGCTGCAGTGTTGTCCCCGCAGTTGCGACCAGCTGAACGCATGACAAAGAAGCCCTTATCCAGTCTGTCAGTTGCAACTGCTGAAAATAATCACCACCTTCAAATCTAACCCAGAGACTGCAATTGCTAAAGTCGAGCACCCTCTGTGTTCATCCTGGGAGGGTGCAGCTGCCAAAGATGAATGCTCAATGTTCAGGTTTACCATACTGATCCCTGTCCAGCGGTCTGTGTCCTGAGTGAGGCCACCACCACACCACCAGAGCTGCATCTTTATCAAGAGATAAAGGGGGAGTAGCCATCAGGAAGCTGAAAGATTGAATTCACAGAGGTATAGCCACAGTGAAAACATTAGACTTTTGTTTATGTGACTCCTTCCCGAAAAAAGCTGTTGAACTGATCTATACATTACTCAGTTGGGTAATCCAGCGTGAGCTGCACCTTTGGCTAACAATGTTCACGGCAGTGCCTCACACAATGACCATAGACATTAAGAGGACTCCTGAAATGGGAAGAAAGCACTGAAGGGGGCTGTTGTGCTTCACTGAACATCAAAGAGGCATTCGCAACGCTTCAACTGTGTCCCTATTGATCTGTGTAGCATTAATGTACTTTTATTTTACTAAGATAAGCACATGGCTGGACATTCCAGTATTGAGTCTGTTGTTTGACTATTGAGTTATGAGCTCTTTTCAACTACACTACCTATCTGAGAACTCTTAGACTGCTTGTCCTCATTACCATGAGAGTCAAATGCAGAAGGGGTGTACTTGACACAGTTTGCAGAGCTAAAGTAGGACGGACCTCAGGACATAAGTGGCAAATGACTTCAACCACCATGGTTGTGGCCCAGTGGCCTTTGTCTTCCCTGTGGCTCTCCAAATGGTGCTTAACAGCCCTCATTATGAGGGACCAGGTTTGGCTCTGTTAAGTTTACCCTCAGAGTTATCAATAAAAGTGCCACCAGTAAATCTGAAGGTGGAATTAGTGCGGATTACAGGCATAGACCAGAGGTTCCCCTGAGAAATAAGAAATTGCCTTGAGAATCAGTAATTCCAGGTGTCACTTCCCTAGTAATTCTTTATATTGGCCTGATGTTTCAGCGAGAAATTTCAGCAGTCGAAATCTCTAGGTTAAACAAAACAGATTTGTAGTGTTACTGCAGACCATTCTGATGTGGTCAGCAACTGTTGTTACCAGCTCCAATGGAATTAAGAAGCCACTCATAATGAAGGCCTTACTTGGTTCTCCTTGGTTGATAAGAGTGGGTTTACACTAGGGGTGGGCGGAAAATGCTGCTCTGCCGGCGAAGTTCGCAGAGTTTTGCTCACTCTGGGCTAGGTGAATATAGCGGAGTTCAGGCAAAACTCCACCATGCGCCGCATAGTGGAGGTTTTTATCACGCATGGCTCGCCAACATTAAGTTGGCGACTGCGAATGAAATTTGAGTCCCCTAGTGCGATTTTTGGACGCTAGAACGCCTCCTGGTGTGATTTTCTCAAAGCGGTAGGTCACGACCGTTCACGCTGAGAACTGCAGCTTGAGTAGAAAATCTACTCGAGCGGCAGAAAGATGCAGTGCCATTAGGCACTCCGCATGGTGCCACTTGTGCTGATTTTACACCGCGGAACAAGGTCCCGTCACTAAAAATCAACACCAGCAGTGCAACGTGCCAAATCCGCCCACCCACTTGTGGAACTCCACTGAATCTCACTGAGTTTTTATGTAACTGTGGAAATCCACGGAGTGAAACTCCGCGAGCTCCACCCACCCCTAGTCTATACCGTGACACATGGAAAGTGTTTTAATGTCCTGTGTGATGATCAGCGAGAGGCTCTTATCTTGTCACGCAGTAAGTGCCTGTATGTGAACCTTGGCAATATCTTGAGATATTGTTACTTCACTCGCATCTCTCCCTCGGCACCTCTTTCGTTCTCTGCTGTACTCCATTTGTATTCAATCTCTATTCCTCCTCAGAAATCTTTCTCTACATTTGTCTACGCTTTTGTTTCCTAATCCCCTAGTGCCATAGGAGTGTGTTCTGGGCCCTAATGCAAGCAAAGAAAAGGAACCCTGGTCCCTTGTCTGGGGAGTAGTTAAGAGCCATAACTGGGGAGTAGTGGGTTTCTGACACCTCTGGGCCCAGTGCCACAGCATCCGCTACACTAATGCCAGCTACACTGTTGTAAGTAAGCAGGCTTCCTCTGGTCGGTCCTACATGCGTGTGTTAGTGGTTAGCGCTGACAGTGGATTGACAAGTGAGGGAGGATAGGAGTCAGATTCACGATGCTCACAAGATAATGGACTTTTCTACCACATCACCAATAGAGGAGAAACACAAAATTATGTATATCAGCTGGTTTAATGCTCCGTGAAATGCTAAGGGGACAAGGACAAGACAGGGAAGGAAGCAGATAAGGAAGGAAGGGATGATGGGGGACTTGTGGGAGCTTAGAAGGAAACTGTATACTTGTGGAACGGGCACGGTGGGGATGCAGGGGAGCTCAGAAGGAAGCTGGGGAATGGGAAGTAAGCAAGGGAGAACATAAGAAATCATGGCTGCATGTGAGGATGGAGGGGAGCACAGGGGAAAGCAGGCGAGACAACAAAGATATTGAAGGTCGAGAAGAAGGCAGCGAGCTGAGGAGAAAGTTATTGAGTTGGTGAGTAAGAATGGAAGGTAAGTATGGAAGCTAGGAGGAAATGGGTTCTGTGGGATACACATGACAGCTGGTAAGGAAGCATAGTAAAACGGATGAAGCAAAATGAGAAAAGGAAGCAGAATGGGGGATCGTTGTTATGACCTGTCACGTTATGGCATGTTATTAGATTTTATACTTTATTACGTGATGGCATTGTATCTTGGTTGCTTAGAAGGAAGGAATCAGAAGGCAAAAAGGCAGTACATTCAGGGATATATCAAAATAATTAAAAAAAAATAATGGGACATAAGGATGAAGCTGGTCATTTGCTGGTTTCTGAGCCAGATCACACCACAGGAGACGCAAAGTCAATTCAGCGGCAATTAGGTTTTTCTTGGATTCTACTGCGGTATGTAGAGTCTTGCACAGTACTTGTCCTAGCAAGGAAGAACATTGTGCCAAATACTAGTCCCCGGGGTGTTTTAAACAAAGCACCTAGAATCAATGGCTTTGGCCCTGAAACATCTATAGCTGAGCAAGCAAAGTTTCTGATCCATTTTAGCAAAAGGGACTGGCGACCACAGTTAGTGAGCAATTCTTTTATCACACTTAAGGTATTAGGGGCTCCTACGGTAGACAATCCAATGACTTCAACAATGGCATGACGTACAACTGTACTAGGTGATGGAGTTATGGTACAAACAGGACTATCACAGGTTGGATCCTCAGTCTTGCAGCAACTCTGAACAAGCACAAAATTATCTTCACCTGGCAAGTGGGCTAGTGATACCAAAAAGAAAGCTCATTGAGGTAGTCGAAAGCTTAGCACAATACATGGACATACCGACAGCCTCTATCATACCCAGTGGCAACCTTCCTGCAAAAGAGGCACCCTCCAATATTCATCGCAGTGTCCGGGTGAGCCACAACTTGTGGTTGAGCCTTATATGGTTAAAGTTTCCGGTTTCAGTTCTACATAAGGAATATGGCTATGTTGCAAAGACGTTCCCAGCAAATATTTAATTGCCCCTAAAGCTAAGCCAACATTGTGCAACTCACTGACAGTTCAAAGAGTAATGTAACACTGAGACAACAGCCGAAGTAGGTCTCATATTGTGAAAGCCACAGTCTTTATGGGATACCTTGGGAAGGCTTTCCTCCAAATGGGACCTTTCTGTCCATAAACTAAAGTGATTCCTGCTCTGATCACCTCTCGCAGTGATTATGCTAACACTCTGCCCTTGGGCTTGTCCTCTTTTCTGCTAAATAGCCTGCGGGTTGTACAGAATGCGGCAGCCAGACTACTCTTAAAGATCCCCAAACAGTCATCAATGTCTCCCCACTTGAAGGCGCTCCATTGCCTGCCGGTCAAGGAGAGACTTCTGTGCAAGACCTTAGCCCTCGCTCACAGAGCTTTCTATGGTACAGGTCTTCATTAACTCTCTGATAGACGAAGGCACTATCAGCAGACTAGAACCCTCAGCTCGTCTAATAGTTTATTACATGTCCTGAGGATCAGACGTAAGAAGTGGGGAGGAGCGTCATTCTTCTATCTTGGGGCCCAAGCTTAGAATCATCTCCTGCCACATTGTTGCAAAATCTGGTCTGAAAGCCTATTCAAAACACCCTCAAAGTCCTGGCTATTTGACCTGGCCTTTTGAGCAGGGCATTTCTTTGCAGTTGGGGTGAAGAGTAGCTGTTATGCTGTATAAATTGCCTGATTGATTGATTGATTGATTCATTGATGGGGCAAAAGTATCCAATTTTTTGCAATACATAGAACCTTTGCAAAAATGATGTGCATTACAAAAGTTATGCTTGGGCGGTTGTCAGCATGGAAATATGTATGTGAGGTATGCCCTTATGCAAAAGTCATATGACAAACATACTCAATGTATGGACCAGCTGTTTGCATGAAAGTTGTATGTGAGGTATGCCCTAGGGTGCAAAAGTCACATGAGATGCATGCTCCATGTATGGGGCAGTTTTTTTGCATGAAAATTGTATTCGAGGTATGCCCTACGGTACAAAGCCGCATGAAACTAGGCAGTCAGCTGCATGAAAACTGTGCGCACTTAGATACAAAAATCACGCAAGATATATGCTCAATGCATTAGGCAGTTGTCTGCATGACATTTTCATCTCAAACCAGTCTGCTGCATGCAAAAATTATGCAAAAAGCATAAGAATAAATGAGAATTATACAAAATTCATGAATGTCAAAAATCTTGGTATCGTGTAAAAACAGAAAATCACGCCGGCCTTAACAAAAGCTATGTCAATAAAACATGCCGCTCCAAACGTATAAGTCACAGCCACAGACTGTGGCTCACCTTGACACTTTGTTAAATACAGAAGGGCGCCCCCTTTGCTGGAACATTGACAGTCAATACGATAGAGGCTGTAGGTATTCCTATTTATTGTGCCAAGTGTTTGACTACCTCACTTAGGGCCATATTTATGAAGGCCTTGCAACACTTTTGCAACACTTTTGCACTGCTGTTGCATCACTTTTCGTACAAGATGATCTGTGCAATGTGTTCCATTGGACCTTAGGCTTCTTTCTTGCCACCTGAGCCACAGAACTCCTTTCCAGCCGCGGTCCGTGCAGGTAATAGCAGTGAGGCGGTGGGGCCACGTGAGGGGGATTTCGTCGAGGGACGATGCAGAGGGAAAATTAAATAAATAATTGATTTTCCCTCGACATCGTCCCTCGAAATCCTCCCCCACGCGGCCCCACCGCTGTTACCTGAACGAACCGCGGCTGCTCCTTTCTACATGGTGGCAGGTATTTGGATTTCTAGCATACTAAGGGTCTCATTATGAATCGGCCTGTAAATTTGGTCCACCCGATTTGACCATTACCAGCTGGATAAAACCATCGATGAGCCTGGAAAAATCACTCTATTAAGAGTATTTGCAGGGTGCCATGGAAACGAACTTACAGTGTGTAAATTTATCACAACAGATTTTACTGACTAAAACTGTTTTGAAAAAGTTCATGCGCTGAAACATTGCATTGACAGGAAGTTACATCACCACACAAGAAATATGCCATTTAAGCACGTCAACATGGCTAGAAGAGCATATGAGAATGCCGTCATTGCTTGGCCTGCATTATCGAGGAGTTACTTGATGCACAATTTTCATTTTGCAATTTAAAAACATCTTGGCAGCCATTTCGTGGATGCTCAATCCACTTCAATCCTGGAATACAAAGAGCAAACCACCTCTACTCATCTTTCTAATCAATTCCATGGCTCCTTGAACGACCTGGAAAATATACCTTCAGTGAGTCATAATTACAGGTGTTGGCAGGGGCCTGGCTAATGGGACATTTGCTGCACAAAACCAGAACCAATACCAGATCCAAGATATGGAACCAAATGACAGCAAAGCTCAATGCACTATCTGCACACCCCAGTACATTGCAAGACTGGAAGAAACCTTTCCAGGATTTGAAGATTCTTGTTCAGGATGTTCCAGTAAACAGATGGTGGAGCCTTGACTCCAGAGGAGAGTCCACTTCCAGAACGCAAGTTCACACCATGAGAGGAACCAATCCAGTCAATCGTCAAGCTTGTTTGCACTGAGTGACTGAAGTTGGAACTGAAGGTGGAGAAGAAGAAGAGGCAGGTAAGTGCTACATACACAACACATCAATTTCCTAGAATAAGGAATAGGTCAGCATTACACAAATGTCAAATGGCATGATTATTTAGCCGCAATTGTATATGGAATTTTTGATATATTCTTCTTGGGGATATGTAATATAGGACAATCCAATAAATGAAAGTAAATTAAATATAAATTGTATGAATTAAAAGTCTAACAATCTTCCTTCATTATCATTGCAGGAACACAGCACTAGAGGTCGAGGACCAGCTTTCAACCACCTATGTCTCACCACCAGTTAGAAAAAAGAGGATCCAAAACAAAAATGTTACCCACACCTCCATCTGCTGCGAGCACTGTAAGTGGAGAGGATGTGGCCTAACAGCTAGAGCGGCCGACCTCGAAGCTGAGGAACCGGGTTCGAGTCTCGGCAGGGACACTAAACATCCTGTGATTCTGGGCAAATCACTTAATCTTCTTGTGCCTAACAAAATGAATGTGTCCATCTGTAACGCAACTGGTGCTATGTAAAGCGCTCTGATACCTTTGGGTCAGGTTTACGCTATATAAACCTCCGGAAAAAAAGTGTAGTCCCAATCCACGCGTAGGAATTACAAGATCTGCATCTACAACTCTGCCTGCTGGTGAATCTGTGACCACATTCACAACATCCACCACCGTTACTGTTGTCAGTGACAGCAGTGGTGAGATACAGCCCACAATGCCTGTATGTGCGGCTTCATTTAGGTCCTCAACAACTCCCACTATGTCCAAAACTTTACAACACTGCCGGGCATACCTGCCGCTGCTACGAGGAAGACTTTCCAGATTACTTTGGCTGGAGTCTACTACTACCTTACCCCTATTGTGGGGCTTTCTATTTTATATGCATTCGGATCCTTTAAACTTGATGCTTCGGATCTTTTCACCTTTAATATTTAGCCCTGATGAAGTTCCTTTGAAAGGAACGAAACGCGTTGGCTGATGTCCTATCATTTGTGTCACTAAGAAGAATAAAAGAAATTGAAAAGACTTACCTAACAGAGTGTGACTTCATTCTTGGTGCTCCCTCCATGATCTTAAACTCCCACTATGTCCTTGGCAACACCAGTACTATCGGCACTAATTCCACATAGCATTGGTAAAATGCAAGAAGAGGAGAAGGAGGAGGAGAAAAATAATAGGGCACTGGCAGAACATTAGGCTGACATATAGTGGAACACATTAGCAGAGGATGCTGAACATACAGTTGAGAATATCTCCTCTGAATCCACCACCAACGCTATAATTGAGACTCTAGATAAAAATTCTAAAACGTTGGCCGTAATGGAATCAACTAGTCATGTCACCCAGAAGTCACAAGACTGTATAGGTGTTATACAGACACTGGATACATATCTATAGTTTGTCTCTGAATCAATGGGGCATCCATGGGGCATCTGGCGACTGTTCAACAAGATGTTCTGTTCACCATCGTAATCAAATGCAAAGTGACTTGAGGTCTGCGCAATAGCAGCACCAGAACGATCTGGCTGATGACAGGGAAAATGGAAGATCCCCACTTCGATTAACCCAAGCTCTCATAGAGTTGACTAGCATGTTTGGCGAGGGAGAGTTATCCTTGCTACGTACAATTGATGCACCAACACATATTCCAACAGGGTTCATGGGACAAGCACCTAGAACACAAATGGGCACACCTTCAAGCAGTTCAAGCAGGTATTTTTCTTCCCTTGCATAAGTTCAACAATATCCGAACAAGAGTCACTTTTATGACCTAGAAAGAGTCTGCACGTACAACTCAGCTTTCTGACCCATTGGCTCCCTCTGCCATAAAAAGTGCACTGTGACAGAATTGCCTTTAGAGATATATTTACTTAATATATCTGTTGGTTTGCTATTTTCTATGATATTTTTTAAAAAAATGTCACATTATTACTGTTTGAGATTAGTGATAGACAATTTAGCTTGAAAAAAAGCATATGTTTTCCTATAAGAGGAGGTACTTCTTTTGTTTGCATCACTTTTGAAATAAAAAGAATGTCTGAAAAACAACTTTTTTTTTTATTGTTAAGAAAATATTGTCCCAGAAGTAAATGTTTGAAATTTAGGGCCAGAAGTACTAAGATACAGGTAGCAAAAAGTGGTCACAAACTATGACTCCTACTTTTGTGCCTCGTATGTTGATTTGAGAATCAATCTTTGTATTAATAGGTCAGTTTGCAAAATACCAAACTGTAGAGAGTTGCAGATCGAGTTACGGAGTGAATATTAATTAGGCAGGCCACAGTTTGTGACTCACTACTGAATGGCCAATATCACAGGGATGGGAGCCTGCAAGGTTCTGCAGCTACCATGCCCGTGATTGCTTTTATATAAACAAAAGAATTTAAAAGTAGCCTGATTCCTTAGAAGAAATGGGGGTGCATTCTTTTTTTTTTTACTTTTCTTCCGTTATAAGTGAGCATGGGCAGTGGTCCGCTGGACCACTTTTGCACCCTTCAATTTTGTGAATCAGATACCACCCCAACTTGGGGGTCAGTAGCTTGTCAATGGTTTGCGACCACTGTAACGGGTGTAAACTATGGGTACATATGGATAGGGATTGCAATTTAGGGGGGATGCCCACAACACACCCCTTCCCACTTGTGATTCGCAATCTATTTCTAAACCCATTTTAAAAGTCGGTAAACCTTTGGGTTTAGTACATAGTACAAAACTTTTTGCGGCTTCAAACATACAAATTTAGTGAATCACTGGGTTTGTGACTGCTACAAAGTTCGTACATCTGGCCAAAGTTTTTTTTCAAGAGCATTGACATCCTGCTGATAGTGCGGTTTTACTTCATGGGCCTGATTGTAAACATCCTGGGCCTCATTTACTATATTTTGACACACGGCAGCTCAGCAAGCCTTCCTGCTGTGCTGCCTTGTGTCAAAATAAAAGGGCAAGAATGCACCCTATCTACGAGATACCGCGCATTCCTGTCCTCCCCTGCTCCGGCGCACAAACAGCAGCTGTGCGCCAACACAGTCACCCTTGCGCCATGGTGCAAGGGTGCCTGCGTTGTGGGGATGATTGTTGTTGTGCAGGAAGGGACACCTTCCTACACAAAAACAATCATTAATGGCGTTTTGCTCCTTCTATGTGTGCTGCAGAAATAAAAGCATTTCTCCTCGTTGCACGGAAGTAAAACCGGCGGGGAGGTGAGTGAACTTCACCGTCCTCTCATGATACTTGCTCATTGATTTTCTCTACTGATAATAGGGACTACTCAATACTAATATGAGTGTCCGCTCATGATTTATCTTTTCAGAATAGGATACATTACTTCCACCTGCTCAACAGGTAGGGGTTTATTTTGCAGTTAGATCACATCTTATGGTATAATAGCGATATATACATGAATGTCTCACCTCGGCTAACATAAATTGAAGATAGGACGTTTTTGTTCCTATATCTTCGCGTTCACATTTCCCGCTAATTATACACCGCTCCCCTTGTTATCACCGTACACTGGTAAATAATTTAGAGATGCAAATGATGATCTTGTCACAAAATAACCCTGTAAAAATCATAAGTATTCTGATGGTGAAATTAATTATATGTTGTTTTAATTATGTTGAATGGGATTAAGTGGTACAAGCTTGTGAATATTCACAGTTTTGTGACCCGTATTAGTAATCCACTAAGTGTGATTACATGCGATATACATATTCAAATAAATCACCGGGTGAATACTCTCTATATATATTATGTTTATCCGCAATTGAGTGGTGGATCGGCTGATCCCAAATATACATATTTTATCTTGTAGCCCTGAAGAAGTTGTTTGGGAAATCTCCCACTACGAAACACGTGTTGGCTGGGCATTCAAACTGAATAAAAGAACGAAAGAACACTCTACAAAGTTGTTGTGTTTATAAGAATATATATTTTATCTATATGTATGATATGTCACTAAGGTGGTAGAATTACGCCATAACTTGCCGAAAAAATAGCGTGTGCACAGGATCACAGTCTGTTCATATTCCAGATATGATTCAGCACTGGATTGACCCAGTGAGCCAGTAATCTGAAAATCTTGGGTGGACAAGGATCCGCAGGAGAGCCCGACTTGCATCTTTGGATTTCAGCCAGTGATTCCTGCAAGGTTATATGGGCGAACTCCGTAAAAGTACACACAGACTTGCAGGTTGTCGGTGCATGAGGTACCAGTAATGGCTCTCCAGTCGTAAAAGAGTAGACCTTCTGAATCTTCTCCTCAAAGAAATTGGATAGATTAGTGCACAAGGCTAAGGAGGGCAAAATGTTCCCTTCAACAGCAGATGGATTTGTAAAGGATCTGACAATCCTAAAAATCTCCTTGCCTGAATTCTCCGCACCCTCAATACGCTTAACAAAATACTCTCTTCTAGCTGCTCCCATCATTTTATGCAGCTTTTTTAAGGCTTCCTTGTAGGCTCGCTTCGCCTCTGGAGCATAATCTTTCCTCCATTGCCTTTCCAATTTCTTACACCCACTTTTTTCACTTCTAAGGTCAGCTGAGAACCATGGGGCTGACGGGGATTCTCTCTGAGACTTAGGTGATTTTAGTGGCGCCACAGCCTCAAGGGAAGCTGTGATCCTGACATTAAACATAGCCGCGTCCTCGTTAGGATCACCCGTGCAAAATGGACCACCTTTAAGGATCAGTGAGCCCACATTGTCTGCACTCACTTTTTTCCAGTTCCTGCTTAACACTGAATGTTTCTTGCCAGTGGGCTGTGTTTTCCCTATGTTAAAGGAGAAAGGAACTAGATAATGATCTGTCCACGTCAAACATTGAGGGTCCTCAACTCTAATAGATTGGATATTTGAAAAAATAAGGTCGAGAGTATGACCAGCTCTATGTGTGGAGGCATAGACATGTTGAGTAAGGTTAACTCCCTTGAGGGCTTGCACTAACTGAGAGGCCTGGGGACCAAAGGGGTCATCCATGTGAAGATTGAAATCACCTAAGGCTATAAAATTGGTGTATTGTAGTGATTTCTGCGCAATAAGATTGCTTAGTTCCCAGAGATATTGATTTGGGCAATCTGGTGGTCTATATATTAGTAGGCCTGTGACAGAAAGGGTTGGGGAAATCTTAATGCAAAAATTCATGCCCTCAATAGAGCCCATACCGCACAATTGAGAAGAGGCAATGTCCCATGATTCCTTTAGAATAATAGCCACCACACCACCTCGCTTATCTCCAATCCTGTTGGCACAAATTATTCTAAGGCCAGGGGGAATCGCCAGGGTCAGCAACGGTAAAGTGTCTTCTTTCAGCCAAGTTTCCGTAAAGAACAATATATCCCAACCATTATCCATTAGCAATAGCCAGATATCATCAGCGTGCTTGGGTAACGATCTGCAATTGATCAATCCGGCTCTTACCCCTCCACCCAGTGTTCTCTGTACCTTGGGAGGCTTACCCCTGTTGCTAGATGCCCCACCTGGGATCCCCAGAGTAAAGTTACAAATCTTACAATGGTAGATGGAATCAAGGTTCTCCAAACGATCACCGTGGATTCCAGTGCATAGATTACTCCCCAAGGCCAGGAGCGATTCCCGTGACCAAGATAATCCCTTCCCGGTACCAGATCGGGCAGCATGGCTGGCGCTAGTCGCGGGCCGGGCGCGGACGGGCGCAGATGGGCTTGCCTTTGGTGTGCCAGCGGCGCACCCACTGCGCGCGTCCGCTGCGTGACGGTGTAGCGGTGTGCATTAAATAGGCACCCACCTGGGAGAAATCCAAGAGCTGGACTGCTCACCACCACAAAATGGCACCTGTAATTGGCCCAACCGAGCGGAGTAGAAATGGCGCTCCGCTCTGTGATCTCAATTCAAAGTGCAAGTGTAATAGAGGCTGCGAAAGGCAGCAGACACAACTTAGTGCAAGTAAGGCTTCATGAATAAAAACAAATAGCAATGCAATGTAAAAACCGGTCCCCCAATTCCCCTAAAAATGGAGGCTTGGCTCATCCTGCAACACGCAGCAGTGAGCCATTCCGAGCGCAGCCCTTCAGTGACAGTACATACGAGGCTCAATGTGTGTCCCAATCAGTGCCTGACACCGCTGCGCGACGGCGTAGCAGTGTGCATTAAATAGGCACCCACCTGGGAGCAATCCAAGAGCTGGACTGCTCACCACCCCAAAATGGCACCTGTAATTGGCCCAGCCGAGCGGAGTAGAAATGGCGCTCCGCGATCTCAATTTAAAGTGCAAGTGTAATAGAGGCTGCGACAGGCAGCAGACACGACTTAGTGCAAGTAAGGCTTCATGAATAAAAACAAATAGCAATGCAATGTAAAAACCGGTCCCCCAATTCCCCTAAAAGCGGATACTTGGCTCACCCTGCAACACGCAGCAGTGAGCCACTCCGAGCGCAGCCCTTCAGTGACAGCACATACGAGGCTCAATATGTGTCCCAATCAGTGCCTGACACCGCCACCGACAATTGGCTAAGGCATATGCTAATGCACAATTGTTATTAATGCACACATCACATACCTTAGAAATTTAGAAAAGGAGGGGAATAATATTGCGTGAAGATATCACGTAAGCTGTGCAGAGTTATGTTAGGTTTAAGTGCATCACCAATATGATTAAGGAGGTGCATAATGGTTCACATGTTCATCGTATACATTTTGTTACTATGGATTTCATTCATATTTAAAGGTTGTAAAAATGCTATTGGGACAATAGGCCCTTTCTTACACCTTGGTGTTGCAATGGGCATTTGACCTTGTGTCCCTACTTCCTTTTGCACCTGTAGGAGTGCCTACTGAACGAGGAGTTGAACCTCATGCATAGCCAAACATTGAGCTATGTGTGCTTGCTCCATGATACGGTTTAAAAAACAGTTTTACTATGTTTAGTATCCGGCTTTTTAAAGGCTTAGTCAAATACTGTCACCTCTGTGTACTTCTTCAATTATCTTTGCTGGTGGTTTACATAAAAATAAAAATGTATTAAAAAAATCTAAACATTTTTAATTAATTTTATCAAAATATAACGTTGTAACATTTTACTTTGTAGAAGTGGATTTTTTATGCTTTTATTTACTTTTGAATAATTTATCAGCTGCTCTTCTTAGATGGTATATTTATGGGCTAATTCCTCACCTGGGAAAGGTTTCCTCTTAACTTGTAATAGCAGCTATCCTTGTCCGCATGCAATTTTACTGCCTGGCAAAAATGAATGCAAAAAATTTGCATATGGAAAACTGATCTACGGACGGTGTGAGATTAATGCAAAAACAAATGCAGTAATTTCGCTTCACCTGACTCATAATCAGGGTCATAGTAGCATGTACATAACACAACACTAACCAGTCGGACATTGGCACATTTTGGGTGTTACATCAAAAGAGTGTGATCACAATAGTGCACGTAATCTAGATAGTGTTACTACTGGCGTAATGAAACTTGCGGGCCCCCCTGCAAGGTACGTGGAGGGGCCCCCTCCAAACTCAATCAGGAGCTCTCTGGCCAGAATACTGTGCTGAGGGGGCCCCCTGGAGCTTGGGCCCCCCCTCATCGCGGGGGCTGCGGGGGCCTGTGTTACGCCACCGATTGTGACACATCTACGCTGTGGTCATATATGGGAGTTGGTCTGAGCTGGCCAAAGCTGCACACTTGCACTCGTGTTCCATGGTGTATTGTTATTGTTAGGTACTATTTGTTCTTATATTGCCCTTTGTTGAAAAAAAGAACACACTGAATTCTTAAACCAGTGCTAAATGCAAATAATATCAGGATGCTATAGGGCAGATTTAGGGCCTGATTTAGAGTTCGGCAGGCGGGCTACTATGTACCAAACGTGACGGATATCCTGTCTGCCGTATTACAAGTGCCATTGGATATAATGCACTTGTAATAAAGAGGATGGGATATCCGTCACGGTTGTAATGGAGTAACCCGTCAGCTGAACTCTTAATCAGGCCCTTAGACTTTAACTTTCAAAGGTAGTAAATATTTTGATCTCTGGGGTTGTTTAAATTTAATTGCCTTACATTTATATTCTAAATAAAGTTAGAGTAGAGCATTATCTTAGGTGGGAGAGGATAATCTGCTTTAAAAAACTAGCGCTTTGATTTTTATTATTTTACGAGGTCGGGTTATTAGTTGATTATGGCAGGTACCCACCACAGGGCACAATCCTTGTCAGGGTGAACCGCTAACGTCAATAAATAAAGCTGAGCTCAACCCCCTGGTAGCTATGGCACAGAACAGACAGACATAACATAGAGCCAATGTGTCAAGTAGTTATGCAGTACTAAAAACAGTAATACAGTTGAAATGTAAATCATTTAAAATCCCCCAAAAATTAGAAAAATAGAATAAACTGTAATAAACAAAATGACAAACATTCAATAATCGGAACTGGAGATATTAACTTTTAACTTTTAAAGTGCTAAGTAGAAATAGCACCAAGAAACAAAACGTGCCAATTGAAGCTGACTCCGATGGAGCGTGGGTCAGATACACTAACCAGGTTTGACATGGTCAAAGATTTTACCTTCTGACTTTAGCCCTTTAAGTCCCAATCCACCACAAGAGTACACTTCTAAATCCCCCCAGGACTTTAGGGAAGGCACTTACAGACTCATACTCCCGGCCAGGCCCAGTTGCCACTTGTCAGCTGGACATTTGCAGGAAAAGGCCTCTTGTAGCTTGTTGTATCCCTGTAGCTTTAAAAGGAGGTCAGCTTTATGACCCTTGAAGTCCACTTCATTGTCCTGGATGGAAGAGAGCGAGCAGGTTCAGTCTTCTAGACTCTTCTCAGGTATCAGACAGCAGGTTCAGTCCTCTTCTGATCTTCCACAGGTCCAGGAGTGTTCTTAAGTGGGTGTCTGTAGATGCCACATCAATGCCTGGCATAAGCTAATGGAAGGGAATGACCCCCTGGGGATGGCCTAACACTACCCATTTTGGGCACTTTCAAGATGGCTGAATTCCTTGGCCACACTAAACGTGGGCTCTGAGAGCAGGGGTTTTTGTGGGAAGTGTATACTGGTAATCAGAGTGTCCTCCCACATCTAACACTAAAATTCAGTTCTAGACAGTCCCTGTACCCCCAACAAACTCAGAGACAGAATTCTGGTAGAACAAAGCTAAGCTTTCAACAAACAGGCAGTGGATACACATGAATTATTTTGGCCTTCTGTTTCCCTTCTTTGAAGTGCAACCCAAATGTCACATGAAAAATCCCATGAGGATCTGATTCTGTGGTGGGAGCCGGTCTGGCTTCGAAACAAAAGAAGGGTGCATGCCTGGCTGTTACCTACATCTGCTTGTGACAGAGTAAGCATCTTTGCAGTTGTTCAAGGCCCAGTTCACAGGCTATCCTGTCATGGGCACAAAAACACCTCCCCACACTAAAGGCCTTTTGTCCCTGTCCTAAGAGCAAGTTCACACTTCATTCACACCCACAGAAATGCTAATTACTGACAGACAGAAGTGAGAGAGAAAAATGCAGATTTAGCTTCCAAGACTTCGGCAGGACAAAGGTGACTTTCCAAAAGTCACATTTCTAAAATATTAATCACAAATTCGACTTCACCAGTGAATCAAACTTGTAAGAAATAGTTCACAAAGTCCAAAAATTACATATGCAGCTGTTTCCTAGGTGGAGATAATATTTATTAAACGTGATATTGTGTCCTAATGCTTTCCTAAGGGGCAGCCAACTCTGCCACAGTGTATATAGCCTTGAGGTGATAGCCACTATAAGGACATGTTTAACATTACACTTTTACATGTCATTCTTTTAAATACAATGCACCCTGCCTTTTGGGCAATGATGTGAACTAAGGGGTTGACTTGTTAATATTTTAAATGAAGGTTTAGGCCTGTGAAAAAAGGGTTAATTTGAAAGGTCTAATTTGGAGTTAAACCCTGCACAGCCAGGCTACTGGTGGCAGGCTTGCAGTCATGTTTACATTGTCACCATTGTCACCATAATGGATGGCACAATGGGTGCTGCAGTCCACTTGTGACATTTAACGCACGGGCCCCGGGTACATCTTGTTACAATACAGTAGGGAATTATAGGTAAATTAGATAAACAAATTAGGTGTATACCAGTTTTACCATGTTGAAGTGAGGCGCACAAACACTCTACCACTGATTAGTAGGTGTAAAGGGCAGAGTTATATAGCCAGCAAAAATAAAATTCCGCAAAAAGGCAAAACAATCCGGGGCGACCTGACAGAAGGGAAAAGTTCCAACAATTACCGGCACATTTTTATGTCAAAACACCCCTGATTTATGATAATTTTGACACTAATCGCTTGTAATAAATGATTACAAGCGAGTAGTGCATAATCAGGCTGTTTCCTGCTCTAAATCCGGGCACAAGCCACTAGGCTTGTTGTACTCCTCTCTCCTCAATGGCATCACCTTGTCAAGCAGACAGACTGAGCATCTTCGAGCAGCAGTGGCAGTCGTGACAAGCAGTACTAACAAGAGCACAGCTGATTGCCCACCCTCTTGCACTATCGTCCACCATCACTGTATTTTCCACATATGGAACAATGTGGACAGGGCAGCAGGGGCAGGCAGTAAATATTCAGCTTGTTCATGCTCCAGCTATTGTTTTTTGGGTTGCTCTAAGTTACAGCTATGTGAGCCCTCCCACGCCCGAAGCCACAGCCTGCTCCCACACTACAGCAACATAAGATAACTCCATAGATAGGTCTTCAGAGAAAGCAGATACATTTTTCATTGGGGCACAGCTCCCATGTTGATAATATTTTCTAAGTGTAACTAGCGGAAAGGGAAACGTCCCATTTTCTATTACGGGACTTGTAGTTCTATTGTTACCAGAGAAGCTGCAGGTCACAGAAACCAAAATACAAACAAGTGGATAGTTTGTAAAAAAATAAGTGCTGGGCCATCTGTCAGGAGGAAGCTTGCACCAGCTCATTTCTCCTGTTAGTGCTGCCTAAAACAGAATCAACTACTAACCATTAAAGTGGGGAAAGGATGTGGTGTAATGGCCAGAGCTGCTGACTTCAGAGCTGGGGAACTAGGGGGCAGATTTACAAGCCCCTTGCGTGACTTTTGCGCTGCAGTTGCGTCACTTTTTTGACGCAACAGCGGCGCAAACAATGCGGCCTATTTACAACGTGACGCATCTAGGGAGATGCGTCACGTTGTAAAGCCCTGCGTCACATTATACCTGCGTCAGGTATAATGTATGCAGGGTGGGCGTTCCCACGCAGGAAGGCTCTGCAAAGTGACTCAGTGAAATCTACAAGATTTCACTGCGCCACTTTTTAGACGCCACTGCGTCAAAACCTTACGCCTGCTTGAAGCAGGCGTAAGTAGTGATACAGTGTAGTGGGAATAGGCCTCAACACGCATTGCTGGAGTTGCGTCGTGCTTGCGACACGACTCCAGCAATGCGTGACTTTTCCACCAACAGATGCGTCAGAATTTCTGACGCATCTGTCAATCCTTGCGCCATAGTGCGCCGTATTGTAAATACGGCGCATCTATGCAGGGTTTCTAAGGGTGGCGCAGGGAAAGTGACGCATCTATACAAATGCGTCACTTTCTTGTAAATCTGCCCCTAGGTTCGAGTCTCGGCATCCACTCACATGCCTACCATAAATGAGTGTGAATGTGTCCTTAACTGGTGCTCACGAAAAGTGTCTGTGTTGTTGGCACCGGAAGCCCCCGGCTCAAATTAAGCACTGATACAAACCAGTGGCGTAACAAACGCCCCAGGAGCCCTTGCAGTGCAGGGCGGGGGGGAGTCCCGAGCTCCAGGGGGCCACTTCAGCACAGTACCTTTGCCTGAGAGCTCCTGAGTGAGTCCAGAGGGGGGGGCCTCTCCATGTACTTTGCAGGGGGCCCCCTCAAGTTTCTTTACGTCACTGATACAGGGCCTACTGGTGAAATCTCTTTGGGCAGGGAGGTGAAAAGATCCGCTTGCTAGATGGAAAAGTCACCAGCAAAAAATATTAAAGTCGACGACATATAATACTTGGTTCAGCCCTCGGAGGAAAGGCTGAAATATTGTTGAGCACACCACCTATAAATTAGTATGCCGTTGATACAAGGACGCAGGTGGGACACGCCAGAATATTGTGGCAAAGGGCCTCTATCGGCTATTATTAGCTCTTATACACTTTATTGCCTTCGGAAAAGCTACAGTCGACTTTTCTAGCCAGAGTTATGACGCGCGGTTGAGAAGCGTGAAGGGTGTAGCCTATGTGAAAGGGGGCTGCAGGGCGAGACCTAAGCAGAGAAAAGATCAAAAGGAATGGATCAATCACCACATGCAGTAAGAACAGGCCTCTTAGAGAATTTCCCTGGCCGAACATTTCTTCTAAGCTGCACTGGTACATTGTGTACTCAAGGATTAACACGAGGAGAATTCTGTCAGCTGGAACAGAGCCGCTCTGATACACACCTACCCAGATATGGACACATAGCCGCGCTAGAAAAGATGGCTGTCCACCCACAAGCATGTACGTCACCGAGAAACTGGGCAGTCTTTATTCACATAGATGCAACGGGTGCAACTCGACCATCAGTGCAGTGCTCCCTTTAACAAATAGAACAGGTACAACACATGCAACAGCAGTCCAAACTCGGCTCTGCATGGCAGGCTTCTATTGTGCACATCCAGGTAGTACACCGTGTACAGCAGCAGTGCAAGCTTCAGCTATTTATACACAGAATTGTTATACTATGGGGTTTAACAGTGCAAGCTTCCCTCGTATATATAGGACAAGCATTTTCGTAGTAGGAGGGTACACTTCCCTCACGCACGCAGAACAGGTGAAGAATGGTCAGTAACGGTGCAAGCTTCCGCCACACAAAGAAAGCCATTTTTAATGGGAAGCAGCAGGGTAAGCTTCGCCCATGCGCACACAGCAGGAGACGAATTGGCAACCAAGAATGAAAAAGAGGATGATTGGCACAACTATCAAAAATGCATTTTGGCTTCGGCAGGTCCAGCCATATTTGCAGCTCAAATCTCTTGTCTTGCCGCATAGAACATAATCGTTCATCCTCTGCAGTGGTTATTATCATTTTATTTTTAGTATCCAACAGGTTCGGGCGGGTGCCGGGCTCCTGTGACGAGGGAGGAGGAGTGGTTGCTGCACTTTAAAGTGCGCATGATGGTTTGTCCGGCCGTCATGGCCTGGCCAAACCGTCATGCGCACCTTGCATGTTCTCCACCCAGGGTGCATTACAGCCTGGGTGGAGAACATGCTCACGCTCCCATTCTATGCTTTGCAGCGTTGTGATTGGCTCAGGGGGAGCCTGGGTGCTTCCTTCTTCCGGCAGGAGTGGAGGGACAACGTGGGAGAGACGGAGACGCGGCGAGAGTGAATTTTTTTTTAAACCTTCCACACCCCCTCCCAGCTACCCCACCCCGCCACCCTCGGACCGTACTGGCCATCACTGAGCGTGAGCATGACTATTACCCATGGTTCCTCAATACATTTGTTCTGGGTGAGTATGTTAACCACAATTGCATGATCAAGTCCATTATTCAAGCTAATATCCATAACAAAATAATGGCTGACATAAATATTGTGGCTTCAATATCGTTCACAAAAACACCACTCAATAGGGTTTGCATTTTCTATTTTTAACTCTAGTAGGGCGATATTTTTGTAACCCATATTTAGGACATCACATTTTTATCAGACGAAATTTAATATTCTAGTACAGTGATACTCAAAGTACGGCCCGGGGGCCGCGTGCGGCCCTCCTAACCTTCACGTTTGGCCCCTGGGTTAACAGCAGCACTGAGATGCTGTTTACTTCAGACAGCACTAACATTAAGAAAGATGTTAAATAAATGGGGAAGCTTTTATTTACAAGCTAACTGAAGATAAGGAAAATAATCTAATTAAGTATCCTGCAACATTTAACCACCCACTAAGCCCCACTCCCATCCTGCTAGCATCATTGCGGCCCTCGGGCTCACCATGGACCATACTTTGCGGCTGCTCTGAAAATGTTTGTGAGTATCTATGTTCTAGTACCATACCAGTTAGTCCACCGCAAGGGTACCATGGCCTTGACTGTTTCAATTAAGGTGGATGTTCTTGTCCTGCTAATTCTAAATCTCCCTGTTATAGAAAGTGGATGCTTGAATATATACTTTTTAACATCGGGATTTTCTAATAACAGTTTCCTGTAAAATGGAATTAGATGGAATGAAATGTATCAAAATATATACATTTTTGTTACAGTGACCATTCAAGGTGTTCTACATCGTATGAATCTCGTTCTCCACAGGTATGAGAATTGGGATCTCTTTTGGATATAATTATTGAAGTTCCTTTCACTGCAATGCATTCCACTAATTAGACAGTTAAATTCTAACTAACTGTATTATGACTTTAAGTGGAACAGGAATCAATAATAAAGACATTTGTTTTAAAAACATTTTTCACATTCTTTAAACATCCTAGCATGAGTTGTCAGAACATTGCTAGCTAAAATATTGTCTGACAGAACTAGCGTTTCCTAAATATTGTTTACAACATATCATTTTGTTGGGTGTACATGTCTATTAGGTATTTTGTGGTAATCTTTAGAAAAGAATATTTCGCTCAGATGATATTTTGGTAAGAATATTCTGGTGCCATGCACTATTAGGTAAGATTGTGCACTGTACAAAAACGTATCGGTGAGGTTGCTATAATAGATTTTTGCTAATAAACCTACTATGTAATCGATAATTATGAGCAAGGGTGCGACAGAGTTGCACAGCTGAATGACTTGCAATCTTGCATTTTTTTAAAAGCTTTGCAGGCTTTGCTGATTACAAAGCTTTCAAAGTTTAAAAAGGAAGAGTGCCGCGTAAGTAGCCATTCATGGTAGCTGGATACTGCTCCCAGTGCTTCTCAGGCAGGACGGACTCAGGAATTAAAAGCAGCCCAGGGAAAAATGCTCTAACCAGCCCCTTTCCCTTCATCTCCTCATGCAATTTATTTATTTCCATCCATCCATTCTCTTCTTATCTCCACAGTCCTTCTTCTCCCTCTCTGAATGCTTTCCCTCTACCTCCAGCACTCTCTCCTCCTGTCTTCTTCTAGAAGCCCCTCTGTGCCGGCTGCACTTAACCAGTGGGAGCTGGAGAAAGTGTCTGAGCACCAGCAGCAGCCCTGACCTTTCAAAACTGGCCTCCAGGCGCTCCAGCCCACCGGGGAAATTCCCGGTCGAATGATAGGCCAGTCCGGCCCAGTTCTCAGGACTGTGAAGAGTAGAGGGTGGACTGCTGTCACTAAACTGCTTGGAACCTGCAAAACTGCAAACTCCACTGCCCTCAAGTATGACATTTACAGACAGTGATGTTGACCTCGGAAGCGAAAAGTCAGGGGCGTAGCCTGGTCAGTAAGATTGGGGCGGGGGGTGTGAGCTTCAGATTTTCTGACAATCAGGCTAGCATATAATGTTTAAATACATTATACGACAAGTAGAGTACATGAGAGGGGCCTAAGGGGCAGTGGTAAGGGAGAGGAATGAGAATTAGTAGGAGTACTAACAGAGAAAAAACAATATTTTGTAAAATAACCAATATCTTTGAGGACTTTCAAAACTGAAAGGGAGAGAGTGTGTGTTTTTTTCTGTATGTATGTAAACATTACTGGCGAAATCTGACTGGCATCTCACAATACCCAACTGAAAGCACCTGTACCCAACTATTTATCAGAAAATGCATTTATTAGGGGGGTGTAACACCCCAAACTCCCCCCCCGCCCCCGGAAGCTACGCCCACCGCGAATAGTTTTCAGTAGGTGAATAGCTCTATTTTGCAGGCAGGACACACTGCCCACCAGTCGGGTAGCCTAAACTTCACTTTGGGTGAAGTTGGTTAAACCTGGGAAACTTCTTGCTCCTTGAAATGTTCGATGGCGCGGAATTAGCTACTGTCTTAAAATCCTGATTCCAACAATACCGTCCGAAACACAACTTGCAGGATGTCGTCAGACCTGTTGTTGGTCAAGAATCCTAAGAGGCCACAATAGAGCACGCAGCATTGTACAAAAAAACTGTTTCATTCTTATCTTATTCTGTTGTTCTCCTCATATTCTGTAGGTAAAGGCCAAGCTGTCAGCCAGGAGTCTATATCCTGCTGGGTAAAGCACTCAGTAATAAGAAAAATCTAAAATGAAATCCTGTGGGAAGGAGCTGGGTTGTCACTCCAGAATCGTTTAAAAGAAAATACAAAGGCCAAAGAAACTGATAAACAAATAAAATATAAAGGAGAAGCTCAGCAGTCCTGGCACACCAGCCTTGGTACTGAAGGGCACTGTTTTTTAGGTGACTTTGCACATGTGATCAGTCAAAATGCTGTCGCGCACTGTGCAAGACAGCCAATGGATAAGGGGGCTGCTCCAAGTGTATGCTGTGTTGGGTGGAAACAAAACGTGAATGACACTTCATGTATCATGCAAGTGTGCAGTAAGGGTCAGTTATGGCAGATACTCGGGGTCTGGACCACCTTAGGCCTTGTGTGCATTGCAAAGGAGTGAAAACTTGACTCTTTGGTTCACAGGAAGCCTGTTGAATTCTTTCATTGTTGGATTGATAATCTTTATTTCTTTCTTTTTCAGGGAGATATTGGTGGCTTAGGTTTGAATCCGCCATAGCTTTTGTATTTTTTTTTGGGGTGGGGCGCAATGTAGACCATGTTGCAGTAATCCAGTCTAAACAGTGGCAGGACTCATCATTTCTACTCAGTGGCTTTTCTGGAGTAGTGAAAGCATCACAATCTTTTGTTTGGTGTATTTTTGCCACTTTATCCAAACGCTGAGATATTTTTACCTGTTGCATGGATGTTGACACTCCCCACAGGTCTTGCAGCTTTGAGAATTATATACTATTCTCTGAGTTTCTACTTGTCACAGGTGCAAGAAATTGAGTTATTGGTTGAGGTGGGTGGAGCCCCTACTGCAGCAACAATCACAAGCCTTGTAAGAGTGAACCACGAAATTCACTAAATTAACCTGTACTTAACTCTCTGGAGGCTTGCCACAAAAGCAGTCATTCTTAACTTAGAGGGACTGTGGTAAATATTTATGCTACACACACTAACAGAAATAAAATGAAAACACAAGAAAATCCCACACCAATTTAGAAAAATAGAGTAAAATGTAACAAATTATTTGACACCAAAACAAATTAAAAATTAAATTCAACCAGTTGAACCAGAGGTATGAATTTCTAAACATTTTAGTGAAAAAAAGTACCAAAAAGAACAAATTGCCAACTGCGGGTATCTGGTTGCGTGAGACCGGGGCAAAGTCAAAAGTTAAGGCTGACCTCGATGGAGCACGGTTCGACTACACAAGGCGGATTAGGCCTGGTCTTGGCTTACCTTCGTACTTGGAAGAAATTTCTCAGAAAAGTTCCTGAGAAGATAAAGTTCCGAGGGGCATGATAGCCGGTGGTGTCTGAGGAGGAGGTGTCATTGTTGAAGAGTCACTGTGTGGGGTCGTGGTGAAGATTCCTAAATTTGGACTTTGTCACCTTTTTGGAAGTCGAAGATCTCTAGCGGGATGAAGCTGCAGGCTGTACCTGACGAGGGCTCCACGAGGCCAGATACTCTTTGCAAGAGGTCCTGCTGAACAGCATTTGCTGCTGTGGAGATCATAGCAGGAGCTACTGCAAAGCTATCCCAAAGGCAGGCCCACCAGCGATGCACCTCGGGTGGGTAGGGGAGCAGGTAGGTCCTAGTCTCTTGTCGGTACTCAGGCCCCCTTTTGGTGAAAAATGTTCTAAGTCCTAAGTTTCAAGGCAGGAAGAGCACCTTCAGCATCACTTTCAAGTGTCCAGGACTGGTTGGACACCACTTGGGGGCCCGGACTCAATCCAGGCAGAGACCAGGTGTAGGGTTTAAGTAATCTGGAGCTTGTTATGTTCCCTTAGGTCACACAGGAGGCCATCCAACTAACCATTGGAGTCACTCTGATAGTCGTGGGATCAAACAGCAAGGGAGGCCTCAAGCAACAGGGCAATACTCTGAGGTACAAAGCAGGCCTCAAGCAGCAGGGCCGTCCTCTGAAGTACAAGACAGTCATTCTCGGGGTCATCTGCACGTCCAGGAACATATTGAAGAGTGACTCACGAGGTCCAATATTTATACCTTGCGCCTTCCTTTGAAGTGGGGGAATTTCTTAGGCTACCCCACATCTTGTTTTTTGAAAGTTCTTCCCTTCCCCTGCCAAGGCTCCAAGAAGTCTGGGGTGACAAAAGACTAGTGACAAGTTTCTTTGTGTGTGCTGGAGGCAAGCCCTTTGAAATGTAAGTGGGGCAGGGAACAGCTCTACCCCCAACCATCCTGGCAGGATGGCCCATCCTGCCCACACATATTCCCAGTCCCCATTTGTTCACTGTTTGGGCCCAATACTCATTCGCAACATGGGAGCCGTTAACATGCCTAGGCTGCTAGAAACTCCTAGAAGGACTTAGAAGCTTTTAGGCAGGAAAATGCCAACTTTCTAAAAGTGGCATTTTCAAAAATATAATCTGAAATTCGACTTTAGCATTAAAGAGGATTTTAAATTACAATTCATTTGAGTCCAGATATTAAATTTCTACCTGCTCCCAAGCAAACGTCAAAGCTTATTAAATGCAATAAGATAACTCAATGTTATCCTAGGGCAGAGGTAGGCCTTACAGTAGTGAAAACAAATTTAGAGTTTTTCACTCCCAGGGCACATAAAACATAAAAACACACATCCTACTTTTTAAATACAATGTACCCTGTCCTATGGGTTGTTTAGAGCGTACCTTAACAGTCACTTACTTGTATTAAAAGGGAAGGCTTAGGCCTGGCAAAAGATTTATTTTGCCAGGTTGATTGGCAGTTTAGAACTGTACTGCAAGCGGCAATGGCAAGCCTGAAACAAGTCTTAAAGTGCTATTCTAATGGGGGCACAATGAGTGCTGCAGCTCACTAATAACATTTAATTTACAGGCCCTGAGTACATGTAGTACCATATACTAAGAACATATAAGTAAATAAAATGTGCTAATCAGGTGTAGGATAATTTTACCTTGTTTTATGGAGAGAGCAATAGTACTTTAGCACTGGTAAAGTGCAAAGAGTCCTACTGCCAAAAAAAACGAATTAAGAAAAGCAGGAGGGTTGAAGGCAAAATGTTTTGGGGGTTACCCTGCAAAGAGGTTCAAGTCTAACAATGTTTATCTCAGTTTTGGTACATTGAGTCACTGGAGGTTCTCCTTCAAACAGAAGAATGTCAGTAATTTTATTTAGGTGTACCATCCAGTCGGAGGTGGGTCTCTGAAATGCCCTCATAAATCTCATACTCTAATCTATCCTAAGAGACGATCTGCACCAGATGCTGTTTATATATATATAGACCCCTTGAGCACCATGAAAGTGATCCTCCTAAGGTGGTGGTGGAAGATGCTCCCCAGTGCAGAGAATAGACATATCCTATCCAGAAAATACCTCGAACACACTACCGTAGACAGACGAGCTGCTCTCTGATTAACACATCGCCCATTCCGTAAGATAGCCTACACATTGACACCAAGAAAAGCAAAATGTGGTGGGAGGAATGCATGAATTAATTGTGGCTACATCACAGCCCATTGTTATTTTGACCACCATGCCACCTCAGACAGGAACCAGACAGATGCAAATCAGTCTTTGTCCTGCTCCAATGGTAGTAGTCTAGCCTGAACTGCCAGGTCCCTTCTTAACGGGGCCACAAGCAACCCAGACACATTTCGGCCTGTTTGGGAGTCTTCAGCAGGGTGCATAGCCTGTATACTACGTCACAGCAGGGACCCACCTCAGGGCATACCAGTCGTACCTGTCGCACAGAAGAAAACAAAAACGTGGGTGCAGCACCAAACAATTGGGCAAATGCATTTGCACCATTCTTCTGTTTTGTGATATGGAATAGAGCAAAGAGTATGATCTCCAGAGTGTTGTACTTTGGCAAAACATTCATCAATAACCTATTACATCCTCTAATTCGATTTTAAAAATTGAAGTAAAATGGAGGTTTCTAACCCCTTTCAGGGTTAAAAGAAAAAGTAATAATTCTATGTTTGCTATGATTCCAATCAATCAATCAATACATTTGTAAAGCGCACTACTTACTCGTGAGGGTCTCAAGGCGCTGAGGGGAGGGGGGGGGGTGCTGCTACTGCTCGAACAGCCAGGTCTTGAGTAGCCTCCTGAAGGTTAGCAGGTCCTGGGTCTGTCGAAGGAGCAGGGGGAGGGTGTTCCAGGTCTTGGCGGTGAGGTGGGAGAAGGATCTGCCGCCGGTGGTCGCTCTTCGGATGCGGGGGACGGTGGCGAGGGCGAGGTCGGCTGAGCGGAGCTGGCGGTTCGGGATGTAGAAGGTGAGTCGTTTGTTGAGGTAAGCCGGTCCGGTGTTGTGGAGTGCCTTGTGTGCGTGGGTGAGGAGTTTGAAGGTGATCCTCTTGTTGACGGGGAGCCAGTGCAGGTCTCTCAGGTGCTGTGTGATGTGGCTGTGGCGGGGTACGTCAAGGATCAGGCGTGCAGAGGCGTTCTGTATACATTGCAGTCGTTTCAGGAGTTTTGCCGGGGCTCCCGCGTAGAGGGCGTTTCCGTAGTCCAGCCTGCTGCTGACGAGGGCCTGGGTGACTGTTCTTCTTGTTTCGGTGGGGATCCATCTGTAGATCTTGCGGAGCATGCAGAGGGTGTTGAAGCAAGAGGAAGAGACGGCGTTGACTTGCTTGGTCACGGAGAGTGTAGAGTCGAGGATGAACCCCAGGTTGCGTGCGTGGTCGGTGGGTGCCGGTGCTGCTCCCAGTGTTGTCGGCCACCAGGAGTCGTCCCAGGCTGAGGGGTTGGAGCCGAGGATGAGGACCTCCGTCTTGTCTGAGTTCAGCTTCAGTCGGCTGTTCTTCACCCATTCGGCGACGGCCTTCATTCCTTCGTGGAGGTTGGATTTGGCGGTGAGGGGGTCCTTGGTGAGGGAGAGGATCAGTTGGGTGTCGTCGGCGTAGGAGATGATGTTGAGGTCGTGCTGTCGGGCGACGTGGGCGAGCGGTGCCATGTAGACGTTGAACAGTGTCGGGCTGAGGGACGATCCTTGGGGCACGCCGCAGATGATCTCGGTGGTTTCGGAGCGGAACGGGGGGAGGCGGACGCTCTGGGTTCTGCCGGAGAGGAAGGAGGTGGTCCATTCCAGGGCCTTGTCTCGGATCCCTGCGTTGTGGTGGCGTGTGCGTAGGGTGCGGTGACAGACGGTGTCGAATGCGGCTGAGAGATCCAGGAGGATCAGGGCTGTGGTTTCGCCGATGTCCATCAGGGCCCTGATGTCATCAGTGGCGGCGATGAGGGCAGTTTCGGTACTGTGGTTGCTGCGGAACCCGGACTGGGACGGGTCCAGGACATTGTTCTCTTCGAGGTAGCGGGTCAGTTGTCCGTTGACGATCTTCTCGATGACCTTCGCCGGGAACGGGAGCAGGGAGATGGGCCGGAAGTTCGAGGTCTCTCGGGTCCGCCTTGGGTTTCTTGAGTAAGGCGTTGATTTTGGCGTGCTTCCAGCTCTCCGGGAAGGTCGTGGTCTCGAAGGAGATGTTGATGACTTTGCGGAGATGGGGTGCGATGGTGGCGCTGGTGTTGAAGATGTGGTGCGGGCATGGGTCTGACGGAGAGCTGGAGTGGATGGTGTTCATGGTTTTGATGGTGTCGTCGACATTCACGTTGGCCCAGGCGATCAGGGGGTCGACGTCGATGGTGGGCGTGTGGTCTGAGGTGTTGGTGGCTGTCGGGGCGGTCTGGAAGCTGTCGTGGATGTCTGCGATCTTGCGATGGAAGAAGGTGGCGAGGGAGTCGCACAGGTCTTGCGATGGTGGGATGTCGTTGGTGTTGGAGCTGGGGTTGGAGAGTTCCTTTACGATGGTGAAGAGCTCCTTGCTGTTGTGTGCGTTGTTGTCGAGGCGGTCCTTGAAGGAGGTCCTCTTGGCGGATCTGATGAGGTGGTGGTGTCTGCGGATGGCGTTCTTGTGGGCTTCATGGCTGTCCGGTGTCTGTTCGCGGTGCCATTTCTTCTCAAGTTTCTGGCAGGTTTGTTTGGAGGCCTGGAGGTCTGCGGTGAACCAGCTGGCTTTCTGGCCGGTCCGTCTGTTGGAGGGTTTCTTGAGCGGGGCTAGAATGTTGGCGCAGTCGTCGATCCAGTGCCTGAGGTTGCGGGCGGCGGAGTCGGTGTCGGTGAGGTCGGCGGGTGGGCTTCGGGCGAGGGTGGTGTTTAGCTGGTCTTTGGTGACTTTGCTCCAGCTGCGGCAGGGGATCTGTTGAGTGCGGTGGTGCGCGTTGGGTTTCCGGAAGGTGAAGTGGATGCATCGATGGTCGGTCCAGTGGAGTACGGTGGTGTGGCTGAAGGTGACGTGGGAGCTTGCGGAGAAGATGGGGTCAAGCGTGTGGCCGGCGGAGTGGGTGGGCGTAGTGACGAGCTGTCTGAGTCCGAGGTTGTCGATCAGGATGGTGGAGTTGGTGTCTTTGTTGTTCTCGAGGTGGAAGTTCAGGTCCCTGAGGAGGATGTAGTCTGTGGAGGCCAGGGCGTGTGTGCTGACGAGGTCGGCGATGGTGTCGCTGAACTGGAGCCGTGGTCCGGGGGGTCTGTAGAAGAGAGTTCCTCTGAGGGTGGTGTTGGGGTCGGTGTGGATCTGGAAGTGCAGGTGCTCGGCGGTGCTGAGGGTGTCGTCGGTGCTGGTCGAGATCCTGAGGGTGTTCTTGTGGACGATGGCGAGCCCACCTCCAACTCCGTTGGTGCGGTCCCTGCGGGTGATCTTGTAGCCATCCGGGATGGCTATGGCGATGTCTGGAGCCGAGGAGTCGTTCATCCAGGTCTCGGTCAGGAAGGCGACGTCCGGGGAGGAGGTGTCGAGCAGGTCCCAGAGTTCGACGGCGTGTTTGCGTGCGGAGCGGGTGTTGAGTAGTATGCATCTGAGGTGGTTGAGTTCTTTCTTGGCGGGTGGTTTGGCGGCTCGGAGGCTGGTGAAGTTGCAGTTCTGGCAGGGGAAGGGTCCTTGGGTGCGCTTCGGGGTGGCCAGGAAGCAGGTGTGTGATCGTCCGGAGTTGAGTGCGAGGAGGGTGCTGGCGTCGTAGTGGCGTTGGTGGTCGTGTTGGTCGTTGGGACCAGGGGTCCTGGCGCTGGGCGTGGTTCAGGCGCGGACGGGCGCAGATGGGCTTGCCTTACGCGCGCCAGCGGTGCGCCCGCTGCGCGCGGCCGCACAGCGGCCGCCATATATTGGGAGGTGGGAGGGAGGAGCAGCTGGGAGGTGGGAGCGGGGCGACGAATGGGCGGGCAGGGGGGAGGGGCCGCAGGGGATGCAGCGGCGGGAAGGGGGGAGAGCGGGAAACGGGTGGCAGCGAACGGGCACAAAACAAGCACAAGGGGTAACACTGAGCCAAAAATGCAAAAATACAGCAACCACAATAAAGATACAGAAACGAAAATACAGTGGTACAGTGGGAAGCAAATACAGCAGAATGCAAGGCAGACAGGCAAGGGGCAGAGCGAGCGGAGATACTTACGGGGCTCGAACACCCAGCAGCAGCGATGGACTCAGGGGGCAGGGGTACGGCGCAACAGGTGGTGCTGTGCGGCGTGAGGAGCGACCTGCCTGCAAAACAGGGTCAAAAGATTCCAAAAGATTTGAATTTTATTGTTATAAAGTGCAGCAACATCCCACCATACTGATTTATATCAGAAGTAATGTGAAAATCAAATGTTAAAGCAGGAGAATTCAGGGCTTTAAGTGGGATGAAAAAATGGGGGGGTCTCTGAAAAGGGAGCGGCCGATGTAATTAAGGGCGTGACTTAAAAACACTTAAGCTAAATAT
Source organism: Calotriton arnoldi (assembly GCA_963921515.1). Lineage (NCBI taxonomy): Eukaryota > Metazoa > Chordata > Amphibia > Caudata > Salamandridae > Calotriton > Calotriton arnoldi. The sequence goes on along the minus strand of CAWUFW010000919.1, from coordinate 2,023,016 downwards.
CTGTGTTGAGCATAGTGTGCCGCCCGAGTGGTATTTTGCTGTTTCATTGCATCCAGATATATAATAAAACAAGTAACATTACACCTACAACAAGCCAGGACTATTGGCTTTGTCAATGGTCGTTAGTTTCATATGACAATTAAGCAACAACTATGGCTTCATAGCAGTGCTTTAAATGGGAAACAATAAGTGCAGGTACTCATTAAAATGAGCTAGAGGTGTAGTCAGGGGGCGGGGTTAGGGGCGGGCTAAGGGCAAGACATGATGATACTTAACAACTTCTATATTAGTTGCAGCACATACCAAAACACATGAGAAATGTGTTTATATAAACAAAGCAGGTTAACTCATTACACAAAATGAAAGAGAAATGCGATAATATGTTAACATTTCCCTTTTTTTGCAATAGTTGCACCTTCTTAATGTCGTACTGTTAATTGCTGTTTGGTACAATACTATATATTTTTGAGCACGCGAGTAGGAAGAAACTGAAAATACCCCCACGTCGCACCAAAGCTCTTATGGCACCAAGCAAATGAAGCAACTCATCATGACCCTCCCCAAAAGATATCTCTTGTCTCTTCCATCAATCTATCCATTCATCCTTTCATCCTACCATTTACCTGCTGATGTCCACCATTTAACCTTTACATTCTATCGTCTATTCAGTCTTTCATCAATCATTCAGTTTTTCACCATTCCGTCTATCCTCCCTTCATATCCAAACCTATCCATCCATCTCCAAACCTATCCATTCATCCTTTCACTCATCCATCTCTTTATCCACCCTTTCCCTCATCCATCAATCCTTTCGCTCATCCATCCATTAACCCTTTCACTCCTTTATTCTATCCACTCTTTCACTCAATCCCTCCTTTCACTCATCCATCATCCACCCTTTCATCCATCCTCCCTACCTTTCATTCATCCATCCAAACTTTCACTTATCCACCCATCATCCGCCCTTTTATCCAATAATCCACCCTCTTTCACCCATGCATGCTTTCACTCATCCATCCATCTATACATCCACCCTTGCTCACTCAACCATCCACTCACTCATCCACTCACCCACCCAACCACCAACCCTCCTTTTTACGTTATTTATGAATCTTTGTCGCAGAGCAGACATGTACAAACAAAGTGCCACACATTTTCTTTAAAATACCGCCTGAGAGTGTCTTGATTCTCTCGCTCTTTCTTTCACTTTTTTCTTACAAAAAGAAGCATACACACAAACATAGCAGACACACAAAAGACTCAGGTATGATAAAAGCCATCTTTTCTCTTCACCTACCATGGCTTTTTTAATTGCCACCAGGGCCGGACTGGCCGTAGCCTGATTGCCACTGCCAGGGGACTGACATGATTCCTGTGCTTGCAGGAAGGCACAGGATAGTGTGAATGTGATTGACAGCACAGGGCCTGAATGGACCCTGCTCTGTCAAGCACAGCGTGATGGTGAGCACCCGGACATTATTCAAATGAGCTCCGCTGAATAGCTCAGCTGGGGCTCAGATCGGGGATACAGAAGCTGCGCCTTGGTTGCCAGAGACACGTTCTACTCCTGCTCACCAGCACTGCCAATGAGCCTACCTTTTCATGAGTACGGGTACTCTCCAGGGCAGTAGAGAAGTGCCGGTACTCAGAGCGATAAATCTAAGAAGTACCGGTGAGTACCGGCCCATTTAAAGCACTGCTTCATAGTATATAATATCGAAAATAATCCAGTTCTGAAATGATGAGACTGCGAAAGAACTAAAACGAGTCTCTTTGAAGTTACATCAAAGGCTTTGAGCAGCTGTACTGCTGCAGAGATCAGTTGTTTTTTCCACCCTGAGGGTGATGGCAGAAATGGAGCGCCCGCTAGGGACCCGTCTCAGCACCTGCTTTTTAGAACTGCGGGTGCAGAGCACCGGCAAGACCCGGCCCACTTAAAGCCCAGCAGGAGATACATTTAAGTGAAAAGGCGTGTGTTTTTTTATTTTATGACACAAGCAGCATGATGTAACTCGGTTTGCTTTTTCTTTAACACAACGTTAAGGATGGATCGGAATTTCTTTGTTGAACTTTCAGTTAAATGCTTAAAACGATTTGTAATTATAAAGTCTGATTTTACAGGCTACGGTATGTGTTGTGTTAATGCTGTACCCACAAATACTGATGCCGCCAGTTGTGGTGTTTGCTGGGTGCAGATTTAAATCCATGTCAGAATGCTGGATAACATGGTAATGCCACATTTTTCCTGCTCGTTGCTGCAAACCTATGAAAGGACGATTTTCTTTCCCTTCAAAAATTCCTATTGAAAATTGTGCGATGAAAAATGCGGTATTTAACGCACGAGTTCTAATCTCGATTGAGGTGAAAACGCTCGCCTGGGCCTGAATTAGTTTTACTAGGCCGTTTGGTATGAGCGCCTAAATGTGTCATACATATATTTAACAATGGTTCCACAATGTATTTTTCCAGTTGCCCCATGTTGAATAATCTCTTTGTAAATGGGCTACTGTGAAACTTGCCCGCTTCATTCCATACACCACAAGCAGCAAAATCAAGCAAATTGGATTTTCGGTGTTAATTGCACCATTTCAAGGTTTCCATAATGTGGCCGCATAAGACCCTGCCGATAGCGCCCCGAGCCCTATGCGTCAAAGAAAGGTCCCAGCATCCGCTTTGCTGTCCGACCTTTGTGAGGCGCATCGTCAGTGGAGGCTCCGCGAGATTAACATTATCATCTCAAACCAGCCGCAAAAGCCAGCTGTCACCCGCGATTACAGCTCGCGCACGGATGTGTGAGAGGCTTTGTGATTCCGCGATTACCGGGGGGCTCCTCGGCACAGGGGGAGCAGAGGGCCTGTCAGAAGGGGTTTCCAAACTCACCCTCTAAAGCCTAACCAACAGGGGCGAAAGGAGGCGGCTGGAGGTGTGAGGAGCCCCGTTGACTCTTCTGGGAACAAGCATGCGTGGGGGTTGTTGAGAGTGCTTACCACTGTGCCCTGCCACGCCTTGGCAGAGATTCAGTAAAAGGTGTGTGTGTATTCTCGGGGTCCCAGGAGCGTTGAGGCAACCAGGGTGGCAGGCGTGGAGGGCATCTGACCCCATTCAGAGCACCCGGATGCACAAGTGGAAAAGTGGGAGGGGGGAGGATCATGAGGTGAGCCCGACGCCGCTCTCCTCCATCTTGGAGACTGACTGAAGGAGCCAACAGTGTTCCCCATGGTGACCCTGCGGCTCATCTATGGTCGGGCTAGTTTATCAGGGCCAGTGCTTAATTTGTAAAATATTAAGTGCCAGGGCTCTGACCAGGAGGCCACTGCAGCTTGCACCACCCATCGCCCTTGTCATCGCTGCCAAAACAACTACTAATCATCTCTCTCGCATGTAAATGGGACAGTTCAGATTATTCCAGATCCCCAAAGCTAAAGGAATGGCTGGGGAGGCAGATATTTGCAATTTTAATGTATATTGTATTCATAAACAACCGTTGCTCTGCTCATCTCCAAATTAGATGAGCAGCGCCACCATGTGGTAGACTGTTCTATGAATGGTGTTGACAATTAGGTGCTGGTGCTGAGCACCGGAAAGCCCCGGCTCAAATTAAGCACTGATCAGGGCTGTCTCTCCTGCCTCTGACTGATATTATCACCTGCCCACCCCACCTGTACACGCTGCCCAGGTCTCTCTGCATTTACGCCATCAAGGGCACACCAACAACTGACCGGCTCCCACTACTCCAGTCTCTCTCCCACAGCACCGAACCAATGACTACCTTTCCTCCATTTACGAACTTCCTACACCGACTATGGAGCCTTCATGCCCTGCAGCGCCGAGCTACCCCCTTCCCATATTTGGAGCCCAGCACGAGCTCAAGGACAACCCCGGGCTCCAGCATGCCGCCTTCGCCCACCACCACCCGGCCTTTTACCCTTTCGGCCATCACCAGCTCGGGGATCTCTCCAAGCCCTAGATCACCGCCTGTGAGTGCAACAACACCCTGAAGGCCTGGCTAAACGAGCACTGCAAAAACCCCAGCAATGGAGAGATCTTGCTCTATAAATATCTAATATATATTTGTCCAACCATAATCGCTTCAACTTTTCTTGAAATGTAATCTTGAGTGAATTTGCAACTTGTATATATGTAACTCTAACCACTAGTATATGTAGTAGACATATGTACTTTACTAACATTCTTATGTGAGTTGAGTTTATCTGTTTCGTATCTTTTATGTAATTCATGTACCCTGAAGTCCTTATGTAATGTAACTGGTTCTATTGTAAAGGGCTCTGACACCTTCGGGTAAAGTGTGCGCTATATAAAGACGCACTAAAAAAAAAAAATTAAATAAACAAATAAGAAGCATGCAGGACAGCAACCTGTACTGTACCTGTCTTGTGTGTGAAGGAATCTTGTACTGTTGCTGTCCATGCTGTACCGTGTGTGTGCATGCCTGTGTGTGTGCGCATTGACACTGCCCATTTTGTATCTTTCCTGTGTGTGTGAGACAGCAGAGTGAATTTGTACTGCGATGCTGTGCGTGTTCTGTGTAAGTGAGGCTTGCACGCCCTCTGCACATACTATTTACCTAGGGCTTCATTTAGCCCTTAAAGGGCAGCCTGTGGCCTGCAGGAAAGCGGAGGCTGTGGCCTCCGCTATCCCAGCAGAGGCTTGGCTGCCCTGTTTATATGGGTAATTGTAAGGAAAATTTTCTTTTTGCATGATCACCCCTAAAGTTTAAACTGATGTTGCTGGTTGTTTCACTCTCAAAGTGCGCAGAGGCCTGCTAACAAGACCTCACACCAGTGCTCTGACCCTTAAAAGCTATATATATGTCTGATTAGTTCAATCACAGTTGGCATACATTAACTTACTTATAAGTCCCTAGTGTATGATACCAGAGGTACTCAGGGCCTGTAAGTTAAAGTGTCCCTTGTGGACTGCAGCACTTATTGTGCCACGACAAGAGTGACAAAGAAAAGCAAGACTCCCAGTCTACTAGTTTTCAAACTGTAACCCGGCTTTGCATTAATGGCAAAGTCAAGACCTTCCTTTGAATAAGTATAAGTCACAGCTAAAGTATAAATTAGCCCTATGGCAGGGTGCTCTTTATTAAAACGTAGGACATGTGCCTTAATAGTAAAAATCGCAAATTGACATTTATACTGTGACAGGGCTAGTAGCCCCATTGGCGAATACAGGGTTACATGCTGACAACTTAGCTGTGCTAACTCCTGAATGGGACAACTAAAGTTGCTACTTCAAGGTATCAAAATAATCAATTTCTGGGCACAAAAGTGGCACCCTTGGCACAAAGACCTCAGATCACATCTGCACTGGAGAGAGGGTCTGAAGGACTGCCCTGCTGTTCTCTGGACTTGATAAAGAGACTGCACCAAAGACTTGACTGCACCTGCTCCTCCTGGGCTAGCAAAGTGATGACTGTGCCTGTGGTGCCCTGTTCGCGGAAAAGTTATCCCCGACCCCAGACCGGAGTGACTCCAAGAGTCAGTTGGCTGACATCCTCTTACAGCTACAGGGCCACAAAAGCTCAATATGCCTGCCTTGGCAAGTTGGTAGCCACAATCGCTTTATTCCCACATAGAGAGTAGGGGGTACTACCTCAAGTAGATCCCCTTACAGAAACCTGTAACACACAAAACTACTTAAGGTTATTTCACGTCCCTGCTAAACTTTAGTAGTTAGTTTAGAAGTTAGGGCTTCTTTCGAAGACGATCATCAAAAGATTTTTGAGAGGTCGTCTCACCCTTAGCTTATCAAGGCATGTTAATCATTTGACGACCTCTCACACTGGAGTAGGAAGAATGCCACCCCAGCGGACTCAACTGAGGGCAGCTACTCTTAACCCTGGGCGTTCTTAGAAATCTGTTGCCAGGCCAATGGCTTGGGGTCCTGTTGATTCGGCAGAAAAATAATTTGTTAACAATACCTAGAGGTATACTCAAAACCTACTTTAATAACGAGTAGCTTTGGAACCTGGCGAAATTTAAGAGGAGAGAAGCATACGGTATTTACCAAACTTGGTAATTTCTAGCGTGTTAAACACCAAAATCTGTATTTTATTCCCCAGAGTCTCGTAATAGGTGTTAATTATTGTACCGGATAAATAACGTACAATGTGGTATTGTTATTTATCAGATGTGATAAATAGCACCTATTCTTTAATCAATGCCTAAGTGTCAGAGCATATGTGTATCAAGCATCCTGTCAGGCCATATTGGCACCGTCTGAGTTGGACCAATGTTACATGTCTAATGATTATTGAGATGATGATATGCATTAAACCAATATGGAGATGGTCCTGACACCATGGAAACGGGACCTACTGACCTCCGGTCGACGGTCCCGACCGCCTGATTTGGATGCGACCGAACACTGTTCGGTCGCATTCTGACATTTCCCTATGGGAACATGTGTTACGGCCGTAAACCAGCAATAGTACATGCTCCCATAGGAAAATGGGGGGTGGTGTTAATCCCTCAAGGTGCCTGCCACGGGGTGCAGGGATTAACATCGGGTTGACCCCCAACCGGAGGCCGCGCACACAAGGGGGCCTGCTAGGGGCCCCCGAACACACAACCCTTCCGGAAACCGTGCATCATAATCCCAAGGGTGAAAAGTCCATCTTTTGGGATTACTGGCCGGCCTCCCACTGGCTGACGTGCTCCTTGAGCCCGTCGGAAGCCAGCCGGAATGATCGACCGGTTTCAATTCTGACCGACTGATTCATAATCAGCCGGTCGGAATTGAAACTGACGTTGGCGGTCGGAAAGCCTCCGACCTTTCTTTCCGATCGCCATCGTAATAAGCCCCATAGTTGTTAACCCCTTCGCCGCGGTGCGAATTCTGCCGTGGCGCGGGGGGGCTAGGGGGTGAGCGCGGCGCTTCGGTGCTCATGACGGCTCCACGCCGTCATGAGTCACGGGCGGCGTGTGCTCATGACGGCGTGGTTCCGTCATGACCACGCCCGCTCATTAATTCGCCCGCACAGGTGGGGAATTAGTCCCGCGTGGGCGGAGCGGCAGCGGCATGACGGAACCACGCCATCATGAGCACACGCCGCCCGTGACTCATGACGGCGTGGTTCCGTCATAAGCACTCAAGGGGTTAATTAAGAAAGACGGTTTTGGTAAGACAGTGTGGTCCATGAGGATGAACGGAGTATAGATGAGGCCACCTGGTCCATATTGTACGTTTGGAGTGCAGAACGTCCTGCAAAGGTATTGCGGTCATATTTTGAATGGGTCTGAGTTGTGACAATGATGTGTATCAACATGATAAGGAAAAATAAGTCCTTAATTTGAACCGTCAAGTAAATGGCTGTGTTATCAAATTAAAGTTGAGAGCGCGACTGGACAGGATTCATACACATATTGAGGGGAATGTGGAAGAGAACACATTTTTTGCTATTCGTTAACCCTTTCGGTGCTCATGACGGAATGGTTCCGTCATGAGCACCAGTGCTCCTGTGCTCATGACGGAACCATTCCATCATGAGGACAGGGGCACGAAATCCCTCTGCTGTAAACAGCAGAGGGATTTCCATTTTTTTTTTGGAACTTGGGAGGTGGGGAAGAGCTTCCCCAACCTCCGAGGCCCTTCCCTGGTTTTCAATTCAATGACGATCGCGCGCATGGCGCGCTGTCGTCATTAGATTGAAAACGAAACTGAAACTTAGTTTCAGTTGCAGTGTTTCAGTACTTGTGGGGCTATCTCAGCCCCCCGAGCACCGAAACACTTGGGAGCAGTATCGTTGGAAAGGGGAGAATCTCCCCTTTCCAATGGTACCCTTCCCTAGTGGATCCCTGCTTGGGGATCACCCCAGGAGGGCGATCCCAAGCAGGGATCCACCCACTAGCACCAAGAAGGGGGGAGAGGCCCCTTGGGCAAGGGCTTTTGCTCCCCCATATGTTTTTGGGAACAAAAGTCTTTCTGCCCCCCCTGGGGGGCAGATGGGGGCAGCAGCCCCCAATCTGCCCCCAGGGGGGAAGAAAGCCCACTAGAAACCAGGGATTATTATTTTTTATTGACGTTGGGGTGGGGGCTGCCCAAAAAGGGCATGGCAATGCCCCCACCCCCCCAGAGAAATGTCAGTCTTTCGGCCCCCCCGGGGCGGCAGAAAGCCCACTAGAAACCAGGGATTTTTTTTATTGACGTTGGGGTGGGGCCTGCCCAAAAAGGGCATGGCAATGCCCCCACGCCCCCAGATAAATGTCAGTCTTTCTGCCCCCCAGGGAGCAGATGGGGCAGTAGCCCCCAATCTGCCCCCGGGGGGGCAGAAAGCCCACTAGAAACCAGGGATTTTTTTTATTGACGTTGGGGTGGGGGCTGCCCAAAAAGGGCATGGCAATGCCCCCCCCAGAGAAATGTCAGTCTTTCTTCCCCCCTAGGGGGCAATCAGGGGCAGTAGCCCCCAATCTGCCCCCCGGGGGGCAGAACGCCCACTAGAAACCAGGGATTTTTTTTTTATTGACGTTGGGGTGGGGGCTGCCCAAAAAGGGCATGGCAATGCCCCCCCAGAGAAATGTCAGTCTTTCTGCCCCCCAGGGTGCAGATGGGGGCAGTAAAGCCCACTAGAAACCAGGGATTTTTTTTATTGATGTTGGGGTGGGGGCTGCCCAAAATGGGCATGACAATGCCCCCACCCCCAGTGAAATTCCAGTCTTTCTGCCCCTCCCCGGAGGCATATTGGGGCAATAGCCCCTTATCTGCCCCCCGGGGGGGCAGAAAGCCCACTAGGCCTCAGGAATTTTTAATTTTTAATTCAGGGTTGAGGTCAGCCCAGAATGGGCATGCCAATGCCCACACCTCCCCCAAACAATGCCACAGTCTTTCTGCCCCCCCCGAGGGGCGGATGGGGGCAGTGGCCCCTGATCTGCCCCCGGGTGGGACAGAAAACCCACTAGGCGCCAGCGATTACGCTGGCTTTTTTTATGCGTGGTGGTGGGGGTTGCCCAGAACGGGCATACCAATGCCCCCACCCCCCAAAAACATAGCCACAGTCTTTCTGCTCCCCTTGGGGGCATATCGGGGCAACCCCCCACCGATCCCTCCCCAGGGCGGCAGAAAGCCCACTAGGCACAGACTTGTTTTTAGCAATGTGCCTACCTGTGGATTTTGGGCCCTAGCGCAGCCGGCACAAAGGGAAACCTTGCAAACCTGTAAATTTTTTAAAACTAGATACCAAGGGGAATCCAGGATGGGGTGACTTGTGTGCCTCTCAACAGGTTCTGTTACCCAGAATCCCTTGCAATCCTCAAACTTAGTTAAAAAAAACACATTTTACCTCACATTTCTGTGATGGAAAGTTCTGGGATCTGCGTGGATCCACAAAATTCCACCTACCCCGCATTCCCCAAAGTCTTCCGAGAAAAATGGTACCTCACTTGTGAGGGTAGGCCTAGTGCCCGTGACAGGAAACGGCCCAAAACGCAACGTGGACACACCACATTTTCACAGGGAAAACGGACCCTTTTTTGGCAAAGTGCCTAGCTGTAGATTTTGAACCCTAGCTCTGCCAGCACCTAGGGGAACCTAGCAAACCTATACATTTTTGAAAACTAGACACCCAGGGGAATCCAGGATGGGGTGACTTGACTGGCTCTCACCAGGTTCAGTTACCCAGAATCCCTTGCAAACCTCATAATTTGTCAAAACCCCCCACATTTTCCTCACATTTCTGTGGTGGAAAGTTCTGGAATCTGTGTGGATCCACAAAATACCACCCACCCCGCATTCCCCAAAGTCTTCCGAGAAAAATGGTACCTCACTTGTGTGGGTGGGTCAAGTACCCGAGACAGGCAAGGGCCCAAAACCTATTGAGGCAACATCAAAATTACCTATCACAAAACAACCTGGTTTTGCAAGCGGGGTCCCATGAGTTTTTGGCCCCGGGCTCGGCGGCCATCTAAGGAAACCTACCAAACCCACACATTTCTGAAAACTAGACACCCGGGGAATCCAGCAAGGTATGCCTTGCATGGGTCCCCCAACATTTCCCTACCCAGAATCCCCTGGAAACTTCAAATTTTGTTGAAAAAATAATTTTGTTCTCCTATTTGTGTGGGAAAGTTGTAGGATCAACTTGCTGACACAAATTTCCTACCACCTAGCATTTCCCCAGGTCTCCTGATAAAAATGGTACCTCACTTGTGTGGGTAGGCATAGTGGCTGCAACAGGAAATGGCCCAAATCGTACTGTGGAGACTACAAAATTACCTATAACAAAACTACCTGGTTTTGGGGGGGCACCTTGAGTTTTGGCCCCGGGCTCGCCGCTATCTAGGGAAAACTACCAAACCCACACATTTCTAAAAACTAGAGACCCTGGGGAGTCCAATGAGGTATGGCTTGCGTGGATCCCCCAACGTTTCTCTACCCAGAATCCCCTGCAAACCTCAAATTTAGCTGAAAAAACCCACATTTTTCACATAGTTTTGTGTGGAATCACCATAGCGGCACAAATGTCCTACCCCACAGCGTTCTCCTTAGTGTCCCGAGTAAAATGATACCTCACTTGTGTGGGTGTCCAATGCAGAATTGGCTAAAAACGTATTTAAAAAAAATTGTAGCGCTTAGAATTCTCTGTGCTATACCCTTATTCCCTATGTTTTTGGCTCTTCCCAGTCACAGGCCCTTGCCCCACCCACACAAGTGAGGTATCATTTTACTCGGGAGACTGAGGGGAACGCTGTGGGGTAGGACATTTGTGCCGGCACGGTGATTCCACCCAAAAATATGTGGAAAATGTGGTTTCTTTCAGCAAAAATTGAGGTTTGCAGGGCATTCTGGGTAGGTTAACGTTGGAGGATGCACGCAAGCCATACCTTGCTGGACTCCCCCGGGTGTCTAGTTTTCAGAAATGTGTGGGTTTGGTTGTTTCCCAAGATGGCCACCGAGCCCGGGGCCAAAATCCCAGGTGACCCCCCTTGCAAAACCAGGTTGTTTTGTGATAGGTAATTTTGATGTCTCCTCAATACGTTTTGGGCACTTGCCTGTCGCGGGTACTTGACCCACCCACGCGAGTGAGGTATCATTTTTATCGGGAGACCTGGGGGAACGCTGGGTGGTAGGAAATTTGTAGATCCCAGAATTTTCCCACACAGAAATTTGAGAAAAAAGTGATTTTTTTCAGCTAAATTTGAGGTTTGCAGGGCATTCTGGGTAGGAAAACGTTGGGGGATCCACGCAAGCCATACCTCGCTGGACTCCCCCAGGTGTCTACTCTTCAGAAATGTGTGTATGGTAGCTTCCCAAGATGGCCGCCGAGCCCGGGGCCAAAAACCCAGGTGACCCCCCTTGCAAAACCAGGTTGTTTTGTGATAGGTGATTCTGATGTCTCCTCAATACGTTTTGGGCCCTTGCCTGTCGCAGGTACTTGACCCACCCACGCGAGTGAGGTATCATTTTTATCGGGAGACCTGGGGGAACACTGGGTGGTAGGAAATTTGTAGATCCACGTAGATCCCAGAACTTTCCCACACAGAAATTTGAGAAAAAAGTGATTTTTTTCAGCTAAATTTGAGGTTTGCAGGGCATTCTGGGTAGGAAAACGTTGGAGGATCCACGCAAGCCATACCTTCCTGAACTCCCCCGGGTCTCTAATTTTCAGAAAGGTGTGGTTTTGGTAGGTTTCCCTAGATGGCCGCCAAGCCCGGGACCAAAAACTCATGTGACCCCGCTTGCAAAACCAGGTCATTTTCGGATACATAGGGGTCATCTGAGTTTTTGGTCCCGGGGTCGGCAGCCATCTAGAGAAACCTACCGAACCCACACATTTCTGAAAACTAGCAACCCAGGGGAGTCCAGGGAGGTATGGCTTGCGTGGGTCCCCCAACATTTTCCTACCCAGAATCCCCTGCAAACCTCAAATTTTGATGAAAAAAATCACTTTTTCTCAAATTTCTGTGTGGGAAAGTTCTGGAATCTACGTGGATCCACAAATTTCCTACCACCCAGCGTTCCCCCAGGTCTCCCGATAAAAATGGTACCTCACTCGCGTGGGTGGGTCAAGTACCCGCGACAGGCAAGGGCCCAAAACGTATTGAGGAGACATCAAAATAACCTATCACAAAACAACCTGGTTTTGCAAGGGGAGTCACCTGGGTTTTTGGCCCCGGGCTCGGCGGCCATCTTGGGAAACCTACCAAACCCACACATTTCTGAAAAGTAGACACCCGGGGAATTCCAGGGAGGTATGGCGTGCGTGGATCCCCCAACGTTTTCTTAACCAGAATCCCCTGCAAACCTGAAACTTTGCTGAAAAAAATCACTTTTTTCTCAAATTTCTGTGTGGGAAAGTTTTGGAATCTCTGTGGATCCACAAATTTCCTACCACCCAGCATTCCCCCACGTCTCCCGATAAAAATGGTACCTCACTCGCGTGGGTGGGTCAAGTACCCGCAACAGGCAAGGGCCCAAAATGTATTGAGGAGACATCAAAATGACCTATCACAAAACAACCTGGTTTTGCAAGGGGGGTCACCTGGGTTTTTGGCCCCGGGCTCGGCGGCCATCTTGGGAAACTACCAAACCCACACATTTCTGAAAAGTAGACACCCGGGGGAGTCCAGCAAGGTATGGCTTGGGTGGATCCCCCAACGTTTTCCTACCCACAATGTCCTGCAAACCTCAAATTTAGCTGGAAAAAACCACATTTTCCACATATTTTTGGGTGGAATCACCATGCCGGCACAAATGTCCTACCCCACAGCGTTCCCCTTAGTCTCCCGAGTAAAGTGATACCTCACTTGTGTGGGTGGGGCAAGGGCCTGTGACTGGGAAGAGCCCAAAACATAGGGAATAAGGGTATAGCACAGAGAATTCTAAGCGCTACATTTTAAAAAAAATATGTTTTTAGCCAATTCTGCATTGGACACCCACACAAGTGAGGTATCATTTTACTCAGGACACTAAGGAGAATGCTGTGGGGTAGGACATTTTTGCCGCCATGGTGATTCCACACACAAATATGTGGAAAATGTGTTTTTTTTCAGCTAAATTTTAGGTTTGCAGGGGATTCTGGGTAGGGAAACGTTGGGGGATCCACGCAAGCCATACCTCATTGGACTCCCCAGGGTGTCTAGTTTTCAGAAATGTGTGGGTTTGGTAGGTTTCCCTTGATGTCGGCGAGCCCGGGTCCAAAACCCCAGGTGCCCACCCCCCCAAAACCAGGTAGTTTTGTTATAGGTAATTTTGAAGTCTCCACAGTACGATTTGGGCCATTTCCTGTTGCAGCCACTATTCCTACCCACACAAGTGAGGTACCATTTTTATCGGGAGACCAGGGGGAACGCTGGGTGGTAGGAAATTTGTGTCAGCCCAGTGATCCTACAACTTTCCCACACAGAAATGTGAGAAAAATTGATTTTTCAACAAAATTTGAGGTTTGCAGGGGATTCTGGGTAGGAAATGTTGGGGGACCCACCAAGCCATACCTTGCTGGACTCCCCGGGTGTCTAGTTTTCAGAAATGTGTGGGTTTGGTAGGTTTCCTTAGATGGCCGCCGAGCCCGGGGCCAAAAACTCATGGGACTCCCTTGCAAAACCAGGTTGTTTTGTGATAGGTAATTTTTATGTCGCCTCAATAGGTTTTGGGCCCTTGCCTGTCGCGGGTACTTGACCTACCCACGCGAGTGAGGTACCATTTTTATCAGGAGACCTGCGGGAACGCTGGGTGGTAGGAAATTTGTGGATCCACGTAGATTCCAGAACTTTCCCACACAGAAATGTGAGGAAAAAGTGATTTTTTTCAGCTAAATTTGAGGTTTGCAGGGGATTCTGGGTAGGGAAATGTTGGGGGACCCATGCAAGCCATACCTTGCTGATCTCCCCCGGGTGTCTACTTTTCAGAAATGTGTGGGCTTGGTAGGTTTCCCTAGATGGCCGCCGAGCCCGGGGCCAAAAACTTATGGGACCACCCCTTGCAAAACCAGGTTGTTTTGTGATGGGTAATTTTGATGTTGCCTCAATAGGTTTTGGGCCCTTGCCTGTCTCGGTACTTGACCCACCCACACAAGTGAGGTACCATTTTTCTCGGAAGACTTTGGGAAATGCGGGGTGGGTGGAATTGTGTGGATCCACGCAGATTCCAGAACTTTCCACCACAGAAATGTGAGGAAAATTTGTTTTTTTGGACAAATTGTGAGGTTTGCAAGGTATTCTGGGTAACAGAACCTGGTGAAAGCCAGTCAAGTCACCCCATCCTGGATTCCCCTGGGTGTCTAGTTTTTAAAGATGTATAGGTTTGCTAGGTTTCCCTAGGTGCCGGCAGAGCTAGGGTTCAAAATCTACAGCTAGGCACTTTGCAAAAAAAGGGTCAGTTTTCACTGTGAAAATGTGGTGTTTCCACATTGCGTTTTGGGCCGTTTCCTGTCGCGGGCACTAGGCCTACCCACACAAGTGAAGTACCATTTTTCTCAGAAGACTTTGGAGAACGCGGGGTGGGTGGAATTTTGTGGATCCACGCAGATTCCAGAACTTTCCACCACAGAAATGTGAGGAAAATGTGGGATTTTTTACAAATTTTTAGGTTTGCAAGGGATTCTGGGTAATAGAACCTGGTGAAAGCCAGTCAAGTCACCCCATCCTGGATTCCCCTGGGTGTCTAGTTTTTAAAGATGTATAGGTTTGCTAGGTTTCCCTAGGTGCCGGCAGAGCTAGGGTTCAAAATCTACAGCTAGGCACTTTGCAAAAAAAGGGCCAGTTTTCACTGTGAAAATGTGGTCTTTCCACATTGCGTTTTGGGCCGTTTCCTGTCGCGGGCACTAGGCCTACCCACACAAGTGAGGTGCAATTTTTCTTGGAAGACTTTGGGGAACGCGGGGTGGGTGGAATTTTGTGGATACACGCAGATTCCAGAACTTTACACCACAGAAATGTGATGAAAATGTGTTTTTTTGGACAAATTGTTAGGTTTGCAAGGGATTCTGGGTAACAGAACCTGGTGAGAGCCAGTCAAGTCACCCCATCCTGTATTCCCCTGGGTGTCTAGTTTTCACAAATGTATAGGTTTGCCAGGTTTCCCTAGGTGCTGGCAGAGTTAGGGTTCAAAATCTCCAGCTAGGCACTTTGCAAAAAAAGGGTCTGTTTTCACTGTGAAAATGTGGTGTGCCACGTTGTGTTTTGGGCCGTTTCCTGTTGCGGACACTAGGCCTCCCACACAAGTGAGGTACCATTTTTCTCGGAAGACTTTGGGGAACGGGGGGTGGGTGGAATTTTGTGGATCCACGCAGATTCCAGAACTTTCCGCCACAGAAATGTGAGGAAAATGTATTTATTTGGACAAATTTTGAAGTTTGCAAGGGATTCTGGGTAACAGAACCTGGTGAGAGCCAGTCAAGTCACCCCATCCTGGATTCCCCTGGGTGTCTAGTTTTTAAAAATGTATAGGTTTGCTAGGTTTCCTTAGGTGCCGGTAGAGCTAGGGTTCAAAATCTACAGCTAGGCACTTTGCAAAAAAAGGGTCCGTTTTCACTGTGAAAATGTGGTGTGTCCACATTGCGTTTTGGGCCATTTCCTGTCACGGGCACTAGGCCTACCCACACAAGTGAGGTACCATTTTTCTCAGAAGACTTTGGGGAACGCGGGGTGGGTGGAATTTTGTGGATCCACGCAGATTCCAGAACTTTCCACCACAGAAATGTGAGGAAAATGTGGGATTTTTTACAAATTTTTAGGTTTGCAAGGGATTCTGGGTAATAGAACCTGGTGAAAGCCAGTCAAGTCATCCTGGATTCCCCTGTGTGTCTAGTTTTCAAAAATGTATAGGTTTGCTAGGTTTCCCTAGGTGCCGGCAGAGCTAGGGTTCAAAATCTACAGCTAGGCACTTTGCAAAAAAAGGGTCAGTTTTCACTGTAAAAATAAAGTGTGTCCACGTTGCGTTTTGAGCCGTTTCCTGTCGCGGGCACTATGCCTACCCACACAAGTGAGGTACCATTTTTATCGGGAGACTTAGGGTAACACAGAATTGTAGAGCAACTGTTATTACCTATTGACTTTCGATGCATTTCTGCCTTCCAAATGAAAGACAATGTGTAAAAAATAAGTCATTTTGAAAAATGACCTATAATTCTCATGCTAGTATGGGTACTCACAATTTCGGAAATGTGCAAATATCTACTGTTTCTAAACTCTATATTTTGTTCCAATTTCAGAAATACATAGGTGTCTTTCATACCGATTTTTCCATGTATATATTTTCCTAAATTAATTGCTATATACCCGGTACATAATAAAAAACCATTGCAAGACGCTGCTCAGTTATTGGCTCTGGGTTCGTCGGGTTCTTGGTGAACCTACAAGTCCTATACATCCCCACAACCAGAAAGGTCCAGCGGATGTAACGGTATATTGCTTTCAAACAGCTGTCATAATTAGAAGAAGTTACAGGTGAAAACGTTGACACAAATGGCTGTTTTTTTTCAACTAATTTTCAATTTTTCCTATATTCAACTGTTAGTTTCTATAAAGAAACCTTGAAGGATCTACACAAATGACCCCTTGCTGAATTCAGAATATTGTCTAATTTTTTAAAATGTATAGCTTTCCAAGATCAATTATTGCTTTCATACCCATTTCTACCATTAACTGGAAGGAGGTTGAAAGCACAAAAAATAGCAAAAATAGGCTATGTCCCAGAAAAATGCCCAAACTGTGTAAAAAATGTTGGTTTTCTGACAAAAGTCTGCTTGTCCCTGAAAGCTGGGAAGATGGTGATTTCAGCACAACAACCCCTTTGTTGATGCCATTTGCAGGGAAAAAATCAGACGCTTTCATCTGTTGCCCTTTTTTCCCATTTAAAAAAAAAAAAAAAAACATTTAGCTATATTTTGGCTAATTTCTGGGTCCCCTCCAGGGGAATCCACAAACCCTGGGTACCTTTAGAATTCCCATGATTTTGGAAGAAAAGGACGCAAATTTGGCGTGGATACCTTATGTGGTCAAAAAGTTACAGGGGTCTAAGCGCGAACTACCCCAAATAGCCAAAAAAAAGGCTTAGGACAGGGGGGGAAAAGGCCTAGCAGCGGAGGGGTTAAATAACATTTGTGATGTGCATCGATGTTTTTGTGAGTAAATAGAGAGGATATACTTTGTAATGCATCTGGTTATTGTACTGGACTGTAGAAAAATGTACACAAATTTAAAATAGAGCATTCATGCAGTATAGAGCAATTATCTAAGGTGTTCTAATATGTTCCAGCAGAAATGGATGTCATATTCATTAATATTGTTATTTTACACAGAATCTGTGTTATGCAACGTTATCAATAATCACAGTTTCTGATCAAATCCAGAAATAATCTCAGATACAGTAACATAATATATCCATAATAATGCAAATTGTAGGAAGGTTTACAGATTATTTACAGCCATTGTATCACTTATAGTGTATCTGAATGTCAGATGCATAATTACAATAACTAACGGAGTAAAAGTTGCACAAGGCGTTATCAATAAGTGTAGCTTCATAACAAAACGCATAATATTCCTTGATACAGTCATGTTTTATCAGCATTATAATGCAAACTGTCAGGAGATATTTATACTGATTTACACAGATCTTAGGTTCTATAGGTCACATTTTGGATGGAATTCCCTCAGCAGGAAAGTGTTTGGAATGTCTACCCTACTTATATTCTGATGTATTCAAATTTTCATTCTCACAATAGGCCGTGGCTTAAGAACCACAATTAAAGAACTTTCTTAAGAGGTGTGGGAATCTCACAAAATGTGTTGCCTAATGCATCTGGAGTACAATCTTGAGTGTCATACCTTTTTAAACAGACCCTTCATTAGCAGAGAGAATAACTGAAATCTGTAAGTGACAAGATAACAAGGAAACCTATGTAGACTTAGTATATTGAAAGATATCTAGATTCCCACACAGGCTTACTCCTGATACAGAGGTACGCGGAGCAGTAGGTATGTATTATTATGTGTTTGTGGACTTACACAGTATACATTAAGGCTCAGGCTAGGGCTGGCTTTAGCACTGGTGGCGCCGGTGAGACAATAAGTTTTGGTGCCCATGACCGCCTCCTCGGATTCTCTCACTACCACCCGGCAAAAGTGCCCCTCATCTCTCCAATCATAAGTTATTGCTAAACACAGGGCCCCCCTGAGGTCAGCACCCCCTCCACAGGTCAGTGCCCCCTCCACAGGTCAGCGCACAGTGCGGCCGCACCTGTCGCACTGTCCTAAAGCTGGCCCTGGCTCAGGCTATAGGTACTCAGAGCATGCGTAAGAGGGATGGCTCTCCATGGGATTAAGCACACACATGGCACCACAGTAGAGCAGTGTTGTCATGGAAACAGGCATGCTTCACAGAAAGCTACATTGGCGTGGCACATCCAAAGCGCGTGATCTCTCTCACCTGTAAATGCTGATTTACCAGCTGTTATGATTTTAGGGGTGTGGTGGTATACCTATAAGATCTAAACGCAGATTAACTTAGCCCCATGTTTTTCCAAACACATTTTGGAAGTAGTGGAGCAAGTGATGATAGATACCTAGATGCCATTATGTATTTGATTTCCTGTATCAAAGGTGTTTGGTGTACATAGTATGCCACCAGATTGGAAAATTATATGAACAGTTAATATGAACATGTAGATTTCACGGACAATCACAATAAAGTGAAATATGCTGTATTAGACAGAGCTTTTAAATTTAAATATTCAAAATGGAACCACTAAGTAAATTTTAGTGTAAAATTCTATTGTAAGTCTCCACTTTTCCAAATGCCCACCTCAAATAAGACGGCAGTAATAGATATTAACAAAATGCTGCCACAATCCCTATTACAAAATTATTGTAGACCTTAAAAGTACAAAAGCGGAATGAGCATAAGGCCTGTTCAACCTTAGCCTTAAAATCAGTCATAAGAACAAACAGGTGCAGACAGTTCCCTAGCAGGTGTGCCTGGGTCAGTAGTCATGAATCTCGCGTTTACAAACCACAGCTGACAACTGCAGAAGGAATGAACTCATGAAAGGGAAGGCAGCTGTGCAGAGGGAGAGAAACACGGACAGCTGTTGGCAATCATTGAGCATCACTGCATTCAGGATGCAAACAGAGAACATGGAAGAGCTGTGGGTGGCACCAAATAGGGCAGAAATGCGGCAGAATCCTAATGTTGGTAACAATTATAGCTGGCACAGGGCAAAATATGTATATACCATGTACAATTTTTACCCACATGTAATATTAGACATCCAATAAGAAACCGTGGAGAAGTATACAGAAAGAATGTTGCTTAATCCCTGCTGCTAAACCGGCCACCATCTTCCTTATCTTGGCCTTTGGGGCATTCAAAAGCACAACAGCAACATCACACAGCGGCGGCTCCTCCACTATGGTGGAGGAGCGTCGTCCCCCGCCAGCTGCCTCAAAACAGCGTTTTATTATCGTTTTATTTTTCCTTTCCTGCTGAGTCTAAATATTGGCAACTTTTGGAATGTATGTGGGTTCCAATGCGCCCCCATGCCAATGTTTGCAAATGGCCGCTGTCACACCACCGTAGGGGAGGATTTGGCCCTGTGGTAGGTCATAACGGGATCGAAACTCTTCGAATGGAAGGAGCACGCCATCTTCAAAGAGAGACCCAAGTGTTGATGCACTCGCCTCCACCCAATACGTTATCATATTCCAGTCTCCCCCATGCGGTAGCACCTCCAGGAATTTCAAGGGAATATCTGGGGAGTAAGGCTGTTGTATTCGCGCCCATCTTAGACTTCGGGTCCAACAGAGGCGCATCACTCGAAACTCAGTGGGGTCAGTTCACCAAGGACAGGGAAGCTGGAAAAGCACCCTGATCAAACTTGGAAGATCAGGTACAGATGGTCCCATCTTCCTCCCAGGGGTATGTATGCCAGCGATCCACTGTGTGAACCATTGTAGTTGTGCTGCCAAGTAGTACGCTTCGAAATCAGGAACACCCAGAACGCCCTCCTCTCTAGATCACTGCATTGTGGACAATGCCACCCGCCTCCAGCCCGTGCCCCAAAGGAAGCCTGTGATAAGCGCGTCAATATGCCGGAATAGTGTCAGAGGGACCCAGATCGGCAATACCACAAATAAATACAACAGGCGGGGAAGGGCTATCATCTTCAGTAAAGCCACGCGGCCCGCCATCGACAGGGAAGCGTTTTCCAAAATTCAATACTAGAGCGAAGCGCTCGAATGACCTGCCCTGCATTCCCTTCCAGTAAGTCCACTGGATCATGGTAAATTTGTACCCCCAGATAGGGCAAGTATCTGGATTCCCACTGGAGCATACCTATATCCCCATGCGGATCTCTAGGTGCAGACGTGGGGAAGATGTAAGGTTTTTGCCAATTAACGTGGAGCCCAGAGAGAGAGCTAAGTCGCTCCAATAAATCCGAGCACCCATAAGGGCCACCTCTGCATCCCGGAGAAAAAGTAATAGATCATCTGCGTATAAGGCAATATGATGTATCTGGGTTCCGACCTTAATACCCTCGTAAGCGTTCCCAGGTCTGGCATGACAAGCCAACAGCTCCATAGCCAGGGCGAAAAGGAGTGGTGACAGGGGGCAGTTCTGGATAGTGCCATGCTCCACTGTATAACTCTTCGATATGATATGCCCCGTCTTCACTTTGTCCGAGGGACCAGAAATTAATACAGTAATCTGGGCCAATTTACAAAGCCCTGCCCTAGACCGAAATGAGTCATCACACCATAGAGGAAGCTCCACTCTAGACTATCGAATGCTTTTTCGATGTCCACCGCAAAGATCACCGCCCGCGCTTTACAGTAGGAGTCTGCCTCCAATAGTGCAAGGAGTCTGCGGATATTAAGTGCCGTATTTCGGCCTGGAATAAATCCTGCCTGATCGGCATGGATCAGAGTACACATGTGGGGCAGCAGCCGTGTAACCAGGATCCTGCTCAGTATTTTATAATCTGAGTTTAACATAGACAATGGTCTATAGACCTTCCTTCTCGCATGCTGACTTCCCTGGCTTCAATGGTGGCATGATCAAATACTCCCTAGTAGATGAAGGAAGCAAACCCGTAGTCTTGGCAGATCTGTAAATGTTGACCACCCTGGGGGCAAGTATATCCACATAGGTGGAGTAGAACTCAACCGGCAGCCTGTCTGTACCCAGTGTCTTATTCCGAGCCATGGATTTTATGGCCGCGGGGATCTCCGGGAGAGTAATATTCTCTCCCAAAACCTCAGCCTCTTCAGGGTACACAGTGGGAAGCTGCAAAGGAGCCAGGAAGTTTGCAACATCTGCTAGTGAGCAATCAGCCATACTGCGATACAGAGTAGAATAGTATTCATAAAACTCCTGGTTAATGGCATCTTGTCTATATAGTTTAGAGCCATCAGCAGCGGTAAGCTCCACAATGACTTAGCCACGCTTGGACGGGTTTGCCAGCCAAGCTAACAATAATCCAGTGCGGTCCCTCTCTGCGTGCGCTCATACCATATATTGCTTATAGTCAAAGCATCTTAACCACTCCACTTGCTCCGCAACCTTTTCCCTAGCTGCAAGTGGTTCGGGTTGTAATTCTGAGTGTCCCGGTCTATGTCGTTTGAGGGCTCTCAGCTCTTCCTCAGAGAACGAGACTTCTCTACTATCGAGACCGGGACCAGAATAAGAGTGTCTTTCGAACGCCCACTGATTCAGAAATGCAGGTGCCATGGATCACCACTTTAAAAGCATCCCACTCTGCTAGAGGGGATGACCCAGAACCTGCGTTTTCATCAAAATAACGACATATAGTTGTCTGGACCATGTCGCGGAATACCAGTGTAAAAATCAGCAATGCGTTCTTACCTGAAGTCTGCACTGTTCGATTCACAGAGACATTATGGACCGACTTCATAGCACCCCACCATATGACCCATGATTGGTTTGTAACACAAGGAAGATGGAGTAGGGTTCAAGGAGGAGGGCCTGGTGGTGGACCCTTTAATGTTCGTAGTTGCCGAACTGCGAGGCAACAAGAAGGCACTATTACGTACGTTTTCTGTCTTCCTAAAGTCCGGACCCTTTTCCCTCCTACGCTAATGAACATTATCACTTGTGTTCTCAAATGTCCTACATGCGATCAACTGTTCGTCTGCTAAGCGTTCCTTGATGTGAGTGTCATCTGTTCTGTGAGGATTCCCCTTGTAGTGTATGGAGAGTACGGGGGTGAAAACAGATAACTACAAACAGAATAAGGGAGGAACAATAACTAACACGTTTTTTTACATGGATTCATTTTCTCCCTCTTCCC
Source organism: Calotriton arnoldi (assembly GCA_963921515.1). Classification (NCBI taxonomy): domain Eukaryota; kingdom Metazoa; phylum Chordata; class Amphibia; order Caudata; family Salamandridae; genus Calotriton; species Calotriton arnoldi. The sequence goes on along the minus strand of CAWUFW010000919.1, from coordinate 2,000,746 downwards.
AGTCACTATAGCTTCATTTCCTTATACTCACATGATATAGTTTTCTGTATTCCTGATTCGTTGGGGAAATTCCTTGCAGACACCTAAAACACTGTGAAGAGTTTGCTTATAAACACTTACAATATTATGGGAATTTTAACTGTGGCAAAAGTCAGGAATAATAGCATATAATCCCTTTACTATGCATCACAAAGTTCTTGTAAAGTATTTCCAAAACTGTTCCCTAAAAGAATTGTAGGTTAGCTCTTACTTGCGTTGGGTACTACGAAATATTCACATGTTGTGTTTTCTTTCTTGCAGGTTGCGAACAAGTAAAGAGCCAGTGGAGTGTTGCTGGTACCTTAGATCCAGAACACGGGAGCCGGAGCGTCGTTTGAAACAGATGCGCGTGCATCCTCGGAGAATCCGGAAGGCTAAGCACCTTCTGGAACTCGGGTACCCAATATGGCTGCTGCTATGTCACGACGCCTTGCCGCGGCATCCCGCGCATGCGTCTCTATTCTGCACACATCATTAGACAGAGAGAACGGAGGAGCATGGACGCTAACAAGTGAGCGAGCACAGATATAATTAACTGGAGGAACCAAGCATTTGTTATATAGAAACAGATGCTTGGTTGTACATATCATTCATTGTTTTTTTTTTTTTAAACATATTTTATTGGATTTTCAAGGTATATAATGAGCCATTGCTCGCAATGAACATATAGAACATTGGATACATCCAAGGTACCTACATTTGTAAAGAAACTGGAACCCCTGCATAACATGCAGGCTACACAACATAAATATGACACAAAGCATTTAAAACCCCACAAAATTGATTTAGTTAGGACATATTCGACCACCAGTAATGTTAGTATATTGTCTGAGCTGTTCAGGGACTGGAATCTCATGAGGGAGCCATCCTATACAGGGTCTATATTCGGCAGAGGCGGTAGCTCTATTCCTTGATAGATCGCCCATCTGAACCATATTTTTCTATGTTTCTGGGGGCACCCCCGGGCCTGGAAGACCGCTATCTCTGCCCCCATGCAAGAGTCCAGGGCCTTCTTCCAACCACCAATTGTTGGGGGGACGCAGCCTTCCACTGCTGTGCGATGTCTTGCTTGGCCAGGGTGAGGGCCAGGTAGAGTAAGTGCTGTTTATATTTGTTCCCTCCAATCCCTTCGGTAATATGTTATAAAAACAGTCTCGGGTCGAACGGGAGGTCCCATGATAGGACGTGATCTATGCAAGATGCCACTTTGCACCAGAATGGCTGTAGTGTACTGCAATTCCATACGGTGTGCATAAAATACCCCTCTTCTTTCTCCCAGGAAACATAGTGGCGGCTCAAGCAACTTGGAAAAGATCTGAAACATCAGTGCTGAGAGGAGCAGTGGGGCACTGCGGATCTAGCAATGAGCTCCTTCCAGTGAACATCAGAAAGGAACAGAATTCTACAATGTTACCAAGCTGGCAAACAGATCTAAGATGGATTGCAAGAACAATAAATAATCAAACAAATTGACAGTACACCAGTCCACCTCGAAGAACCAGCAATATTGGGCTTCTACGATTATGTTCATGGAACGTAAACGGTCTAGCAAACAAAATGACTGACCTAGATTTTGTTAACTACATAAGGTCATTTGACATTGAAGCATTACAAGAAACATGGCAAACAGACCCTCCGCACCTTCAGGGATTCTTGCGCTTCTTTTCTAGTGCACTTAGGAGGGCAAAATATGGGCACCTCCAAGGCGGCCTAGTAACTTACGTTTCAATCACAAGTATATCTACAGCTAGGGAAATTGGACAAACATCTTCAGCAATAATGGCAGTAAACCTTCTCACTCCGCCCTCAACATCATATAAAAGAGGTACTGATCTTACGATAATCAACGCTTACGTCCATCCAAAATGGAAAATAAAAGCAGCAAAGGAATTATGCGATTTTTTGGGAGGTATGCATAGGAGAAGGACTTTCAACAGACCTTATGCTTACCGGGGACTTAAACCTCAATCTAATGGGCACTTCATCAGATGAAGAAGTTCTATTGCAAAATTCAATCTGGAACATCCCATTGCAAGGGAAACCGCGATTAAATAAACAAACCAAAACCGGGAAGCGGATACTGGAGGAATTCGAACACTTTAACCTCATAGCAATCAATGGAAGATCTGCTGGAGACAACCTCCCCGCAACAACACACTATTCGACAAAAGTTAACACAATAATAGATTACACCTTCATCTCCTTACCTCTATTTCAACATATATTTTCATTCCAGATGGGCGATAAAGCTGATAGTGACCACCGGCACCAAGAAATTGTGCTCAAAACAAGCATGCCCAAATTTGAGCGGTCTTTGGCTCTTCAGGGATCACTTTTTACCATCAACTTGAAAAGTATTAAGTTCGCAGCAGCAGCCGATATTAGCATGCTGGAAAATGCAAGACAGCATTTCAAGTCAAGGGTCAAGGGTCAGTTCAAGTGAAGTCGAGAAATGGGAGAACTTTACCACAACTATGGCAGCATATGCTACTAGGACTAAACTACCGGCACAAATGAGTCACAGTAGTATGAAGTATGTCTCACAAAATTACAAAAAGAAAATTAAGCTCACAAAAAATTCAATCTACCATACATTGAGACATCTTTGGCATAATCCAGCAGATAAAACGCAACTAGAATTACTACGGAAGCAAAAGGCACTGTTGAAAAAACACAAATGGGAAGCTAATAGATCTGTGGAGGACAATCTTTGGGCAAAACTACACGCTGACACCAAACAGAGTAATAGCGCAGGATTCTGGAAAACTATAAATCAATTTATATGCCACTCGCATGATGGAGTTTCTTCTAACATCACAGAAGAAGGCATATTACCTCAAGAATCACTTCAATCAAGACACGGAACTCACGACTCTGGAGTCAAGAACCGAAAATGCTTCAAGAGGCGCAACTACTAATATAGCATGGACAATGAGAGTCCATACAACCTCTGGTAAACCTGAAGGTCAATTAGCAACTAATGATGATCTGATGAGTAAAATCAACACTATCAAGCGGCAATTGGAAAAGGAAGGAGAGAGGGGGCTCCAGGCCCGAATGGAATTCCACCCGTCCTTTATAAACAAGATGCAAATGAATGGGCAGTAGCGCTGGAACCACTTTTTACGGAAATAAGGTTATTAAACACACTGCCTGGCTCCTGGAAAGGATCAATTATCTCTCCAATATTTAAGTCAGGGGATAAGTCATTACCACAGAACTATCGGCTAGTGGCCCTTATGGATAACGAGGCAAAGTTTTTTGCAGGAACACTTCTACAGGAGTTGCAGGCCTGGGCCAAAGAGAATTCTGTAATTCCACCTAATCAGACTGGCTTTGCCAAAACAGTTGGAACAACCACCAATATCCTAACCATGGCAATGCTAATAGACAAGGCTGAATCAACAAAAATGCCCCTTCATTTATGCTTTATAGATTACGAGGCTGCCTTTGACCACATAAATCGTAACACCTTATGGTCCAAATTGAGCAGCTGGGGGATCCCACAGCCTCTGCTAAACCTGTTGATCAGTCTGCATACTGACAGATGGGTTCAGATAAAGTTGGGTGATGGGTCACTCATGTCAAGACGCATATTAACCAATAAAGGGCTCAAACAGGGATGCGTTTTAGCACCCACACTGTTCAACTTGTTTTTAGCAGACCTCGTTCCGATATTAAACAGCTGTAACTCTCCCGCCCCAAGGCTAGGTGGGCTAACACTACCGTGTCTCCTCTACGCGGACGATATAGTCCTGATCAGCCACACACAAGTAGGCTTACAATATATTTTGAACGTCACGCAGGACTATTCCAAAGTAAATGAACTAACCATAAACCTTGAGAAAACAAGGACTATGACGATCAGCAAAAACAGGAAAAAACCTGCAGCTTGGTTTTGGGGCAGGACCCATATTGAAGATACATCGGAATATAAATATCTAGACGTGAAAATAGACAAAGGCGGCCACTTCATTGCACAGAAAACCAGCATCAGAGGTAAAGGCCTTGCCTTAGCAATCTCTTTAAAAGCATTAAATAGCAAACTAAATGGTCCGTCACTCCTGCCATTGGCACAAGTGATCCGTGCCAAACTTCTGCCAACAAATGCCTACGGAAGTGAAGCTCAGAGAGGAAGAGATGCAAAAACTCTTGACAACACAGTTATAGCTGCAAACAGGGTTATTCTTGGTCTGCCCAAACACACTTCACCAGCGCAAATCAGGCTAGAGTTTGGTATTCAGAAACAGTCTTTGGCAAGACAGGGGGCGTACATTATCACCTGGGACAAAGTGCGGAAATCCGATCAAGGAACCCTAAATGAATATCTGTGGAAGGAGCTACAGCAACAAGCCGCCTCACCCGCTGCCAAATACCTCAAAAGCAGCCTGGCCAATATTGGCCTAAACCAACTCTGGGATACTCCGACAAACTGTTCGAGGGGACAGTGAGGGACACCGTGGTGGTCACACACTTTGGCTTACCAGCTCATGAGAGCAAGACCTGCGCTCTGCTCGTTCTCTGAGAAATAAGGAACAACGGTGTGAAATACAGTGGCACTTTATTAAGCAATTCAGTAACACAGAGAACTGTTCATTTAAATGCTGCTCGTCAACACATGAGCAGGATGAAATAAAAGCATCGACAATATTGTAAATCAGCTGTTCAAGTGAAGCAAAAATATCTATGCATATATCATTTAATGTGCAGCTGCCTAAAGGGCAACCCTGAAATTAGAGATCATGAATAGGCAAGCGCCTAGAGGGCAAATCTTAAATGAGCGAGCAAAAACCATCCAAGGCTACACAATTTAAGCTAGGATAAATGCAATGAATTGGGTGTGGATGAGCTAAATTACAGAGGCTGACAAAGTCAAAAGGCTAGCAATCAGAAAAGAGCATTACCACCTTGAGAATGGAAGTTCTAGGCCCAAAATCAGGAGAGCGGTCGACCGGGAACCCTCACCGTGCAAGGCACTGGACGAAGAGTTCAGGGCGTGGACATGGGTACAAAACTTTTATATGGCTTAATGCAGAACTGCCACCCACAGTTGACGTGGACCCTGACGTGGGTCCTTGACCGCACGCTTACAGTAAGTTTGGAAAATTTTGAAGAACACAGAAGTGGTATCAGGGGCTTTTAGCAGGTGGTCAGTGCTCTTGACCGCAAACATAAAAAAAAGATAACTTCCATCGTAAGATGCTCGGAAATTCATATTTCATACATTATTTCTATGCCAGGCAGCCGCCTTTTCAGTTTCAGTTGAGCAAGCGTGGAAAGTTTCATAAGTAAAAATATTGCAAACATTGCTTGTGAAAGATCAAGATGTACCAGCAGAGTGTCACGTACGTGTGGACTAACCTTATTCTTGTAACTGGAAATTTACAAGGGGGGGCTGGTGCCGCGGTGGATGGCACAGGTCCCTGCTGTCAGGTCAGAGAGGCCTACGAGATTTGTTTTATTAAAAATGATAGCAAGAGGCAGTGGCTTCTTGGGCCTACATGTGTGTGTGCATCTAAGGAGGTGGGCTTGGGCCTACACGTTTGTGCATCTAAGGAGGTGGGCTTGGGTCTACATGTTTGTGCATCTAAGGAGGTAGGCTACTGTGGCACGTGCTAAGAGGCGGAAGGAAAATGGACAACTTAGGACATCTATCAGGGCCTGACTGATGGGGCCTATATGGGAGTGTCATGCTGCCTGAGCAGAGCAGGATGGTACGTGGGATTTCTGCTATATGGTAGAACGGGACCCTACTTCATTTCCCTCCTCTTGTTCATTTTTTAACAAAACTCTCACATAGTATTTTGCTGGCCCTTCTTCGGTTTGGTACATACAGAGAGGATCATTTACGTAGACGCACTCAGTCTGAGCGGACAAGCTTGGTGTTAAGGTAACATACTGTCCATCATCAGTGCTGGGTAACTGTTCATATTCGTGAGGAGCGTGTTCCTCCCTGATACTGTATCTAGGTGGTGGGAGTGGGGGAACTGTTGGTGTGTTGGGAGAAGTGGCAGGGGCTGCTATTTCTAGGAATTCTATTTGCGTTGGGCCATCCCCATCCCCAGGAACACGGTCCATGACCTGGTAATGCGCATTGTGATGCATCCCTGTGTTAGCGAAATTCATTCCTACCACCTTGGTGCTAAATCTGTTGACACACCTGATTATGACCTGCGCACCGCAACACACTAACATCAACACACAGCAAATAGGTAGCACAATTTTCAAGATAGCAGACAGCCATGAAGGCATCCAGTCCAAGTTGAACCAGTCCGGAATGGGATCTGCTGCGGCACCTCCCTGCTCATGCATCTTCTTTCCCAGATTGTCCAAGTCCTCTATGGCCTTAGCAAGCGATCCGTTATTGGCATCATTAGATGTTATGAACGTGCAGCAGGAAGACTTCCCTATTTTGGCGCATACTCCACCCTGCATAGCTGTGAGCTGATCCAGAACATATCTATGCTCTAGAACCATAAGCCTTAAAGGCCGTAACTCTTCCTGTATTGCGTTGAACCCATCTCGGGTGTTATTTATCAGAGTCATTAGTTCGTAGCGTGTGACCTGCAGCCACCGGGCATTAGCTGATGTTTGCCAGATGGGCCACAGGCCCCCAAAGAATTCCTGGGCGCCATTAAAAAGGTGAAATTCCTCAGGAACTTCGCTAAAGGCGTCGTTAGCAAAATATTGAGCACTCCTTCGGTGCCGGTGGAGCAGGGTGACATCACCTGTCATGGGGTGATCAAGCACCTGGGAAATGTTGGATGCCGGGACAACGAGATGCAGCTCGTGCACAGTGACCATGGTGCATAGGCCATTCCATTGAGGAGGTAGCTGGAGATAAAGGCGTTCTCCACATGCCCAATAGATGTCCATGAGGCCGGAGGTGCCGTCTTGGAGGTCCAAATTAAAGATAGTGCTGTTGCAATTCGTGTTGCGACCCACAGGGCGTGTGCCATTACCTAGGAAGCAAAGGAGAGGATGTTTTAGCTTGTATGCTCTCTTCCATTTGTATGATGTGTCTTTACCAAAGGTGTATCTTCTAGTTTCCTGTGCCCACACCCCCCTGCACTGAGTCTCAACATCCCAATCAATATCGTGTTCATAGTCTGTATCTACAAATGGTTTTCCTAGGGAGGCTGCCTTACAGGTGAGATTGTGTGGACCATGCCACCTATTTTTGAAATAAATATTGGCCTGAACATGTAGTGCAGTCCTGAGGTCACAGGGGTATTGGGTCCTGCGTGAAGTGTCATTTAGAATTAGCCTGCTTTCTTTTGCTTGGCATATTGGTGAGGGTGTGGTAAAGAGGAAGTACCCAACTTCCTTGAAGGAATCCTCATAACCCTGTATCAGTACCATAGGTGTTTCAACCGTGTAATCGTATTCTAACTCCCTCTGAAACTCTCGTGCGTCGGTCACAACCTTGTGTGTGAGATACTTATAATCCCACGCTGTGGTGTTTACAAATACAGCGTCTAATTCTGCTGACAGAAATTGGATCAGTCCGTGTATACGGCAGAGAAACAAGTGGAGGAGACATTGGGCAGTTGGTGGTGGTATTTGTCGGGGAAAAATCATTTTGTCTGCGCCTACTGCATGAGGAATGTGTGAGCACACGTAGCATGACTCTTTTGTTACCTTTTTTCCTATTTCGGTCATGTGCCGGTACCACATGTTATCTAACAGGGCGTTATGGGCTCCATGACCCTCAGCTAATTTGCCAGGACTAGTGGAATGGAAGTCGGGCATGGGATGGTGGTGTGCAATGTGAACCAGTGTGTTTTGAAGAGCTGTGGCCCACTCTGGTTTGGCCTCGGGCTTTTTGCTTGGTCTGCGGGTCCTCCAAACCCTTGGCCTACCCCTTCTAAATCTGCGGGTGTTGCGGGAGTTGGGACGGTGGGGCACTAGAGGACCTATTGTTATATCCAGGACACCATCATCCGGGCTAGCGGTTGGGGATCTGGGAGGTGTGCTAGTGGGTGTGCTGTCAGTGGTACAATCGGGGAATTGTGGATCTTCGGTGTGGTGTTGAAAGTGTATTCGGGCATATGTAACTGCTGGTACAAATGGTTGTTCTGTAAAAGGCGTGGTAGTATTTGCAGGGTAATACAGCCTAATGGTTGTAAGGTAAAACATATACCAATTGAATGTTGCGAGTGCCACTGTAGCAATAATACAGAATGTTAGGACAAATGAAATACATAACTTGGCATCTCCATTATGGTCTTCATCAATGAACAAGTGAGGGTCGTTGTCTTCTTCATCAAAGGAGGATGGAAATCCGCTGTCTTCGTGGAGTGGTATCAGTGGTATGTCTTTTCCCTCCCCATGTCCATTGGCTGAGGTGGTGGTGCGGGGTCCAAGCGGACGTGGCTTCGATGGATCCATGCCTTTCTCTCAGCTATTCGTACTGCAGTTGGTGATGAGTCTATCACCTGGAAGGGGCCTTCGAACTTGGGGTCCTTCCAACGTCTGACGTTTTTCCGGACAAAGATCAGCGTTCCGGGACGGATTGGTGGGAGCTCAGGATCGGTGGGGCCCTTTTCTTTCCTCTTGGATACCTGGGTAGAAAGGAACTGCGCTGCGCTTGTTAGTGCACACAAATAGTCGTAAAGCTCAGCCTTAACTACCTCAGAGGATGATTCATTATCAGTTTTGGGGCGTGTGGACGGGACAGTTACATTTATGGATCGTCCAGTGACAAGCTGATGGGGCGTGAGGTGGTGATCCGAACTTGGGAGTTTCTTAGTGCAAAGAGTGCTATGGGCAGGCAGTAAAGCCATTTCTTTCCTGTTGTGGCACTTATTTTGCTTATTTTATTTTTGAGCAGGCCGTTGAGGCGCTCACAAATGCCGTTGCTTTGTGGGTGATAGGCTGATGTCAGTTTATGTTTAATGCCTAGCATTGTGGTCAGGGAGGAAAAGATGGCGTTTGAAAAATGACTTCCGTTGTCGGACCGGATGGCGTCCGGGACGCCCCAGCGAGAAATGACGTCACGGAGTAGGAATGTGGCTGCTGCTTTGGCATCGCAGTGGACGCAGGGTCCAGCTTCGATCCAGCGTGAAAATGGACACACTACTACAATGAGATATCTGTAATTTTGGCAGCGATCGATCATGTCGACATAGTCAATGTGTAGTTCTTTGAAGGGGCCTATTGGTTTGGGAATTGTGGAGGCAACTGTCTTGAGAGTCGGGTTTGGGGAGTATTGTTGACAAATGAGGCATTTATTGACAAAGAGTTGTATCAGTTCGTGGGCATTGGGAATGAACCAATCTGTTTGTAATGTTGTGGACATGTTATCTCGGGTGACATGTGTAGGAAGGTGGAGTTGATCCAATGCCACTTGCAATAAAGCTTGGGGCATCACAGGTTTCCCTGTTATTGTCTGTCTGTAAATGAAGTCGGCGGAGTCCTGTTGTACTCCCCTCTTCTTCCACAACTCTTTCTCTTGATCTGATGCACTTTCTTATATTTCTCTGAGGTGCAATTGTGCAATGTGATCATATTGCTGTGTCGTGTCAATGTCAAATGGGGACGGTAATTGAGATGATGTATTTAAAGTACCTTTATGTTGTCTTGCTCTGTTGAAGGTAGGGTTTGGGCAAGTAAGATGGGGGCAAGTGGAACTTCTGGTGTCGTTTGAGGTGGGGGGCCTGTTGCTGGGGGGCCTCTGGCTGCAGCCTTAGCTGCCCAATCTGCCAGGGCGTTACCTCTAGAGACAAAATCTTGGCCATTGGTGTGCGCTGCGCATTTGACTACGGCTACTTCAGCTGGTAGTGTAAGGGCCTCAATAAGTTCCTCCAGTAACTGCTTGTGAATGACATGTGTACCATCTGATTTGAGGAAGCCACGCCTTTTCCAGCGCAGGATGCTGGAGTGTGTTGTTGTGGTGACGTATGCAGAGTCAGAGTAAATGGTAATGCGGTCATCAGCTCCAATGTTTAAGGCAGCTATCAGTGCTACTAGTTCGGCTGCCTGGGCTGAGTAATGTGATGGTAATGTGAGCTGCTGTGCAATGTCTAGGGAATCAGAGGAATCATTCTGCTGTGCTCTAACTACTGCAGCTCATGTGTACCTGACTCCTGTTTCTTGATCAATGGTGGAGGAGCCATCAACAAAATATACAGTACTGTTTGGCAAGGGGTCCTCTTTTGCTGCTCCTGACTCATCTGGTGAATATGTGGCACAATCATGAGGGTCATCATCTGAAGTTGCAATGGGATGGGCAAAGAACGTGGCAGGGTTTACTGTGTGGCATTTGACAATTTTCAGAGAAGGCAATGACAGTATGACTTCGTAACCTGACACTCTTTGGGTTGTTAAAGTTGTCTTGGCTTTTTGTATTATTGCAAAGACGGCATGTTCGGTGTACATAGTCAGTGGGGAACCCATTACAATGGGGGTGCTTTTCTCAACTGCAAATGCTGCGGCAGCGAGGGCTTGCTCGCAGGGGTAATGACCTTTCATGACAGAGTCCAGCATGCCGCTGAAGTAGGCAATGGGCTTATGGCCCATGGGGTATTTCTGGGTGAGTACTGCAGTCATAACTTGGCCATCACAGTGAGTGAATAGGTAGAATTATTTTGTATAATCAGGTGAACCTAACACTGGTGCATTTGTGATCTCATCTTTTAGCTGGGTATAGGCTGTTCTCATTTCAGGTGTCCACTCTATTTTATTGTGTCTGTCTTTGGCCATTTTGACTGCTTTTAGCAAAGGGGTGGTTATTGTTGAGAAATCAAAGACCCATTGGCGGACATAATTCACCAAACCCAGGAATTTCTGCATATCCTTTACAGTTTGGGGTTCAGAGGTGCATTTTATAGTCTCAACTCGATCTGGAGTAACACGTCTGCCTGATGCTGACAGCAGCTGACCTAGATAGTGTACCTCTTTTTGGCAATATTATAGCTTTTATTTGTCAACTTTGTATCCTCTTTGTGCTAGAGTGGTGAGTAAGGAGATGGTGTCTTTCCTGCATTGTTGTTCTGTGGGGCTGCAGAGCAGTATGTCATCGACACCTTGCAGTAGGGTGCTGTCACATTGGAAATTGGACAAGTCTGTTTTGACAACTCTATTAAAGACGCTAGGGGACTCACAGTACCCTTGAGCCAGTCGGGTGTATGTCATTTACACATTTCTGAATTGAAAAGCCAATAAGTATTGGCTGTGTGGGTGCAGGGGAACGCTGAAAAAAGCATTTTTCAGGTCGATGACAGAAAAGTACTGTGCATCGGGGGGGACGTTGGTGAGGATGACAGAGGGGTCTGGGACGATGGGGAACTCGGGTACTACTATGTTGTTAACAGGACGCAGGTCATGAACTAGCCTCCATTGATTTGTCTTCCCCTTGCGCACAGGGAAAAGGCACGTATTGCAAGGAGAGATACAAGGATATATTACTCCTTGATCCAGCAATGCTTGTATGGTAGGGGCAATACCTTCCTCTGCGGCCTTAGACAAGGGATACTGTTTTATTCTTGGCAGGATAGCACCTTGTTTGAGAGTTATCTTAAATGGCGCGGCAGAGCTAATAAGGCCTACATCATTTGGGCCTGTTGTCCAAAGATGTGCTGGTACTTGAGCCAAATCTGCCTCTCGGACAGAGTCATAGCTGGGGGTGACAGTTGGTGTTCTAATTTCCACTGTCACTGAGATGGGCACATTGTTTTGATAGATAATCTCTGTTTTGGAGTAGTTTTCAGGGGATCCAAATAACTGGGCATCTGAAATGTCTCTGACTAACCCTTTAGGTTCAATGAAAATGACACAAGCTCAAGTGTGAGCATTGTCATCGCATGCCAGGAATGCGCTGTAGGTGGGTGTTATCTCAAGGGCGCATATGTCAAGGGTCACTTGCTTGTCTAATATCTGTGAGCCTAATGCTTGGGGTCTGAAAAGAAACTCTTTTGGTAACTGAACAGTGCGGCCTTGCAATTCGGGAGTGGTGGCGACAATAGTGTGGACAGCTGCAGAGAAGGCGTGCTCATCCACTGGACGTTCTCTGACCTGGCTGTTTAAGGAAGAATGTGCAGTGACTGCCATTATCCTAGTTAGTGGGGTACCTGGTATGGAGCAAATCATTGTTCCGTTCTCATCAAAGTGGATAGTCATGTTCAGTTTGGCCATGAGGTCACGTCCTAAGAGATTGACTGGGGACCTTGGTGAATAGAGCAGTGGCTGTTCCACTACATGGCCTCCTATCTCAATTGATACTGGCTTGGTGAAGGGGACCTTTGCTATCGCCCCAGAAAATCCCTGTGTGTCCGCTATCTGATCAGAAATGGGCAGAGGGCCACCTGTAATGCAGGAGTATGTGGCACCTGTGTCAACAAGAAAGCTATATGTTTTGTTATTTATCGTGACACAAGCAATAGGGTCCTCCTCAGTATTGCTAGTGCATGACAAAATTGGGCACACAAGAGTTGTCTGTGGGCTGTCCGAGCCAGTGTATCCTCCAGTCTGATATTGCTGGATGGTGCCCTGGGTGAATGGGTTGCTGGAGGCAATGATCGTTCCTCCTAGGGGTACAGTGTTTTGTGTTTGGGGACCACCTGATAAGCAGGTACTTGCTGTGGCTGTGGCTGTTGCTTCGGAACCTGCACCTGTTGGACCGATGGCTGAACTTGGACAGATGGCTGAACTTGAGCCATTATGGGTGCTTGGAGCTGCACTTGTTGCATTGTTTGCTGCTGTACTGGTTGGGCATAAGAGTATAGTATTTGGGGCTGTTGAGGCTGTTGTTGCATGTGCTGCTGTTGTTGGAATGGTGAACCATATCTCGTATTTTAGTGCGGCAATCTCTTTGCATGTGGCCTACTTTCTGACAATAATAGCAGATGAGCTGTCCTGCCTGTTGTGGAAACCTTTGCTGTCCCATCCCTCGCCCTCTTCCCTGTACACCTGTGTTCCTGTTCACATTTTGTCTGTTATTGTAGTAGGGCTGTATGTCGGTACTGTAAGCAGGTGGTGCTGGCACGTATTGTATAATTGGCTGTGGCTGGACATACTGTATGGTAGGCTGTGGTTGGGCTTGTATGTATTGTACGGCAGGTTGTGCTTGAACCTGTTGTGGGGCAGGTTGGGCGATGCCTGTAAGAGCATTCATGGCAGCCTGAGGGAAGGATGTTACTGCCGTCATCTGAGTGACCGGTGCTGCAAACATGACTGTGTCTGGATTGTCTTTTTCTTATTAAGTTTCTGCTGCACCAATTTGGCAGCGGCATTCTCTATGGCCAACTGTCTATTCTTTTCCTGTTCCTGCCTCTTCTTGCAGTAATGTATAATGTGGTCTTGTATCTCAGGCCATGGCTTAAATTCCATTGCTACTATGCCATCTAATTTTTCCTGCACTTCAGTTGGCAGACCCTTTTTTATTGTGTGGTAAAATAGTCTTCCGTACCCTCCTGTCGCATCCCATCGTTGCCCTAACTCCTGATGCCATTTTTCTTTCATTCTGGAAAGGTAATTGGCAGGGTCTTCATTTGGTTGCATGGTCTGAGACAACAGAGCCCCAATATCGGAAACATCAGGAAATTTTCTGCGCAACTCAGACCATACTGACGTTCTGATCTCATTAAAAGAGACACCATCATGTTTGGTGTTTGTTTTTGTAAGATTGGCATGAACACGTGTGAAGAGGTCTTCTGCGTCTTCTCCGATGAGGGAGATCAGCAGGCTTTTCACATCTCCTATAGCTATGTTGTTACCTGCGGTGTGCTTTTCAAAAGCCGCAATCCATTTTCCAGCACCCTCCGTGAGGGGTGGGAGGTGTTTTTTAAGATTTTCTTTGTCTAGTGTAGACCACGGGATATAGATGGGGGGATCAACGAAGTTTTTGTACAGCAGTGGCATCTGGCGCATCACTCCTGAGAGTGGCGCTGTAGGCCCAGTAGAGTCATGCTGGCGGGCATATTTTTGCCAGACCTTTAAACTCTCCCGCATGTACTCATAGTCCCAATCCTCATCTCCTAATCCTTTTAGAATACATTCAACTGCTGTTGCCATGTACTGAGGCTCAAAAGAGCCTTCTCTTGGCCAAGGGAGCATTTGCGGTGCTAAGGGTTCTGACCAGCCTGCCAAATCGTCTGAAAAGGGGTTAACCGCATAGTCTGAGCCTTCCCCTAGTGTGACTATCTGATTGGGTGTGAGACCATCGCTAGTTTGTGGTGCGCATGGTCTGCTGAGAGACATGTTGTAACGATTTTTCATTCTGATGGTACGCAAGGAAGCAGAGCCTGAGACGTCATATAGTATGTCGTCTGGGTGCCCGTGTGATCCCAGGACTTTGAGTTTCTGTGCTTCTGTGAGCCTAACCTTTGGCCTCACAACCAGGCCTCCTGCTGGTTGGTGCTCTATAAATAAAAGATTGTGGCCTTCTGGTACGAGTAGTGTCCTTTCCAACCCGAGTGCTTGTTGTTGTTGGTTGGCCTTGTGTGTTGGCAGCTGTCTGTGTTATCCCTGAGGCGGCAGCGTCATAGTGATGGGGGTGCACCCTATCTAGTGATTGTGTAATCCCCTCCCCATTCCCATGGGCTCTTGCCTGTGAGCGCTCCTGTATGAGCTGGTTTAATGTGGGTGGTCCTGGTGGTGCTGGAGTGTTAGCCTTATTGAGCAGATCTGAGAATGTGTGCTGCATCTCTTCTAATTTCGTTGACATGCGTCTCATTCTGTCCATGTGGTCTGTGGTGCTGGGTAAATGCATGTGTAATATGTCCATTTCAGGGTGGTCTGGTGAGATACTTTCCAGGCTCAGGCTTTTGCTCAAGTCTACATTTGTGCTCCAGTTTTCGTATGGGGTGGGGTGATCTGTTTGGGGGACAAGCTGTCCCTCAGTCATGCACAGCAATGGTGTGTTGTGGAACTCAGAAAGCTGCTGCGGAGCTGTGATAAGGCCAGGCCCTGGTTGAGTTGTCATAAGGCCAGACCCCTGTTGCTTATACAAGGGCGCAGTGGTAATATAGGGCGGCCTAGTTTCTGATGGGGGGCGCATGTTTGGGAATGGTTGCACGAAGGTGTCACGAAAAGGGTTGCTGGAAGTAGCTGGGCGTTGAGAGGATGCGCTAGAGGCAGAGTCAGAGTCTTCCCCTTCATCTTGGCGTGGTTGTGCAGTATTTAAAGTTGGTGTAAATTTCAGTGAGAGTTGGGCATCTATATGGCCTGGAAGTCCCGATACTGCTGTCTCCATTATTGTACCGTGGGAGATGGGCATGTGTGTAGTCTGATGTTCAGTCAGGTGCGGGTATGCGTTACTGGGGGGCATGGGTAGAGTCTGTAATCCGTCCATGTGGTGGTATGGGTGACTGGGTGATGTGTGTGAAATCTGGAATTCATCCGTTTGTGTAATGTCTGTGTCTGGACCGGGGTGTGGTGAGGGAGATGCATCGCTTGGTAGTGGTTGGGAACCAGCAGTTGGTAGTAACTGGTAAGTCTGGTTGTTCCTTGTGAGTGAGTTCGGTATACATACCGCTGCAATGGTTTGGCGGGGGAGGCGGAGGGGCAGTGGGTATGGCTGTGTAGGCCGTGTCAGAGTGTTTTTCAGTCTTGTCTTTGAAAATGCACCAGAGGTCTAGGGTAGCCTTTCGCTTCTGCAGCTTAGGGCCAGAGTACTTGGTGTCTAAGAAAGTGGTAGCATGATCTTGTATGGCTGCATTAAAACTACCTTCTGAGGGCCATGGGTGACTCATGTTTTTTGTGCATTTATGAAGCTCCCTGCAATGTTTAAGTATACGCTGTTCTTGTGTTCCAAATGTTTTTAAAACGTGCTGCAATGGAGTTGCCATGTTGGTGTGTAAAATAGGGCGCTATAAGCTAGGCCTGAATTGGAGAGGATGTTGGTGTGGGGAGGTACGTGGTCTTGCACGTTCAGGTGCTAGGGTCAATATCTCTGAGTTCTTGTGCCACAGTCTGAATAACAATGTCGTATACACTGTCCTGTAAGTCACGCTCCTGGGCACGAGTGTAAAGAGGGAAGCGAAGCTGGCCGTCAAAGCAGGCCTCAGCAATGTAACTCTGGAGTGGGTGCCTTGGCCAAGTGCTTGATAATATTGCGGTGAGTAATGAACCTGGGAGACGTATGATGAAAAATATGTGAAAGTGAGTGGATGTTTTATACACTGTAGAGCTCAGTATGCTACTCATGGAAGACTATTTTAAAGCGCCGCGCTTTCAGGGTGAGTGTCGCTAATTTAGGAAGAGATGTAGTTAGGTATTAGGAGAGGGTTGGGTATTAGGAGTAGTGGGAAGGACGTTGATCCAGCGCTATCAATAAAATGTCTTCTCCTAGATGCTTTTGGACGTCCAGGTACAAATATCCCTCTTAAACACAACTATATCCATATGACGGTGGGGCCCATAACACCGCATATACATTCACTCTCTCATATATTCCCTGGATTTCATTCGTCCTTACCTAGGAGAAAAACAGTTAAATGATTTGCTGGAAGGAGACTGGATACCTTTTTATAAAAATGACATAATACTTCTCAAGCTCTAAGGTATTCCGCTCATTGGTCGATGGACCAACTAGTAGGAATCAGTTGATGGTGATTAAGACCAGCTCAATCACAATAAACCTTTAAACATTTACATTTAACATTGAGCTAAAGAACCACTGACTCATTGGTTTAAAGATAATAAAGTTTATATAAATTTTAGAAGCATGAATAAGTTTCAGATTTATTATTCAGGTTATTACATTTAGCATCATTATAAGAATAAATTGAAATTGCAATGCATACCTATTAGATGGAAAAATAAAGTTAGTCACAGCAAGAACTCCCGAAAGATCTATCTATCTGTCCTGGAAAACAGGCCTTCTCGTTCCTTTCCCCTTTAGTATCTTAAGAATAAAAGTCTAATAGTTTAAATGGAAAAAAATCTATTAGGAGTAAAAGGTTCTCCAATAGCAGCGTCTCATGCTCAATCAAAAATATAAAATAGCAGCAGCAGCCGCAGCATCAGTTCGTAAAAACTGCAGCGTTGAAAACAACAGCATCAATAGCAGCTAACCGCATCATCCGTGTCGAACGCCCCTCCCTAAGAGTAGGTCTTCTTATACCCTAATTCTAGCTTACTAAGTGAAAATGTTACATCTTTATGGCGAGATTCTCTCTAATTGGTCCATTCGGGTCAGTATACATCTCATTATGAATATCCTTGTTCCAACATGTTCTTTGTGGAAAGTTCATACTTCTGTCGTTTCTCACGGGTTCATGACATTACCCATCCGCTCTTATATTTCAAACTGTATCCTTTTCTGATACTTTTAAGTTGAACAGTTCTTTGTCCATTCACATATTCACTGCGACTTCTCACGCTTTTCGCTGTCCTGCTTTGGCACACGTTTATGTGATAAGGTCATCACAGCCTTGACCATACTTCCATCCTAGGCTTTGGAACGATCACATGATCCCTCTTGTTCACGGCCTTTCTTTCTTTCGTAACCCCTCTCGCGCCAGCGTACTCTAGCTCATGGCGGCCATTTTATATCGCTGCTCAACAGGCCTAAGCGCACTATTATAAAGATAAACAAAACATAGTTAAGAATAAAGAATATAAGCCTTTTCGTTTCCCTCCCGTCATTCTACGTACCCCAATTAGGTATTACCTAGCAAAAGCGACATATAAAGCCATCCCTTACTTACCAACGCTTCTTTTTGCCACTACACAGTTTATTTCCAAGCACAAATCATGCATTTATTATTCTAATTAGTACGCAATTATCAGACTTATGTTATCCACGTTAACAATTGTAAGTAAATTAGTTTGCACATATATAGCGTGTTACCTTTAACCCTTTACATGTAACATACATGGTTGGTTATTTACTAAGACGAACTTGTGTGTTATTTAACGTAAATATTAGGAGGTTAAAAATTTTTCATTTACCCTGCTCCATCAACTCCCCCTTTGGTGATTTTTAATATCACCACAAAAACCCATGTTACACAATTCTATCAGATAGCATATTTCTTTGTCCGTTTGTTTTTGTTAGTTTACACAACTGTATCTCTTTCAACTTGTCTCTTTGTCTTTTTATACATGTTTTCTTTTATTTCTTCTAGCTCTATTTCACCCATTTCTCTTTCTTTTTCTTTGTTTATCTTATTTTCTTTTTCTATTTTTCTCTGCCTTCTTCTCTTTATACATGTAATGATTAGCTTCAGTACTAAAACTATTATGATTATCATGGTCGCTACTATTATGACTTTCCCTACTATTAATCCACTCATTTTAGTAAACCAATTTATTACCGAGGAAAAACTCTTACCAAGTTTTCCAAATGCATTTTCAACCTCCAGTGGAACAAGTTCTTTGTGCAAATTTGTAATATTCTTTATATATAGTTTTGTATATTTTCACTTTTATCTGGAATGTAAGTGCAACAATGTTGGACTTTCAGCATTCCACAGACTCCACCCTCTTTTGCCAAAAGAATGACAAGGGCAAGTCGATTTTGCATCACCATAGCTCTCATGGCAACCATTTTGGTATTTACCATCAAGAACCCTCCAGCAGTATCTGTAGATAAACGATCTACTACTGTGGATAATTTCCGAATTTTAAATGCATTCAAAGATATTCCCACTGCTGGTATCAATGCTCCAAAAATATCACCTACTATTTCTGAGAAACTTTCCCTTTTCCTACGTGTAAATGTCTTCATCATTTCGTGTGTTCCCTTTTCTGCTCTATCTACATGAAAAATCTTTGGAAAGACCAGGCCTAAATAACATGCTCCATACCAATGGTCCGGCAACCTGTAATAAGCTTTGTTACCACAAATGTAATAGATCCCAGGAAATATTGGATCTTTTCCCCCTTTGAATCCCCATCCACCTAAAATTATATAATTGTCATGGCAATCACTGGAACCCACGAAATAATTGACATATCTTGTTCTATTTCTTCTAATGCACAACCTTCCCCGTTGGAGTTAATCCAGAGTCATTGCTGCATTTGTCTTTTCCTTGTCGTGATTTTCTTCCTCAAACGCCCAAAGAGGTGTTTTTGTCTCTTCTATCACTTTTCTTTGAAATTTCACTCTTCTATCCTCGACCATTTCTAAAAATACCTTTTCTTCATTTCTTAACTCACAGGTAAGGTTGTTTTTAACTATATCATCTAATGTTAGAATCTTATCTTCTATGAAAAATTCACCAAATGTTTTTGCTTCTTTTACTTTGTTTAGTTCTGAAACTACAGGAATCTTTGCAAAAATCTTATCTATATTAGTGTAATAATATTCTAATCTTCCTGTCTTGTAAAATAGACTTGCTAAAACACTACATGTTATTCCATACGTCAAAGGAAGGTGATGATAGGTCACACCTTCTGCAACAGACGCAGGTAATTGCATACAAACATAACAATCTCTTACATCCATTGTTTCTACATACTCATATAATAATTTAGTAAAAACATTCTTTGAAAAATCTGTTATTGATTTGTCTTTATGCAATTCTGCACTACTTTTTAATATAGCTGTTTCGTGCACATTAGCTCCTTTTTCTTTCTCTGTGTTATTAGACGTTTCTTCTACAGCTAAACTAATTGGAATGGTGATCGCTAAAATAATCCATACTGTCATTAATAATCCTGTACAAAAGAAGCACATCTTACACCACCTGCTTAAGAACTCACATCTACACTTTCTATTTTTAGTATCTTCCATTTTGTTCTATAACCTAATTTATTATGTACAGGGAAAATGTGTCACCACACCTCAGAAATGACCTTTTAGTCACCCTGCACTTTCACTTTGTCTTCGTTTGGTACTTTCTTTTAATTCTTTTCAGAACTCTTTCTTTGTCAAATCCAGTGTTTCGTCAAATCCGGTAGAATTTGTTTAAATTTCTTCAAGTTTGTTGCACTTCACCTTCACCCATTAGGTTGCAGTTTTGTTCTGGGTTCTCGTGAGTGATCTCTTCTTCTTTGATATCAGTCAATGCAATGTATAACCATTCAGGCGATTTATACTTCAGATTTGCTTTCTTTACTCTTTTTGTTTTCTGCAAGTGTTTTCCACCTTGTTTCTCTTGTTCTTTTTGACTTGTTATCTCATTTACTTGTTCTGCACTTTTTCCATCTAGCCTTATGATCTTGTATCTCAATTTTCTAACTTCGTTGGGCCAATTGTCTCCTTTTCTTGGTCTTTTTGGTTCACTTTCCTTTTCCTCTCTTTCTGTTCTCCAAGTTCTCTTTCTCGACTCTAGTTTCTGGTTTCCTTCTTCTCCACTTTCTTCTGATTCTGTTTCAGTTCTTCCTTTATTGTCTCTTATCTTAAATTTTATAATTTCATTTCTTTCATCTATTTGTGGTTTTTCTCGTGTTTTCTTTTGATCACCTACTTCTGTCCCTCCTCGAGGTTCTTCCGAATTTGTGTCAATCTCTCTATCTGCCTCTAAATTTCCCTGTTCTTTCGTTCGTCGACCTGTCCCTATTGCTCCTCGGGGATCTTCCGATTCTTCTAACTTTCTATTTGAAACTCTCCCTTCTTCATCTATTAATATAATCTCTGAAGGATGTTCACCACAACTTGTACTTGGTTGCTCACTGTTACTGTCTTTTTGCTCAGTTTCTTCTTTTATACTATCAAATTTCCAATTTCTTTTCAGATTTTCCTCACAATCCGAATGCTCTGTATCAGATGCCGAACTAGTGTCTGATATTTCCAGATGTCGACTCACATGTCGATCTTCAGATTCTGGAACTTCTGCTATTTCCTCCACTCCTCCTGTCGTTGCACTTGTAGTTGGGTCTTCCAGATGTCGACTTACAGGTCGATCTTCAGATTCTGGAACTCTGTTCGTCTCTTTTTCTACATCAGATGCTGAACTGGTATCCAATACTTCCAGATGTCGACTTACAGGTCGATCTTCAGGTTCTGGAACTCTGATGGTGTGACTGGCATGTACCCAGTGTTTTACTCCTGCACATTTGACTGCAGTTGTTGTTACCAGGATCACTTGTCGTGGTTGGTCCCAACGAGGAACCAAACAGTTTCTTCTTCGGTGGACTTTTATGCGGACCCAATCTCCTGGATTCAAATCGTGAGCTGGTTTTCTTTCAAGAGTGGTCGCATCCGGTCCAACCTGATGAAACACAGAACGTACCACATCAGCCAATACTTTGCAATAATCCAGCACCAGATCATCAGTTATAGTCAGTAGTTTGTTGACAGGTACATGTGCTTGTCTCATTGCTCGTCCCATAATTATCTCATGGGGACTGAGTCCTGTCTTTCTTTCCGGTATACTTCTGATTGTCATTAAGACTAATGGCAAGGCATCTGGCCATTTGAGTCCTGTGGCTTGACACATTTTACCTAGTCTGTTCTTAATTGTTCCATTCACTTGCTCTACTATTCCAGAAGCCTCTGGTCTGTATGCACAGTGCAGTTTCTGTTTAATACTAAGTGCTTCACAAATCAGTTGAATCAATTCATTTTGAAAATGTGTTCCTCTATCTGTTTCAATCGTTACTGGAAAACCATACCTTGGAATGAATTCTCGCAGCATTAGTTTTGCTACCGTAATTCCATCATTCCTTCTGGTCGGGTATGCTTCCACCCAACGGGAAAACAAACAGACGACTACAAGGACATACCTTAGTCTATTGCTCGGAGGCATTTCTATAAAATCCATTTGCATTCTCGTGAAAGGACCTCCCTCTCGTCCTATTGTTCCTAGACTCACTACTGTCTTTCTTCCTGGATTTAGCTGTTGACAAATAAGACACCTTTGACAAAGACTCTCAGCTATGGCTCTGAATTTTGGATTATACCATGTTTGTCTAAAAAGTCTGATCATTGAGTCTCTCCCAATATGAGCTTGTCCATGGTACATCCGTGCCATGTCAGAAATCATGCTATCAGGCATAACTGGTCTTTCATCCCTGTAAACCCAAACATCATATTTCTCATGTTTTCTACAGCCTGCTTTTATCCAGTTATCTTTTTCCTCATCATCTGCTGCTTCCTGTAATTGTCTCACCTCATCCCATGTTTCAACATGGTTAGTAAAAAGCAAAGGACATGAAATATGCTCTCGTTCTTGGTTTCTGTTCAATGAGACCACATTTTTGGCACAGTACTGTGCAATTTCATCAGCAAACTTATTGCCGACAGTTATGTAGTCTTCCCCATTTTTATGTGCCTTGCACTTTACTACAGCAATCTGTTTAGGCAGCTGTATCGCCTCAAGCAACTTTTTCACAAACTCACCATTTCTTATCGGTGTTCCTGCAGACGTCAAGAAACCTCTCTGAGACCAGATCTGTCCAAAATCGTGCACCACTCCAAAGCCATATTGGCTATCCGTGACAACTGTGATTCGAACATTCTTTCCCAACTTGCATGCTTGAATTAGAGCTACCAACTCTGCTACTTGGGCAGAACGTATCCCTTTCAAACAAGATGCTTCCATTACAGCAGCTACTGTGCAAACTGCATATGCTGCGCTTAGAACTCCATCATCCGTTCTCAAACATGAGCCATCCACGAATAGAATATAATCTGATTCCTTTAAAGGCTCATCCCGTATGTCGGGTCTTGGCTTTGTACAATATTCTAGTACATTCAGGCGATCATGATCAACTTCATCCATTTCAATCACACTCTCTTCATCTGGCAATGATGTTGAAGGATTTACATTCATGCATCTGTCAATGGTCACATTGTCTGCACTCAAAATTACTTTTTCATACCTAGTCAGCCGACTATGTGTCATGTATTGGGTTTTGGTTCTTGTCAACAGAATTTCCACAGAATGCGGGACATATACTCTCAGTGGATATCCCATCACTATGCCTTCACTCTGCTCCAGACTTACACAAGTAGCAGCAACTGCTTTCAAACATCAGGGCAACGCTTTCGCTACTGGGTCTAAAACAGCTGAAAAATATGCAATGGGTCTTTTCATGTTTCCGTGTCTCTGCACCAGGACTGAAAACGCACACCCATCTCTTTCACTGCAATACAACTCAAAATCTTTTTCATAGTCAGGCATTCCCAATGCCGGAGCTTCACACAGTTTCCTTTTTAGTTCTCTGAATGCTTTCAGTTCCTCATCATTCATTTCAAAAGGATCTTTAACATCCTTCTTTGTCAATCTCTGTAATGGTTTTGCAATTAATGAAAATCCACTTATCCATTGTCGACAATATCCAACCATTCCTAGGAACATTCTTACCTCTCTTTGTGTCTTTGGAGCTCTCATTCCTTGGATTATTTTTATTCTTTCAGTCGTTACCTTTCGCACTCCCTTCTCAATCTTATGTCCTAGATATTGAACCTCTTGCTGACAGAACTGCAATTTTGATGGGGACACCTTATGTCCTCTTTTTGCTAAATGATTCAGCAAAGCAATTGTATCATTAACACATGCGTCTTTCGTTTTTGATGCCACCAGTAGGTCATCAATATACTGAACCATCACTGACTTCTCTGGCATTTTCAAGTCTTCCAATGATTTCTTTAAAATCTGATTAAAGATCGAGGGCTTTCTGTATACCCCTGAGGAATTCGGCACCATGCCAAAATATGCTCTCCGAACCTGAACGCAAATAATGGCTGGCTATCTGGATGTAATGGAATAGAGAAAAATGCATGGCACAAATCAATAACTGTGTACCATTCTGCTTCGCGTGGAATCTGATATAGAATTACAGCAGGGTTTGGCACTATTGGGCAGCAAGGCACAACAATTTTGTTTACCTTTCTCAAATCCTGTACAATTCTATATGTTCCATTCGGCTTTTTCAGTCCCATTATCGGCGAATTACATGGACTGCTCATTATTTCTCTCAGAATCCCTTGCTCAATCATTTTATTTATTACTGGTGTTATTCCTTCAATTATTTCTGGTGTCAATTTATACTGTGGCGTATTTGGCGTTCCTTCTTTAACAGAAATTTTAACAGGGTCTACTTCTTTCATTAACCCTATATCTTCTCCCGTAAAGTCCCACACTTCCTGTTTCACTGTCTCTTTCAGTTCAATTGGGATTTTCTCTACATCAAATATGGGAAACAAATCATTCACTTCTGATTCTAACTTTACCATTGTCATTTTATACAATACATCGTCATCTGGGGTCTGAAATGCAATTCCATCTGGAGTACAATAGATGGTGCAGTTCATCTTGCAAAGTAGATCGCGTCCCAATAGGTTCACAGGACTGCAATCACACACCACAAATCGGTGCATTTCACTAAATGGACCAATCTTTACCTCCACTAATTTAGTAAGAGGCGCCTTAATTTGCTGATTCGAAACACCCACTACTTGGATATGTTCACCTGAGAGAGGAAGGTTTGGAATTTCCACTGACCTAACAGTAGAACGGGTAGCTCCAGTGTCCACAAGGAATGTTACATTTGCACCATTCACTTCTCCATCCACAAATGGACCTGCTTGATCTACCTCTAGAGTTGCGCCAAGCACGCACTCTTCCTCCTCTCCTAGGCACCGTCATAAACTTTCATCCGTCTCATCACCATCCTGTCGTAACCAGTACTGAGATATGGCAGCTGCGCGTGCAATTGTGTTACCTGCTCTCCTCCGTAGAATCCTGTTTCTGCACTGTATTTCTGTTGATTAACACTCTTGGGAAGTGGTGGTTGTGGCACCTGACTTTGTTGGGTAACTACCTCACTCTGCACCTGTGGATTTAATGATTGATTTTCCGTATTAGGTTTTGGAGGAAATTTACACTCGTTTCTCCAATGCCCTAACTTTCCGCAGTTGTGGCATGGCCACTTTTTCTTTGCCTCTTCTATGCTCATTTGACCTTTTCCTTTACCTATATTTGGTCTGGATCTAGTCGGTCCTGCCTCATTAACGGGATTACTCAATTGAGCTTCTTGCTTCTCTGCAACTTTCACTTGTGCCCACATTGCTTTCTCTTTCAATTTACGCTGTCTACTCTCAATGTCATCACTACAATATTTAGCATACCTCAAAACTTCGTCCACTGTGCTATTCTGCCAACAAATCATATGCTGTTTAATCATTTCACTTATCTCTGGTTTCAAACCATAAACAAATCTATATACAAAATGACTCATATCTTTCTCATTTAGTCTCATAGCCACTATACTGTTTAAAAACTAACAGTAGCCTCTCATAGTATGCGTGTACTGATTCTTTACTTTCCTGTGTTGTTCTGTCTATTTTTACCCAATCCGTTTCTTTTGGTGGAATCTTATTTTTCAAAAAGGTAATTACTTGATCATATTTCCTCATTACTTCTGGTCCTGGCGCTCCTGTTTTAGCATCCCTTGGATATTCTACAGTTGGCCAATCAATAGTAATCTTACATTCTGTCCACAAATCAGCTGGTACTACTATGTCAAACAATCCATCCAAATCTATCCACAACACCTTCGAAACTTTAACAAATCTCTCCACTTGTCTGTACCATTCTACTGGTTTCTCTCTCAATTTTGGGAAGTCATTTGTAAACGACAATATATCCTGTCTAGACCATGGGACATGCACATAACTACCTCCTGGAGTTTCTCTCATCGGGTACTCCCTTACAATTGATTCCTTGTCTGTCACCGCAAAAGCCAAAGACGCTTTGTCTGTCACTTTCTCATTCCTTTTAGTCCATCTGCTTCTCCATCTATCGACATCACCCCATTTCCTCAGTAAAACAATTCGTTCTTTTATTTGGGTTAATCGTCCTGATGTGTTCAGATTTTCTATATCTTTCTCACAAAAATCTACTCTATATGGTTTCTGCAACGTTCTCACTTTTAAAAATTCTACTCCTAGTTCATTTGCTGTTTCTTCTAATTTGTCATGTAAATTTCTAGCTCTCCATGTAATGCTCTTGCATAAGAACATAATCTCGTCATCCTGATAAGATTTCAGTTTCTCTGTGCCAATTGTCCCTAAAATCAATTCTTCCATGTCTATTTTTAACCTAATTACATCTAATGGTTTTGATTCTGTCTCTTTCGTTTTTAGAGTTTTCATCCATTCATTCAATTCATCCGGAGTCGGACCTACAGGCGTACTATTTAATTCTATCCAATTTTTACTTCTTTCTGGTGTCTCTGATGCAGACTCAGTTACCATAGGTATTCTCCTAAACTCATTCTCATTTATCGTTAAATTAGTAGGTGGGCTTGGTCTATATGTACTAACCAAGTTTCTTGCACTTTCATTGTCTAATTCCATCTCTTCTTTCCTTCTTTGCAAGTGTGAATTCATAGGAATGACTAAAGAATGCTCGTCAATTTTCTGATTCTCAAAAACTGGTATTATTGGACCTATCGTTACTGGTACAGTTACAGCTTCCATATTCATTGTTAATTCTCTTATCTTTTCAGTTAATTCTCTTGTGGTTTTTGCTAATTCAGTTGCATTGTCACTTTCTGTCTTCTCATTTTGTGGAGTTTTCAACTGATCTTGTGACCTATTTATCTCATATCCTCGTTCGGAATTTTTATTCCTCCCAGTTTCCATTGGCGGTGCATTAGGTGTCACCACCTCAGAATTCTGTTGGTATGGAGGTGGGTTTCTGTTTAAAATATCTTCCAGCAATTCATCTTCTGTCTCACTACCACCATACCCACACTTTTCAGTAACCACATGTTTCTTTTTCTCTGTACATTTTCTCTTTGTTTCTTCCTCAACTGTAAAAGCTGGAAACAAACCTCCTGTCATATTAGCATATCTCCAACGCTTTATTCTGTCCTCATGATTCACTCCCCACAACCTTCCGGGCACAAAATCATGATTCCTTAATCCTCTAAATCTTTCTCGTTCATACATCTCATCTTCCCATTCACTTAAAGCTTCAAACTGTGTCGGTCTAGGTTTAGGTTCAAGCATCGCCATTTTCTCTCTCAAATTCCGAAGTACAGCTACACTAAATGAACCATTCTCAGGAAAAGCCAATGCTCCATCATTCTTAGTATATTTTGTCCAATTTTCTAACCATATGCAGGTATGATATCCGTACTTCAACATCATATGCGAAGCTGGTGATTTCGGCGGAGGAATTACTTGTCCCTCTCTAGTCACTACCTTTTTGTCTTTCTTAAAAAAGTTCTTAACTTTAGATATCCACGACGTTTTCTCTCTACCATACTCATAATAAGCCATGATTCACAATCTTTTTCTCTTCTCCAACGTCCGCGATTCAACACTGTTCTCTATGCGTTATCCGGACCTATCCCAGCGCGACTCACACCAACGCTCCAATCCTAAGCTTCTACGTCACTGGTTTATCTGACCAATCCTAGCACGACTCACACCAACGCTCCAATCAGAGCAGCTTCTGTATAACTAGCGCACTGTCCAATCCCAGCGCGGCTTTTGTCTACGTCAGTTCTGCTCCTGACCCCTCCTTTACAAAATTTATCGGCAATTTACTTTTCAACAGTTTTTTGTTAGTTACAACATTAAAAACACATTTCCATTGTCTGATTTCGCTAAACAAAAGTGACAGTTTATTCTAGCTCGCAAGAATACAGTTTCGTTCGATAAGTGTAGCACTTCCCTCTACCTTACCCTTCTTTCAAGCAAGGAGTAAACCCGTTTCTCTGGGGATAAAACACATGCGGAGACTACACTGCTCCTGAGAATTAAGGCCAGAGTTTCACAAGAAAACCGGTTGCTATTTCACTCACACACCTTTTATACGGAAAATGTCCCTATCATAACACAACCTGTGTTATCACCAATATGAACTCAGACAATGCACTATTCCATGTGACTTCTCTTGCCACACTTGTTCCACTTCCTACTTCCCGGAAGCGTTAAAACTTTGACTTACATATAACATAACGCAACTCAACATAAAATGTTAGACATGAAATAATCAATAATCAATAACCAATAATCACCAAACTAATCTATAGTAACCATAACTCTGCTACCAAGAAATCTGATCCAGCGCTATCAATAAAATTTCTTCTCCTAGATGCTTTTGGACGTCCAGTTACAAATATCCCTCTTAAACACAACTATATCCATATGACGGTGGGGCCCATAACACCGCATATACATTCACTCTCTCATATATTCCCTGGATTTCATCCGTCCTTACCTAGGAGAAAAACAGTTAAATGATTTGCTGGAAGGAGACGGGATACCTTTTTATAAAAATGACATAATACTTCTCAAGCTCTAAGGTATTCCGCTCATTGATCGATGGACCAACTAGTAGGAATCAGTTGATGGTGATTAAGACCAGCTCAATCACAATAAACCTTTAAACATTTACATTTATCATTGAGCTAAAGAACCACTGACTCATTGGTTTAAAGATAATAAAGTTTATATAAATTTTAGAAGCATGAATAAGTTTCAGATTTATTATTCAGGTTATTACATTTAGCATCATTATAAGAATAAATTGAAATTGCAATGCATACCTATTAGATGGAAAAATAAAGTTCGTCACAGCAAGAACTCCCGAAAGATCTATCTATCTGTCCTGGAAAACAGGCCTTCTCGTTCCTTTCCCCTTTAGTATCTTAAGAATAAAAGTCTAATAGTTTAAATGGAAAAAATCTATTAGGAGTAAAAAAGGTTCTCCAATAGCAGCGTCTCATGCTCAATCAAAAATATAAAATAGCAGCAGCAGCATCAGTTCGTAAAAACGGCAGCGTTGAAAACAACAGCATCAATATCAGCTAACCGCATCATCCGTGTCGAACCCCCCTCCCTAAGAGTAGGTCTTCTTATACCCTAATTCTAGCTTACTAAGTGAAAATGTTACATCTTTATGGCGAGATTCTCTCTAATTGGTCCATTCGGTTCAGTATACATCTCATTATGAATATCCTTGTTCCAACCAGTTCTTTGTGGAATGTTCATACTTCTGTCGTTTCTCACGGGTTCATGACATTACCCATCCGCTCTTATATTTCAAACTGTATCCTTTTCTGATACTTTTAAGTTGAACAGTTCTTTGTCCATTCACATATTCACTGCGACTTCTCACGCTTTTCGCTGTCCTGCTTTGGCACACATTTATGTGATAAGGTCATCACAGCCTTGACCATACTTCCATCCTAGGCTTTGGAACGATCACATGATCCCTCTTGTTCACGGCCTTTCTTTCTTTTGTAACCCCCCTCGCGCCTGCGTACTCTAGCTCATGGCGGCCATTTTATATCGCTGCTCAACAGGCCTAAGCGCACTATTATAAAGATAAACAAAACATAGTTAAGAATAAAGAATATAAGCCTTTTCGTTTCCCTCCCGTCATTCTACGTACCCCAATTAGGTATTACCTAGCAAAAGCGACATATAAAGCCATCCCTTACTTACCAACGCTTCTTTTGCCACTACACAGTTTATTTCCAAGCACAAATCATGCATTTATTATTCTAATTAGTCCGCAATTATCAGACTTATGTTATCCACGTTAACAATTGTAAGTAAATTAGTTTGCACATATATAGCGTGTTACCTTTAACCCTTTACATGTAACATACATGGTTGGTTATTTACTAAGACGAACTTGTGTGTTATTTAACGTAAATATTAGGAGGTTAAAATTTTTTCATTTACCCTGCTCCATCAACGTCTTTAACTAGCTCCTCTCGCGCTAATAACAATTTGGTATATTATTTCTCTTAAATCCAGTTCCTGTGGTCCGGTGTATATTCCGTCAGGGGAGAAGTCAGGGAATTGGAGCTGGTTACGAGAGAGAGCAGCAATGACCTTGCTTTGTAGTGGGTTGCGTGGGAAGGATGTTGTTAATGTGGTAGGTATCTCCAAGCCTGGGGATATTAATCGGATACGTATGTAAATGCAATCCGGTGTTTTGTGAACAGAAGTACCTAAAATTCTGTTCATGAGGACCAGTAGTAGATGGGGGACGAGGGTGTTCCCTGAAATGTCAGTGCTTGCAAGGCTTTGGTTCTTGGCGTTGGTGCAAATGGGGTGTGGGAAGGAGGGTGCTAGTGAGAGCGTTATCTGCTGTGCATGGGTGTAATCAATCCCTAAAACTTGAAATATGGTGAGAAGGACAGTACTTGCTAAGGGTGTAACGTGGACAAAGGAAGAAGGATGACCAGTGGAGAGAGCTACAACGTGATTGTTAACTAAATACACAAAAATGTGAGATGCTGCGCTGTCAGGGGAGGGGTCGCATATTCCCTAAAGTGACTGGAAGTGCGGAGGGGGGCAGGCAGGGGGAGGCACGATCAGGACGTCTGGTGAAGGGTCCTGCAGGTCCACGGAATAATCCTGCAGGAGTGCCGCGAGGAATAGGGACACGTTACCAGGAGACGGTGGTTGGTGGAGAGCACTGCTAGAGGCTGATGCTGATACTGTGGGAGAGGCAGGGGTGGTAAGACCAGGGAGTGTTGCCTCTTCAGAGGATGGCGTGGAGTGTGTGGAGTCTGTAGTAGACTCACCGTCTGTGGGAATGACAATGGGGAGGCAGCAAAGTAGACAGAGCTCAAGGATGATGCGGACACGGTGGAGCAATTAGAGGAGTGATCAGGCCAAAGCAGATCAGGGCGAGTGGTGTCTGGGGGTGGTGGAGGCTGGGAGGAAGCGGTGGCTGAGGGAGGTAAGTCTGTGAGAGATAATAGGGAGAGGCGTATTTCAGTGGTAGGTGTGAAGGAGATCCCTAGGATATCCCAAGCAACAGCAAGAACGTCACTTTGATGCCGCGTAAGGGGAATAAAACGATCAAGGGAGGCGTGGTAGACTGCAGTGGCTGTGCCACGCACTGAATGAATAAGAAGGCTAAGAATTTGCGGGGGATCAAGGGACATACCGGAGAGGGAGGGGGTAAGGGAGCTGACAAGAGGAATGGAGATACGGCTCCACCCCCCTTTGGCTACCAATTGGCTTGGACAAATGGTAGGCAAAAGTGTGAGAGACAGAAAAAGAGGCGCAATGAAGGTGCAATGTTGAATGGTGGTAAGTGAACAGCTACCTAGCGGGGTTGCTGATGCTAAGGAAGAAAGAATGGGGGCAACCCAGACAACAGCTACCTAGCGGGGTTGCTGATGCTAATGAAGAAAGAATGGAGGCAACCCAGACAACAGCTACCTAGCGGGGCTGCTGAAAGTAGGGAATAATAGAGAGAGGCAGCCCAGACAACAAGAAATAACTAGCAGCCCTGCCACTCAGCTATTCAGTGTAGAGTCGGCAAGGCAGCACCAGAAGGGGCGGGGCTGGGAGGCAACTGTGGTGGGGCAGCAGGACGGACAAATGCTTAAAAAGGAACAGAAGCACGAAAACAGAAACAATAGACAATAAATAGACAATTATTACATACAATTGATGCATATGCAAAAATAATCGTGATCACAATATTAAATGCATTTCAAGAGATGGAGGAGGGAGAGAGCAGCTGGTGAGGACAGAACAGGGAGGGGCGGTGTGAATCTGCGAAGGGGAGAGGTGCACTTGCTCTTTCTGGGAGCCGCTGAGCAGAAGAAGGCGGGTGGAATCTGCGAAGGGCACAGAGCCTCTGAGAGAGGCACTTCCTCTTTTCGGAAGTGCGCAGCTAAAATTCGAGAGGTGCGCCTGGCAGAGAGAGATATTAATTGTAGAGATAAGAATAAGAAGACACCCAATCCATGCAGAATGGAATCGTAAGAAAAGGAGAAGGACACGGCAGAAAGGGAGAAGAAAGAATGAGTGAAAGTACCGGGAAGAAACCTGGTAAAGTAAAAGCGCATTTAAAAGAGACCCTTATCATTAGATACACATGAGAGACGAGATGGGAAGGGGCAGGGGAAGAGGCGAAGAGCACAGAAAGGGGTGCGTGGGGGCGCTATGGACCAAGTAGAAAACACAATAAGTCAGTAGAATGTTGTAGAGCACAACCTACAGACCGCAATACAGTAATACCTAAAGCACTGTAGAATTTAGACACTGTCGTACAGTATCAAGGACTTCAAACCTGCAGAGAATTCAGGACACATGCCTAGGACTCAAACCTGTGTAGAGCATGTAGACCACACCCTATATAGTACAACACAGCAGGACTCCAACCTGTAGTCAGAATTTAGACACTTGTGCACAGTGTCAAGGACTTCAAACCTGTAGAGAATTCAGGACACATGCCTAGGACTCAAACCTCTGTAGAGCATGTAGACCACACCCTATATAGTACAACGCAGCAGGACTCCAACCTGTAGTCAGAATTTAGACACTTGTGCACAGTGTCAAGGACTTCAAACCTGTAGAGAATTCAGGACACATGCCTAGGACTCAAACCTGTGTAGAGAATTTAGACACTGGGGACAGTGTCAAGGACTTCAAACCTGTATACAACATCACCACTCAAATGAATACTGAAAGCAATACCGTCAACCTGTAGCAATAACCACCGTTACACACAGTAAAAGAAAAGCACTAAGAAACAATGCTGAGAAATGTAAATAGAAGGCAAGTAGAGGGAAACCAAAAAGGGGCCAAGGAGAGCAGAGCGGAAAAAGCTGAAAAACCCCTTCGAGGTGTGACCAGCCACACAGATTATCGTGCCAAGACAGCAGACCACAGGGGACGAAGGAGCAACCACAAGCGGTACCCGGGAGGCTGAAGCAGCCAGCCCTACCCCTCCACACAGGCCATACCGTTAGTAAATTCAAGGAAAAAGATAAACAGTCCCTGACTTACCCGGGTGGTCGTGAGGAGAGGAAAGGGCGGGGCAGCCACAGGTGTGCCCTAGGTCCGCACTGTAGAAAAGCCGACTGGGACGAGACCTTCGTGGTACGCCAGCTGTTCGAGGGGACAGTGAGTGACACCGTGGTGGTCACACACTTTGGCTTACCAGCTCACGAGAGCAAGACCTGCGCTCTGCTCGTTCTCTGAGAAATAAGGAACAACGGTGTGAAATACAGTGGCACTTTATTAAGCAATTCAGTAACACAGAGAACTGTTCATTTAAATGCTGCTCGTCAACACATGAGCAGGATGAAATAAAAGCATCGACAATATTGTAAATCAGCTGTTCAAGTGAAGCAAAAATATCTATGCATATATCATTTAATGTGCAGCTGCCTAAAGGGCAACCCTGAAATTAGAGATCATGAATAGGCAAGCGCCTAGAGGGCAAATCTTAAATGAGAGAGCAAAAACCATCCAAGGCTACACAATTTAAGCTAGGATAAATGCAATGAATTGGGTGTGGATGAGCTAAATTAGAGAGGCTGACAAAGTCAAAAGGCTAGCAATCAGAAAAGAGCATTACCACCTTGAGAATGGAAGTTCTAGG
Source organism: Calotriton arnoldi (assembly GCA_963921515.1). Lineage (NCBI taxonomy): Eukaryota > Metazoa > Chordata > Amphibia > Caudata > Salamandridae > Calotriton > Calotriton arnoldi. The sequence goes on along the minus strand of CAWUFW010000919.1, from coordinate 1,967,492 downwards.
CCCAAAATCAGGAGAGCGGTCGACCGGGAACCCTCAACGTGCAAGGCACTGGACGAAGAGTTCAGGGCGTGGACATGGGTACAAACCTTTTATATGGCTTAATGCAGAACTGCCACCCACAGTTGACGTGGGCCCTGACATGGGTCCTTGACCGCACGCTTACAGTAAGTTTGGAAAATTTTGAAGAACACAGAAGTGATATCAGGGGCTTTTAGCAGGTGGTCAGTGCTCTTGACCGCAAACATAAAAAAAGATAACTTTCATCGTAAGATGCTCGGAAATTCATATTTCATACATTATTTCTATGCCAGGCAGCCGCCTTTTCAGTTTCAGTTGAGCAAGCGTGGAAAGTTTCATAAGTAAAAATATTGCAAACATTGCTTGTGAAAGATCAAGATGTACCAGCAGAGTGTCACGTACGTGTGGACTAACCTTATTCTTGTAACTGTGGAAATTTACAAGGGGGGGCTGGTGCCGCGGTGGATGGCACAGGTCCCTGCTGTCAGGTCAGAGAGGCCTACGAGATTTGTTTTATTAAAAATGATAGCAAGAGGCAGTGGCTTCTTGGGCCTACATGTGGGTGTGCATCTAAGGAGGTGGGCTTGGGCCTACATGTTTGTGCATCTAAGGAGGTGGGCTTGGGCCTACATGTTTGTGCATCTAAGGAGGTGGGCTACTGTTGCACGTGCTAAGAGGCGGAAGGAAAATAGACAACTTAGGACATCTATCAGGGCCTGACTGGTGGGGCCTATATGGGAGTGTCATGCTGCCTGAGCAGAGCAGGATGGTACGTGGGATTTCTGCTATATGGTAGAATGGGACCCTACTTCAAAACAACTTAACAGTCAAAAAATTGGTCTGGAAGACGGTCAAATACCTCTCGTGGGTCGAGGACAAGGCATCCCTCTCGAAAAGGTCACATGGGTGGATGACCTTGAACACCTATTCGGTGCCAGCAGCTCAGAATTATCTTGACTTGGGTTACGCCAAAACTACTAAAATTAAGTTCTTGAAGTACAGACTTGGCCTGTTACCCTGCGTTCAGTATCTTCCGCACTGGCTAAAGGAGAAGGCGGGCTCCTCCTGCCGCTTATGCGGCTCAGTGCCAGAAGATCTGCTGCACCTGTTATGTACCTGTAAAGAACTGTTGGAAGAACGAAAACAACTGCTAAAACACCATTTCAATCAGCGAGGGGAATGCTCTAGAAGACAAGCAGTGCTGGCCTGCTTTGCACCTAATGACCCACAGTTGAACTGCTGCCTGGTGAAGTTTATGAGGTTGGTGGAAAAGAAAATGCCAGCACCATAGCCATAACCCATTACAGGACAGCACCCAAGTAAAACTGCAATTCTATCATGGAGGCTCAAATGAGGGCAGTTTTTTACTTGTTCCCACTGGGCTTGGCACTAAGGCACTTTATTCAAAACTTCTCAAGCACTTTATACACTTAGAAGCACTTTCATTGATCTACGGCATAAAAGTGATGGGAAGTAGCGGACTTTAACTAAATAACTCGACCACTAACAGCATGAGCTGAATCAAAAAACTGCTTGGTCGGTAGAATGTCTATTAAGTTATAGTATTGGTTTAAAAAAAAAAAAAGATGTAAATTATTAAATATCTTTTTAATATCGTATGCAGAATTGTTTTAACTTGATGTTTTTTGTATTGCAATGGTTTTTATTAACTATGCAAAATAAACTTACTTACTTACCCTCTTCTTTCTCACAGCGGAGACACACTGGGGACTGAATAGCCACCATCCGCCACAGTCGGGATTGAGTGTAATATACACGGTGTATATACTTGAATTGGATGAGGACACCGCCGCGCCCCGGGGGCTGGCCAGGGCCTCTGTCCAATCGTCGTCTGTCATGTCTGGTAAATCTCTTAAATAAGGTGCCAACCTGCACACCTGTGTGACTGAGTGTTAGCTAAATAAGCTATGGTAATCAATTTAATCAAAAACGTGCTGCTGTGTGCTTAAGGTCCAACCTACAAGACCTGTGTCAAAATAGTAATGTGGGGTGCGGAAATGTTCAAAAATACAGTGTTATTGTTTATACTGCTCTAATATTGGAAGAAACCTTAGGGACTTTCTAATAGTGCGCTGCGTGATAGGCGCGGAGGTTTCCGCACCCCACATTATTATTACTGGTAAATCTCTTAACCATGCCGCCCGTGTCTTATGTAGAGTGTTGTGGGCGTGAGTGGTCATCTGGTAAATCTGCCGTATTTTGTGTGCCCCAATGTCTCCCGTGAGCAATCTCCCTTCGAGCGGGTGATATTCAGGCAGAGTCTCAAGCAAGTGTAGTTGAGGGTTGAGTGCATGTCTCAATTGGAGATATTTATAAAACTGTGTAATTGAAACTCTGTCTGCAGCTGATTAAATGATTTGAGTGTAGTTCCCCGCATGACATCTCCCATTGTAGATATACCCAGCAGATCCCACATCTGGAACCCCTCCAGCGCCGCAACAGGGTGTAAATATGTACCACGCCATAGTGGCGTCATACCCGTTATGCGGCCTTGCCAGCCCATACGTCGGACTGCGTGTCTCCATATCCGAATCACTACTCTACCAGCAGGCGGCATAAAATCTACATTTGTGTGGCTGTATAGGAGTTGGAGAAGGGGTGTATGCTCCATTGCCCTATGTTCCAGATTATATGCCGGATCTGAGAGTTGTGCCACCACTCATTAATAACTAGTAAGTGGGATGCCGCATAATAAGCATATACGTCTGCAGCCGCAATGCCTCCGTAGTATGTGGACTGCGTGCAGGTGCTCAATGCTCACCTGATCGCACTCCCGTCCCACAAGAATTTATTGTGGATGGCGTTGATTTGTGAGAACCACGCGTGTGGTATGTCATACGGAAAGTTCTGAACTCTACACAAAATATGCGGTAGTGAGACCATTTTAAAAATCACTGATCACCCATAAATGACAGCGGAAGGTGAGACCAGATCACTGTCTCGTCCCTCAGACCGGCCATGAGTGGGGTTATGTTACGGGCCCATGAGATTTTCAGGCAGGGTGAAACAAAAATGCCCAGATATTTGAAGCCTGTAGTCGCATGTGACAGTTGCGCTGCCCAGGTGTTGCGACCCTGGTCCCCGCACACCGGGAAAGGAACCGATTTAGTGGGATTAGTATGGAGACCAGTCGTTTCTCCGAATACTCGGAGTATTTGCAGGATGCGGGGCCCCGAGAACCAAGGGTCCGTCATGAAGAACAGCACATCGTCGGCATAAAGTGCAATGCGATCAGCGCAAGACCTCGACCACTCAAAACCTCGGATCACCGGGTCGCTCCATACCCACACCGCCAGGGGCTTCACTGCTAGGGCAAAAAGCAACGGTGACAGGGGGCAACCCTGTCTCGTGCCGCGGCCAATCGTAAAGGGGGCTGACCTATTACCCCCCACCCTGACTGAGGTGGTTAGATCTGTATATAGCAGTCGTACGTAGGCCTGAAAACGTGGGCCAAAGTTAACTGCTGCCAGAAGTTGGAATAGATACGTCACTTAGCGAATCAAATGCTTTTTTGATATCGGCGAGCAAAGTCGCCGTGGGGCGACCCAACTCCGGGGCCTTAGCCAGAGCGTTATGGAGCCGCCCATATATTCTGTCTGGTGGAGCGATGTGGCATAAAGCCGGATTGATCAGGATGGATCAAGTCCTGAATGCACGTACAGAGGCGGTCGGCAAGAACTTTACCCAGAAGCTTGGGTTCAAAATTTATAAGAGATATGGGACGATATGACGATGGATCTTTGGGTGGACGTCCGGGTTTCAAAAAGAGAACGATCTCTGCATGTCGCCAATCCAAAGGCAGCACTCGGCCATCGTATGCCTCATCTAATGCCGCCAGGAGGTGCGGGCCCAAAGCGCCCATGTGTGATTTGAGGAATTCAGCGGGGAACCCGCTGGGTCCCGGGGCTCGGCCTGGATGGATGTTACCAAGAGCTGTGTTAAGTTCGTCCACCGTGATGGGGGCATCTAATTGCTCTCTCATTTGATCTGAAAGAGTGCGGGGGGAATATCCCTAAGGAATTCAGCAATGTGATCTTCTGATATTTGCTCGTCACTTCTATGAAGCTCAGAAAAATAGCGAGCAAATTCCTCAGCCACTGATTCAGGGGAGGAGTACACAGTCCCATCTGGCCCACGTAGTGTTGGGGCACTCGGAGGGGAGTTATTAGCTTGGCACAGTCTGTGTAGCATTTTGCTGGATTTATCCCCCCAGTGGTATATCCGGTGCTGTGAGGCTAACCAGATTTCCTTCGCTTCCTGGGTGAGATGTTGCTGTAAGCACTGTTGCGCAAGAAGTAAATTGCATTGGTGCTGTGGGTTAAAGTCCGTTATGAGTTGAGCTTCTAGGCTCCGTTGGTGGCATTCGAGGTCATCTAACTGCACCTGTCGTTCACGCTTTTTCCCCGCGTGGAAACTTATGTCTACTCCACGGATTGTGGGCTTGAGTGCCACCCACAAGATAGCTTTGGATGGGGCTGAGGTCACGTTTACCGCAAGGTAATCCGTCACCATCCTCGACATGGTCTACCGGTACTCGGGGTCTTGGAGGTGCCAAGGAGACATGCGCCATCTGAAGGGGGGGTTTTGAGCCATAGTGTTGAGCCTACATAGGACCGGGGAATGGTCAGGGAGTTCCTGTGGTAAATGGGATATGTGTGAGATCCGATGGATATAGCAACAAGGTGTGAAGATATAGTCTAGTCTGGAAAGAGACCCATGGACCGCAGACATGTAGGTGTATGCCAGTTCTGATGGGTGATAGTCTCACCAGATGTCTGCCCATCCCAATGTAGTGGCAAGGAGGTGTAGTTTGCTCTCCCCCATTCCAGGTTCCCTCCCAGGATCTCGTCGTCTGTCGAGAGGGGCCATCACGTCATTCCAGTCTCCCCCCAGCAGTGTCATGCCGTCCGGAAGCTCTCCCCATTGCAGTGTAATTCTTTCAATAAAAGTGTTTCTCAGGGGAGGAGGGGCATATATACTACCTATAGTAATGGGTTCACCATACAGTGTCCCTGAGATGATGGTGTAGCGACCCCCGGGATCCAGCCACTGCTTAGCGTGTATATAGGGGACCCTGCGATGCAAAAGGATGGCCGTGCCCTGAGAACCCCTGGCGAACCCAGAATGATAAGCCGCCTGGTACCCAAATCTAGCAAGACAGGGGGCTTTATTATCAAGCAGTTGCGTCTTCTGTAGGAGAAGGACGTCAGCTGCATACCTCTTGGCCTGACGGAGAATGGCACCCCTTTTGATTTTGTTTAATATCCCTCTAACATTCCAGCTAACGATAGTGAGTTCCCCAAATGGGACCTGGTGCATCGAACTAGTCATCCCCAACCTGTATAATGTCTTTCTGTCATCATGGATATGACGGTGCTTCTGTGTACAAATAACAGTAGTAACAAAAATACTTACACAATTTAAATGAAACCCCTGCCCCCATCCCAATACTGCCTGGAAACAGGAGCATCTGTCGTGGCGGAGGAAGCCCTAGACTTCCCAACGGGGAGTCCCAGAGGTCCTTCGCCAATCGGTTCCCAACCTCCCCTGAAACATGAACATAAGAAACTAGGGGCGTGATTGTTCCATGGCGGGTCGCCACGCCATTATGGTATTCAAACGGAACGAAAGTTACAGGAGTATGTTAACAAGATTTGTCTCTCCACACCGGGCCATGGCATTTATGGACTGCTTAGGATGCAGTCTCAGTGGTCGGTGCTCTCCAATTTGATCCGGACCGATGTCTCCGCTTAGAGTTATTCCTTTTCGGGCGGTTCCTTTGCGAGATTTGCGATGTTTGAGAAGAGTCGGATTCCAATGGTGGCGGTGTGTGAGGCCGCAAATGGGTTCTTTCATCCACCCAGGCAAAAACCGCCTCCGGTGTATCAAAGAAGAAAGTCTTAGAATTAAAGGAAACGCGCATCCTGGCTGGGTACAGCAACATATATTGAACATTGAGCTCTCTAAGCTTACGCTTAGCGGCCCTGAAGGACTGATGCTGTTGCTGCACCAGTCTCGTGTAGTCTGGGAAGACCATGATTCGGCGCAAGTCAAACATCAGCTCATCTTTATGCGTTCTGGCGAACTGCAATATGGCATCCCAATCAAGATAGTTCAGCAACCGAACAATTACTGGTCTCGGGTTCTTGCTTGGAGGGGATTTCCTCGCGAGCGCTCGATGTGCCCTTTCCACGACAAAGCAGGTGGACAGTGTTTCCTCTGTCAGTAACGACCGGAGCCAGTTTGTGATGAAGCGGACCATTGAGGTACCTTCGCACCCCTCTGGAAGCCCCCCATAACACAGGTTATTGCGGCGGGCACGACCTTCCACGTCCTCTACCCGCGAGGCAGTCTCCTGGGCCGCCACCGCCAATTTGTTCACCTTCTTTTGGAGAGCTGATACCTGATCCTCGAGTGTTGAGACGTGAGTTTCTGCCTCTGTGATTCGGGCCACCGCATTTTGGAGGTCCTGTCATAACAGGGAGACCTCGGATCCTACCGCTTCAATTTTGGCGTCCAGGGCATTTCGTGATTCCATAATGGCAGCCAGGAGTGCCGTGTTGTCCGGCACTGTCCCACCGGCATCTACTCCGGCAGCCCAGCCGGGGGGCGTCGTATACTGGTCAAGGGTACTTTGTTTAGGGCCTGTTCCGCCCTGCTTGTCTTTACCCATAATGACCGGAATGTTCTGCCAGCTACCTGGCTACAAGCTGGCGGCCGGAGTTTGTCTATATGGCAGTCTACCCTTGCGGTGTTGATGTAGTTGCCACCCTTCTTGTTTGTAGCGGGAGGTCACCCCCGGGCCGGGCCTCACGGATTCCTGCCGCCCCAGGCCGCAAGCCACACCAAGCCTAGCTCAGCCGCTTCTGCAACTCGGTGCGACCGGCCAAGCGGGCCCCCTACCAGGACCCTGCTCGCCGGACCCCTGACCCGAGGTCCCCCCTCACCGGATATATTGCGCTGGTCAAGCGTAATACTGGCAGCTCTGCGCCTACGTATCCCAGGAGGTCGCTTTCTGTCACCGGGCCTGGAACCATGCCGGGGGGGGTCTATTGGGCCATCCGAGATCTCCTTTGTCCCAGTTAGGCACTCCTCTGCCTCTCTGCTGTGCCAACTTTGATATTAGGGGGGCGGCAACCTGAAGTCAAAGAAACCTTGGGGTGTGCACCCTGAATCAGCACCCCCCACCGGACTTAATGTGCGGAGTACTTCGAGAGGCCCGCCGAGTATGTCTGCACCTTGTTAGACTCCGCAGCCTCCTGGCCATAACTGCTTCTGGGCCCTGCTCCTCTGTGGTTTTATGGGCCGCAGGGCCGGACACAGCGCTCCCAAGCAATCCCCCCCACCAGCCTTAATTTTCACTGCTGAGCCCGCGGGGCAGCAACGCTCCGGCCCGATCAGCCCCGGACACGGCACAGCCCGCGCGCGGTGGGGGGGAGCATTCAATGTTCGCCACTCACGTGGCCAGATGAGCCCGATCCCACCGTGGGCCCGCCGAGCATCTCACCTGCAGAAGCCGCGGGCCTCCCCCCCGGTGTCGCGTCTTCCCCGCATCTTTGGGCGTATCTCTGTGTCCAGCCGGGCTCCGAGGAGGCACCGCGCAACGCATAAACAGCACCTCACTCAGTTTGCGGTCAATTCTGGGTTTCTCCACATCCCAGTTGCTTGTCGCCGCTGCCAGACGTACCGGGGAGGTTAGCCATTCCTTTCTTGCAGGATTATGACAGATTATTACGTTTTATGGCGTGGACGAGCGGAGGCTCGTTAGAGTGCGTCCGCCATGTTGGCTATCATTCATTGTTTTTGAGTGCACATACGCCCATGAAGTACTCATATGCTTTTTACGTTTTCTGCACATGATGACGTACCTTTGGTCAAATCATAGTCCACATCACACCTACATATACAGCAGTGCTGGTTGTACGGTGCAAACAATAACGTACCTTTGGCCAAATCATAGTTCACATCACACCTACATATATGGAGGTGCTGGTTTCACAGGACATGGGTGGGTTTTTTTTTAAATGGAAAGTCCTTTCCCACTATGCATGACTTATGACCTGCGGAGGGGTGCACTTAGAGGGCGCAATAGGGAGATCGTGACAGTACCACCCCATAAAATCCCTCCCAGCACCATTGGACTGGGGTGTAGTTTCTCTGGATAGCGCGTATGGAAGGCTCGTAACAGCCGTGGTGCATTCTGGAGGTGGGCTAATGGTTCCCAAGAGCGTTCTTCTGGCCCATATTCTTTCCAATCCACCACATAATGCAACTTTCCACGGATACGTTTTGCATCCAAAAGTGTTCGTACCTCATATTCTTGTTCCCCTTCCACTTAAGCAGGAGGTGGAGGTGTTGTTTATATGGTTGCTTGATGATACGGCTAGAGGAGAGAAACATGGAATACTGGATGGAAAAGATATGTGTGTGGCAATTCCAAACATATTGCTACAGGATTCACCACTTGTTGAATCGGAAAGGGACCTATAAACCGGGGATGAAATTTTCTTTTTCCTTTCAGATGCAAATGTTTAGTAGATAACTGCACAATATCCCCTATATTATATTGAGGTTGAGGTGTGCGATGTTGGTCTGCTATACGTTTTGGGTTTCTTTGGCCTTGGCTAAATGGCACTGAACTTGTTTTTGTATAGTACTTAAACGTTTATGCCATTCTTGTGCTGTTGGGACTGTTGTTTCATGATTTAAGTTCCAAGGAATATCTTTTGGGTGAAAGCCATGTGCACAAAAGAAGGGGGACATACCAATGGAAGAATGATCAGCATTATTATAGGCAAATTCCATGGCCCATAAGAGATTTACCCATTCCTCTTCACTATCTGCTAACATACAATGTAAGTATTGTTCTAGCGTTTGGTTCATGTGTTCAGTTAAGCCATCTGTTTGAGGATGATAGCTTGATGACATGCGCACCTCCATGTTTAATGTTTTACTCAAAGCTTTCCAGAAACGGTGAATGAATTGGGGTCCAGGTTCGGAGATAATTATGGAGGGGATATCATGTAAGCGCACAATATTGGTCATGAATGTTCCTGCTAATTCTGATGCTGATGGGAAGCCTTTTCAAGGGTATGAAATGAGCCATGTGTGTAAAATGATCAACCACAGTTAAAATAATTGTGTATCCACCTTTAGTTGCTGGTAGTTCCACGATAAAATCTACGAAACAGTATGCCAGGGCTGCGAGGGTATTGGTAGGGGCTGTCAAAGACCACTAGGGTCTTGGTGTGAAGATTTATTTTGAGCACAAATGGCACATGTTTCAACATGCTTTTGAATATCATCAAACATGGAGGGCCACCAGAAATGACGTTTCAACAGGTGGTAGGTTTTAGTGACGCCCGGATGAGCAGACAAAGGTGTATCATGACTTAGTTTCATAGAAAGGAGTCTGTGACTCTGGTGAGGGTAAAAAGAATTGCTCGTTCATCATAACAAATCACCCTGGAAAGTAAGAGAAGGGTACATTGATAGCCATTGTTCTTGCGTGTGTGCTTGTACAACGGTTTTTACTTCATCTAAGAATTTGGTACTACAGATGCTTGCTTGGAAACACTGTGAAGGAAGGATAGGCTGGGTTCGGGTTGTTGTTCTTGTGAATCCTCCTTCCCAATACGCGATAAAGCATCCGCTTTGAAATTTTCTTTTCCAGGATGATATGTAATAATAAAATTGTAATCATTAAAAAACAAGGTCCATCTGAGTTGTTGAGCAGATAATGCTTTTACAGATCGCAAGCATTGGAGGTTACGATGATCTGTATAGATCGTTACAGGATGTCTGGCTCCCAACAAGTAGTGACGCCATTTTCCGAACACAGTTTTAATGGCTAACAACTCTCTATCTGCTACTGGGTAATTAATTTCGGCAGGTATAACTTTCTGGAGTAATAAGCAATGGGGTGCAATTGTCCTGTGTCTTTATGTCTTTGGGATAAAATACCACCTATAGCGTATTGTGAAGCATCCGCTTCCACAATAAAGGGGCGAGATGGGTCTGGGTGCATCAAGATAGTTGCTGAAGTGAACTGTTGTTTTAAGTTTTGGAATGCTTTTTCTGCTGTTTCGCCCCACTCGAACTTGGACCCTTTATGAAGTAATCTAGTAATAGGGTTATAATTTTTGAAAAGTGTTAGATAAACCGTCTATAAAAATTTACAAATCCTAAAAAACGTTGTATTTGTTTGGTTGTGGTCGGGCTGGGCCAATTAAGAACTGCTTCTACCATTTTTGGGCCCATCTCAATACCTTCTGGACTTAAAAGGTAACCAAGAAAGTCAACTTTGGACACATGGATGGCACTTTTTTCCAATTCGACGTAAAGAGAGTGTTGCAGTAACTGCTGGAGAATGGCTCGCACTTGTTTTACATGCTCAGATTTTGTTCGCAAATATATCAAAATATCATCAATATATACCACACAGCAAACATCACAAAAATCTCCCAATACCTCATCAATAAAAAACTGGAAAGCTGCTGGAGCATTGCATAGTCAGAAGGGCATGACTTGGTATTCATAAAGACCAAACTTCGTACGAAATGCGGTCTTCCATTCATCCCCCTCACGGACTCGCACTAGGTGGTAAGCTGCTCACAGATCAAGTTTGGTATAAACTGTTGCATCTTTAATCTGATCGAATAAGGTAGGGATTATTGGTAATGGGTAACGGTTCTTAATTGTTACGTTATTTACTGCGCAGTAATCAATACATGTACGAAGTTCTCCCCCACCTCCTATTTGGTATGAAAAACAAAGGCGAGGACACAGGGGACTTGGAGTGTCAAATAAAGCCACTGGCTAGATACTCATCAAGATAGTTACGTAGATGTTCATTCTCTTTCTTTGTGAGTGCATATATTCGACTGCAGTGTAAAGTGACTCCAGGAACCAAGTCTATCCGACAATAGCAGTCCCTGTGAGGTGGTAAGGTGTTAGCTTTCTGCTTATCAAATACTTCTAACAAATCTGCATATTCGCTGGGTATTCCCTCAAGAACTAAGACACTTTTTAGATCCTTGGGAAAGCCACAACCCTGTATTGTGTGTATTATGTCGGAAGTCTGGAAACAAGAATGAACGCATTGATCAGAAAGGAATGTTACTGTCTTTTTTATCCAATCTATGTCAGGGTTGTGTTGGATAAGCTGTGGAATTCCTAAAATTAAACGGAATTGTGGAGCATCTATAACATCAAAACGGATGCGTTCTGAGTGAGTATTTTCACATGTCATTATGAGTTCTTTGGTCTGATACTGAATTAAACTTATCTAATAATGCGTCTACTGTCCATGAACCTTTCGCTGCAGATTGGAGTTTCACAAGGATACTTAGATGATGAGGAGCAGAACCAGGAGTTGTGGTGGCCAAACTAGAGGACAAACTCAGCAAACTGACCTCGTCTTCTACCGAGTTCTCTAGTTTTCCGTCTGCTGTACAACAGCAACAGAGTTGGGCTTAACTCTAGGTTTAATTGGATGGTTAGGACATTCTTTTACAAAATGTCCTGATTTTCCACAATATAAGCACTAATTTAACCTCCTCCGCTTTTCTTTTTCTTCTTTTGTAAGCGGCCCATGTATTGTTCCAATCTGCGTGGGTTCTGTTAAGTCTGGTTTTGTGATGTTTTCGGCCTTGTTAGGTCCTTTATCTCTTAGTACAAAAACCCTATGCTCTGTTTGACCTTTTTCTCCTTTTCTTTCATTTAACCAATGGTTTAACTTGACCACTAAGTCAATGAATTTGTTGCAATTCTCTGGAGGGTCTAACATTTGTGATATCATATCTTTTTATTCTTCTCTCAACCCTCTATAGAAGAGGAATACTATTTTCGTCTCTGGACATGTTGCTTCTTTTACTAATCAGTTGAATGTAGATATATAATGTATTAAATCCGATGAGCTTTGTTTTAGACATAGTAATTCATTATCTGCAGCTTGGACATAAGCATGTTTAGCAAATAAGACTTTCATAGTTTTCTTAAATTGCCGAAAATTGTATAAGAGAGGATCATCTTGTTCTATTAAGGGTACTGACCATAAGGCCGTATCCCCACCCAGATAAAATAAAGGCCATCTTGGAAGCATCATCTGGAAAGGCGCTTGGTTATGCCATAAAATGGAGGTGACATTGATTTAAAAAAAATACTAAATTTATTACTATCTCCATGAAAATGTTCAGGAGGGATTAAGAGAATAGGTGTAGGTGTAAGAATCTGTATCTGAGTGGGAGGAACACTTCTAGAGTCAGTGGCTCCTAATGGCACTTGAAAACTAGAAGGCTTAAGAATCGGTTTGCTTGGTGGAGGTAATTCCTATGTTTTATGCGTTTGTAATTCAGATTGAAGGGAAGTAAGATTGTGCCGCAGAGCGGCATTTTCAGACCGAATATCAGCCAGCATAGCGGCTTTATCTTGAAGGGAGATTGCTTGTGCTCGTTCCATAACGTCTGGGCGAAGCGATTGTCTTGGGCTAAGCCTTCAGTCAAAATCGACAATGCATTCTTTCCTGAAGTCTGCACTGTTCAATTCGCAGAGATGTTATGGACCGACTTCCTAGCACCTACCTCATGACCTGTGATTCTTTTGTAACACAAGGAAGAAGCAATAGGGTTCAAGAAGGAGGGCCTGGTGGTGGACGCTTTAATTTATTTATTTTATTTATTTTAGAGGTTTTATATAGCGCTGGCTAGACCCAGAGGTATCAGAGCGCTTTACATGAGTAAGAAGATGGTAACGGTATAAAACAATAATTCAACAGCATGGAACACCAACAAGTTAACAAAATAGAAACAGCTTGAATTTACACATATCAAATAAACAGATAGATAGAGCGAGGGCTATATACATGTATAACATGGAAATGGGAGATCAGATTTTGTATAATGGTATGGGATGGAGGAATGCATGAAGGGCAGCAGGTAGTAGGAAGTTAGACGTGAAAAAGGGGGTGGGAAGCAGAGGTGGAGATTTGGTAGGAGAGGGGGGAGTGGGAGGGGATCGGAAGGACTATGAGAGGGAGCAGATGAGAGCAGTGGGGAATGGAGAAAGGTGAGCCAGTAGGATGTAGAGGGAGGGGAGGGGGGGAGGGAGACAGTAGGAAAGTAAGGGGGACCAGAAAGGTGGAAGGGGTGAGGGCGAATTCAGGGCGCTGGATAAGACTCCCAATATTTATTGAGGAGGTGCATTTTGAGGTCTTTTTTAAAGCTGATGTAGGAAGGGTTGCATCTCAGGTCTTTGGGGAGGGCATTCCAGATGTTTGGGCATTACCGGAGAAGGAGCGGGATTGAGTGGATTTCTTTTTTAGCAGGGGTGGGACTAGGAGGAGAGCATTGGTGCTTCTCATAGGTCGTGTGCTGCCCGCTTTGCAGAGTTTATTGGCGAGGTATGGTGGTGTATTTTGATGGAGAACTTTGTGTGTAATGCAAGCAGTTTTGTAGGCGGATCTACCTTCGATGGGGAGCCATTTAAGGGTTTTGCGGGCTGGGGAGATGTGGTCGAAGCGTTTCCAGTCGGTGATGAGCCTGGCTGCAAGGTTGAGCACAGATTTGAGTGGAGCAAGGTGGATCTTGGGGATTCCGGTGAGGATGGCGTTGCCGTAATCAATACGCGAAAGGACCAGAGATTGGACTACTAATTTAAAGTCATCAGTAGGAATAAAGGGCTTAATTTTCTTGAGATGACGGAGAGTGAAGAGGGCTCCTTTAGCCGAGTTTTTGATGTGCACATTGAGAGTTAGGCTATTATCGATGGAGATACCAAGAGATTTTATTGAGTTGGATAAGGAGAGTGAGCAGTTGAGGGCATTAAGGTCGGAGATCCAGGTTTGAATGGGGAGAGGGTTGTTTTTAGGGGATAAGAGAATGATTTTAGTTTTTTTGGGGTTGAGTTTGAGATGATTTAATTGGAACCAGGATTGAATCTTAGTGAGGGTGTTGTTAATTAATGTGTAGGATGTGCGCATGGGTTTTGATCTTATAGTAGAGTTGGGTATCATCGGCATAGAGGTGGTAGTTGATTCCAGCTTGTTTAAGAATGAGGGAGAGGGGTTCCATAAAGAGGTTAAAGAGAGAGGGAGAGAGAATAGATCCCTGGGGGACTCCTAGGGAGACCGGAGTGGGGTTTGATAAGCAGTCGTGAATTTTGATTTGCTGTGTTCGGTGTTGGAGATAGGAGACTAACCATTTATGGGCAGTACCATTGAGGCTGAAGCGATCTCTGAGAACATTAAGTAGGGCTGAGTGGTTAACTGTATTGAAAGCTGCGGAGAGATCGAGGAGGATAAGTAGGCAGGTCTCGCCATTGTCGAGGGAGTGGTGGATGTCATCGATAATGTTAAGCATGGCAGTTTCGGTTGCTGCAACCTTTCCTGAAGCCTGACTGTAGGGGGTCCAGTAAGTTGAAATTTTCAATGTGTTTATCTAATTGGAGCAGGACACATTTTTCGAGGGCTTTGGAAAGAAGGGGGAGGTTAGAGATGGGGCGGAGATTGTTTAGGTCATTGGGGTCGGCCATAGGGTTTTTAAGAATGGGAGTGATTTGTCCAAGTTGAAGGGAAATAGGGACACAATCCGTGGCACGGGAGGTGTTGATGATAGAGGTCCAATATGGGGCAATAATGTGCTTTAGGTCTTGGACAAGGTTAGAAGGGAGGGGGTCTTTAGTATGGGAGGACGGTTTTAGTTTAGCAATGATGTTAAAAACTTTGCGCTCAGTTACAGGGTGGAAATTATGCCAGGAGGCATTGTTTTTTACTTGTGAGTTAGGGAGATTGGTTTCGAGAGGTGTGGTTGTGGGTAAGTGTAGGGAGTGGTTTAGGGGAGGTATCGAAGTGGGTGTGTGTGAGGAGTAGTTAGGGTGAGGTGAAGTAGTAGGCAAGTTTGAGGTGGGGTCAGGGGGTGTGGGGAATGCGGTATGAGTTTTAGAGGTGATGTCAGGAGAGTGTTGGGAGGTGGTTGGGATCAGAGTTGAAAGGAAGGATTGCTCTTTCTTTGTGTTTTTTTCCAAGAAGAAGTGAGCAATTTCTTCACATCTAGCAGTCGAGGCCAACGGAATTGGAGGTGCGGAGGATGTTTGGTTACGAACGATGTTGAACAGTTCTCTGGGTCTATTTTTGGCCCAATCGAGTTGTGTATGGAAGAAGGATGCCTTTTCGTTAAAAATGTGTTTCTTGTATGTCGATCTAGTTAATCTGAGGAGTGCCAGATGTGAGGGGGAGGGATGCTGTCTCCATGTTCTTTCGATCAGTCTGAGTGTGCGTCTTTCTTTGTTGAGCTCAGAGTTAAACCATGATTTGGAAGGGATATTTCTTAGATTTTTTAGTTTAGGCGGGGCCATTTGGTCTACGGTATCGGCGACAGCTTTATTAAAGTGTTCAGTAAGCTCATTTGCGTTTTGTGAGGGAGGGATGAGGAGAAGTTGAGCATGAAGTTTAGACTCAAGTTCAGCAGGGGGGATAAGATTTAGATTTCTGGTCCATTTCCTAGGTTTAATGATTTTAGAGGGGGGGGGTGCTGTGGTAGCAATGGTGAACAGTATGAGGTGCTGGTCGGACCAGTCGATGGGGACGATATTGGACAGGAAGGCCAGATCCTTTTTGGTAATAATAGCGTCCAGGATGGCTCCTTTGGTGTGGGTTGGGGACTGACATAGTTGTTTGAGGTCATTAATCTCAAGAGGATTGGTGAGGAGGGTGATTGTGGGATCATCAGTATCGTTCCAATGGAGGTTGACATCTCCAAGGAAGAGATTTTTAGAGTTGGATATTGAGGATTGTGTCAGAAGGTCGGATAATTCATCAACGAAGGGATGAGGATCTCCAGAAGGGTGGTAGATATTATGTAGACGAATTGGGTGGGAGCCTTGTACTTTTAGTTCAGCTTCAAGGTATTCGTAGGTAGAGTGGTCGGAATTGTTAACAAGGGAGAGCTGAAGTTCGTTTTTGAAGATTATGGCTGAACCACCACCTATTCTGTTGGGTCTGTCTTTTCTAAGGATAGAATATCCTGGGGGGAGAGTAGGTCAGGTATGCTCGTAGAGTGGTCATTGAGCCAGGTTTCCGTGAGGAACGCGATGTCAATGGATTCGCTAAGGATAGTTTCAGAAATTTCAGTGGCATGTCGGAAAGCAAATCGACAGTTCACAAGCATGCAGGCGAGTGGTTTGGGGTTGCTTTTGGGGGTGGGCAGGAGTGGATGGTGGTGAGCTGAGGAGGGGGTCTGGGGGAGATGGGAGAGGAGGGGATTCTGTTAGTCCCCAGAATAATGGGGATGTTAGAGTAGGGGAGTGGAGGATTATTGATTGATGAACTAGGATGGTAAGAGTTGCATAGGTCAGTAAGGTCGGACGGGGAGAGTGTTTAATGTTCTTAGTTGTTGACCTGCGAGGCAACAAAAAGGCACTATTACGTTTGCTGTCTTCCTAAAGTACGGACCCTTTTCCCTCTCACGCTAATGAACGTTATCATCTACTAAGCATCCGTTGATGTGGGTGAAGAGGGTTTCAGCTGTTCTGTCAGGATTCCCCTTGTAGGGTATGGAGAGTACGGCAGTGAGAAGAGATAAATACAAACAGAATGAAGGAGAAACTCTAACTAACACATTTTTTTACTTGAATTTCTTTTCTCCCTCTTCCCAATCACTATAGCTTCTTTCCCTTATACTCACATGCTATAGTTTTCTGTATTCCGGATTCATTGGGGAAATTCCTTGGACACACCTAAAACACTGCGAAGAGTTTGCATATAAACACTTACAATATTATGGGAAGTTTAACTGTGGCAGAAATCAGGAATAATAACATGTAATCCCTTTACTATAGTCTTTGTTGCATCACAAAGTTCTTGCAAAGTATTTCCAAAATTTGTTCCTCAAAAAGAATTGTTCTTTAGCTCTTACTTGCGTTGGGTACCACAAAATATTCACATGTTGTGTTTTCTTTCTTGCAGGTTGTGCATCTAGTGAAGAGCCAGTGGAGCATTGCTGTTACCTTGGATCCAGAACACGGGAGCTGGAGTGTTTTTGAAACAGGTAAGCGTACTTGGATACACGCGTGCGTCCTCGTAGAATCCGGAAGTCTAAGCACCTTCTGGAACTGTGGTGTGGCATTATATACTAATGCCACACCCGATATGGCTGCCGCTACGTCACGACGCCATGCCGCGGCATCCAGCACGTGTCTCTATTCTGCACACGTCATTAGATGGAGAGAACAGAGGAGCATGGACGCTAACAAGTGAGCGAGCACAGATATAATTAACTGGAGGAACCAAGCGTTTGTTATATAGAAACAGATGCTTGGTTGTACATATCATTCATTGGTTTTGAGTGCACATGCGCCCATGAAGTACTCATACACATTTTACAGTTTCTGCATTCAATAACGTACCTTTGGTCAAATCATAGTTCACATCACACCTACATCTATGGCAGTGCTGGTTGCAAGGGACAGGGTGGGTTTTTTGGAATGGAAAGTCCTCTCCCACTAAGCATGACTTATGA
Organism: Calotriton arnoldi; assembly: GCA_963921515.1. Classification (NCBI taxonomy): domain Eukaryota; kingdom Metazoa; phylum Chordata; class Amphibia; order Caudata; family Salamandridae; genus Calotriton; species Calotriton arnoldi. The sequence goes on along the minus strand of CAWUFW010000919.1, from coordinate 1,949,940 downwards.
CGTACAGAGGGGTGCACATAGACGACGCAATAGGGAGATCGTTACAACCGGGTCTTCCAAGGATTCGAGTTTCAATCTCCACACTGGAATACAAGGTCTGGCCCTCATCCATCAAGTTCAAATAGGAGAGGATTGTGATCACAGATAGTACAGGATAGGTATTCTGTAGTACGAACCATCTTGTGCCCATCCGGTGAGCAAAAAAGTGTGTCCAGGCGCACATGCAAGTCATGCAGGCCAGAAAAAGAATAATCACGCTCTACCGCGTGTTGTAACCACCAGGAGTCCACCACTCCCCATTCCCTTTGCCAAGCAGTGAATGCGCAGGCCACTCTGTGTGTCGGTGAATCCCCCAACGGTGGATGGGATCGATCTAGAGCGGGATCCACCACACAGTTATAGTCTTCTCCCAGGATATTATGGCCCCTTTTGCATAGACCGAATAAGTGGTAAAATAGGCCTGCCCTCTCCATTTGCGTAGTAACGCTGCTCCTCTTTGGCCAGTAGATGGGCCTCCTGAAGGAGCGCAATCTGAACTCCCCGTCTAGTAAGATAGGAGAATACTTTGTGTCTTTTCGAAGGGGTATGCATTCCCCTAATGTTCCAAGCTAAGATCTAAGTTACAGGGGTAGCCATCGCATGTATGAGGCTGAAACCATGGGGCACCACCTAACCCCCAGGCTCCAAGTACAGATCCACCCTTTCCAGCAGCAAAACAGGAGACATTGACACAGGGCACACACCATGTTCTTCCCCTTAACAATCAAACAACAAACACCCCAACTCCGACACCACAGGACGAGCAGGTAAGTACCCCCATCCAAAAAAATCATCCAACTCACATGCATTTGTGGGTAAACCCACCAAAACCGCAAGGAAAGTCAGAGGGAAGGTCAGAAATCAACGTTCCGCCCAGCCACCCCCACCCAGCAAGTAGTAGATAGTAGAGGAAAAGAAAAGAGTTCCACCATTCCTCTGAGAACCCACCACTCCCCCATCCATCCATCCGTCCATCAAGGTGTCACAGGGACCTCGGCAAGCATTTCACATCAGTCATCAAAGTCTCACAGTGTGCCAGTAGCTTCAGATTATATCATCTGCTGTGCTAGGAGTAACAGTTGGTAGATTGTCACCAGAGTTCTCAACTGAGCTAGCATCATGGGTTAGATCAGATTCCAGGGCAGCGTCCCCAGCCAGTGAAGATGACAGACTCATCCCTCTCCCACTCAGCGCTGCTACCACTTCATCCGCCCGCCATTGCTCCCGCTGGATCTCCTTTCCCGATGGAGCTGTACCATGTGGATTCCCACCTCATCGTATTGATTTTCTTCACCTACGAGGTTGAATCGGTGAATCTCTGTCAGCATCGGCCCGTGGATATGTTTCAAGTCAGTCCCACTCCTCATGCGGGGAGTGGAAGAATTGTATACCCTCCGGGGTTACCACTCTCAATCGGGCCGGGAATAACATAGCATAGCTCAATCCCATTTGGCGTAGGCAACGCTTGGCCTCCAGGAACGTGGACCGTTGCTTCTGTACCTCTCTGGTGAAATCAGGAAAGATCATCACCTTGTTGTTATCTACCCTAATGTCACCTCTTTCTCTGGCCTGTGTAAGGTTGTGGTCCTGGTCTAGATAGTAGAAAAGTCTGACAACCACCATCCTGGGTGGCGCACCCGCAATGGTGGCCGGGCTGGGACCCTGTGCACCCTTTCCAGGGCGTAAAATGAGGAAAGGCCCTCTGGCGCCACTGCCTCACATAGGTATCGCTCCAGCTAGACCACCATGTCTTTTCCCTCCGTGTGATGCGGACATTATTCCTCCGTGATCTGTTTTCACTGTCTTTGGCTCTGATTTCAGGGTGCGTACTTTGTTCTTCATTTGAGTCATCCACTCACGCATCATCAAATTGTCCGTAGGGAAGTCACTCATATCTCTTTCCATTGTTGTGACTCTGTCAGCCAAGTGGTTGTGGTAATCTTTTAGTAAGCCAAAGTCTGATCTCAAGCCGTCCAAGTTCTATTCCAATGCCTCTCTAGACGCAGTAATGGCCTGCAAGATATCCAACAGATTGGTCTCACTCTGTAGGCCCTCTGGTGGCAGCGGTCTCACATCTTCCACCACATCGACCAACATTGCAGCTCCAGCCTGATCCCCAGTGCTCAGGTCATGCTTTATGGAGATCTTGCCCATGACTGAGAGGGAGGAGGCGATGGGGAGCTGCCATCAGAGGTATCTACGATCGCTATAAGCAGTCGTCAAGGTCTGCTGCCAATTAAATGGAGCCCACTATCACTAGAATAGGTGAGCCTTCCTTAAGTCACAAAAGGCAGTCCCAGCACAACCAGCTAAGAAACTCTGCATGTGTGGATCCGCCGTGGGTCACCTCTGTGAGCACGCAAGATTCCTTTGGTCATTAGTTAGGTTCCAGGCGCATCCATTAGCATTACAGGGTAGGGTAGCAGCCACCCAACGGTATCAATAATTCGCTGGAAAGGGAGGTTGGTCATATACAAATGTAGCCGGGTGCAACAGCGGGCTGAATCAGAGGCAGTCCCAGGCCCCCAAGTGCCAGCCCGCAGAGGAAGATCCCTATCTCCAGCACCGTATGCAGGGGATCATTTGCAAAACATCAGGATCCCAAGGGTTGTTACCCAGAAAGCAATTCAAGCAGAAGTCGAGACAGTGGGGCCTAATCTGCTGCTGCCGCTCACCTCACAACCAGGTAGCAGGTTCCTATGTGTTCACAGGGCTGGGGGGCCCGCCGATATGTGGGCCCATAAGCTCTAGGCAAGAGCTCCCCACGGTACACTGTTAGCACGGCAGGTGCAGTTGGGCCTCCCCCCGGGTTCTTCCTCCTCAGTTGGGCAGGCAGGATATGCACTCTGTGCCTGTACCGGAACAGCCAGCAGCGACAGCCCCAGAAGCTGCTTTACGCGAGCCACGTGCGCCACAGGTAGGGCCCCCCGGACAGAGCACACCATTCAGGGAGGGCACCACTGTGGGAGCACAATGCTGCTCTTCGCTCTGCTGTCCGCCTACTTGCTCCTCTGTCTTTGTCGCTCCCGGGGGTGTCCAAGGGTCCCATGCCAGCCTGGGTAGGTCGCCGCAGCTCCAGTCCCACCGGTCAACAGGCGGTCCCAACAGACCACCCACCAGGCACACCACTCTCCCCTACAAAGCGAGGCACACCTGCCAAGCGTCCGGCAACACCGCTCCTCCGTCACTGCGAGTCTGTCACCATTTTGATCCACGGCCTTGCTTCCACATGCACAGCTCGGGGGGAATCGGCTATGGCGATCCGCGCAGCTGGTGTTTTCCGGCACCCCTCATTACTCCCAAGCGAGGGGGTAGTAGTGGAAGGGCTGGAGGTCCTCAGGGTCGGGTACTCCCTGCAGGATTACTCTGGATGGGGTTAGGCCGAGCGGAGCTCAGAGCAGTGCTGCTCACTCCATCGGCGTCAGGCTACGCCCCCCAAACATGGTAACATTGATGTATACACAATTGACATACTTAGTTTACTTCTAAGCCCCTTGTAAAGTGGTATACCATATACCCAGAGCCTGTAACCTAATTGCTACTAGTGGCCCTGCAGCACTGATTATGCCATCCACACAAGTAGCATTTCAAACCTGTCCCAGGACTACCATTGCAGGACCAGTGTGGGCAGTTTACTGCCACTTTGACTTGGCAGTTAAAACTACTTGCCAAACCTTACACTTCCCTTTTATTACACATAGGTCACCCCTAACAAAACCCAAGGTAGCCTATAGGGCAGGGTGCGGTGTAAATAAATGGCAGGACATGTACTGGTAGTGACAAACACACAAATTTGTTTCAAACTATTTCCAAAGAATGTGGGTATGCACTATGACCTGCACATCTATTTGTATCTGTATGTAATTAGTCTCATCCATATCCATTAAAACCAAAATATTTTAGGTGCTTTCACAGTATCACAATACCCACCCACCAGGGTATAGATCCACTAGGACTGAAACCAGCCTAGACCAATGTCCTACACAAATACTGAAGCACACCAAATGATTGTCTCTTTCATCCACATTCAAAAAACTGTAGTTCAACCAGTCCAAATGAGTGTCCGTTGGAAGAATTCCACAATGATTGTCGAATCAGATCCCTTTGATTCATTTATTCCATTTCAATATAGATAAAAATCAACAGCAGGCGACGTACGTTTCGCCCCCCTGGGCTTTCTCAAGGCTTGGAATCACATAATTGAGTTCAATTTCCTATTTCAAGTCGCCAAATTCCAGTTGTGTGCAGTCGATGAGGAATGTTCCAGTAAAAACAGTCAAGTATAAACCCAATAGTCAGTCATATATATTCCTTCGGTAAGCCACGTTATATTCGTCATGCAATGTGGAGGAATCTTGTCTCTTCCACAAGTACTGGACCCTGATAAATCCTCTTGTTACGAAGGGCAATCCGTCCACCTTGAACCCGTGTAGCGCCCTCCGACGCCGACGCAGCTGCTGCCCAACGACATCGCTTCAACAGACTGCACGGCTCGACGACGGACTGCGCGGCTCAATGACAAACTATTGTCTACATCGCAAAGGGGCTTGTCAATGAGGCTTCATTGACTGCACAGATCGGAACCGACGCATCACCTGCATCCTCGGGATCGATGACGATGCATTGCCTACTCTGTTCCTCTCATCAGGTCCTCTACGTCGACGCTTCCTCCATCCATGGTACTTTTTCAGCGGGACCTGCGTGAGTCCTGTAGCCAGCCTGCACTCATTCGCAGTCGGCATGAACTTTGGGTTTACCCCGGTCTAACGAGACCAGATGTCCTGGTTCACGCTTTATAACTCTAAGCACTATATTTTGATTTAATCTTCAAAAATTAATAACTCCAGTTCTACTTCCTGGATATTTGACATTTTGGTTTTATATTACTCATAAAAATATTATCTATTTTTCTAAACCTGCATGGAGATGTGTTGCTTTGTGAGTGTGTTACCCAAATACTTTACACATTGCCTGTTTCGATAAGCTTGAATGCTCTGTGCCAAGCTACCAGAGGGTGAGCACAGGTTATTCTTTTACTGTGATCTAGCTTACCCTGACTAGAGTGGTGGTCACTACGTGGACAAGGTGCATACCTCTGCCAACTTGAGACCCCATTTCTAGCACCAGGATACCCTCCCGGAGGAGTTGTTTGCAATACAAATACACATAACATAACATGATGCATACATCTTCAAAATGTTGGTGGCGCAGGCCCATTTGGAAGGTGGACAATCTGGTGAGCTCAAGCGCCTTAATAAGATGCACATCAGATCATTCTATAGAAATATGCACCTACTAACACAAACACTAGACAGACAATACACATGCCACTGACAACTTTGTTTATGTGCCCTGCAAAAAATAGTATTTGATAACGCAAACCGTCCAAGATCACATATCAAAGGAAAAGTGAAAAGCCACAGATAAAGTGCCTGTGCTCCCCATTTCACCATGGTGAGATTGACATACCCCTAATTGGCATACTTAATTTACCTATAAGTCCCTAGTATATGGTACAAAGTTTCAAGTCCTTATAATGTTAAAATGTTAATGTTAATGTTAAAAATAATTTATAAAGCGCACGTACACCAGGTGGCTTCATGGCGCTATAGAGAGACTTCAATTGCTATCCGATAGACATCAGTCATAGGCCTGTCTAAAAAGCCATGTTTTGAGGGACTTCCTAAACTGCAGAAGGTTTGTGCAAGACCGGATCTCCAGTGGAAAAGAATTCCATAGTTTGGGGGCAAGAACCGCGAATCTGCGGCCTCCTTGACGCATCCGCTTGAATGACGGAGTGGTAAGAAGTGAGAGGTGAGCGGAGCGTAAGTTACGTGTAGGGGTATGCTTGGAAATCAGGCAGTTGATAAATACAGGATTATTGCCTTGTAAAGATTTAAAAATAAGGCAGCCTGTTTTAAAGGCACAGCGCTGGGCAACAGGGAGCCAGTGCAGTTCCTTCAGTAAGGGAGTCGCTGATTGCCATTTCGGTTGTCGAAGGATCAGTCGGGCTGCATGGTTTTGAACCATCTGAAGCCGTTTTAGCAGGTAAAGAGGCATGCCCAGGTACACCGAGTTGGCGTAATCAAGTTGTGACAGGACCGTGGCTATTACGACCTGAATCAGGGCTTCCTGAGTAAGGAGGCGGTGTATCTTCCTGATCTTACGCATTTGGAAAAAACACTTAGAGATGACCGCACCGACCTGAGTTTTTAGAGAGAGGTCATTGTTAAGGGAGACTCCAAGTGTTTTAGCCGAAGGGGACGGGGAGGGTGGGTGTCCTAGCTCTGGAGGCCAATAATGGGGACCCCAATATTTTTGGCAGTCCCCGGTGAGAACAAGCTCTGTCTTACCAGGGTTCAGTTTAAGATGATTGAGGTTCATCCATTGTTGAATGTGCCGCATTGTAGCCTGAAAGTCTATGACTGATTTGTGTGAGTTGTCGATTCTGAAAAGAAGTTGGAGGTCGTCTGCGTAATTAAAAACAGTTACCTTCATATCTTTGAGGGACTGAATCAGAGGGGCAATATAGAGATTAAATAAATGAGGAGAGAGAGCCGAGCCCTGTGGGACACCGCAGGTAATTTTACGGGGGAGGCTGAGAAGTGACCCTGGCGGACGGCCTGAGAGCGATCTTCCAAAAGGAAGCGAGCCAGAGAGCCGCTGTACCTTGGATACCAGCATGTTTGACACGGTCGAGCAGAATGGTATGGTCGACCGTGTCAAAGGCGGCAGAAAGGTCCAGTAATACCAGTGCCTGAGGGAACATCTATCTGCGTTGTCCCGGAGAGTATCCAGGACAGCAAGTATTACCGTTTCAGTAGAATGGGCCGGCCGGAACCCTGCCTGATAAGGGTCCAAATATTTAGATTCCTCCAGAAAGTTAGAGAGACATTTAGCTACATGGGCCTCCAAAATCTTCGCCAAAAAAGGAAGCAGAGAAATCGGGCGGTAGTTAGACAGAAGCACGGGATCCGCTCCAGGTTTTTTTAGGAGGGGTACCACTGTGGCTTTCTTGAAAGCCCGGGGAACTTGGCCAGATGAAAGTGACTCGTTCAGAAGAGCCAGTGCGGGGCCAGGAAAGACTGCAAGGCAGTCCTTTAATATATGTGGCGGGTAACAGTCAGAAGGTGCACCTGATTTGACTTTTATAAGGAGATCCTGGAGAGTCTCCACTCTGATAGCAGGAAAGCAGCTGATACTATAGTTGTTACTATGCACGACGGAAGGGTTTTGGATGGGAGAGTACTTAGGAATACTAGCTTTAATAGTAATAATTTTTTCAATAAAGTAGTCATTTAACGAATCGCATAGTGTTTGGGAGGGTATAGCCTTCAAAAGAATTCTCTCAGGATTGGCTAATTCATTAATGATGGAGAAGATTTCTTTAGAGCTATTGTTGGACTTCACTATGCGCGCAGAGAAATGAGCGGCTTTGGCCGTAAGAATGCTCCTCTTAAATTCCTTCCGAGCTGTGATATAGAGGAGTTTTTATCGAGGAGTAATTCGATCGCCACTGCCTCTCAAGTTGGCGCACTGCCAATTTCTGGGTTTTAAGTTCAGGGGAGAACCATCGCTGTGCGTCTACACGACGGGCCAACTTAACTTTTTTTAAAAGGTGCATGCTTGTTGCTGGCATTAAGTAGCCACTCGGATATGTGCATTTCCGATGCATTAATGTCAGTGCCAGGGGAAGGAGTAGTGCTAGACAGTGTATCAAGAAAATCTTTTTTGTTAACGTTATTCCATTTCCTAGCATAGCTACCCTCGGCCGTGCTGATTTTCTCGGTGGCCGGAAGAGCATATGCAAATTTTATTAAATAGTGGTCAGACCAAATGCAAGGGGCAATTAAAGGAGTAGAAATGGTCAGACCAAAAGTCCAGACTTGATCAAGGACATGCCCTTTTAAATGAGTAGGAGACGAGATTTGTTGAGTAAAATTCAGATTTGTAAGAAGATCAGTCATCTCAGCTGATTGTGCCCCTTCCTGTGGGTCATTGAACCAGTAGTTAAAATCTCCCACAAGAAGGACCTTGGCATGATCAATCACGAGTTTGGCCATCTGTTCACTGAGTGAGAGAGGGAAGAAGGGCATCTGATAAGGTGGTCTGTAGATTAACACACAGACAAAAGAGTCATTGACAGATTCAAAATGTACTACTATATTCTCTGTCTCTTTAAGGGAAAGACATGTCAGAGAGCAGAACTTCCGTATGAATGATGGCTGCCACCCCCCCCCCCCAGATTTACCAGGTGGACGGTTGGCAAAAATGATATAGTAATTGGGGGGTAAGGCTGCCAGCATATCAGGGGCAGAGTCGACAGTAAGCCAGGTTTCAGTCAGTAGTAGAACATCAGGTTTATCAGTAGTCAATAGAAGAAATATATCTAACTGATGTCTAACTAGGGAACGGGTGTTAAGGTAATGGATCGATAGAGGCCTAGCTTCGAGTTTAGCCTGGCTATGTAAGATGTGCTTGGGAATGTTAGAGGTCTGTATTTCTGGAAAGATGCTTCGGTTAATAAGAATTCCATGTTTAGATATAAGTGATAGAATTTCACAGGCAGGGTGCAGATGGATGGAATGCAAGGTTTTTAATGTTTCCGAGGAGTAGCTAGTAAGTTGGGCATGGCGAATGGACCCTGGACCCGGATGGGCGCGGACGGGCGCAGACGGGCTTGCCTTTGGCGCGCCGCCGGCGCGCCCGCTGCGCGCGTCCGCTGCGCTCCCGCGCTGCGAGCTGCATTTAGCTCCGTTCCCCGCTCTCAGCTCCACCCTCTCGCAGCGTGATTGGCTGCTGCCGGGGGAGTCACTAGGAGCCACAAGGGGCCGGAAACAGTCGACTTAGGCGTGGGGGCGATATCAAAGAACGTAGCTCAGCATCAAATTCAAGGTACAATTTTAAAAAAGAGACGAAAGTGATTTTAAAAAGACAATATGTTAAAAGTAAACACAGCACTTTAGCCGGTCATGAGCGATACCAGATAGCAGGGAAAGCCTAATGTTGATCTCCCGCGCTGCGAGCTGCATTTAGCTCTGTTCCCCGCTCTCAGCTCCACCCTCTCGCAGCGTGATTGGCTGCTGCCGGGGGAGTCACTAGGAGCCACAAGGGGCCGGAAACAGTCGACTTAGGCGTGGGGGCGATATCAAAGAACGTAGCTCAGCATCAAATTCAAGGTACAATTTTAAAAAAGAGTCGAAAGTGATTTTAAAAAGACAATATGTTAAAAGTAAACACAGCACTTTAGCCGGTCATGAGCGATACCAGATAGCAGGGAAAGCCTAATGTTGATCTCCCGCGCTGCGAGCTGCATTTAGCTCCGTTCCCCGCTCTCAGCTCCACCCTCTCGCAGCGTGATTGGCTGCTGCCGGGGAGTCACTAGGAGCCACAAGGGGCCGGAAACAGTCGACTTAGGCGTGGGGGCGATATCAAAGAACGTAGCTCAGCATCAAATTCAAGGTACAATTTTAAAAAGAGACGAAAGTGATTTTAAAAAGACAATATGTTAAAAGTAAACACAGCACTTTAGCCGGTCATGAGCGATACCAGATAGCAGGGAAAGCCTAATCAAAGGAACTCATCGGTGACTTTCAATATCCTTATAATTTGCAGAATGGAGTACTTTATTCCATATCTAGTTCCAGTCCTAGCCAATTTCAACACTAAAGGCAAATCAAAGTAAAGAATGGTTCAGACAGATGTCATGTTTGAGTTAGTTATGAGGTTAATGTAGAGGCAGTCAATCTTATGCACGTTGGGGTAGTGGGGGGTGAGCCCAGTGGAGAGGTTCCTGGGCAAAATGGCAAAGCAACCTTCTTGTAGGAGGAAATGTGACCTGGGTGAGCAAATGGAGAGGTTTAACAAGTCCCTGGAGCAGTACTTGCACTTCTTCACCACTAAGAGATCTTTTCCTGGGTAGATACGTGGTTGACAGGGTTCATCTGGAATAACGCCGTCCACTCTTCACATAGTCTTATTTTACTCATAAAAATATTATCTATTTTTCTAACCCTGCATGGAGAATTTTGGTGGTGTTTTTATTGTGTTACTTTATGAGTGTGTTACACAAATACTTTACACATTGCCTCTTTCGATAAGCTTGATTACTCTGTGCCAAGCTACCAGAGGGTGAGCACAGGTTATCTTTTAGTGTGTTTTTAGCTTACCCTGACTAGAGTGGTGGTTCATACTTGGACAAGGTGCATAACTCTGCCAACTTGTGACCCCATTTCTAGCACCAGGATACCCTCTCGGGTGAGTTGTTCGCAATACAAATACACATAACATGATGATACATCTTCAAAATGTTGGTGGCACAGGCCCATTTGGAAGGTGAACAATCTGGTGAACTCAAGCGCCTTAATAAGATGCACATCAGATCATTCTATAGAAATATGCACCTACTAACACAAGCACTAGACAGATAATACACATGCCACTGGCAACTTTGTATATGTGCCCTGCAAAAAATAGCGTTTGATAAAGCAAACCGTCCAAGGTCACATATCAAAGGAAAAGTGATCAGAATGGTAGCTCAAGGTCACACTACCAACTCCAAGAAACTGATAACAACTAGGGTTCTCAAGACTTTTTTGTAACTTTAACACATTTGTGGCAGAGCACCCTGTCCACCAAACCCTAAATCTGCCCCAAAGAGTTAAAAAATATACTGCGGAGTATAGAACAACATGAAAGATGCACTGTGAGCACACTGAAGAGTCCACCTACACAAAACATACATTATAATTGCATTTTACAGCACTCAGTTGCACCAGATGTACTGATGTACAATGCCCATTAAAGGAATATGTGTGGTAAAGGATGCGTGATAAAGACATGCATGCAAAAGACTGTGCAGTAAAGGATGTTTGCCCTTACAGAAGCATCCATCCATTTGTGCCTGAAAAAGCGTGAGTCCATAGTGTCTGCATTTACTGTGCCACGTAAATACCTGAACCCCCGATGCACTCATCATTAGAGCTATAGTCTACAACAGAGGTCTTCAAACTGTGGGGCGCGCCCCCCTGGGGGTCCGTGGAGGCATTCCCAGGGGGGCGCAAATGCTTCATGAAGTACTTGTAAATAATGATGGCCTGAAAGCGCAGCTTTCTTTTGTTTTTCCTGTTTCCAGGCCGTCTTCATTTACATGAAGCAGTTGAGGATAGGAGTGCGACCTTTCACGGTGAAGGCATGCCATCTGTTCACGTGTTAAGATTCTGCAAAGGCCTGGACACCGGCATTCATTCTTAACATGGCTTTTCTGTCTGACTACTTTAGTTATCATTCAGAGGTCATTAGGGCAGCAGTAGAACGCATTTTAAAGTGTTTCCTTTAAACATTTTCTATTTAAAATATGTGTTAATAACAGAAAGAAATACCGGTTGTATGTGATTTTTCTAATATTTGCATAACATTAAGTTACTGGTCATGCCAGCAATTTTGTTCCCGAGTCCTTTGGTTGAGAAGTATGTTGTTAAGTTTTTACATTCACGGAACTGCATATAAAAACTGCACACGCTCTTAAAGGACACCTTATATTAAAAAAATAAGTGCAAATTAAATTAATTGTTGGCAAATGCATTCTTTCAGTTATGAAACATTAATTGGTTAATGCTGTCACTGCAGATGTCTTTTGTGAGAGCAAAGTCACAGAACTGAATTCAACTTGGCACAGTGCAGAATACCGACATATAATTACAATGGCTGAGGTCCCAACAAGTAACAGAAAGCACTGAAAATATTTAAGTTAAAATTGTAACAGTATAAGATAGGCTGCCACAAAATATTTTGGTGTGTATGATGAACACAAGCACTTTCCAAAAATACATATTCATTATATCTAACCTAGTGTAAACATTTTTATAAGTCCATTAAAGGACACTTTTCAAAACTCAGCATCCTTACATTATCTTTCAAAAAAGTTATAAATGTTTGTCATCATGAAACTTTTTTTTTCAAGTGACTCCTTAAATTAAAACACTTTAGAGCCCTCTCCCCCGACCTCCACCTTCTGCACCTTCCAAGTACTCCAGGTCACCATTAACAATTCAGAGATTGTTGCTTTTAACACAATATATGGGAACTGTTATGTAAAATTAAGAACACCTTGGTCCCCATACATCTAGCCAATTTCAACCTCTGTTTTCATGCAGATGTCCTCTCAGGTGAGTAGAGGGGGTGGGAGGAAGGAGGCCAACAGGGTCATATTCAGATCCCTGACCATCCTGACCTCTTGGGCCTCAGACAAATGGCTCAGGAAAGAGCGGAACAGAGCAAAATCCATGGATAGAGTCAAAGAGAGAACCCTGAAAAGAAGGCGCTATGTGGGGTCTATTTTTTTAATTCACAAATGGACAGACAGCTGCCCCACTTACTGAATGAGGTGCTCTGAAGAAGGTTTCAAGAAATGCGGATTTATTAATTTTTTATTTTTAGTGCCATCACTACTATTAGTGCAACAGGTGCATTGGCACTGGGGCATTGGTGTGAGGAATCATTACACCCCAATTAAGGATATGTCACTAGCAAAAAAGGATTGGCAAGGGGAGCCATTTTCCTGGTTGGTATTGGGGCCCAAGCCCCCCATGCTGCACAGGGAACAGGTCCCAAGCAGCAGAGGGGCGAAATGTGGGACTTTTTTCGTTTTACAGACAGCCTGCTTTAGGCCTCATGTCTAGCAGCAATGGCCCAGTAGTGTGGGCAGAGGAATAGGTACAATTGCTGCTGCAGGTGCAGTGTCACTGGGTCCCAAGGGTGTGAGGTACCAACTAAAGCCCTATTATGGCTGTTTTACCATCATTCAAGTCTTATATTAGGGCTCAATGCTCCCTTGTTGTACCAGTGTTGCTTTGAGCATTGAACCAATGGCACGAGAGAGAAGAACATTGAAGCAGAGGAGATACCTTAGCTAAGGCCTCAGAGATAGAAAGGAGGATGGGGGGTTAACAAGTGGCAGAGGAGACGTCCTGCTTCACAAGGTATTAGCTCTTATTAGTGAGGCAGGTGCAGTGGTGCCCTGCACAGGAGTGTGAAGGGCCCCCTGCTCACAATTATGACAGTCTTACTTTAGAATAGAGGCATGCTGGATAGCATTAGGGTTGAGGGCATCCTTGCTGCAAAGAGGCGAGAAACACATGGGATCTCATTTTTTCTGAAAGGGACAGAGTCTGTTTCAAAATTAGGGTGATGGGCATGCTTGGCGGGAAAGGGGTGAAAGAGTCAGAGGGGATACCCTGCTACTCAGGGCTGCAGCTATAATTAGTGCAGAAGGTGCAGTTGCATTGGGGCCCAGGAATGGGAGGGGTTCACAAAACCCCAAATAATGGGAGTAGTTTTTCTTCTATTTCAGGTTTTTAATATATTTTCTCATAAGTCTCACATTTAGTGTGGCTTATGAGATACTAAAAACTGCTGATGAAATGATCTCATACACACCACCCCCTGTGCTCAGCCCTGCTCTTCTCGCTTTCTCTAGTCTTTCCATAAAGTTTTGGAGGGGGGTCCGACTTTAAAATATTTTGCGAGGGGGGGCTCACAGTAAAAAAGTTTGAAGACCTCTGGTCTACAAGCTACTGTTTTAAGAGAAACATCCAATTTGAGCTTATGGTATCTGCGCTTTACGTCCTCGAACTCGTTACCGCTAGCGTCAAACTTGACCTCGTCAGGGTTGGCCCCAAGTACCTGTTTGCCCCGAACATCCCCAGCGTAAGCACTGCTTCTCGTCCTATTATTTTGCGGCATGCGGTGCACGAGACCTGCGGCGCCCGCCTCAGCTAAATGCAGTTTTTTCACGCTGAGAGGCCTTGCTAGCCTGCTAGGCCGCAGTGGCGCACTATCGACTGTGGAAGCGCGGGGCCTCCCCAGAGCTTCGTTAGGCCTCTCACTGATATGATATCACAGTCGGGCATTTCCACTGCCTGATCCTCACCGACTCCCCAAGGGCCGACGGAGCGAAGGGGGAGAGAGATCACGGCAGCACTAAATTATTTATCTTCGAGTTATCTTTGGAAGGGCTATCTGGCAAGGCTAAGATTCTCCAGCCTGATGGAAGGCGAAGAGCCGAGGGAGGGTTGTCCTGGCGATCCTCATCTGACCTGATCTGAAGTCAATATCTGTGTCAACGTCAGCGTTCAGGCGCTGTGTGCATCTCAACCGGAGAGCTCCATGCGCTTCACATGTTCACTGAAGTGAGAAGCACTACAAAGACAGCACGCCGATTTTTATAAAGGGTTGTGAATGATACAGGAAAACCGAATAAAAAGTCTGCTGTCTCTATCCCACCACCTTTTGAATCAATCATGCCTTATCTTATGAACAGAGATTTCATCGCTATTGCGCCATCTCCAGATCCATCCTATCTGGGCACAACAATCTGTCCTCTAGACTTTACAAGCTCCGCCTACCTGACTTCATGGTCACACTCAGGGGACTCACATACCTCCCCACGCTCATGGGTATGGACGTTAGGGTAGTTACGGCTACAGGATGCTCCCCTTGGCATGTTCTTTCTTACTCTTGGCACCTGGGCCTCTGTGAAACTTGTCTCCATTTTGTCGTTACAGTTCCTGTGATCCGCATTTCAACATGGTGAGATTGACAAACCCCTAATTGGCATATTTAATTGACCTATAAGTCCCTAGTATATGGTACAAAGTTTCAAGTCCATATAAAGGAACTCGTCAGTGACTTTCCAAATCCTTATAATGTGCAGAACGGAGTACTTTATTCCGTATCTAGCTCCAGTCATAGCCAATTTGAACACTAAAGGCAAATCAAAGTAAAGAATAGTTCAGACAGATGTCATGTTTGAGTTAGTTATCAGGTTAATGTAGAGGTAGTCAGTCTTATAGACGTTGGGTTAGTGGAGGGTGAGCCCGGTGGAGAGATTCCTGGACAAAATGGCAACGCAACTGTTTACTTCCAGGAGGAAATGTGACCTGGGTGAGCAAATGGAGAGGTTTAACCAGTCCATGGAGCATTGCTTGCACTTCCTCATCACTAAGAGGGACTTTTCCTGGGTAGATGCATGATTGACAGGGTTCATCTGGAATAACGCCCTCCACTCTTCACTTGAGGTCTTACCTTTCGATTACTACTGCGGGGTAAATCTTGCAGCCATTCCATTGGACGATGGTTCTTCTTCTACAAAAGCTTTACTGCAGGAAAGGCATTAGATCACATGGAGAGCACTAGAATCGGGCAATACATGTCTGCTCAAGGCCAAAGCATATCCAAGCAGTTTACATTCTGAATTATGAATGGACTTGGCACCACAGCTTGTAGGTGAAAAAGTCTAGCTGTCCAACAAAAGCATAAAGTTCAAAGTAAAGAATACATTACTGTCTGGTTCAGAGATCAATTTTTCAGAGTTAGGTCATACAAATAATGTAGCCTGTTTGATGCGCTTCCCACCCAGCAATAAGCTCCATGAGGTATTTCACATTGCTCTACTGAATCCAACTTCTGTGTCCATCAGGATACACTTTCCGTCTCGTATTCTGCTGAATGGGTCCCCTGAGATAGGGGGGGCATTGCATCCTTAATTTAAAGCATGTTGGTCACTTGGTCACCTTGGTTTCTTGCTGACTGGATGGCATATGGCCGAAAGTGATACTTTTGGTACCTGCCACACTCATTCATACCACATCATGCCAAATTCATATCCTGTACCTTTCATTTGCCTTGGGCGCTTTGTAGGGGGAAGTACTGTCACGACTGCCTCCCATCCACCACCAGTAAGACCTTAAATCTCTGTTTCTGAGGTTAGCCTCAGGATCAAATATCATGGAATTCCCATTAGCCTGTTGTTTGCAAACTTAAGAACTTTTCCTGTTCACACAACTATACAAGACACAATGCCTTCATTCTTTTCTTTCTACATCATAGAAACTAAAGATTGACTTTAATGACAGTCCCCTTGCATTGCAACCTTTTTTGACATTTAAACAAAAGCAGGATAGAATTGAAGGCAAGGGTGCTTTTCCTGATCCTTCTCCGACAGTGCCCCTAGAATATGGAACTCAATTTCTCCAGAGAAATGCACAAAGCCCTTTTTGATGTCTTCATGAAGAATCTAAAACAGCATTTCACTAAAAAATGATTTTCTTTCTAACCCAATCACTCCAGTGCTGAGGCCTCTATGTAGCCTAACCTCAGTGACTATAAAAGAAAGACTTACAAAGTCTCAGAGCCTATGCTTAATTCCTGTGTGGATCTGCTCCTGTTGATTCCCTCTGTACAGAGCACAACCTTAAAGAAAACCCTTCACCAGGAAACCAAATGAGCCACATTTACCCATGACATTCAAGATCAGATGAGCTCCACAAGGTACTCTATTCACTGGATCAAATGATTAATTATAAGCCTCGGTTGGTCTCATGAACCTAAAATGGCAAGATGCCGAGAGATTGATGATCGCTGTGCTATACAAAAACGCATCACAACTTATTACCACATCACATCATGCAATACTTTATCATAACACTTTACACCCTAACATGAAACACCACACCACATCCCACATGAATATGTGCTACATGCTTTATAACATGTAGTACCCACACCTTACCTTACCACAGCGACAACTGGCAATACAGCACACCCATACTATAATTACCAGATCTCCCAGCAGCACAACTTTAAATACTACATCACATCAGATCGCACCACATCTTCACAAAACACGTTAAATTAAATTAGAACTTCTATGACATAGCAATATTCTAAACCATTTGAAATAACAGATACCTTTCCTATGAGGATTAATATAAAATCAATTTATGAAATAACCCAATGTTTTGACTCCATAGTCACAATATTGATATAAAAGTATTTTTTAACAAAAAAAGATTTGGGATACTTATATTGCAGTAATATTAGTAAATATATTCATTCAAATGTAGTTAATAAAAAAAAAGATAATCCAAGGTCAATAGGGTTGTAATAACGCTAATACACACCATAATAAACGTCATTCATAGACATACAAGCTAATAGTTGCATGTTTAAAACGACTGTGTCTCCATACATACACAGTAGAAGGGCCTATTTAACAATGCAACTCCTTTTCAGCAGGCTGCACATAGACACAATTCTACTTTTAAAACAGCTCCTTGAAGTTGATGTGTCGGGGTCTTAGTTGCCCGCCATGTTTGAGACCATCATCAGGGCAAAGAACCAACCTTCTATGAGCGGTGTCTTCAAGGCCGGGCTGGCCGTAGCAGGCATCGGGTGTTTCCCCAGGAGGCTGGAAGGGTGGGGTCCGGTTTTGCAGTGGTGGGGGCCAGTTTTGTTACTGGGGACGATTTTGCAGTGGTGGTGCAATATCAGCCCCCAGTAGCAAAAGCAGCAGTGCTTAACACTTGCAGCCCCCCTGCAGCCTGGGTAAGGAGCACTGGTCTGACAGAATTGCCAGGGCTGCTTTAAATTCCCAGTCTGACCCTGGGTATCGTAAGGACTTCAGCTGCAGACTGTGTGACCCATTGTACACAGAAGCATTGTGGGCAGAGGACAACTGTAAGGCGCAACCAAAAACAACTGCTGAACACGACCCAGCTTTCATTCATACAAAAGTATTTCATATGTTGCACATCCCAAACCCCCTTTGGTGTTTACACTAAAAACAACGATTTAATGTGCAGGTATTGTTAGGCACCCGGGGGCATATTTATCAATCATGCAGCGCAACGCAACAAGCCACCTTGCTGCACTGTGCTGTGTGAAAGGGAAAGGGCAGGAATGCACCCATATTTAACATTATGCAGTGCATTCCAGTCCTTTCCTAGCGCTGGCGCACTTTTGGCTGTCTAGCGCCAACGCAGGTACCCTTGCGTCATGTTGCAAGGGTGCCTGCGTTGTAGGCAGGATTGTTTTCATGCAGGAAGGGACACTTTCCTGCAGAAACCCAATCCTGAGAGGCATGTTACTCTTTCTATGTGTGCTGCCGAATTCAGCACACATAGAAGAAAAAACGAGGAGAAATAAAGATATTTCTCCTCGTTATGCCTCACCTGGGGAGACATAGCATTTTGACGCATTCCCAGGTCTACCACTAATGGTACATCTGGGAATGCACCAAAATCCATGGGTGGATGCATGGGAACACCCTTGCTCCACCCAAGGAACACCTCCATGGGGCAGAGTATCGCAAGGCAGTGACTTGTGCTGTGTTGCGTTCTGTAGAGTTATCAAGCCACGCAGGGGCATGCAAGGTGGCCTTGCGTGACTCGGTAAATTTCACTTCGATTTTGCACTGCCCTTGCACCCGCTTGCATCGCAGAGCATGGGCGACGCAAAACCTTGATAAATATGTCCCTGAGTACCTAAACTTCTTTAATTTGAAAGGGAGAATTAATACTTCTCAGTGTGGAGAGTACAGACACTCTGTGGGACACAGGTACTTTGGGACAGTGAGCACTTCTAAGCTTCCATTCCCAACATTATGAGGAAAGCTGTAGTTAGGAGATAACCATTTTCTAAACGAGACAAACATCAGTGGGAAGAAGCCATGTAAATGGAAGAAGGTTCACTTTATAAGTGCCTTGCAAAATAATGTAACAGAACTGTGTTTTAATATCTTGAGGTGCTGGAGGTCAGGACCGAGGCGCATTGCTCACGCCACACGAGAGAATATTATACTGCGCCATGAGTTTGCCATTAACCGCTAATCTCCACTGGAAACAAGATTAACACCTCAAATAATATGTGTGTACTTTTGTAAGACAATAAGCGCGCATCCCCCTCATTCACTTCCCAACAGACTTACGTGCACAAATCGTCTAAGTGCGCTGTATAATGTGCCTTGCGGGGGTGGAGGCCACGCGCTCTGTCATTAACATGCCCTTTCACAGAGCCCCTTCAGCGTCTTGCCTGCAATAATGAGTATTGCATCCTTCCCCTCCCACCTTTTCTAGGTCATTCCATCCCATGAAGCATGATTATATAGCTGAAAAGGGACAACAGGCCCCGCCCCTTTCCGTCACTTGAATCTCTACCCTCATGTGCTGGAGCGGTCCTGTAAGGCAGCTGTGCCCGTGCAGTGTAGCCCCCATGCGCTGCCATGGGGGCTACCACAGAAGCCTACATGGACGCGACTTATAGACGAAGTGATGCAAACATACTTTGTTTGCCCTATTAATTAAATTATCAGCCACCGCCGGTGCAGGTAAGAGTGGTGGGACGGTGGGGCCAAGAGAGGGGGGGGGGGTGGGGGGTTCAACAGACGACCACGAGGGAAAATTAAATAAATAATTAATTTTCCCTCATGGTTGTCTGTCGAAATTCACCACCACACGGCCCACAGCTCTTCCCTGCACGGGCGGCGCCTGATTAAATTGCGATTATAGAAGCAAATATTCTGGGGCAGATTTACGAGCCCCTTGCGCCACTTTTGCGCCGCCATTGCGTCACTTATGTGACGCAGCGGCGACGCAAAACATGCGCCACGTTGCGCAATATTTACAACGTGGCGCATCTAGGGAGATGCGTCACGTTGTAAACCCCTGCGCCACATGAAACCTGCGTCAGGTTTCATGTGGGCGTTCCAGCACAGGGTGGGCGTTCCCTCGCAGGTACGCCTTGTAAAAGTGACGCAGTGAAATCTACAAGATTTCACTGAGTCACTTTTATGCCCATGCTGCGTCAAAACCCTGCGCCTGCTTGAAGCAGGCGTAAGGATTGACGCAGCATGTTAGGCATAGGGCACCCCCGAGCCTTGCTGGAGCCGCGTCGCGCTTGTGACGCGATTCCAGCAATGCGCCGCCTTTCCGTCGGGGGATGCGACACGCATCTGCCCATCCGTGCGCCACGGCGCGCCGCATTTTAAATGCGGCGCATCGGCGGTGGCGCAAGGGCAAACTTGCGTGACGCATCTTCCCTGGCGCATCCCTGCTGATTTGCAGGGATGCGCCAGGGAACGTAAATATGCCCCTTTGTTTGTTGGTAAAATGTGAAAATTGCACCTGGTACGTCATTCACTGGTCTGAGGTACCGATGGCAAACTTCCAAGACTTCATTTGAGCATGTGAAGAATTGTTCTGTCTACAATGTTTGCAAACATTGATATCTAAGTTGGCAATAAGGTGTTCGGTGCCTACCTGAAAATTACCCACAGCCAAAATTCACAAGCAAGTCTAGCATTCCAGTAACCGACATGGCCCGTTCTGCACTTTACCCCTTCCACGATAAGTACATTAATAAAGGCAAAAAAAAGAAATGAAAAATTAAATGAGAGAATAAAATGTGCACCAATATTCAGCCTGCTGAGTTCAGTGCCTCTCTTGCACCTCCAGATGAGGGATAATACGCGAATAGCACTTGTTTTAATCTTTTCAAGCCGTACAAATTAGGAGTGTGCACTGTATGCCTTTGGAGAGGAGGGAAAGAGGAAATAATAGACGAAATAGGGTAGGAAGGAAGGAAATGGAAGGGAAGGAGACAGAAGGGGAGGGAAGAGAAGGGAAGGGAAGGGAGTTGGTAAAGGCAGAGAAGAGGACAGATAGGGAAGTGAAATGGAAGAGATAGGAAAGGAATGAAAGAAGAGAAGAGAAGACAATTGGAAGGGCAGGGAATGTCAAAGGAGAAGAGAGAGGAAGCGAAGGGCTGGGAAGGTAAATACAGGTAAGATGAAGAGAGGGGAAGATGAAGGGAAGGTGAATGGGAGGGGAGGAAAGAGGAGAAGGAAAGGGGAGTAAAGGGGAAAGTAGATGTGGTGAATGATTGAAGGAAGAAAGAAGGATGGGGAGGGAAAGGAACTGAAAGGGAAGAAAGGAGAAAAGAAATAGGGGAGCAAGGGAGAGGAGGGGGCAAGGTAGGGAGAGAGAGGATAGGATAGGATAGGATTAGGGAACAGAAAGGAAGGTGAAGGGGTTTAGCAAGTGTATGGAAGGGCATAGAATGCCCAGAGAGAGGAGAGGGGAACTGATGGGCACGGGAGGGAAAGGTAGGGAATATGAAGAGAGGGTGAAGCTGGAGAGAAGGGAAAGAAATGGTTTGGAAGGGAGAAAAGGGGAGAGAATAGATGAGATGGGGAAGGAAGGAATGAATGAAGGAAGATAGGGAAGAGAAGGGGGGGAGAGAAGGGAATGGAGATAGTGAACAGTACGAGAATGGGTAAGGGAGAAGGTGGAAGGGAAGGGGGAGGGGGAGGGAAGGGAAGGGTAGTGAAAGAAAGGCGAGGTAAACGGGAAGGGAAAGGAATGGGTGAGAAAGGGAAGAATAGGAAGAAATAGTGTAGGAAGATAGGAAAGGGGAGGGAAGGGAAGAAAAGGGAAGGGGAGGGGTGTGGTGTGGTGGGAAGGGCAGAGGAGATGAGAGATAGGGAAGGGCAGGGAAGGGACATGAAGGGGAGAGAAGGGATGGGAAATAGGAAGGGAAATGGGAAGGAAAGGGAAGGGATAGTGAGGGCAATGGAAGTGATAGAGGGGGGAGGATAGAAGAAATAGCTGGAGGTAGGAAGGGGAAATAAATGAAGGGGAGTAGAGAGATAGGGAAGGAATTAAGGGGAGTGGAGTGGAGGAGAGGAGAGTGGAGAGCTAGGCTTTAAACTGGTATGGGAAGGGTATGTAATACGAGAAGGGGAGTGAAGATAAGGAAAATCAAGAGAGTTGAAATAGGGAAGGGAAGGACAGTAAAACTATGGAAGGAAAGGGGAAGGGAGGGGAAAGTAATTGGAAGGATGGTGGAAGGGAAGGGAAGAGAGGGTAGGAAAGCATAGTTACATAGGAGAATGTAAAAAAGGAAGGGAAGGCAAGAGCAGGGAAGAGGAGATGAGAGGAGTGGTGGGGAGGGGAGATGAGAAGAGAAGAGAGGGAGGGGAGGGAGGGGAGGAGAGGAGAAAGGATATTGTAGGAAAGGTGGGGTAGGCAGGACTGAGTTTGGAAGGTATGGAAATGGATGAAAGGGGATGACAGAAGTAAGTGGATGAAAAAGTAGTTGAAATGAGGAAAGGAGGAAAGCATGAGAAAAGGTAGTTTAAAGGGGTATATTAGGGGAGGTGAAGAACAATGAAGAAAAATAGTGGAGAAGGTAATAGAAGGGCAGATGGGGTTATAAATGTGCTGGAAAGAGAGGAATGGATTTGGTATCAAAAGGCTGCTGGAAATGGGATGGGAATAGGGAGTAGGGGTAAGGCAGTGAGGGAAGAGAATCAAAGTCAAATAAAGAGGGAAGTGGGAAGAAAGGAATTGGAGAATGGAGGATAAGGAACATGTAGTGAAGGAAGGTAAGGGAATAAGAGATCGGAAGGGATAAATCTGGAGAATGGAAGTGGGCGTAAGTGGAAAGGAGGCAAGAAATAGATGAAGAGAGAAAGAAAATGATTGGTTTGGAAATGTGAGATATAAGACTCAGAAGGGAAGAATATGGTGAAAAATAGGGGTGAAGAAATTAAGAATTAAGGTAAAATGGAATTTCAAGTCAGTTTCAAGTTTGGTTACAATTTCAGTTTTCAGTTCAGTTCAGTTTTTTTTGGGGCTGATTTATATAGTGCGAACTCAACCCAAAGGTATTGGCGCGCTTTACATGAGCACCAGTTACCTTACACATGGACACATTCATTTTTGATAGGCGCAGGGAGATTACGTGATTTGCTCAGAATCACAGGATGCTGAGCCGAGGCTCGAACCTGGTTCCCCAGCTCCAAAGTTGGCTGCTCTGGCTGTAAGGCCACAACCTCCCCCATAGTTTGTTTTTCAGTTCAGTTTTTGTTTGCTTTATTCACTCACCTTGTCCCCTTGGACGTACCCCTGGCCCCTATATTCTGGAGCCTGCTTTGTCGTTTAAGCTTCAGCCTCTAACTGTCCCCAGATTCCCCCACCAGCAGTGGTCCTCCCTGCCCTTTGTACTTGAGCAAAATACTGCAGCTGCCTGGTAGGAAATGAGTTGGCGAATAGGAGGAGAGTAGGAACATGTGGTGAAGGTAGGGAAGGGAAGATCTGAAAAGGGGTTGAGTTGGAGGAAGAAGGGAAGTGGGCTAGAGTGGAAAGGAGGCAAGAAATGGATCAGAAGAGACAGGAAAGGATTGATTTTGAACTGTGAAATATAAGGTTGTGAAGGGGAGACATAGGGCTGGAGGAGCTACTGGGGTCAAGAGTGGAGGTGAATGAATGGGGGTGAAAAAACAAATGATTAGGGTAAATTGTAATTTGAAGTCACTTTCAAGTTAGTTTTTGGTTTGGTTTCATGTTCAGTTTTCAATTCAGTTTGGTTTTCATTTCGGTTTTCTTTTGCTCACCTTGTCCACCCCTCCTTTGTTTTTTAAGCCAGCCCAGTCCCTGCTTCTTCAGCCTCTCACCGTCCCCAGCTCCAGCCGTCAGCAGTGGTCCTCTCCGTCCAATGCCCTGGAGTGCAATGCTGTAGCTGCCTGGTTACGAGCCTTTTACACCGAGGACACGTCACAATGAAGACTCCTCAACATGTCATCACTCCTTTGTGGGTGATACCATGTGTTTCAGAATAACAGGGGGAGCCCGCAAGACAAGGGTCCGATTTCTTGAGAAAAAGCGAATGATATGGTCACAAAAAGGATCCTGCGCTGATCCTGAAAGAAGATCCTATCCTACCCGACATACTTCGCAATTAGTGGCCGCTTTTTGTCTCTCTGCTGTGGTGGAGGCCTCTCCTCATGACGTACCGTCCCGTGCCTTGTGACATCATATTGGAGGGAATCTTCCATTCACAGGACTTTGCTTTTGGTGTTGCGAAGGCACGGCGTACCTTTCACACGAATTTTATAGAATGTGGGTATTTCTAAGGTTTCTTTTAAAATAAATTTAATTTTCACCACGAGACTCATTGTCACAACCTTCCTGCACAGCGCTCCTTCGATGTACATATTAAACAATTTTTACTGGGCCACATCCTGTGTCTGCCCTGCTCCAATAATCCCCATCATTCCTTTCAGGAACTGCAAATACCAATAGAAATATGATAAATGTAAAAGTTCTCAAACAGTGATTATTCAATCCAGTGAACGGAAGAGACGAGTTTTTGAGCCTCGCATCTGGAGACCTGCAGCTCGAACCCTTTGTAATTTTGGCCGCTGCGGCGAGCCGTCCCTAGTGCTTCTGTAGTTGTGGTTTCTGTGGTGGACGCTCCTGATGAGGTCTGGCCTTGGACTAATGCACTTCACGTTCCCTTTGCTGCTGTATTCCTGGGACATGTCGGGCTCTGGCTCCCCACCCACTTGTTGCTTCAATTGGCCCGCAGTCATCATTAGAGTTCCCTCCGATCATAGCTGGCTCAGATGAGGGGTTCCTTTACCGAGTGCCGCCCACACGTTTCAATAAAACATGGCATGATGGGATCTACTTGAAGTTTTCAGCTGAAGAGTGTCTTCAGAGGTATACTACATGAATATAATTAGGGGAGCAACCAGAGAAGATTTCGAATGTTCCAAATCTGTTCTCAAGTACAAGCCTCATCCTTCTAGAAAATGATTTTTTTTTTTTTTACAAAGGTTTATGTTTTTTCCCATACTTTCCACACTTTCCTTCATTGCACTGTAGAATAGCTTTTGTGCCCTATAGGGCACACTCGAACAGATTGAAGCATTTTTTTTAATTACAAAAGCTTATCCTTTTTCCCATACTTTTCAAAAATGTTCGTTTCCCTCTTTGCACTTTAGAATAGCTTTTGTGCACTATAGGGCACACTTGCACAGAGTTAAGCATCTTCTCACGATATTAACATGCAGAAGTATTGGACACATTTAATCTCTACTGTCTGTGGGGTAGATTATCTGAGCTTTAAAATAGTTTGACAATATTCTGTTATTGCTGTATAAGTGGGTTAAATGTGTAATGCGTGTACCTGTATTATAATATATCTGAGTATTTCACTGACTGATCTACCATTGCTTGGTGCTTCAGAGGAGCCTATCTTATTCAGCCTTGCTTGTATTTGGTCCATTGGAATCCAAGGCAGATCATTGGAGAAATTAGCAGGGGTCAGGAAACCTTTCTTCCACTCCTACAGGTTATGACTAAACGTCTCTTTTAATTGGTTCCATCATTTCTTGCTGATGCTCAAATCAATCCTTGGATAATCAGAGTCAACCTTCACAGGCACAGAGATCTGTTCTGTTAATATTGGGAAGCCCTTCTGTCCGTATATTTTAGCATTCGCGACACCATCTTGCAATCTGGACGCCATTTTGTATGATAATCGAAACTGCTGCTTAGTTATTTTCGAGAAACGGTCCTTGGTAAGTTTCGGTTTCCAAGGTTGAGCTTTTTCTTCTATAATTGCAAGTATCCTCGTTAGTACATACCTTTCTTGTTAGATGGAGCCTTTCTCCCACCCGTCTAGTAGGGAGGATAGGCCAGATGACCTTGGGCAGTAGATAGCCTGTGCCCAGCTGCAGAATCGAAACTTATGCTCTGTACCCCCATTGTATTACGATACCTGCTAGTGTTTATCCATAGTAGGCATGCCTTTGTGGACTTTGCAAACGTACATAATGTAATTGTATGCTTACGGGCTTCAGTCCCTCGACAGCCATCGACAGCCATCCCAAGAGGCTGGTCAGACTGGGCTCCACTGCAGTGTAATCTCAATAAATATCTGGTTTGTATTCTCTACTGTCTGACCGACTCTTCATTTGTAGGAAGGCAGAGAAGGTGGTCGTGAGTGACCCGGGTGGCCCTTTTTGGGTCACTTCCTTCAGTTGGTGCCCGAACAGGGACTCCATCGGGTGACCTCATCCTCGCCCGCGGACGGGTGAGGAGGACGGGGCCGCGTTGGGTCAGATAGGTGGATCGGGGGACCCCTGCACGATAGAGTTTCGCACTCGCAGCTGCCCCGCCTGTCTGATCGGGCGGTGCCCTGGCCAGTGGTCATCCCGACTGGGGTCCTGAATGGCGAAACCCTTGAATTTGACCGTTTGGTCCGAAGAGTCAGCAGTGGAGAATACATTTTATGACCTGTGTGCACCAGGTGAGCTTGTTTGGTTCTTTGTTGTCATGACGTTTGTTTGACGGATATTTTGGTAGGTCTAAGAATCAGTTTTGACAAGCGCTTGTATTTGATTTTGAAGATTCTTTTTGAAACATGTTACCATTTTGTTAATTTGTGATTGATGCAGCCCGATGAAGCGATTTTTGGTAAAGCTATGAGTACATTTTAGTGTGATTGTGTGGTGAATGTGTTTTTTTGTATGAACAGAATGCCTTGTTGGAGTAAGTTGTGTTGTGTGAGGTGTTGTTGTTGTTCTGCTGATGCTCGATTGGAGGAAAGACAGCCCACACCTGCGGAAGGTACTCCAAATTATGACATGTATGTCAAATACGGTCTTGGCCCTATTATATTTAGTACATTATGGCACAAATATACCAGGGACAATGCTGAATTGCAGTGGCCGAGAACACAGACATTGACTCAAAAAGCGGTGGCACATGATAAGGAGAAAGTGGAGAAGGGTATAGAATGTGCAGATAGGAGGTTTTGATTGTAATGTGATAAGTCATGTTACTAGAGAGGAAACAGACACTTTTATGGAAGAGATATTGGAAGACAGACCGCCTCCCCCTTATGCCCCGAATAGAATATACCCTATTGTTCCACAGCCCTCGTCATCTGCCTCTGCCCCCCCTGTTCCCGTTGTATCTGGTATTGATCGAAGTACTTTGGTTCTGGCGTCACCAGCTTCTTCTGTGGCTCCGTCTCCCACATTCACTGCGACTGCCGGTCCTCCTGCCACCCCTGTTGATACAATGTCACTTTCTCCTTCACAGACACCTACTACTCAGCCGATGTTGACCTTGATGCCCCCCTCTTCGACCAGTATGTTGGCCCATGTTTTTACTCCTACCCCCTTGTCAGATGCCGAGACACCGGTGCGTGGTCAGGACGATGGAGCTGGGGCAGTTGCAAAGGAGCGATTAGGACGGGTGTTGATTCGGTCTGATGTGGGAGATGTGGAGAAGAATATGGTGGCCAATCAGGCTGCCCAGTGGGCCCGTAGTCCTATTTATGGTGTTGAGGATGTTTGGAGTGTGTTAAAGGATTGTGAGCCATTTGTTCAGCAGCATGCCCTTAAACACATGTTGGCCACTTTGATTGGACTATGGGAACAGTGTTTTAAAGGTGTTGCACCTCAGGCTGGTTACGATATTAGGAACCAAGTATATGCTGCGGGCATGGCTCCCAATGAGGTTTTTGCTAGTGTTACTACACTGATTGGATATCGTGGTAGATTGCATCAAAAATCCCCGACAGCAATATCTCAGTTCCCAATGAGGGAAGTTCATCCCGTTTTTCACCCGGAGATACCAGAGTTACGTGATCAACATGATCAAGTGACTAGACAACGATTAGAGGCCTGTTTTCAAGAACAATGGGTTTATACTCCATGGAAGAGGAGTGAAGTCCTCGCAATTAAAGCTCAGTTGCCCGACCCCAGGAAAAATCCTACTGCTTACTATAAGGAATTGACAGAGGCTGCTGCATCGACAGGAATGACGTTGGCAAATATTGAAATGTTTTTTGGCTTATTGGTACCAGTGGATGTCTGGCGACAGGTGCACACTCAGAACCATGCCCTAGAATTGGGTGGTACATGGGATGAGATTAAGGCGTGGAATAATGAGAGGAAGCCTGGTGAAAAGCCTAAGGCTGAGATCTTGGCTTTGCCAGATCGCATCATTACTTATATGCACTCTCTTATTCCACCCCGGAAGGTGGATTGGGATAAGCTAGCCGCATGTCGTCAGAAGAAGGATGAGAGTGTGTCTGATTTTTTAACTCGGTTTGAAGGTGTGTTTTGGGATTTTAGTGAAATCACAAAAAAGGCCACAGGTCCAGAGGAATAAGAGAGGTCAGGAAAGTGATTAGGTGTACTCTACCAAACATTGGGGGGGAATCCCTTTTTAAGGACGGTTCCCCTCACACACCAGAGGTGTCATGCTTCATCATAGGGGTGCCTCCTCGAGTGAGAGACCTAGTCTCTACGCGGGCTACAACCCCCTCGCTGCGAGGGAGGAGCTCAGGGATGTTTTTGTTGGATTGAGGCGGGTGTACTAAAACCCTATGTGAGCCTAGTGTGGTGAGAAAAAGTGCAGTGCTGGAATATGCGTGAGTAAAACTGGCTACGGGGTTAGCTATGCAGCAACTTTATTCAGCTACCCGGTGCCAGGATTAAAAACAGAATCAAATAGCTGGTAGCGCAGGTGCCATCATTAGAGGCATCTGTGTTAGTGCATGACCAACATGTTTCGGCCAAGGGACCTAAACTAGTGTTGTGGCCTTCTTCAGGGTCAATAATTCAGCTACTGCAATAAATAAGTGTACAAAACGTGAGAATACATGTGCAAAAAATAAAATGAAACGGTGTAATACTGAACCAGTGATTCAGCTGTTCAGTATGTTCACCGCACAACCAATTTTAGTTATAAGGTTCTCCACATCTGTCCTGGCATAATAGCCATATGGTACGTACGCCAAAACCACAAATGGCGGTGTCCAGGGCCAGGAGGCACACGTCCGAAGAGCAGGGCCAGGACAGATGTGAGAACCTTGTAACTAAATACGCTGTGGGATACAAGTGATATAGATGTGGGACTTTTGCAAATACCTCCAATTTCTATTCAGGTTAAAGAAAATGCGATATTGCCTCGTATTCCTCAGTATAAGATTTCGCATGCAGGAGAACAGGCGTTGTTACATACAATACAAGATTTGATTCAGTCAGGAGTTGTTGAAGAGACAGCGGCGAATGTGTGCAATAGCCCCATCCTTCCTGTTCTCAAGAGGCCGCCTCCTGATGATGTTGCTGATGTCTATCGTTTTGTGATTGATTTGCGCAAAGTTAATAAAATAGTAGTCTCTCAGTTCCCCGTGGTCCCTGACATTACTGCTCTTCTGACTATGATTCCTTCTTCTGCCAAATTCTTTTCTGTCATTGATTTGAAAAACGCTTTCTTTAGCATCCCTGTTCATCCCAATAGCAGGCACCTGTTCGGGTTCTCCCTGGCAGGTCGTAGTTTTAGATTTTGTCGGGTTCCTCAGGGCTATACTGAGAGTCCTAGTATATATAGCCAGGCTCTGAAGGGTCAATTGGACTCCCTTAGCCTTCCTCCAGGTAATGTATTGTTGCAGAATGTGGACGATCTTTTGATTGCGTCCGATACTGAAGAAGGATGTAAAGCAGCTACAGTCAAATTGTTGCTGCATTTGGCTCAACATGGACATAAAGTGTCCTTTCCAAATTCCAATATTGTCGACAGGAGGTCACCTATTTAGGTCATCTACTGTCAAAGGAGGGTCGGAAACTCACTCCTGAACGTATTAATGCTGTAATTAACATGCCTGTTCCAAGGACCCAAAGGGATGTGCGAACCTTTATTGGTATCACTTCCTATTGTCGTCATTGGATACCCAATTTTGCTTTATTAACAAAGCCTCTGCTTCACTTAACAACTAAAGATGTGCGTGAGCCTTTGTCTTGGACGCTGGAATGTCAACAAGCTTTTGAGCAATTGAAAGTTGCACTTTGTTCGGCCCCTATGCTTGGCACACCTGACTATAACAAGCCGTTCGTGTTGTATGTACACCAGTCAGCCAGTTGTGTACTTTCTGTCTTAACACAGGCCTTTGGAGGTAAGCAGAGGCCGTGTGCGTACTTTTCTGCTGTTCTTGATCCCGTCGCGAAAGCCCTCCAGAGCTGTTTAGAGCGACCGCGGCAGTAGCCGTCTCTATTCGACAATTGGCAGGGCTTGTTCTTGACACTGATCTCACAGTTATGGTACCCCATGCTGTGGATATGCTTTTGAACAGAACAAAGACACAGCACCTTACCAGTACACGTCTGACTGGCTATTAGCTAACTCTTTTTGCACCACATATTACGATCAAATGATGTGCCACTCTGAATCCTGCCACGTTACTACCCCTCCCTTCGGAGAGTGAGGAGATAGACATACATGATTGTATGTTTCGCACTGAGGAGGAGATGAAGGGACGGGTAGACTTGACTGATGTTCCCTTATCTGACCCCCAAGGGGAACTATATGTTGATGGCTCTTGTTTTAATTTACCAGATGGCACCACAACTGCTGCTTATACGATCACAACACTGCGTACGATAGTTGAGACATCACGAGTCCCCTATCAGTCAGCCCAAGCTGCAGAGCTGGCAGCTCTAATTCGGGCTTGTGAGTTGAGTCAGAGACTGGCGGTTAATATTTACACTGACAGCCAGTATGCTTTTGGAGTCGCTCATAATTTTGGGCGGCTCTGGAAAGAGAGGGGATTCCTTACCTCCCATGGTTCAAAGATTCAACACGGCCCTTTGATATAAAGACTTTTGTCGGTGTTGACCCTGCCCAAGAAACTGGCAATAGTGAAGTGAAGCGCTCACAAAGCAATTACTGATGATGTGGGGAGGGGGAATGCTTTTGCGGATCAAAGAGCTAAAGAGACGGCCCGATCTAAGATGAAAAAGATGTTTGTAGCAGGTCCTGCTAGATGGGTGCCGGAAGTCACGATGTTTGAGGACACACTAGATAGTGTGAAAGAAATCCAGAGCGAGGCGACAGGTGAGGAATTAGCAATATGGCAAGAAAGTACAGCACAAGTGGATGATGATGGGTGTTGGATAGATAAGTCAGGGAAACAGAGATGGATGTTGCCAGATGCATATGTTCTCCCCTTAGTTACTATGGCTCATGGACCAACTCACATTAGTGCTAGGGGTATCTGCAAGTTGCTCGATCCGGTGTGGCAGAATGATAATATTCCAAAGACGGCTGCCCATTTAGTAAAATATTGCATGGTGTGCATGTTGTACAACCCAGGGAAGGGGACCCCTACACCTACGGGTAATTTTGCACCCCCTTCTTTCCCTTTTGAAGTCCTGCAAATGGACTTAATTGAGATGGAATGGGTGAACAATTTGAAGTATGTGTTGGTGGTGGTTTGCGCATTCAGTAAATGGGTTGAGGCTTATCCTACCAAGGAAAATACAGCTCTAGCGACGGCGAAAGCTCTTTTGAAGGAGTTTTTCCCTCGCTTTGGTTTGCCCCGTTTGATTTGGAGTGACAACGGCAGTCATTTTAATTCTAAAGTCATCCAGTTAGTGTGCGATGGCTTGCACATTAAGAAAAAATTTCATGCTGCGAATCACCCCCAGTCAGCAGGTTTAGTTGAGAAGTACAATGGTACTCTCAAAGTAAAGATGGCCAAAATTCAGGAGAGTACAGGATTGAAGTGGCCAGATGCTTTACCATTGGCTTTGTTGTCAACGAGAGTTACAGCCCATACTAGAACAGGGTTGTCCCCCTATGAGATTGTCTTTGGTAGGCCCGCTAATGTCTGGGGAGTTCCAAGACCCCGTCACTTTTCCGAGATAAAGCACCCCTTGTTGATAGATTATCAATATGAATTAACTAAAAATTTGCGTTCTATTCATCAGCAGATTCAAGAGGCCTTGCCATCCGCTACAGAGGGACCCGGCCACGACCTTCGGCCTGGTGATTATGTACTGATAAAGCACTTCCACCGATAAGGCAGCTTGGAGCCCCGATGGAAGGGGCCTTTCCAAATACTGCTTGCCACCCGCACTGCAGTCAAAGTGGACGGCCGGAAGAATTGGATACACGCATACCAAGAAGGTGCCGCTTCCCCTGCCATATGACCAGTGGAGGATCGACGGCATAGGGGACTCTGAGACGGAAAAGGTTCCTCACTTCATCCCTTTCTCCGATGCCAGAATAACGTGGGCACCTTCTGAGGAGGAGAGTGATGCAGTCCTGAATGAAGCAGTGCCACCTGAGGTTAAGGCCAGCCAAGAGCTCCAGTCAGCTGGCCCTTCTGTGTTTGAATCCGAATCAGTCCATACTGCTGAAAGTGAATGTTTGTTTCTTGATCCCTCTGTTCCTGGAGTTGTTAAGTACAATTTGCGTCCTCGACGAAGGAACAGTGCACCAAAGGAAAAGTCAGACTAGTAGGGATGGACTTTCTGGATGAAGAATAGGGACAATAGAGCAGGGACAGAGAGATTGGTGCATTGTTCGAGACACTGGACAGGATAAGTTTGGCGTGTTTTCCCAGGAGGGAGAGTACCCTATCCTGAAAGAAGTGGATTTTCCTCAGCAAGGGCTGCAATTGTGTAGCTCCAACGAGAAGTGCTTGATAGCACCACCGTGGATGAACAATAGGAGCTGGCAGCAAGGCTTACAGGAGAAGGAAAAAGGACGCTGGAAAGAAGATTGTTTGCTTAGTTTCATTACCGTTAGATTAATAGTACCTTTTCATTCCACTATCATGCATCTTTTTGGCAGGCCAATGATTGATGAAGAACAGCCATTGGGTTTTGTTGTTTTGCCCCGATCATCATGGGTGAAGCAGCGGAGAGTGCTATTCCTTCTTTTTGCTATTCTGCTGATGATTATTCTTTGTGGAGTTCTTTGGGCATTAGAAAATGCAAGTAATTTGCCTACTTCTGACAATGATATCTTTTTCACACCAAGACGGAAAAGAATGCTTTCTAATAATGTTTTTCTAGATACTCATAAGAGATTTTTTGGTAATGGTGTTGCTTGTTATCCTACTGAATCTGTAACTAGCCTATGGACCGCTTACCCTCTGTCTTTGATAAATTATACATATTCTAAGCTGACAAATTTTGTTGAGGTAAAAGGGGAGTTTGGTTTTAGCTACCCAGGGCCATGCTTGTATCATCGTCAACCCACAGGAACAGGGTACCACGGTTGTGACAATAATACGTACTGTGATAACTTCTATTTGGAAGAGCAAAATATTACATTGGTGGTTTGGCATTATAAAGAAGTGACGGTTCCCCGAAAAGCTGGCTATTACCCTGCTTGTTGCCCCATCATAAATAATACTGATACTATTTTGTATATCAACTGTTCAGGGGTGATCATATCCAAACAGACATTCCCTTTGAAAGGTTCGAAAGGTTCTGACACCGTTACAGGTAATTCTCGTCATTCAGCTGGCAAGAGGCAGGTGTTAAATACTTGCTGCTACCGCGGCTTATCGCGTGGTTTTGACTCGCATCGCAGATCTGGCAGTTCGTTGTGAAAGTGGTGTTGTGGTGTTTTCGTGTGTTTTTGCACGGGAACGCCTACTCTGCATCTCATTAGGGTTAGTTGGTGGTGTCCTCCCTGGGGATAAGTTTTGGGGCAGTTATCGCGGGAATACTGGTGATGTCTGCAGTTTGTACTTGTACATTGTCATGTCACAGTTTCCTGCTGTGCCAGATGTGATTTGCCATGTTGTGCACATTTGCGGCACCAGTTGTGTCCTGTGTTCTGTTGTGGAAGTGTTGCTGTTTGTACCGGGATGTTGTCAATGTCGAGGTGCACTTATACTCATGTGCGTATGCTGCACGGTGGGTAATTCGCTCCTGTGGCTCTGATTTGTCTGCCACTGATTCCTTTCATGAGGTGTGCCTGTCAGTTCTGTGCTTCCACGGTGCTGAGATGTTGCAGACTTGGGTAACGTGTGCTCTTTGTCGAGTTGTGACTCTTGGGCATGGTTTGTCCGCAGATATGTCGTTGACGTCAGGGGTTGTTTGTGCAGGTAGTTGTGTCCGAGTGTGACCTGCTCCTTTTCAGGTGTTGTCCGCACTCAGCCACCTCAGTGTCGTGCCGTGTACATTGCCATGATGATAGGACTGCAGCCAAGCTACTGGTCATGTGGTGTCTCTTGCATTGTCAGTGTGGCTGACGTATGTGCATGTTCGCATGTTCGCACATGGGCATGTGTTGGTTGTGTGACTGTTGATGTGTTGGGTGGGTGCCCCTTTGGGCACAGGGTGTTCGTGGGACTACTTGGTGTTTGTGTGTGTGCTGAAGTGTTCCCGTGGGATCAGGGACATGATCCAGAGTCATTGTGGGTGTGCAGTGTGCCCTGCTTGATTGTGCATGTGTGCCATTGTGCCCATCTCCCCCCGTCCCCCCCTTCCCAGGTCGCTACGCACCATGTTGATGTAATGTTGCGTCATGTTGGGCAGTGTCCAGATCACCAACTCATGTCACCGTCTCCAGATTGGTGAATGTGGCCACCATCTTCTCCATGTCATTCAGCTCCTGGTGTTCTGCTGGCCCCCCTCCTCCGGGGTGCGTTGCTGCTTTCGTGTTGGCAGCGAGTTTCTGCTTGGTTTTGCCATTCACATCAGTCCAGCGCCTCTTGTGCTCTTCCATTGTCCTCCTCTGCCATGCGACGGCATTCACATGGTCCGAGGTGGTGTGCCATCTCTGCCTCTTTGTTGCCAATGACACTTTGGAGGTGACGTACAGTTGGTGGTGGTGTTCTGTCTCATCCGTGGTGATAATGGGGTTTTCCTGTAGACTGTACCCCGTCTTCCTCTTCCTCTTCTCATTGCCCTTCCACAAGCCCTGTATTCCTGGGTGTTCCTCAGTGGGGATTGTGGGGTTCATGTTGTCCTCTGCAGTCGGTCAGGGTGCATCCGTGGTACTCCGCAGTTGATTTAGTTTTTAGTGGCATTTTCCGTATGCTGTTCTTGTGCTTTTTCCCGCATTACGCGTGGGTATTGCTGGCCTCTCGCTGGTTGTCACTGTTTTCTTATCGCGTTTGGGCACATCGCGTCTTTTTACGCATTGGGGTTTTGTTTTTATCTCCATCGCGGTGATTGTATCGCGGACATTGGCCGCGTTTTCGGGGGACTATCGCATGGTACCGCCGTGTTGTGAATTCCACGTTAACACGGGGTTATTTTCCCGCGTTAGGCTGCGATGTGTAAAGTTGCGTTAACATTTTTTTGGAGATGTTTAGCACACGTTCTTGTGAATATACCCCTCAAACCTTTCAATGGGTGACAAACAAATACACAGTCAGGACAATGCATCCAATTGTGAATATTTGGTTTGTTAGCTTGATCTTTTAGGTATTCATGGTGGCCCCCAAATCCTGATTAATGTCTGTCTTTGTGTGTCCGCAGGTGAAAGTAAGATGATGGCCTTATAAATTCATTCTCTTATATCGTGATGAACATCTGTTAAGTTAGTCATTAGACTTCATGAGTCTGTTCTGTGCTTCTGCCTATGAAGGATTCCAAAGGCCATATCATGAATGTGTGCATTGGCACAGAATAGAGCTTTCCGCCTGTTTTTATGGAATTGCTCTTTCTAAACACCTACATGTAACTCCGAATTTCTCTGAGCATGTACATGCGCTGCAGACCATTGGTGGCCATCAGGGTGCAGCATCTGCAGCACCGTGCTGCACTTGATCAAGGCAGGGCTCTTCTGGGTAGTGTTGGAGTTGCTCTGGATAAATCACTCAGCCGCGACCCGTGCAGGTAGGAGCAGTGGGGCCGGGTGGTGGGGGGATTTCGACTGACGATGACGAGGGAATTAAATAAATAATGATGACTCGGAAAGAGGGGTGACAGCACTTTGTTTTCCCCTTTTCAGTGTTTCTTTCAGTTGTGGTTGCTGACATTGTTCTGATAAATAACATATTGTTAGCAAATTTCTTTTTTCTGAAGAGCTTCAGCCCATTGGCCGAAAGGCCCTTTGCCCTGTCAACAACTGGGCTTTTCAACCCTGGATTGCCTACAAGGGGGAAAAAGCCATAAAGTCAGGAACTAAAAATTATTTTATATTTCACAAGTTTGCCAAGAGGTACTATGACGGGAGACATCCATTACCACGCGGGCATTGCATCGCAATGCCTTTACATTGTGGGTATTACAACGCAAGTCGTTACAACGAATTGCGCTGGATGGCGCTCTAACCTAAGGAATAGTATGATTTACTATTCAAACACCTTCCCTACTGTACGTAGACTGGTGTTGGAATAGCAAATCATACTATTCCTAAGTCCAGCGCCCTCCAGCGCAAGTCGTTGTAACGACTTGCGTTGTAAAAACTGCGATGTAACGTACCGCGATCATTTTGATCGCGTTGTAACGTCACATATTCTACTATGACATATGATACCACCTTGCTTTTCAGCCAACAGCATGTACCATTGTAGGGCATGTAGTTTTGTTTTAAAAATGTAATTATGGGCTCAAAACCCTAGCATGCACAGTGCTGGTAGCTAAAAATGCTAGAATCGGCCAAAAGTGTTATAGATAACAAGGATCCACTCGTCAGTTGAGATTAAGAAAACTATGTCATCCATTCCATTTTAAAAATGCCTGCTTCATGTGCAACGTCAAAAGTAAACTGTGCTCACATATGTTGTGAGTTCACTCTTTCATTCACATCATGCTTTAAATCTAGCATTGCCAAAGCGAGTTGTTTTTTCTTTTGTATATTAGAAAGTTTTATAATGAGTTTCACTAGACAAAGGTACAAGATGGGCAGCAGCAGCGCAACTTTCTCTAAAACAAAGAATACCTAATGGACAGGTAGCAGTAGGAGGAGGGACATAAGACGACTCTCACAGATACAGATTATGTAGAACACTCACTAAGACCCTCATTATGAGTTGCCCACAGTGGTAATACCACTTGTTTTCATCGGTAATACCACTCTGGTTGATTAAAAATTGAACTGGGAAGCAAAGATTGCATGTGGAAATTGCGATGCACACCACACTTGGGGCCATATGTACAAGGAAGTGGCGGAGTGAGGCGTTAGCCGTCATGGCTTAGCGCCACACTCTGCCACTTCAGAAACGCAAGGCTGCACCATATTTACAAGTTGGGGCAGCCTTGCGTTTCTCCCTGCGCTGGCGCTACACTTAGCAGTGTAGCGCTAATGCAGGCACCCTTGCACCATAGTGCAAGGGGGCCTGCGTGCAGGGGAGGATTATTATGTACAGGAAGGTGTCCCTTCCTGCACATAAACTATCCTAGAAATGCCATTTTGTCACTTTTATGCGTGCTGATTCATGCAGCACACATGAAAGTCACAAAATGGCATTTCTAGGATTGTTTACGTGCAGGAAGGGACACCTTCCTGTACATAAACAATCAATGGCATTTTGCTTTTTCCATGTATGCTGCACAAGGCAGCACACTTGGAAGAATCAAAAACTTAAGACCAGGTTTTCCCTGGTCTTAATTTTGGCACTGCCTCCTATATACGCTGCCCTTGTACATAGGGGGCAGCGTCAAAATCAATGGGTGTTGCGGTGGAACACCCACCGCAATACCCACCCCTAACCATAGCGTGAAAGGGGGCCTTATTTACAAGGCAGCGTTAAGCCACGCTAAGTGGCTTAATGCTGCTTTGTAAATAGGGCTAAGCCCCTATCACTACCACATCATCGGAAAAAGTGACGTTGTGGTGGCGATAGGGGCTTGTACATATGCCCCTTGGTCTTAACACATGCGGAAATACCAGGTGTGCTAACTCCGGATTCAGAAATTTTGTTTCTCCGGAATGTCTGAATATCGCTCCCACAACATATCAACAGACTGTGCTAACCTCCCGACAACACTTCAGTCTGTTCCAATTAACAAATTGCGCATCAGAATATTTGTGGATGGCCAGTGTTCCATTTTTTATTCATCGTTACATATATACATAATCAATACATTATAATTTTAGCATAGAATGTTATTTCTTACGATTAATTTGGATTTTTAATGTTCCAATTTCTGTATTTATTTATTGTGACTGGTGAGATAATGTTTCACTCTCTTTAAATCACCTGAACTCATATGTCATAAAAACACAACTGACATCGTTTGAAACACATTTTTTTTATCACACAGAGCAATTATCGCAACATGGCACCTGTCCCACTTCTTCCAATTGCCTTTTGGTACATTTCATACGCATTACCTGCCTAAGAGCTGCAGTTTGAATGTCTACCCTCTAACACATTCATGGACTATTTAGAGACCTCGTAGGCACATTAATAGTTTCTAAGAAGACAAAAATGAAATTCCTCGCGATTAGCAGGTGGAATTTTAGGTTGAGCTCTGTGCGTGTCATTGATGACACCACAGAAAGGTCATAAATTATGAGGGGGAATGTGCAGTCTGCAGTATATAACAATGTCACACAGTGCTGTTGATCAGAGGTGTAATGGGAAGGGAAGCCCCACTCCCCCAGAAGAATGTGGTAAGGGCACAGATATTCATGGGCATTTGGCTGCATTGGGGCTCCCTGAAGGGAGGGGCCTGCCCTCCCACTGGGGCCCGCCCTTCCACCCCCTATGCTAGAGGGCCCCTGAAAGGTGGGACCCCCTTGTGGCGGGTGAGCCCGCAGGTGATTGTGGCCTACCCCGGGCCCCTGAACAAATGCACAATAACTCAGAATGCCAGTGTGGGCAAAGACCCCGAGCGGTCTTTCGCCCGTTTATTTATCTCCTCGCGGCGAGCCTGCCCTGAGGAGTGCTACAGTGGCAAAATTGTTTGGGAGAGCCCGGATGGCTCTCTACACCCCTCTATGTCAGAGGGGCTGCAGGGGCTTGCATTACCTAGCTGCCGACGGTGTGTCCAGCAGGTAGCCACATGTGGTAATTTGGCAATTAGCAACCAACGAAACACATGCATCAGAATGACGGCACAAATATTGTGTTCATTTTAATGGGTGATGCTAGGCAGGGCGCCGGAGGAAGAGCAGGCACACTTGTGCGCTTCTTGGACAAGGTATATGAAAAAATAACTGCAACACAGCCTGCAAGTAGACTAATGCTGTATTTCACAATAGAAAGATTTATAAGCTATACTCAAAATAACAAAATGACTGACATCGGAAACATTGCAGTAACTTGTAGAGAGCCATCCCGGCTCTCCCCTACTTTGTTGCCACTGCACCACTCCTCAGGGCGGGCTCGCCCCGAGGAGATAAATAAATGGGGAAAGACTGCTTGGGGTCTTTTCCGCCACACAGAGTACCACAGTGTGTGCGTCCCATAATTTCTGGGTTTGGGGTAGGCCTTACCCCCACGGGCTTCGCCCTTTACACTGGCGACAAGGCCGGTGCTGAACCCGCGCCTTGCCAACTCACCTGCTTCGATCGGTGCAGCTGATCCCCACGCTGTCCCAGTGTGCTGCACAGCGGAGCGCCTTCTCGGCTGCTACTTCCCTGACTTCACTGATTCAGCTGTGGGCACCCCCCCTGCCATCCTCGCGGACTGGGACCCGAAGCGTCCCAACTAAGGTTGCCTGTGTGCCCCTGGTGGGCCGACGCTGCGTGTCAGCTTTTGGGAACTGCCTCTGACCTGGAGAGCATGGCCCTGCACAAAGTCTCCTGGCATGTGCACGCTGGTCGAGAGAGGCCTACAGCCAGTGGTGCAGGAGCACCTGGATCCAATTAGTGAAACCTGAGGTGAGCGCGGGGCTCCACGTGTCACACGACCGTGCTGGAGGATAGAATGAAAGCAGTGGCACAGCATGAATGACACGCTGACACACAGTGAAAAAAAAAGTCAATAAATATATAAGCTGGCTCCAGATCAAACACAACTATAAAAAAAAAGACGAGGAAAAAAACCAAAAGGGGAGTAGACAGCAAAGCTCAGAAGGGTGTCTGCTACACATCACAATACACTGATTTGCAAGGGACAAAACAAAGGGGAGCCCTCAAGAAGCGGGCCAACTGCCAGCACACCCAGGCAGGCAACCATGAGCGCGCAACCCCAAGCAGGCACAGCCGGCTCTCAAGCAGGCGCTGCTGATCCTCAGACAGGTGCCACAGCACCACCCCAATTCCACAACCATGCCTCAGTGACCCCACTTCCTACGTTTAGAGACTCACCGACCCCGCAACGGCGGCCCCACACTGGAAAGCCTGGACAGGGCGCCTCAACCAGGGCGGTAAAGAGATTGTTACTGATATATTATGGGGGCGGAGAACTCTATGACCTCTTTGAAACACTCCCAAATACCCGGGACGAGAATGACTATGAGGCTTCAGTGGCAGCGTTGGACTGACACTTTGACCCCCAGCTCAACCCAGACTTTGAGCGCTTCAAGTTACGGCAGGCCAAGCAGTCCAAAACCAAATCAGTGGGCATGTTCTAGGCACGACTGAGGCGGCTAGCAAGCACATGTACATTTGCGGATCAAAGCGAGGAGATAAGGGCCCAGATCATCCAGGGGTGCCGATCAGTACTACTCAGGCAGCTAATCCTCCGCCAACCCGGAACATCATTGTACGACATCCTCGTACTAGCCAGGTCATATGAGCTGCCAAATTCCCGAGCGGATGAGATGGAATCTGCCCTCAACAGGAGCACCACCACATCATACTGTAGTATCCTGCATATGTAGTGTAATGTATTTTCCACCCACCTGCTTAGCCAGTGCCTGTGATCTGATCACAATAGAATGTTGGAGTCTGATGAGCCTCGGAATGTTGGGACACAGAGAGGTGAAGTGACAGTTAGGCATGGGCTGAGCAGCACACAGGCTGCTCCTGGTGGGGCTCTCCTTTACATCTTAACTACTTGATGTTCTGAACTATACTACTTGTTATCTTCATGAATAAAACATCCTGAATTACTACTTCATGCGTGGACCTCCTCACTACATAATTTGGCGACGAGTTGGTGACGTACCTACGTGGAACAAGCGGATCTAAGGTACCTGGCGAACACAGGAGGACCTGGAGATGGCGCAATCTACAGAAACTACAGTGGCTACTACCACAATGTACAAAAGCGGAGGTATCCAAAGGAAACGTAAAGGTGCCAACATGAAACAAGCGTGTTCAACAATCTACATTTAAGACAAGAAGAGGCGAGTAACGAGCATCAAAAAGAAAAGAAGACAACAACACAAGTAAGATGAAGCACTACGCCATTCAGCCCCACCAGTGGCCTCACCATCGGCCAGCCCTAGCCCAGGCGTCCTGTGCTCATCTACACTACACAATTTGGACTTTAGCGTTACCACCGCAGTCTGCTACTCTGCAGGGCAGTCTTCCACTACTCACGGACAGCTGTTTGTTTCATCTTGATTTTTCTAACAGTGGTAAGAAGATGTTGTTGCTGAACGTTGCCTTGTTTCTACATTGTGCCGTGTGATCTTCTGCACCTGCTGTCTACGCTGTGTGACCTTGTGCACATCTACACTACGTTTTGTTGGACTTACAGTCTTTCTACATGTGGTACTGTCTTTGTGACCATCTTCATTATACTGAATAACCGGGCGAACATCCTCACACTATCTACAACTCCTGAAAATTCTCTTCGGTTATTTCACTTCTTGTCTCACGCTTTTGCTGACACATTGGCATCACGCTGCCTTACATTCCTGTTTGTCACTGTGCGCAAAGTGGTGACTGATCGTTGTCCACGAGTCAACCAGGTCTGTAGTGTTTATTTTATGCCTATGTATCTGTTTGCATCGACTTGAGTATGGTTCTTACACATTTATTTCAGCGTGACTTTTCCAGTTCACAATGTGTGGCACTCCACTTCTGGATTTTCTCTCATGGCAGTTTGAAAACCTGACATCGTCACAAGAAAACATTGGAGGCCTGTTCAGCGGCAGTTTAAACGGTCAAAAATCTTCGTTATCTTGTGCGCGCAGCGCTTACCTCATCAACGAAGCAGCTCATGCCTTCTCGAGTTCCCTCTGTGACGTCAAGCTCGGAACTCTGTCTTTGCTGCTTCTTGACGTCTGCCTGCAACAATGCACCGTGAGCCATCCGGCACGGCGTGCCGTGCGTGCCGCCATCTTTTAGTTGGCAGAAAACCTGGAAACGGAGGGCACTGTTTCTTTCCTATTTCAATTCAGGAAAGCGCATCGTACAAGCCGCTTCTTGGCATTTGGTGGTGCTCTCCCCAAGGCTGCATCCATGTTTCCTTTCAGACGCAGATACACTTTGGAGTAGTGGTGAGCTGTTTTCCTTTAAGCTGACGTTTATTGTTCATGGGGACTTTATTCCGAGTGCTGTTGGTCCGAGATTTATGATCCTTTCCTGGCACATTCAAGAAGCAAGTAAAAGGCTATTGCACTCACGCGTAAATACAGTTGTGCCTGTGATTTTTGAACCCACATAGACTGCCAGATTCTATATGCTCGTCGGACCTCTTCTACGAGCTGACATTCCACAATGGTATTACAAGGCATGGTCAGCTTACTGCTGCTGTGTGTCACAGGATTTCGGTGACACGCACACCCTTAACGCTGACTTTCAGCAAATGTTAATGTGACTCGAGTGGAGAGTTTTTTTTTCTATTTGTTCATTTCACCATACACTTCCCTACATAGGGATGGCATTGGGTACTAGCCCCATTTGCACTTAACATACTTTCTGCTGGGTTACATATTGTGATTAGGGACTCTGGGTACACAACTTCTGGGGTCCATTTCTCATACCTCAGGTGCACTCTTCACACTTTATTTTTTCCTACACAGGGATGGGAATGGGTTCTATCCCCTTTTGCCCATATACTCTTGTCTGGGAATGGGTTCAAGACCCATTTGCACACATACTCTTGCCTACATGGGCTACACACGGTTCTCACCCTTACACAGGGCACCGTTCCATGGGTCACAGTCCCATTTACATTTACATTGCGACCCTCACACAGGATGCGTCTTATGGGTTTTAGACCCAACTCTACTCTGCACTGCATTGTACCTCTACGTGGGGGTTGTCCTTTCACGGGCTTTCACATTATGGGTCACAGTCCCATTTACATTTACACAGGTATCCTTACGCAGGGCACCGTCTCATGGGTCACAGTCCCATTCACATTTACACAGTCACCCTCACACAGGGCGTCTTATGGGTTACAGTCCCATCTTTACAGGGCAGTACTGTTTTCCTCTACATGGGGGTTGACTTTACACGGCCTGCTTTGTCATGGGATTTTGTCCCATTCAATTGCTCCTCACCCTCCTGCCTAGGAGTAGAGGACGGCCATGGGTCTTAGTCCCATTGGCTGGTATTTCCTTTGTATTTTCTATGATGTTACATTGCTGTTTCATATACGCATAGTTACACTAAATTCATATTTGTATTATCCATTTGGAAATGGGGAGGAGTATTGTGATACTGTTTGTGTCCATTCGCTTCCTCTCTGTTTTCTCCGGTTCAGATTTCCTATTGATGTTCACTTCCTCTTCGGAATCTGTTCCATACGCATTTCACTGTTATTATTCTTGGGTTTTCAGTCTTTCCCTTTCTGCAGTGTTCTTCTTGTTCTTCCTTGTTCAGGAGGAATCTCTTCCTTCTCTTCTCCTTGTGCTTGGGTATGTCTTCTGTTCTGTTCCCGTCGTGCCCTGTCCTTCTTTCCTTGCTTGCCTGCCTGGCCAGTGGGTGTGCGTAGGGGTTGCATTTGGTACGTCTGTCACTCGCTATTTCTTATTCCCTCGCTTGCGTCTCACTGTCTCTTACTTTCTATTTCGCTGTTGTTGAGGATGGGTTTTTTCTATTTGCTTCTTACACTTTACCTTCTCCTCCTTGTCTTCTCCCATCTATCTCCTTGCTCTGCTTTGCTTGTTCTGTTCCTTGACTTTCTCTCTGTCACTCCGTTGTTCCTTCCTAGCTCTCTGTCCCTTGTTCTCACTCGTTATATTTTATCATATATTGCATTTGTTCTTCTGTTGGAAGGAAAAGGGATATGTAGTATCCTGCATATATAGTGTAATGTATTTTCCACCAACCTGCTTAGCCAGTGCCTGTGATCTGATCACAATAGAATGTTGGAGTCTGATGAGCCTCGGAATGTTGGGACACAGAGAGGTGAAGTGACAGTTAGGCATGGGCTGAGCAGCACACAGGCTGCTCCTGGTGGGGCTCTCCTTTACATCTTAACTACTTGATGTTCTGAACTATACTACTTGTTATCTTCATGAATAAAACATCCTGAATTACTACTTCATGCGTGGACCTCCTCACTACACATACGCTCCCCGGCCTGTGCAGGTCAAGGAAGAGAGAGTCGAGGCCATTCACAGGTGCCCGAACCCAACCCGCACCGGCACGAAGCCACAGACGTGAGGGCCTGATGGGAGGGCCTTGTGGGAACTGCGTAGCCGAACACCCCCCCCAACAGGCCTTTGCTATTCCAAAGGAAAGGTCTGCTCCCGGTGTGGAAAGCAAAACCATTTTGCGAGGGTGTGCAGGAGTGGTAAATCCCGGTCAGCTTTCACCACGCCACGTGGGCTCACGCCAAACATCCGGCAGCTGTCAATCGACGACCACCACACCCAGGAAGAGAGCACATCACAAGGACCTGGTTTCAAGATAGAGGGCGAGGATGATGACGTGTTTGTCATATCCTTCGCAAGCCGTGCTGACAAGCGAAGGCGACCTCCCCCCATGTGCTCCGTCAAGGTGGCCGGTTCCACAGTACAAGCCCTGATTGACACTGGGGCATCAGTCAATGTCATGGACTCGGAGCAATATGAGCGGCTATCACCGCGCCCCCCACTCTCTCCCACAAAGGCAAGAATATACACCTATGGCGGGACATGCCCGCTCCCCCTAAGAGGAGTGATCGAAGTGGAAGTCACCGGTGACAAACACACAACATGGGCAAGATTCCATGTCACAGAAGGAAAGAAGGGCACCCTCCTCAGTTGCCCCACGGCAGGAGACCTGGGTTTAGTCTTCTTCGCAAACCAGGTACATGACTCCAATGCCGACGCCATCTTGTGGGAGTTCCCACAACTATTCAAGGTCCTTAAAAAACTCAAGGGCAAACAGTTCAAACTGCATATTGATTCCTCCATCAGACCAATGGCTCTGAGGCACAGAAGAGTGCCATTTCACTTACGTCCGCAGGCAGAAGTTGAACTGAAAAAACTCGAAGATCTGGGCGTCATCGAGCGCGGATCCGGCCCAACCCCGTGGGTGTCACCGCTGGTCATCGCGCCAAAGCCCAAACAGCCCGGGGCCATCCGGCTGT
This sequence comes from Calotriton arnoldi, assembly GCA_963921515.1. Taxonomy (NCBI): domain Eukaryota; kingdom Metazoa; phylum Chordata; class Amphibia; order Caudata; family Salamandridae; genus Calotriton; species Calotriton arnoldi. Next base: position 1,905,141 of record CAWUFW010000919.1, on the reverse strand, counting down.
GCGTGGACATGTGCCTTCCCAATCAGGCCGTCAAGAGGGAACGACACCTAACGCCTACGATGGACGATATCGTGGCGGACTTCAACGGGCCATGTGGTTTTCGAAGCTCGACTTGAATGCTGGATATCAGCTGGAGCTTGCGCCGGAGAGCAGGTACATCACCATGCTCTCCACCCACGTGGGCCTCAAGTGGTACAAGAGGCTGAGCTTCGGGGTGTCATCGGCCGCCGAAGTGTTCCAGAACGTCATCAGGGAGACCCTGTCTGGCCTGCAAGGAGTTATCAACCTCAGCGATGACATTCCGGTATTTTCAAGCACGTTGGAAGAACACCACATGCAACTGCGAGCCACTCGCCAATACTTGGCAGACAGTGGCCTGACTCTCCACAAAGCAAAGTGCTCCTTCTACCAGGAGCCTAATGGTCAAGACAGTTATGGCATACTTTCACCCTGGAAGGCGCACTGAACTGGTTGTGGACGCAAGTCCCGTCGGCCTGGGGGCCGTCCTCCTCCAAGAAAGTGGAAGCGACACGTGGGCACCCGTTGCGTATGCCAGCCGTGCCCTGTCGGACACAGAAACCAGATGCGCCCAGATTGAGAGAGAGGCCCTGACCATCAAGTGGGCTTGTCAGCATTTCCATCTGTACCTCCATGGGCAGGAGTTTCGAGTGGTAATGGATCACAAGCCGCTAATTCCACTGTTCGCGGGAACATCAAGGCTGGCTCCCCCAGGATATAACGGTGGGCCATCCAACTGCAAGCATACAGATTCGAGATCGTGTTCGCCATGGGCCACCAACCCAGCCGACGATCTATCACGACACCCCGTCATGACAGATCTGCAACAACCGCACGCAGAAGAAGAGCACCCAGAGGTGCTCATCAGGATGGTCACCCAAGAGGCCTGCTCCAAGGCACTGACGCTAGAGGAAATCGGCCTGGCGATGACACTGGATGAAAACCTGACAAGAGTCAAGGAAGCCCTGCTCGCCAGAGGATGGGCGCACTTCCTAGATGGGGCGCATGCTCTAAAAGCAGAGGACCATCAGGCGAGACCAACTATGGAGGGTGAACTCAGTGAAGGGGGAGCACGGCGTTGTGCTGCACGGCCATGTAATCGTGGTTCCGAAGAAACTGCAAGACCAAGTTGCCGAATTGGCACACGTTGGACACCAAAGAATGGTGAAAACCATAGCATGCCTATGCTGCAAGGTGTTGTTCCCCGGCATGGATGCCATGGTGGAGGAGAAAATCCAGATCTGCCACTCATGCACGATCACAGGCGATGACCCCGCTCCAGCCCCAGTCATCACGGAAGAACCCAGTGAAACACCCTGGTCTGGAGTGAGCATCAATTTCGGAAGCTTCCCTGACGGCTGCAGCACTCTGGTACTGATGGACTCCTACTCAAAATTCCCAGTCGTGGAAGTCGTTGCGTCCACAGCATTCTCGCAAGTCCAAGCTGCCCTCGTCAAGACTTTTACACTGCTAGGCCTCCCCGAGGAGATCAAGTCCGATAATGGGCCCCCATCCAGGGACGAGAGTTCCAGGAGTATCTGGAAGGAAAGGCCATTCGACACCGGAGGATCACGCCACAATAGCCCCAAGTGAATGGAGAGGTCGAGCGCTTCATGAGGACTCTCAATCAGGCGTTGCGCATTGCAGTGGAAAGAGGAGAGGACGCAGAAAAATCACTACACCAGCTCCTTGACGCATATCGGCAGACCCCACACAGTACCAACCGCTGCGCACCATCCCACCTGCTCTTCACGCGGGCCCCGCGAGACAGCATCCCAACTGACCCTGCCTGGAGCCCCACGGAAAAGGAGAGCGCGGCTGCGCAGGCCCAGAAGGAGAATACCAACCGAGAGGCAAGTCTCGCCCGAGGCACTGAGACACCCTCCTTGTGCGTGGGTGACTACGTGGTAGTGAAGGACAGACACCCAGGCTGGAAGATCCAGACCCCATATGAGTCCGATGTGCGGAGAGTCATCAGCATCAAGGGGACTGTGGTCTCAGCGCAGAGGGGCACGCGGTTGGTCACCCGGAACTTGTCCTGGTTTAAGAAAGTGCACGGGTCCCGCCCTGCTCGAAGCAGCAGGGGACCCCATGAGTGATGGTTTGCCACTCTCACCAACACCCAGAAGGAGCTAAGAAGAGACAGCCTGGTGGAGCAGTGCAAGCCGATGGCACACCCTGTCAGAGTGCCCCGAGTGTGCCGGTGACCTGCGGTCCGGCAGAAGCAGGGTCCAGTTCCAGCTCCTGGAGCCAGAGGTATGGTCTCTGGCCGAATCCTGCACCCAGCCAATCGCTCAGAGACTTTGTGAGTGTTTTACTTTGAGCATGAAGTTAATGTGATTGGTAGCTGCAAAAGAAAAGGAGGGATGTCGAGAGCCATCCAGGATCTCCCCTACTTTGTTGCCACTGCTCCACTCCTCAGGGCGGGCTCGCCCCGAGGAGATAAATAAACTGGAAAAGACCGCTCGGGGTCTTTTCTGCCACCACAGTACCACAGTGTGTGCGTCCCATCATTTCTGGGTTCGTTGTAGGCCTAACCCCTATGGGCTTTGCCCTTTACATAGCTCACGTGTAACACGTCTATTCACTAACTCCGTATATAGCATCAACCAAGCCACGTTGTGTAATGTGTTATATGCCAAAATCACACAATTTGGTAAAACAGAAAAGCTGACCCCAGGATTTTGGTTCCCCATTGTTCAGTTCAGCCACTAAATGGGTATCCCTAGCTCACGCCTGTTTTACATCAAATGTTATTGCATTGTGTTTAATTCTTGGCACATGAGCTTTGGGAGCATTTTCAGAGAGATCATTATCTAAAAAACAAATGTTAAACTGAATTAATGAGACAAATTAAAATATAGGATATGTAGCACTGAAAACACATGTGATACATTCATTGTACCAACCTCACAAACATGGAAGTGCAGTGGTGGCTGGCACGGATCGGGGGTGGGGGGTAGGTGGTCAGTAAAAAAAAAAAAAAAGACGTACCTCCTGGCCACAGCGTCTCTTCTTGTTGTCCCTCCTATCCTCACTCTGCTCCAGGCGGAAGCAGGAAGCACCCAGGCTCCCCAGAGCCAATCACAACGCTGCAGTACAGCATTGTGATTGGCCTGAGTGCAGTTGTTCGGCGCTCAGCCAGGTACTGGGAGCCTGGGCATGTTCTCCACCCAGGTTGTAATGCAGCCTGCGTGTAGAACATGCAAAGTGTGCATGACGGTTTGGCCGGCCTGAGATGGCCGGCCAAACGGTCATGCACACTGATACCAGTACATACCACTCCCGTGGGTGCCTTTTATCCCCCTGGCCCTGCCCCCTAGACTCCGGGACACAAAATAAAATGATAATAAACCACGGTTTATTTTCGTTTTATTTTTATTTTCTTTGTGCTGCTGGAAGGGGGGGAGGCAACGCTCCTCGGCCATAGCGGAGGAGCCGCCTCTGTGGACGTTTGAGCTGGTCTTGCCAGATTCTGAACTTTTGACCTGCAAATATCAGCAAATGTCAGGGAAAATGCATAAGTCACTGAGCCATCTTACTGGCTTAAAGCAGACAGATCATACTCCAACATCAAGCAATCTCACCTCTCAGAGTGCACCAGAGTCCCTTATACACAATCATACTTTCAAGTGTGCTCGGGTCACAGTCAAAGGCACTCAGAAATCTCAAAAGATTGTCTTACCACTCCCTGGGCTCCGAGATCTGAATGAGGAGTGCGCCACACTGAAATAGTCTTGGTAGATTATTTAAATCTTCTTTAACAGGGATCTTAAGTCTCTTGCCAGCGTTTCCCTTCTGACGTCATTAACTTTACAACTCAATTCAATTTGGTTAGGAGCCATTAATAATAGCTATGATCAATTCCTCAAGCAAAGCAAATGCTCCACTCCTTCCAGTTATGTAATTTTATAGTTCTTTTTTTTATTTCAAATCACCAAATAATATTCATGTTTCATGCAAATTGTCAATAACCAACACATACTTTGATGCCAACACGCCACTTCCTCATGGCTCATATGTATCCTCAATTCTTATCCGCTTGAATGGAGCTCTTCTTAAATCATTAATTTAATTGATTATAAGGCCAGCCGACATCGACTCTAGGAATATAGCAGTATGAGCTCCATCATACAATGGCGGCAGTGCTATGTGACTAAGCAGTAGGAGTTTCTTCCACTGGAATTCTCTTAGTGTTACAGGGTGCCGCAATTTGGGCTTTCTCATGAGCGCTTCATCGGCGGTGCATGATTCAAGACCTGTGAGCGTCCTCTTTCTGTGTCTACTCAATGCTGGAGGACTTTGGAAATGTGAGCTCCTTCCAGCATGGTCCTCTTATTAATATATGGACATATTGTGAAAGCTTGAATCTCCAAAATCTACTAGGTCCCACTCACAGCTTAATGAATAGGATGGCTGCAAAGAGAATCCATCGCAAAATACCAGCTGCTTGGCGCTTCTTCTAGAGAGCATTTGGTAAGCACCCAGGATGCTATGGCACCTGCCTAGCACTTGGGTAAAACCACTCACACTAGTAGTATACAATGGGAAGTAAGTCAGCTTCAACCATTTCAATGATTGTTCAGGGCGTTATGTTGGGGTGGGGTGACAAGAATACTAACAGGAGCAGTACTGCCCAGAAAAACAGCTGAAATGAGTCGATCATTCCACTTTTTCAATCTGGAGACCATGTTAGAGAGCTAAAAGAAGCTCTAGGGCTCTTGATATCTGTTATTTTTTTGTAGGAGGGAACACTTTGCTTAATTTGTGCCAGTGTTTGCAGGTAGTAGGCACAGACACTCATTTTTGTGACCAACATTTATTTTTCATAATCAGACTTGTACCCTGAGGAAGAGTGGGAAAGAGAGCAAGAATGATGAAAAGAAAATTAAGAAAACAGTGACAAAGAGAGAAAGCTGTTCTGAAAAATATGGGAGGGTGAGATAAAGAGAGACTGTAGAGTTATGTAAAAAAGAGGCATGAGGTGGAATCAAGACTAGACAGCCCAGGTATTCAGCAACCTTTGTATTCAGCAGCACCAGCAGTCTTGTTCACCTTTTTTTTCCTTCACAAAATAAGCATTGTACAAAATTCAAATTCCACCAGCAAAGATGTCAAAAGTATCAGCTTGGTGAAGTGGCAAAGCTTGTCACATCTGGATAACTTTGCTTTCAGCCATAGTTTCCCAGAAAAATAAAATAACAGGAAATATTTCCTGTAAGAATTTCTTTTTTTGCAAGAGAATTAGTGATATTGCCCTAACCGTGAATTAAGGCTCCAATGGGGACAATGAATGTTTCCTAACTTGTCTGTTTCCCCTGCCAAGCATACACAATAGCAATATGTTTGTTACTAGGAGTCCTGCCGAAAGGAAATGGAATATGAGAGGAAATAAAAACACTGGATATGCCACTCAGACTCGTCCCTGTGCTGGGCTCTGATGTCTACTGTTCCTATCGGATATCTAAAGAGAAGATTAATATCTTTTGTGCCTTATCGGTATAGTGAGTCATCTATCACTTGCTATAGAAACTATAAACCTTTAGGTTATCTTTGTGTCTCATGTTCTCTGTGCTTTAGTGGAACATTAACATTCCTGAACAAGAACATAAACAATATATTTTTAATCATTGTTAACTCAGCCTTTGACAAAATCTCACTGTCTTCTCTGACCGAGATAATTTCCTCAGTATATGCTGTTTAGATGTGATATGCATTCAAGGTCTTTTCATAAAACCGTAATATACCCACATTCATTAGAATAATGTTGTTCTTACTGATACCAATGAATCACTTCACTTAACACCACCAATACCTTTAACATGACATACACATAATGTATATTTCAACAGCCGTTAAAGGTGATGTTGATCCTTTCCATTTCCCCACTTAATATAGGATCCAAAAATGTGTAACAAAAATATAGGGGCATATTAGCAAGGGCCTTATCGCCGCTTTAGCGGCACTTTTTGCCGCTAAGCAGCAATTTTTTTATCGCCCTATCAGCAAGCTGTCGCTAACAGGCGTTAGTGACAGCTTTCTGGCGATAGCGGCCCGTTTTCCCATCGCCTTGCATGCCAGCGATAATTATCGCTAATGACATGCAAGGTAGGCGTTCCCAACTAAAAGCGACTGAAAACAGTCGCTAACACAACTTCTCCCTATTAGCAACGCAGGCGAAGCGATAAAAAAATTTGCGCTAAGCGCGAATATCGCTAGAATTTAACACCTGCTAAAAACATGACTTACCTGTTTGTTGTATGGGAGGTGGATTGTCAGCCTAAGTCCACCATGGCGTTAATGCGTGAATAACGCTGGATTTCCAGCGATATTCACGCATTTCGCCGCTATCGCTGGATATTTTATCGCATTGGAGATAAACCTTGCTAATAGCATGTTATCTCCGCGATAATATCCAGCGATAGGCGGCGTTAAATAAATACGCGCTAAGCGCGGTTAGCGATAATTTTCGCCTGTTCTTGCTAATATGCCCCATAATAGTTCTACATTCCTTCAGGGTAAATTTAGAATCAGCAGCTCAAACTACCCTGGTTTACAAAACACAACTTACATCCTTAGAATACTTCTTTGTATTCTGCTTCAGTTCCCAAACATGTTTTCTAAAGGGAACAAACAATCTCCAATTATTTTCACAAGTTCTGGTAACACAGTCCTGGCTGCAGAACAAAGTAACTTGAATATCTCTGAACCACAAGCAAACTTACACTCAAAACTTCAAAATGGCGGCTGCCATTTCCAAACAACATGAGAGTTCAGTGCTCATGGGAATTAAAGTTTGATTTGGGCACTGATGCATTGTACATCCTTCTGAGATGTCAAGTCCTTCATCCAGCGGTGCTGACATTCCAGGAGCATTTACAGCATTTACTTCCTCTGAATGAACCCAGTACTACTGAGTGCGGAGTATTCCACTCATGCATCTGCCAAGCAGAAGAAAGTGAGTCTAAGCCACAAATCATGACAGAATTCGCTAGCAAAAGTATATTTTTCTGCTTGGTCACCAGAAAATGTAACGCTTTCAGGGTTTTTCACCCACTTAAAAAATAAAAAAACTTTGCCAACATTGCAAGGCTGTCTGGCTTTAAAAGAAAATCTGTATGATGTTTGCACAAGTCGCCTTTTCACACCTGTAGTGTGTTATCTAAATAATACCACAGGAATTGGAAAGACACGTTCAGGGAAGTCTACAATGATAGGAAAGGGATCAAGCCGCTTTTCTGTTAAGACACCTGGATTGCGTGTAGGTGTTGGCGAAATTGTTTTTATGCAAGCTTAATCTAGTATAAATTCTGACTTTTGGGTTTTATGCATTTTGCAAATTTTCGTCTTTCTTCTACTTATGCATTTTTACATACATCTTGCTTGTGAAAGACAGGTTCAAGTACTATGGGGCATATTAGCAAGAAGAGGCGATAATCATCGCTAACCCTGCTTAGCGTGATTTTTTTTATCGCCGGATATCGCTGGAATATATTGCCACGCTAACGCTGTATTAGCAACGATTAGCGCTATGGCGATGAATATTCCAGCGATAGCGGGGGAAATGGGCCAACATCGCTGAAAAACCAGCGATGTTGCATGGAGAAGGGAGAACACCTTGCTGATACGACCCTGTGGCGATGACCCCGGTTAGCGCGACTTTTCACGTCGCTAACTTGGGCCATGGCCACCTTGCTAATAGGCGATAGGCCTGTTAGCGGGTGTTTCCCAGGTTTGTTCGTCGGGAACGCCCACTTTGCATGTCATTAGCGATAAATATCGCTGACATGCAAAGCGGTAAAAAAACGGGCGCTAATGCCCGCAAACTGTCGCTAACTGCTGTTAGAGACAGTTTGCTGATAGGGCGATATGAATATCGCCGCTTTAGCGGCAAAAAGTGCCGCAAAATCGGCGATAGTGCCCTTGCTAATATGCCCCTATATTCCTTGCAGTAACCTTGTCCTACATCACTAAAAAAAAGTGTGGATCGACCTGGTGCTACACACGAGTCTCCTCCTCACCTCTTGAATTCCACAAGAAGCTGAAGACCTGACTTTTCGAGTAGTCACACTAAGCCCTAGGTGTGCCTAGACTCTCACACCTGCTCAGTGCCAGGATACCCTCCCTGGTGATAGTGCGCTCTACAAAACTCTCAGGAGCTACTTGACAGACCGCACATCTAAAGTCCAAATAGGAGCCTTCATCTCCAGTAGCCAGCCCATTGACAAGGGTGTTCCCCAGGGATCCATTCTGAGCCCCACACTTTTTAATTTGTATCTATCTCCTTTAGCCAAGATAATTAAAGCCCATGGCTTTGATACAGTGTCATACGCGGACGACACCCAACTGCTAATTACACTTGGACCAGATCCTAACAACACGAAACTAAGATTTAAGCAATGTATGGCAGACATCAATGACTGGATGACAAATAATCATCTCCAACTTAACGTTTATACTCTTCGGAAATGCACAAAAGTTGTGGACCGATGACTGGTGGCCGTCTACCCTAGGCCCTTGCCCTTCACCTAAGACGGCAGCCCGCAACCTTGGAGTGATAATAGACAATAAACTCTCTATGTCTGATCACATCAACCATGTGGTTCGCACATGCTATGGGCTAATGCGTAGCCTTAGAAAAATCTTCAAATGGATCCCATTGTCCTCACGCATGCCTTTAGTGCAGGGATTAATCATAAGCCGCCTGGACTATGGCAATGCCCTGCTAGCATCCATAAATGAAGCACACTTAACAAAGCTCCAGGTTTTGCAGAACACAGCGGCTAGACTGGTCCTCAACCTCCCCCCACGCTCGCCCTCAGCCCCCAGTTTGAAGACCCTTCACTGGCTCCCCATCAGAAGGCGGATCACCTTTAAACTATGCTGTCTGGTACACAAAACTCTTAACAGAAAGGGACCTCAATATCTAGCACAGAAACTAATAAAATATCAACCAATAAGAACCCTTCGATCTGCCAGCAAACAACTTCTAACCACACCAAAAATCCACACCATCAAGAATGGCGGCAGATCATTCTCTAAAATCGCCCCTACGATATGGAACACGTTGCCCATACACCTCCGTATGGAAATTGACCATAAGAAATTCTGCAGATCCCTCAAAACTTTGCTATTCTGAGTCCCTTCCCCCCTGGCAGTTCTTCCTCTCTTTGTTCCCCCGGTTCCTGAATACAAGCTAGCGCTATGAGACCTAAGGGTGATTTATGCGCTTAACAAATACCAAATACCAAAACTACGTAACATATTATAACATAACATGAAACAGGATCTGTGTGGTGGCCGCATGTGCTGTACTAGTTATGTTCACTGTATGGAAAATTAATCGACCTGTTATCCAGCATGACTTTTGTATGGTAGGGTATTTCTTGTATACACTTTTCACACAGATAACCACCCAAGCATAATACACATAATTTTCGCAAAGATTATGCAGTAAGCTACGATCATGGTATAAGGTGTGCTGTGCTACCACTATACCGCACTCCAAATATTGACCTACAAAAATGTAATCATAAATTGTATAAGTCAAGGTAGGTGAATGCGGCATTAAGAAGAGTAAATTATACTTTTGTTAATGATGTATTGAAAGGCGATGTAGTGAATTTTTCCAGCGAAATTGTTTTGCTCTTTGTAAAGGGCCTGTCTGGAGTAACAATAGTGATGTGTTGAGCATTACTAATGGGTTTTTGACTTTAGTTGTGAATGAAGGGATTTCATATTGCTGTAGGCAAATATACTCATAAATATACTCATGCATGGCCAAGGTGGATCTTGCCAAGTAGGAACATTCTGTTTTGGAGTCAATGTTTCCACAATCAGCTCTCTTTGATCCATTCTAAATGGTTAAATAGACAGTTTGAAACTGTAGTTTGGCTTCCTATCCCCTTTCTTATGTGGAACGGTATCAGCTTGCTTTTCGCATACATTGCAAAGACTGGGTTTTATAACTTGATAACATTGACTCGAGGACACATGAATATAATGACCATCTAAAAACCACAAAAAATTTGGAGGACCCCTCCATCCCAGTAGATCCTTCAGGCTTTTGCTAGAAAGGACCAAAAATGTACTTTCCCCTAAGTAGCTCTTTGAATAAAGGAGAATGTCCATATTGATTCTATACAAGAAATTAAGGGGTATATTCACAAGAACGTTCGATAACTATTGCCAAAGTAATTTATCGGCAGAAAAGTTAGCACTGCCTAACCCCGATTTTTTTCGCCGTGATAGCGTGGTATTCACAAGCTCGCGCTACATGGCGATAATTACAGTGAATGGCGGAGAAAACAGGCGACAACAACATCGCAATGGCGATAGTTATTCCTGCGTTAGCAGGCGATAGCTGTGGATCGGCACATCAGCGCCAGATAACTCACCTTTCTCAACCCAGGCGATATCGCATTGAGAACATGGCCCTACAAATATTAGGATGTGAGGGTTAGGATGTCAAGTGAATAACAAATGCAGGAGACATTGTCTGGTTCATTTAACATTTGGCATGCAGCCTGAAAGACTGCTGTGTCAACAGAGGCCCTTTCCCCGACCTCTGTACCCCCGCTCTATTGAAAGACCCTGCCAGCCAGCACCTACAAGTGATAGATGGAAATGCATTCACGGGTGAATGCTGAGGGGTTGGCAGGTTATTAAAAAAATATGGCGGGGGGCTGGGGGTGGTGGCGGTGGGTGTTGTGACCCTCATGGGTATCGGAGCTGCATGATCATTGCCTCCATGGCATCTGTGGGTCTTCAGGTGTGGCTCTTGGCTGGGCTCCCTTTCATGCTGTGGGTAGTCGTCCTGCTTAGCACCAGCAAAAGGCAGGTGTAAAATCCCTGGTGCTACCACGGTTTATCCCCTGTTTTTGCTTCGCTTCGCAGATCGGGCAGTTCGTTGTGAATGTGGTGTTGTGGTTTTCTCGTGTGTTTTTGCACGGGAACGCCTACTCTGCATCTCATTAGTGTTAGTTGGTGGTGTCCACCGTGGAGATAAATTTGGGGGCAGTTATCGCGGGAATACTGGTGTTGTCTGCAGTTTGCACCAGCTTGTGAATGGGGTGTTAAATCTATCTCCACTTTTGCTGCGTTAAGTTGGAGATAAATCGGAGTTAACTCCTTGTGAATATGCCCCTCAGTTGTCATGGTCCATGGTGTTGTATGCTTCTGAAAAGTCAAGGAGGATTAAAGTTCTACTAATTTTGATGGTCATTTTTCACCCAAATGACTCAAATAGTCCCAAAAAAGGCCAATTAGAAAGAACATTGTTCCTGTGAAAGCCCATACAGTGAAGCAGTCCTCCATATTTAAGAGTGATTTTACAGAACTAGGTCATGAAGAGATTGCCCCAATCCATGAATGTATACCTGCTTAAAGAGGTGCGTACAAATGGCAGCAGTGTTCTAGGTAAGTGGCTGAGGAAGGCATCTTCTACAGACTTTTCTTGAAATGCACAGCCGCCATTTGAGGTTTCATTTTTAGGCCTCGCCTAGGCAGCGCTTGCACTGTTTCTTCAAGACATGCTGTGTTCAGGCTATGGGTTTTAAACTCCTCCTATTGCCCGTCCATGTTTTCATTTGGCTCTTGTGACTGACTTTTGTAAATGTTTTTTTTTCTTTGGTTAGTTTGCTTAGTAGTCCCTTCTTAGTCCCACTTTTTCTACTCTTGTAACCTCCCATAAGGACTGGCCATTTTACATGTGCTCTTACTCTGTGTGTTTCATTTACAATTACAGAGCACTACTTTCTAATTAAGCTGGTATTGCAGGTATGAAGCTACCACTTCCTGACCGCACTTCCCTGAACCTAATGGTATTTTTAATGTATTTTATTTGTTTTGGTGCAGTGCCTTGAAGTATGGCGGCCGTGCCTTTCTTTTGTTCTACATGGCTCAGCTCGCCCAAATCCTTTTTTTAAATAACTGAAAACATACTTTTACTGTCAGCTCGGCACCCGTTTCACGAGCACCTCGCTTTATCTTTTAGATGCAGCTTCAGCGTGCTCACCCCCCTCCATTTTAAAATAAAGAACTTAAAACTCCAGCGCTGCGCCCATTTCATGAGCAGTTCACTGACAGAATATCGACCTCCAAAATATCTCCATTCCAAAATATTGTGACCAAAATATCGATGTCAAAAATATCGTCATCCTACACTTATAATGGCAAGTACAAAAATATCGAGAAAAATACATCAATTTAATAGATATTGATGGAGCAAGGACTCACAATGAGACTTGCTCGGAAGCAATCCTCTCACAGAATTAAGTAATTTGTAATAAAACCTTGTAATTTCTTTATTAACAATGTGCAACACAACATATTTTATCTAGAAGATGCTTGCCTATGTGTTTTCCACTAATAAGTAATCCTCGTCTAATCCAAAATGGGCGCTAAAAACACGGGAATTCTACTGCGCATGTGTCAACCATGTCACGTGGTATGACGTCTTTCTTTGCTTGGAGGGAATCTTTTGCTTCTGCGCAGTGTATGCTAAAATGGCCACTTTAATGTTCTCACATGCTAAAGCTTTCGCATTGCTGCAATTAATAATGTGGTATTCTAGAAGCTATTAATGCGGGATAGACATTTATAAATAAACGGGATTAGTGTAGAAGTAGGAGGTATACAGTGAAAACATTTATTTTTGATTTTAAATTGTTTCTTCTTTGATTTTCTATTAGTTTGTAAAGTGGGCCTGGGTTGGCTAAACAGCAGCTCGAGAGCCATGTGACCTGCGCAAGCGCTCTGAAAACTAACAAAGCAAAGCGATGAAGTCAACTTGGAGGATGTCCAAGGACATGACCCGCTGATCACCTTCAGAGTTCAACTAAATGTTCTATGAAATGATACATTTTGTATATATTTTGTATTAATATTGGTGTGAAACGGGTGGGAAATAAAGCAAATGTATTAATTGAGAGGGGCGGGATTCTAAAACAATGGGCTTAAGAAAATTGAACTAAATTGACATGGTGTGAGGATCAACCCCCTGTCCCTGTCCAATCAGAATTAGTGGGCCCATAATTTTGAAACATTAATGGGAGGTACATGGGCGTAGAAGGGTATAATAGATATAGAATTAGCTAATTAGTTAACTTTTTAGAAGAGGGCTTGCTTTGAGAAGAGAGCACTTTAGAGAGGAGCGCTTTAGAAGGGCAAACAGCATTAGAAGCGCAGATGAACATAGATGCTGTTGCAGAACACAGAGACTGAATCGCTGTCCGAAGAGGTCGTGAGGTGGGGGCGGCGAACTGAATTAGAGGGAGACGCGGAAGAACCACGAGGAGGAACGAAGTGTCAGAGGGGAACGACGCAGGCGTCGTTGATAGAGAGGTCATCTATCCAGTCCTGAACCTGGTCCGGATGTCTTGGTCTTCATCTTTTCTAGGGGACCCTCTTTCCAACTCCTTGGCCAAGGGGTTTGGTTTTCACACCTTTAGGTAACTATAAATGCGTAATTTTTAATTTGTACTGCTGTCTCTATCGTCTCCTTTCTGAGGGACCGTCAATTGTGATTAATAGGTGACTATATAGTGTGCTTCCTCCTTGTTATGCGATAAAGTACCATGTGGTTTGTATTTTACTCTGCTAAATAATCTTAGATAAACATTTTAAAACTTCCTGAGTCAGTGGTTATTTCAGGTGTTTTAATGAAAATATGTTTTGTATGATCTCATATCAACCCCAGTTATCAAAGGTCCATTGGTAAGTCATTACTCTTCAATCAGAAAAAGGTAATTGGTAGCAGGGATTTTGATAAAGAGTACAACTGACACCCACCAGCGGTGATTGCTAGTTAGTGTGAATGAATGGGCCCAGGTGAGTATTTAGTGTATGAATGCTGTTGCTGGATCAGTTTTCTGACTATCAGAGGATGGTTATACTTTGTTAACTGGGTAATGAGAATTTTATTTTTATGAACTAACATCCGTTTTAAAAGTTTTGTTTTATGTTGTCTAGAAATCCCCGGGGAAACTGAATAGCGGATGGTAAGTGGAAACCATACTGCAGTGAGGTTATCTGTCAGGCAGAAATAGTACTGAAAAGTTAAGCAGGGCTATCAGTACTTGTTAGGGACTCTGTGTGTGTGTGTGTGTGTGTGTGTGTGTGAGTGGCAGCAAAGGAATACGCTGGTGAAATTTTGATGTTATATCACCTAGAAAGGGTAACATTGAAGGAGTAGCAGGTATTTCTGAAGCTTACGAGAAGAGTAAACGGAAGGGTTTTGCTCGTAGTGTATGTCTAGTAAACGGAAGGGTTTTACTAAGTGTGAGAAAATCTATCCTTTTCAATTTAGGGAAACTGGCAAGATAGCGAATGTTTTATGTTGTTACTGAATCTTAATAAGAAGTGTTGAGAAAATAAAGTTTTGCGTACGTTTTTTTGTTGTTGTTTTTTTTTGTAAAAGAGGGTCAGCTGTCGGAGTAGAAGCTGACGTCACAAGCGCCGCGCTGGGATTGGCTGAAACAGCGGGCGTGGAGCAGCTTGTAAAGGAGGGGTCAGTAGTCAGGAGTAATACTGACGTCACAGGTGCCGCGCTAGGATTGGTCAAACAGCGAGGGACAGAGAAGCGCAGATTGTAAAGGAGGGGTCGTCAGATAGAGTGAATAGACGTCACAGAAAACCGTGCTAGGATTGGTTCTGAGACAATTGTAAGCTGGAATTTGATTGGTTGTCAGAATAGAAGTCAAAATATTAGTGGACAGTGGAGATTGTATGTGGAAACACAATCCGACCTTGATAGGCACACGTCCAGACAGGAGATTTTTAGGGTTTGCAGAATATAATTCAATAAATAGATATTTACCCAAAATGTACGGAGAAAAGAGAAAATTGTCATTTTTACAAAAGATTAAAAATTATTTTAAGAAAGATAAGCCAATCAAAACTAGGGAAGGAATTCTCATTCCACAAGCAAAACGCCCGCCTCATTCATGATGATGGAGAGGGGTTATCATACTTGTGTATGGTTAGAAAATTGGATAGAATATACAAAAGATGATGGAGTACTAGCTTTTCCAGAGAATGGCACATTCAATGGGAGAGTTCTTCAAAATTTAAGAATGAGAATGAATGAATTAGAACCCAGACCAAGATTAACGCAGTACGAAGCCCTAGAGGAATGGGAAACAGAAGCATTTGAGCGTGATAGACCCAGGAGTAATAGGGGTTATAGGGGATTTTTCCCTAGATACCAGAATGGGACAAGAGAAAGTCAGATGAAACAGTGGAGACGAGCGATGATTACTGAGTGCTTGTATCCAGTATTAATGGCTGATGAATAGTTAGGGAGCAAATGCAAAGAAAAGACTAAACACATGACAGGGTTTGGAGAATCCGAAGATGAATTCATGTAAGAAATATTAAAGAACCCTCCACCATACCAGGAAGAGCTGGGTGGATGTACTCCAAATGCACCTGTTTTGAGAACACCGTTAGTACCTCAAGTACTGCATAATCCACCAGTTAATAGGGTACTTCAGGATAAGGAAAGAGAGGCCTTAGACAGAAACAGAGCAGCATTAATACAGAAAATAACACAGTTGAGTGTACATCCTGAATCTCTGCCTATACCTATAACCATTGGTCCCGTGGTCCCTTTATACGGAGACAAGGTAAATTGCCCGAAGCCTCTAGTTATTACTACACCTATGGATATCCCTAAAAATGAAGCTGTAATAATTGATGATCATATCAGTGATTGTGAATCTATGATTTCCCTAATGGATCTGCCTATTCGAGAATCCGCAAATAGCACCCCCAGAAGAATCACACCTGGTTGCTCAAAGGATGTAAATATAATAACCTCTTCAGGAACTAAAAGTGCAACAGTAGTAACTCCAGAAGACTTAGAAAGATGGGCACAAGGAATAGACAGACAGAGTTCACCCCCAAAGATCTTGGACATTTATAAATTAAAAGTTGAGTTAGAAGAAATGATAGCAGGAAACGTAGGAGTAGATCGTCTAAATACCTACAGTGAAGAAGAACTATTGTTCGTATGTAGGAGCATAACCAGAAATGTAAAAATGTTCCATGAAAAGTTAACAGATTTGGCCTCAGAGATGGGAATTGAAATAAGGAAGTCAAAAGTGTTGCAGAGACCATATAGAGCAGAATTTACTGACAAAGACTTAGAAAATATGAATACATCTGGTAGAAAATTACAAGTTAAAGAATTAATGACAGTCTTACAGAAATGGGGAGAATTGAATAGATGGAAAACTAGATGGACAAAGAAAAAGGAAGAAGCACGTTCAAATAGAATGACATCTGAGTATTTATTGAAGGAAACAGGAAGGGTAGAACAGATGTGTCCAATGCGAGAGGTTCCAGGAAGAGGCTATGTCCATGTCCCATGGAGTAGACAAGACATATTGTCATCTACAAATGATTTTCCAAAGTTGAGAGAAAAACCAATTGAATGGTACAAGCAGGTTGAGAGGTTTGTGAAGGTTTCAAAGGTTTTGTTAAAGGACCTTGATGGTTTGTTTGACAAAGTGGTACCTGCCGATTTATGGACAGACTGTAAAATTACAATCGACTGGCCTAGTGAAGAGTATCCTAGGGATCCAAAGACAGGTGCCCCATCAAATGATGAGATGAAAAAGTATCACCAGGTAATCACTTACTTGAAGGGAAAGATACCACCCAAAGAAACACATTGGGTGAAAATAGACAGAACTACCCAAGAAGCAAATGAATCGGTACATGCCTACTATGAACGTCTATTACAGGTGTTCAAACAGTATAGTGGTTTTGAAGATATTGGAGACAAAAATATGAGTCAGTTTGTCTATCGATTTGTTTATGGTCTAAAACCAGAGATTTGTCAGATGATTAAGCAACATATGTTATGCTGGCAGGGAAAGCCTATCGATGAGATTTTGAAATATGCTAAATATTGTGGGGATGACATTGAGGATAGACACAAGAAACTACAAGAAAAGGTGATGTGGGCTCAAGTGAAAATGGCTGAGCGTCAGGGAATTAATTTAGATAATCCGTCTGAAAGTCAGGGAAAAGAATCTGGATCGAATGCTGACACAGGAAATGGTGGAAAGGTAAGAGGACGAATGAATAGAGAAGAGGCTAAAAAGAAATTTCCTTGTCATGGATGCGGAAAGTTGGGACATTGGAAGAACGAATGTAAAAAGATTCAAAATAATAATGGCCCAAATCATAATTTAAATTCACAGACGCAGAATGACTCACAGCAGGGTGAAAGTCATCAGAGTCAGTTGCCACCTGCCCCTATACAGGGTAATGTAAGCAGAGCAAAGCACGGTACAGACGTCGGATATCAAGGAGGAAGTGGTAAGAATGAATATGTAACTTCACAGTTTCTTTTACAGGATGATTTAAATCCATATGATTATCAATGACGGTGCCTAAGAGAGGGGAGAAGGAGTGCGTACTTGGCGCATCCTTGCCGGTAGATCAGTCAGGTCCATATGTTGAAGGGAAAGTAAAAGGTAATGATATCACCTTTCTGTTGGACACTGGTGCTACCCGTTCTACTGTAAGAACAGCAGACATCCCAGACCTCCCTCTCTCTGGAGAAGCTATCCAAGTTGTAGGTGTAGCAAATCAAAAGATTAGAACACCCCTTACCGAACCCCTGGAAGTAAGAATCGGAAACTTCCGAGAAATGCACCAATTTGTGGTGTGTGATTCTAGTCCAGTAAATTTATTGGGCAGAGACTTAGGGGCCGATTCCGATCTCGGCCGGTAGGGCTCAGAATCGGATTCGGCTTTACCGGATCCGATTCGGAGCCCTATTTCCTGACCGAATCGTACGTGCGTCCGGGCGAGCGAGTACGATGCTTGCGCTCGCGAAATCTCCGACCGACTCGTTCGCAGGACCCGACCGCTCCGACCGACTCGCACGGGGACGGCTCGCACCGCGCAATGGAGACGTTCCCCGGCCGGGTAAGTGCGATGCGCATCGCGACCGCTCCGACCGACTCGCGCAGTCCGGCTCCAGGAGCTGTCGGAGCCGCACTTTGGGGGTCCGAGTCGGACCCCCTGGAAGCGTAGGCACGCGAGTCGTACACAGGGGGGACCCATGGGTCCCCCTTACACATGCATGTACGGCGCGACCCGCACCGACGCGAACACGCTGTAGGGGGTGCCCTTGTTTGCGTCGTGCCCATTGAGTCAATGGGAACCCGTGTACGCGTCGTACGAATGGCTCCCATTGACTTCAATGGGAGTCCGACCGAATCGAGTCCGATAGCATACGTGCGCATCGTACTCATTCGGTCGGACTGCTAGAGTCCGATTCGGTCGGAAATCTCTCCTGGTCCGGCTCAGTCGGAGAGATTTCCGGCCCGAATCGGAATCGGCCCCTTACTGTGCAAAATGAATTGCACTATTTTCTGCACACCGGATGGTGTTGCAATACAGACCCCGGATGAAGATCATGTTTACAAATTCATGATAGCCAAGCAAGGTACGGAGGTGGATGAAATGTTCTCCTTGATAACCAAAGATGAATTACCAGAAGAGTTAAAAACTACAGTGAGTTCAAAAGTATGGGATTTTACTGGAAAAGAAGTAGGTCTGATGGCAAATATAGACCCAGTAAAGGTAACTGTAAAAAAAGGTGCAATTTTCTCAAATACCAGACAGTATAAAATGAGCGCTGAAGTGAAAGCAGGAGTTACTGAGGAAATTGGCAGAATGGTGAAACAAGGTATATTAAAAGAAGTTATGAGTAGCCCTTGTAATTCGCCAATCATGGGTTTGAAAAAGCCTAGTGGAAAATATAGGATTGTTCAAGATTTACGGAAAATTAATAAAATTGTGGTACCTTGTTGTCCTATAGTACCAAATCCTGCAGTAATCCTATACCAAATACCATGGAACGCAGAATGGTTTACCGTAATTGATTTGTGCCAAGCATTTGTTTCAATTCCATTGCATCCAGATAGTCAGTATTAGTTTTCGTTCAAATTTGAAAATCACGTTTATGTGTGGAATCGTGTTCCTCAGGGGTACACAGAAAGTCCCTCCATTTTTAATCAGATACTGAAAAGGTGCCTAGAAAAAGTAGTAATGCCCAGGAACTCAGTCTTGGTACAATATATAGATGATTTGTTAATTGCATCTAGAACTCATGACGATTGTGTTGCCGACTCAATTGCATTACTCAATCATTTGGCTGAGGAAGGTCACAAAGTATCACCTGAGAAGTTACAATTTTGTACAACGGCACTTAAGTATTTGGGACACCAAATTGAGAGAGGGAAGAGAAGAATAACCTCTGAGAGAATAAAAATAATTAAACAAATGAAAATGCCAGTAACACAAAGAGAGGTGAGAATGTTTCTTGGAATAGTAGGATACTGTCGACAATGGATTGTAGGGTTTTCGCTACTAGCAAAGCCTTTAATTCAGTTAACCAAAAAGAAAGCAAAGGATCCAGTTGAATGGGATGATGAAAGTGCCAGTGCATTTGTAAAATTAAGAAATGCTTTGTGTGAGGCACCTGCCCTGGGCATGCCTGACTATACAAAATAATTTACATTATTTTGCTATGAAAGAGAAAGTTGTGCACTTTCAGTTTTAACACAAAGACATGGACTGGACAGACGTCCTATAGCATATTTTTCTGCTACATTAGACCCAGTGGCTGCAGCATTGCCAGGCTGCTTAAAAGCAGTAGCTGCTACCTGTATGAGCTTTGAACAAAGTGAGTCAATAGTAATGGGACACCTGTTAAAGTGTTCGTCCCACATGCAGTTGTGATTTTGTTGACAAGAACCAGAACCCAGCATCTTACCCCTAGTCGGATGACAAAATATGAGCGAATAATTCTAGGAGCTGAGAATGTGACCATAGCTAGGTGCACAGTTGTAAATCCTGCAACATTGTTACCAGATCCATATTGTGAAGAAGTCAGGGACAACACAGAACATGACTGTTTGGAAGTCACAGAATTGTGTACCAAGCCGCGCCCTGACATACAAGAAATGCCTCTTAAGAACCCAGATAGGGAGATGTTTGTGGATGGCTCATGCTTAAGGTATGAAGATGGCAAATTGAGTGCAGCTTATGCTGTATGTGAACTTACCGGAATAGTTGAAGCATCCTATTTACCAGGAGTCAAATCTGCACAAGTAGCTGAATTAGTTGCTTTGATTAAAGCCTCCAAAATTGGGAAAAATTTAAAAATGACCATATTTACTGACAGTCAATATGGTTACGGGGTTGTGCATGATTTTGGCCAACTGTGGATGCAGAGGGATTTCATGACTTCTTCAGGATCCCCAATCAAGAATGGGCAGTTTGTAAAAGAATTATTGGAGGCAATACAATCACCAAAAGAATTGGCAGTGGTGAAATGTGCCGCACACCAGTCAGGAGATGACTGGGTGGTAGCCGGTAACAGATATGCAGATCTAATCGCTCAACACTGTGCCAGAAATAGAATGGCAATAAACAGAAAAGTCGAAAGAATGGGAATCAGCTGCCAACTTATGCTATGTTCAACACCTGAAACATGGAATGATGTGAGACGATTGCAGGATGATGCTGAAGAGAGTGAAAAGGATGTTTGGATGAAAATAGGGTGTACCCGAAGAACAGATGATGATGTGTGGGTTTATTCAGATGGCAGACCAGTCATGCCTGATTGCCTGATTTCACACATGGCCAGAATGTATCATGGAGACACACATGTAGGTAGAGATGCCATGATTAGACTTTTCAGACAAAGTTGGTACAATCCAAAGTTTAGGGCTGCAGCAGAGAGCCTTTGCCAGAGGTGCTTAACTTGTCAAATGAATAATCCAGGAAGGAAAACAGTAGTTGGACTGGGAAAAATCGGAAAGGCAGAAGGCCCATTTGTGAGATTGCAGTTAGATTTCATTCAGTTACCATCATGTAAAGGACTGAAATATGTACTTGTCATAGTGTGTCTGTTTTCAAAGTGGGTGGAGGCTTACCTTACCAGGAGGAATGACAGCATAACAGTTGCAAAACTATTATTACGAGAACTCATTCCACGGTTTGGTTTCCCAGTAACTTTGGAATCAGATAGAGGAAGTCACTTCAATAACGATGTAATTCGAATAATCTGTGAAGCATTTAAAATTGAACAAAAATTGCACTGTGCATACCACCCAGAGGCTTCTGGAGTGGTTGAACAAATGAATGGCACAATAAAATCAAGATTGTCAAAAATGTGTGCATCCACATCGTTAGATTGGCCAGATGCGTTGCCTCTTGTCTTAATGGGACTCAGAAGCATTCCTGATAGAAATACAGGATTGAGTCCGCATGAAATCATCATGGGAAGAGCAATGAGACAAGCCCATGTACCTGGCAATAAACTGCTGAACATCTGATGATATGGTTTTAGATTATTGCAAAGCATTGGCTGACCTAGTGCGTTCTGTCTCTCACCAGGTTGGAGAAGACGAAGTTTCCAGGCAGCCTGAACAAGAGCATGATCTGAACCCCGGAGATTGGGTGGTAGTGAAGCATCACACCAGAGAAATGTGTTTATCACCCAGGTGGGGCGAACCTTGTCAGGTTATATTGGTTACAAACACAGCAGTGAAATGTGCAGGTTTACCTAATTGGATTCATGTAAGCCATACCAAAAGGGTGCCAGCTCCTGAAGAGAGAGATCCTCAGTCAGCATCAATAGCTGAGGAAGCAGAAGGTTGTACAGCTGAAGAATCTCAAGTGATAGATTTAGAAGTAGCTGAAGAAGAACAACCGAGCACAAGTCAGGACTGGATACCAGTGGTTGATATACCTGAAGTCAATATCAAAACAAGGAGCAGAGCTAGATTAGAGGAAATTAGAGCGGACCAGATAGGTGAAGAAGAACAAGCTCAGGATAGGGAGGTTGAAACTATAAAGGAACCTGAGCAGGCCCAGATAGGGAAAGGAAATTGGGCTCAAACTAACAACGAAACAACAGGGTTTGAGCAGGGACAGACAGGTTCAGAAGAACGCGGTCAGGCTGCAGAAGTACAGAGTGCAATAAGCCCTGATCAGAACCAGTTAGGACAAGAAAACCACGTTCAGGAAGAAGAAAACCAAGAAAATATCGAACCTGAAAATATCAAGCATGAAAACGTCAATCCTGAACAGGGCCAGTTAGCAGAGACGCACATTCAGGCAACTGAAAAAACAACAATAAGACCTGAACAAGGGCAGATAGAGAGGGAAACTGAAAACAAAGACAAACAAATTGTGCCACACATTAATGTGAATAAAGGAGTATTTGGAAAAGACTCAGAAGGTGAAGGTACAGTGCAAACCAAGACAGTCAGAAAGGGTGATCATTGGCATAGTGTTATTATAAGGGTGAAATATCATATAGTAACACAAAGTGAAGACCCAGAAAAAGTAAATGAAGTAACAAGCTTATCTGGACAAACAAGTGGGACTGAAAAACGAAAAAGCAAAAGATTGAAAATCGTGAACAATAAGTTTAGAGGTCCTGATTGGACTTATGTAATTCTCGAAGACTGTGAAAGTTCAGAGAATAGTGAAAGTGGTGATGAAGGAACAAGTGCAGAGCTGACTTATGAAAAAGAAGTGAAACCACCTTGATAACGTTAAAGTTTTGAAGGAAAAAGAAAGAGAAATCTTCTTGGACAAAAATGGCTGACGACAGAGTTTCTGGGAGACCGAAACGGAAATGTTGTAAAAGATGCTGTGCTATATGCATATGTAGTCTGGTAGTGGTGCTTATAGTGTGGTTAGTTGTGATTGTAGCAACTCCTTACTTTATGATAATGGACAAAAAGAATAACACCGATACCAAGGGAAGGATAGATAACCTGAAAAGTGATAGAGTAGAAATAGAAGCAGAAGATGAAGATGAACCAGATTTTCCTCACGTTGTAACAGATAACGATACTAGCTTAAATGTTTTTACTAAATTATTGTTTCAGTATGTAGATACAATGGATGTTAGTGATTGTTATGTCTGTATGAAGTTACCTGAATCAGTAGCAGAAGGTCTAACCTATCATCATTTGCCTTTAACTTATGGTATATCATGTAGTGTACTAACTAGTTTATTTTATAGAACAGGGAAACTTCAGTATTATTATTCAAATATAGATGTGATATTTCCAGAGGTTCCTATTCGGAAGAATTTGAACCCAGTGCTTAGTAGTCAAGATGCACAATTTATGGGAGAATTTTTCTTAACGATGAAGTCAATAGACATAACACATGCACATAGAAGCAATCTAACCTGTTCATTACGTGAAGAAGAAAAGATAATTTTAAATTTAGTTGAAAATAGAAGACAGAATTTTCAAAAGAAAGCGTCTGAGCATAAAGCTCACCTTCCACTTTGGGCTGGGCAAGAGGGTATTTATACACCTGGCAGGGCTCAAGCTGCTATGGCTCTAGATTTTGAAAAGACAGGGAAAATTTGTCTTCATAGGTTAATGACTGAATATAACAATGTTTTTATTGGTACCAGTGAATGTGAACACAATTTCTTAATTCTTGGAGGTTAGGGACTAAAAGGAGGAACGGATTCAGTTTTTCCTGGAATATATTATGTGTGAGGGAATAAGGCTTACTTTAGGCTTCCTGCACGGTGGTATGGAAGTTGTTATTTTGGAATAGTTTTTCCAAAGATATACCACGTTAAAAGAAACACTGGGAGCAATGAAAATAATAGTGGACTAACACGTAGTAAGAGAGCTAGTTTTTCAGAAATCGTAGGTGATATATTTGGTGCATTGATACCTTCAGTGGGAGTAATTCTAAACTCAAGGAGAATATGTAAATTGTCTACAGTGGTTGATCGTTTATCAACGGATACTGCTGGAGGATTTCTAATGATTAATGCGGAGATGGTTGCGATTAGATCTGTGGTTATGCAAAATCGACTTGCTCTTGATATATTATTAGCAAAAGAGGGCGGAGTCTGTAAAATGTTGAAAACGAAACACTGTTGCACGTATATTCCGGACAAAAGTATGGAAATTGGAACATACATAAAGAATATTACTAAACTTGAGAAGGAACTGAAACCACTGGAAGTTGATAGTGTATGGGAAAGATTGACAAATAGCATTACGTCAATTGGTACCTGGTTTACTAATGTAGAGAAAGGACTTATAGGTCAAATAATAGTACCATTAGTGGGGATAGCAATAATAGTTTTGTCAATAATGATATGGTGCAAATGTTGTAAAAAGAAGGAAACATGGGGTGACGGGAAAAGGCAAGAAAAGAAAATTTGAAGAGATTGAATTAGAAGACCTGAGAAGTGAAATTTACAAGAAATTGAAGGGAAAAGATAAGAATGGACAGTGTAAAAATGAAAATGTGACTGAAATATGCTAAAGTTGGCATCTGATTGTAGGTAGTTTTGATGGCTCAGAAACGCCATCAGAGAGGGGATTGATGGAGCAAGGACTCACAATGAGACTTGCTCGGAAGCAATCCTCTCACAGAATTAAGTAATTTGTAATAAAACCTTGTAATGTCTTTATTAACAATGTGCAACACAACATATTTTATCTAGAAGATGCTTGCCTATGTGTTTTCCACTAATAAGTAATCCTCGTCTAATCCAAAATGGCCGTAAAAAACGCAAGGATTCTACTGCGCATGTGTCAACCATGTCACGTGGTATGACGTCTTTCTTTGCTTGGAGGGAATCTTTTGCTTCTGCGCAGTGTATGCTAAAATGGCCGCTTTAATGTTCTCACATGCTAAAGCTTTCGCATTGCTGCAATTAATAATGTGGTATTCTAAAGCTATTAATGCGGGATAGACATTTATAAATAAACGGGATTAGTGTAGAAGTAGGAGGTATACAGTGAAAACATTTATTTTTGATTTTAAATTGTTTCCTCTTTGATTTTCTATTAGTTCGTAAAGTGGGCCTGGGTTGGCTAAACAGCAGCTCGAGAGCCATGTGACCTGCGCATGCGCTCTGAAAACTAACAGAGCAAAGCGATGAAGTCAACTTGGAGGATGTCCAAGGACATGACCCGCTGATCACCTTCAGAGTTCAACTAAATGTTCTATGAAATGATACATTTTGTATATATTTTGTATTAATATTGGTGTGAAACGGGTGGGAAATAAAGCAAATGTATTAATTGAGAGGGGCGGGATTCTAAAACAATGGGCTTAAGAAAATTGAACTAAATTGAAATGGTGTGAGGATCAACCCCCTGTCCCTGTCCAATCAGAATTAGTGGGCCCATAATTTTGAAACATTAATGGGAGGTACATGGGCGTAGATGGGTATAATAGATATAGAATTAGCTAATTAGTTAGCTTTTTAGAAGAGGGCTTGCTTTGAGAAGAGAGCGCTTTAGAGAGAAGCGCTTTAGAAGGCGAACCGCATTAGAAGCGCAGATGAACATAGATGCTGTTGCAGAACACAGAGACTGAATCGCTGTCCGAAGAGGTCGTGAGGTGGGGGCGGCGAACTGCATTAGAGGGAGATGCGGAAGAACCACGAGGAGGAACGAAGTGTCAGAGAGGGGAACGACGCAGGCGTCGTTGATAGAGAGGTCATCTATCCAGTCCTGAACCTGGTCTGGAGGTCTTGGTCTTCATCTTTTCTAGGGGACCCTCTTTCCAACTCCTTGGCCAAGGGGTTTGGTTTTCACACCTTTAGGTAACTATAAATGCGTAATTTTTAGTTTGTACTGCTGTCTCTATCTTCTCCTTTCTGAGGGACCGTCAATTGTGATTAATAGGTAACTATATAGTGTGCTTCCTCCTTGTTCTGCGAAAAAGTACCATGTGGTTTGTATTTTACTCTGCTAAATAATCTTAGATAAACATTTTAAAACTTCCTGAGTCAGTGGTTATTTCAGGTGTTTTAATGAAAATATGTTTTGTATGATCTCATATCAACCCCAGTTATCAAAGGTCCATTGGTAAGTCATTACTCTTCAATCAGAAAAAGGTAATTGGTAGCAGGGATTTTGATAAAGAGTACAACTGACACCCACCAGCGGTGATTGCTAGTTAGTGTGAATGAATGGGCCCAGGTGAGTATTTAGTGTATGAATGCTTGTTGCTAGTAACCCGCTGGATCAATATCATTGCATTAAATATCTTTTTGTACATATATATATATAAATTAAAATAATAAATATTAAATATATTAAATAGTAACATTAATTAAGAAATTGAAATTGATGTAATATATATTTTAACAAATATAACAATTAAACTTAATTAAAAAAACTTAAAGACACATATAATAATGAATATATATTTACATATATCTATTATAAAACAATTATTTAACTAGTCATTTTAATTTATATTATAATTACAGAACTTTTAATTAATATAAAAATATAACAAATAAATATATATATACAAAGATATACATATATTAATAACATAAAAACTTTTAAAAACAAACCATTCTAATTAAATTAAAAAAGTAAACAAGTTAAAATTTAGTAAAAATATTTTACACATTAAAAATATTAATAATTATAAATATTATAATTTTAAATAAAAACATAATTATATAAATTATAGCAATATAAAATAAATTATAAAATATAAAATGTAATACATATACTATTCCCACTTTCATGTATACAAAACTACGCAAACTATTATAGTAAATGTATAGAAAATGTACTACTCCCCTTCACGAAATGCCCAAAAAATTCAACTGGGTAAAATTTACAAATCTCCCTCCAGTAAATGCAACAGTACTGAAAGTGTTGGATTGTGGATAGGTAAAAATTACTATTCCCACCCCAGCCAATACAACAGTAGGAAAACTGCTGGAGTGCAGAGGGGTAAAAATTTACTAATCCCACTCCAGTCAGTACAACAGCAGGGAAACTGTTGGATTGCGGAGGGCTAAAATGTACTATTCCCACTCCAGTCAGTACAACAGCAGGGAAAGTGTTGGATAGTGGAGGGGAGAAATTTACTATTCTCACTTCAGTCAGTACAACAGTATGGAAAGTGTTGGATAGCGGAGGGGTAACATTTACTATTCCCACTCCAGTCAGTACAACAATAGGGAAAGTGTAAGATTGCGGAGGTGTAAAATGTACTATTCCCACTCCAATGAGTGAAACAGTAGTGAAAGTGTTGGATAGCGGAGGGGCAAAATTTACTATTCCCACTCCAGTCAGTACAACAGTAGGGAAAGTGTTGGATTGCGAAGGGGTAAAATTTACTATTCCCACTCCAGTCAGTACAACATAAGGGAAAGTGATGAATTTCAGAGGGGTAAAATTTACTATTTCCACTCTGGTCAGGACAAGAGTTGGGAAAGTGTTGGAATGCGGTGAGGTCAAAATTACTATTCCCACTCCAATGAGTGCAACAGTAGGGAAAGTGTTGGATTGCGGAGAGGTAAAATGTACTATTCCCACTCCAGTCAGTACAACAGTAGGGAAAGTGTCGGATCTCATAGGGGTACAATTTACTATTTCCACTCCAGTGAGTACAACAGTATGGAAAGTGTTGGATAGCGTAGGGGTAACATTTACTATTCCCACTCCAGTCAGTACAACAATAGGTAAAGTGTAAGATTGCGGAGGGGTAAAATGTACAATTCCCACTCCAATGAGTGAAACAGTAAGGAAAGTGTTGGATTGCGGAGAGGTAAAATTTACTATTCCCACTCCAGTCATTACAACAGTATGGAAAGTGTTGGCTAGCGGAGGGGTAAAACTTACTAATCCAATGCAATCCAAACAAGCTTTATTCGACATGTTAGTCATAAAAGCATCGTACAAAAACATATCATAAAACACAGAATAGTAAAACTTACTATTCCCATTCCATTTAGTACAACAATAGGGAAAGTGTAAGATTGCGGAGGGGTAAAATGTACTATTCCCACTCCAGTCAGTACAACAGCAGGGAAAGTGTTGAATTTCAGTGGGGTAAAATTGACTATTTCCACTCTGGTCAGGACAAGAGTAGGGAAAGTGTTGGATTGCGGAGGGGTAAAATTTACTATTCCCACTCTAGTGAGTGCAACAGTAGGGAAAGTGTTGGATTGCGGAGAGGTAAAATTCACTAGTCCCACTCCAGTCAGAGCAATAATAAAAGCAAACAAATTATCTTGAATAAAATAAAGTTAATTAAAAAACAAATCAAATAAAAAAACGTATAAATATGTACAAAAAACAACAAATATATTTAACATTAGAAATAAAAAAAATATTACAATCCTAAGTACATATCACAAATAACTACATATATTATTATAAATAAAATACAAAAATAATTTTCATACAAATAAATATTTTCATTTAGAAATTATTCATTAACAAAAACATATTTAATACATAAATTAAATCTAGTTACTTCCCACCCTATCACCCCACAAAACTCACAACCTGCACCTAAAACTTAACTTTAAAAAGCAAAATTATTGGCACTATTAATATAAATATTTATCAACAAACTAATTATTATTATTTAAAAATCAATTAATCATAATTAATTTACTTTCCACAATATACCCCCACAAAACACACAGCACACTCATAAAATTTAACAGGAATATATATTTGCACAATGAACCTAAGTATCAATTTAATAATTAATATTAGGTAAAATATTAATTTTTAATTACTTAAAATTAATTTATTCCTCACCCCATACTCCTACAAACCCACAACGCACATCTAAAATCTTTAAAAATGTAATTGCACAATTAACATAATTAATTATCAATTAAGCAAATATTATTCACGAAAAACTAAATAATAATTCATTAAAATTAATTAACTCCCCACCATTTACCCCTATAAACCCCACATCCCAAACCTAAAATTAAACTTAAAGAAACATCAATTACACAATTTAAAAAAGCAATTGTCAATGAAATAATTAATAGTATTTAACAACTAATTATTAATTAACTTAAATTAATTTACTCAACACCTTTACCCCTATAAACCCCACAACCTGCACCTAAAAAACAAAAATTACACAATTAACACAAATTGGTACCAATCAATTAATATTAATTAACATCAAATTATTAATTAAATTAAAATAAATGACTTCCCACCCTTCACCCCTCACCCCTGTAAACCCCACAACCCGCACCTAAGAAAAAAATACACAATTAGCATAATTAATTGCCAATTAATTAATATTGATTAACAACTAATTATTAATTAATTAAACATAAATTACTTCCCATATAATTAGGTAAACCCTGCCACATAATTTGGTCCTCCCTAGCTGCATAATTCTAGTGACCCAGCATATAGGTGCCCCTATAGTATTCAAAACATAAACAGGGTTGTTTGACTATGAGTATACAGATGTGTAACTCTTTGCCCAGTCCTTCAGGCATGAAAATTGGACTTTAAGCTTCTCAGTGTCTACCTATGCTGTTTTTCTCACCTACATCAAGTTTTCCTGAGTCCGATGTCAGTTTCCGTTGCTTTTAGACCCATAGGAATTGCTACCTTGCTGTTTCTTCGGCATGTAGTGCCTTGCATCTTTTCATATTTGCTGTCTCTTCTGCTTCCAATGGATCATGCTGGCCATGGCTGGGTCACTGAACAAAAAACAAACATTAAATAAAAAAGTGCTAAAGGCCATTTAATGCCTTCTTCTGTGGTAGAAGCTTCAGGCCTTACTACCAAACTTATCAGGTACTGCTCAATCTGAAGACAAAAATTCATCCTTTACTTTTGCATATGCGACGTGCACATCAACAAAGATAGATTAGTGATAAAGTGCATTATTAGTTATGGTATGTGTAGATCAACAAAGATTCTGAGGCTTCTGTTCAGAGCTAGCCAATGGATATATAGCTAGATAAAATGCTAGAACAAAACCAGGGGCGGCCGGCATGTCTTGCGGATGGGAGGACGGCGCAGGTGTCACGAGGGGGGTAGCGGAGGTGTAGCGGGGGTGGGTCGTGTGGGTGTCGCGTGGGGGGAGGAATAAAAAAACTAAAACTTAAACTTAACTTTAGGCCAGGTCCCGCGTCTCTGCTCCTGCTCTCCTGTCTCCGACTCCAGGAACAGGAAGCAGGCAGCCAGCCTCCCTCCCCTAAGCCGATCACAACGCTGCAATGCAGCATTGTGATTGGTCTGAGCGCCATCTCCAGGGGCTGGAGGGGTGGGCATGTTCTCCATGCAGGCTGTAATGCAGCATGCATGGAGAAGGAGGAAAGTGCGCATGACTGGTTTGGGTGGCCCAAGAGGGACGACCAAACAGTCATTGAGCACTTAGGAGTGGGCAAACCACTCCTCCTCTGCCCTGCTCCGAGCAACCCTGCCTACCCGCCCGCGAAGCAGCAGGACACGAAGCATAAATGATAATAGCTTAAAGTTATTATCATTTTATGTTTCTTCTTCACACTGCTTAAGAGCAGTGGGGCGATGCTCCTCCGCTATAGCGGAGGAGCCGCTACTGAACAAAATGCTGCATAAATCAAGCTTCCATCAAGATTATTTTTTGCCTATTTTGCACATGTAAATAACCCTTACTCACTGCTTGCTATTCATCACAAACTTTGGCAAAGCCAATAGGCCTCAGTTCTAAAAGGCTACGCTTCTGGCTTTGCCATTGCTTTTTGCCTAACAACATGCACCTGTGTCAACTCGCATGTGCAAGCACGGCTGGAAATCTTGTAATGAGTACTCTATTAAAGTAAACCATTCCAAAAGGGCTCCAAATGCATCATGACTCATGCGCACGGATGCAACATGATGCATGCGTCATGACGTATGTCTCGACAGATGCATTTGTCTGTGTTGTGAGGCACGACAGACATTTTTAATTTTCAGTAATAACAGGGCAAACAGTAATGTTAAAATAGTAAATTAAGATGTAAAAATAGAGAAATAGAAGTAAGCGCAAAGGAAAATAAAAGGAAGCGAGGGGCAAGGCAGAACATTGCTCTTGTAGAATCAATACACTTAATTAACAAGGGGGGCGGGGTATGGAGAGAGATAGAGATGAGGATCAGTGGTGTAACAAAGGCCCCGGCAGCCCCCGCGGTGCAGGGGGGACCAAACTCCAGGGGGCCCCCTCAGCACAGTACCCTGGCCTGAGAGCTCCTGAGTGTGGTTGGAGGGGGCTACCTCCATGTACTTTGCAGGGAGCCTCCCTCAACTTTTGGTGAGGATGGGGAGCATCTCTAAGAGTGGAAGGAGTAAGTGATTTCATTTGAGATGTCACCAGTGATGTCATCAATGTTGTCATTTAACATTTCATGAGTGATGTAATATGTGAGATCACAGGCAGCGTATGTCAGGGACGCACAGTATAGTTAGATCAGTAAACTATTACTGTTGTGTTTTAGTGTTTTTTTGGCTTTTAGATGTTACTTGTTTGTGCTATTTCAACATCTAACTATAACATCACTTAAATCTTTCTTATCTTCTGTGAATTTCTAGGGCTTTTTAATGTACACTAAGATTTTATTACCATACCTAACTATAACATACACTAATCTTTGTTTTTTTGTGTGAATGTACATAAATGCATAGGATACATTTGAGAATATTGAAGCATTAAAATAGTTTTTTATGTTGATACATGTATATATACTTATCTGAGAAGTAATGACTACTGATGATAGGCGCTTGATGTAAAGGGGGTATACCATGCGAGCAGTGAAGGAAAACAAACTTTAGAAATGAAACAATGAAAAAGAGTGTCCTGCTTCATATCCAATCCTTCATTTGTACCTGTGTTGCAGGTCATGAGAACCGACTAATTTTGGGGACCATGGCTTAATTCCCATCATCAAACGTTGTTCTAGAGAAAGAGAGAAGAAATTAGCAAAGAGAGAAAGAATGAGGAAGGGAAAGATAGGGAAACAGTGACACAGAGAGGAGGCACGTATGAAAAACAGTCTGCAACAGTGAGATAAGACGGCAGACGTGTGGGGGCGGGGTTGATCTTGTTAAAAACAGATATGCACATACGTCACTCATTCATGATATGCGATCTTCCTCCCAAATGTGTGGGATTATGCGCTCCTCTACACTGCGGGATAGCAGCAAAGAACTAAGCATTTCATTCACGGCATATCTCATTAAAGGCTCTGAATGCATAGTTTTGTTCAGTTTTAAAGTGATATGGAAATAAGGATGTCACACCAGGGACGATGATGGGAAGCTTTGAGTTTCTACACTTTGATGTTTCTTTGAAGCAATATTAGAGGAAACACATAGAGTTTGATTTAAAGTGCTAACAATGTATGGGCCATATGTACAGAATTTAGGGATTGTGAGTTCCTAATTGCGATTCTTTGTGAATCTAAATTAGGAAATTGCAACTTCTAAAGTACAAAAATGTACGAGATAGTACTCACAATTCTTAATTGGGTCACAATAGACCTACCTCATGAATATAGGTGAGGTTTGCGACCCATTAGGAATTGCAGCCATCACAGGGATGGTGGCGTGCTGAGGTCAGCAGACTACCATGTCTGTGATTGCTTTTGATAAGGCAACTTTTTTTTTTGTTAAATGTAGCCCGTTTTCCTTAAAGGAAAATGGAATGCATTTAAAAAGAAAAAAATGAAATGATTAAGAGTAGTGCGCTTAAAAAATATTTGTTTCACTATTCACAAAGGGGAAGAGGTCCCATGGGGTCCCCTTCCCATTTGTGAATGGTTCCACCACCCTTGAGGTGTCTGTCAAAAAAGGAATGTTTTGCAACCTTAATTTGGTCCCAAAACATTCATACATACCACTGTGAATAGGTATTAGGAAGGGACGCCCTAAACATGCCCCTTCCAAATACAGATTTGCAATCCCAAATTAGAATTCGATAACATGTTACCAAATCACAATTTGGCTTTTGTACATTTCAAAAACCATTTTTGCGGTCCCAAACGGCCCGATTCTGTGAATCGGACCATATGCGACCTCAAAAAAGGACTGGCACACATGGCCCTGTATTTTATGCTCATACATTGATTTATGAAAGGTAATTGTTAATGATTTTCAATATTTGGTGTCATTTTAACCACTATATTTTCAAACATTTTAATCACTTGACATAAATAATGTCTATTTCCATTTGTGCTATTGAAATGTGATAATCCAGAAATATATGTAAAATTATTCTGTTTCTAGTATACATTTTGCAAAGCTTTTATAGAACACACACACACTCACATATATATATTTTCACAGAAAAAACCCAAAGGTTAAAGTAACGTTATAGTTACGTGAATATGTCAATGGCAACATTAACATTTTGAAGGGGAGGGGCTGCATGACCCCCATACCTGAACCTATATATATATATATATATGTATGTATATATATATATGTATATTAAAAGGGGAGGGGGCTGTGCAGTCCCCCTCCCCGAGTCTATTATGGTCCTGTTGACCCGTCCTTCAGGGCCATACATATTTTAAAGTAGAGGGGGCCATGTGACCCCCCCTCTCTGCGCCTCTTTAGGCCCTGGGGACTCCAACCCCCAGGGTATTATTTTTTTAAAGGGAACGGGGGCTCTAGTGCCCCCCTCTCTGAGGAATTATAGGCCCCGGGGAGCCCACCACCGAGGTTGAAACTTCCAAAAAAGTGGAGAGGGACTGCATGCCCCCCCCTCCCCGAGCTTTATTAGGCCCTGGTGACCCCATACTCTACGGTCTTTTTTTAATTAAAAGTGTGGGGGGGCCATGTGGCCCCCCTGCCCGAGCCTTTAAAAGACCCTGCCGACCCCACCCCCCAGGGCCACTATATATCTTAAAGGGGGCCCCCTCCCGAGCCGTTTTCAGCCCCGAGGACTCAATCTCCACTGGCCCACATTGATTAAAGGTGGGTGCCTTAGGACCCACCGAGGGCACCCACCCTACAATCGTTGGGGTCTGTGGTGGAGCCCCAAGGCCCCGCAGCCCCAGCCAGCTCCCTGCATGCTGTGGGGGCTGGCATGGCTCCCACCCGCAGGGAGCAGCTATCTCTGCTGCTCCCTCTGGTCTGGAGCAATCTCTAGATCTGTTTCACTGCCTTCATCAATGAGGGCAGGGAAACACCTCAAAAGCCTGCTCCTAGCTGGCTGGAGCAATTTCAAAGCTCCTGCCCACTGGAAGCAGACTCAGTGTTTGCTTCCATGTTGCGGGAGATTCAACAATGCTCTTGCCAGGCAGGAGCAAACACAGGTTTCCCTGACCACGCCGGTGCTGGCAGAGAAACTGCTGTGTCCCGAGGGTGGGCTCCCTGGGACACAACATGTGAGCCAGCCCAGGGGGATAGGGTCCCCGGGGCCCCCCCGAAGGCTCAGGGAGGGGGTCTGAAGGGTCCCCCTCCCCTTTTGATGACATTTTGACCCCAAGAGTGGGCTCCCTGGGGCATATATATTGGCTAGGGAATGGGGGGCACACGCCCTCCTCCCCTTAATGAAAGAAAGCGGCCTGACTGCCATTGTGTATTTTCTATTTTTTGGGGGGGTTTTGGGCCCGGAGAGTGGGTCCCTCTGGGTCCCCCCTATGGGGCCTAGGGGGGGCAGGGAATAACCTGTTCTGCCTCCTTATTTTTTTATTTAACTGTTCTGGAACGGGGACTAAGTCCCCAAGTCCTGTAATGGCCTCCAGCAATGTTTTTCTGATGTTTCTGGCAACCAACTCTCGCTCACACTGGAGCGAATTAGCCCAAGGGAAAAAAAGCTCCCTGGGCCAATCAGAACACCATCGGGCAGATTTACAAGCCCCTTGCGCCACTTTTGCGTCACTTTTAACATGGGAAAAATGACGCAAAAGTGGCGCAAGGGGCTTGTAAATAAGCCCCCATGTTTTTAAATCGATGCTCCCACAAGAGGCTCGAGGTAAAACTGCTGTATGGAATTAAACCAGATTTGGCAGGAACCTTTATCTTGGTTCGCAGATTGTGCTTTTTGTGATTTGGTGGAAATCTGTTCAGTAGTTTTTGAAAAAAGTAGGTTAAAAAATATTTTTATATCTGGACGGTTGGGTCAGCAGGAGTCGCGCGAGAGTCCCACGAGAGCGCAAATTAAAAAATGGAGGCCATTGATTGGTTGAGAGGCCCATTTCTCTCATCAGCCTTCTAGCTCCTGCGGGAGCGAGAGACTCTCATGACTCCTATGAAAGCGAGTGCTCTGATTAGCTGGCTGTTCGAGGTTTCGAAATGAAATGGCCACCATTACTGTTTACTGTGAAAAATTTCAGATGTTATGAGAATCAACTAAAAAACCTATTTATGGGTGCAGAAAAAAGGCATTCTACCCTCCTAGTTATTGAGAGGAAGTCTGTAAGGCATAAGTACTGTGATAAAAAATGTAAATTCTTTTAAAAATATTTTGCGGCATCGTGGGACTCTCACGGAATCCTGAAAAGTAGAAAGGAGTAGGCGACCTCTCAATACACTCGACTAGGAGAAAGGCATATTGTCGCTGTACTTATTAAGAGGAGATCTGTAAAACATAAGTACTGTGATAAAAAAATATAAATTATTTTAAAAAAATGTTGCGATCTCACGGTACTCTCGCAGGATTGTAGTCATGAGTAGGAGATCTCTGAATACACTCTATTATGCACACCTGTCACTGTAGGAAGCAGTCTTACTGGAGATGGTATTTGGTATTATTCACACCTTCACCTTGGGGAGAAATCTGAGCGGAGAGGGCACTCTCTCCCTACTTCCCTACTATGACCGCCAATCATCTTGTCAAGAGGACTCAGCTGCATGGTCAGTCCCTCCCTACACCGTACTACTCACACCAGTCACTGTGGGTAGAGGTCTCAACAGAGCGGGTAGTGTCTTTCCACACTTTACTATGCATGTCATCATGGGGATAGGTCTCAGTAGAGAGGTCAGTCTCTCTCTCCACAGCCTACTGCATACGCTGGTGACCCTGGGGAAAGGTCTCAGTGGAGAGGCTTGTCCCTCCTCACACCCTATAAAGCAATCTGTCACCATGGATAGAGGTGTCAGTGAAGAGGACAGTGTCTCTTCACACTTTATTATGTCCACCAGTTATCCTGGTGGGAGATGCCAGTTGAAAGACCAATCCCTCTTCACCCCACTACACACACTTGCCGTCCTGGGCAGAGGTGTCAGTGGAGAGGGCTGTCCCTTCGCACAAGCTGCTATGCACACCTGTTGCACTGGGGAGAGGTCTCAGTGGAGAGGCCACTACCTCCCTAAACCCTACTATGCATGCCTGTCACCCTGGGTGAGAGGGGTAAGCAGAGAGGCCAGTGTCTTCTTACATCCTACTATGCACACTTGTCACCCTGGGTAAAGGTGTCAGTGGAGAGGCCAGTGTTTCCTCAAACTCTATTGCGCACGTTTGTCATCCTGGGCTGAAGTGTCAGCAGAGAGGCTTCTCCCTCCCTACAACCTACCACACACACTTGTCTCTATGGAGAGAGGTGTCAATGGAGAGGACAGTGTCTCTTCACTCCCTGCTATGCACAATTGTTATCCCGGGGGAGGTCTTAACAGAGAAGCCACTCCCTCCTCACACCCTACTACACACACTTGTCATCCTAGGGAGGCGTGTCAGAGGGGATCCTAGTCTCTCTTCACAGCCTACTACTCACACACATCTAAAAAGGGAGAGTTCTCAGTGGGGAGGCCACTTTCTTCCCGCACCCTACTACACATGCCTGTCATCCTGGGGATAGGTTTCAGCAGAGAGGCCACACTCTATCTACACACACCTGTTATCCAAGAGTTGGGTGTCAGTTGAGAGGTGAGTGCTTCCCCTCACCCTGGTACATATGTAAGTGAATCTGGGGAGAGCTGTCAGAAGAGAGGCCACTCTTTTCACATATCCTAGTATACAAGCCTATCACCTAGTGTGGAGGTCTGAGTGGGGAATCCAGTCTCTTCAGTTTACAACCGTTTTTTATACATTAGGTTTATTAGTTAGTGAGACTGTTGCAGGGGTGAACAGCCATTACTTCGCGGCTGTTAGTGCGCATACCGTTACTACGCAAGCTTTACAACGCATGCGTTGTAACAACGCGTAGCCATTACTACGCGCGTTGTTACAACGCATGCGATGTACGTATCGCACTAACTGCCGTGAAGTAATTTCCTACCTTTGTTTCCACTGTTATCACGTGACGTCCCAGGCAGGGGGAGCGGTGACAAGGAGCGGCGGATTAAGGATTGTGAGAGTGGGACCAGCCGTCATGGAGGGAGTGTTCAACACCTACGAGGAGGCCGTCAGGAGAGGTAAGCCGGGGGCGTTGTTTTAGGGAAGTGTAGTTTGGTTTCTGTAGTGTATTGTAGTGTATTTGTGTTTACGGTAGTGTAGGGAGTTGTGAGGGGTAGTGTTTTGTGTAGTGTAGGGTAGTGTAGGGACTGGGGGTAGGGGCAGTGTCGTGCTGGGGGTACAGTTTTAGGGTTTAGGGTAGTGTGGAGTTTGTGTAGTGTAGGGTTATGTTTTAGGGTTTAGGGTAGTGTCGGGATGTCGTGTAGGGTAGTGTTTGGGAGTAGGGACAGGACTGGGGCTAGGGGTAGTGTAGGGTAGTGTTTTAGGGTTTAGGGTAGTGTCGGGATGTCGTGTAGGGTAGTGTTTGGGAGTAGGGACAGCACTGGGGCTAGGGATAGTGTTGTGCTGGGGGTAGTGTTTTAGGGTTTACGGTAGTGTTGTGGTGTTAGTGTAGTGTAGGTTAATGTTTTAGTGTTTAGTGTTGTGTCGGGGGGTTGTGATGGGTAGTGAATGAGTGTAGGGACCGGAGTGGGGGAATGCGTATGTTCGTGAAGGGGGTAGTGATTTAGGGTTAAGGGTAGTGTAGTGGTGTTTCAGAAGTGTAGGATAGTGTAGTGTTTGAGTGTTTTGGTAGTGTTTTCCATTTTTAGATGTGTAGGGTAGTGTATTTCTATTTATTATTTAAAGTAGTGTTGTGTTTTAAACATTTTTAAAAAGGGGTTAAATGTCTTTTTTTAATATGACACGTTATTCCGCATACCATTTTTATTACTAGGCAAGTTTTTACTTCGTATACATTAACACTTTCAATGTAATGGTATGCGAACTAAAAACTTGCGTAGTAACGTTTATTGCTAAGTAATAACCGCGTAGTAATGGCATGCGAAGTAATGGCATGCAAAATAACGTGTCATATTCGTTGCAGGAGTTGGAGGAATACGTGAGTGGAGGCAGCTTTTTGGGTGCTCTCACAAGAGTCCAACGGATGTCAATATCCCAATAAAAAGGGAGTTATAACATGAAAGAATCACATCATGTGGAAGTAGAATGGTGCTGAAAAGAGCCTTTGTGCTTCAAACAAACAAGATTTATAGAGGGCTGCTAATCACCCGTGATGGTATCCAGGAGCTGAGAGCAAAGTTATCGGGTGGTATGAGTCGAACAACCTGGCTTTGAGTCCCTTTCTGAATTCCAGAAGAGAGGATGAGGTCCGAAGGTGGAGGGGTAGGCTGTTCCAGGACTTCACAGCAAAGTAGGAGAAGAAGCGTCCTCCACTGTTGTTTCGGTGGATGTAGGGGGTGTGAGCTAGGGAGAGGGAGGCAGAGCACATGTGTATGGAAGGTTGGTGGAAGCTCAGGTGGTGATTGATGTATGCCAGTCAGTGATTGTGCAGGGCTTTGTAAGCGTGGGTCAGTATCTTGAATTCACATCTCTTGTGGATGGGGCGTCAATGGAGTTTCTTGAGGTGTGGGGTGATGTGAGTCCGCTTGGGGAGGTTGAAGATGAGTCTGGATGCAGAATTATGTATGGTCCGCAGTCTCTTCAGGAGGTGAGTGGTAATTCCTACTTAGAGTGCGTTACCATAGTCCAAGTGGCTGGTGACGGGGGCATGAGTGACGGTACGTCTGGTGCATACTGGCAGTCATTTAAAGATCTTTCAGAGCTTGTGAAGAGTGAGGATGCAGACAGAGGAAACTGCGTTGATCTTGTTTTTAATAGTGAGTTTGCTGTCCAGGATGATGCCGAGGTTCCATGCGTGGTCTGTAAGAGTGGGTGATGGTCCAAGTTCAGCAGGCCACCAAGAGTCATTCCAAGGGGAGGTGTTGTTTCCGAAGATGAGTACCTCTGTTTTGTCTGTGTTGAGTATGAGGCAATTGTTTTGCATCCAGTCGACGATGCTGGTCATGCACAGGCGGAAGTTGGCCCTCATGGTGAACAGGTCTTCTAATAGAGAGTATGAGCTGGGTGTTGTCTGCGTAGGGTATGATGTTCAGACCATCGGTTCTGACAATGTTGGCCAGGGGGGTCATGTAGGCATTAAACAGAGTAGGGCTGAAGGATGAGCCTTGAGGTGCACCACAGATGGGGTTTTTGGGTTCCGAGGGGAAAGGTGGTAGGCGGATTCTCTGGGTTCTTCCTGTGACAAAGGATGCAATCCATTTGAGGGTGTAGTCTTAGATTCCGATATGATGAAGCTTCTTGTCAGGGTGGGGTGGGACATGGTGCCGAAGGCTGCTGAGAGGTTGAGGAGGATAAGGACGGCCGTTTCTCCCCGGTCTAGGAGGGTTCTGATGTGGTTGATGGCTGCAATCAGAGTGGTTTCAGTGCTATGGTTCGTACGGAATCTGGATTGCGATGAGTCCAGAAGGTTGTTGTTCTCCAGGTGTTCTGTGAGTTGGTGGTTGATAGCTTTTTCAAGGACTTTGTTGAGAAAGGCCATCAGAGAGATGGGTCGTACTTCCTGAGCTCGTTGGGGATGGCGGACGATTTCTTAAGGAGGGGTTTGAGTTCAGCGTGTTTCCATTCTTCTGAGAAGGTGGCTAAGGTGATGGAAGTGTTGAAGATGGCAGTAAGTTTGTTGCTTACAGTCCTGTTTCCGAGGTTGAACACATAGTGGGGAAAGAGGCCCATGGGCGCTCCTGTGTTTATAGTGTGTAGTGCTCAGTTAGAGGTAGAAGTGGATGCCTTCCATTATGTTATTAAGGAATATCCTGTTTCCTTCTGCAGTGAAGTGCACACCATCTTTCTTGTAGATACGTGGCATATCAGCACGGATATTGTTCTGATAAATAGAGCCCATGCCATGGTCAGGTAGAAATACAGAAATTGTTTTATTAACATGCTTTTGGGACTTCTCAATCTTAGCTCAGCTTTTCTCCATACCTTACTATGCACAGCCATTATCCTAGATGTAAGTGTTTTCAGAGATACCAATTGTTTTTAAATCCCAGCTACGGACAACTATCATGCAAGAGAGATGTCAGAGGAGAGTGTCTTATTAGAGTGCGACAAATAAAAATGAAGATGATTTTGTTGTTTGGACTCTCACTAGAGGGCAGTCTCTCTCTAAATGGTACTAGGCACAGCTCTTATGCCAGAGAGAGGTGTTAGTAGAGAAGCCATTTTTTTCTACACTCTACTAAGTTCACTTGTCATGCATGAGAGAGGTCTCAATAGAGAAATCAGTTCCTGTCCACACAGAAATACGCACACCCGTCATACAAGAGAGAGGTCTTGGCAGAGAGGCAAGTCCCTCCCCACACTCTACTATACATTCCCGTCACCCTGGGGGGAGCTTTCAGTGGAGAGGCCACTCCCTCCTCACACCCTACTACATACCCCCATCCCCATAGGGAGAGGTCTGAGCGAGAGGTGAGTCTCTCCCCACATTCAACTATGCACACCTGTTATCCAAGACAGAGTTCTCAGCAGAGTCCAGTCCCTTCCCACACTCTGCTACGATCATCCGTCACCCTGGGGAGCGGTATCAGCAAAGAGGCCAGTCTCTCCCTTCAGCCTACAACGCACAGCCTTTACCCTGGGAGGAGGTCTCAGTGGAGAAACCAGTCTTTCCCCACACCCTACTAAGCACACCCGTCACCTTGAGAAGAGGCCTCAGCAGGAAAGCTACTCCCTCCCCGCACCATACTACGCATCCCATCTCCATGGGGAAAGGTGTCAGGTTGAGGTCAGTAGCTCAGCACATTAAACTATGCACATCCATCATCCAAGACAGAGGTCTCAGCAGAGGGGCCAGTTGCTCCCCATATCCTCCTACGCACACCTGTCACCCAAGGGAGAGATCTCAGCTGAGAGGCCAGTCCCTTTCACACCCTACCACACACACCAGTCATTCAAGGGAGAGGTTTCAGTGGAGAGGCCAGTCCCTCCCCACACCTAACTAAGCACAC
This sequence comes from Calotriton arnoldi, assembly GCA_963921515.1. Taxonomy (NCBI): domain Eukaryota; kingdom Metazoa; phylum Chordata; class Amphibia; order Caudata; family Salamandridae; genus Calotriton; species Calotriton arnoldi. Next base: position 1,864,081 of record CAWUFW010000919.1, on the reverse strand, counting down.
CCATCATCCAAGAGAGAGGACACAGCGGAGAGGCTAGTCCCTTCCCACACCATACTATGCACACTAGTTGTACAAGAGAGAGGTCTCAGTAGAGGGCAGTCTCGGCGATAGGGTGTCTGTGGATACTAGTGGCTTGGGGATAGGGGCAGTGCGCACTCCCTTGCCTTTCTAAAAACAAAGGACCTCAGCTCAGGGTCCCCAGGGCCAATAGTGGCTTGGGGAGGGCAGCTGCATGCACTCCCTCCCATGCGATTAGCTTTACGCAATCTAAAACAATATTAGTTTAGGATTAAATAACCTAGAAATTCACTGAAAAAAGAAAGGCTAAAGTAACAGTTAGAGGTGATAAAAAAATCTGTTTCTGTTTAAAAAAACCCTTTGAAAATCACTGAAAAAAACAAAGGTTAAAGTGTTGTTATAGTTAGGTGAAGATCTCAGTGACAACATTAACGTTTTGAACCAAAAATCACAGAAATTCACCAACTTGCGCCCTCGCCATGCACTGCTTATGATAACACATGACATTATTGATGAAATCACTACATTACATTGCTATTGCAGACAAGAGAACGTTAACTGTTTTCGAAAACTAAATATTCATATTCCAACTACAAATATTGATTATAGGCTGAATGCTAAAGAACTTCCTGATTTTCTTGCGGCAACCTCCGGGGTTCATTTGCCAACACCTAATTTATTCATGTAGTCAAGATGTTTTGTATAGTGTTACCTTCAACATCAACAACTAAGCAATCTGCATATTTCCCCCATTTTAAGCGTATTGCCTGTAGATATTTTCTCCACCTGTACCACCAACAATGCTCATAATAACATTGACTATTAACACGTTTCTACCCACAAATTAAATGTTTTTCTTGTACTTATGGCAGGTGTTAACTGACTGATAAAACTGAAGTGTTTTAGTGACATTTAGACATTAAATATACCACACTAATAAGTGATGACAATTATTCTAGAGCTTTAAATGGGTCAAATGTAATTTCACCTACTTTCCAAAGGTAGCTAAATTGAGAGAAAGCACCCTTTGCCCCTTGATTACATCACAAGATTGAACCCTTGTTCTGTCCTCAACAGCTTCGTATTAGCTGCTGAAGAAGAGCAGTGGCAGGACACTACAAAAAGTAGCAGGCCCTTTGGAGCCCTGTTTACTTTGATTTTCTTTTGGTGAATTCATGACACCTGAGTCCAGGGGTAGCATAGAGTCAGTGGGCATAAAAGGGAAAGCAATGGGTGGCAGCTCCATTTAGCTGCTTAAACCGAGACATTGGGTGAAGGCATTAGAAGCCGTAAAATGGGACAAGGTGTAGTGCTTAGTTTAATAAAAAAATTACATACAGGGATACAAAGTTTTTCTTAGAAGTCCTGCTTAGGCGCTGGCAAATGCCAGGTTGCCAGATACCAGAGCTCCCCAGTTTAGATAAGACCATATCCTCCCTCTAGGACCACCATTCACTTTCTGACTCTTTAACACCCTCTTCATCTGTTTCTCTGCCACCTTTCTCCCCTTTCTGTATTTCTCTCACTCTCTCCAGCTCTGGGTCAAGGTCAAATGATGAAAAGTAAGTCCAGGTACTCAAAAGTGAGAGCTGGTGTTCACCACCTGCAACTACAGGCACAAATTAAGCACTAGCCTATATACAAATCTCAACAACAGGCAGTCAGCCAAATGAGTTATCTAATTTTGTGAGTCTGAGCTCCATTGTGTATCTGATCTCCCAGGGTCAGACACGAGGAGAGGGGTTGGATTGAACCCCTGGCTCCTGATAATCTGTCCAAATCTCGAATGATGGTTCCTGCAGACAGCCCCCTCATAGATAGGCACTCTTAATTATATCAACTGAGGATGCACAGCGAGCCAGGCGCGGGCACCACATCGCCGATTATAGCCATGGAGATCCGTATCAACCATTCTGACTGCAAATGTAATTTATTAACATGCCATAACCAATCTCCCTTCTTCTCTAACCTCTGTCCTCTGCCTTTCCAGCAGCCGTGCAGGGACACTGACCTTAAAGTGGAGTAGGCCATGCCCTTTCGAGGGATAACAGTCAGGACGCCCCTCTTGGAGAGTGGTGGGGTCCTTCCAGCGCGGCAATGATAGGGCACTCCATGTAGCTGTGACGGAACACTCATTGACTGCAGGGTGGGTGGAAGCAGAAGGGTACTTTTTGTTGCCAAAGCATGGCAAACCTTAATTTGTAATGAATATAACTACAGTGGCCCCCAGTGGTGGCTCTTCCGCTAAGGCGGAGGAGCGTCACCCCACTGATGCAAAGCAGTGAAAGAAAGAACAAATAAAATGATAGTAACTTGAGGTTATTATCATTGTATTTGTTCCTGCTGCACGGGTGGAGCTGCTCTGCTCTCAGAGCAGGGAGGAGTGGTTTGCCCACTCCAAGTGCGCAATGACTGTTTGGTCGGCCCTCTTAGGCCGGTCAAACAGTCATGCGCACTTCTCATGTTCTCTATGCAGGCTGCATTACAGCCTGCGTGGAGAACATGCCCAGACCCCCTTTCACTGGCTGAGCGCCAATCCATGGCGCTCAGACCAATCACAATGCTGCTTTGCAGCGTTGTGATTGGCTTAGGGGAGGGAGCCTGGCTGCTTCCTGTTCCGTCCCCGGAGAGACTGAGATGACGTGGAAGTGAGCGGGAGAGCGGTGAGGAGCTAGGTTTTTTTTTTTTACACCCCGTACCTCCTGACCTGCCCTGCCACCCCCTGATCCATGACGGCTGCTACTGGTGACCCAGAGATTTTCTTAGGAGCCTGCCGCCAGGCGCTGCCGAATGTCGGGCTGCAGGACATCAAACCTGCCTAGTTCTGAGTCCTCCTCTTGCCTCTTGCTGCCACCACCCTAAGCTTCCTGTCTCTTTATCTTATTCTTGCAGTTTTTTAGGTCTCGCCTGAGCCAGCGCATGCGCTGCTCTGGCGAGACATTTAGTAAGTGGGCTTTTAAAAGTCCTACCACACGCTTTTGCTGGCCTCAAGCTTGCGGTTACGCGCGCGGCCACACGCGCAGCCGCCATCTGCCTTTCTGTCATGCCTCATTAAGCACATCGCTTGCGGCACCCTTACAGCGCGATCACTTTCACTTTTTCCTGCTGCCGCACGCGCATCACTCGCGTGCTTTTTTAAAATGTTATCGTCCCCTTTCCATCCCGGTGCGCCTTTGCTCTTACCCATAGGATTCACTCTGCCCCCCCTCCCCCAACCTTGCCTCCTGTTAATGTTCCCTTGCTTTCGTAGTTTCTGTCCCTCGCAAGTCTGTTCTTTTCTTCATGTATTTGGAACTCGTCATATTAACGTCAGCATGCTGAGCTTCATCTTTTAACAACGGTGGCTGTGCGCGTTTCTTTGGTTATGCGTAGATCGCCCACCTCCTTATTTACTTTGGCCACGGTGCCGGTAAGAGCGATCACTTTCACTTTTTCCTGCTGCCGCGCGGGCGTCGTTTTTTAAAATTTTATCGTCCCCTTTCCATCCCGGTGCGCCTTTGCTCTTACCCATAGGATTCACTCTGCCCCCCCCTTTGCCCCCCCTCCCCCAACCTTGCCTCCTGTTCTCTGTCTTTTTACTCTCTTCGACAGACTTGTCTGTCACAGTTCTGCTGCCATGTCTATGTGCTCTCAGATGGTCTGTCTCTCTCCTCTTATCTCCCATGCCATGTTTTCTCTTGTCTCACGTTTCCAATGATCATGTCCCCTCGCCTTTCTCTAAGTTGTTTCTTTCACCTCTACCTCTCTCTGTCAAGCATCTTCCTACCCACTGTCTGAATTCGCTTGCAGGATATCACTTCCCTTTCCTCTTTCATGCATTTCTCTCCCCCTCGGACCCCGCCTCCCTCTCACTACGATCTTTCTTCTCTACCTTCTCCCACTTTCACTTTCGCGGCCGTGCGGCCGCGTCACTTTCGCGGCTGCGCGGCCAATGCTTGTCTTCTCTGTCTCCTCTGTCTTCTCAGCACCATGATCATGTCAAAGACACAAAGACATGCACAGCACTAGACGCATAGCTCTGCCATGATGTCAACTCACCACTAAGCTTTGCAATGATGTCACCCATCCTCGCCCCTCAAGCACAAGAAGGCCTGAGGCTGAGACGCTGAGGGGCCACCATCACTGTGGCTTCTCAGCTCTGCCGCGCCTGTTACCTTAATGACTCCCCCTACACTAGAGTCACAGGCTCGCCAGTCGCCATCATTTCAGACCAGCAGCAATAGATACCCAAGCCTGCAACAGGTTTACCACTCCCTCAGCACTAGACACACAGCTCCGCCATGATGGCAATCCGGAAACAGGATTGTTTTGGCATAATTCGGTTCAATTAAAGTCCCTGGTTTATAACGGCCAATCAGAATACGGAACCAACTCAATCCTTCGCTTTCCGGTTAGCAAGTAACCCCCAAGGGGTTCCAATTCCATGTATGTTCAATTACAATGTCTAAATAAGGATATGATGCAACCTTTTTCTAGACAAACCCCGCCTGTACACCAAAACAAAACATTTTGGCCAACCAAAGTATTCTTTCAGCGTATTATCCCTGTGCGAGGCCTCTTTGAGGAATCCCAGGGCAGAGAGGGTTACAGGGCTGAAGCTGTGACTCACACTGCAAAACTGAACAAAAACGCCAGAAGTCAACAATACAGTAGTGATATCAAAGCCATAAAATGACTGTGAATAGGGAGCAGGGACACCGGCGTAGGCGGTCTCCATCGATAACAGATCCTTTAGATGCAACTGATGCCAGGAACGACACGCTGCCCTCTTCGATAAACAAGCATTGGCATAGCCAATAGGTCTCGCTTTGGGACCTTATAAGTGTTTAGCCATGCAACAGTTGATGTTGTTGCACAAAGGATATTGTGCTGCATAACTAAATACTTATAAGGTCCCAAAGCGAGACCTATTGGCTATGCCAATGCTTGTCTTCATCCCCACTTGCTCTCTTTTTGTTTTCTATTTTTCTTGTTCTTCTTTCCCTCTTTTCTGCAGTTCTCTCTTGCTCTAGATTAAAGTCTGATGATAAAAAATAGCCTGACCAAAATGCGGCCTCCTTTTCCTCAAATGCCTTCACAATTATCTTCTCCTAGAAATGATGTCTGCATTCTCTTTGGAGAGTCCTCCCGGGGCCTGTGATTAATGTGTAATACTTGCAAGGGGCTAACTGGGACAAGTAGAGGTGCTAAAAATTGCATTATTTGTTTTCCTGGGCAACTTACTTAAGATTTAAAAAAACTGCAGTCTTCATATACTTTTGAAAAATTAGGTTTGCATGAGAGAAGCTCAGATAAAACGCCAGTCTTAGCACGAGAAATTGCTTGCAAAGACAAGATCACTCTAGTTGGGTGGCCAGGCAAACTTTGCAAAATGTGAATGTTTGTTAGAAACTGAAGCCACCTTTTCGTGAACCCGCTGCGCTCCTCTTGAATCTTGCTACTAGTCATTCATAACTCCCCTCTTCTGTCTGAGAGGCCCAACTGCTTCCCTGGGCCTGTGAACATTTTGCTATGTGCAACCCTGCTGATTTCTCTGGCCAAAAATCCAGATCCATCGATAGAGAGCAGGCAAATATGAAAAGGAACACAAACATATAGACAAATATGTATTTATGCACACATTGCTTAACTTGTGGCGGTGTTTGCAGGTGGTGGGCACCAAGAGAGAGAAAGTAACTTTTGGGATAAGAATGTTCACTGCATGGTAAACTGACTTGTACCCCTGCCCTAAGTAACCCAAGTGCCCGTGAAGCTGGTATTCTGATTTTCCTTTGGCCCCAGCAAAGACAAAATTATGTTCTTGCACTCAATCTCAAGCCTTAATTTGATAAGGAGGCCAAGGGCCTGGCTCTGAGTTCAGCATCAGCACCAAAAGCGTACTCTGAAGCAGACATGAGATTACTCACTGAGTTAGCGCTTTTCTTTGTGTGAGTTCAGGGCCCATAAAGAGCTATCTGATGAATCAAAGTTCACAACTGCGACTTGTCAACAAATCAATACATTTAAATAATGTGAAGCACATTAGGCTCCACAAGGAAGACAGATAGTAATTATGTTTTATACCTTAAGGCATACGCATCAAATTAGATTCAATCAGTAATCAAAATATGAATGCATGAGTTAATATGAAGTCCAAATCAATAAAAATCATATAAGTAAAAGGATAAACTAGTATAAAGGCACCTAAAGCAACAGTTAAGTACAATCAAATCAGTTCTCCCATAAAGAGAGTACCCTACTCTACTTTAAGCTGTCTCGAAAAGGACAAAGTAATTCTGCTGCATAACCTACTTTGCACTTGCTTAAATCACTCAATTCTAACATCTGATACACATATTTCCCATAAAATGATCCAATCAGGTTAGAGTAAAAAGATGCAATCTCAAGCCCATTAGTTTCTCAGAATCCTCCACAATTCAGATTCTGTCAGAATCCTTCAAAGGTACATGTATCTCCAACAGCCGAGGTGCATTGGACAGGCCTGTACTCTGCAGGTGTACTGTTACAATCAATTTTTGCATTCTGTGATTAAAAATCCAAGCCTACTTCAGCTATGGTCAATCTAAAGGTAATACATCATTAATAACATTTGCATGCCTACATGTTTGTGTTTAATGCAAAAACATTTTTCTAAAGAAATAACTCAGCTGTGTCATTGGGGGCATGTACTATGAGCAGTGGTGACAATATACCATTTTTGAATCCATAGTAATAGAGAGACATTTTTGCCTGTACAGACTGAGACAACAATGCCTGCGGGCCCGCTTGTGTAAAGTGTTGCTCACATATAATCAGTCCCTGCACTGACTTCCCTGCATGTATCCCGAGTGTGCATGAATGCATTGTGAATGGTAGCAGGATTTGATGTTGTTTGCCAGCATGTGAATGCTCAGGGCCGTTTCTACCATTAAGCAAGACTAGGAGGCCGCCTAGGGTGGCAAAAGGGGAAGGACGGCAAAAAACATGAGTTTGGGAATCCCCTTGAATGGCTTTCGACCTCGAAAGCGCATTGGGTAGCGCCTTCTACAATTCGACATGACGTCACGTTCGGCGCCACGGCTGGGGGCCGTGCGCGCCGCTAATAGCCTGCTGCAAACTTCCCGCGGCGCGGCTGAGTCACTCGCTGACGACTACAGCCACGCCTGACGTCACCCGGCCGAGGTACTAGTGTGCAACACGTCACAGCGAACTGCTAATGTGAGGCTTGAGTGACCTCTACTAGACCACCGACCTACCACAGAAACCCTCAGACTCCGGTGAGCCTGTTATCTTTTACCAATCCCTGTGAGTGTAGCACTGCACGCTCGTAATACCTCAGTGTTTCATAGCTTTTTTATTTAGCGCGTGCCCACTTTCCGCTGCCTCTGGCAAGACTGGCATCGGCCCCTGCCGCCGGCCCCCCGTCTCCGTATGCACCAAAACGATAGCTGCACTGTAAGCGCGCGATTCGCGCATGTCCCAGCATGCTTGAGGACTGGTGGTTCATGTGCGCGCTAGAGTACCATACTACAGTGAATATTACCCGAAAAATGCGGCCAGCATATCTGTCACTTTCAGTGCCCAATGGCGAGACACTTTACTAGGGCGGTGCCGCGAGCTGGCGGAACTTGAAGTTTAGCTGCAGTGTGTACGCTGTTTACATTACCGCGGGGGTGGTGTAATGGATCCCGCAGCCCTCTCAGGCTCACTGGACCACCATCGGCACTGGCTAACTCAGACTCCCCGTCGAGAGCAGGAGCCTGCTGCCTGGCAGCCTGTAGCAGAGGGAGCTGCTTGCTGCTGGCTTTCGGCTGTTGCCTAACTTAAACATCCTGCAGCAGATTCTTGACAGATTCTTGACTGTGACTGAATCAATGGTGTGGTGTGTGACATAGATTTGAACCGGGCCCGGCTCAGAGAGGTGAGCGCTGGCATGTTTATCACATTATTATTTTAGCATCACAATAAGCCCAGATCAAAACCTGTGATCAATTAAGCTGCCCCCTGTTGGAGCTGCTCCACAGGCTTTCCTCGTGTGCTGTTCAACATATGGAGGAGAACAACTGACAACATGATCCGGATCACAATCCGAACGCGGGCACTGGCTGCAGCCCCCACGCAGATCTGGTTGTGCCTCGCCTTCCGTTTTAAGTGCTGGCAAGGCACCCCAGACAGTCACTACTATGCACATGCAGTGTAGAGATTGCAGGTTGAAACGGGCTGTTTGGTTCTTTTTACTGAGCTGGCCTATGCTGTGTTGTTGGCAAGATGCTTTTTTTATCCCCCTGGGCCCTGCATGCATCACAAAGAACCGAAGGGCCTCCTGGCAGTCAGTGGAGCCCCCTCCCCCCGACCCAAACATAATTTTGGTCCCAAGCAGCCGCTCTGACTCCGAGAGCAGATCGTTGTACACCAAGGCCAGTCTACTCTGCAGCAAACCGAGCAGAGCGGCCACTGTAACTGGCAGTTGAAGTTCTCAAAGAGCGCTAAACGATGGCTGAAGAATAACTAACACCCTAAAGGCAATCCATGACACCGACGCAGCGCCTGTTTACATTTCACACGTTTTACTCTATATTGCATTCCTGAAGACTGTGATGTTTCTGTAGATTTTAACAACGCACCAACACGGCGTGCTTATGGGCCATTTCAGAGCGATGTTGGAAGAGAAAGAATGAAAGTGTATAGAGAGTGAGAAACTGCAGAGGACAGTTAGCCTGGATGACAGGGGGAGAGAGTGATGTAGTAAAAAGGAGGGGGCGGCATTTTTCAATTCTCGCCTAGGGCGGCAAAACACCTAGAAACGGCCGTGTGAATGCTGAAGCCAATGAGCTCCATTCTGGATTGACCCTGGTTTGAGATGGCACAAGACAGATTTTTGACACAATCTCCCCAGACAGTTGAAGTGTATTGCCTGTTTTTCTGAACTGGGGAGTGTAGCCTCAGACAATGAAGTGTGGGAGGATGGAGGCAGAGTTGCCTTTAGAAAGTCATGATAAACTTCTAGCAGGGGATTGCTGATTAGTTTTTTCCTCAGCAATGTAATTTGGTTCCTGGTGGGAAAAAGGGGTGATTCAGCAGATTCTTTGTTAAGAAGAAGAGATGCTTCTGGGTAGGACCTGATTCTTTTCTCTCCCTCTTGAGCTGACCATGCAGGAATGCTGATGACAGCCGGGTGCAGAACTTCAGACTTAATAAGCTCATGTAATGGATACTCCTACTCATCTCAGCCTCTTCACTACCTGCTGGGAGAGTCATTGCCATACACAAAGACTGACTGTGTCACAGCCGAAAAGTGAAATGTCTAATAGAACCACATTACACCGATTCCTGAGCCGTAGAGAGTAGATCCACATCCCCTGTCTGGAAATTGTGTATAAAAATGGAATCCAAATATTACCACTTCCAGTTTTCTGGAGGTGAGGGGACATTGCTTCAAGTCTGTGCATTGTCGGACAGTAATTTTGGTAGGGAGGGGGGGGAGGGGTGGGCAGGCCACACACGCACACATGTACACTTACTCACACCCATACATTCACAAAAGCGCACAAACACACCCAATCACAACACTCACTCACAACAAATTCATTCATTTATACATACATGCATGCACGCAACAAACATTCAAAAACATAAAACTAACCTGTTCTATAGCTCTGGGATGTGAAAGCCTCCGAGGTCCCAGGAAGGTTGGGACTGCTGCCTTTCGCAGCAGTCCCACACTTGTCACAGAGTGGGGTGGGTTATTGAGATTTGCTGACTCCACCCCACTCTGTGACAAGTTGTTCCTGATTGACACTTGGCCCTCTGCACTTTAGGGCTTAAGGCAATCAATGACACTCTCCCTCGCCATGAGTAGGAGGGCCTCAAGACACTTTTGCCTGGCTGAGGAGGTCATGCCCAAAGGGCTGTGAAATTCTCAGCCTGGTGAAGTTCAGCTAAGGTGGCTAAGAGCCTGCACATTTAGTTCATGTATAGCTCCTAGCTGCCTCACCTGAACAAGAAGAGTGTCTGTCAGGCTGACCTTTGCTCAGCCTGACAGACACTCTTCCTCTCTGGAAAAAAGGTGAGGAGACATGGCCCCTACGCCCATATGGATGGGCCATGGCTGAGTCTGTGCATCATACTGGAGAGCTGTGTGTCTGTTTGAGACCTGTGACTATGCCTGCCTGTTGAGAAGGTAGAAGTGGCTTGTCCCACAGGAGATGTCTACCTGAGGAGGAGAATCCTAGCTGCCATGTACGTAGAGAGGAGAGGCTCAGGAGAAGTGGAATGCTATGAGGGCGCACCTGGAGTTGAGCCTTAGAGTCTTCATGCTTCCTCACATGCCCTAGATTAGGCCTGGGCGCCAAATTCCACTCCGCTCGCGGAATTTGCGGAATTTAGGCAATTTCGCGTTCCGCGGAGAACGCGGAATTGCCAACAATTCCGCGATCCGCGGCGTAGTGGAATTATTTTCTTGTTCGCGCTTTAAAAATGCGTTCTAGCGCGCGCGATAGCGACTTACCGGGATTCCTGCGTTTGCCGACGAGTTTTCCTATCCGTTCGCGTGCGCCACGAGATTTCGGTACCCGGCCGCGCGATCCCGTGAGAGTTTGCGATCACGAACACGTCATTCGCCGCGCCATCGGACACCGCGAGAGTGTGCGATTTCGAACACGTCATTCGCAGCGCCATCGTGCACCGCGAAAGAGATTGCGATCGCGAACACGTCATTCGGGCGCGCCATCGGACATCCGGCGGAATGCTGGTAAAGCTTGCGATCCCAAACACGCAAAATTTTCAATCTGGAGAAGAAGAATATCTCGAGCAGCATAAAACCTTCTATAAAATGATGATTTGGATGAAAAAAAAACCTCAGATTGATATTTGGCTGCCCTTTTTTGTCAAAGTTTTTGGGGGGGAGAGGGAGGAAGTGCCACAGAGTCTCCTACTTCCTGTTCCTGTCCAGCAGGCTCCTCCCAGTGCTTTGTCCATCTCCTGTTCATTTTTCATTTGGATTTGAGCGGGAAGGATCACTCTTTGTGTCTGCTGCATCATTATCATTGGATTTGAGGACTTTTGGATTTGAGATTTTACAGGTAAGTTGGTGTTGTTTGATTGGGGCATTGCAGTTGCTGCAACTACAATTTTGTTACTTTTCAGCATTTTTAAAAATAAATAGATGTGGGAAGCCAGTAGGCCCAGAGCTAGTCATGGGTGGGTGCATGATGAAACATGATGAAACAACTGTTCCTTTGCTGTGTGATGTATTTATTTATTTCAAACATCATTTAGGGCACATGGATGGCATTGGATTAAATTGCAAAATGTGTATTTTTGGGTGTATTTCAGTTTTTTTGGGTGTGTTAAATAAATGCCTTAGTTGTGTGTGGTGTGTTGCAGGCCTTGTTTAGCCCTGTGGATTTTCGTTTTTGCATTTTATTGCATTACAGGCAAAGCAGTGTGGTTTAGCATGCAGCCTTTGCCTGGCTATTATAGGCCTGTTTTCAGTACATTGTTTTCCAGGCCTCCTGCTTGTTGCTTGTGATTTGTGAGTGTCCATGTGGCTGGTAGCCATTTCTGGTGGGAGTTATAAGTGTGCTGCTTTTGCCATATAGGCCTGCATGTGTTTCCTTTGTGGCCTAGGCTTCTTGTTGTGGGCCTGGCCATGAGGCTGGCGGCCATTTTGAAGCCAGGCAGTGTGCTTTTTGCCATAGGCCTGCATTGTCTGTCTTCAGTTTCTTGTTGTTGTGGGCCTGGACATGAGGCTGGAGGCCATTTTGAAGCCAGGCAATGTGCTTTTTGCCATAGGCCTGCATTGTCTGTCTTCAGTTTCTTGTTGTGGTGGGCCTGGCCATGAGGCTGGAGGCCATTTTGAAGCCAGGCAGTGTGCTTTTTGCCATAGGCCTGCATTGTCTGTCTTCAGTTTCTTGTTGTTGTGGGCATGGCCATGTGGCTGGTGGCCATTTTGAAGCCCGGTAGTGTGCTTTTATCCATAGGCCTGCAAGCTTGTGGCCTAGTCTGCCAACAGGCGTTTCATCCAGTAGGCTCAGAGGTAGTCAGGGGTGCATGAAACAACTGTTTCTGTGTGTTCTGTTGAATTTAAACATCATTTAGGGCATGGATGGCATTGGATTGAATTGCAAAATGTGTATTTTTGGGTGTATTTCAGTTTTTCTGGGTGTGTGTTAAATAAATGCCTTAGTTGTGTGTGGTATGTTGCAGGCCTTGTTTAGCCCTGTGGATTTTTGTTTTTGCATTTTATTGCATTACAGGCAAAGCAGTGTAGTTTAGCATGCAGCCTTTGCCTGGCTATTATAGGCCTGTTTTCAGTACTTTGTTTTCCAGGCCTCCTGCTTTTTGCTTGTGATTTGTGAGTGTCCATGTGGCTGGTAGCCATTTCTGGTTGGAGTTATAAGTGTGCTGCTTTTACCATATAGGCCTGCATGTGTTTCCTTTGTGGCCTAGGCTTCTTGTTGTGGGCCTGGCCATGAGGCTGGTGGCCATTTTGAAGCCAGGCAGTGTGCTTTTTGCCATAGGCCTGCATTGTCTGTCTTCAGTTTCTTGTTGTTGTGGGCCTGGCCATGAGGCTGGAGGCCATTTTGAAGCCAGGCAGTGTGCTTTTTGCCATAGGCCTGCATTGTCTGCCTTCAGTTTCTTGTTGTTGTGGGCCTGGCCATGTGGCTGGTGGCCATTTTGAAGCCCGGTAGTGTGCTTTTATCCATAGGCCTGCAAGCTTGTGGCCTAGTCTGCCAACAGGCGTTTCATCCAGTAGGCTCAGAGGTAGTCAGGGGTGCATGAAACAACTGTTTCTGTGTGTTCTGTTGAATTTAAACATCATTTAGGGCATGGATGGCATTGGATTGAATTACAAAATGTGTATTTTTGGGTGTATTTCAGTTTTTTTGGGTGTGTGTTAAATAAATGCCTTAGTTGTGTGTGGTGTGTTGCAGGCCTTGTTTAGCCCTGTGGATTTTCGTTTTTGCATTTTATTGCATTACAGGCAAAGCAGTGTGGTTTAGCATGCAGCCTTTGCCTGGCTATTATAGGCCTGTTTTCAGTACATTGTTTTTCAGGCCTCCTGCTTGTTGCTTGTGATTTGTGAGTGTCCATGTGGCTGGTAGCCATTTCTGGTGGGAGTTATAAGTGTGCTGCTTTTGCCATATAGGCCTGCATGTGTTTCCTTTGTGGCCTATGCTTCTTGTTGTGGGCCTGCCCATGAGGCTGGCGGCCATTTTGAAGCCAGGCAGTGTGCTTTTTGCCATAGGCCTGCATTGTCTGTCTTCCGTTTCTTGTTGTTGTGGGCCTGGTCATGAAGCTGGAGGCCATTTTGAAGCCAGGCAGTGTGCTTTTTGCCATAGGCCTGCATTGTCTGTCTTCAGTTTCTTGTTGTGGTGGGCCTGGCCATGAGGCTGGAGGCCATTTTGAAGCCAGGCAGTGTGCTTTTTGCCATAGGCCTGTATTGTCTGTCTTCAGTTTCTTGTTGTTGTGGGCCTGGCCATGTGGCTGGTGGCCATTTTGAAGCCCGGTAGTGTGCTTTTATCCATAGGCCTGCAAGCTTGTGGCCTAGTCTGCCAACAGGCCTTTCATCCAGTAGGCTCAGAGGTAGTCAGGGGTGCATGAAACAACTGTTTCTGTGTGTTCTGTTGAATTTAAACATCATTTAGGGCATGGATAGCATTGGATTGAATTGCAAAATGTGTATTTTTGGGTGTATTTCAGTGTTTGGGTGTGTGTTAAATAAATGCCTTTGTTGTGTGTGCGGTGTGTTGTGTACCTTGCAGGCCTTGTTTAGCCCTGTGGATTTTCGTTTTTGCATTTTATTGCATTACAGGCAAAGCAGTGTAGTTTAGCATGCAGCCTTTGCCTGGCTATTATAGGCCTGTTTTCAGTACATTGTTTTCCAGGCCTCCTGCTTGTTGCTTGTGATTTGTGAGTGTCCATGTGGCTGGTGGCCATTTCTGGTGGGAGTTATAAGTGTGCTGCTTTTGCCATTTAGGCCTGCATGGTTTTCCTCTTGGCTTACTGCTTCCATCCATCCCCTTTGCCAGCTGCAGCTCCCTGAATGATGTGATGAGCAAATAATCTAATGCCAAACAGGGTCCACTTCCATTACATTTGTATTTTTGTTGTTGTTCCTCTTCTTTCCTATCCTCCCTGAGAGTGTACACAGTATACCATGAAAGCCCTTGTTGACAAAGTCTCACAAATGGCTACACTAAGTTATATATTTTATTTGTTTGTTTGTACTAGTAGTAATTGAACCACAACAACAAATGCAACATTTCACTAAACTAAAGGATTTGTCCAGTGCCCAATTGCATGAGAAAATTATCAAAAGTGCCCTTAGATTTCCACACCTTCTCTTATCCTTTGAAAGATGGCCGCCTTGAGACTAAGGGGATACCCGCTTTGGTTCCCTTTACCCATCGTTAAGAGCAGAAATCTGCCTTTCGTTGGGTGCAGGGACAGCCTATGATAAAGAAATAAAATAGGGAACAGTCATAAGGTTGGACTTTAAATCCTCTGAGTAATCTCTAGTACTATTATATTCTAATGCATTTTTCATCATTCTAATATGGCGGGCGCTTTCTAGCATTAAGGGTCATGGTTTGGAAACCCTTTTCTATTTCTACTACGTCGGGTGTAGGCGCCTCTCGTACGGAAACACCGCCTCCGGCTATGTGCTCAGAGGGCGGAGGATATTTAAACCGTTAGGAAACATGGCGATCCGTTGATACTTCTTTTTTACGGGACCGGACTGGACGGAGGAACACTCGGCAGAATTGCCGTGGACTAGGTTAGTAAATTGGGGGTTTAGTATCGATGTTACTTGAGTTTAGGCCTTGTTTAATTAGAGTTTCTTTCCGAGCATATCGTTTGAACATAGCTGCTTGTTTTCTGCTTTTTATAGGGGCTTATCACAGCCCTGGTGCACTCGACCATTACGAAGTTTTATCAAGTCGTTGTGCTCTACTGACATTTGGATGCGCTTTGGCATATTTTCTTTAAGTAAGTTCTTTGCCTTAAACCTCATATCGTTGTACAATCTATAGATGCTTTTTGATATCTAAACTGAGTTCAAACTTATGGGGGTCTAATTAATTGATTCCGTCGTAACGTGTTAAACGCTTCTCTAATATTGTAGGGTGATGCTCTTTTCATTTTTTAAATAGATTGCTGCGTCGTGATATAATATCATTACAAATCTCATATATAAGTTACATTTATTTCGAGCGGTTCTGTTTGCTTAAAAATAGTTACATGTACTTAACATGGATAAGACAACACATACCATGTTATTTTGAGCTTATGTTGGGTTCAGAAATATGGCTAAGATTCTGATTCTGTTAGCATGTTATAACAATTAGTAACATTATCATTTTTTTCTTAGAAAATCAAAAAGGTTTTGTCCTAATAAAATCAATCATCTGAACACAGACATCGTTTTTCCATATAAAAACGGGACAACTACCTTTATAGCAGGTCATTTAGAAAGAGACTCAGGGCCCGATTCTGATGCGGGTTGGAAAAGCTTCCCGACCGAGGGCCTGATTCTGATGCGGTTAGGAAGGCCTCCTAACGGCATTTGCTCCTTCCAAATCGGATCGGGAACGTGTCTTCCCGACCGAGGGCCCAATTCTGATGCGGTTAGGAACAGATGTTCCCAGTGAAGTCAATGGGAGTTCAACCAAATCGTATCTGGAAGCATCCGGATGCATCCTACTCCGCCGGTCGGACTTTCCTGATCCGAGTGGAGCGGAAACCATTTCCCAACCGATTCGGTCGGGAAGCTTTTCCAACCCGCATCAGAATCGGGCCCTAAGTAGTAAGGAGCTCTTAAATCATCTTTAATATATTTTAAAAAATTACAAGCAGTAATTTCTTATTTCTTATTCTTTTGATCACAATGCTAGAGATTGTTCTATATAGATTTCGAATCGGTTGATCTGGACATACTTTTCCAGGAACCGCTCGGGGAACAACTGGATTCTTAGGCTGATCTGATATATGGTTTCTTGAATTCTTGATATTTCCCAAATAAGGTGATTTTAACTGTTCGACCATAGAATTGAAATATTTGAGCTTTATAATAAGCTATGTGGGTTTTAATTATCTTCTGATTATATCCTTGTTTATAGGACTTTCTTGAACATTTTCTCTTTTTAAATTTGGTATGCTGCTCCTCAAGTAGAGTAGCGGAAGGACTTAGTATCTGAAGGTAGACATTTCTATCGAATTTCTGCATTTTAAATATGAGTGTCCTCACGGTATGGGTTCATTAATCTCTTGGAAATTGTTTAAATTAGACGGCTATTATTTTTTCTATTCACCTTTTGGGTCTAACTCTTTGGCCTTTCTTTTCTTGTGCACATTGGTGTCTTGCGGTCAGGTAATTCACTTATTCATTTTCCTTTTTTTTCTTCACTTTGCACGATAACACCTGTTTATATTGGCTGTAACACTTATGTATATTTTGAAATTGTTTGCAGCCTTGAAAAAGTTACAGTATGTAACGAAACACGTGTCGGCTGCCATCATCTCTTAACATCGAGGAAATATTATCCTTGTTACTATGTTGGACTGATTTATTTAATTATTGAAATATGATCTCTGATTGTTAAAGTGAAGCACTGTCATCGGACAATTAAAACTTCTTTGTAAATGACTAGAGAAATCACTTGTAATGATTTACTAAGATTATTATACGTTTGTGAGCAGTCTTATGACTAGTTCTAGGATTTTTGTTTACTATCTAAGACTCAAATAAGGACATTAATGAGTGCCGAGGCACAGTGTTTATTTATATTAAGAACACGGAAGCTCTGATGAACGACCGTGTAGTGACATCTTTTGGTAGTGGGATGTCTTTGTGACCTCGAGAGGCACCAAAACTTGGAATTTGTTACTTGTTGAAATATATTTGGTTTTCGATAGGATTGATGTGCTGCTGTATATGCCACCACTGCCGTCTTGTTGTGTCTGTATAAAACATTTCACTGATGTTCTTCTCCTGGCTTCTTTGCTTTTAGGTGCACAAAAAGACAGAGGAGGAGGTGTCATCATCATCACCCGTTGTACTGCCAGACAGAAGTCCTGCTGCACACCACGTCACGTCCACGTGTGACCACAGACATCTCTGCAGCTTGTGCACCTGCGTCCTGCTGACATCTGAAGAAGATGGCCCCAAGAAAGGTACCAGGTCCTCCAGTACCAAGAAAGTTGCCAGTGAGAAGAAGAAGGAACAGCAGAAGGAAGTGGCACTTGCCAAGACTGGTGTGCCGCCCAATGTGTTTTTTTTGGGGAAAAAACTTATGCCTGCAGCAGCGGTGTCTGGCGGGGACCAAGCTGGAAGCAGCACCTCCGCATCAGCGGGCCCCCCCCACCAACCTAGGCCCAAGCCCATGAGTGTGGCAGAGGTAGCCAGTCTACTAACGAGCAGTGATGTTGAAATGTCATTATCGCAAAGTAGTACCCAATCCAAGCACTCGCAGGTGGAAACTCAGCAGATAAGTGGGCAACCACAGCCGCAACCACAGCCGCAGCCGCAACCACAGCCGCAACCGCAGCCCCAACCACAGCCGCAACCACAGCCCCAACCACAGCCGCAACCACAGCCCCAACCACAGCCGCAACCACAGCCGCAACCACATCCGCAACCACAGCCGCAGCCGCAACCACAGCCGCAGCCCCAACCACAGCCGCAGCCCCAACCACAGCCGCAACCACAGCCCCAACCACAGCCACAACCACAGCCCCAACCACAGCCGCAACCACAGCCGCAGCCGCAACCACAGCCGCAACCACAGCCGCAACTGCAACTGCAGTCGCAACCACAGCCGCAACCACAGCCCACAATAGTAGTTGTTCCACCTGAAGTAGGGGCAGTTCAGGAAATCGAGCTTTTTGCAGACGAAGAGGAGCAAGCCACTGTTTCAGAAGATCCATTGTCTTCCATACCCCCAGCAAGGAAAAGGAGGGTTAGTCCATCAACTTCTTCTTCAAGCCCCGCTTCTGATGATCTAGATTCCACTTGGAAGCCACCAGCTTAGTCTGAGAGTGATGCACGCCACAAGACAAGGCTAGTGAAAAGGAAGGTTTCAGAAAGCCTTAGAGTTATGGAGGTAGATGTAGACGAGGGGGGTGATGATGATGAAGAGCCAGTCATCATGAACATCACTCCCGGGCCAGAGGAGATGGAGACCAACATTATTAGACTATCCAAAATCGCTGCGAGGGATGTAGCACGGATACCACCAACACAGGTAACACCAACACAACCTCCAGCTTCCAAATTTGCCTTTGCAAAGGCCCGGCAGGGACCTACATCCAGCTCAACCACCACCTCAGTAGGTAGTGGTAATGTAACTGCACAGAGTCAAATTCCAGGCACACCCTCCAGTTCATCTGGTATTGAAAGTGGCACCTCCAGCAGCACCAGAAAGTTCTCCTCCCCAGTTTGGGACTTCTTTTCGGTTAGCAGTAAGGAGGAGAACATTGCTATATGCTCAATTTGTCGGCAGGCTGTTAGGCGGGGTAAGCTTGGTACAAACTATGGTACCGGAGGACAAACAAGTAATCTCAAAAAACATCACAGTATCAAGTGGGAGGCTCACCTACTTCACTTAGAAAAAAGTAAAACTGGACCCATTGCTGTTGTTGGGGATGAAGAAGTAGGGGAAGATATGATCGCGGTGGAAGGTCAACAAGAGGGAGTCATTTCTAGCCCTATCCCCAGCAGTGTAGTGGTACCGCCCACATCCTCAGCAACATCTCAGTGGCATCGTAGTAAGAGTGAGCCTGAGACACCAAGGCAACCGAGTACTGCAATGAGAAAAAGTGCGTCGTCGTTGAGCCTAACTGGGTTCAAGAAGACAGCTGCATCACAAAGGAAAATATTCCAGCCTACCATTGACAGCATGCTTAGGTCGGAGGGGCAGTACCAACGCAACCACCCAACGGCACGGTTGTACAATGCGAAGCTGGCTAAAATGTTAGCGCTGGACCTTCTCCCTTTTTCATTTGTGGAAGGGGTGGGTTTCCTTGAATTTGTGTCAGCCATCTGCCCTAAATGGAAGGTTCCCAGCCGGTCCTATTTCGCCAGAGTTGCTGTTCCAGCACTACATCACGATGTGCTGGAATTGGTTGGACAAGCTTTGCAGCAGAGTGCTGTTCACAAAATCCACCTGACAACAGACATGTGGACCAGTTGCCAAGCCACTGATTACATGTGCATCACTGCACACTGGGTCTCTTTTGTGGGGGTTAGAGAAAAGCTATCTGAAGTAGGTGCTGTTGACACAGCTGAGATTTTTAATGCTACTCGGAAACATGCAACTGTAGCCATGTTCGCCATGGAGAAATCTCATACTGCTGCAAACATTTTGGAAGAGTTTAACAGCAAGGTCTTTGAATGGCTGCGCCCAAGAGGGCTTAACATTGGTTTTGTTGCCACGGATAATGGCAGTAATGTACTTAAGGCCATGGAGGTTGGTGCCTATTTCAGGGTCCCGTGTTTGGCGCACTGCATTAACATTATAGTTCAAGACTTTCTGAAAAAAGAACCCATAGTCAGCAACTTACTGACCACCTGCCGCAGAATATGCACTCATTTCAGTCATTCTTTTAAAGCCCGGAAGGAGCTGAGGATCATTCAACGTGACTATAGAATGCCAGTCAAAGCACTCATCCAGGAGGTGGCAACACGTTGGAACTCAACGTATTACATGCTTGACCGTCTGTTTGAGCAGTACAGACCAATCAATGAATATGTAATGCGAAGGGCGGATGCTACTGTGAAAGGCATGACCCTTCAGATGGACCAATGGTGCCTAGTTAAATGCCTGACAGAGATGCTTCTTCCTTTCCAGGTCTTCACACGTGAAGTCAGCAAGGAGGACTGTACTATGGGCCAAGCTATCCCATTGTTGCACATGCTAGAGCAACAGCTGAAGGAGGTGTCTTAAGCGTACATAAGTGTGGAGGAAAAAAAAGAAGCATATAAGTTGGTGGAGAGCTTATCATGTCGCTTAACTGAAAATGCAAGGGTGCAAACTAAGATTTTGTCACAAGAACATTACATTTGTGCCACAATTCTGGATCCACAGTACAAATCGGCACTGAACAGTAAGACATTACTCCCTTTTTCAGAAGTGGATGTTGCCCGGTACAAAACTTGGATAGCTGAGGCAGGCAGTAAATTGGAAAATGAACGGCTAGTAATTAAAGGCCCGCTACTCAAAGCCACAACAAGTACTGCAGCAGGGCATCCGGCGTCAAGTTCAACTTCAGAGCCTGAGGGCAGTGCATTTGGTTCACAGCTGTCACCAACACCAACACTATCGACAACAGCAAGAACCGGATCATCAGCCCCAGTAAAAATGGCACAGGATTGGTATTTACAGCAAGGACTTGCTAAGTCCAGTGCTGATGCAAAGACAAAAGAGGCTGAACAAAGTGTAGCACCCCTGAACATTGACCGGATGGTCCAGGCCTACCTGGATGACCCAACAGAGGTCTACATTGATCAAACCCATTGCGGTATTGGTATAGCAAAAGGGGCCAATGGCCAGTGCTCACCTGGCTGGCGATAAACTATCTGGCTTGCCCTGTCGCAAGTGTCTCTTCTGAACGTGTTTTCAGTGTTGCTGGTTCCATTGTAACAGTGAAAAGGACCAGTCTCTCACCCAAAAACGTGGAGAGGTTAACCATGATCAAAATGATTCAGCAATTTATACCACCGAATTACACAATACATGAATCAACGCAGGAAGATGAGGACAGCGGCTCAGGTGACGGAAGTAGCGTGTTAGATGCTGATTACCTACTTCTGGTTGAACCTCCAGAGTTTGAGGACGAGCTATACTTCCCTGACAACTAGGCTTCCACTTCTTACTGTCGTCCTCCCTTATTTACTTTTATTTGTGTGTCTGTCTTTCTGGTTGGAAACTTCAAATCACAACAAATCCATCACCACCGTCTTCGTCTTTTATTGCCATATATGAGTTTCAGCTGTCTGCATTTCAGTCCACTCCTCCGAGTCCTGCTCCTCCATCCTCCTGAATCGCCCTAAATCTATTGCCCTCAATCCAGATGATGATTGGATGTAGCATAATCGAAGAAAAAAGAAAATCTTGCCTCGTTGAGTCTCTTCAAAAGAAGTGGAACATGATGATGACTACTATAGCTATCCTCCTTTCCGAGCCGAGAGAGACTGCCCATTAACTGAAGATGAGAAGGAACAGGTAATGAATGATGACATGCATTGGACGCTGACTGAGTGATTTGTGTTGTTGTTGTTTGTAGTGCATGAAGTTAATTCATTGTGTACTATTATCTAATCTACACACTAAAAGTAACTCAATGCAATGTTTGTTTCCATTCTTGTTTTTTAATAACAAATTTGTACTTCTACTGCAGGCCGATCCATTGCATTTTGAATATGGAAAGGGGACTCAATCTGTACACTGCACACTGAGTTGGACAACACACCATGATGATGACCACAGTGACATAATATCTTCGCAGTCACTCAGTAGGATCCGAGATCATTGATGGAATAACTCAGGGCGTTTCATGAGTGGCATAAAAGGTAAACAAGTCAACAACAACCACTGCAGACCTACATGTCTGTGTAGTGGTGGAGTCGAGTGTGGTGGTATGACTGACAGCGGTGCATTGATTTAGTCACTTAATTTGTAAAATGCTATGTTGCTGTATATCTGCTTTGTCTGCCTCTGTCAAAAAATGTACGCTAAATGGAGGATGGGTCACGGGTGCCGTGGGCCTGCTCTGTCCTGTTGTTGTTGGAGGTTAATGCTGGAAACAGACTAGAGTAGACATGATGTATCCATGCCGCCTCTGAAAGTGTTCTTGTTGCACTCCACCGTAATTTATGCATTTTTTTCTACTTGATTTTTCAATATCCCTTTTGTTTTTCCATCTACAATTACAGGCCGGCCCTTACCCTGTGCTATACTGGGAAAAACAACTCACACTTACCTTACCAATGAATCTACATCTGCCAGGCAGGCAGTGGCGTCACCCAAGATTGATGGCCGGAGCGTCCATGGAAGGGAGGACCAAGAGGAATGCCGAGATGCAACTCCCCATTTTGACCAGGATAACATACAGTAACAGTATCAACTTTCATCATCTTTTAAATAATTTGATTCATTTTTTGTCTTCAATCATTACTACTGTGTGTTGTTGTTATTATTATGTTTGCTCTCTGCTTATAATTCAATTCATCCCTACAGCTATTTTTGAATTTTCTTTGCTATCTTTAATAGTAAGCCCGGGCCGGTACAACAGAACAGAAACTGTATGTAATTCGGGTCTCTCGGAGGGCAGACAGGCAAGGCAAATTGCATAATATACTGCTGCCCTGTACTGTCTAATTGTCTAGTAGTAGTTAGTAAGTACTACTTATCATTAACCATCAAGTTATCATCATCATGCATGCATTTCCTTTTTCTCCCTTAACAGATTTATGGATATGGTCGTCTGCCAAGATTGTGTTTTGTTGTTGTCCATGCGTACTGTTTTTCTTTGTCAAACCTTTCCCCAAACCCCCCTTCCCAACCATTCATCAAACCCTAACCCTCTTCCCCCGGGCTGTGTGACTTATTGAGGTGTGACTAAATTAAATGTACACCAATAATTTATCACACGCTTGCTGGGGCGGTGGTGGCAAAAGCAACACTAATTCAATTTCAAGGCAGGGCGAGGATCTTCTTCTGCTTGCCCACCCATGAGCAGTATATTTGCGAGATAATTTTTTTACCAAAGGAACCTAATCCATCAGCATTAATTGCCGGCATCGATTGGATTTGTTGTCATCCTCCTACACAGCACTAACGGTTACGCTTGTGTCGAGTGTACTGTAGGCCTAGTCGAGTGACTCGACACAGCTAGAGTTTGTAACTCTATGTACTAGGCTATCCCCGCCACCATTATGTTTTATTGTATTTTGGCATATTATTGTTTGGCAGTAAGTTCTGTACTGTACTTCGTTCTACTACTCCTCCCACAGTCTCTCTCAGGCGACTGACTGTCTCATTTTCTTTTTTTTGCAAATGCTACTGCCAGGGTCTACTACTACTACCACCACAACCATGGCATGTTGGGAAAGAAAACCATCATCACCATGCAGCCATCGCCGTGCCTAAGTTAAACATCAAGCACAGGTAAGAGAAGAAGTTTGGGGGAGGCATAATTAATAATGGAAATTTTTTCATTAATTCTATTTCACACACCCCTTTGAGTCCAGTTGCAGAATGCATAGACTAGGAGGAGAGACTGACAGTACTAGTAGGACAAGTCCCTCAGTGAGGGGTACCGCATCTATCTGTTTGTGTCTTACTAAGTCAGCCAATTATTTAAATCAAACACTGGCTGTGGCCCTGCACCAGCAAGGAAACAGTGTGACGTAAAACAGTAACCCCACCCACAAAACATTAACAACATCGTATGTAAAGTATAAATATATAATTTAATCCCCTAACAAAAATAAACTATGTAAAAAATCCCACAACAACACCTGACCCACCCCTCTCCCTAACCCCAACCAATGTCCATTGTCCGGAACGAAAAAGTCCAACAAATTAAATGTCCAATTGTCCAAAAGTGAAAACCCCAACGCCCGATTCCCACCCACCAAAATAAGCAATAAAAAAGGGGCAATCAACAGGGTCTGTTCATCGGCGGGCTCGCCTCTCCAGGACACGAATACGCTCCTCTAGGCGGGCCACGCGGCGCTTCAATGCGCGGCAATTGCATCCACAGGGGGGGGCAGCAGTGCTATTAAATGAAGTGCGGCGGCGGGCGGCTGCCAGACGGTGGCGCCGTAACACTGGAGGGGGTGGCTGGGGCCCGGGGCATTGGAGGAGGCTGCAGCTGCTGCCGCCTCCTCCTCCTCCAGAACCACCAGCCGCCGGTATTCCGTTTGTATGGCCTCCAGCTTCCGGCGCCGGGCCTTGGCTGCCAACTCCTTCCTGTCTGCTTTCACTTTGGAAGGAGTAGCTATATCAAGAAGAAAAAACAAGACTATTGTAAAATATACTCTTAGCAAAGCAGTAAGACAAATTAATTCTACACATAGTGGCACAGTAGCACTAGCAAGCACAGTACATAACATTTGTGGTATGTATCTATCCTCCCACTACCTCGGCCTCTAACATTTGTGGGAGTTTCAGGCATTCCACCACCCATGCATCTGATTCCTATCAGCCACCTATGCATGCATCCCACGTATCCTTCTCTGCCAGTCATAAATATTAAATCTCGCCCGTCCTTCCTCCTTCCACCCTTCTTTCCCTTTTCGTTCAACCCATCCATCAAGGTCATCTGATCTGACTTTTAGTCTTCTCCATAAAACTTTCACAGCTGAGTTGAAGTCAGATAGAAGAGGCCATTGGTTACTCAACAGTACACTCCCGCCGCTAATGCTATTGCTAATGCTAAGTAAAGGGTGTCTTCTTCAACCGTTCACAACAACTTCTTACTTAATAAGTCTCAACAGTACAGTATACATTACACCCTTGCAGCGAGTGTAATGTCAATAAGTAAGGATTAGGAATATAACTTACCACCGCCCGCCACTGCTGCTGGCTCACCCCCTGCAGCTCCTCCTGCAACTGCCGCATCTCCTCCTGCACCCTCAGCGGCCGCGTCACCTTCGCCGCTGGCCCCGGTACTGGTGGTCGGTAGTACGCCTAGAAAAAACATTACACATTTTTTAGATGCCATATACACCTCCCCTATTTTTCACTAGCAAGATTGAAAAAAAAGTTAATACATACATAATACATATACAACATACATCACTAGTACAAATCAGGTAGTAGAGTAGACACTAGTAGTGTTATATGGTCCCTAGGGTCATTCTAGTCTTTGCTAAGTTACCCTGAGCCATGCAACCATTTTAGCTTTGTGTCTTTTATTTTTGCGCAAGTTACCTCGCAGCTTGTTGTGTAAGACGCCTTTGAGCCCACATGAGCTCATACTGCTACTGTCTGAGCGCTGCGTACAAGGTCGAAAAACAAGCCACTTTGTTATGGAGTTCTGGTGTTAGTCCATATTGCTTATCCATAAAAATACTACACTTTTTGGCACGACTGAGAAATGCTTGCACTATACTAACGCGCACCATTTTTCTCATAACAGACGGAAGATTCCCTTCTACGAACCAGAGCTTTGCAGAGCTTATGATGTAACCAGTACTAGGTTCTTCTAAGGTGAGGGGTCCCCAGAATTCGCTCAGAGATCTTCATTTATAATTTTATATAAACTATATTCCTACCAAGGGGAGGGTGGTTCTTCCACCACTGTTCAGTTATCATGATTTCGCCTTTTGTCTTCTATGGACTTGTAGTTGTAAGTGTAACTAAGTGTAACAATGTTTAGTGTTTTAATCTTATGCATTTTGCTGTTGCTGCTGCATTATAGAACAACGTACAGAGCTTGTCAGTTGAAAATAAACCTTTTGAACTTACATAGACTCGGTGGTATTTGGTGTGGACTTACACGAGTGAGTGAGCGAAAGGGTGTGCATTGCTTCCGCGACTGAGAGGTCGGGAGTGTTATGTTCTGGGTTGTCTACTCATTGGGTATCTTGGGGGGGTTCGGAGAGCTAATGAGACACTATAACTAGTCGGTCAGGGGATTGTGGTGGCTTCTGATTGAGGTGTGAGGAAGGTCCAACCTCCCATCACCAACGTCCTATTTTCTTGTGCAAAGTTCTGTATGTGCAGAATCCCTACAACAGTAGTAGTATGTCCTATCCTATCAAAAATAGTAAAATCTGGTTGGGCATTTTGTTGGTGGGAATTGTCGAAAAGCCTCAAGATTAAGAAGACTAGAAGTAGTAGAAGAGGACAACCCAAAGGACTGGACTCAATGGCTAGAGCTATTGGTGAATCTGAGTTTTATTTAAAACCTTTTAAATAAAGAGTGGCCAACTGGGCAAGCTTAGCTACAGACAGACTAATAGTAGTAGTACAGAGAGTCATAGCAGACGCAGTTAGAGGCAGGGATAACAAGAATTTAGAAACAGATAGTCTAGATCGAAGAAGAATTTGTAAAAAATAGAATTAGGAAACCGAAATAATAGTTCGGAAAAAATAAGGTGCAGGAAAAGTTAGGGAAATATAATTATTAATATTAACCACTGGAGGACTTACTGGGGCCAGCAGCAGAGCCCTCGGTAGAGGAGTGGTCCTTGCCCTGGGAGGCATGTTGTTCTTCTGGTTCCGCCGACTCAGACCCCGTCTTCTTGCCCCTGGGTGCTGATCATGTAAGATTTCATAAAGAAAGAGACAAAAATTAAAGTTTGGTGTGAAACAAATAAAATATTTTAAAATACGCTCCAAAAACATTTTTGTGAACAACAATTGCAATAAAATTGACCTATCTAATCTGATCGACTAGTAGTATTGCGAGATTCACGGACCGTCTAGTAAGCCTAAGTACCACCTGACCTAGCCCACCTATTCCAGACGGGCCAATTGTTCACTAAGTCTGCATTTCCATTTATTTTAGTCCTCAAAAATGCATAGATGGAGGACACATGCATACATTTTTGCATACACCAAATTGTTGGTTGGTTGCTGCTGATGTTCTGCTAGTGATGATATAAGCCTATTAACACTCACTAAACAAACTACAAAAGGTTCTACTAAGGACTGGGGTAAGCAGCACTCAGCAGCACGTGACGTGACAGAGGATGCGTCACGCACACCACTTAAAAATTACCAACTAATACTAATAAGTAACTAAACCTATCAATCCACCACTATCCCTTCTTAGTGGCAGGAGGACAAAGGAAGGACTAGAGTCTCTCTAGCATTACCTAACTTAAGTTCTCTAAAGTAAACTCTTACATAATCAGGCCAAGCGAGCGCAAAGTTGCAAACAAGTAAGATTAGTAGCGCTGAGCACTTGTGTCATAACAATCACAGAAGATTTTTAAACATAATTTACCTGCAATGTGAGCAGCAGCATTCTTGCTGGTCGAAAAAAAAAAAATATTCGCAATATATAACACAGAGCAAAAGAACACAAAGTAGTAATATTAAATAGCTACTCACCAAGCCCCGGGACCTCCACTCCTAGCAGGTCCAGCAGGTCCTGCTCCCGGTCCAGAATATCGGACCACCGGTGCGTCAGCTGGTTATTGGTGCGCCGGACACCAGAGCAGCAAAACACTGCCCGACGCACCTTGCCCCACCGCTGCCGATGCTCCCGGAGCCCGTACCCGGACCCAGGCCTGCCGCCTGCTGCCAGGGTTAAGGGGAGGTGGCGCTGCACAAATAAAACCAGTGCAGCCACCTCCGCCTCACCAAATAAGGCCTATGCCTGCACCCCTTTTTGGCACCGCCTTCCGCAAGGAAGGCGGTCGCGGCTCTGGCTACGGCTACGAGCCCTGTGGCCCTTTGCCATGGTTCTGGGTAGGCGGGGGGCGGAAAAGAAAAGGTAGGAATTAAAAAAGTAAGTAAAAGAAATGAAAAAGCAGGTAATAGAAAAAGAGTGAAAAAGTAGTGAAAAACACACAAAAAGTAGAAAAAAACTCAAAATATAGAATCAGGAAAATAGAGAGATAGATAATAAATAAAAAAGATCAAAAAAAAGTTTCCAGAAACAAAGGATTGAAAAGATAGAGGGAGGATTGAAAAGCAGGCCCAGAACCATAGCAATAGAGTGAAAAACAAGATGGCCGCGCCCATTGCGACCGCATGGGCAAGTTCGCGCGATATTTCCCCCCGAGCGCACAAAAAGCATCGCGAACACGTAATACGCGTTCCCGAACAGGAAATACTTATTGCGAACGGGCGGGAGCATGCAATACGCGACCCGGAACAGGAAATAAGCATCGCGAGCGGGCGGGTGCATGCAATACGTGACCCGGAACAGGAAATAACCATCGCAAGCGGGCGGGACAAGTGAAAAACAAGATGGCCGCGCCCATTAGCGACCGCATGGGCAAGTTAGCAATATATTTCCCCGCGAGCATGCAAAAACACATCGCGAACGGGCGGGACAAGCAATTCCGCGTCTTTGCGGAATTTCTGCGTGCTCGCGGAGATTTTTAACAATTTCGCAGAGATTTGCGTAACGCGATTACGCAAATTCCGCCCACCCCTACCCTAGATAAGCCAACGCCAACTTATGACTCGCAGTGTGCCTGCACCAAATACCCCCAACAAGAAGAATCTCAGAGGACCTGTGCTGCCTCTGACTTTAACACACCATGGACCAGAGGAAGGCGCAAACTATGAGGTTGAAGACTGCACACCGGCGGTTGGAGATCCTGAGTGCGCTTCACCTCATATAATGCTAACACCTCAACAGGACATTGCCTGTCAAATTGACTAACAGGTTTGGGTAGGACTATGGTGATATCATTGCAACCGGCTTAAAAGAACTGCCTAGTCAAAGCGTACACCCTGAAAGACAGGTCACACAACTCCTAATCTTTTAAATGTATCCACTTTAGGTTTGGTACTGTGATATATTTCTTTTATATAAGACACCTACACAGTTGTTGGTTGATGATGGTATCTGTATACTACCTAGTTTAAATTGCCTGTGTTAGGTGGTGGCACAATTCCAGTTAAAAACCTGTAAACTTTCATGGTATTTTCTGGGTGATACTAGGGGTGATCATGGTGGAGGTTTGCTAATTCACTGTATGGTGGCCCTGTCGCTGAATACACACAAAATATTGTATATATGAGTTTTTTCAAGGATCTTTTGACTTATATTTGCCATGTATGAACCTTTGTAATTTGTATTACTCTTCATTGTTTTTGATGAAGGTGTGCCTTGAAACCCCCTGCCATATTTGTCTTATATATATTTATCTTTTTGATTTATTGGAATCCCAGTGTGCCCTGAAGAAGGTGTATGACTACTCTTAATCTCACACCGAAACACGCGTCGGCACTGTTTTGGAGAATTAATGAAGTCACCCATTCTGTTCATTAAAGGAGACAAACTGTTGAATTATGTACCCAAACATTGAGAAGGGGCTTATTGCTTTTTACAATGTGTCTGTTCATATTACAAAATAAGTAATTTATTGAAAATTGTATCTCAAACTAGTCAACATTAGGTGACTCACTAGGACCTGGAATCCTTGTCATTTTTTGTATTGTTTTTAATATGTTTTTGAGAGAGACCCAAATGCAGTTTACGGGTGTATGAGTATGAATGAAAGACTAGGATGAGCGGTTTGCGTTCTAATGTTTTGTGAGTAAGTGAGGGAAGGGGTCTTTTGAGTAATGGGAGAATGTTTCAAAAGATTTGTAATATATTGTAAAAATCATGACTCAAAGAAAATATTCATTTGAAAAGAGAAAAAGACAAAAAATATGGTTGTGAAAATCAATAAAATCAGTTTTGTAATATAAGCATGATTGTACATTATGTTATTTGGGTCGACATTAATGTATTTTGATATATTAAACTTTGAGATTTATGAGAGATTTGGAAAAGGATTGTGGGGTAAGCGGAATTTAGTTTTGAGTTGGTAAGTTTATTATTCCCCTGGTCTGCTACCCCCATTTGGTACACAAGGGCCCTCTGGTTGTGTTTTTTTTTACTCAGTCAAAAGGTAGGCCCTGATTATGAAGCGCACAAGTAAATACAACTATAACGGTTTAGGAGGTAATATCATTATTGGCAGCCCTTTCCGCCATACTTACCTTCCACCTTGGCAATATGGGAATGGCTCACGGAAACATCATCTTCATCGGTGAGTGTACAACTTTCTCAGGCAGCTAAACTTTGTCTTCTGAATTATCTAGAAATGCCCAGTATTACCAGGATATCTCCTGCTATTAGCACTGCATCTCCCAGTAGAGAAGTTTTTATTATAGTGTGGTTCAGAAAAACGCTGATAACACAATTACCAGATATGTTTCCCATTCTGCACAGCTGCAGGAAACTGTATAATATACAGAGCCATAGTGTCTGTCACATTATCTGAAATGTAGTCACATCCAGGAGTCTAACATGGTCCCTGTTGGATCTGACATCCTTGGCATGGTTTTCCTCCAAGTTTTTGTCTTCCAGGCTCCTGTTTTGCTGACTTTGTTTTGACTGGCTTTAGGACTCTGCACACTTTACCACTCCTAGCCAGTGCTAAAGTGCTTGTTCTCTCTTCTTTAAACATGGTGAAATTGGCTTATACCCAATTGGCACATGTAATTGCCTTGTAAGTCTCTAGTAAACGGGTACAACCTGTACCCAGGGCGTGTAAATTATTTGCTAATAGTGGGCCTGCAGCATTGATTGTGCCACTCACCTATTTAGCCCCTTTAAACATGTCTCAGGCCTGCCATTGCAGCGTGTGTGTGCAGTTTAAACTGCCATTTTGACCTGGCAAAATAAACCTTTTGCAAACACAACAAGATGATGGACGGAGTGCTGAAACGTTCCAAACACTCACCCCAAGCCAAGGGTTAAATTCATCGCTCTTTTGCTCACCATGCCACCCCAGTTTGGACCTAGCCATATGCAAATCAGTTTTGACCCTTCTCCCCATGGGAACAGTCTAGCCCGAACTTTCAGGCCAGGTCCTCCCTGGACTGGAAACAAGCATCCTGGGAGTTACTTTTGGGGTATCACCCCTCATCAGACTGGCAGGCTTTGGAACATCCTTAACCCTGTCGTGAGATTTGAGCTCAGTCACCAGTGGTTCAGGAAACCCCTGAATAAGTTGCTGTTTAGACTTGCTTCAAGCATATTGGACTTGGTTTCCTACCCACCACAATGGATTCCAGCTTCTTTTCCTTTCACAAATCTGTTTTTGTGATTATTTCCCTACTCTGAGTAGTAGGGACTCACTCATAGGGTGCACGAGGTCACCGACTCACCGTCTGGCTCTGCACTTAATTGTGATGTTACAGTTTTTACATGTGAACAAACAATCTCACAAATCATTTGTTTATATGTAATCCTACAATATCACTTTGGCAGCAGAAGAGTGCTCCAGTGGCTGTATTGCGCATGAGTCTGGCAGTGGCTGAACCAGTCTCACACAGTCACAACACATAGCTGACATGGTTCACTAGTCTCAGGCAGTGCAGCATGACAGATAATGGAGCTTCAGAGCTGGCCAGTCCTGCATCTGTTTACCCTATCAAAAGCCGAAGTAGAGAAGGAGGATCTATCTCAGACTCTATGCCAGTTTCTGATTGGATAGAAGCTTGTGGATTTGACTCTAGTATGCTGTTTGCCAGAGCTGGGAGTTGGACATCGTGGGCCGTGGAGATGATAAGCATGCAAGTTCACTTCGAAGATGCCCTAGGTAAGGTTAGTTCACAACGGGGGCGGCTCCTCCGTTATGGCGGAGGAGTGTCGCCCCACTAGGTGGCAGCAAAGTTAAACGTATGAAAAATAAAATGATAATTAATCAATTTTATTATCATTTTATTTTTCTTCTTACCTGCAGGCGAGCCGCACCACAGGGCGGGGCGGACCATACACTCTATGTGCAACAGTGGGGAGGAGGGGTGATGGGCACTACTAAGTGTGCATGACTGTTTGGCTGGCCATCTTAGACCGGCCAAACAGACATGCGCACTTAGTATTTCTCTACCCGACTGTGTTGTACAGGCAGGTGGAGAAAAGCCACAAGCTCGCAGGCACTGTTTGAGTGGCAAATCAGGCCACTCAGACCAATCCCAGTGCTTCTCTCATGCTGGGAATAGCATTCCCAGCATGAGAGAAGCGCTGGAATTGGCATCTGGGAGCCTGTGCAGTGTGCGCCAGCTTGGGACTGTACCAGGATTGGGAGAGAAGCAATGTGGCGACCGCAGCAGCAGGTACATAAAGTTTTATATTTTTTTGTGTGCTTATTTTTGTATTTTTCTTCCCCCTCCCCCCGCCCTACTGCTTTAAATCCAGAGCAGCCACCACTGGTTGACAACACGTTCCAGCTTCATGTGAGGGTTTGTTTGTGTGTCTGCATACATGAGAGTGGGAGTACAAGTACGTTTGTTCATATGCTTGAGAGACTTCTTAAAGTGCATATGTCTGTGAGTGGAAATTGAAAGCCTGCATCAGAGAAATCTTGCTGCCTTCAGTTTTAACAAATTTGGGCCTGGTGTATATTCCACAGTGCAGGACGAGCAGAACAAGAAAAGACAGAGAAAAGCAATTAGAAGAAGACAACATAAGGAGAGTGAAAGCTACCCTAGACACCAAATTAGTGGCTACTATGATATTAGCCAGCAGATATTTTAACTGCTGCAACTTACCTCATAACATCACCTTAAACACGATAGAACTTGAGCCAAGTAAATGCAAGTCCTTAGTCCAGCGGCAGCTTTTCTGCTATGCCAGAGGAGTGCCCCCCCCCCCTTCCTGCCATCATCCCAAAAAAATAAAAATAAAATGATAAGAAAACCTTGTTTATTATCGTTTTATTTTTGCTCTGGGGGTGAGGCCAGGGGAATGACAGGCTGGTGGAGGAGTTTATTTATTTATTTTATTTTATTTCTGTGTTTTATAGAGCGCGAACTTGACCCGTTAGGGTATCAGAGCGCTTTACAGGAAAACATAGCATTGCATAGACAGGCTTAGAATCACACGGTAACGGATCGAGTGAGGGGGGGGGCAGGATACATACGAGAGAGTGTTTTGCACTGCTATTCAGTGTGCATGATGGTCTGGCCAGCCATCTCAGGCCAGCCATCCGTCATGCGCACTGAAGCTCTCTCCAGCCTCAGCTGCATTGCTGGGGCTGGAGAGAGCAGGCACAGGATCCCAGCCTAACTGGGAGCGCAAATCCTCAGCGCTCAGG
This sequence comes from Calotriton arnoldi, assembly GCA_963921515.1. Taxonomy (NCBI): domain Eukaryota; kingdom Metazoa; phylum Chordata; class Amphibia; order Caudata; family Salamandridae; genus Calotriton; species Calotriton arnoldi. Next base: position 1,831,293 of record CAWUFW010000919.1, on the reverse strand, counting down.
CCAATCCGGACGCTGCTTTCAGCAGCATGAAAGCAGCATCAGATTTGGTTGCAGTGCACTCTGGGAGCTTGTGTCCGCAGAAGAGAGGGGCGCAATGCAGCAGTTAAGTGTTTTTAATTTTTTTTTGTATGTTTCTGTCATCCTTCTGTCTGTCCCCGTCCCCACTGACCGCCTCTCCACTCTATCCACACACCGGCCGCTACTGCCTTAGTTCACTACAAAAAGTCATGGGGATGGCTAGCGCCACACCAACAAATAAATCAAAATGAAAATGTAGCTTAATCAGAATCTCAAAGCTCTAACCAGTAACTAACAACTTCAGTTACAAAAGTACTTAAAAGTAATGCTAGCGGACTTAAAAGGCAGACGGATTGCTTTGTTCGATTTAGGCAAAGGAGGCTTTTTGACCATTTTAATGAGGCCAGCACACATTAGTTTTTGAACTGCATGTTTATTTAGAGCTGCAGTTGTTTGTTGTTCTTTAAATGGAGTGCATTCAGTATCAATGCGCTTCGGGAGAGGGGCCATGATGCAGGCCTACCAGGGTCAGCCTTGATGCCTCTCCACTTGAGGAAATCGCCACATACAGCTGCGGGCATCTTGCACTCTTTCCTTGAGGAAGCTGACCTCTGAAGCCTGAGCACTGATGCTGGTGAGTGCACAACAAAAGAGCATTTATCCGGCACTTCAGACCCCTGCTGCGAACCTCTTCACCCCTTTCAAGAGCCCCAGACTGCAGGCACTCGTTTTCAGCAGAAATAGATCATTTTTGAAGTCCTCATCTTCTGATCTCTTGTAGACTGCTTTGGTGATGTGGCAGAGAACATGCTTTAATTACCCAGCTGTTGGTTTCCATCTTTAAAGCACAGGGCAGGTCATGTTGCCCTTCACCCAGTGGAGGAGGCGGTGGGGTGCAGTGTGGAACAAGGTAGCATCATGGGGTACCCTCCTCACAGCACATGACAATACCACCTTAATAAAGTGGGGAGGGTGCAAGAAGGGAGTTAACGTTCAGCCCTGCTGAGAGTATACTTATTATATAAAAGTCCAATAGGAGCGTGCCTATTTGGCAAATTATATTTGTGCACACTTTGGGAAGTTGTGACGTGTATACATGTGTATATGTATACATGTGTACATCATCAGGTGCCTGAGTGTACACCACAACATATCCAGAGCGTGGAAAGTGAACACTATGGAGGGATAAAGAGACCTGCTCTTCTAAGAGCGTTACATGTGAAGATTTAAATCTGCTTTAGAAATGTGTTAGCGATGTCTGTGTATTTCATATTACACTCACTTAGGTAATGCTACCGATGCGATTTTGTACACCATTCCTTGTTATTTTTGTGTCCTCAAAGAGAAAGACATTTGTCTGTGGGTTGGAATCAAAATATATAGATAGACACAATTATTGACTCCTATTTCTTCTAGGTTGGCAGAAGATTAAATGTTGACACTGTTTCTGTAGATGTTTGTTAGGTAGTTTTCTTCCTAAAGTTGTGTCACAACACCCAGTGGGTGTTTGTCTGGCACACCATATCAGTATGCAAATATAAACATTAGCACACCCTCAATACTTCCGGAATTTGTTAGCACTGTTTTCTTCAAAATGTTCTCGCAGGAGAGCTCTTTCAAACCTTCCTAAAGGAGTGTAGGATTGCTCACTTTGCTTGCTCACTCAGTCAAAACTCAAAATCAAAGAAAGTGTTTGCGGCCTGCCACTTTCAAAGTTCATTAGCCATCACTGGCTCTAGAGAAACCGATAGGAGACATGTTTCACTTTAAAAAACCTGGAAAACAAAATGAACAAATAATTAAATAAATAAATAAATAGACAGATAGATGGATGGATGGATAGATAGACTGATAAGTAAATAAATGTCTGTATGTATAGCGTGATATGCACTCATAAGAGTGCCCAGGACAAGAACAAAGCTCTGAAAAGAGTTCTATCTGAAAATAGCACCCGCAGACATATTAGCTTGAGTAGGATTAGGGGGCCACGCCATGTAGTAAAGAGCTGCACTATATAATGGCTGCAGGCTCAATATAAGGTCTTTATGTGTACTATTTTAAAACAGACTGAATGGGTATGCACTCTTTCTCATGCAGACCTTTTAATCATGCTGCCGTTCATGCCAGTACAGTATTTAAAAGGTATTACTGGAAATCCTAGGGGCACAGGGAAAGTGTATTGTTTGACTTCCACAGTCAGATTGGCGTGTCCCCCCTGAGTGCCAGCTTTGTTCTGTATGTCTATTTTGACTCAATTACAGTCGGAGAACATAAGCTGTTCCAGGAAATGAGATAGGCAAGGCTATGTGAAGGAGTCAGGGCAGCTCAATCTTAATTCTCAGACAGCAACTGTGCTCATGAAAGTTTATAGGCCCTCGCGTCAGCCATAGCCTGGCTGGTCCTGCGGAGTGAAGTGCGGGCATGTGCACATTTGTAACTTGAACTAAATAGTCTGCAGGAGTCGGACGATTCCACCCTTCACAAAGAAAGGGGAGATAGTCTGAATTCACCAGAGGCAATGTTTTTGCAATCTGGGCCCAGGGGCGTAGCTTCCATTAGTGCAGCAGGTGCTGTGGCAACGGGGCCCAGATGCTTTGAGGGCCCCACTGAGCCCTGAGTATTGCTACATTTCACAGTTCAAACAGCAGACAGGGTGTTCTTTCCCGTGCCTGCATTAGAGCCTATTTCACATTGGCTACGCCAATGCCTGGGCTGCCGCTAACCCTAAGTGACAGCGGGTATAACAATGGCCGCCGCCTGACAAGCGGCGTACTTTCCATTCCCACAACAAGGAAAGAGAAAGTTGTTACTTGTTAGAGAACAATAATCCCATGGCTTCAGGGCTGTGTTCACCGCCCTGCACAGCATCAGAAAAATTCCTGCTGAAGTGCAGGGCCCCTTTTTTGCAGGTTTTTAAAAATGTCGCACTTCAACAATCTATAAAACTTTTTTAAAAATCCAAGTTATATTATATATATCATGCTAGCTCTGTGAGGTAGATAATAGGAGATCCAGGTGAGCATTATACCATCAATGCTGATTTCTTAGAGTCTGCGAAATAAAAGGTTTAATAACGAACTGTGTTCAAAGTAATACTTCTGCTAAGCAGCTTTTGACATCTTTTTAATTCATCCAATATAGCAATCATTACTGATCCTGTGCTCAGGAATCCTATCTTGGGCTCTGAGAGTTAAAATTTGCCCTGTAGTAGTTGAGAGGTTTGGAGTAATGCACCTTGCAGAAAACAGCTTCAAAAACCGCTCCTTTCCACAGACAAAAAATGTTTTTAACAAAGCAAAGAGGGGCATATTTACAAGCCCCTTGCGCCACTTTTGCGGCGCCGTTGCGTCACTTATGTGACGCAGCGGCGACGCAAAGCATGCGCCACGTTGCGCAATATTTACAACGTGACGCATCTAGGGAGATGCGTCACGTTGTAAACCCCTGCGCCACATGAAACCTGCGTCAGGTTTCATGTGGGCGTTCCGGCGCAGGGTGGGCGTTCCCTCGCAGGTACGCCTCGTAAAAGTGACGCAGTGAAATCTACAAGATTTCACTGAGTCACTTTTACGCCCATGCTGCGTCAAAACCCTGCGCCTGCTTGAAGCAGGCGTAAGGATTGATGCAGCATGTTAGGCATAGGGCACCCCCAAGCCTTGCTGGAGCCGCGTCGCGCTTGCGACGCGACTCCAGCAATGCACCGCCTTTCCGTCGGAGGATGCGACACGCATCTGCCCATCCGTGCGCCACAGCGCGCCGCATTGTAAATGCGGCGCATCTGCGGTGGCGCAAGGGCAAACTTGCGTGACGCATCTTCCCTGGCGAATCCCTGCTGATTTGCAGGGATGCGCCAGGGAACGTAAATCTGCCCGAGTGTTTTCCCAAATTCTACGTTCTTAACTACATAATTAAGTATGTTCATTTATTTGAAAAGTTTTATAGAGCGCGAACATGACCCGAGCCGGGTATCAGAGCGCTGCACATGTAAGCAAACCATAAAAGAAGTTAAGCAGACATAGGGTGATCAACATAGATATAACATAGCTATATGGAGAAAAAGTAAAATATGGTTAAGAGGTAGATCATGGCTATAAAGCATGCGCTAAAAGTTAGTTTGGTGATTTCAAGTCTATAGTTGCAGGCAGCTTTTCAAGAACAAACCTTTTAGTTCTTTTTTGAATGAGGCGATAGAGGGGTTAGTTCTGATTTCCGGGGGAAGAGCATTCCATATTCTTGGAGCGAGGCCAGAGAAGGTGCGGTTGCCCTCAATTTCAGTGTAGACAACTAAACTTTATAGTCTAGTATTAAGTATTTCACTTATTTATTTATGTTTGGAACGCTTTGAGTGCCAAATACAGTTGTATGTTTTCACACGCTAACGGGTTTGACTGCTTCCTGTGGTGTTCTATGGCCATTAATTTGACAGTTTTCCATATGTATACCCCATCCTATCAATCAGGGGAATTGTAAGCGTGCTACTCACCCGTGAGGGTCTCAAGGCGCTGAGGGGGTCCGCAGATCTGTTTAGCCGAAGAGCCAGGTCTTGAGGGTCTTCCTGAAGGTGTTCAGGGAGGGGCGTGTCTGATGTCTGCCGGTAGCTCGTTCCAGGTCTTGGCTGCAATGTGAGAGAAGGATCTTCCGCCTGCTCTGGCTCTGTGGATGCGCGGGGTTTCGGCCAGTGCGAGGTTGGAAGATCGGAGGTTTCTTTTGGGTACGTGGAAGTTGATTCTGTCGTTGAGGTATTTGGGTCCGTTGTTGTGTAGGCATTTGTAGGCGTGAGTGAGGATTTTGAAAGTGACTCTTTTCTCCACGGGGAGCCAGTGGAGACTTCGTAGGTGTTGGCTGATGTGTTCGTGTAGGGGGATGCCGAGGACAAGTCTGGTGGCGGTGTTCTGTATTGTCTGGAGTTTGCGGAGTAGGGACTTGTTGATGCGGGCGTAGAGTGCGTTTCCATAGTCCAGTCTGCTGGTGATGAGTGCGTGGGTGACTGTCTTCCTTGACTCAGGGGGGATCCACATGCAGGTCTTGCGGAGGATGCGGAGGGTGTTGAAGCAGCTGGAGGTGACGGCGTTGACCTGTCGGTTCATGGTGAGTGATGAGTCGAGTACGATGCCGAGGTTCTTGGCGTGGTCTGAGGGGGTAGGTGGGCTTCCGAGGGCGGTCGGCCCCCAGGTGCTGTCCCATGCAGAAGGGGTGGTACCAAGGACGAGGACTTCTGTCTTCTCGGCGTTGAGCTTTAGGCAGCTGTTGGTCATCCAGACTGCAACGTCTTGCATTCCTTTCTGGAAGTTGAGTTTGGCAGTGGTGGGGTCTTTGGTGAGGGAGAGGATGAGCTGGGTGTCGTCGGCGTAGGATACGATGTTGAGGCCGTATTGTCGGACGATGGCTGCGAGGGGGGCCATGTAGATGTTGAAGAGGGTGGGGCTCAGTGATGAACCCTGTGGGACTCCGCAGGTGATTTTCGTGGGGTCGGAGAGGAACGGTGGGAGTCTGATCCTTTGGCTTCTTCTGTTGAGGAATTATCGGATCCAGTCCAGGGCTGTTCCTTGTATGCCTGCATCGTGTAGACTTGCGACTAGTGTGCGGTGGGAGACGGTGTCGAAGGCCGCTGATAGGTCAAGTAGGATGAGGGCTGCGGAGTGGCCTTGGTCCAGGAGGGTGCGGATGTCGTCTGTGGCGGCAAGTAGGGCAGTCTCTGTGCTGTGGTTGCTTCGGAATCCGGATTGGGATGGGTCGGGGACGGCGTTCTCTTCAATGAATCGTGTCAGTTTCAGTTGACTGTTTTCTCTGCAACTTTGGCTGTGAAGGGGAGGAGCGAGATGGGCCGATAGTTCTTGAGGTCGGTGGAGTCAGCTGTGGGCTTCTTGAGCAGGGGTCTGACTTCTGCACAATTCCAGTCATCTGGGAAGGTGCCTGTTTTGAAGGTGGTGTTGATGGTGCATTGTAGTTCGGGTGCGATGGCGACCGCGGCTCTGTGGTAGATGTGAGGGGAGCAGGGGTCGGTGGGGGCCCCCGAGTGGATGTTTTTCATGGTCGAGGCAGTGTCTTCGGCTGTGAACGGTGTCCAGTTGGAGATGGTGGGCTGGCTGGTGTTTCTGGGGGGCCGTCTGTGGCGCCTGGTGGATGGGCGATGAAGTTGTCGTAGAGGTTTTTGATCTTGAGGTGGAAATAGGTTCCAAGCTTGTCGCAGAGGTCTTGGGATGGGGTGATGTCTGTGGCTTCGCTGCGTGGGTTGGTGAATTCTTGAATGACACTGAAAAGTTCCTTGGAGTTGGTGGAGTTGGCTAGGATTTTGTTGTGGATGAAGTTCCTCTTGGTGGCTCTGATCTGGTTGTGGTAGTCCGTCATGGCGTCCTGGTAGGTGGTGTGGTTTTCGGTTGTCTTGGTGTTTCTCCAGTTCTTCTCCAGGCGTCTGCAGGTGCGTCTGGCTTCTTGGAGAGCGGTGGTGAACCAGGCGGCTTTCCTGGGGCATTGTCTGTCGGGGTTGCGTAGCGGGGCGAGCTCGTCTGCGCAGTTGGAGATCCAGGTGTGGAGTTCTCTGGCTGCGTCGCTTGCGTCGGGTGCCCAGGTGTGGTTGTCTCGGGTGAGGGTGGAGTTAAGTTGCTCGTCGGTAACCTTGCTACAGTTCCTTCGAGGTGGGCGTGGGGCTGGTTTGGGTGCCTTGGGTTTGTTGATGGCGAAGTGTACGCAGTGGTGGTCGGTCTATGGCGGCTGCATTGTGTGGCTGAATTGGACGCTGTTTCCTGCCGCGAAGATGGGGTCGAGGGTGTGTCCTGCTCTGTGGGTCGGTGTGTTGACGAGTTGTTTAAGTCTGATGCTGGCGAGGTTGTCACGAAGGATAGTGGAGTTGGGGTTGCTGGGGTTGTCGAGGTGGAAGTTCAGGTCTCCAATGAGTATGTAGTTTGTTGAGGCGATGGCGTGGGGTGCGATGAAGTCGGTGATGGTGGTGGCAAAGGGTGTTCGGGGGCCGGGGGGTCTGTAGATGAGGGTTCCTCGGAGTGTGGCTTTGGGGGTGGTCTGGATCTGGAAGTGCAGGTGTTCGGCGGAGGAGAAGTTTTCACTGGAGGTGGTGAGGCGGAGGGTGCTCTTGTGGGCGTGGCGAGGCCCCCTCCTGAGTGGTTGGGGCGGTCTTTCCTCTGTTTCTTGTATCCGACTGGGATGGCGGTGCTGATGTCGGAGGCGGAGGATTCGTTGGTCCAGGTCTCTGTGAAGAAGGCGATGTCGGGCAAGAGAGAGCGAGTAGGTTCCAGATTTCCATTGCGTGTTTGTGTACGGAGCGTACATTGAGGAGGATGCATTTTAGGGTGTCGCTGGTGCTGGCGTCAGCGGTGTTGGAGGCCGGGGTGGCGGTGAGGGTCTGGCAGCAGTGGAGGCAGGAGAACTGGCCGTGGGTCATGTTCGGCGAGGCCTGTTGGCATTCTCTAAGTCTTCCAGGGTTGAGTGCGAGGAGGGTGGTGGTGTCGTAGCGATGGGTAGTGGGAGGTCCAGGGTTCCTGGCGCTGGCCGCGGTCGGGTCACGGACGGGCGCAGACGGGCTTGCCTTTGGCGCGCCGGCAGCCCGACCGTGCAGCAGCCGCCATTAAGTAGGGGAGGTGGGAGGGAGGAGAGGCTAAGAGGCGGGAGCAGGGGAATTCCGGGGTGGAATTCCGGGGGGGAATTCCGGGGGTGAGGGGCCGCAGGGGCAGCAGCGGCGAAAGGTGAAAGGAACAGGCAGGCACGAGGAAATGAAAACAGTGGTGGAATTAGAGCAAGACACAGATGGGCACAATAACAGTGGCACAACAGAGAAAAATTAAGAAGAAAAAAACGGCTGAGAAAGGTTACGGTGGTTGCAGGCAGTCTGGTCCCAGTTGGAGTGGGCAGCAGGCGCAGGAGCGGGCAGCAGCCTCGAACCTCCCAAGGAGGAGGTCGGGGTCTGGAGGCAAGAGACGGCACAGCGGAGCTGCGGGGAGAGAGTGGACCTAGACCGAGGGTCGTAGGTCTTACTATGTGATGCATGTGTGGCTATGGCCATTGACGGGAATGTGATTTGATTTTTTTTCCCTTCATCAGGTTGACCTACATCCACCACTTGAACTGCCTTTGCAATTTCCTTATGATAACCACTAGATCCTTCCAACCTCCCACTGGTGGTGACCATTAGTTTGGGAGCCATTCTTTTATGGGTTACATGTGTAGTCGAGAAAAGGGTATTAGTGAGATGCATAATGCCAACATTCCCAACATTTTCATCACATTCCTCTCTGTCAGAGAATGTGACATGTGGTAAAGCCAGACTTGTTCCTGCAATTCTAAAACCCTCTTTTGTATAGGCATTTCTTTCACCGTCATTGTGTTTAGATTCATTCTACAGAACACTTACCAATTTAAAATCGTTCTGTAGAGATGTGCTTTGCAGAAAACCGCTGGGGTTCTTTTTTTCGTAAGGTATTTGTTCATGCAAAAGTTCCACAAAATATAAACTTGTAGTAGAAAAAACCTGCATTAATTTTCCAGTATTGTAATAGACTGCCAGGAAGAAGGGCTGATGTGCTGCTGAAAGGACTGTTACTCTACTGGACTGCCACTCTGAAGGAGCTGCTGCCCTGTTGTACTGACCTGCTGCCTGCTGCCCTCTTGCCTGGGGAGGAAGAACTGGACCTGTGACACATCCTGAACCCAGGAACCCAGAGTGACTCAAAGGGCTAGTCTGCTGGCCTCCTGATCTGAGCCTCAAGGACTTAAAAGGCTCCCCAACAGCTCCTGGACCAGTCTTCAGTGAGTTTCTGACCCCAAGTGGTGCCTTTCAAGTCCTGGGCTCTTGGTGTGGCTCAGGGGGCTGTTAAATCAAGCTTTTGGGCTCCTCATGACCATGAACGGGCTCGTTCGCACCGGAACCACGCTGCTTGCTCTGAAGTTCAGTGCAAGCTGCCGCCAGCCCATCTCTTTGCACAGCAAGCATTGATTGCCACTGAGGACCTCCAACGCGAGGCTCCAGCCTGTCTGTCTGCAACGCCCGGCCTGCTCCTTGTGCCACAACGACCATCGCCTGAGACGCTGTCCTTGCTTCCTGCGGCCCTCTCCAATACGAACAGGACTCTTGGCACAGACCTTGAGAAGGTAAATCTTCAGAGGGACAAATCTGGGACTGTATCTGACCCACTCTTCATTGCGGTTGCCCTGAATTTTTGACTTTGACCGAGTCCAGCATGACCAGATAGCTGTGGTTGGTGCTTTATGCTTTTAGGCACTATAATCCAGATTATTCTTTGAAATTCATAACTCCGGTTCTATTGATTGCATATTTGTCATTTTCGTCTTGCTTTATTAAATTAAGCTCTATTGTTCTAACCTGGTGTGGGATCTTTTTGTTTGGTGTTTTCACTGTTTGAGGTGTTGGACAAATACTTTACACATTGCCTCTAAATTAAGCCTGACTGCTCTGTGCCAAGCTACCAGGGGGTTGAGCACAGATTAATTTGGGGTTTGCTTGTGCCTTGCCCTGACTAGGATTGTGTTTGCTGCTTGATCAGAGCTGCCACCCCAATCAACCAGTAACCCAATTTCTAGCAGCACCTTTAGCTATACTGGTATTTATCTTGCCCTTTAAAATAATAAAAATAAACAATAATGAAGTTTTACGTTGTCTCTATGGTCTAAAGTGCTTCTCCACAATTCATTTCTGCTTAGACTTTTAGGCTTGATCAGGAGACATTGTTCTGTCTTGCACTCCTCCTTGAGGTATTGACCTATTCAGCACCCCAAACCCTCTGCTACTTCCTTGATGATACCCAGCACCACCAAGCCCATAGGATACTCTACTCACCTTCAACAGATGGAAAGCACCAACAAGTACCATGTGGGCAAGATCTGCAACTGTAAGTCTGAGACTTTGGTAGTCATTTAGAGCTGGGCAGGATGGAAGAACCGTAGTAAATCAGCAGGTCTTCTGGCCAACCAATTATGGAACTTCCCTGCCTATTTGAGAGGTGTGGGATCCGCTGATTGACCTCCAATAGAGACTATGCTAAGTCTGCTGTGAGTCAATGGGAAGCAGTAATAGTCCACCACAGGTTCTTTGCCTTTTATTCATCAAGACGTCCTCACTCTTTATGGTGGTTCTTGCAATACTTATTTTCTTTGTCCAGGTCCGCTATGCTAGGCATGGCATGCTTTAGACACCCAAGGAGAGAAAGACACTGGCAAGGATTGGAAGCTTCATGAGAGCAGTGTGACCACTGTACTAACAGGAAAGTGAAATGCTGCCAAATATAGGTAGGGCTGAATGCCTCTAGAACAGCAGAATGGTATTGAATGCATCTGCAGCTCTCATCGTTTGACCCAATATTAGCTTCTGTTGCTAGTCTCTAAGGATTTTTGACAATTCATCACCACAGATTTCCCCTTGCACAAGCCCCCGACCCCCTCAGCTTTTTAAAACTTAACAATAATGGAAAAGTTGCTGAGAAGTTGGAGGTTGTTGTGTCAGGATCTAGATTAAAAGCACTGGCCAATGATATTGACAGAATCTTTGTTCTATAAGGATCTATGATTGTTTTAAGTAAGACATGCCTTTCATGGATGTGGCTGAGTTTTTTTGTGCATGACTTGTGTTTTGGTATATTTTATGATATATTTGTTTTTCTCTTCCCTGCTTCACATTTCTTACCTCTGTTGAATATGTTAATCAGCCTCCTCCCCTCTATCCCAGAATGATGCTGATAGTACCCCTGTTTTTTCTTTAACTAAGTCCCTACTTAGTGCCCATATGTTGCTTTATTCTGTCAAGAAGATTGTTAGGGCTTCACCTGGCACAACAAGCTTGGCCTCTCTTTTCTAGGTCTGGGTGAAATTTAAATAACACCGCCGAAATATGGAACATTCCCAAATTTTGCATTACATGAAATTTCATGAAGTCTTGCACTACATGGTTTTGCATAATTTTCACCCATGGAGGCTGGTTCATGCAGAAAATGTGTTGTCTATACATTTCCTGACCGAACCAGTGTGCTGTCTGTATCTTGCATGACCTTTTATCAAAGTATGCCCTTGCATAGAAAAATTCACGAAAAACAGGCAAAACACAGTTCACACTAAATTGACAATTTCACTTAATTTCCAGAAGTTCCATGAAATTTCATAAAATAATGTTGAAAAAAAATATCCATTTTCATACACCCCTCGTCTTTTCCTCTGCACGCTTCCTTTGTTTGAAAGTGAACATTAGTTAGGCTGAGCTAAACTGTGCCTCCTTTTTTTTAGAATCAGCCTATCCACAGTCTTATCACAGGCTGTTCATTCCAATGGGGGATAGACATCCCTGATAGTTTCATTTGCTGTTCGGGCAATGCCTCTATATGTGTGCTCCATCACTGATCTAATATGCTGATTGTATGTTACCTTTAATATTAAATTACCAGGGGGCGAGTCCAAGATGGCAACGTGAGCGGACGCATATTCAGTTCGCTCCGCTGCAACCACCAAATATCCTGTATTTAGCCATCAAGAACCAGCCAGTATTCCTCAAAAACACTGCGAGACGCACCCTAGGCGACCCGCAATCCAGTTGCACCCTTCGGAGGCAGCCGCAGTTACGGGGCACCGTGACAAAGAAGTGGAGACTTGGGCCCAGGTTTGCGGCCCCTCCCCTACCGGATCTCCGTTGCAAGCACGCCCGGCCAAGGACGTCTGATTTGCCGCGGCAGGCCCTCCCTGATTCTGAGTCGCGCCCGCAGGCCCGCGACTGCGGTGGGAGACTGACACGCGGGCCGCAGCCTACCCGAGCGCCCTGCTATTCCTCCGATGCCAAGAGGGCTCCAGTACGCCACACCGGGGACGAGCCTGGCCACGGACATAGGTAGGCCACTTGAATCTAGCACCCCCTGTAAACATCTCTAATCTTGAGCCTCTCACCGGCAAAGACACCTAGGGGCTGGATCTTTATCAGTGGGCAACCCCCATATCAACAGGCCTATAGGACTGCCCCACTGCGGACTGAGCCACTATCAATTGCACTGCGCACCCCGCTGGCTTAACAAGGCCTAAGAGGTCTGACCACGCCTTGGCGCTCACTAGCCCTGCCGCGGAGCAGCAGCGGGCGCGGCCCTGCGGCCCCCACGCTGAATCGGCTGCATCCCTGGTTGCCTCTGGACCTGCAAGGCTCCTTCAAGTCTGGGGGAAACATCGCACCTGGGCAACGACGATATCCTGCAGGGCGCTGGCGCTTTGCGGCTGTTCACCGCATTAATGCTACTCACCCTCATCATTAGGCTGGAGAGGCCTCCCCTCTCCTAAGGGTGCACAAGTGAAGAAGAGGGGGAAGGGAGCACACAGCGACTCCTCAACTGGCGGGCTGTATCGCCCCTACACACAGCGGTCATTGTTGGTACCTACACTGGAGGCACCCTGCTTCAGGAACCTGGTTAAGGCAACGCACCTCTCCACTGCCCTGTAATTGGCCTCCCCCTGGACATTCGCTGCACGGGCCCTGACACTCTCTCTGCCTTGCCCTGCCACGCATTACAACTGACACTATTACCTAGCGCCTTGGCCTGGATGCTACGCCCATGCTGGGGACAAGGACCGGTAACTTCTCCCCCTTGACCGGGGTCCACCCGGCAGTGAGACGCGGGCGTCGGAGCCAGCACGCCTTTCTCCCCCCCTCTGAACTAACAAAGCAAGATGGGCAAGACATGAACTGAGATGCAACAACCGCCGGTCACTGACCCGCAGGGCCCATCATCTGGCGCCGCGAGCGCCGACCAGTCAATAATGGGACAACCTATGCCACAAGCTGATCTTTCACATCGCCTCGACGAGCTAATGGCGGCGGTGATGGACATTAAATCCACCCTGGTCCCTAAAATAGACATGCTTTGCGCAGAGCTCAGTTTCCTGCAAGAAGACCACAAAAAGTTAAAAGACAGAGTAGAAGATGTGGAGTCCACAATTGCAACTGTGAAGCCCTCAGTGTCTGCAACGGTGGCCCAAATTAAGACACTGCAAGAAGAGGTGAACTACCTTAAAGACCGTGTTGACGACCAAGAAGGCAGGTCACGTCGGAATAACGTGCACCTGGTGGGTCTGCCGGAACGCGTCGAGGGACAGAGTATGGAGTTATATCTGGAAACCTGGTTCTCGGATGCTATCCTTCAAGGCAAGGACTCTAAGTTCTTTTCCGTGGAGCGAGCTCACAGAGTCCCGGGGAGCCCTCCTCGACCGGGCGCTCCCCCCCAGGCCGGTGGTTGCTTGCCTCTTCAATTACCGCAACAGGGGCCAAATCCTGCAAGTCACAAGGGCCCCCGGTCAATGGGTGATCGAGAATGCAGTGGTGCACATATATCCGGACTACACGTTATCAGTACAGGGCAGCAGGGCATCATTTATGGACGTTAAACGCTGCCTCCGCGAACATGAGATAAAATATGCGCTACAATATCCAGCCTCATTGCGAATACAACATAAAAGAACCACGGTCTTTTGCCATTCTCCTGATGACGCCTGGAACTGGGTGGAACAGAACGGAGTGGCATCTGCCCCGAAATCCACAGGGGACACACACCAGCAATGGAAAAAGACCACATATCGCGGGCGCCGCGGCTTACCCCGCGGGCAGCGCCCAACTAAGACACAAGTAGCACTGGAAAGGGAACAAGCTCTCAAGCATGCCATACAGCACGGAGCCGCCACTTCCCCTCTCTGCTCAGACTCTGAAACGGAGGCCTCCCCAGACCAGGTATATTCACTGTCTGACTCACAGCAGCAGCTGATGATGGGCGATGGCCCCAGCGTGACACCGCAAACCTCAGATGAACTGGGATAACCACTCATGACACTGGGTCTCACCGGAACTGTGTAATCCATCCTCATGGAACACTACAGTGAAGCAAGAGGTGACTGCCGGATAAAGGATTTTATCACCCCCTGATCGGCTTATCTATGAACACTTTACTACAGTGGTCAGGAGGCTATGGCATGATTGACCGAAAAGCTACGCGTCCCACACATGATAAGTGTCTGTTATAGACTTCTTTTGAGTTCAGTGATCTATTGGTTTCTTCTTTTTATTAATTTGCTATGTTTGCATATAAGTGCATATGGCCTCTTGCCCGTTGGCAATTAGGCCTGGGGTGGGCAGGTTGGTTTATAGTGTACCACAAAATACCAGTCCATAACATATGTCCGCGAGCTACGCTGGAATGTGAAGTTTTCCTACATGTGCTAATTACCTCTTTGACGCATGCGGGGAATGTACATTTCTTGTCTCTTTCTCTTACTGCTATAAATGCATGGAAATAACTACTTATTGCTGACCTGGAAGGTGCGAGGCCTGGCTGGTTGTGTCAAGCGACACATAGTTTATCAATACTTACGTAGACACAAAATCACCATAGCTCTACTTCAAGAGACACATTTAACACAACAAACACTGCAGTCGCTCAGTAAACGATGGAGGGGCACAGTAATAGGCACAACTTATTCAGGCTATGCCAGAGGGGCCCTGATCTGGGTGGCACCAGGCATCCCATTACAGATAATGCATACGCGAGTAGACCCTGAGGGCCGCTGTGCGATACTAGAAGGCTCTTTAGACGGTTGTCCACTATCCATGGTTTCACTTTATGCACCTAACTCCGGACAATCCACATTCCTTTAGACATTAACTCCAGTACTCCTCAGGGACCCTTCGGTACCCACTTACTGGGGGGGCGATTATAATGGTGTACCTGACTTAACTCTTGATCGTTCCCGCCCTCCCCTCCCCGGAGCACAGGCTGTCGGGCTTGCACATAATATGTCCACCTGGGCCACACAGATGCAACTGTTAGACTGTTGGTGCGCAAAACACCCCACAGACCAGGTATACTCACACTATTCTACTTTCCATGACCTGTACATGCGTATAGATGCCATTTATTGAACGGAAACGGCACTGGAACATGTGTCTCACGGTGAATACTTAGCCCGCACGATATCGGACCATAGCCCCCTGCAAATTCAATTGATTTGGGGTATGTGCAGACCCAGCATACCGACTTGGCGCTTCCCTCTGGAGGCACTTTGTGACCCTGTCCTGAGTGCAACCATATCGCAGTCCATAACCTCATATTTTCAAACTAATGAGGTAACGGCCACACATTCCGGCATTGAATGGGACGCCCTGAAGGTTGTCCTGCGCGGGCAGGTTATACAGGCAGTGTATGGAACCCGTATGACATTGGCTAGAGGCTGAAATACAACAGCAGGAACATAAGGCCCCCATGGAACCGCACATACTGCCAGCACTTTCCAAAGCCAGATTAGCGCATAAGGAAGCATTGGATAAATTATGCGCTCTAGACTACAAACAGTACATGGCTAGACACCACGTGGAGGGTGACAAGTAGGCAAGACACTTGCATGGTTGTTGAAAAGCAACCTTACGCAACCACCCATCACAGCAATATACACCCTGGAAGGTAATCTAGTCAACACACAGGAGCAAATCAATGAATCCTTTTATAAATACTATACGCCACTATATAAGGCTCCAGCACCGGGTGCCCCCCAAGCAATGCAACTGTTTCTAGAACAGGCGGCTCTCACACAAGTAACGCGGGACCAATACACAGACCTAGAGGCCTCGGTTACAGTGGCCGAAATACCATCAAACAGTTAGCTAGAGGTAAAACCCCCGGGAATGGATGGCTGGCCCACGGAATTTTACGCGGCATACTCAACCCAGTTGGCTCCTAGGCTGCTCAGTATATTTAAAGAGTCTTTCGATAGAGGCATACTACCTCCCTCTCTCTGCGAGGCGGTGCTTGTAGTCCTCCCAAAACCAGGCCGGGACCCCCTCCTAATGAGCTCGTACCGCCCGTTTTCATTGCTTACCTCGGATCATAAAATCTTGGGAACATTGTTGGCCAACATGCTGTTGGAGGCTGTTCCCCTACTGGTCCATACGGACCAAAACGGGTTTGTTCCGGGCAGGAGCATGGGACTGAACCTTCGACGCTTGTTCAAACTCCTAGAATGGGCCCAAACAACACCCGAGCAACACTGGATAGCAGGCTTAGATATAGAAAAGGCCATTGACACTCTGGGGTGGGACTACTTACTGGCGGTGCTGTCTCGATTCAGCATAGGTCCCAAGTTTTTACGATGCGTGAAAATACTATACACTAACCCACGAGCCCGAGTGAAGACGGGCCACGTTATATCACTATCCTTCGACATCGAGCACGGTACCAGACAGGGTTGCCCACTCTCACTAATCCTTTTTGCCCTGGCCATGGAGCCCCTGGCTTGTGCACTTCGCGGCCACGTACTGGAATGGGGCATACGGGTGCATATGCAGTGGCACATAGTGTTCCTTTATGCAGATGACGCACTGATCTATCTCTGCAATCAGGGCGAGGCACTCCAAGGCCTAGCTGCGCTACTAGAAGCCCATACACGGCTGTCGGGCTTGAAAGTCAACTGGGATAAGTCAGTCTTATTTCAATTGTCACCCATCCCAATAGAGCAGCGGCAGCAACAACCTCATGCTCTACTTGCCAGAGCGTAAGACTCATTTAAATACTTGGGAGTCCAGGTTTACCATTCCCCATCTGACCTGATAGACGGTAACCTGAGGAAGGCGATTTCCAGTGCCAGAGCATCCCTTCCGTTCTGGACCACCCTCCCGCTATCCCCCATGAGCCAGATAGCAATATCCAAGATGCTCCTCCTCCCTCGACTCCTGTACTTCTTTACTGTTCTCCCTTATAGACCGCCTCAGAAATTATTCAAAGATCTATGATCACTGCTAGTAACTTTGATATGGGGCAACTTCAGAGCTAGGGTAGCACTCTCGAAGCTCCATCTTCCAATCTCAGAGGGAGGCTTAGAAGCGCCCGATTACGAGCTATACTACGCAGCCGCTCAGCTCCAGTGGCCTATGCTCTGGCTTGCAAGGAAGAACCTAGCTGAACTAGATACCTGGGCAATGACGTTGCTGCAATCAGATCTGCTTGAGTGGCTGTCAGGCAGAAAAACTCAATTCCAGAGGACTGTGGGCTGCACGTTTCTATGGGCAGCCCGTAATGCCTGGTCGAATTATGTAATACCCACCATATGCCCCAGATCTCCCTATCGAGATGTCACCAGGGACATATACCCATCTAAAACGCCCGGAATTGGCTGAATGGCAGGCAGCCGGCCTGACAACATGGGGTGACTTATTTGTTGACTCAGCCCTATGCGATTTTGCCACTCTGATGAACGACTATGGTATATAACCTGGTACGTTCCTTCCCTACACGTCACTAAGACAAAACGCAACGCGAATCTGGGGGACATCAGCACTGTACCATCAACCTCAGAAGGCTTGCAGACACTACTGACACATGGGTTAGGCAGGAAAGCCATCATGGCCATCTACAATTCCTTTACAGCAGACACAGCCCCCTCATTAACCTCATTACGCGAATACTGGACAATGGCGCTCTCTACCGAAATCACAGACAAGCAATGGAAACAATGCGTGGGAAATCCCAAGATCATCTCCATGAATGCCAGACTGAAATACACGCAATTCAACTATTTACATCACACATATTTAACCCCGCAAAGGCTGGCGCGAATGTACCCGACCTCCATTGATGTCTGTGCCAGGTGCCATGACCCGGGCCCTGATTTTATGCACATGGTATGAACGTGCTCTCGCATCACAACATACTGGGGGAAAGTATCTGATATACTAACAGCTGCAACGGGAACCACAATCATAACCCAGGGCGCACACTACTTACTAGGCATCACTAAACGGAATACACGCCGTAAGAACCTCAACAAATTCCTAGACCTGTTGCTGGTTCTGGCCAAACGCTCCTTGGCTATGGCCTGGAAGTCCCCCGACGGGCCCCTCCACTAGGCACTGGTTGACTGCTTTCCGATGTGCCCTGGTGGCCGAACACATGTCACTGGCATCTCAGCCCCCACGTCCAACGTCTCGGGTGCAACCTGTAGTCTGGCAACAATACGTAACCATTATAGAAGCCAGCCTCCATGATACACACGATATCGGGTGATGTATCAGTGATACTGCCATCGCAACTGGATGTCACACCTCAGACACCCCGAGTACCCACACTAAGGTCCACACATGAGTGGAGCGCTGGGCAATACATAGGCTGGCGTGAAAAATAGACACAGCTGTCTCACACTTTCGGCTTGGACCGATTGTACTCCCACATAACATGGCATATGCACTGTATGACTCCTCCACTATTCTTCTCCCATTATAGCATCCACCATAGCTGGACCCTGGTGGATCCACTCCACATAAGCGACACATTTAGCGGTAACATATTTAAGATGACCACAGGACAGGCACACTAGTTAGGTGATATTATGTTTATTTTTTTGTTTATCTCATGTTTTGTTACAGCTTCGTACAGCAACGTTTATTGATAGCTTCTGTAGTGAATTAATGCCGTTATTGACTACCTGTAATGTTGGGTTTGGCGATTCGCCCCCCCCCACTGGGCACAATAATGCAAATGGAGATGTACTATAATATGTACGTTACTATGCCGTATTTACAGCTGTATGTTGATTTTGAGCATAAAATGAATAAAGATTATTAAAAAAATAATAATATTAAATTACCAAAAGGGTGCCAAAAAGGGGACTTCAACTCAATTCAAGAGGTACTAGCCTTACCTTGCGCAGATTTCCAGGAAGAACCTCAGATGAGGCTCTTTTGCCTAGCTAAGTATTTGTTCTCATTTTGAAATATTTTGAAAATGTAGAACATTTTCAACTTTTTATGACAACCGCTGACCAGCCGTTTCTTGCCCTCTGGCCTTTGGGCAATTACTGTGCAGATCCACCTGAGTGCTAGACTAAAAGGTATAATAGATAAAAAAGGAATGTTGCCATGCTATTATCAAGGTAAAGTGCGAACCCTTCCTGCTGGCTGGAGGAAAGAAGCCCACAATGTTCAAACCCTTCACAGAATTATGGAAACCATGCATGCTCAAGATCCCCTCCGCTCCGTGGAAGACATTTGGGGCTGGGACATGTCCACAAGAAAATACCTTGGATAAAAAGCATTTGAAGATTTTTCAGTACCAAGGATATAACTTGCAGCTAAAAACAAAACATGACAGGGTATTGAGTTTTCTATATTTTCTACATAAGAAGGTATTTTTGGAGAAAAGGATCAGGAAACGTTCTAGTGGACGTGAGTCAAATTTCTAAGAAGATGAATGGAAGTGGAAAGATGATCTTACTTTTTCCTCTTACTTTCACTGGGCCAGACTCAATAGGCCCTGTGCCAAAGCCAATTCAGAAGGTTTGCAGTCTGGGTGCATCTATGACAGTCATCTCACCTCTTTACCCATGTGAATTCAGTCATCAAATGTACCTTGTAGGATCTAGGTTAGCTCCAGAGCATCCTTCCATTGCCCCATTTCCCCCAAAGGATGGCAGTAATCCTCTCTGTGGGGTCATCTCAATTAAACTATTAAATTATACTACTAGCATGTGGTACCAGAACAGCGTGGTGTGGTCTAACTAAAATATTGTGTCCTAAATGTCATTTACTAAAATATCACCCCGTTGGAGTTAATAATAAGGTTAAACAATAGAGGTGGGTGAGCCATGAAGCCTCGAGACTGGTGCACACCATGTGCCCATTGTTGGACTGGAATTTATGGGACATTTGGTTTGGTCCCATGGGCCGCTATAGGACCAAAAAAGTCCACACACTTGCTGTTTCAAGCTGCCCATCTGGCAGCGCCAGGCTGCTTGAAATTGCAGCCCAACACTTGAACACTTCATGTGCCTGGCTCTGGCTCGGCCTGAGATCCTTTAGGACTTCCGAGCCAAAAACGAGCTCAGTGTTCTTATAGCATTGTATCCCACTTGTGTGCTCTCACATAAACATTTCTTCCAAACTCCCTTCGATGCAGCCGGAAAAGAGGATGGTCAGCAGCCTGATTTTTATATTGATTTACCCCTGACCTCCTGGTCCACTGGCAGTGTGAGGGAATGGTTGCGGGGGAAAGGACTGAATATAGGTGCCCATCCACCTGGATGGAGCCTAAGAACATCACTCTCTAGGCAAGGAAGGAACATTGCCTTACATTTTGTTGGGTGTATGGTCTTAGCATCTTCATTGTAGAAAGAAAGGTGCAAAAGGAAAGAAATTATCTTGACATCACATGGGCCTTCAGGGGTTGGGGATGATGCAGTCCGGACACCCTGGAGCAGATATGATGGGTGCTTACACTTCTTACTGGATTAGCACAAACACTGCAATCTACAGATGTTTGAAGTATAAAATCACTGTTAGGATCCTCAGAGACACTTTTTCTTCTTTAAAATGTTAATACTATATTGTCATAAAATAATTGGTATGTTCTAATGGCCGAGCAAGTCAACTCGCCATTTTTACATTTATATTTCACTTGTATAGTGTTTGCCGAGCAACTTGTTATTGAGAGGAGCCTCCACCTAGGAATATAGTAACAAGTAAGGGGGACAAAATAGAACAAGAAAGCATAGTGATATCAGGTAGAATATCACAAAAGGTGAAGGGAAGGCGGACCTACACATCTTGGTAATTGAATGCTTTTTTTTTTAAAACTGTTTTTATTGGTTACTATTCTGATCAAAACATCAACATGCAGTTTACTACATTGTGTATGAACAATACCCGAGGCCAGTGCATCCAGTCTCATGCATGGAAAATTTAACACGTTGCACTCTGAAATTACCAACTTGTGCCCCCCCAAATCCAACTGTTCCATCTCATGGGCACCTCTGGTAGCTTCAAGCCCCTGTCATAGTGGGCCTGCCTGGTGACTGAATGCTTGAAGGAAAAATATCACATCCCCATGAGCTGCTTTAAAGGAGTTACTGGTTTTTGCCACAGCCTTTCACAAAGTACAGACCACAGGTGAATGGCTAATGCTATAATATCAAGCGCTAGACAGCACAATAATGATGAGTGGAATGCTTGAATTAATCTCATCCACTAGTAGCCATTCCGAGACACTTCCTAATCCACTGATTTTCCTTTGTCTGTGCCATTACAGAGACCAGCCACATGCAAGTCAGTCACGCTTCTGCCCCAGAAAGGATAGTTATGTCCACACTGTTAGGCCACTTCCCACTGAATAGGAGCACAGAGCACTCCAGCCTGGTTTCGGCTCCATTGGGCCTCATCAGAGGGGTGCCGCTTTAGTCCAGTGGCACAGTGCTCGTGGGCCCCACCTCTGGGCATAGTTCTGATACTTAAGGACACCTAGGTGGAGTGGGAATGCATAGACTTATTTGGATTCAAAGTGCATCTCATTGATGTCAGATACTGCTCACCCACCTCTCACAGAGTACTGACTTTGCACTTACACACCATTGACATACCTCTCACCCAGCACTCACATTCCTCTCACCCTCCACCCACACCTCTCACCCTGAACTCAAACCGCTCGTCCTGCACTTATACTATTTAAATAGCGCTCACCATATACTCGCACAACTCTTACCTTGTACAGGGTAACATCTCTCACCTTATGCACAATTCTCATTCTGCACTGAACACACATCAATCACCATGCATTGAGGCACGTTGACCCTGCACTCAGACACTTATCAGCCTTCATTCATGCACCACTCACCCTGCACAGTTTGCACTCACACCAATCTCCCTGCACTCATACTCTGCTCCCAATTCTCTTTCCATATTATTAATCCCATAGGCGGCGGCGAAACCTAATGCATTTACCAATGCTTGTTTATGGAAGGTTGCTGAACGATCTAGTGTTGTGCCTGCGACCTATATAGCCTTATTTAGCAGGGAACCGTCGAGAATTTTCCAGACTTCCGCGTTCAGCTCGCGCTCTTTCTCAGCTCAGCTCTACCTTCCCCGACATTCCTCCTCTGCTGCGGCAAGCCATGGTGACTGCAGGCCGTTTCAAGATAATTGCTCCTCGTTTGCCAGTCACTCTCAGGGGCGGTTCGAGCGCTCTCTCTCGAGCGAGTAGGCAGTTTGCTGTCACGCTGCAGTGGAGCGAATGAGACATCAGCTCGTCCTCCCCTCTCCAGCCCCAGATGTGTGTAAAAAGAAGGTGTGTGGTGACGGGACAGAGTCGTCGTGAGGTGCGGAGACCGCCATGATGAGTTAGTCAGACACAGGTGGTGACAGTTGTATGTCGTTATCGGGGTGGATTATTTAATTCATAAACTGTAAAAACCTCAGTAAATGACCCCTTTTGTGTTTTATAGTGAACAAGGTTGTCTGTATCAAGTCTAAAAATGTGTAGTATTCAGTTCTTCTCAGAGGTATTCTGTATATGTGGCCTTATTGTTGCATTGATATAACCTCTCCCCTGGCGTTAACAAGCATCTCCTCGCGCCACTATTGCGATCCGTGAATTTCGCTGCAGGCCATTTGCATAACACAAAATGATGAGTCTCCCAATATTTCACAGCTGTTTGTTTGCCTTGGGCTGGATCATGCCCCCCCCCCACCCTTAGGGGTTTAGGCGACGCCCTCCCCTCCCCCCCCCCCCCGCTTGTGTTACCCCTTGCTGCAGGGTCTAAAAGCACATACTTCCTAAGGTCACTGTAAACTACAGATCCCACAGAAATTGTGCCTTCCGCATACTAGCCATCTCTAAGGAATACCATGAATCATCTTATTTGCCACTGACACCATGTCATTTATGACACCTTCACCCAGTTCTGGCAATTATAGCTCTCCAGCACAGTGCATTTTGGGACCTGTAATTTCACTTTAGCTATTTTGAGTGGGGCTAAAAAATGTCTATGGAAAGTGCTGTTGGATTAAAATCTTAACATTTCTCTGATAGCTTGCTTTCTTTTCCTCTTTAATTTTTAGATACATTCGTCATTTATTGAGAAATTGTAATTGTAATTGTAAATGCATTTATATAGCGCTTACTACCCCTTATGAGGCGTCAAAGCGTTTTTTCGGCGAGTAGCACGCTACTCCAAAACCCATAAAGGATTAGTGGTGAATTAGTATAGTGAAATATGAAAGTAATTTGAGTGGTGGATATGTAAGTCAGTTATTTAGATTGAGAAGGATAGTGGAGGGATAGAAGAGGGAAAATGGTTAGCATTTACAAAGTGTTTGCTACCCCTGATGGGGTGTTGAAGCGCTTTTTCGGTGAGTAGCATGCTACTCGGAACCCATAAAGTATTAGTGGTGAATTAGTATAGTGAAATATGAAAGTAATTTGAGAGGTGGATATGCAAGTCAGTTATTTAGATTGAGAAGGATAGTGGAGGGATAGAAGAGGGAAAATAGTTAGCATTTACAAAGTGTTTGCTACCCCTGATGGGGTGTTGAAGCGCTTTTTCGGTGAGTAGCACGCTACTCTGGAACCCATAAAGTATTAGTGGGAATTAGTATAGTGAAATATGAAAGTAATTTGAGTGGTGGATATGTTAGTCAGTTATTTGGATTAAGAAGGATAGTGGAGGTATAGAAGAGGGAAAAAGGTTTGCATTTATATAACGCTTGCTACCCCTGATGAGGTGTTGAAGCACTTTTTTGGCAAGTATCGCACTACTCCGAAACCCATAAAGGATTAATGGAGAAATGTGCATAATTCATGTGGATGTGTGTAACCAATAAGATGTGCATTATTCGGTTATGTCAGCTTTCTGTTATTTTAACTGATATTTATGGCTCATGTTTTCTTTATGTATGTCTTTTTAAGTTAATCTTTCACTGTCTCGGGCTTACTGTAATTCAATTCCTGATGATGATCCTGTGTTAGTTGTGGACCAAAACGCTGTCGACTTAAGTGTGCAGACCTGCTTACATAAGAATATTTGTGGGATACAGGCTGTGCACAATTGCTTTAGATTGTGATACACATAGACATCCGTATGACTTTCGCTTGAGCACTGAGCACGTTTTGCGCCCCACTGTCTCTTTTGTACATAACCTTTGTTTTGTAATTTAAGATTATTAAAAACATTGGGGCATATGTACAAGCCCCTATCACCACCACAACATCACTTTTACGGACGTTGTGGCGGCAATATGGGCTGCGCCTTATGTACAAGGCGGTGTTAAGCCAATTAACATGGCTTAACACTGCCTTGTACATAAGGCACCCTTTCACGCTTTGGTTAGCGTGAAAGGGGCGTGCAGTAGTTGTTGTGGTGGGCGTTCCACCACAACACTAATTGTATTTGACGCTGCCCCCTATGTACAAGGGTGGCGTACATAGGAGGCAGCGCCAAAATTAAGACCAGGAAAACCCTGGTCTTAAGTTGCCGAAACGAGGAGAAATGCATTATTTCTCTTCATTTTTGCTTTTTCCATGTGTGCTTCCTTGTGCATCACACATGGGAAAAGCAAAATGCCATGGTTTGTTTATGTACAGGAAGGTGTCCCTTCATGTACATGAACAAACCTTTTAAAAAAAATGCCATTTTGTAACTTTCATGTGTGCTGCATGAAGCAGCACACATGAAAGTTACAAAATGGCATTTTAAGATTGTTCATGTGCAGGAAGGGACACCTTCCTACACAGAAACAATCCTCCCCTGCACACAGACACCCTTGCACTCTGGTGCAAGGGTGCCTGCGTTGGCGCTAAGTTGTTAAACTTAGCGCCATCGCAGGGGGAAATGCAAGGCTGCACCAGATGCTTGTAAATATGGTGCAGCCTTGCATTTCCGAAGTGGCGGAGCGTGTCGTTAAGCCAAGGAGGCTAACGACACGCTCCGCCACTTCTTTGTACATATCCCCCATTGTTTTGCAATAGATTCTCTCCCTACAAATTGTTGAATAATTGCTACCTTAGGGACCACTGTTCCACTGAAATTCCTCTTGGACTTTGGCAGAGGAGGGCAGCAAGGAAGTCGGTTGGCAGTTAGCCAACGTTTTGGGGTCTGTGGAGGATTTCTTCACAAAGGGGAGAAGGTGGCATGATTCCTTGCGTCCGGGAACTGGCTGTGCTGATGGAGTTGTTGAGTATTAGTGTGAAGGCTGTGCATGTGAGGTCCAGCCCTTAGCTGAAGATGAAGTGCGGGAGGGATTGGACAGAGCTCTTGAGAGAATAGATCGTATGGTCGCTGCCATTTCTGCTGTGGTGATGATGGGCCAGGAGGTCCTGACAGAGTACATGGGGTTTGTCTCATTGGTAAGGAGGGCTGCGATGGAGGATGGGTCCGGCTTGGGATCAACTCTATCCCACAAATCACCCATAAATTGTTCCTGCAGAACCAGCATCTAAGTGATATTTTGTCTAAGCTTCAAAGATCCTGGATAGGTGATATGGGGCTTCTTTCAGACCCTCCTCCTGAACTACACTTCCCAGCAGCCTCTGCCACTAGGAGGAGGGTTGCGGACCAGTTCATTCCGGTTTTCCTACCCACACCGACCTTAAAGCCGATCGCCGACTCCCACATTGCGGGACTCTTTCAGACCCTCCTCGTGAACTACACCTTCCAGCAGCCTCTGCCAATGAGAGGAGAGTTACGGACCAGTTGTTCCCGGTTTTCCCACCCACACCAGCCTTAAAGCTGATTGCGGCTAAGCCCGCAACACGTGCCCTC
The DNA here is from genome assembly GCA_963921515.1 of Calotriton arnoldi. Classification (NCBI taxonomy): domain Eukaryota; kingdom Metazoa; phylum Chordata; class Amphibia; order Caudata; family Salamandridae; genus Calotriton; species Calotriton arnoldi. Next base: position 1,805,724 of record CAWUFW010000919.1, on the reverse strand, counting down.
TCTGGCTGCCTCCCCTCCCTCCGGGCCAGCCTAGCCTGCTCACCCCCTGCCCTGCCGCTGAAACTCTGTGGCCCTCTCCTTCTGACCCCACGAGCCAGGAGTCACCCACACTCCTGCCTCCTGCTCACCTCTCCACCCTGCCTGGTACCTCCCCCCATGGAGATCCTTCCTCACTCCCTCCCCTCCTGCGCCTGACTCCCTCCGGCATGGGGACTGCAGTGCGACCACATAGCAGATGCATGCAGACAGCTTGGCGCAAACACACCAGGAACATGTCCTGTGCCAGGACCCCAACCCCCACGGCCACCATCGCTTCACCTTGGACAAACTCCGAGCACTGAACCCTGGATGCCAGAATAACAACAACTGCGCTCATGCCTCCCCCAGGACCACCAAAGCCCCTTTTTCCTGCCAGCACTGCTGCTTCACCTGCAACACCGAGGATACCTCCTACGCCATGCTCACCAACAAGGACGAGACCAACAACTCCAGAAAGATCCACTGCTTGCTGATTAACGCACGCTCACATGGAAAATACGCCATGGAAATCTAGGACACCATCACAACCCACGCCCTGAATGCCGTCTTCATCACAGAGACCTGGCTGAATCCCGCATCCACTCCAGACATCGCCACAGCCACCTCTGACAGAAACAAGACTGCACATCGGGTCATCGCCATAATGTCAAGGAGAACCTCGAATGCACTACCACCACAGACGACTCCACCGCCTTCATGGAGCACCTCAACTTCCAACTCCGAACCAACAACAAAACCACCATCAGAGGCAATCTCGCCTACAGACCTTCGGGACTCCGCCCTGCATTCTGGAACACTATCCCTAACTTCATCGCCCCTTTCGCCATCGACTCCAATCTATACATCTTCCTAGGAGACCTCAACTTCCACCTTGAGAACACCAAAGATGCAAACACGGCCGACCTACTAGAAAGTATGGCCAACTTCAGACTCAAACAGCTGGTGACGGACCACACCCACACCGCAGGGCACACGCTTGCCCCAATTTTCTCAGCCAGCAACAGAGTAAAATACACCCACAAAGAGGAGCTCACCTGGTCCGACCACCACTGCGTCCACTTCATCATCTCGGAACCACCTAACACCCCCGCCTCCACCGCCAGCGAGACACGGCACAGCTGGGCACAAGTATCAGAACAACGATGGACCAACATCCTCAACTCCCGCCTCCCCACCACCACTGGAGAAACAGAGAAAGCGGCGGACAACTTCGCAAACAGGCTCATGGCAAACGCTGACAAAATTGCACCGAAGAAACCCACCAACACCAAGAAACGGACACGATCACCCAACTGATTCACAGAAGAACTGAAAACCCAGAAACGTGAGTGCAGACAGAAGAAAAGAAGAGGGCGCGCCAGTAAGACCCTCGAGGACCGAAAATGCTTCCAAGATGCCCTCAATCAACACCACCAATTCCTGAAGAACACCAAGAAGACAGCCCTAGCCACCCGCATCAAGGACAGCTCCAACAATAGCACTGAACTTTTCAACATAATCAAGGAATTGACCAACCCCTCAGCAACTGAAAACAACATCACACTCTCGCAAGCTCTCTGCGACGCCCTTGCAGACTTTTTTCACAACAAAATGAACACCATCTACCAAGTCTTCGCACCCCAACCCCCTGCTGAGGACAGCATCACCAGCATCACGCCGACCGACGTACACTCACACCAGCTCACCTTGTGGAACATCCTTTCCAAGAAGGAAACGGCATCCATCAATCAATCAATCACTTATAAAGCGCTGCTTCTCACCTGAGAGGTTATCCAGGCGCTATGCTGCGGTGTCAGTCAAAAAGCCAGGTTTTGAGAACCTTCCTGAAGTGGGTCAGCTTGGGTGAAGTGTGGAGGTTGGTGGGAAAGGGCATTCCAGGTCTTGGTAGCGAGGTGGAGGAAGGAGCATCCTCTGGTGCAGCAGCATCGGATGCATGGAATGTGTGCGAGGGTGAGATGAACGGATCGGAGGCTACTGGGAGATAGGTGGAAGTTCAGGCAATTGTTCATGTAGGTGGGTCCTTGGTCATGAAGGGCTTTGTAGGCATAGGTTAGGAGCTTGAATTGACATCTTTTCTCGATGGGGAGCCAGTGGAGGTCTTTCAGGTGCTGGGTGATATGGGTCCTCTTTGACAGGTTGAGGATGAGTCTGGCTGCTGCGTTCTGAATCATATGGAGTTTCCTCATGATTTCAGGGGTGGTGCCTGCATAGAGTGTGTTGCTGTAGTCCAGTCTGCTGGTGATGAGTGCCTACGCCACGGTTTCCCTGGTGTTGATGGGAAGCCACTTGAAGACTTTGCAGTGTATGCGGATAGTGTGGAAGCAGGCTGAGGAGACAGAGTCCATCATGAGATCCATCCACTCCGGATCCCCTGCAGACCCCTGCCCACACCATACATTCAACCTCGGCAATCAACCCATTAGCAAAGAACTCACCAAGGTCCTCAACTCCTCAATCACCACGGCCCACTTCCCCCAGAAATGGAAACATGCCGACATGAAGTTTCTGCTGAAAAAGCCATCCGCTGACCCAGGGGAACCTAAGAACTACCACCCTGCTCCCTTTCCCTGCCAAGGTCATCGAGAAACCCATCGACATCCAACTCACTAGATGTCTGGAGAACCACAACCTTCTGGACCCCTCCCAATCAGGCTTCAGAACTAACCAAAGCACCGAGACAGTCCTAGTTGCATTCACGAACAACATCAGAATGCTGTTAGACCACAGAGAAACAGCAGCCCTCATTCTCCTTGACCTCTCAGAAGCCTTCGACATCGTATCCCACCACACACTGTTAAACAGACTCCACCAGATCGGAATCCAAGGAGCATCCCTCAAGTGGATCGCATCCTACCTCACAGGAAGAATGCAGATGGTCATCCTCCCACCCTGTTCCTCGCTCCCTAAGAACATCACCTGCAATGTACCTCAAGGCTCATCACTCAGCCCAACCCTCTTCAACGTATACATGACACCCCTGGCAAAAATCGGCAAGAGCCACATACTTAACATCGTCTCCTACACCGACGACTCCAAACTCATCCTTTCCCAGCTTACGACCCAGCGACTACCAAGGACAAGTTCCAAAGATGCATGAAAGACATGGGGGTCGATTCCGATTCGGGCCGGAAAAAGCACCGACCGACTCGGATCCGGAAATAATACCGACCGACACGTACCTGTGGCGCCCGACACGCCAAGTACGATGCAAGGCGTGCAAAATCCGACCGACACGTACCGAACCCAAGTCGACTGACCGAGCCGCACGGAAAACAGCAATCCGGTCGGAAAAACACGCGAATCCAACCGACCGACACGCACCCGGAACAAATCCGACCGAAACGTAGACGCGAACTCCAAACCGCAAAGTACGATGCAAGGCGCGAAAACCACGAGCGAGTCGGACGGAGGCCAAGCCGTACGACCGACACGCATACAAAACCGAGCCGAAGCAACAAAAAAACACTGCGACCGACGCGTACGCAGCATAGAAAACTGCACATACACAGCGTGAACGAAACGGAGAAGACCGTACGAGACAAATGCAGGGTCCGACTCGGTCACAAGAACGTTTCCAACATACACAGACAGTACAAAGGAAAAATCACCCAAAAAAAGGCCAAACAAGCAATTACCAAGCCAATAAATACTGGGGGTGGGGACAGAGAACAAAGACACACCCACAACTCCACCCATATAAAGGACACAAATCACAACCATGAGCCTTTGCAAATGCCATTCCACTGCCAGCACCCAAGAGAAAGCAACCACACACCCACAGCTCATCCCTCACACAAGCCACACACCATCAGCACACCAACAATTACCTACCTCACATACACCCAGCAAAACACACACTCACACACCCTCACCTGCACACCAACACACACATCACTCACCATCACCACCCATCACCATGCCCCCCAAGAAGAATCCCAAGTTCCTAGATTGTGAATTGGAAGTCAGGTAGACGAGATCCTCAGGGTAGAGCCACAGCTGTTTGGCACACTGGTCCAACAGACCCCCATCTCCCAGAAAACCAAGATGTGGGAGAGGATCATCAACAGGGTGAACGCACAATCACCATGTCAGCGCACAAAGAGCGACATCCAGAACAGGTGGTATGACGTGCGCAGGAGGGTACGGGACCTGCTCAAAAAAGACTACATCAACAGCCAATACACCGGCAGTGGCCCTCCTGCCAAGCCAATATACCTCAGGCCCTGGGAGGAGAAGGTGCGGGCCATCCTTCCGCCAGTGAGCGTATATGGACAAGAGGACATCCCAGACCCTGGTGAGTACACAACAAATGTACCCAATATACTGCCACAAAACACACACACATCACTGTCAAGGGGAGACTCAAACCATGCACTCATAGCAATTACACAGCAACCAGAACAGAATCATCCCAAAATGTGTATGTCAGTCAGATAAACACAACACATGCCATCAAAAAAGTCACATCCAACTGTGCCATCACATGTACAAACACAACTACAACTACAGCTAGGCAGTGGCACAAATAGAACTAACAAACACATCCAGACATGTAGCCACCACAACAACACCAACACACAGTGAAGACCACTCAAAGGAAGGAATTCTGTGTATGCTGGCCAAGTCAGTGTAGCCAATAGCATCATGGGAGTCGCAGTCACACATATTGCCCCCCACAACTGTCCCATCAACACCACCATGAACCATGCGCACATCACAGGGAGTGGAGAAGGACTCACAAGATGGCTGACACTGGCAACTGCTGTGGGGAGCACAAGGCCCTGCTGGCAACTGTGCACCAACAAACAGCAGGACACCACTGACTGACATCCTGAGGAGACAACTTCCACTCCCTGCAATGCAAGCACGTTCCATGGTGGGATATCTGGCTGGCTGAGTGGGAAGGAGGACTTGCAGCACTGACCATAGTCACAAGCACCTCCCCTCACACACACCCCAACACAAACTCCACAGAACCCACCTGGTAGAATGCAATGCCCCCATCCTAACACAAGATCCCACAAAGAACCACCACCCTGGGTTATGTTGTGTGAAGCACAGGGACACTCTTGGGACTCTTAGCCAAACAACTGCCAGGACAACACTCCCAGCCATCCTGTCAGCACAGCCAGCCCACCCCACAGGGAAGCAGAATCAAAAGGAAGGAAGCATGGGCACTGCTGGGAAGGGGGGTGGAGGCAATAGCATGATGGGAGTCGTAGTCACTGATATTGGTCACCCCCACAACTGTCCCATCAACACCACCCTGAACCATGCTCACATCACAGGGAGTGGAGAAGGACTCACAAGATGGCTGACACTGGCTACTGCTGTGGGGAGCACAAGGCCCTGCTGGCAACTGTGCACCAACAAACAGCAGGACACCACTGACTGACATCCTGAGAGACAACTTCCACTCCCTGCAATGCAAGCACGTTCCATGGTGGGATATCTGGCTGGCTGGGTGGGAAGGAGGACTTGCAGCACTGACCATAGTCACAAGCACCTCCCCTCACACACACCCCAACACAAACTCCACAGAACCCACCTGGTAGAATGCAATGCCCCCATCCTAACACAAGATCCCACAAAGAACCACCACCCTGGGTTATGTTGTGTGAAGCACAGGGACACTCTTGGGACTCTTAGCCAAACAACTGCCAGGACAACACTCCCAGCCATCCTGTCAGCACAGCCAGCCCACCCCACAGGGAAGCAGAATCAAAGGAAGGAAGCATGGGCATGCTGGGAAGGGGGGTGGAGGCAATAGCATGATGGGAGTCGTAGTCACTGATATTGGTCACCCCCACAACTGTCCCATCAACACCACCCTGAACCATGCTCACATCACAGGGAGTGGAGAAGGACTCACAAGATGGCTGACACTGGCTACTGCTGTGGGGAGCACAAGGCCCTGCTGGCAACTGTGCACCAACAAACAGCAGGACACCACTGACTGACATCCTGAGAGACAACTTCCACTCCCTGCAATGCAAGCACGTTCCATGGTGGGATATCTGGCTGGCTGGGTGGGAAGGAGGACTTGCAGCACTGACCATAGTCACAAGCACCTCCCCTCACACACACCCCAACACAAACTCCACAGAACCCACCTGGTAGAATGCAATGCCCCCCATCCTAACACAAGATCCCACAAAGAACCACCACCCTGGGTTATGTTGTGTGAAGCACAGGGACACTCTTGGGACTCTTAGCCAAACAACTGCCAGGACAACACTCCCAGCCATCCTGTCAGCACAGCCAGCCCACCCCACAGGGAAGCAGAATCAAAAGGAAGGAAGCATGGGCATGCTGGGAAGGGGGTGGAGGCAATAGCATGATGGGAGTCGTAGTCACTGATATTGGTCACCCCCACAACTGTCCCATCAACACCACCCTGAACCATGCTCACATCACAGGGAGTGGAGAAGGACTCACAAGATGGCTGACACTGGCTACTGCTGTGGGGAGCACAAGGCCCTGCTGGCAACTGTGCACCAACAAACAGCAGGACACCACTGACTGACATCCTGAGAGACAACTTCCACTCCCTGCAATGCAAGCACGTTCCATGGTGGGATAACTGGCTGGCTGGGTGGGTGGGAAGGAGGACTTGCAGTACTAACCATAGTCACAAGCACCTCCCCTCCCACATCCCCCAACACAAACTCCACAGAACCCACCTGGTAGAATGCAATGCCCCCCATCCTAACACAAGATCCCACAAAGAACCACCACCCTGGGTTATGTTGTGTGAAGCACAGGGCCACTCTTGGGACTTTTAGCCAAACAACTGCCAGGACAACACTCCCAGCCATCCTGTCAGCACAGCCACCCCACAGGGAAGCAGAATCAAAAGGAAGGAAGCATGGGCATGCTGGGAAGGGGGGTGGAGGCAATAGCATGATGGGAGTCGTAGTCACTGATATTGGTCACCCCCACAACTGTCCCATCAACACCACCCTGAACCATGCTCACATCACAGGGAGTGGAAAAGGACTCACAAGATGGCTGACACTGGCTACTGCTGTGGGGAGCACAAGGCCCTGCTGGCAACTGTGCACCAACAAACAGCAGGACACCACTGACTGACATCCTGAGAGACAACTTCCACTCCCTGCAATGCAAGCACGTTCCATGGTGGGATATCTGGCTGGCTGGGTGGGAAGGAGGACTTGCAGCACTGACCATAGTCACAAGCACCTCCCTCACACACACCCCAACACAAACTCCACAGAACCCACCTGGTAGAATGCAATGCCCCCATCCTAACACAAGATCCCACAAAGAACCACCACCCTGGGTTATGTTGTGTGAAGCACAGGGACACTCTTGGGACTTTTAGCCAAACAACTGCCAGGACAACACTCCCAGCCATCCTGTCAGCACAGCCAGCCCACCCCACAGGGAAGCAGAATCAAAAGGAAGGAAGCATGGGCATGCTGGGAAGGGGGTGGAGGCAATAGCATGATGGGAGTCGTAGTCACAGCTCCACATCCCCCACCACATGGCCCAGCAAGCTCACACACACGCATGCACATCCCACAGAGAGTGGAAAGGCCCATCAAAGATGTCTGACACTGTTGCTGTGTCGTGGGGAGCACAAGGGCATGCTGGGAACTGCACACCAACCAACAGCAGGACACCACTGTCAGCCATCTTGCCATTGCTCTCACACCCACACACACTGAACTCCCCACAAAAGCAAGTAAGTATGGGAATGCTGGGAAGTGGGGTGGAGGCAATAGCATGATGGGAGTCGTAGTCACAGACATAGCTCACCCCCACAACTGTCCCATCAACACCACCCTGAACCATGCTCACATCACAGGGAGTGGAGAAGGACTCACAAGATGGCTGACACTGGCTACTGCTGTGGGGAGCACAAGGCCCTGCTGGCAACTGTGCACCAACAAATAGCAGGACACCACTGACTGACATCCTGAGAGACAACTTACACTCCCTGCAATGCAAGCACAGTCCATGGTGGGATAACTGACTGGCTGGGTGGGTGGGAAGGAGGGCCGGCTGTCAACCAAACACAACCAATGCAGACCATGTTCACACCCCAAAAAATACATAGAAATGCCCAAATAATGCAGGACAATGTGCCACACCAATATCAACCCCTGACTGTGAGGACTTAGGACAATGCAATGTACAGGCCCGCACCCAGAGGCACAGTCACAACTGTCATGTGTGTCAACCATTGATGCCTGCAGAAACATAACATACATTGTGTGTGTCTCCCAAAAACAGGTGATGATGGGGACACAGCAGCAGACGCTGAGGAGTCCCAGTCCCAGGCTCAAGAGGATGCGGAGCTCACTGGCGTCGTACAGCCTCCGTCCTCCTCGGACGAAGAAGACCAACCTGGCACATCCGGTGCAAGTCTACATGCAGCACCAGCAGGACCACCAGCTGCAGCACCAGCAGGACCACCAGCTGCACCCCCTGCACCCACCCCTCTAACGACTGTCACCACAAATACCATCCCTGCCGACATGGACAGAACAAGGAGCAACACCAGCACAGGGACCCTGGACCAACCTGGGGCCATGGACACCACCACCACCACCACCAACCCCCAAGGTGGACAAGGCTCATCTGTGCGTGCCACTGCACACACTGCACATGTCAGCAGGGGTGGTGGGAGGGGTGGGAGACAGAGGTCGCTGCTTGCAGAGGTTGCTGGTGTGCATGATGACCCACAACTGGTACGCATAGCTGATGCGTACCAGTCCAGCACCGGAGACCTCAGCCAGGTAGTGGGGCTCCTCAGAGACATGAAACAGCAGCAGGCTGCCCATCATGCCCGCTTGGACTCCCACATGTCCCACGTGGAGTCACACATGTCCCGCGTGGACTCACACATGTCCCGCGTGGAGTCCAAGTGGGATGCACTGCATGAGATGACGGCGGTGCACAGGGACATTTTACAATGCCTCCGCCAGATGAACAGCAACCAGTCCACACCTCCCTGTGTGCCAACAACATCTGGTGCCGAACAAACTGCAACTGCCACAGGGAGGGAGGATGACTCTGGCGGAGAGTCCCCTGCACCGCAGGAGCCTGTACTTGAGGGCCCCCCCAAGAAGAGGGGTCGTCCGAGGAGGGGCAAGTGAGAGGCCGATGGCCAAGCGCATCTCCCAGGAAGCCTGAACCTGTTCTGGATGTTCACCTTTGTGCACAGACTGTTCACCCTGTTGACGGCAACACTACTCCCACACATTGCATGGGGAGTACAAGTTGGACCAATGTGTCAGACAACTGTGGCCCCGATACTGCGGATTCGGTCTACCAGGACTTTCAATTCACCTAGGAACTTCGGATTGCAAGATTTATGTACAGCACTACCCATCCTATGCACTATTCACACAAATGTATCACAATAAACACACTAATACACCATACTTGCCTCTGTTGTGATTCCAACGTGGGTGCTGTTATGGGGATGATGAACTGCAAAATTACACTTTGTATGCGAACTGCAACAGCAAGGACAACACAGGCATGTGAGTAAAGGCAACGTGACACATATGAGGGAGACACACCACCAGGGCTACACAACACATACACACCTAGGCCATCTGACTCATTGCCTACACTGATGTTGCCAGGGAAGACGGTGCAATGCACAGACACCACACCCATTCCCAGTTGTAGTCAAGTAGCCCACAGGTGCAGTAAGCAAATGGCAGTCAAATGTGTGACCACAGACAACGCACATCACAAAGTGAAGCACAGGTTTATTACACAGTTGCAACATGTCGTAACCACTACAGATGCAAGGTAATCCCACCTGGCAGCGGGCACACAGTCAACAACTGTAGACGGAAGGAAGTCCATGGGTGTGGCGCACATCACCTGTAGGGACACAACAGCTACCAGCCTGGAAGTGCAATCACGTCGTCGGTGGACACAGTTGACCAAACGAATCTGAAAGTACCCTGTGAAGGACAGAAATGACACACAGTCAAAAGCAATGGAGTACAGGACAGAACAGCAAAACTCATGCACAATACATGTTACAAGATACCCACCCAGAACCAAGTTAGCATGTCAACACTGTTGGGGAGTACAGCCCACCTGTAAGCACACATCGCAACACACATCCAGTCAAGTAGCCCATGGACACACTCCAACAGCACCAGAGCACCACCTACACATCATGCCAACTCACATCATTGACATGACACCTCAGGATACTCACATTCAGCTAAAGAAGTTGGTGATGAGCTGTGTGCGGACATCACCATCATCATCATCATCATCGTCACTGGCATCGTGGTCCAGGCCAGGATCCTCCACAGGTGGCGGATGTTGGTCATTGTCATCCTGGATGAGAGGCAACTCCTTCCGCACTGCCAGGTTGTGGAGCATGCAGCAGACGATGATAATCTTGCACACTTTCGCAGGGGCATATGGGAGGGACCCTCCGTTCTTGTCCAGGCAGCGGAAGCGGCTCTTCAGGAGCCCAAATGTCCGCTCAATCACTCTCCTGGTCCGACCATGTGCCTCATTGTAGCGCATCTGGGCTGGTGTCACAGGGTTCCTGAGGGGTGTCAGCAACCACAGTATGTTGGGGTATCCCGAGTCACCTACGGACAGACAAGTGCACATTAGCTGACTTGGAAAAGTGGGCGGAATACTACAGATCAGATCACACACAATGGCACAAAGTCAGTACACACCGTCAAAACAAGCCAGGCACGCTGGTTCTGCATCTGTGCCATCATCCTGGGGATGCGACTACTCCTCATCACAAAGGCATCATGTGCTGAACCAGGGAAACGGGCACACACGTGTGTGATGGTCATGTCTGCAAGACACACCACCAGTGCATTGACCGAGTGGTAGTGCTTGCGGTTCCTGTAGGCCTGCTCCTGGGCCTGTGGTGGTACCAAAGCCACATGTGTCCCATCAATGGAGCCAATGACATGCGGCATCCTCCCCAGGGCATAAAAGTCACTCTTCACGTCAGTGAGTCGTCGCAGTCTAGGGAAATAGATGTACCGGTTCAGGAATAGCAACATTGCCGCCAAAACATCGCGGAGCACACGGCTCAACATGGTCTGTGACATCCCACCAGCAGTCGCCACAGTATGTTGGAAGGTACCGGTGGCAAAGAAGTGTAGGGCTGCCATCACCTTCACCTTGGGGGTCAGCGCTGTAGGATACGGCCGGCCAGGCTGCAAATGTGGGGAAAACTGCACTGCCAAATCCTCAATCAGCTGCCTGGTGAAGCGGTACCGTCGGATGCTGTCCCGTTCCACCATCGTTGCCAGGTCTGGGAATGGTCGATGGACAGCAGGAGCCCTGCAGTGCAGAGGAGAAGTAAGCAAGATTGTCAGTCACCCCACATATGCGGCATTGAACACACTCAATATCCCAACATACATCATTATGAGGCACAACTACATGAAGTGTGCAGTTCCGTAAGGACATGTATGGTACATACATGGCCAACATCTGTCAACACGGTCCAACAGGTGGCATCAATTAGTCCCAGGTTGGCCCATTGGATATCATGAGGCCGTGTCACAGTTCCCATCTCCTGCTGCAGTGTCACAATCACCCCCCACAGTGACATGTGAGGACAGATGTGCCCCAGGCACCACAGCTCAACGACAGGTACATTCCTAGGGACCCTGTATTGCCACATGGACACTGGCATTACATGGAGTATCATGTATACACCACAGCAAAACAACCATGACCCCCACAGGTAGTGGTCCCACTTGCCACGGCAGGACAGACATGGAAGTCTGTGACACACACACGCACAACATCAAAGTCCATGCACACACAACCTGGATGTGGAGACTGTCTCCCATTGTGCACATGAAATCAGAGACATTGTAAACACTACATGCACAAAGACTGTGTAGGACCATCACTATTGTGCCACTGGGACACCCTGGCTCAAACATACCGTCCCACATGGGACTCACGGGGTATGTGACATGACATACACATACACCACCGTGAAATGTGACCATGGCACATGCACAGATATGAACAGTTGCACATCACAGTGGTCATGTACACGTAACACCCAGGAACCTGTCCCCATTAACACGTGCACAGCCTGGGGGTGGCTGCCCACAGGTGACACCCACAGGACAACATGTACACCAACATACACACAATAGGAAATGCAGCCTTACATGCCTTATGATAAAGTTTGGAAAGGCTGTCGTGATGTAGGTGTGCCCCTCACTCCCTGGGAGCTATCTGTGGCTGGCATATGTCCATCTGAGACAGGCATGCTGACATATGCCAGTCACATGTACAGTGATGCGTTGAACAGCAATGGACCGATCGGTGCCCCCGGCCGGCCCATTGCATTCAATGTGTGCGGGTACGCGTTGTACCCCTGTACGCGTTGAACTGCAATGGACCGATCGGTGCCCCCGGCCGGCCCATTGCATTCAATGTGTGCGGGTACGCGTTGTACCCCTGTACGCGTTGTACCCCTGTACGCGTTGTACTGCAATGGACCGATCGGTGCCCCCGGCCGGCCCATTGCATTCAGTGCGTGCGGGTACAGCGTTGTACCCTGTACGCGTTGTACCCCTGTACGCGTTGTACTGCAATGGACCGATCGGTGCCCCCGGCCGGCCCATTGCATTCAATGTGTGCGGGCACGCGTTGTACCCCTGTACGCGTTGTACCTCTGCACGCGTTGTACTGCAATGGACCGATCGGTGCCCCGGCCGGCCCATTGCATTCAATGTGTGCGGGTACGCGTTGTACCCCTGTACGCGTTGTACCCCTGCAGCGTTGTACTGCAATGGACCGATCGGTGCCCCGGCCGGCCCATTGCATTCAATGTGTGTGGGTACGCGTTGTACCCCTGTACGCGTTGAACTGCAATGGACCGATCGGTGCCCCGGCCGGCCCATTGCATTCAATGTGTGCGGAGTCACGCGTTGTACCCCTGTACGCGTTGTACCCCTGTACGCGTTGTACTGCAATGGACCGATTGGTGCCCCCGGCCGGCCCATTGCATTCAATGTGTGCTGGTGCGCGTTGTACCCTATGCGCGTTGTACCCTGTACGCGTTGTACTGCAATGGACCGATCGGTGCCCCGGCCGGCCCATTGCATTCAATGTGTGCTGGTACGCGTTAGTACCCCTGTACGCGTTGTACTGCAATGGACCGATCGGTGCCCCCGGCCGGCCCATTGCATTCAATGTGTGCGGGTACGCGTTGTACCCCTGTACGCGTTGTACCCCTGTACGCGTTGTACTGCAATGGACCGATCGGTGCCCCCGGCCGGCCCATTGCATTCAATGTGCGCGGTGCACGCGTTGTACCCCTGTACGCGTTGTACTGCAATGGACCGATCGGTGCCCCCGGCCGGCCCATTGCATTCAATGTGTGCGGGTACGCGTTGTACCCCTGTACGCGTTGTACCGCAATGGACCGATCGGTGCGCACCCATTGACAATGGGCTTGCCTGGCAACGGACGCGTTTTCGAATTTCGAACGAGTCGGTTGCTGGAAAATCAGTTGGTCACCCACAACAATGTTGCAAAATCATGTATGTCATGAAGTTGAAGATTTGAAGGATGCTGTGGGCGTGTTTTGGTGCTGCTATTCCATGGATTGGCCAGATTCAGAAGATGCAAACGACTTGGACCTATCACTTTGGACACAAGGGACAGTATCTGCCTCTCCAGCACATATATATTGCTGGCTGTTCCCCTGAGAGCTCACTTGCCTGCACTACATGCTCCAGGACGACATCTGCCACTGCACTGCTGCTGTCTCTGCCCCTCTGGACCCTGCAATGGCACGTACTGTGGAGAGAGCCCCAGCCTTCAGCCTTGAGGAGAACCAGGCCCTGCTGGACAGCCTACTTCCACAGTACAGCAAGCTGTATGGGACACCAGGGGAGCAGGTGAGTGTTCTGTGCACTGCCTTTCTGAATGGGCATTTTGTCTGACTAGCAAGGCTGGAAGTCTGCACGCCACTGGCTAGCAGGCTCACTGAGTAGTTGTCACCCCCCATAGTGTGTAGTGACATGCACTGGACAGGTATGGTGCAGTGACAGTGCATTTGAACAAGGTTTTACTTCCCATGCAATGATACCATGTAGTGACGTCTGGCAAACTGTCCATGGGCAGCTTTGCACTGCCTGTGTACATCATGTGCCCCTGTGATTGAGACATGTATATACAACTGTGTCATGCACGGATATGTTGCATGTGTAGTAATGGCCTTTCACTTTGTCATCCTGACAGGTTAATGCCCATCGGAAGCAGGAGATCTGGAAGGACATCGTCCGGGCTGTCCGGTCCGTGGGGGTCTACAAGCGCCGGATCCGCAACTGCCAGAAGAGGTGGCAGGACCTTCGGGGCTGGACCCGGAGGATTGCACGGGTCCAGCTGAAGCTGTCGCCTCCTCGCAGGAGGGGCGGAACACGGACCCTGATCCCCCACATGCTCCAGATCCTGGCGGTGGTGTTTCCAGACCTGGATGGGCAGCTGAAGGCCAGACAGCAGCAAGGAGGGGGTGAGTCAAAGACTGCACTGTGAACTCTGTATTACATGCTTTGTGCCCTCCTCTGGCCTGGTTCAACTGCCACAGTGCAGCAGTCATGTTGTCCAGGAGCCATGTCCCTCTATTGTGCACTGCCCACAGCTCATCTGATACCCAGGTGTGGCCCTTACATTCAGGGAATTGTGTCACTTGGGACTGTGTCCTTGCAGTTTGCTTCACTAAAGGTGGGGGACAGCATCTGTTTCCCTAACTCTGTTGTGGGCATCATGGGTGGGACCATTGTTCACACAACGCCTGTGTTTGGACATGTAATCTGCGTGTTGCTTTGATATGCGGTCCACTTGCTGAGCTGAGCCACCACATGTGCCTGGGGTATGTGGCACACGCCCATGCAGCGGGTGGGAACAATGTTTGGGCCCCAGGAGTGTGCAGATTACGTGTGTCACACATACATAGTCAGCTATCCACTGTCCAGGGCTCATCCCTCATTCATGTGGAGCAGGACAGTCATGCCTACTCCAGGCCATGCAATGCACTCTGTACTCCCACTCCCGTGTATCAGCTGACACATTGTGCGCAGTGATTTGACCCTCAGGTGTCTGCCTCTGTGTCAGTGTGCTGTGGATTAGTTGCCAGGACTGCTGGGGTGTTTCTTGGTAGGGGCTCAGCATGCCCCTGGAGATGTGACCATAGGAAACGATACTTGTGTGTCACATAGGTGTTTGATCAGCTGCCCGTGCAGACTGGGGTATGCGAATGTGAAGTTCAGGCAGCTGTTCCCCATTCACAGCAGATTGTGAGGGGCTCAGGTTCAGAGGGTAGTGTCACAGGTCTCCCATATGTCCAATAGGTATGACCTGGACAGATGAGGGTTAAGATGATGTGTTGTGTGGGGGATGTACATGTGCACTTGTGCAGCTCCAGGACTTGCATTCCCCATGACCTACTATTGTGACACAGTGCATAGTGTTGTTGTCTGGCTGCCAAGTCATACATCACTGAGACAGTGATGTATGACTTAGCAGTCATGCCTCTGCCATGGCATGTGTCAACTTATTGGTGGTCCTGCAGGGGAGTGACATGTGCTACATGCACACCATTGTGGCGATGGCTATCAGGACATGGGTGCATCATGGTGTCTGTCGCTGGTATGCATCACATGCATTTCCTATTTGACTCTGGGCATCCCTTTCATCCGGAAACCTGTACTGACTCAGTGGCAAGAGCTGTGATGTGTGCATGTCCACATGCCACACCGTGTCCTCTGCACTGTCCAACTACTGTGTACTTGGTGCATGTGTCCACACTGGGGTGTTGCAATCCAACAGACACCAGACAGATGGGTGCAAGGCCATGTGGGATGTGAGTGCCATGCTTGGCATCAGACTGACAATTGGCTTCTCCTGTTCAGTTAGGGCACTTTTAGCAATGTACAACTTATGATGCCAGGGCTTGCTCTGTAATGTGCTGTGCTCACAGTGGTGTGTGCGTTTGGTGCAGGTGACTGATGTCTGTCTGTTTCCCCATTGTTTGCAGATACATCCACGGCCACGGAAGGGGACAGCTCCACGGACCAGGAGGAGCCAGAGAGCCAGACTGGGTCAGCAGCCGAGGAGTGGTCGGAGGGACCCAGTGGCACGGAGGGCGAGGGGAGCCACGCCGAGGAGTCCTCAGCACCATCCACCTCAGCTGAGGACCAGAGCAACTCGGAGGATGACTCCCTTATGGAGGCGGGTGTCAGCAGCCACCACACCCCAGCTAGTGTTGCTGTCCCCGCCACCACCAGCACCACCACCGCCCTCCCATCGGCTCCCATTCCCCAGGTCCGTGGAGGCTCCCATGTTCGGGAGCGTGTCTCCTTTGGGCCAGGCACCGCACCCCCTGTGTCCCCTGCTGCCCTGAGTGAGGAGTCTGTGTACCTCCTTCGCCAGCTCCATGTAGGGCAGACAGCCATGCTGAGTGTCCTCCATGCGCACACCGCTCTGTTGACTCAGCTGGTGACGTTCATGGAGGGCATCTCATCGGGCATGTCTGACCTACAGAGGGGCAATAGGTCCATGGACTCCTCCCTGACGGCAGCAGTGTCCCTCCTCAGACAGTCCCTCACCCCTCCTGCCTCTGCTCCATCCACACTCCCCAGCACCTTACCCGTCCCAAGCACACACACACCGGCACAGGCACACACCAGCACACACACGTCCAGCACACAGACACACACGCCACAAACAAAACGCACACGCACGCACAGTCAGGGGACTGAAACCAGACTCACAGGGGATGGGGCCCTGGTACACACACACGCATCCATGGGCACTGCGCAGTCCTCAGTTGCCTCTCCCTCCAAAACACCCTCCCTTGCCTCACCTGCAACCCCAAAGACCCAGCGCCTCTTCCTCAGTGACCTCGGCCTCTTCCCCTCCGATCCAGCTGCTCCAGCATCCAGGGGGAAGAGGAAGCCCCCCACATGGAGCAGAGTGCCCCTCGCCCCCGGACACCCTCCCCCAGGCGCAGACAGACTGAGGCCCCCACCCGCAAGTCCCCCGGAGTGGTAAGAGCAAGACCCCGCCGCCGCCCTGCAGCTCAAGCACCAGGTCTCCTTCCTCCATCCCTCAGGCCCCCACTCCACAGGTGCCCCCACCACACCCTGCCCCAGGTTCCCCCACCCACAGATATACCATCCCCAAGAGGATCCGGCCTTCTCCCCTGGCACTTGCTCTCCCGGCACCACACCCCCGCTGCGCTTGTCTGTGCCACTGATGTGGTGAGGGTGTCCTCCCCCTCTGTCCAGCCCACCTTGCCTGTTCCCCATTCTCCTCCCCTGGTGGTAGGCACTGCAGTGGAGTCCACTACCACCCTGTCTGACTTGGGCACTGCAGTGGCGGACCTGTCCACTCCATCTGCAGGGTCCACTGCAGTCGTGCCGGCACCCACAACATCTGAGCCATGCCCCCCAGTTGTGCCGGCACACACCATGTCAGACACCTCCACTGCAGTTGTCAGTGGCTCTCCAGCACCCACCACCCCTTCCCTGCTTCCTCCTGGTGAGCCCTGATCTTGTCCCTGCGGTGCCTGGCCTACTCCCCCGGTTGCCCCTCCTAGTGGATTGTCCCTGGTTTTGTGCAGGCATGTGTAGGGTGGCATCTGCCACTGTCACCCACTTGTGACTTTGTTGATGGACTGGCCATTGGCCTTTGTTTATTTTCTACCGACTTCTACTTTTAATGCCACATATGCTGAATAAAGCAACTTTCTGTTCTCTAGTGCTTTTGCTTCTGATGTACATGATGTTGATGATGCTAACCATGCCCTTGCTGCAGTGATGGTGATATTTGGTCTCATGATAATGAAGTGTTACTGTGCAGGAACCCATGTGGTCCAGGGGGAATGTGTCCTATCCTGTGGTGTATCCATGTCATCCATAGCAGCATCTGAGGGTGTCATGTGTTCAGTATTTGGCAATGGGATTTCCTACTTAGATTGCCTATTTCACATCTGTGGCTTCCACCCCTGCACATCTGTTGTGCCTGCCATTGTTCAATTCGTCTACTTCCCTGACCGTGTGGCCATCTCCAGTGGACATGCAGGTTTGGGCATCAATGGGGAAGGACTCATCTGTGTTGTCAGTGCAACATTGCTATACAAGTGTGTTGGATCTGTGCTGATGATTCCGTTGGCACTTCCATGACCAGGCTGATGTTACGGGAGCCCTCATTTGGTGCTAATTGTTGATTGTGTGACCAAGTGCTCAGCTGACATGATGGGGCCCTACTGAGGCAACATATGGCACAGCTTTCCTCACACAGGAGTGGAGTCCCCTCATGGCAGTGTGTACTCCTGTGACATTGCCTGCGCCCAAGGTGTGTGTTGTATGTGCATGTCTGTGTGTTCACTTCCGTTTAGCTGTGCATGCTGTGATCCCTAGTGTTGTACCTGTTTGTGATGCTAGCTGAGTTGACCTATGTTCCCCCAAAGTCTTCTCCCTGGGTTCTCTGTGATGTGGGTGCATGGCACATTACTGGTCATCAGGGTGTCACCCATAGGTGTGTTTGCTGTCAGGGCTGAGTTTGTGTGCAGACGCAGATGGGTCACAGTCAGGTTTCCCCTTGGCACTTGTTGTTTGCCCCTGTCATGTGATTTCCAGTTTGTGTTATCTTTCAGTGATTGTGACACGTTGTGTGTGTGACTGCTGGCACTCCTCAGGGTCCGGGCTGCAATGTTGGTTGTTGTCTATGTGTGTTCTTTGTGGGTGACCTTGGCTTCTTCATTGGTGTGTGACTGTGGCTGGGATCCCATTGGTTGGTGTGGTATTGCCGTCATGTCCATGTACAGTGTAGTGTGCAGTGTGTCAGAAATTCAGGAGTCTTGTTGAGTGGCCATGTGTGATGTGTTTCTGCACCTTGGTTCCCACCCACCACCCTGGAATAGTCATGGGTGCATGTGCAATGTCACCAGTGCATGTGTGCTTCACTGCTGCACATTGTTGGAGGTCGAGGGGTGTGGTGTTGAGTGTGTGCAGATGAGAGTTGTTGCCCGGCTAGGCCCTGCCTCCATGTTGGCCTTGGCTTACTGGCCATGCTGTTTGATTTGTGCTTGTGTAGGTGTGATGGTAGTTAGTTGCTCAGGACACATGACTGTGGTTCACAGTGTGAACGACATTTAGCTTTGTCATCACAGTGGGATTGTAATGCAGCCCAGGGTCACCACATTGTGGGGGCCCTGGGGGTGGTGCTGTGGTGTGTCTGTGTCTTGCTGTGTCAGTTGCTGTCCCTACGTGCCTGTGTGACATGTGTGATTCGTGCTCCCTCTCATCTGACAATGCCTGCTTGCCCACATAGGCGATTTGGATCCATGAGTTACCTTTGTGTGGCACTGTATGCACATCTGTATGATTGGTATTCAGGTCTCCTCATGTGTTGTGTGGTTGCCTGGGGACACTGGCACCCCCCTCACCTGTTGTGTATGATGTGCAGTGTGGGTCTGCCTGTTTGTGTTTGTGCATCTGCACCACTGCATTGGCATATCTTGGGTGTGCCATTGGCTGTATGTAGTTTGGTGGGTTTCCCCTGCTGTCCCTGGGACTCCTAGGTCATCGGTCAGCACAATGATCATGGTTTGTGTGTCCCATTGCTGCCATGGTATGGTATCTGTTCACCTCACATCTGCAGTCTCCACAGGGTATCTGCATTTGTGTGCCCATTGGTGCAAATATGTGGGTCTGCATTCTGATGGTCACTTCTGTCATTGTGTCATTGATGATTGTTGACGGTGTCAGCCCCCATGGGTGTTGTTTGTCTGCACATGGCCAAAGGTATGTCTTATTTGCACTGCAGTATTTGGCTCCCCCAATTTATGTTGCAATGGGACACATACACTACTTTGCCACTGATGTGTTTGTTGTTCTGTGACCAGGAATCATCCATGCAGTTTGGCAGTTGCACCTCTTTCTTTGTCAACACTTACCTTTTGGTCACTGTGATGATGGGGGTTTGGACCCCATTGCCACAATGTTCAAAATGTGCTTCAGCTATGGACCCCACACTTACATTTTGGTCACTGTGATGATGGGGGTTTGGACCCCATTGCCACAATGTTCAAAATGTGCTTCAGCTATGGACGCCACACTTACATTTTGGTCACTGTGATGATGGGGGTTTGGACCCCATTGCCACAATGTTCAAAATGTGCTTCAGCTATGGACCCCACACTTACCTTTTGGTCACTGTGGTGATGGGGGTTTAGACCCCATTGCCACAATGTTCAAAATGTGCTTCAGCTATGGACCCCACACTTACATTTTGGTCACTGTGATGATGGGGGTTTGACCCCATTGCCACAATGTTCAAAATGTGCTTCAGCTATGGACCCCACACTTACCTTTTGGTCACTGTGGTGATGGGGGTTTGGACCCCATTGCCACAATGTTCAAAATGTGCTTCAGCTATGGACCCCACACTTACCTTTTGGTCACTGTGGTGATGGGGGTTTAGACCCCATTGCCACAATGTTCAAAATGTGCTTCAGCTATGGACCCCACACTTACATTTTGGTCACTGTGATGATGGGGGTTTGGACCCCATTGCCACAATGTTCAAAATGTGCTTCAGCTATGGACCCCACACTTACATTTTGGTCACTGTGATGATGGGGGTTTGGACCCCATTGCCACAATGGTCATGGCCTGCTTGCATTGTGGGTGCCACACACATATATGTGTGGCACATGTGCTAGGGGGTCACGTATGTTCAAAGTCATGTTCGGTGTTGTAGGCATTTGACACAGTCTACACACGCTTGTCATGGTGTTGGGGGGATGTCTTCTTCTTGCATTCCCTAGGTTGTGGTGTGCTGGTTGTGTCATGCATTGTCCATCCTATGAGTGGGGGTGGTAGTAGTGGTAGGCATCCAGCCCCCCCTGGCTGAGGGTGGTAGTAGTGGTAGGCATCCAGCCCCCCCTGGCTAAGGGTGGTGGTAGGCATCCAGCCCCCCTGGGTGAGGCTGGTAGTAGTGGTAGGCATCCAGCCCCCCTGGCTAAGGGTGGTAGTAGTGGTTGGCATCCAGCCCCCTGGGTGAGGGTGGTAGTGGTGGTAGGCATCCAGCCCCCCTGGCTGAGGGTGGTAGTAGTGGTGGGCATCCAGCCCCCCTGGGTGAGGGTGGTAGTGGTGGTAGGCATCCAGCCCCCTGGCTAAGGGTGGTGGTAGGCATCCAGCCCCCTGGGTGAGGGTGGGAGTAGTGGTAGGCATCCAGCCCCCTGGCTAAGGGTGGTAGTAGTGGTAGGCATCCAGCCCCCTGGGTGAGGGTGGTAGTGGTGGTAGGCATCCAGCCCCCCTGGGTGAGGGTGGTAGTAGTGGTAGGCATCCAGCCCCCCTGGCTAAGGGTGGTGGTAGGCATCCAGCCCCCTGGGTGAGGGTGGTAGTAGTGGTAGGCATCCAGCCCCCTGGCTAAGGGTGGTAGTAGTGGTAGGCATCCAGCCCCCCTGGGTGAGGGTGGTAGTGGTGGTAGGCATCCAGCCCCCCCTGGGTGAGGGTGGTAGTAGTGGTAGGCATCCAGCCCCCCCTGGCTAAGGGTGGTAGTAGTGGTAGGCATCCAGCCCCCACTGGGTGAGGGTGGTAGTAGTGGTAGGCATCCAGCCCCCCTGGCTAAGGGTGGTGGTTGGCATCCAGCCCCCTGGCTGAGGGTGGTAGTGGTGGTAGGCATCCAGCCCCCTGGCTGAGGGTGGTAGTGGTGGTAGGCATCCAGCCCCCCTGGGTGAGGGTGGTAGTAGTGGTAGGCATCCAGCCCCCCCTGGCTAAGGGTGGTGGTAGGCATCCAGCCCCCCCTGGGTGAGGGTGGGAGTAGTGGTAGGCATCCAGCCCCCCTGGCTAAGGGTGGTAGTAGTGGTAGGCATCCAGCCCCCATGGCTAAGGGTGGTAGTAGTGGTAGGCATCCAGCCCCCTGGGTGAGGGTGGTAGTAGTGGTAGGCATCCAGCCCCCCTGGCTAAGGGTGGTGGTTGGCATCCAGCCCCCTGGGTGAGGGTGGTAGTAGTGGTAGGCATCCAGCCCCCTGGCTAAGGGTGGTAATAGTGGTAGGCATCCAGCCCCCCTGGGTGAGGGTGGTAGTGGTGGTAGGCATCCAGCCCCCCTGGGTGAGGTGGTAGTAGTGGTAGGCATCCAGCCCCCCAGGCTAAGGGTGGTAGTAGTGGTAGGCATCCAGCCCCCCTGGGTGAGGGTGGTAGTAGTGGTAGGCATCCTGCCCCCCTGGGTAGGGGTGGTGGTGCGCATTCAGGCCCCTGTGTGCATATGTGGCATTGGTGATGGGCATCCCGCCCCTATGGTGCTGCTGTTGCTGGTGTAAGTATATTCTGCATCCCTCTGTGTGTGTGTGATGTGTCGTGTACGTGTTGTATGTGTTTTGTGGTTGGTGTCTGGCTTACCTTCTGCGCCGTACGCGTCCGTGCCTGTTCCGGTAGTAAATGTAGAATATTGGTATGATCGGGACGAAGGGATTCATGGTTGGTTCGTGTCGTTCGTCCTTCTCGTTGCTTCGCGTCGTCCTCGTCGCTTCGCGTCGTCCTCGTTGCTTCGCCTCGTCCTCGTCGCTGGCGTGTTCGTCTCGTAGCCGTGGATCATGTTGTGGCACGAATCGGAGCTTATGTGCGCCTCTCCCGGATGCTTTGACGTGCCGTGCGTAGCGACGGGTTCGGCGCGTACGGAAAGCGCATCGTACTCGTTCGGCCGGACGGAGCTGCATTTTTCCTTCCGTGCGACTCGATTCGGCGTTTCCGGATTCGCCTCGGTCGGGGAACAGAACCTGGTTTGGGTGAGTACGGCTCGGCCGGATTCTGTGCTGTTGTGCGCATCGTACTTACTCGTTCGGTGTGCTGTACGGATCGGTCGGGAAACAGGCTTTCGCATGGCTTTTTTCCCGACCGAATGCTATTGGTTGCGCCTCCGACCGAGATCGGAATCGGCCCCATGGTCTCATGGATGAACAACAACTGTCTCAAACTCACCACTGACAAGACAGAAGTACTTATCTTCAGGAAAGGAAAGGGCACTCTCTGGAACAGCGCATGGTAGCCTCCTAAACTGGGCCCAACCGTCAAACCCACCGAACACGTCCACAGCCTTGTTATAATCCTAGACAGCCAGCTAGTCCTGAAGAAGCAGGTCTGCGCCATCTCCTCCACTTGCTTCCTCACCCTCTGAATGCTCAGGAAGGTCTTCAGATGGCTCCCACCCAACAACAGGTGAACAGTCATGCAAGCTCTCATCACCAGCAGACTAGACTACGGAAACTCCCTCTATGTAGGAATAATCACCCAACTCATGACGAAACTCCAGACTATCAAGAACACAGCAGGCAAACTCATTATTGACCTCCCCAGATGGTTTCACATCACCCCACATGTCAGAAAACTTTACTTGCTACCAGTTGCAAAGAGATACCTATTCAAGCTGCTCACCCACGCTTACAAGTACCACACAACGAAGGACCGGCGCACCTCTACATTCGAATGAACTTCCAACAACCTACCAGGAAACTCCGCTCCGAATCCCTCCCCCTAGCAGCCACCTGACGCATCTGCTGCACGAACAGTGGAGGCCGCACCATCTCCCACTTGGCAGCTAAGACCTGGAACAACCTCCCCCTGCACCTCAGAGCCTCACCATTACTCCAGCAGTTCAGGAAGGACCTCAAGACCTGGATGTTCAACCAATAGAAGAACAGGCAGCATACTCTCCCAACGCCTTGAGGCCCTAATGTGTGATGCAGCCGTGCTCTACTAATCCTGATTGATTGATATTGAATTACGCAGGATTTGTGCATTCCAAAAATTAACCAGGAGGTGGGTTTTCTGAATTTAATGGAACATGTAAAAATTAGCCAAGAATTAGCATACCAAGAATACGCCAACATCTGAGCATATCACAAATAATCGAGGGCTGGTGCAAACTAAGTATTAACTGAGATTTATGTGTGCCATGCATTTCATACACTGTATGCATATTAATTTCAGTTTTCAATGTTTACATGAAATGGATCACCCATCATTTTTTGTTATTTATGAAGCTGTTGATGACTTCCAGAAGTTGTAAAACTTAAAACTTCTTACCACTTAACACAAAGCCCTGATTTTGAGTGAGATGAAACTCAAAAGGTATTTACCACACCCAATATATATTAATTAGGAAACATTTAGGAAGAGCAGAGATTACAGCATAAGTCATAGGGCCCCATTTCAATGAATTGGAGTAGGGCAGCGCATCAAGTCTTTTCTGCTGGTTTGCCCTTTGCCAATTCGAAAGGGCAGGAATGTACCGTATTTACAAGATACAGTGCATTTGTCCTTTCAGTCTGTGCCTACGCACAATTTGGTGCCTAGCGCCAATGTAGGTACCCTTGCATATGCACTGCTGGCAGGATTGTTTTTGTGCAGGAGGGACATCTTCCTGCACGAAAACAATCCATGGAGGCTGTTTCTTCTTTCTATGTGTGCTGCATAATGCAGCACACATAGAAAGAGGAAAAAACGAGGAGAGATAAAGATATTTCTCCTCATTATGCCTGCCCTGGGGAGGCATACAGTTTTGATGCATTCCCAGGTTTACAGATCCTTGTAAATCTGGGAATGTGTCAAATCCCGTGGGTGTTGCGTGGGAAAACCCATTGAAACGACAATAGAACGCCCCCCCTGACGCAATGTAAGACAACGAAGCGACTTGCGCTGCATTGCCTTACACCATATATACATGGCCAAGAAAAACCACGCAAAGTGGTTTTCTGTGGCCTCGTAGATATGGGTCTGCACTCTGCGCCGCCGGAGCATCATAAAAAGTGACACACCGGCAGCGCAAGGGGTTTGTAAATAAGCCTCATAATTCCATTCCCCATGCTACAGTCAACAAAATGATTCTCCAAACTGAATCAGGGCCAAACTCGTTTTTCAAGTCTGGGCTTTTCTGTAAATAAATCTGAGAACAAAAGTTCAATGCTAGGCAAAGAGCTTTTAATAAAGCCAGGGTCAAAGAAATGAGCCTGCAATGCAGGATTAAATTGTTTTGTTAAATTGAGTGAATTATGTAGAAAGGAAATGGAAAGTTTTGCGGTAGATTATTTAATTTCATGCAAATCAAGCAACACATTCTGTGGCAATATTATTCAGCTATTGTGACACGTGCTGCTTAGCCCTGTGCAAAATATTTATTATGCCTTGAAAAATTGCAAATTTCTATTACATGAAATTTCAGAGGGACACCGGTTCAAACAAAATGTCCATGTGTGACATATTTTTTCCTTGAACCAGTACGCTGTATCTCCTCTGACTTTTGAATGGGAGGTATGCACTCACATTTCATTTTCATGGAAGATACAGCAAAATGAATTTTGTAACTCTTTATAATGTTCACATTACTTGTCATCTTGAGTTGTAATTCTGTCCTTAGTGGTAGTGCTAAATTACTGAACACATTTTATAAAATGTCTTTTTGTACTTTATGTAGATCACTCTCGCTTGCATAATTCTGTTTTGCTGGCACTCTGAAAATCCTCCAAAACGTGCCAGGGTACAGACTGACATGTCTCCTGCCCCAGAAACTATGGGCAGATTTACAGCCCTCTGCGCTGCCAGTACGTCACTTTTTGTGACGCACTGGCAGCGCATTTGTCTGCCCATATTTACAAGTGACAGGAAAAGCCACCCTGCGTGGCTTTTCCTGTCCTTGTAAATATGGCCCCTTTACACGCAGCACTTAGCGTGAAAGGGGCGTTCCATGGGTGTTGCTGTGGGTGTTCCCATGCAACACCCATGGAACCAGACACATTTCCAGATTTACGAGGAATCGTAAACCTGGAAATGCGTCAGTATGCTACGCCACCCTAGGGGTGGCGTAGCGAGGCGCAACGAGGAGAAATGTTTTAATTTCTCCTCGTTTTTTTCCTCTTTCAATGCGTGCTGCATTCTACAGCACTCATTGAAAGTGGAAAATGCCTGTAGTGATTGTTTTTGTGCAGGAAGGTGCCCCTTCCTGTGCAAAAACAATCTCCCCATGGCGCAAGCATCCTTGCACCATGGTGCAAGGGTGCCGGCGCATGGCAGCTGTTTGTGCGCCAGCGCAGGGGAGAGCACAGGAATGCGACATATCATTGTAAATATGTCGCATTCCTGTGCTCTGAAAGTGCAGCAGCGTGGCGCAGCCAAAGGGCTTGCGGTGAAACACTGCGGCACTTTCTTGTAGATCTGCCCCTATGAGTGTTAAATTTCTTTTCTTCACTTTTCACATGTAGGTGGAGGTCTCAGCCACCGGGTAGATCTCCCCGTGGGAAAATATGGTAAAGTATAGGGAAAATAATAGAATTTAATAATTAGAAAAAAATATTACAAGTGTTTTAATGTAAAATAAAAATTTACTATACCTTAAAATAATTATTATTACCTAGAACTTATAACATAAAATTTTACATCCCATTCACTTATCAAATTAAATGTTTAATAAATAATGAAATACACAAAATGTTTTATTTAAATTAAAATATTCACATTTAAAACATTAAAATAATTTTAAAAAATCCAACCCCAACTAGCATTTTTATATTTAATTATCATTTAATAAATTGTATTAAAACATATTTATTTTATTAGTTTAATATACTTTTTTCATACGTTTTATAGTTTTTAAAAATTATTTTTAATAAAAAAGTTACCTATTAATTTATGCAACTAAAAATAAAGTACATATAACTATTTACTCTTAAAAATGTATATGTGTAATTCTGAAGTTGAAATAATGTTTTTTATTTAGTATTATTTCCTATGTGGTGCTATTGTAAGTCCCTGCCTCCATTGTTTTCTATTGTTTTCTCTGGGAGTGTGTTGCTGCACATGTGAGTGGCAATTTGTAGTGCTGGACTCCAAGAATGGGCAGACATACATTCTAAACACACAACAGTACTGTTTGCCAAAGGAGGAAAGCAGGACAGAACATGATACTCTCATTTTCAGGATTGGAGGCTATTACCTACCTATTGGGTGGCATGCTTCATCTTTGGGCCCCTCCTGGCACCGGTCTACAACGATACAGGGACGAGTTACTACCCCAGTGTTTAGGGAACTCCTGAGGTGTTTGGTGAAAATGCAGGATGGGGGTTGATGATGAATAAAAGGAATCGTTGGGTTAAAGAGCCTATATGCAAAGGGGAATAGAACAGAAATTCTACGCTAAGAGAACAATTACCTATTGGTGGACTACTGCAATTTTATTAAGCCCTCAAAGGTAGATGGAACAGCGTGGAGCTGAGAGGCATGATCCCAACACAAGATTTAAGTATCTGACAACGAGATATGCTCCATATATCTTATATTAACATGTAATGTTGTTACCAATCTCTCCATTACATTAAGCATCCGATCCCATGTTTTCACCACTGATATGGGGCAGAATGATTTCATCTTGTAGGCTAGACTAGGGTTTTAAGGTTTAAAACGACTTGCAGGGAGTGCTGTGTCAGCTTGATCAAGGTTTCACATGTTGTGGGACACCAGTGTGAACAACTTACGAGTACGGCCGGACTGAGGATGCAAACCAGCCCTGGCAATTAAGTCGTACCAGCGGTGGGGGGGCGGGGTGCTGGTGGGAAACACTGCTGCTGCTTTTGTTACAGGGGCCCGAAATTGCAGCAATGCTACAAAATCGACACCCAGTAACAAAAAACCGCAGCTCCCACTGCTCCAAAACCGGCCACCACTCTTCCGGCCTACCGGGAAAATGCCAGTGCCTGCTACGGCCAGTCCGGCCCTGCACACGAGATGTATTTGTTTCATACACGTATTGTATTGTCATGGTGACTTACTATGCTAATGTTTGTCGGCCTTGACCCTTCACAGGCAATTTGCTCCAGAACTGTTAGGCCTACAGCCCATGAGGACAGACTCTCCCTAATGTGGATTGTACAAAATCAATTCCACTTTTCTTTATGATTTTAATTCAGCAGAGGGCAACCACACCCTGATAAATGTCCCAACAGCTCATTAGAGGGTGCATTGAGGGCAGAAACATGTTGACCTCTACAATTGGGTCTATTTAACCCTCACACTTTTATATCTACTCTTGGAGATTTTGGAGACCTAACAAACTTGCAATAGTCCACCTATAGGTTGTGATAGCATAGAGTTTCTGTTCTGCATAAAGACTCTTTCACCCAACAGTTCCTTTTATTCATCATCAACCCCCATCCTGCCTTTTCATCACAAAAACACCTTAGGAGCTCCTGGATCTTCCTAGACTGGTGCGCGGAGCTGCCCCATGATGAAGTATGACATCCGACAGGTGTGTGAGATCCATTCGTCCTGAATATGAGAGTGTCTTCTGCTTTCCTGTTCTCCCCTTTTGCAAACAGAACAGCTGTATGCTGATTATTTTGGGAGGATGTACTGGTTATCCCTCTTCTTTCTCCTCACTCTCTTTTGTGAAAAGTGGAGTACATTTTCTACTATTAAAAATCATTTTTCTCTGTTTTAACTTCACAAATGCATTTGGTGAATAGCAATGAACCTGCTGTTTTGAGGGTGGGTGCTTGTTTATGCATGTACCACCATAACCTCTTGCTTACCCCTCCCTAAGCCCCTCCTTACCTGTTGCTAATTCCCTTCAATTTAGTTATATGTATTCCCCAGCCCCCCCACACACATTAACTACTAAAATGTACACATAGGTGAGTGGAGATCTCCACACGTGGTGGAGCTCTCTGCACAGAAAAGGTGGGAAAGGTGGAGGCAGACATTTTCAGCCGTAGGTTTGTTTGCAAATGACATTTTCTAGATCATGAGTAGTAATTCTGTAGTACTATCTCAAGTACTATGAAGTACAGCAATGAAGAATCAGCCTACCCTGTTAGAAATATATTTAAGTATGTACAATTTTTGTTTTTGTTGTAGAGATAAAGCAGAAGCACTTACTCCAAGCAGATTGCATGCGGCCACTTAACTTTTGCAAAGTGCCTAGAGCTGCATTGCCTTCTGTATGCAGCATTCTTAGTAACTTTTATTTTGTTTGTTCTTGAAGCACATTTGTTTTTTTAATTTACAGATCATGGAGTAAATGAAGTGCCACGTGGAAAATGTAAAAAGCCAATTTTATTTAGAACTAACAGTTACTTTAGTTTTCCTGTTTTTCTTTAAGAAATGACACGTCATCACAGCATGCAATAATTTTGGGTGCAGGGTGTTGCTTTATTACTCATATACTCCAATTTGCTGGGGATGGAAAAGAATATGTCAAGTGTTTGACATTGCTCTGCTAGAAGAAACAGCACCAGCCAGGACCAGTCTGGTGAAAAATCTCTTTATTTCCTCACAAACAAGTCTACCACTGGAAGAGATGCTCACACGTTCCCTTTTACCTATGGTCACCCTCACCAATTTGCCAATGCAGACCTTTCTTTTATGAAGCTATAATCCAAAGGTGCAGAGAATTGGTGAGATCAATGCCTTTTCTGCATTCTATATACCAATGCCAACTCAGACATTGACAGTCTAGCTACAAGCTGTAAGAAACTGCATAGTCCAAGACCTCCCATCTTTCTGAATAGTTTAAACTCCACCAGCTTTGTTAACTGTAAATCTGGCAAAGTTTAAAACATGCATTGACACAGCCAAAAGGTCTGCCTTTAATGGACTGCCCCCTGAACTGACACAGGTTCAACACTCATCTTGCATTCATATGGGCAGAATCTTTTACCTCTGAGGTACTGGGAATAGGAACGAAAACCCATAAACGAATATTTATCTGCTCTGGTGGTCTTAAACAGGAGTCATTTATTTAGTGTGGAGTTATTTAAACTAAGATCTACATGTGCACAGAGATAAATTAGGTAACAGACACGAAGCTGCATTTTGCACAATCTGAAGGCAGAAAATAAGATAGTTTTGTAAGTCAAACAAGGCTGCCTTCTTGTAATCAAAAAGACATAAGAGAGCTGCCTGGATCACCAAAGGTCTCCCTACAACTCAGAGGCAAGGAAGAATTTTCTTTAAGCTCCTCAAAAAGAAGTAAGCGCAACAATGATAGTAACAGCAAACGTTTTCGTCATAGTAGAAGAGGTCGAGGGTGGGCCATTGGTCAGTGAAAACCAAATGAAAGAACAGGTCTAAGGTTGATTCCCTGGAACCAACACCTCTGTTTTATCTGCATTCACCTTCAAAAGGTTATTAGTCTTACATTAGGCGACTAAAGCAAGACATTCTCGACGTTTAAGGGAGGAGTGAGTGTTACTACCACATGGTTGTATCAGGAATTGAGTATCAACAGCGTAGTTAAAAAAAAGTAGGTCCAAAAGAATTAATTAAAGCAACTAATGGGGGTTAATAAATGTTACAAGCTCCACACTGTACCCAATAGTTCTTAGTAAGTCAATGTTCAGTGTTTTTACTTTTAAAAAGAGCAATTACCTAATTCACACATAATAAAATACTAACCTTAAAATTATAAATGCACTCAAAGAAAACAAGACCTCTTGAGCACCACCTGAACTAGAAGGTCTCTTAAAGAGTTCACAATTGGAATAGCTTCCTATTGTAATTTCCTTAAAGTTTACAGATAAACCTGTTCCTATTGTATTTGTCACAGAATTCACAATGAGTTCCCAATGTAAACCATCTTCCTATTGCTTTTGTGAAAGAGTTCCCAATATGGAACCTTGGGCTAGTGAGACATCTCAGTCCAATAGGGACTCTGAGAGGTTTTGTGGGCTAGGAAACCCAGAATCAGGCGACTAAAACACACAATAAATCGATCTCCAACCAGTGCATTTTCTTTACAAGTGAAACGTACTTCAATGCACACATAACTAAATACTCCACAAAATTTTCATACATTTATAAGATTTCATGTGAAATTACAAATTGGAATCACTCTTCGAAGGGCATTGCCACATAATCAGTGTGCAAATCACGGATCACTGACATAATATCGAGGAAGAAAATATCGACCTGACAAAATATCGAGTTAAAAATATCGAATACCAAAATATCCACTCCCTATCTACAAACAGGTAAGTACAAAAATATCGAATCAAAAATATCGTTGTAAAAAATATAGTTAGTCAAAATATCGAATTTTTTAAATCTCTTAAAAGTAATGTAAAATTAATAAGATAATAAATATAATTAAGTAAAACATACTTAAAAATACTTAAATAACTTTCAAATTAATGAATAATTAATTTAAGTAAAAAGAAAAATAAACATACATTTTTATTTTTTAATACATACATATATTAACGTAATATTATTAAAAAATATTCAATATTTTTAACGTAGGATAGCGGAAGGGTAAAATTTACTATTCTCACTCCAGTGAGTGCAACAGTAGAGAAAGCGTTGGATAGCGTAGGGGTAAACATTACTATTCCCACTCCAAAGAGTGCAACAGTAGGGAAAGTGTTGGATAGCGTAGGGGTAAAAATTACTATTCCCACTCCAAAGAGTGCAACAGTAGGGAAAACGTTGGATAGCGGGAGGGTAAAAATTACTATTCCCACTCCAAAGAGTGCAACAGTAGGGAAAGCGTTGGATAGTGTAGGGGTAAAAATTACTAGTCCCACTCCAGAGAGTGCAACAGTAGGGAAAGCGTTGGATAGCGGGAGTGTAAAAATTACTATTCCCACTCCAGTGAGTGCAACAGTAGGGAAAACGTTGGATAGCGGGAGGGTAAAAATTACTATTCCCACTCCAAAGAGTGCAACAATAGGGAAAGCGTTGGATAGTGTAGGGGTAAAAATTACTATTCCCACTCCAGAGAGTGCAACAGTAGGGAAAGCATTGGATAGCAGGAGGGTAAAAATTACTATTCCCACTCCAGTGAGTGCAACAGTAGGGAAAAGGTTGGATAGCGTAGGGGTAAAAATCACTATTCCCACTCCAAAGAGTGCAACAGTAGGGAAAGCGTTGGATAGCGTAGGAGTAAAAATTACTATTCCCACTCCAAAGAGTGCAACAGTAGGGAAAGCGTTGGATAGTGTAGGGGTAAAAATTACTATTCCCACTCTAGAGAGTGCAACAGTAGGGAAAGCGTTGGATAGCGGGAGGGTAAAATTACTATTCCCACTCCAGTGAGTGCAACAGTAGGGAAAGCGTTGGATAGCGTAGGGGTAAAAATTACTATTCCCACTCCAAAGAGTGCAACAGTAGGGAAAGTAATATTTTAATATTTTAATAACAATTATTTAATTATCAATACTAATAAACATTATTATTAAAATTAATTACCAATTACAAAATATTTAATAATTAATTACTTATAAATACCAATACAATTTAGTTATTAAAAATTATTTACCTATTAATAATTAACAACCAATTAATATTCAATACCCAAAATTTACAAACAATAAAAAAAACAATTAATAATTAATTAACAGTAAATTAATTATCAAAACAAAAAAATTATTTTCAATAATTAATTATTTACAATTAAATTACTTCCCACCATATTCCCCTATCAACCTACAACCCGCTACAAATAATAAATTAATAGAATTAACATAATTATCAATTAATCAATTAATAAAAATTAATTACCAATTAATAATAATTAATTACCAATTAATAATTAATTAACAATAAATTAATTATCAAAACAAACAAATATTTTCGATAATTAATTATTTACAATTAAATTACTTCCACCATATCCCCTAACAACCCACAACCCGCTACAAATAATAAATTAGTAGAATTAACATAATTATCAATTAATCAATTAATAAAAATTAATTACCAATTTAAAAAAATTAATTACCAATTAATAACAATTAATTGCCAATTAATAATTCATTAACAATAAATTAATTATCAATACCAATAAATACAAATAAATATTTACTTAATTACAATTAAATTACTTCCCACCCTATTCCCCTATAAACCTACAACCCACTACGGAATTAAATGACGCAAAAATTAAATAACATAAAAATCATTGCTTTAAAAAAATTAAACATACATTACAAAAACTAATATAAACTTTTAACACATATACTAACATACAAAACACTTTGAAAAAATTCAATATTATTAAAAATTCGATATTTTTAATGCCTATATTTTGTACTTAGATATTTTGACAATCGATATTACTTACCTTAATTTCGATATTTTTAACGACTATATTATGTCCATTCGATATTATCTCCATTCTATATTTTGGATTCGATATTCTGTCCATTCGATATTTTTATTTCGATATTATGTCTATTTACCGCAAATCACATACCCTAAGGAAATATTAAAGGTGGAAACTAACTCTCTATTTCTAGTCTCTTCCTGTTAGTTGTAAGGCACAATGTGACAATTTGATCAATTTGAGCACCAGTTGCCCCTAACCATAAAAAACAGCATTGCACCACAAGGACCTTTTGCCAAAGCATCATCAACATGATGAGCCTACTAGCATTATCAAGTCATCCACAAAGTGAATGAGAGGCTTGCTGCCTTTCACATGACATATAATAATAGACAAATCAAGCCCATTGGCTTTAACTTGGACATAAGCAAATATGTATGTGACGTCTCTTCCTACTGAGACCCATCAAACATTTTTGGAAGACCCAAAGTATAAATTAACATAAATCTCCCTCTAGTGGTATTAAGCATTTTCCTGAGCTTGACCCAAAAACAGGACATTTGTGTTAATCTTCCTATTGTATTTGTAAGAGAGTTCACAATGTAACTCCCCTTCCTGTTGTATTTGTCAGATTGTCAAAAATTTAAAGCCAACCCTGTCTTTCATCATTGACTTCAAATGCAAATCCCCTTCCTGTTGCATTTGTCAGAGAGTTCCCCATGTAAAGCCACTTGCTATTTCATTAATCAGATTTCATAATTTATTACCTGTTCCGATTGTATACGTCAGAGAGTTCACAATGTAATATCATTTCCTATTGTATTTGTGAGAAAGCTCACAATGTAAAACCCTTTCCTATTGTAGCTGAGAAAGCCGGTTCAGGAGGTCTCAGGGCAGTCAGTAGTTAGAGGGCCCAACTATTGATGTTTTCTCCTATGGTGTACTTGTGCCTCGAGAAGAAAAGATCAAGTACTCTTTCTAGCACTTGGTTCTAAGGGTAATGGAGACAAGAAGTCCAAGGGTGACTCAGCGGGGTGTTGTGGGCTACAAAATAAATCCAAATCTCAGCAATGCACAAGCCTAACAATAAATGAATTTCCAACCAATACTCATTTATAAAAGAAAAGTACTGTAATAAACATGCAACTAAATATACTGCACAAAATTATATGTGGAATTACATTTTGAACCCTCTCCTAGAGCCTTGTGGAATCACAGGGTGCAAATCACATACTGAAAAGAAATGTCAGAAGGCGCAACTCACCTGGTAAATCTAGTCTATTCCAAATAGGTCTGTGGTACCAGGTAGGAATGTGTGCACCAACAAAGCTTAACCCTAAAAAACACAACAATGACCCTATAGAGGAGAGGTGAACATCTTAAGGAGAGGGTGTGGCATAACGGTCAGAGCTGCTGACTTCGGAGCTGGTGAGCCAGGTTCTAGTCTCGGCGTCGGCTAAACATCTGTGATTCTGGGCAAATCACTTAATCTCTCCGTGCCTATGGACAGCGACTAGAGACCCTCACAGGTGATTAGCAGCGCTATACAAATCCAAGTATTTATATTATTATAAGGGCCTATTACAATACATATGACATTTCATGATCAGAATAGTTATATCTACTTGCTTTGTCAAATCAATCACAATGTAAAATAAGAGGTCTCCTGATATTGTTACCATATTTAGAAATCTGTAAAGTAAGCCTGTTAGCTTTATCATGAACATAAAAGTTATCATGTAGTCTGTGCCTAAAGAGACTCATCCGACGCTTGAGGCCAAGTTTCGCTCTATGAACCTCAAGCATTTACAATAGGCATACCTGAAAAAGGACATATGCACTAAATTGCATCCTTTTGCATCTCTCAGAGTTCACCTCTTAAAACTATTTCCTGTTCTATTTGTCACATAGTTCAAGATCTAAATTTCATTTCTGTGCTGTTTGTCATAGCATTCACAATGTAAAACCCCATCCTATTGTATTTGATAGCGGGTTCTCAATGGAAAATCCCTTTCTACTTTATTTTTCAGAGAGTTTTCAATGTAAAACACCTTTGTATCTCATTTGTCAGAATGTTCACAATGAAAGCTCCTTTCTATGTCATTTTGAAAGACGTATACAATATAAAACCCCTTCCTATTGCATTTATCAGAGAGTTCACAATGTAAAATACTTCCTGTTGTATTTGGCATGGTACTCACAATGTAAAACTCCTTTGTAACTCATTTGTCAGAATGTTCACAATGAAAGCTCCTTTCTATGTCATTTTGAAAGAAGTATATAATATAAAACCCCTTCCTATTGCATTTATCCGAGAGTTCACAATGTAAAATCATTCCTGTTGTATTTGGCATGGTACTCACAATGTAAAACTCCTTCCACTTGTATTCATCATGTAGTTTAAAATGCAATGTCTCTTTCTATGATGTTTGTCATGGTGTTCCTATAGGATTTAACAAAGGGTTCACATTTGTCAGAGAGTTCTCAACCTATATATATATATATTGTGATCAAGCTCGCTGTGTCGAGTGAAACGCGTCATGGCAGGCATTATGCCTGTGTATCTCTATGGATTAATTTGGAAATAAACTGCACTGTTTCTCCACGACATCGAGTCTTAAATAACTTTCTTCCGAGTTTGGCTGAGGTCCGTGCCTGTTGGTTCTGCCGGGGATAGGCAGACAGGATTCTGGTGTGTGAATATATATATATATATATATATATATATATATATATATCTCCATTGGATGTTACTTCTCCTGGACACCCAATCCTACGGCGGCACACGTCCAGCAAGCACAAGTAGAAACTCTGACTTGCAAGTCAGTTTTTTACAAAAATTATCTATTTATTTTAGGTTTAAGCAATAGGCAATAAAAACGGTCCTTTGCTGTACATATATATATATATATTACCTACTGGCGGTCGCCAGTAGGTAGTTATAGTTAGGACCTAGTTTCCATAGGAAAAGCGTTTTTTGATTTGCCAATCTCTTTGGCACCGTTTGACGAATCTTCGTAAAATGTTCCCAAAAATAGGGCCGGACCGCTCAGTTTGTGTGTTGAAAGTTTCGGGGTGATTCATCAAGCGGGGGCCGAGAAAAAAGGGGGGTCCCAAAGCGCGTTTTCTCCATGTTATTTTCCATAGGAAACTTTATTACAGGCTACAGCCCGACCTGCTGAACGGAATTACACCAAATTTGGCAAAAAGGTAGGTCTTGGTTTAGAGTGCACCCTTTTTTTTAAATGGTGTAAATCCGTTCAGTAGTTTCTGAGAAATTTAAAAAAGAAAAATATCGATATCTGAGCACCGAGGAGGGTTCGCGAACCCTCCCGGGCACGAGCTTCACTCGGATTGGCTGCCAACACTCCAAACCAGGAAGTGTTGGCAGCCATCTTGTGACTCGGTAACCGAGTCACAAGAAAAAGGGTGAAAGATAAAAAAACATGAAAAGGGGGCAGGGTACAAACACCCTGACCCCCTAGGCCTGATCAGGGGGTCCCACAAGGACCCCCAGGGCCAAAAAAAGCATAAAAAAAAAAAAATCGGCCGAATTCGCGCTGGGGCCCTCAATGGCCCTGGGGACCACCACCCCCCAGGGCCCGCTCTTCAAATGTCCCGGGGTGCCCACCCCCGGGACATTGCTGTTTGCTATGGCAGGGCGGGAGCACAGCTCCCGCCCTGCCATAGCAAACTCTGCTTTGCTTCATTGAAGCGAGAGCAGGAAAACCTGCTCTCGCTTCAATGAAGCAAGCAGAGTAGCATGAGCAAGGGGAGCTGCTGACATGCAGCTCCCCTTGCTCAAAGCAATGCCGGCTCCCGCAGGAGGCGGGGAGCCGGCGGGACCGTGGGGGCATTGGGGCTCCCCCCACGGTTCCAATCACAGTGGCCAGGCCCCGGGGGATGGGGTCCCCGGGGCCAAAAGTGGCCCGGGAGGAGGGCCACGTGGCCCGCTCCCCTCTAATAAAATTTTTATTTTATTTTTTTTAAACGAAAAGGCCAGCCCCGGGGGATGGGGTCCCCGGGGCTGAAATTGGCCTCGGGAGGGGGGCCATACGGCCCCTTTCCCGTTTTTTTTTTTTTTTTTTTAAATAAATAGGGGTCAGGCCCTGGGGGATGGGGTCCCCAGGGCCCAAAAAATGTAAAAGAAGGGGGGCCACACAGCCCCCTTGTAAAAAAAAAAACGGCATCTCGCCGGATGCCACGCCCCCTTTCTCCACCACTCTGCAAACGCGCCCCCTGGCGCGTTGTTAGATGGGGAATTAATTCCCCTTGAATACTGAGGGTCCCTGGGGGCCAACTAGCCCGCCAGGTACCTCCAATATGCGCCACAGAGCTGCGTTGCAGAGAGGTGGTCCGGGCCACGGCCCTTTTTACAACACTCTGCAAATGCGCTTCTTGGCACACTGTTGGTGGGGCGATGAGGTCCTCTTGTGTTCTGAGGACCTCAGGACACAAGTGGACTTCATCCCCCAAGCAGCAGTGCGCCAAGTGGCACGTATGCAGAGTGGTGTAAAAAGGGGCGTGGCCTCGGACCACCTCTCTGCAATCCAGCTCTGTGGCGCATATTGGAGGTACCTGGTGGGCTAGTTGGCTCCCAGGGACCCTCAGTATTCAAGGGGAATTAATTCCCCAACTAACAACGCGCCAGGGGGCGCGTTTGCAGCGTGGTGGAGAAACGGGGCGTGGGCTTTGTCTACCTCTCATCAATCCTACTGCGTGGGGATTACTGGAGGTAAGAGGTAGGCTAGTTAGCCCCTAAAGGACCCCCAGCAGCGAAGGGGACTTCAATCCCCATCCAAGAGCGCGCCATGGAGAGCGTTTGTAGAATGGTGGGCAAAGGGGGCGTGGCCTGGTACGAGAACTTACCAATGCTGCTGTGTGGGACTTACTGGAGGTAATAGGAGGGGAAGTTGGCCCCCAAGGATGTCCTTTGGGGCCAACTACCCCTCTTGTTACCTCCAGTAAGTCCCACACAGTGGGATTGCTAAGACGTCTTCGGAGGCCATGCCCCCCTTTCTACACCACTCTGCAAACGTGCCTCCTGGCAGACTACGGGATGGGGATGAAGTCCAATTTAGTCCTGACGGAGTTTGGGGGCCAAGAAGCTCTCCTGGTACCTCCTGTAAGTCCTACGCAGCGGAATTCCTGAGCGCTGGTCGGAGGCCCAGCACCCTTTCTCCACCACTCTGCAAACGTGACTACTACTTAAAGAAGCATCTTTCTGCACCTCTGACTTAGAGGTAGTTTTAATCCCCCTGCCCTATTATGTACTAGGGCCTTACAGAGGAGGTCATGCTAATCACAGGGGTACCCCAACGCATAATGTTCCCTAGTGTATGTAGGTGTTTTCACTGTATTCTATGTGTCTTTTAGCATAGCTCTGGCTCTAGGCCTGGTTAGTCAGAGTCAGTTACCACCCGTACCTATCAGCAAAAAGTTGGGGGCACAGGAGGACTTTCTGCTCCTGTGTTTGTTCTTTCTGCACATCTCTTGCTTCTTCCTGCACTTTTCTTTGTCTTTCTGGACTTCTGTTGCCTCTTTCTGCATTTGTCTTGCTTCTTTCTGTGCCTGTGTTCCTCTTTCTTCACATGTCCTACATCTGTAGGCATAGTTAGAAATTAGCATTTAAAAAACCTTTGAAATTCACTGAAAAAAACCATAGGTTTCAGGGACGTTATAATTAGAAATTAGCATTTAAAAAACCTGAGAAATTCACTGAAAACACCAGAGGTTTCAGGGACGTTATAGTTAGTTGGACATTTCACTCGTACAAAACCAGTGAAATTCAGCCGTTATAGTTAGTTCAGCTAACTATAACTCGCACCCCTGAAATGCACTGCTGATGACATCACATATTACATCATTCATGACATGGTCAGTGACATCACTGATGACATCACTGATGACATCTCAAATGACATCACTGATGACATCATCCACGTGATAATCTGATGCACCTCCTCACACCCTAATATAACCTTTGATACACCCACTCTAAAATACAGAGTACCATTTTGGAAACCATAGACACACCAACACCAGTTACTACATACTCACTCACTGATTCCTACGTCTACACACACATCCACTCATTCACCCATACAGTCACTCATACATGCAGTCACTCATCAATACAGCACTATCATATGCACTCATACACCTATACAGACACTCACACACCGCCACTCACCCATACAGTTACTTACACACCTAGTCAGTCACGTAAAGAATCAATCACACACCCATTTACTCACCTATACAGTTATACACACAACACCTCACCTATTCATACAGTTACTAACACATACTTACTCTCTTATACAATCACTGACATAAGCACACACTCATCCATACAATCACTCTCACTATCACTCACTCTCACATATAGTCATTTATATACTCCAACACTTACATATACTGCCTTTCACATATGTAGTTACTCACACATATACCACTCAGACATCCATTCACTCACCAACACAGCCATATGCATACTCACTCACCCATACAGCCCTTCACAGACACACTCCTGAACCCATACACCCAGTGAATCACCCACTCACACATCTGTGCACAAAGTCACACACCCCCCACCCACCCACACAAACACTCAGGCACCCATACAGATACTCAGGCAACCAATCAATAACCCATATAGACACTCATGTAGCCACTCACCAACCCATGCAGCTGCTTACACACCAACTAATAGACTGATACAGACATTCACACAGTTTAGTCACTAACCCATGCATTCAGTAAGACACATTTAATCACTCACTTATACAGTCACGCACCTACTAAATCCTCCATCCAGACACTTATACACCCACTCATTCTTCAATACACCTTGGCATATATATAAAACATATTTAAACTTTATAGAAACACACAGTCACTGGATGATGTCATCAGTGATGTCATTTGAGATGTCATCAGTGATGTCATCAGTGATGTCACTGACCATGTCATGAATGATGTAATATGTGATGTCATCAGCAGTGCATTGCGGGGGCGCGAGTTATAGTTAGCTGAACTAACTATATCGGCCGAATTTCACTGGTTTTGTACGAGTGAAATGTCCAACTAACTATAACGTCCCTGAAACCTCTGGTTTTTTCAGTGAATTTCTAAGGTTTTTTCAATGCTAATTTCTAACTATAACGTGCCTGAAACCTATGGTTTTTTCAGTGAATTTCAAAGGTTTTTTAAATGCTAATTTCTAACTATAACGTCCCTGAAACCTATGGTTTTTTCAGTGAATATATATATATAACCTACTGGCGGTCACCAGTAGGAAGTTATAGTTAGGACCTTGTTTCTATTCAAAAAGTGTTTTTTCTTTTGCCAATATCTTTGGCGCCGGTTGACGAATGTTCGCGAATTTTTCAAAACTAATGGGGCGCTCCGGTCAACTCCTGTCTTGAAAGTTTCGGGGTGATTCGTCAAGCGGGGGCCGTGAAAAATGGGGGGTCCCAAAACTCGTTTTCTCCATGTTAATTTCTATAGGAAAGTTTGGAACAGGCTACAGCCCGAACTGCTGAACGGAATTACACCAAATTTGGCAAAAAGGTAGCTCTTGGTTCAGAAAGCGACTTTTTTTTTAAAATGGTGTAAATCCGTTCAGTAGTTGCTGAGAAATTCAAAAAATAAAAATATCGATATCTGAGCACCGAGGAGGAGTCGCGACTCCTTCCGACTTCTGATTGGCTGACAACACTCCAAACCAGAATGTGTTGTCAGCCATCTTGTGACTCGGTAACCGAGTCACAAGAAACAGTTAAAAAAACATTAAAAAACAAGAAAAGGGGGCAGGGTAGAAATACCTTGACCCCCTAGGCCTGCTCAGGGAGTCCCACAAGGAACCCCAGGGCCAAAAAATGCATTTTTCTTAAAAAAGGAAAATCGGCCGAATTTGCGCTGGGTGCGTGAATCCTGCCGAAAAAAAAAACGAAGCGCGGGCTCCCGCGCTTTGTTATTGTTAAGCCCCCAGATGGGCCAGGTCCCGGGGCAATGTGGAATTATATAGCGGGGGCCCGCGGGGGCCCCCGCAGCCCCGGGGAAAGCCACCTCCCCGGGGCTTTATACATAATGTGCAGGGGCACGCAGCCCCCCGCAGCCCCAGGGAAAGCCACCTCCCCAGGGCATATTGAAAATAAGGGGGGCCTCATGGGCCCCCCAAGCCCTGGGGACCGCCACCTCCCCGGGGCTTTGAAAATAATTACTGTGGGGGGGCTCGAGCCCCCCCACACTGCCCCGGGTACCACCACCTCCCCAGGGAACTGTTTATTTAAATACGGGGGTCCGTTGTTGACCCCCGAGCCCCAGGGACCACCACCTACCCGGGGCTATCTTCACCTTGGGAGGGGTGCCGCGTGGCCGCCCTCCTGGAGCCCTTGATGACCCTGGGGACCACCAACCCCCAGGGCCGGCTCCTGCAATGTCCCGGGGTGCCCACCACCGGGACATTGCCATTTGCTATGACAGGGCGGGAGCACAGCTCCCGCCCTGTCATAGCAAACCCTTCTTTGTTTTTTGGAAGCGAGAGCAGGAAACCTGCTCTCGCTTCCAAAAAGCAAAGCAGATTGCTTTTGGGCAAGTGGAGCTGCATGTCAGCAGCTCCCCTTGCTCAAAAGCAATGCCGGCTCCCGCAGGAGGTGGGGAGCCGGCTGGGACTGTGGGGGCATTTGGGCTCCCCCTACAGTCCCCAACGCTAAGGGCCAGCCCCGGGGAATGGGGTCCCCGGGGCCAGAAGTTGCCCGGGAGGGGGCCACGCGGCACCCCTCCCTTTATTTAAAAAAAATAATGGCCGGGCCCCAGGGGATGGGGTCCCCGGGGCTGAAATCGGCCTGGGGAGGGGGCCACGCGGCCCCCCTCCTCAAATAAAAATAATTAAAATAATGGCCAAGCCCCGGGGGATTGGGTCCCCGGGGCCAATAGTGGCCCAGGGAAGGGGGGCCACGCTGCCCCCCTTCCATTTAATTATTATTATTTTTTTTTAAAAAGCAGAAGTCTGTCCCCGGGGGATGGGGTCCCCAGGGCCATAATTGGCCTCGGGAGGGGGCCGTGCGGCCCCCTTCCCGTTTAAAATAAATAAATATGCAGGCCCTGGAGGATGGGGTCCCCAGGGCCCAAAACATATTGAAAGAAGGGGGGCCACACAGCCCCCCTTCAAAGATTTTTTTGTTTGTTTTTTAAAAAGCCGGCATCTCGCCGGAGGCCCCGCCCCCTCCCTGCACCATTCTGCAAACGCACCACCTGGCGCGTTATAAGTTAGGGAATTAAGTCCCCTTGAATACTGAGGGTCCCTGGGGGCCAACTAGCCCACCAGGTACCTCCACTAAATGCCACACAGCTGGATTGCTGAGAGGTGGTCCGAGGCCATGCCCCTTTTTACACCACTCTGCAAACGCACCTCTTGGTGCCCTGCTGGTGGAGCGATGAGGTCCTCTTGTGTCCTGAGGACCTCAGGCCTAAAGTGGACTTCATCCCCCAAATAGCGGTGCGCCAGGAGGTGTGTTTGCACAATGGTGTAAAAAGGGGGTGTGGCCTCAGACCACTCTCAGCACTCCAGCTGTGTGGGACTCACTGGAGGTACCTGGTGGACTACTTGGTCCCCAGGGACCCTCATTATTCAAGGGGACTTAATCCCCCAACTTAGATTGCACCAGGAGGGGCATTTGCAGAGTGGTGGAGAAAGGGGGCATGGCCTGTGTCCAGCTTTCAGCAATCCCACTATCTGGAACATACTGGAGGTATCAGGTAGGCTAGTTGGCCCCTAAGGACCCCCAGCAGCGAAGGGGACTTTAATCCCCATCCAAGAGCGCGCCAGGAAGTGCGTTTGCAGAGTGGTGGGGAAAGGGGGCGTGGCCTGCTATGACAACTTAGCAATCCTGCTGTGTGGGACTTACTGGAGGTAATAGGAGGAGTAGTTGGCCTCCAAGGATGTCCTTGGGGGCCAACTACCCCTCTTGTTACCTCTAGTAAGTCCCACACATTGGGATTGCTAAGACGTCTTCAGAGGCCATGCCCCCCTTTCTCCACCACTCTGCAAACGCGACTCCTGGCAGACTACGGGATGGGGATGAAGTCCAATTTACTCCTGAGGGACTTTGGGGGCCAAGAAGCCCTCCTGGTACCTCCTGTAAGTCTTACGCAGCAGAATTCCTGAGCGCTGGTCGTAGACCCAGCACCCTTTCTCCACCACTCTGCAAACACGACTACTAGTTAAAGAAGTGTTTGCAATGTAATAGGTTTCGCATTTGCAAGAGTTAGAGCTATTGGCGATGTAAATGTAAAAGTTTTTTAATAATGTTTTTCGGAGTGGAGTGGATGTACGTTGTGTGTAGTGAAATTATGTGGTAAGTTGTGCAGTGAAATTATGTGGATAGAAAGTATGTCGTATTTATTTTATAGGAATTATGTAGAGTGGAATTATGTGTTATGGAGAGTAATTATGTGGAATGGTAGTCTGTGTTGTGGAGTGGTAACCTCAGGTTTAGTCTTCCTCGTTTCCATACAAGCTAAACTATGAACTCAATGAGACAAAAAAAAGAAGGACTCACTGAGGAGCACTTCTGGACCTAGTCAGAGGTATGAGCAGGGCCACTGGAATTATGCGACTGTTTGGCTACACCAACTTTAGCACAATTATACATTTTCCGCATTAGCCACATAATTCATCATCTGCTGCCTAATCTGCAGATTTGAACAAAAAAATCCTTGTTTCTAGCTCAAACCGATCAAACGTTACCAAAAATGCAGCGACAAGTGTTACAGCGTGGTGGAAGGTCCTTTGTAAACTTAGAATGGTCACCTGTTACTTATTGCTAAATGTGGGTGTTAAATTGGTACTAATGGTGTGCAAGCCACTCTTGCTTCTTTCTGCGCCTGTCTTGTCTCTTTCTGCATTTCTGTTTTTTCTTTCTGCACCTTTTTTCTTTTTCTGCACTTCTCTTGCCTCTTTCTGCACATCTCATCTACTTTCTGCACCCCCTCTTTCTCCACCCCTCTTCCCTCTTTCTGCATCTCTGTTGCTTTTTTCTGCACTTATCTTGTGTCTTTCTGTACCTCTCTTGCTTCTTTCTGCACCCCTTGTGCCTCTTTCTGCACCCCTCTTCTCTTTCTGCACTCCTCTTGCCTCTTTCTGCACCTCTGTTCCTTCTTTCTGCACTGCACTTCTTTTGTTACTTTCTGCACCTCTCTTGCTTCTTTCTGCACCCCTCTTGCCTCTTTCCCCATCCCTCTTCCCTCTTTCTGAACATCTGTTGCTTCTTTCTCACCTTTCTTGTTTCTTTCTCCACCCCTCTTCCCTCATTCTGCACCTCTCTTGCTTCTTTCTGCACCCCTCGTGCCTCTTTCTGCACCCCTCTTCCCTCTTTTTGCACCCCTCTTGCCTCTTTCTGCACACCTGTTCCCTCTTTCTGTACCCCTGCTGCCTCTGTCTGCACCTCTGTTCCTTCTTTCTGCACCTCTCTTGTTTCTTTCTGTATCCCTCTTGCCTCTTTCTCTACCCCACT
The DNA here is from genome assembly GCA_963921515.1 of Calotriton arnoldi. NCBI lineage: Eukaryota > Metazoa > Chordata > Amphibia > Caudata > Salamandridae > Calotriton > Calotriton arnoldi. The sequence continues at coordinate 1,761,055 of CAWUFW010000919.1, read as the reverse complement.
TCCCCCTTTCTGTATCTCTGTTGCTGCTTTATGCACTTATCTTGCTTCTTTCTGCACCTCTCTTGCTTCTTTTGCACCCCTCGTGCCTCTTTCTGCACCTCTTCCCTCTTTCTGCACTCCTCTTGCCTCTTTCAGCGCCTCTTTTGCTTCTTTCTGCACTTCTCTTGCTTCTTTCTGCACCCCTCTTGCCTCTTTCTGTACCCCTTTTGCCTCTTTGTGCACCTACCCTGCCTCTTCCTGCACCTCTCTTGCCTTTTTCTGCAGTTCTCTTGCTTCTTTCTGTACCTCTGTTGCATCTTTCTGCACTTTTCTTGCCTCTTTCTGCACCCTTTGAGCCTCTTTCAGCACCTCTGTTGCTTCTTTCTGCACTTCTCTTCCTTTTTTTGCACCCCTCCTGCCTCTTTCTGTACCTCTCTTGCCTCTTTGTGCACCTCTCCTACCTCTTTCTGCACCCTCTTCCCTATTTCTCCACCTCTCTTGCTTCTTTCTGCACTTCCCTTGCTTCTTTCTGCAATGCTCTTGCTTCTTTCTGTACCTCTCTTGCAAATTTTGTATCCCTCTTACCTCTTTTTGCACCCCTGTTCCCTCTTTCTGCACCTTTCTTGCCTGTTTCTGTACCTCTCTTGCCTCTTTTGGCACCTCTGTTGCTTCTTTGTGCACTTCACTTGCCTCTTTCTGCACCTCTGACTTAGAGGTCGTTTTAATCCCCCTGCCCTATTATGTACTAGGCCCTTACAGGGGAGGTCATGCCAATCACAGGGGTACCCCAACCCATAGTGTACCCTGGTGTATGTAGGTGTTTTCACTGTATTCTAAGTGTCATAGCACTGGCTCCGGGCCTGGTTAGTCAGAGTCAGTTGCCACCAGTACCAGTCAGCAAAAAGTTGGGGGCACAGGATGACTTTGCAACAAGGCCTCTTTCTGCCCCTCTGTTGGTTCTTTCTGCATATCTCTTGCTTCTTTCTGTACCTTTCTTCGTCTTTTTGGACTTCTGTTGCCTCTTTCTACATTTCTCTTGCTTCTTTCTGTGCTTTTCTTCCTCTTTCTGCACATGTCCTACCTCTGTAGGCATAGTTAGAAATTAGCATTTAAAAACCTTTGAAATTCACTGACAAAAACCATAGGTTTCAGGGACGTTATAGTTAGAAAATAGCATTTAAAAAACCTTAGAAATTCACTGGAAAAAACCACAGGTTTCCGGGATGTTATAGTTAGTTGGACATTTCACTCGTACAAAACCAGAGAAATTCGGCCGTTATAGTTAGATGAGCTAACTATAACTCGCGCCCCTGCAATGATGACATCACTGATGACATCTCAAATGACATCACTGATGACATCACTGATGACATCATCCACGTGATAATCTGATGCACACCCTAATATAACCTTTGATACACCCACTCTAAAATACAGACTACCATTTTTGAAACCATAGACACACCAATACCAGTTACTACATACCCACTCACTGATTCCTAGGTCTACACACACATCCACTCATTCACCCATACAGTCACTCATACATGCAGTCACTCATCAATACAGCACTATCATATGCACTCATACACCTACACAGACACTCACACACCGCCACTCATCCATAGAGTTACTCACACACCTAGTCAGTCATGCAAAGATTCAATCACACTCCCATTTACTCACCTATACAGTTATACACACACCACCTCACTTATTCATACAGATACTAACACATACTTAGTCTCTTATACAATCACTGAGACAAGCACACACTCATCCATACAGCCACTCTCACAATCACTCACTCTCACATATAGTCATTATATACTCCAATACTCACATATACTGCCTTTCACATATGTTGTTACTCACACATGTACCACTGAGACATCCATTCACTCACCAACACACCCATACACACACTCACCCACCCATACAGCCCTTCACAGATGCACTCTTGAACCCATACACCCAGTGAATCACCCACTCACACATCTATGCACAGAGTCACACACTCCCCACTCACCCACACAGACACTCAGGCACCCATACAGATACTCATACAACCAATCAATAACCCATATAGACACTCATGTAGCTACTCACCAACCCATGCAGCTGCTTACACACCAACTAACAGACTGATACAGACATTCACACAGTTTAGTCACTAACCCATGCCTTCAGTAAGACACGTTTAATCACTCACTTATACAGTCAGTCACGCACCTACTAAATCATCCAGACACTCATACAGCCACTCATTCTTCAATACACCTTGGCATTTATATATATAAAACATATTTAAACTTTACAGACACACACAGTCACTGGATGATGTCATCAGTGATGTCATCAGTGATGTCATTTGAGATGTCATCAGTGATGTCATTTGAGATGTCATCAGTGATGTCATCAGTAATGTCACTGACCATGTCATGAATGATGTAATATGTGACGTCATCAGCAGTGCATTGCGGGGACGCGAGTTATAGTTAGCTCAACTAACTATAACGGCCGAATTTCTCTGGTTTTGTACGAGTGAAATGTCCAACTAACTTTAACGTCCCTGAAACCTGTGGTTTTTTCAGTGAATTTCTAAGGTTTTTTAAATGCTAATTTCTAACTATAACGTCCCTGAAACCTATGGTTTTTTCAGTGAATATATATATATATATATATATACACACACACACAGATATATTTTATATATATATGTGTGTATACTATTGCATTTGTTGGTTTACAAAGTAAAGCCCTTCCTGTGGCTGTTGGCAAGGAATTTACAATGTAAAACTTGTTTCTTTTGTATTTTTCAAAGGGTTATAATGCAAAACCCTTCCTACTCTTTAAGAGAAATCCAGTTCAGGGTGTCCCAGGGCAGTGGAACGTGACTAGCCCCAAAAGCAGTCACGGCTGCTACCTCCCACCTGCAGTGGGGTGGGTGGCGGAGAAGGGACGGGGGAGATCGGGTAAAAAAAAAAAATCATTTACCTCCCGGCCAGCCGGCTGGCCGGCCACCGCCTTCTCTCCTGCATCCTCTTCCTTCTTGGGAGAAACAGGAAGCAGGAAGCGCCAGGGCTCCCACGCTCCCTGCAGCCAATCACAACGCTGCGATGCAGCATTGTGATAGGTCTGAGCGGCGTGACACGGCGCTCAGCCAGGGGCTGGAGGGGTGGGCATGTTCTCCATGCAGTCTGTAATGCAGCCTGCATGGAGAAGAGGGAAAGTGCGCATGACTGTTTTGGGCTGCCCGAGAGGGTCAGCCAAACAGCCATTGCGCACTTAAAGGGTTGTACCACACCTCTCCTGCTCTGCAGCCCCGCCCTGCCCCCTCACGCAAGCTGTCGCAGCAGGAGGACAAAATAAAATGATAGTAACATTAGTTATTATCATTTTATTTTTTCCTTTCTTTTGCTGCATCAAGGCAGTGGGGCGACGCTCCTCTGCCTTAGCGGAGGAGCTGCCACTGCCCAAGTGTGTCAGTTTTGTCTTTCACCTCTGATATCCTGGGACCTCTGGATCCCAGACCCTCAAACTGGGAACCGAGTACCTCAGTAAGCACTTGTCTGTAGGAGTTACCATTCAGGTCAGTCCAAGGCTGATTTAGGGAATTGCTGTGACTACAAACTTGGTATGGGGCATCACATAACATTAACACTCAATACATCAATTTCTAGCCCTTGCTTTTTTATTAGAAAGCAAAAGAACTTTAATGCACCTACAACTAAATATTATACCCAAAATTACAAATATTTACAAGATTTCAGGTGGAATTACAAATTGGAACCTTTCCTATAGGGGCATCACAAATTAACTAAGACGTAAATCATGTACCCAAAAGAAATATCACAGGGTACATCTAACCCTGTAAAAGTATCTGTGAGTTACCATGTGAAACTTTGCACAACAGCAGATTCTAATACGAAAAAAGTCAAAGTCCCTATATAGATCCATGGAAACTATAGTGCTTTTCACAATCAAAAAGGTTAAACCTACAGGCTTAGCCAAGCCACAATGAAAACATGAGGGGTCTGCTGCCTTTGTCACTTTATGTAAGAAATTGTAATGCAAGCCTGTTGGTTTTTATATGAATATGAGGAAATAGCATGTATTATATGATGTGGTTGTGCGACCTCATCGTTTGATAGACTTACCAACCCCTTCAGGACCAGTAGGTTTCATTTGTTAAACCTTAAGCTCAAACCTGGGTAGCTGTCGCTCTGAGCAGTCAGGTTTACATAAAGTAACACATGTTAAGCATTTAAACAGAACTAAAACAATTGAAGAAGAGATACACAAGACACTCAATGAATCTGAATCCAATTTATAAAAGCAGACTGTATTTTTATCATTTTTAGACAGCACAATGAAAAAGATCCACCAGAGGGTTCCGGAGATAACAATTACAAGGTATAGTAAATATGAAAATTTTCACTTAACGGTGAACATGCATTGGCAAGTTTTACAAATCTGACAATAAGGGAAAGATGTACAAACATTAGGAATACCGATTTCCTAATTGCGATTCTCTCCAAATCGCAATTAGGAAATCGGTATTCCTAATGTATGAAACTCATTGAATTTCATTTAGGATTCCTTGTGGGCTGCAAATCGACCTACTTCATGAATATTAATGAAGTAGGTTGCAGTTTGCGACCCATTAGGAATCACAGCCATCACTGGGATGGTGGCTTGCTGGGGTCAGCAGACGACCATGTCTGTGATAGCGTTTTAATAGAGCAATCTTTTTATTTTTATTTTTTATTGCAGCTCGTTTTCCTTAAAGGAAGATGGGATGCGTTTAAAAAGAAAAAAAAGAAACCTTGACATTTCATTTTGGTCCATGGGACTTGCGAATGGGTTACCACCAATTTTAAACTAATGGTAAAGTATTACTGTTTTGTCACCAGAATTTGGTCGCCAAACAGTACTACATAGGGTACCGATTTGATATTTTGAAGGGTTGCCCTAAACACAACCCTTACAAATACCGAATCGCACATTTAAAATGCAATTTGGAAATAAGTTACCAATTCGCATTTTGCATTTTGTACATTTAAATAAGCATTTTTCCGGTCGCAAACAGTGTGATTCTGAAAATCGGGTTGTTCGTGACCAGAAAAATGATTTCTACATATGGCCCTTAGAAACTTTTTCAAGAAAAACTTGGTAAATATCAATGTGGTTATTTTGAGATACTTTAGGTGACCAACTCTGGCAGAAAGCCAATCAGGGGGACCAATATGGTCTTCAGAAACAGTTTCCTTGGAGGAAGAAGCCGTCTTCATTAAGTTCCAGACACTTTTATCCCTTCGCTAAATGTTACTATGGAAGTGATCCTGATGTAAAGGATACAGGATGCTGAAGATGCTCAAAGATGCTGTGGATGTGATGCAGTTGACTGGGGTCTTTCTGCGGCTACTCTTTGGTCCATAAACTTGGTGAGGCAGTCCTGGCCACAGGGGTCACTGTCCTTCGAAGTCCACGAAGTCCTGGTAGAAGTCTAATCGCCACCTGGCTACCAGTTGCCTGGTATTTCTGTTACAGCCAAATCGTTTCCTGGGCAATAACTTGCCTTCTAGATGACCAAGCTGCACTCTCGGGTATAGCAGCGTCTGGTGCAACTTTGAGCATCGGGTTATGGTCTCTGGTGCTGCACGGCGCCGAGTGGTGGAGTTGCAAAAAATCTGGGCTACCCCAGCAGGCTTCTTCAGCTGTTGTGGACCTGTGCTGCGAACAGGAGGTGAGACAACTGACTCTTGGAGTCTCTTGCTTCAGCGAGGTTCCGGAAACAAATTCTCAATGAGCAGGACACATCAGGCACAGTCTTCTTCTCCTTTGCTATCCACCAGGTTCAGCAAGTGCAGTCCACGCCAGTGCAGTCTCTCTTTGTCGGTTCCTAGGTACAGCAGGAAAAGATTTTCTTCGGTCCTCTTCTCCAGTCTGTTGGGATCTGAGCTCTTGATGCCAGGGGTACCCTTTTTATCCTCAGAAAATGCCCTGAGGGTAGGATGCGGTTAGGGGCCAATGGGCTACCAGGTTCTCTCCCTCCTGATGACCACTTCCTGTGAAGTGTGGCATATGGCAATCCAAGGAAGCACCATTCTGCCCACTCCCAACATGGCAGAACCCCTCTCTTGGCATCTAGAGCTCCCCAGCCCAACACAGAGGTTTGGCTTCCAGGAAGGCTACACGCCACTGGAAAACCAGTTTGGCAACTGGTTTCCCCTCTCCTTTCTGAGTTCTGGCCTGTCTAACCAAGTGTTCCCCATTTGCTCTTTAAATGCGGCTCCACCTGTGAAGCTCACCTTTTGATCCAACACCCAAGTGGCCAGGGAGAGGTAACATCCATCTCCCATGCGGGCTGCTATTGTGTGCTTTCCTGGGAGTTGTTTGCATGTCTCCCTAGGAGGACAGAAAGCGATCTCAGGGGCAGACGCGGTGTGCAACCATGGATGGGCACAGGGACTTTTAAGGCAGCAAAGTGGCAACTTTGCAGACTGCAACAAGTTACATTAATTTTAACATGGGTATCAAGTTGTGCTTAATGTAACTAGTTGTTTGATACCTTATAGTATCACATTTAGTAGTTCCAGTCATAAGTTAGAAAGGGTGCTGTGGCATCCAGCCACTCTGCATTCCCTACTTGGGCTACTAACCTTTTCCACAGTAAAAACTACAGTTGTGGGTGCTTACTGTTGGAACATGTAATAGAACATGTTCCACTTTAGAATATACATCACTCCGCCTTAGGGATTGCTATGCCTGCCTCAGGGATGACTTATGTATGTTAAAAAGGGAGTATCTGCTTTGCCAGGACTTTAAATGGCACAGTAGAGTTAGCAATTTAAAACTGCCCTTCCAGTATGCAGTGGAAGACAAGGAGCTATTTTTTGGGGGGAGTTTTATATAGCACGTCCTTGATTCGAAGGTATCAGAGCACCAGTTTCATTACAGATGGACACATTAATTGTGTTAGGCACGGCGAGATTAATTGATTTGCCCAGAATCACAGGATGTTGAGCTTCCCTGCCTAGACTCAAACCCAGTTCCCCAGCTTCGAGGTCGACAGCTCGAGCCATTAGACCACACCCTCTACTTTTGTCACTCCCAGGGTGGCACAAATATTGCTGAAATCTCTGGGGTGTCCCTCCTAACTTACAGGACCTGGGTCCCTGAGTACGATATACTAGGGACTTACAAGTTAGCTAGCATTTGTCTATTGGTTATAAGCCAATCAAACATACACAGTTTAAGGCCAGGGCACAGGCACTGAGGTCTGGTTAGCAGGCCTCAGTGCACTCTCAGAGTCAAATACACAGCAGCATCAGTCCAAAAACTTGGGGGTGACCATACTAAAAGAGGCATTTCCTTACATAAATATGACCATGTTGTCTCTTCCAATTGAGACCGATCAAACAATTTAGGCAGACCGAAGGTATACATTTACATGAACATTAACTCTCTCTATGGACACTGTATATTTTATGTTGCATGACCTAAAACAAGATATATGTACTTACAACCTTCCTATTACATTTGTAAGAGAATTCACAGTGTAAAACCTATTCCTATTGTGTTTCTCTGTTTGTCAGGGAGTTCAAAACAAAAAAAACCCTTCATATTGCATATGTCAGAGAGTTCACAATGTAAAACCTGCATGTGGTGTTTGGGAAGGAGTTCACAATGTAAACCCCCTTTTTGTTGTATGTCAGAGAGTTTGTAATATAAAACCCCTTCATATGCTGTTTGGCAAGCAGTTTAAATGAAAAACCCTTTGTATAATAGTTGGCAGAGAGTTCACAATGTGAAACCTCTTCGTACTGTATTGGTCACGAAGTTACACCATGCAAAGCCTCTGGCTACTGTATTTGACAAGTGGGCTGTGTTAACAATAACCCTATGGGTTATGAGAAGTGAAACTATTTCTTAGGCAGACTAACACTATTATTTTTCAGTCAGAGAGCAGAGAAGAAGATCACCTTGAGAGGAGCCACAAACCCTCTTTTAGAACTGCTTCTTACAACTCTTTTTACAGTGAATATATAGCTACACTTTCAAACCAGGCCCAAAAGTCAATCAAATTCCCAAAAACACAGGGTATGTCAGGAGGGGGATAACCGAACTCTAACCCTGGCATAATGCAGACATCTGTTAGCTTCCATGGAACAAAATACCAGTCTATAGACTTTAACACAGTGTAATAAAAATGCACTTTTAAAAGCCTTTTGGCTGCAACATGTGGTTTTCACAAAAACATAAGTGAGGCCTACATCCTTTCTTGTAACTTTTCATAATAAACTGGTCAGACCTATGGCATCTGACTTTACATTTCCTGAAGAACAAATCAGGCATTCAGCTGTGGTGCTGGAACAATTTTCAGAGTAGGGGGGCTGCCATCAATGTTACATCACTGAAGTCATAGGACTGTGAAAAATCCAAGAGCTTTACAAAGTACAAGTACGGCAAAAGAGCCACCCCCATTCAGCAGGAGAGTGGCAAAGTTGTAGTATGTAGACAGTGGTGCACTTTGGAGTACACAGTTACAAATATGTTACTAAACTTGGTGTGGTAGCACTCTGTAGTTTATAGTCAGCACAGTTTCCATTTAAATGGCCAGAAACGTTTGCACTGACTTGCAGTTTTACTTCTAAAACTATATAGTGCACAAACGATAATATGTGGAAACCAGGTTTCAGCAAATATTTATCATTTGCACGTCACCAAGTAAAGTGCCTTGATTTGTTTCGATCCTATTAAAATCTTTGTTTCTATTTCAGAATTACAAAAAATGTGATTCATTTGGGCTTTCCTAACTGCTGATATATATTTTCAGTATCTGTACACTTCATTTACAGGGATTTACATTTTGTTGTATGTTAGAAAAAAACTGACATCATAAAGTCTTCACTTTCACACTCCTTTTACCCCAGCAATATTGTCAAATAGTTCACTTTACAAAATCCTTTAACTTTACAGTCAGACAGAGTAAAGTAAAAACTCAAGTACATGTTAAAAGAATAGGCAAGCAGTTTGTCAGAAGACATAGCCTGATGTATGACCGCTGTCTTTGACTTTCTAAACTCCAGCAAGGTCATTTTGGAGGTGTTGCGGCATCCCCCATGGCATCAGACTTTATCACTAGCTTGTCACCATAACCAAATGAGGCCTACTGTATTAAGCATACGTTTTTGTACAGAGCACCTTCCAGACATACAATCATAAAATTACAAATATGTATCCAGCATAATCTGTGTAATACAACCCATCTTTTTCAGTGGAAGTACACAACTTCTGCCTATCTAATCCTGGCAGGAGGAAGATCAACATGTGGGCAGAGCCAATACTCTTCTCTCAGTAGTGTTTCTTAAAACCTCTTTTCAGTTAATCACATTATATCTAGCACTAGCTGCACTGTCAAGCCAGACCTAAAACTCACAACTAAAAAAGGGCTCTACGCTAAACGTGGAACCTTCCCCTTCTAGTCTAGTATAGCATTTATGACAGTCAGAAGCATGTCTTGTGGTTTTCAGTGGCACGGAAGTACCTCCCATTTCCCTGGTTCCAGAAGATTTAGTGTTGGACTTCAGTCACTAAGGACTGGAGATAATGACTTATTTCCAAGTCTGAAATGCCATGGTATTGCAAGCTGCCAATCTCCAGTGCAAGTGAAAGAAAACAAAGGGCAGTTTTGGTGTTCCATCACAACTTATTTTGCAAGCACAGTCTCTACCAAAGGACAAGGCATCTGCCAAATTTGTATTGCTCTAGCAAGATTTGCCCTAATTTTATCCTGCGTAAGACTGGTCTAAGAAGAAAATAATTGTTCTGGGAGGCATTTACGCCTTGAACCAGTCACCTCACTGGTATCTCCTGTGACATTTGAACATAAACCCTCACATAACATCTTCTTGCCCTTTACTATGGAATTTCACATAATTTTTGTGAAATTTACCGAAATAACTTTTTACGGTTTTCAAACAGGCTTCCAAATTTCAGAGTTCACGATTATTGGTTGCCTGGTCAAGTTTTGGCCTGAAAGGAAGAGCATAAATCAGTGTGATTGGTAAGGTTGTTCTGCCCATGGAATTGGAGGAATTTGGTGACTCCACATTACTCTTGTAAGGCGGAGTTCCAACCAAATTCCGCCAATCACCACATGGTGGAATTTTTTTACTGCTATGCTCCGAAATTTGAGCGAGATTTGGCGTCCCCTAGCGCCATTTTCTACCCAGGAGGTCACGGGTGTTCACGGTCAGAGGGCTGCTTTTCTAGTAGATTTGCTGCCTCTCGAGTAGATTTTCTACTCGAGCGGTAGCAAAGTCAACTTGAATGGCTGAGAGCTCTTGTGTACTGCATGGCGCCATTCGTGCTGATTTTTCGGCGCTGCAAACGCTACTGGTGCAAAATTGCAGCGTAACATGCAAATTTGCTGCCCGTTGGCGGAACTCCGCAGAATCTCGCAGAGGTTTTATGTAACTCCACAGAATTCCACAGAGTGAAATTCCGCAAGTTCTTCCCACCCCTAGTGATTGGCTGATTTTGATGGCTTTGTTTTTTTCTTTCAGTTAAATGATAAACTTTCATGGTTTGTGAGCAAAGGCTAAAAATGGCACTTTGGAAGGCATACAAAGGCCAACAACAAGATCCCAAAATCTCAGGAAATGCTGAAAAAAAGAATCCCTATTATTCAGAAGTGATTAATTGATCTGGTTTTCATCTGTTCTCGACCTCTTGGGCCAGATTTACAAAAGGCATGCATTGCCCTTGCATCACACAAGGCAGCACAAGGCAATGCAAGCCCTTAATAGGGATTTACTAAGCCACGCAAAGCCACCTTTCATGGCTCTGTGTGGTTTAGTAAATCCAAGGTAACGCAGAGCAGCACATTTCGCTGCCTTGTGTTACCTTGCGGCAGGGAAGTGATCCATGGTTGGAGTGTGGACATTCCCACCCATCCACCCAAGGATTTTGGCGCATCCCCACATTTACAAAGAGTTGTAAACCTGAAAATGCATCAAAATGGTACGCCTCCGAGACCCAGGCATAACGAGGAAAAATGCCTTTATTTCTCCTTGTTGCTTCCTTTTTCTGTGTGCTGCATTCCGCACCACACATAGAAAAAGGAAAATGGTTTTAAGGATTTTTTTTGCGTAGGAAGGTGTTACAAAAACAATCCTGATCGTAACACGGACACCCTTGCACTATGGTGCAAGGGTGCCTCTCATTGGTGCTCGGCAGCACACAGTGTGCCAGTGCAAGGAGGCAGCAGAAATGATGCGGCTCCTTGTAAATATGGCGTATTTCGGATGTTTCCCTTTCATGTAGCGCAGCGCAGCAAGGTGCCTTGCTGTGCTGCATTGTGTAAAATGTTAATAAATCTGCCCCTTGTTTCCATACATAAATCAAGCTACTGAAAACTACATTAAAGGTGTCTTTGAGTCAGGGAGGGGCTCAGAAATAGAAAGAAAGCAATGAAAAGATGGGGCAGAGGGAGAGAAAAACCTAGAGTGTGGACAAGAGGGGGGAAGGGTAGGAAGAGGGAGAGAAAAGGGAAGAGAATGAGAGAAAGGATCAAAAGGGAGAGAAATGTGGGTGAGGCTATCAATAGTGCAACAGGTGCGTTGGCACTGGGAGCTAGATGGGTGAAGGGGCCCACAGGACAACACTTATTGCTGTGGTTTTTTATTACGTAACCAGGGGATGAGGACACGTTTTCTTTGCTTGCATAAAGGCCAATTAAACCCACCACTGGAGAGGAATACAAGCATACAACGTGATAGTGGTGATAAAGAGATAGAGGCGGAGATGGCGATACACGGGGACGAGATAGGAGCAAAGCGCGCAAGCAAAAATGCGGAGAAAATGAAAGAGAAAAGGCGGAGGCGGGGAGATGAACAGAAAGGGAGGAGTGAGGTAAAAGCAGGAGTGCCGGCGTGCTAGCTAGAAAGTCCGAAACAAACCAAGGAAAAACAAGAAAGAATGACCATGTGTACGAATATGAAGAGAGAAATAAATGAATTAAAACTGAGAAACGGCGAGCGTGACAGAGTGAAAGAGAGAGAGGAAGAGTGACTTAAGAATGAAGGAGGAATCTTATTCGCCTCCCTGTCAAGGCGGCTCTCCCAGACGGCATTAGTCACGTCCACTGATTTCAAAGAAACAAGAAAAATGGAAAAACCTATCCAAGCGTATCTAGAATAACTGGATCCGTCCTCCCTGCTCCCCCTCGGCCCAGAGGAACGGGGGCTTATTAAAGATGCATGGGAGGGAGCGCGCGCGCGGAATGAAAGCTGGCCCCGGCGCCCAATCCTGCGCGCTGCAGAAGGGACTGAGGCGGACAGAGCCCCCCTAGCACCTTTCCTCCCCCGGGAGGGTTGACGGGGAGAATCGGGGTGAGAGCTTCTGCCAGTCACAATCCTGGATACCTTCCTGGATAGGATGAGGCCTTGCCCTTCTTGGAGATACACCCGTTGGCCAGGGCCAGGGTGGCAGTGGTGGCAGCGGTGTAGCCATGTGTCCAGGGCCCCAGTGGAATACAGCAATAGTCAGGGTTCGGAGGAGGCCTCTGGGCCCCAGTGCCGCTGCACCAATGGTAGCTACGCCTACGGCTTAAGTGGGCCGGTTCCCTCCGGGTCTCAGATCCGTTAATAATTAAGAAATGGACATTGAAACGGGTCCCTACTGGACCCTATTTTAATGTCCGTAACTTTACTGGCAAACAACACTGATCGATTTCTGTAAAAAAAAGTTAAGGTAACCCATTTCAGCAATTTAGTTCATGTTTATATTTCACGGTTTACTGTAATTTGCACCAAAATACCAGTCAGGTGGCACACTATAGGGATCACAGAAATTTAGTTTATGTGTTCAAGCCATGCACTTAATTAGCCACGCCATCATGGATACACCCCCCCAGCGGCGGCTGACAACTAGGAAGAGTGGGGGACGGGAAAATGGGTGGTGGGTGGGTGCATGCATGCAATGTGAGTGGTGACTGTAAATAAAAAGAAATAGCCACTTACCTTGCTTGCTGCACTACGTCCTCGCTCCAGTCCGTGTTCTGCTCTTTCTCCTCCAGGCTCCGCGGGCACCAGCAAAATACCCTAACCAATCCTGGTGCTGCTCTCATGCTGGTAACCAGCATGAGAGAAGTGCCAGGATTGTTGGGAGTGGCCTCTCTCAGCGTTCCCAAGAACACTGGAGGTCTGTGCTGTCTCTAACCTAGCTGTCTAAGACAGCTGGGTTAGGAAGGTTTAAAATGTGCATGTCTGGCTGGCTGTCAAAAGACGGCCGGCCAAAGAGACATGCACACTTTTAAATTAGTGCACAGGCAGCTCACCACTCCTCCCTGCTGCTGCTGTCACTCAGCAGGCCCCGCCACATCCTGACACTCGGTTCGGGGCAGGTTGACGAAAAATAAAATGGTTATGAATTAACTTTATTACCATTTTATTTTTTGTCTCTGGGGCTTTTCTGTGAGCATTTCAGTGGGGCAACACTCCTCTGCTCTAATGGAGGAGCCGTCCCCCCGTCTCTATTTTTGCATCCTACTTTTAGCACTAGCTACCCCCTGGGCACCTGGCACATTCATGAACCTCATAAGCAGCACAGCATTTGTCTGTACTTTTGATTTGGGCTACATGATGAGACCATGTAACACACAAAGGGTGTGGTCGTGTAGAGGCGAGGTTTGTCTAATACTGTCCATCTCATAGTGTCAGCATGATGATTCATTTCAAGGAAATGCTTAGTTAGTTTGGTAGTTTGCTTGGCACATCTGATGGTACTTTTGTGCTCCAGAATACGTGTTCTTACTTTACAGGTGGTCATCCCCACGTATCTCAGGCCGCAGGGGCAAGTGATGAGGTATACCACCCTTTCACTGTTGCAGTTGGTGTGGTGTCTGAGTTCCCACGGTTTGTCCGTGCCAATGTCAATGGTTTTGGTTATTGCTGTCTGTGCGCAGACTGTGCATGAGCCACATGGGAAATGTCTTTGGACAGGCGGAAGGTCCCACAGGGTGTTCTGCCTGTTGAGTGTCACTGGAGGGGGTCTGGTGTGTACTAGGCTATCTCTCAGATTCTGACCCCGTTTGAACGCAAATAAGGGTTTCGCTAAGGTCAAGGAGCCTTTGTTCAGAATGATTTTTTAACTTTGTTGGAAAGGGAGCTAAAAGTGTTGACACAGACCAGTCTCGTTTGCGGTTGTCTGTTAGGAGTGGTGTCTAGCAGAGCGTCCCTGTTGTTATTCAATAATCGTTTGGCCGATTTCTTTATGAGCGATGCTGGGTAATATCTGTCCAGAAGGTTGCATCATTGTCTTGTGGCGTGTTCTTTGTATTTCTCTGTGCCAGAGCAATTACATCTGAGCCTAAGGAACTGGACGAAGGGTAGATTGTCACGCAGAGATTTGGGGTGGTGGCCGTTGTATTGCAGGAGAGCGTTACGGGCCATTGGTTTCTGGTATAGTTCTGTTTCAAGCTGGCCATCTAGTGGGACTATTAGGAGATCTAAGAAGGGGAGCCGTTCCTTGCTGTAGTCACAGGTGAACCGAAGGTGTCCATTTTGCGTGTTTAGCCACTGGTGGAATAGCGTGATGGAGATGGAATCGCCACGCCACACAATAAAGATCTCGTCGATGTACCTTTTCCAGAGCATGAGATGTGACAGGTACGGGTTGTTGTCGGACAGGACGACATCCTCTTCGAAGACATGCATGTTGAGGTTCACCAAGCTGGGGGCGAAGGTGTTGCCCATAGAAGTAACTGACACTTGCAGGTAGAGTTGGTCTTCGAACTGGAAAAAGTTCTCCTTCATTGCCAGAGTGGCGCACTCCATGATGAATGGTATGGGTGTAATGATGTCCGGTGGGTTGCAACTGAGGAGACCTTCTATTGTCGCAAGGGTTTGGTCCTGGGGGATACAGGTATACAGTGATTCAAAATCGAAGGACACCAGAAAGTCTGTTTCGTTGTTGAATTCAGTCTCACTTAGCAGGCAAAGCACGTCCTTCGTGTCTTGTAGGTAAGTTGGCATGAGTTTAACCAGGGGTCTGAGGAAAAAATCTACAAATTGGGATAGTGGCTCGAGAGCAGAACCAATACCAGAGATGATCGGTCTCCCCGGTGGTGGTCTCTGAGTCTTGTGGATTTTCGGTAATATGTAGAAGTAAGGAATGATGGGTTCCTTTGTTTGAAGGAACTCCGCTTCTTTGGGTGTAATCAATCCATTGTCACGAGCATCTGTGGCCATGGTGGCGATGATGTTGGTGATTCTGTCTGTTGGATCCTGATGTAGTGGGAGGTAGGATGTTGTCATGCTCAGTTGGCGGAGGCATTCAGATCTGTAAGATGTGGTGTCCAAAAGAACTAAAGCGCCGCCCTTGTCAGCTGGCTTGATGGTGATGGTTTTATCCATGTTGAGGGTACAAATGGCCTGCTGTTCTCTTTTAGGAATGTTATTGTAGGCTCTAGGTAGTGTGGTCAATCTGGAATCCAGGTCCTTGAGGACAGCTTTCTCAAAGGTCGCTACCTCAACGGATACTAGGCCGATGGGGGGATTGAACGTTGATTTGGAGCGAAGATTGGTGTTAGTGAGGTCCATACCTGTGTGGTCAGGGGTCTTGTCTGCAAAGAAGAAATGTAATCTCACTTTGTGGAAGAATTGATGGACCTCTTGGTGTAGCTGGAACAGATCTCCACTGTGCGTTGGTACAAAACCGAGTCCTCTTTTGAGTACATGTGTTTCGTCCTCTGTCAGTTGTCGTTGGCTCAGATTCACTACTAAGTTGAATCCCTGCTCAACCCTTGTTGTTGCGATGTTTTGGTCATGCTCCGAGTGTTGCGTGGAGATGTTGGAGGGCTCCAGTGTACTTGTTGTTGTTGCCTCCTTCTCGATCGGCTGTGGTCCTGCCCTAAAAAAGACTGGTTATACCTACCCTTGTGGTGGAGGTGGTTGGAAACCCGTCATGGGTCCTTGGGGTCCTGTGCCAAACGGTTGGAAAGGTGGGTAGCCCCAGGATGTATGTGGCCACCATTGGTTTGGGGGAGGTCCCCCTCGTGCTCCACGCCATCTTCTCTGTCCGCGTTTCTGCATGTTCTGCCGGGATGCATCTAAGCCGGAGTCAGAGTCGCTGGACCACTCGTCCCTTTCTGAAGAGGAGTAATTGGAGCCATAGTGCCTGCCGCCTCAGTTGAATGCTGGTGGTTTGTAGGCATCATCGGTGTAGGGGGATACCTATTCAAGGGAGATTTTCGCCAGGTCCTTTTTGAATTTGTTTATTTTGTTGGTCAAAAGTGACTCTTTTTAATCTTTGGTCGTTTTATTGGTTTTCTCCATGTTCTTCTTGAAAAGTGTGGCGCTCACTATAATTTTGATCTGTGATTCGAGAGTCTGGATCTCTATTAAGATAGTATCAGCCACTTTTTTTGCTGTACTTATGATCAGAATGAGCCAGTCCCTAGTGCATCCCCAAGCAATAAGGGACCAGTCCTTTGGAAGAGTCTGGGTGTATTAGTCACAATCAGACCTGTAGGAGCACAATTGCCTCTAAGATATTTCATCATGATTGACCCATGCGTGGTGGTTCTGATGTGTAGGCGCTTAAGACTCAATAATATGCTCCAGTTGTCGGTGTGAGAAATAGCGTGGGTAAGTGGTGTGTCTAATATGCTAGGTGTAGTTAAGATATCTAACACCATGGCATCGTCAAATGCCAATCCTGTAAGGTCAGCCATGGTTATGGGGCTGAACAAGGTGGGGGAAGGGTCTCACAAGACACAGAGGTCAACTTCTGAAGTTGCTCGCTGAGGTGCTTGTCACAAAAAGGGCTGAAAAAAGGCAGGCCCTTAGCTGAACCGCTGCTGTAAGTACAAAAACACACGAGGGGGGCCTGAGGAGAGTTAACGGACAAGCGAGGGCAAACTCCCCAATCCTGGGCTATGTAACACAGAAAGAGCCCTCGGGTCCGGGCTCACGCTGGGCAAGTGTAAGGGTGGGAACAACTATGCTGAAAGGGGGGGAGTCCCTTTTAAGGACGGTTTCCCTCACACACCAGAGATGTCATGCTTCATCATCGGGAATCCTCCTCGCATCACGAACCTGGTCGTGATGCGGGCTACAACTCCCTCACTGCGAGTGAGGAGCTCAGGGATGTGTTTAGGTTGGAGGGGTATTCATAAAACCCAATGTGAGCGAGGCGGGTGGTGGGAGAGGTGCAGTGCCAACTGAACAGTGATTAAAACTAGCTACAAGGTTAGCCCGACACAGTTTATTGTTGCTACCTGGTGCTAGGATTATAAACCAATAGCGGATAGTGCGACTGCCGACATTAGAGGCAGTTGCACTAGAAAGTGATCAACACGTTTCAGCCTATTGACCTACACATGTGTCATGGCTTTCATCAGTATCTCTATATAGCTACTGCTGAGTGTGAGTAAAAAAGAATAAAGTGATAAGGAGTGAAAAAGTGCGTTGGTGTGTATATGAATGATACTAGACCAGTGATCTAGCAGTTTCGTCAGCTTCACCGGTAGGACCTGTGGTAAAACATAAGCAACATGCCTCGCAGTTAAATCAATATAGTGGGATACAGCATGGTTGTCCCACACCCACACATATCAACGTGAACAAATATATACAGCTTGTACAATAGTATCAAGTGTCATGCAACAGAACTAATGTGGCAGTTCACGTGATTTTATCTTGGTAGTGTGTCACTCACCTCCAAGAGTCAGGTTTAGTACCACATCTGTCCCTGGCTAGTAGCCTTAGGTACACACGCCCATCCAACCTAGTGAGTAGAGGTGGTGGCGTTAGAAAGTAGAAAAGTTGTGCCCAGTTTTAAAAGACAAGCTTCCAGAAGTAAAAAATCTGTGATTGAGGAGACCAAAAATGGGTACACGGAAGAACAACCTGGTCTGAGTACCCAGGAGGAGATTGTCATAGGGGAAGGCTCTGGGCTGGGATAGAGAGCGTAAGGCACTGATTCAAGAGAGGTGCCATCCTAAATATTGAGAGAGATCAATTGGTATTGCTATGTAATCAGCGTGTCAAGAGGAACAGTCATCCGTCCCAAGTGGAGCCCTAGTTAGGAACCTGTAGTCTGTGGCCGTAACAATCGTGCATGACTACAGCAGCTATCCTGTATATACTGCCTGTCGTGGTTGCAGTGTGCCAAGCTCCATGGAGCAAATGCTAGAAAGCACAAGCAAGAAAGCAAAGAAACCATGCCCCAAGGTGCCGCTACGGTGGTGAGGGGCCCGTAGTAGTGCGGGTGGAACCACTGTCTGTCGTAGCGGTTATCACCCAGGACTGTGATCTATGCTAGATTGCGTGTTGAGGGAAAATCAAGGGACGCATAGAGGATGCATTGGAGACCCAGGGGAGAGCGTGTACTCCGGTTGGAGCAGGGAAAGTAATTCCCCAGGCACCGGAGAGTGAGGTGACAGAGCGCGGATAGCAGCGCACTTACTGCTCCGCTGTAGCGGGGAGTCGGCGGCATCTGTCCACAGGGCAGGAGAGTGCCAGCTAAGAGCAGCCGGGAAGATATCGCCGGCGTGCGTTCTGACCTTGGGTCCGCTTCCTGGAGGCGGTCCCAGGCATGCTGGGTATTGTAGTTCAATGGCTTCCGGAGTCCGGAAACCCAATAGGATATCGCTTGCGGGTGGAGGTGGGGTATTATAGATGATATTTGGTCATCAGGGCGACCATAAGGATGTCAGAGGGGGGCCTAGAGGTCCCACATATGGTTAATGAAAAATGACTACATTCTATTCGCTACTGAGTGAAAGTGCATGCATGGATAGTCATCGTGGCGAGCAGCTGGTAATCTGGGGGTAACCTGCAAAACACACAGGCGGTGCAAAAAGTGACTCAATTGAGTAGGTCATGTCAGAGGGGGTAAGGGGAAGGCTTAAGATCTGGCACAACAGAAGGTGGTGCAAGTATGTTCAGCCCCGGTGATGCTCAGGAGGATCACAGAGGCCCCAAGTATGGGGCAAGAGTAAGAAATGTCTTTGAAAATCAAGATCTAGTGACCTGGGGGTACTCAGGAAGTGCAAGGGGGATGCGGGAAGATGAGTGGGGACTAGGTTAGTGATAACCAAGGTATGTCGTCATTGAGCCCATTCTCATATGTACCTAATCTAAATACCCATCTTTGTTCGATCCGCAGCAATCTTTTCGTTAAGTTGGGTGTGGTCGTGTAGAGGTGAGGTTTGTCTAATACTGTCCATCTCATAGTGTCAGCATGATGATTCATTTCAAGGAAATGTTTAGTTAGTTTGGTAGTTTGCTTGGCACATCTGATGGTACTTTTGTGCTCCAGAATACGTGTTCTTACTTTACGGGTGGTCATCCCCACGTATCTCAGGCTGCAGGGGCAAGTGATGAGGTATACCACCCTTTCACTTTTTCAGTTGGTGTGGTGTCTGAGTTCCCACGGTTTGTACGTGCCGATGTTAATGGTTTTGGTTATTGCTGTCTGTGCGCAGACTGCGCATGAGCCACATGGGAAATGTCCTTGGACAGGCGGAAGGTTCGACAGGGTGTTCTGCCTGTTGAGTGTCACTGGAGGGGGTCTTGTGTGTACTAGGCTATCTCTCAGATTCCGACCCCTTTTGAACGCAAATGCCATTGCCGGGGCTGCCAGGGCTGCGGTCCTCCACGGGGGGGGGGTACAGCTCCCCGGGTGCATAGTGCAGTGTCCCCCATCCACGGTCGGGGCACTGTAAGCTGCAGACCGGGAGGCGCTGCAGGCTGAGGCAGGCTCAGGGTGGACAAAGTAGCAGCCGCTCCCACGGCATCGAGTGGGTGATAGCGACCTTGAGGGCATGGTACAGAGTTAATAATGCAGGAAGAGGCCCCCCAGACACCCACCGGGGCAGTTTATTTGATTGCAGGCGGGGACTGCCGGGAGGACCCGTGGCGCCGTCTCCACTCTCTGTGTTGGGGAGGGGCCGCGAGCATCGCGATGCCCCCTCTCCCCCTCCAACATAGTTCAGCTTCCCTGATCTCCCTCATAACTTGAGCGAGGTCAGGGAGGACAGCGGGGCAGTTTTCTTGGACCACAGGGGTGGGCGGGGACTTCCGGGAGGCCCCGCGTCTACGTCTCCGCTCGATGTTGCCAGATGGCGTAGGGGGGGGCCGTGAGCATCGCGATGCCCCCTCTCCCCCTCCGGCTTAGTTCAGCTTCCCTGATCTCCCTCTGAGCTTGATCGAGGTCGGGGAGGACACCGGGGCAGTTTTCTTGATCCGCAGGTGCGGGCGGGGACCTCCAGGAGGCCCTGCGGCACCGTCTCCGCTCTCTGATGCCAGATGGCGTAGGGGGGGCCGGGAGCACTGCGATGCCCCCCCACCCCTCCACTTTCATTTTCTTCAGCGGTCATGCCTTGCTCTTCCGCGACAAGGCACTGGGCGGGCGACGCCTGGTCCCTCCCCCCGCTTTTAATGGGCCCAAAAGCAGCACACCTTTCCCGCACCATAATTGTAATTTAAAGGGGCTACCTGTGCGTGAGGGTTGGTGCTAATTGCACTAAAATCCTGAACTAGGTTGTATCAAAGAAGTGAATCCTACAAACAGTGTTGTGAACAATTGACCTCTAATTCTGTTGCTGGTGTGATCCTGCCGGTTTCTTGGGGCCCGGCCCGGGTCCGCGTGGCCCTAATATTAGGAGGTAGGGCCAAGGTCACAACCGGACCAGGGAATTGCTGGCCCTAATACCACAACTGGAACCAGGGAACTGCTGCACCTGTTGGGCAGACAATCAGGATACCTGGGGTCTTTTACGAGTCTACACGGCGCAATAGCGCACACATCGGCATGCAGTGGGGGGGTGTCCACGAGAGCTCCCAGGCCTCTCTCTGCACGCCGTCATTAAGCAATCAAGGGGAAGGGACAGCATGTATAAGGTGGGCACAGGGTTGTAGGTACAAGATAGTACCTAAGTTAGTAGTGGTTTGAAGGTGCCCTTGCACCAGTGCAGGTAACAAGTACTAGCGAGGCCACGGACAAGAAGGAAGGTGCGGGGTAGTGGGCGCACCGTGTGCATGGGAGGGTGTATTGTGCATTAATGCCTGTCTTTGTGTCCTCAGCTAACTGTGCAGATACAAGCCCATCACGAACAGCAACTTGGTGAGCTGGCACGCGCCGCCCGGCTTGTCCCCAGCAGGTACAGGGTATATGGGCACACACCCAGCGGTGCCAGCGGCAGTGTAAAGAGGGTCACCACGGGGCGGGTGAACGGACCGGGAGAGGATTGTAACTAATTATCTATTACAGGAGCAGCTCGCATATAAGAGGAGTGACCTGGGGCTAAGCGGCAATCCCGCAGGAGAGTGGATTTACAGTGAAAGGGCACAGGTATGAGTTAATAATGGCGCGTGAGACCGAGGAGGAGGCGAGGGAGAGTCCATCGCCCGACCTCCCGGAGGGATTGGCAAGAGTGCGAGGCGGGGGGAACAAAGCTAGGTGGAGTGGCAACCCGGCAAGGACAATGCACTTTGATTGCATAGGAGCAGGGATTCAGTGGCTAACGTTTCCTTTTCATCTTCGCACGCAGAGTTATCGTTAAACTTTCAGTTGGGTGAACGCCGGCATCAGGTCGCGACAAAGTCAATTCACCTAATAAGTAAGTACAGGGAGGAGGGGTGTGGAGCAAGGACGTGATGAATGCAAGAGACACACAAAGGGCCAGTCAAGGCAGCATTGACTCAAGTGCGGTGGTTTTCTTACACACAACTTTTTCACCTCAGATTGGTCTCAGTGGCCTCTGTTTCCAAAGTGCGACATGGATAGCCAGGGCTCCCCCCACCCTATTTTCGCAGATGTCCAAGGTGGAGGATTCGCTGCCAGGCACGTCGCAGAATGCGAAATGGGCGGCGTTTATGCTGTTGGCCAAGACCAAGGGTCTGGCATGGGCAAAAGGGATCTTGAACTTGAACGAGCCAGATGATTCCAGGGTCGTCATCGACGGTCCTGTCCTTGTCCCTGAGCAACAGCCGAGCGCGGATGCAGGGCCTTCCAGGCCGAAACGGGCTCGCAGGCCGATCAATAAGGATTTTCCCACCGATCTGCCGGCACCCAGAGGTAGAGCGCAATCGACCCCCCGAGAAGCCGCTCCCCCGACGTTCCCTCCCCCTTGCCCGGCGCTGGGGCCAGTAGCCATGACAGATAGTATTGCGGACTCAGCAAACACCGCTACCATGGACAAGATGGGTAAGCTCATGGACACAATGATGACTTTCATGGCAGACTTTAAATCCAGTATTGCAGGGCACGGCCCCCCGCCGAGTCACAGTAGCCCAAACATTGGTGGGGAGGGGGGTCAAGCAATTGCGAAGGTGTGGGCGAACCGGTCAAGTGAGCCCCAGATGCAGGGTGTTGTCCCAGCTTCCGCAGCACCGGCAATTCCCTTGGAGGTTGTCAAGCAAACTGGGTCAGTGTTAACAACAGTAGCTACAGGAGCGCAAAGCATTGCACCAGCTCCCGCAAGCGCTCTCACCCCTATTCCCCTCTTAGATCAGTCTGCGGCAATCGCGGACACGCCAGCCCCCCCTCCTGCAGCGCCTCCCGCTACTCTTGCTCAGGCCTCCGCACCCCCTGCCGCCCCCGGGGACTCCCAGAGGGGACTGCTACCGCCACCAGTCACCCCTCAGCCCATCACTGTCGCCCCCCTGCTGTCTGGTCGCTGCTCCCTAGCATGGCAGATCCCCCTGGCGGCCAAAGAAGGGATTTGGCGGCAGGACTTCATCGATATCTTTACTCTCTTAATGCATGGGCAAGATGGGCTGGACACGAGGAAAATGGGTGGGAAAGATGAGGATAAGAAGGTTAAATACCAAACTTGGCCGGACAAAACAATCGAGAACTGGTTAGAGGCTTTCTCTATACTGGCGGCAGTTATAATGGAGAAACACCCAGAATTGGGCCCGGGTCTGATCCAGTATTCAAGGACCATTCATAACGAGGCCATCAAGTGGGGAGGTCTGGGCTGGTTTAACTATGAAAGGGAGTTCCGAAAAAAGATGGCCATGTGCCCTGAGATGGGTTGGGACCAGAAACAGGTCCAACTGTGGATGGAACATATGGGCAAACACACTACGCAGAGCAAGGAGTATCACACCAAATACCAGGGCGGGCACTGAGCTGGAAGGGGTTCGTTTCAGGCGGGGAGGCGCAACTTCAAACAGCCCTTTCGGGGCGTGTGGGGGGAGGGAGCCAGAGGGGAGGTTTCAAACGCTCGTTCTCAGGGACTTATAGGTTGTTTATTGCCGGTTCCTGCTCCTGGGGCAAAACATGTAAGTTCACACACACCTGCAACAAGTGTGGGGCTCCCAACCCGGCAGCGTCCTGTTATAGCAAGCAGGAGCAGCAGCCACCCGGCAAGAACAAGCAGGACACTTTAGGGTTACCTGGTCACATCAAACACACCTCCCCCTCCTCCCCTGGCGCCATTTCACAGCTCTCTCCTTGTCCTCCCTGCCCCCGACATCAGGCTGGCCTCCCTCCCCAATCAGACAGCGTCCCAGCATCCATGCGTGCAGTCAAGGGCCCGTCTCCTGTAGCCCTGGACAACCTCACGCCATCAGGCAGAATCCCAACAGGCGGGATGGTCTGCTGCTGCTTGCTGGTTTTTTGGAAAGATTTAGGATCCCCTATATCGGCCCCCTGGTAAGCAGGGAGGCAGACAACCTCAAATCTGCGAAGGAGCGTCCAGCAGTAGTGCAGGCCAAGGTTGAAAAAGAACGGGCCCTAGGTAGGGTGGCTGGCCCCTTCCCCTGCCCCCCTCTAGACAATTTCGTCATCTCCCCCCTGGGGGTAGTGCCCAAGAAGGACCCGGGGTCATTCAGGTTGATACACCACCTGTCCTACCCGGAAGGTGAATCAGTGAATCATGGGCTGGAGGAGGACACCTGCTCTGTGACTTATTGCACCCTGCATGTAGCATTAGACTTGGTCAGGAGGGCGGGGAAGGGGGCTTGGCTTGCGAAAGCCGATATCGAATCCGCCTTCCGCTTGTTACCGGTCCACCCGAGTAGCCAGCACCTACTAGGCTTCAAACTTGAAGGCAGGTACTAATATGACAGATGCATGCCCATGGGATGCGCAGTCTCCTGTGCGTATTTCGAGGCTTTCAGCTGCTTCTTGCAGTGGGCACTCCAGGTGACTTACAATGTGAAAGGGGTTACCCACTACCTGGATGATTTCCTCTTCATTGCGGGTGAGGGCACACAAGACTGCAGGAATGCTCTCAGGGATTTTGAAAAGCTGTCCAATCACTTGGGGGTCCCACTGGCACCAGGGAAGACGGAGGGCCCAGCGCAGGTCCTGACATTCCTGGGTATAGAATTGGACACCATTGCGTGTGAGCCTAGGCTGCCGGCAGACAAGGTTCAGGAGTTAGCTCAGCACATCAAGGCAGCCCAGGTACAGGATAAGGCCACATAAGGATCCATTCAGAGCCTGTTGGGGAAATTGAACTTTGCTGCAAGAGTGATACCAGCTGGTAGGGTTTTGGGCCACGGCCAAAGTCAAGAAGAAGCACCATATGGTGAAGTTGAGCAAAGGAATGAGGAAAGACCTCAGCATGTGGGCATAGTTCTTAGCCAATTTCAATGGATCAGCCATCCGGAGAGCCCCCTGGGCGGGCAGTCCTGAGCTCTGCATGTTCACGGATGCAGCGGGCAGGGAGGGCTTTGGTGAAATTTTGGGGAGCGAGTGGTGTGCTGAAAGATGGCCGAATTCATGGCACAAGAGAAAAATCACGGCCAATGTAGCGGTCTTGGAACTGTTTCCAATAGTTGTCGCTTTCCATCTCTGGCCTGGTGCTGGCAGCAAAAAGGGTGCTTTTCTGGTCAGACAACATGGCGGTGGTGCAGGCTATCAATACACAAACGGCGAACTGTCCCTTGGTGCTATGCTTGTTGAGGGAACTGGTGCAGGCTTGCTTATACAACAATGTGGAATGCAGGGCAAGACATATCCAGGGGGTGCAGAATGTAGCAGCTGATGCTCTCTCTCGTTTTCAGTGGCGCCGTTTCCGGGAGGCATGGCTGAGATGGCCGAGAGCGAGAGAGGAGATAACCCCGTTCCCACCACACCTCTGGTTCCTTCTCAAGTGGAACAACGACTGAGGGAACTAGGCGAACTTTCTTTAGCACCCAGGACCAGGAATCGTTACAAGGCTTGCGTTGTGTTGTTCTGCACGGTGGTGGGGGCCTGGTAGGAAGGGTTGATATCCTTGGACCAAAAGGTACAAACCTTTGTAGTGTGGGCCAAGGACCAGGGCAAGAGCCACTCCTGGATCTCAGGCCACCTGGCGGCAGTGAGCCGTTACGCTAAGTTGAGGGGCCAGGCTGATCCTACCAAGTCATTCCTTATCAGGGTGGCACTAAAGGGCTGGGCGATGCGAGAGCCCCGGGCCCCGGACACCAGGTCCCCATCGAGTTTAGGACACTCCAGGATATGATTGATATTGTACACTAGGCTACCTTTTCTCCTTTTGAAGCCCCACTTTTCTAAGCAACATTCAGCCTGGCATTTTTCGGGGCTCTGAGAATTAGCGAATTAGTGGCTAGGTCCAAGACAGATACATCGGGAGCAGCATTAAGGGGACAGGACGCAGTGCTCTCTGGTGGATCCCTTAGAATCCTAATGAGAAGATCAAAAACGGACCAGGAAGGGCGAGGGACGGTGATCTGGTTGCACCAACTGGGGGATAAGAGGTATTGCCCAGTGGGCTTGTTTGCTGCCTACCTGGCCCTTCGCCCTTCAGGAGAGGGCTATTTACTGATCCATGCTGACAGCATGCCCCTTACTAAATTTCAAGTGGAGCAGGTAATGAAGTCATGCTTAATAATGTCAGGCAATGCGGGTCCTGGCTAGCGCATGTCAGCGGATTGCATCATCCAGGTTGGGCGATGGGAATCCCAGTGTTTCAAATGGTACATCTGTCCGTAAGCCACCGAGTGGAGTGTGCTGGGGACATTATAAATTAATTGTGTGCTGTGCAAATTTTGAGTATACCAAGGGCAACCTTGGGCTGCACCAAATGTTTGTTGGGTGCAGGTGTTTTTTGTGTAAACTATGCGCAATCTCGAGTAGTCAATTGAATTGTGTGCAGTGCTTCAATAAATGTGTTTGCCAACCCTGCATTTCTTTATTTTGCCAGGATCAAAGGTCTGGGTTATTGGCCATTCTTACATCTCGAGAGTGGCACGATGGGCGGAAAGCAGGAAATGGAGGCATGGGTTTTCCTTCACTGAGAAAATCTGGTTGGGGTTTCCAGGCAGGCACTGGCACAGCTTGCTGAAGAAGCTGCGGCACAGACTAGGGGGAGGCGACTCCCCTCCCAACATTCTGGTCATACACTTGGGAGGCAATGATTTGACTTTCCTCGGTAGGAAGGCCCTACTGCAAGAGATGAAATCTTCCATGTGTAAGTTAAGCAACCAATTGGGGGCATGCGAATTATGGTGGTCAGAGATTACCCCACGTTTAGTGTGGCAAGGGGCCCGGTCGGGGGTGGCCGTGGAAACTTCACGCAGGAGAGTAAACAGTGCCATGCGGAAATTTACGGAACAGAGGGGTTTTGGTTTCATCAGGCACGGGCTTCTGCATGCCAAGTCCACGGGGTGTTTTGATGAGGATGTGGTCCACCTGTCTAGAGTGGGCATGGACCTGTTTTTGTTGGACCTGGGCGACGCCCTAGAATCAGCGGGGTGTAAGTAGGAATGAATGTCTGCCTTGGTGGGGGGCCACACCCAGAGCTGTGGCGGAGTTACAGGGCGATCCAGAGGCTGAATGGGTGTATGCTCTTCAGGAGCACAACAAGGGTGCAAATGCCAAATAGCCCCAGGAAGTCCTTACGGCAGGACCCTGGAGGAACGACGGCACCCCATTAGTCCTACGGGCGGTTGTAAATCTGAGCAACCGGGGGCTTGCCTGGATACGCTCCGCCCCCTCAAGGGGCGTGAGTAAATGGGTGGACTAGCGGTCTACAAGTGGTAAGGGGTAACCCCCCAAAATGGTGAGCACCGATTGGTTAAGGCCACGATGCAATTTGGCTCTTTAGGGGGGCAGGGCAGCTTAGGGGTGTCGCCGCTGCCTGCCCTTGGATCGCCCGTAAGTTGACCCACCATGTTGGCATATTTCATTATGCAAATAAACCTGCAGCAATGTTTCTCCACAAACAAGGTGTCTGGTTTGTTTTATTTTATTGGGAGATTGCTGTATTTGTGGGGGGAGTGTGTTGCCGATATTGGCACTATGTGGTTGCCCGCGGCCCACGCAGAGGGCCCCCATAGGAGGGCGCCCGCCTTAGTGCCACATGAAAGCACACAACATCATTCTAGTGTTTTGGACCCTTCTCTGGGTCCGGCGCGCTCCGCATCATTTCCGGTGCGCCAGTGGGCGGGGAGCCAGGTATATTTACCTTTCCCGCCCACCTGGCGCTCTCTTTCTCTCAAGCCCTCACGCCGTTTCCCTCCCAACCGCTTACCCGGCTTGTCTACTGGAGGGTGGGCAGTGTAGGAGGCTGTTAACTGTTAACTTGTGATTTTGTGTTGCAGGCGGAGTTGCAGGGCGATCCAGAGGCTTAATGGTACATAGGGGTACCCTCTTCTGGAGCTCAACAAGGGTGCAAATGCCAAATAGCCCCAGGAAGTCCTTACGGCAGGACCCTGGAGGAAAGACGGCGCCCCGTAAGTCCTACGGGCGGTTGTAAACCTGAGCAACCGGGGGCTTGCCTGGATATTCTACGCCCCCTCAAGGGGCGTGAGTAAATGGGTGGACTGGCGGTCCACAAGTGGTAAGGGGTAACCCCTAAAAACGGTGCAATTTGGCTCTTCAGCTGGGCAGGGCAGCTTAGGGGTTTCGCCACTGCCTGCCCTTGGATTGCCCGTAAATTGACCCACCATGTTGGCATATTTCATTATGCAAATAAACCTGCAGCAATGTTTCTCCACAAACAAGGTGTCTGGTTTGTTTTATTTTATTGGGAGATTGCTGTATGTGTGGGGGGAATGTGTTGCCGATATTGGCACTATGGTCCTCGCCTGTATAGACTCCTATGCCCAGCATCCTCATGTCTGTGCCTGCAATCCCAGCTCCTCGCCTACATAGAGAGCCCCATGCCGATCATCTCTCATGTGTGTGCCTGCAAACCCTGCTCTGTGCCTGCACAGATTACCCTGCCCAGCATCTCTCCTGTCTGTACAGAAATCCCTGCTGCTCGCCTGCAGAGATTTCCCTGCCCAGCATCCGTCATCTCTGTGCCTGTAATCCCTGCTCCTCGCCAGCAGACAGAACCCCATGCCCAGCATCCGTGATGTCTGTGCCTGGCTGTAATCCATGCTCCGCGCCTGCACAGACCTCCCTGCCCAGCATCCCTCATATCGGTGCCTGTATTCCATGCTCCTCACCTGCACACAGAACCCCATGCACGGCATCCCTCATGTCTGTGCCTGCAATCCCTGCTCCTCGCCTGTACAGACGCCCCGCCCAACATCCCTCATGTATGTTCCTAGAATCCCTGCTTCTTGAATGTGCAGGCTCCCATGCCCATCATCTGTCATGTCTGTGCCTGCAATACTTGTTCCTCACCTGCACAGACTCCCATGCCCATCATCTGTCATGCCTGTGACTGCAATCCCTGCTCCTCACCTGCAGAGAGCCCCATGGCCAGCAGCCCTCATGTCCGTGCCTGCAATCCCTGCTCCTCACCTGCACAGACTCCCCCGCCCAGCATCCCTCATGTCACTGGCTAAAATCCCTTTTCCTTGTCAGCACTGAGGATCCCCTGCTCATCATCCGTAATGTTCTGGCTGCTACTCCCATTCTTTTCAGTACAGAGGCTGCACCCTGTGAGTGAACTGGCACCCCTCTTCCTACCGCCCATCTTCAAAGCCACATTTTCCATTCCCTACTAACTGGCCCTCTCGCCAGGCAGTGGTAGCTCATACATATCTATATGTACGATCTTGCAAAAGCAAAAGTACAGGTACCAGAATTCTGTTATCAAAACTGAATGAGGCACATACGTCTGATATAGGATGACCCCATTCCTCTCTGTGCTGTCCCCTCTACTTCCATAACACAGAGGCCACTATACCCTGCTGAGTTATCCTCTTCTTGAACCTTGGGTATTTCATCCAGATCTTGTTTTCTTCCTTGCATTCTGGTATTTACTGCCCTTGGTCTGTTAGCAACAAAGGAAACTGCAAGTACCAGAATGCAAAGGGATTCCAGGAATGGATATGTTATTCATTCTTCTTTGTTGTACACTGCTACTGAGTCATCTACAGGGCTCCCGACAACACCTAGCTTGTTTTTTCATGCACTTGTTTGCAATTATCAAGACACCTAGCGGTCTTAACCAGCACCTCTATCATCCTTACGTACACCATGCATTCGTAAAGCATCAACAGAGCCTGCAAAGTGCACATTTAACCTGGTTTAGTGGGCACCCAGGTATCACAGTACCTTTTCCAACAACGCTCTTACAATGCACATATATCGTGTCTTGCATTACACCCTACTGTGAATCCTTCTCACACAGGACCTCTCTTCTGACTTTCACTGTGTGCTGGAATCTTAGTGGTGAGATATTGTGGGATGGAAATGTCATCTGCATAGTGTTCAGTTGTGTTTCCTGCCCTGAGAGAACAACTGTGAGTATCTGGTATCCTGGTTTTTATATTTTTGGCCCCAGCCTCATGCTAACCTAGCGTGTACGTGAAGGCATAGGCCTACCTCTTGATACAAGTCTGATCCTGGACTTGTAGGAGCGCACTAAGTGTGCTTTCCATAGTCACAGGGGACTACTGTCCATATCATGTTTCATGTGTAGCAAGGTGGTGGCAGCATACCAAGTGTGACAAGATTTGTCGATTACTATTCTGAGGCTGTTTGCGTGGGTTGCATGGATGGGTGCTGGTATGAGTTCGGTAGACCACCAGGTGGAGTCCCAGAGTGAGGTGTCTTTGCCGACTATTACTACTTCTGTCTTGTCTATGTTGAGCTTGAAGCAATTGATTTTCTTCCATCTAGTGGCTTAGGTCATGCAGGCGGAGAAATTGGTTTGGGTGCTCAAGTCTTGTCAGAGAGGGAGTGTATGAATGGGGTGCCATCAGTGTAGGATATGATGTTGATTCTGGGGGTGCAGATGATGCTGGTGAGTGGGGTCATGAAGGCGTTGAGCAGGGTAGGGCTGAGTTATTATTTTTGTAGCACTCCAAAGATGGCGTTGACGGTATCTGAGGTAAAGGGAGCCAGGCTGACTGACTGGGTGTGGACTGCCAGGAAGCAGCATATGCAGCAAAGTGCGGGTCCTTGAGTGTCAGCTTTGTGCAGTCAGTAAATAAGGATAGGCTGGGAGACAGTGTCGATGGCTGCGGAAAGTTCCAGTAGTATGTGGGCAGTGGTGTCTCCTCTATCTGTGATCCTCCTGATGTCGTCAGTGGAGCGATGAGAAAGGCTCTCTGTACTGTATTTGGTCGTGAATCTGGATTGAGTGGTGTTCCATTAGTAAGGAGGAAAACCTTAGCTGGAGGTAAAAGTCTACCAAACAGCGTAATGCAATGACCCAGACAAAATGGTGGAGATGAGGCTTGCCTGGGAAGTGGACTTAGACAGACCCATTAGATTACAGTGCTTGGTGAGAGGCAAAAGTGTCAGCTAAGGAACTGGCAGGGCCCGATAGGTCTTTTATTCCACCAAACACTTCCCCGGTGGGCAGAAGCCCTTGAAGGCCAGTTTTCAAAGCTCAGGCCCACTCCTGTGGCATCTGTCACTTTCTGCAAACCCTGAGGTTATTAGCAGTAGGCACAGAGAGTTTCACAAGAGAGAATGAAAGAAAGGGAGGGGAAGGTAGAGAGAATGCAGAGAGGGAGAAACGACAGAGGAGAGAAAAAGAGAGAGAATTGAAGGATGGAAAGAGAGAGATAACTCCAGGACATGAAAGGAGTGGTGCTGATTTGAGCATCTTTGCCAGAGATGCTTTTCTTCCCCAGTCTGTCCCTTGGAAATTTCAATTTCAGCCATGCTCCACTTGATCCAATTTAAATATATGCATAGACTATATTTCGCGCTGGAGTGCCTCTAGAAAATGGGTAGGCTGTCTTCCCCAGAATGCTTCAAATGCCAGACTCAAAAAAGTGATATGTACAATAACAGCGGTAGTAGTGTATAGACGGGTCGCACATCAAAGATTGTAAATATGTACAGGGCTTGCAAGTACAATTGCTAATTTATACGTAATGAAAAACAAAGTAGATTACGGTGCCACTCAGGATAAATAGCACCCCACTACCATGGGTGCAGAAAGACACAGGAGCCTAGAATGGTTCCTGTGAACTAAAATGTAACAGAATGAATCCCGGCACTCCTAAAGTTTGAATTATAAATGTGTAACCTTGATAAGTTAGTACCAATATGGCAAGAGTCTATTCAATCACAGGCAAGACCCCAGAGAAGTATTTAAACAAAATTTCCTCAGTTTATTCCATACAAAAATTTTGACATATAAGCTAAAAGCATCGCTATATCAGTTTGTAACATGACTGAATGCACTCCAAGAAGTTTGTCTCAAAGTAGGTACAGATGACAAAACATTCCTTTGATGAAGGTGATGTGCATCAGTCCATGTGAGCAGGTACGAAAACAGCCGACACGTGTTTCGTCACATCCAGAGACTTCCTCAAGGCTGTAGAAACATTAATACAGGCATAAATATACCATTAGTCCCAACCTTTAGTTAGGTTACATTTCTTAAAAATGTAGAGCTGATAAGCTTGTGTATGTAAATTACATACTCAGAGAAGAAGGTCCAAAGAAACCGTGCAACAGAAATGAAAAGGTGTTTATTATTCAGAACAAAGATAATAGTTTGTGCTAAGGTAGTGATTAGCTTATCCCTCAAGAAAAAACTTGTGATATACTGTATTAAACAGAAACCCAAAACTCCAAATTGCGAATAAGTGACCAAAGGAGAAACAAACCAGAAGTTATTAAGATGTGAACCAATTAAGAAGTACAGCACTCTAGTGAACATAAAAATCGAACCTCTATGGAAGAGTTGCGCTGTTGAGAAAACCGTTGTGGTAATTATACTTGACGTATAAGTCGCTCATCTGTCCAGGTAGACGTTTTTGGACTGTGGTGGGCAGGATATGTCTATTGAGGGAGGTGTTCGGCTGTTTGTTGATAGATTTGATTCTGGTCTTCTTCCTGAAATAATGACTCGTTTGCAGCCAGCTGAGAGTACTTGGTCTATGTCTTCTCCTTCTGTTATTTTGAACATGGCTCAATATTATGACCATTGAGATCAGGAGAAAAAGGATAGAATAGATAAGAAACATAAGGATTTAAAGACGAAGGTGTTGTTGCAGCAAGCGTTTAGGGGAATTGGTAGGGGACGAGGTGGTCCTTCGAGGCAGCTTCCACGTACTAGTAGACAGCCTTCCACAACACCTTTAGGGCCGAACCAGTGTGCGTATTGTAAGGAGGAGGGCCTATGGCGTAGTGAGTGTCCCGTACTTTTGCAAAAGGTTTCTTCCCCATGGGGACGGGGTTCTGGTGGTAGAGGCCGTGGTACAGGCAGACAGCAAGACAATTGAATATATGATGTTACAACGCAAACAATTACAACGCATGCTTTTGCAACATGGTTTTTCACATCGCGACTACCATTACATTGCATGATTTACAACGCATACCATTACAATGCATTTTTTAAGACTACCATTACAACGCATTCCATCACAACGCATTCCATTACAACGCATACCATTGCAATGCATAATACTTTTAGTGCAACAATAGGGTAAGTGTTGGATCGTGTAGGGGTAAAAATTACTATTCCCCCTCCAGTGAGTGCAACAGTAGGGAAAGTGTTGGATAGTGTAGGGGTAAAAACTACTATTCCCACTCCAGTGAGTGCAACAGTAGGGAAAGTGTTGGATAGCGTAGGGGTAAAAATTACTATTCCCCCTCCAGTGAGTATTGGATAGTGTAGGGGTAAAAATTACTATTCCTACTCCAGTGAGTGCAACAGTAGGGAAAGTGTTGGATAGTGTAGGGGTAAAAATTACTATTCCCCCTCCAGTGAGTGCAACAGTAGGGAATGTGTTGGATAGTGTAGGGGTAAAAATTACTATTCCTACTCCAGTGAGTGCAACAGTAGGGAAAGTGTTGGATAGTGTAGGGGTAAAAATTACTATTCCCAACTACCCCAAAACCCATATCCACCCTAAAACTTAAAATTCTCCATTACTTACCTTATAATGCGTTGTGATGACATGCGTTGTAATGGCATGCGTTGTAATGACATGCGTTGTAATGACTGCGTTGTAATGGCGTGCAATGTAAAGGCACTTGCGTTGTAAAAGTTGCGTTGTAAAGGCATTGCGATGTAATGACTGCATTGTAATGGATGTTTCCCAAGACAATTCAGCTGCTGTGGGTCGCTCTGAGAACTATTTTGATAATTCAAAGGACGGGCAGTATTATCACGATGATTATGATTTTGATGATGTGGCTGGGCTGTCTCACAGTTAGGACAGCCAGGGTCAGGGTACTGGACCAGTACATTTACCCGGCCGGCCGGCTGGGTCCAGGGGCCACAACCCTTGCCCGTTTCCAGGACAAGATCACTTTTTATAGCTCCCAGTATCTTCACACACTCAGAGGTGAACCTACCAATACTTGCCGGCATTTTCTAAATGTCAGCAATGGAGATTCTCACTGCCACTACTGTGGATATTCTCTGCAGCCCTCTTTAGAATACCAAACTTTCCTGGCAACTCTCTATCACTAAGGATGTTTCTTTTAAATTGCAGATTGCTTCCAAAACACTTCACAGAACTTGCAATCTTATTGCAAGACTTGAAACCCGATGTCTTTTTCTTGACAGAAACATGGCTCCAAAATGATTCTGACCCAATTCTCACCCAATCCCTCCCCCCCGGCTACCTGATATACAGGGTGGACCTTAAGAGTGGCAGAGGTGGCGGAATAGCTATTATTGTTAAGAATATTTTTACCTGTCGTATTACAGCAGACCCTCTGTCGGACTGCGAAAGTCTTAGCTTCTCGATTGATGTCTCCCCGACCAGTACCTTTTCGGGCCTTCTAATTTACCGCCCCCCAGGCACCCCCAGACAATTCCTCAATGCTCTCCCCACCACTGTCGCTAATTTAGCTTTCGCCCCATCTAACTTCACGGTGCTTGGTGACCTCAATCTCCATCTTGATGATCCATCTAACAAGACGACCAACGAGCTGATGGGGAATCTCCAGGCACTTCAGTTTAGGGAGAAAGTATCTAAGCCTACCCACTCCAAAGGTCATCTATTGGACCCTCTTTTCAGCAATTGTGACGAACTCAGCGTAGGAATCCCCGTCCCTCTCCCTTGGTCTGATCACTTTTTGATCCCCCTAACTTGGAAACTACCTGGACCCTCCCCTCCCCCCAATACAATCCCCGTGCGGGAACGGAACTGGTCTAGTCTCCCCATTGAACAATGGAAACACATCCTGGAAGCCACCAGACCAGCTAGCATTCCTAACCTCAACCTGGCTATTGAGAATTTTAATCTTTGGATTGAAGATTCTCTGGATGCAGTACTTCCGAAGAAGCCTAAATACAAAATCAGCAGGCAGAATACCGCCCCTTGGTTCTCCCCCAAATTGAGAGAACTAAAACAAGCCTGTAGAAGGTCTGAAAGGAAATGGAGAAAGGACTATTCTGACCTTTCTAAATCAGAATATAGGTAGGCTATCAGGTCATATAAACGTGAAATCAAAACTGCTCAAGCTATTTTTTATGAAAATAAGATCAATTTATCAGCAAACTCCCCCAAAGAAATTTTTCGCATTGCCAAAATCCTTACTAAACTGCCTGTGAAAGCGCCTTCGCCGGATGGTGCTCTTACACGCTGCAATAGCCTGGCAGGGTTCTTCTCACAGAAAATTCAAAACATATATGTGTCCTTCCCAACCTCACAAAACCTTCAAAGTATGTCACCCACGCTAGAATTACAACATGGATCCCAACCCTCTCTGAATCAATTCCCCCCCTTGATTCGGCTCTGCTGAGCCCAATCATGAACAAATTAAAATCGGGCTCCCCTACAGACCCTGCCCCCCTCAGACTCTCACATTAGCCACCAACATTATTTGCCCTGTTATCCTTGACCTCGTTAATTCCTCCATTTCATCTGGCATAGTCCCCCCGGTCTGGAAATGTGCCATGGTCAAAGCTCTCCTAAAGAAACCCAATCTCAACCAGGATGATTTTTCCAACTACCGCCCTATCTCTCTCCTTCCCTGGGTGAGTAAGATTCTGGAGAAACACATAAATACTATTATGGTGAACTTTCTGGAATCTAATGATTTACTCCATCCCACTCAGATGGGTTTTCGTCCCCAGTTTGGGACAGAAACTGCCCTCCTCGCAGCAACTGAGGAGGCCAGAAGGATCCTGGATCAAGGGGGTAATGCAGCGATTATCCTCCTTGACCTCAGTGCCGTGTTCGACATTGTTAATCATAACACTCTGATTGTCAGGCTTAGAAACCTAGGAGTATCTGGTATCGCACTCAGCTGGTTACAATCCTTCTTGAGTGAGCGTTCCTTTAAAGTCTTTGAAGGAGAGGTTGTCTCCAATCAGCTGCCTCTCAGTTGTGGGGTTCCTCAGGGCTCCTCCCTGAGCCCCACACTATTTAATATCTACATGAGACCTTTGGCAGAGATTGTCCATCCATTTGGCATTAAAATCATCACCTACGCAGATGACACGCAGCTCGTGGTGGCATTAAACCACCCCGAGAGGTCATCTTGCACCCTGGGCCGTTGCCTAGAGGAGGTCGCCAAGTGGATGGAACTCTCTTGCCTCAAACTTAATGGGGACAAGACGGAGCTTATGCTCCTGGGCAACTCGCCCTCATTCAACTCTGCCTTGCTCTGGCCCAACTGCCTTGGACCTGCCCCAGCCCCGAAAGATCAGATTAAGAGTCTGGGTATCTGGCTGGACCGTTCCCTCACCTTTAATCACCAAGCAGCCAAACTCTCGGCCACCTGCTTTGGATTACTCAGGATGCTGCGCAAGATCCTTCCCCTCCTCCCTTTCCAAGCTAGAAAGATCATGGTCCAGGCCCTAATCCTCCCCCGCCTGGACTACGGAAACGTCCTATATCTGGGAGCCCCTCAATATACCACCAACAAGCTCCAGGTTATTCAAAATTGCGCTGCCCGCCTGCTTCTACAGATCCCTTGCCGACAGTCCGCTAAACCAGCCCCTGTGTCCTTGCACTGGCTGCCGATAAGAGAAAGGATTCAGTTCAAAGCCATGTGCTTGGCCCACAAAGCCTTCTGGAAGAATGGCCCAGCTGTCATCCAATCCTTGATCACCCCTTACCAGCCTAGTAGAAACCTCCGCTCATCTGCCTCCTTTCTTTCCTTACCCCCCAAAATAACTAGAGCCAGATGTGGCGGACGGTCTTTCGCCCACAACGCGGCTATTCTTTGGAACACCCTTCCACTTCATGTCCGAAGTGAGCCCAATCTGCTGGCCTTCCGAAAGCTTCTAAAAACATGCCTTTTTAGGAATGGTGTCTAACTTTACCTGCTTGGCCAGTGGCTGTTCCGTCCGTAGCACTGGGAGGCCTCAGGGTAGCCATCGCGCTTTACAAATATCATTTCATTCATTCATTCACCTGTAGTTCAGCATGGCCCATACGTCAAGGCGGATTTGCAGTAATCGACTAAAGAGTTTTTGATGGATACAGGTGCTACAAATAGTTCTGTGGCCCATCATATGGTCCCTGGGGCGGCTCTGTCTGGCCAGAATAATGTTTCTGTAGGTTTTTCAGGAATACTGGTCGTAAGCCCCATTTCACGCCCCCTTGCCCTTACAATTGGCCCTTTTACTGTGGATTCTCCGTTCCTTCTGATTGCGGTGAAAACTTGATGGGTTTGGATTTATTGAAGAAATTGTATGCTACTATTTATTGTTCTCCTGGTGGTGTTTATCTTACTATGGGTCCGGATGTGGGTGTTCGGCAGTGTTTGTCTCAGGATGCGCACCCTTCCCGCTGAATTTGCTCTGGTGTCGCCCACATTGTGGGCAACAGGTGATACGGATGTGGGTTTGTTG
Source organism: Calotriton arnoldi (assembly GCA_963921515.1). Lineage (NCBI taxonomy): Eukaryota > Metazoa > Chordata > Amphibia > Caudata > Salamandridae > Calotriton > Calotriton arnoldi. The sequence goes on along the minus strand of CAWUFW010000919.1, from coordinate 1,723,914 downwards.
CATATACCACCCGTTTCTATACGAGTTAAAGAGAATGCTGTTTTGCCCCGTATTCCTCAGTATAGGATACCACAGGCAGGTGAACGGGCCCTTCTTCAGATCATCCAAGAGTAGATACAAAAGGAGTTGTTGAAGAGACGTCTGCCAATATCTGTAATAGTCCTATTCTTCCAGTCCTTAAGAGGGCACCTTTGGATTCTCCTGATGTTATAGATGATGTTTATCGCTTTCTGATTGATTTGCGAGAAGTTAATGAGATTGTAGTTCCAAAGTTTCCAGTAGTTCCTGATATTACTACGCTCTTGACGATGATTCTGTCTACTGCTAAGTTCTTTTCTGTTATTGATTTGAAGAATGCATTTTTTAGTATCCCTATTCATCCAGACAGTAGGTATTTGTTCGGGTTTACCCTAGCCAGTAGAAGCTTTAGATTCTGTCGAGCTCCTCAGGGCTATACGGAAAGTCCCAGTATTTATAGTCAAGCCTTGAAAGGCCAATTGGATTCTTTATCGCTTCCTCCAGGTAATGTATTGGTTCAATATGTGGACGACCTGCTCATTGCTTCTGATACGGAGCAGGGTTGTAGGGATAGTACAGTCAAGTTGTTGTTACATTTGGCTCATCATGGACACAAAGTATCCCTTTCTAAATTTCAGTATTGTTGACAGGAGGTTACCTATTTAGGTCACCTACTGTCGAAGGAGGATAGGAGATTGACCCCTGAACGTATTAGTACCATTGTTAAGATGCCCATTCCACAAACTCAAAAAGATATGCATGCTTTTATAGGTATCAATTCCTATTGCAGGCAGTGGATAGCTAACTATTCTTTACTAATTAAGCCTTTGCTTGCACTAACAACGAAAGAAGTGCATGAGCCTTTGCCTTGGTCGCCTGAATGTCAGCAGTCTTTTGAGCAATTGAAAACTGCACTTTGTTCGGCTCCGATACTTGGCAAAGCCAATTATGCTAAACCGTTCAGGCTCTATGTCCATGAGATGGCTGGCTGCGCGCTTTCTGTTTTAACACAAAAATTTGGCGATAATCAAAGGCATTGTGCTTATTTTTCTGCTCTGCTTGACCCCGTAGCCAGGGCCCTGCCGAGTTGCCTGAGAGCGGTCCCGGCTGTGGCCATTTCGATCAGGCAATCGGCTGGCCTCGTACTTGATACTGACCTCACAGTTATGGTACCCCATGCTGAGGATACACTTTTGAATAAGACAAAGACACAGCACCTCACCAGTGCGTGTCTTACCGGTTATGAATTAACATTATTTGCTAAACACATTACGATTAAGAGATGTGTCACTCTGAATCCAGCCACGTTACTACCCCTCCCTTTCGAGGATGATGCAAATGATAAACATGACTGTATTTTCCGGACGGAGGAAGAGACGAAGGGACGGGTAGACCTGCCTGATGTTCCCTTATCTGACCCTCAAGGAGAACTATATGTCGATGGCTCTTGTTTTAAGCTACCAGATGGCACAACCACTGCAGCTTTTGCTGTCACCACCTTGCGAACAGTGGTAGAGACACCACGGGTCCTCTATCAGTCGGCTCAAGCTGCTGAGCTTGTTGCCCTTATTCAAGCTTGTGTATTGAGTGAAGGACTGACTGTTAATATTTATACTGACAGTCGGTAAGCATTTGGAGTCGCCCATAATTTTGGACGGCTGTGGGCTGAGAGAGGGTTTCTTGCTTCCCATGGTGCCAAGATTCAGCATGGGCACCTTATATCAGGATTGTTGTCTGCTTTAACGCTTCCCAAGAAATTGGCCATCATTAAGTGTAGTGCCCATAGGAAAATTACGGATGACGTGGGCAGAGGAAATGCCTTTGTAGATCAAGTAGCTAAGGAGACGGCAAGAAGTAAAATGAAATGCATGTTTGTTGCAGGTCCAGCTAGATGGGTTCCTGAGGTTGTCATGTTTGAGAATACCCTTGAGAGTGTAAAGGAGATACAGAGTGAAGCCACTATAGAGGAATTGGCAAAATGGCAGGAGAGTACAGCACAGTTGGATGAGGATGGGTGTTGGATTGACAAATCTGGGAAACAGAAATGGATGTTGCCTGATGCATATGTTCTTCCTGTAGTTACTATGGCGCACGGTCTAGCTCACATAAGTATGAAAGGCATTTGTAAATTGTTAGCCCCTGTGTGGCATAATGATAACATTGCAAACACAGCTGTGCATTTGGTGAAGTATTGCATGGTCTGCATGATGCATAATCCAGGGAAGGTTACCCCTACACCACCCGGTAATTTTGCACCCCGACTTTCCCCTTTGAGGTCCTTCAAATGGACTATATTGAGTTAGAAAGATGTAATAATTTGAAATATGTTTTGGTGGTTGTATGTGCATTCAGTAAATGGGTTGAGGCCTACCCCACGAAAGACAATACAGCCATTACGACTGCGAAAGTACTCCTTAAAGAGTATTTTCCTCGTTTCGGCTTGCCCCGAGTTATCTGGAGTGACAATGGAAGTCATTTTAATGCAAAGGTGATTAAATTGATTTGTGAAGAGTTACACGCCCGACAGAAATCTCATGCTGCCAATCATCCTCAATCAGCGGATTTGGTTGAGAAGTACAATGGTACTCTTAAACTGAAATTGGCAAAAATTCAGGAGACAACCGGGCTGCAGTGGCCAGATGCTTTGCCACCAGCTCTCTTGTCGACAAGAACCACAGCTCATTCTCGGACAGGATTGTCACCCTATGAGGTCGTGTTCGGACGTCCCGCAAATGTTTGAGGCGTTCCGCGTCCTCGTAGGTTTTCGGATATTGAATACCCTGTATTGATTGATTATCTGGGCCAGTTAACCGAGAGTCTACGTTCAATTCACCAACAGGTGCGGGAGCCCCTACCCACTATACCAGAGGGACCCGGCCATGATATTCAGCCTGGGGATTTCGTGCTTCTAAAGAACTTCCAGCGCAAGAAACGTTTGGAGCTGCGCTGGAAGGAACCGGAGCAAGTCCTGCTGGTGACACGAATGGCTGTGAAAGTTGCTGGTAGGAAAAACTGTGTTCATTCTACCCAATGCAAACGATTTCCCCTGCCCCTACCGTATGACCAGTGGGTCAAAGATGGAGTTGCTGACAAGGAGTGTGAACAGATCCCCAGGTTCGTCCCTTTTAGACACGCCCAGCTAGTATGGACCCAGACCGATGAGGAGAATGATAAGGTTTTGAACAAGGCTGTTACCCCAGAAATTCGTGCTGTTCCGGAGCATCTGTTCAGTGATCACACAGTGCCTGGGGCTATCAGGTACAATTTGCGCCCTCGGCTGAGGGACACTGAGTCCAAGGAGAAAAAAGACTAGGGACGGACTGCATAAGATAGGAAGTGCTAAGTTCTGTACCAACAAGATTAACAAAATTAGCAGAGAAAATGACACTTGTTTTGTCGATTGATGGAATATTAGCTAGGGACGATAAATGTATACCCTCTAGGTATACCACCTTTATCGACGTGGGATAGATCAAAAGAGCTTAGGACAGAGCAAGCTCCACCGCCGGTGCTCAAGAGCGCCAACTTTGATGAACAATAGGAGCCTGTACCAGTGAGGCTCTAACGGACACTGGGAACTTGGGTGTTTTCTTTGCGTTCTTGCCTATTTGCAATTCACCATGCATCCCTTTGGCAGAAAGGTTGCTAGGAAGAGCAGCCAATGGTTCTTGTTGCCCCACATAATGTGATGTGGACTCGAAAACGCAAATTGATTTATGTTGTTCCTGCAATATTGTTGACGGTAATTTTATGTGGGGTATTGTGGGGCTTGGAGAATGCTTACACTGTACCTTCACACGGTAAAGGTAAAGGTTTCCTCCCAAAAGGAAATAAGAGAGTATCTTCAAGTAATATATTTTTGGAGACACTTAAGAGATTTTTGGTAATGGGACAGCTTGTTACCCCACTGATTCTGTCACTAGTTTGTGGACTGCATATCCATTGTCATTGGTGAATTATACATATACTGAACCACCAGATTTTGCAGAGATAAAAGGAGTGTTTGGATCTGGTCATTCAGGACCATGTCTGTCCCATCGAAAACCACTGGGGGAGGGTTACCCTGGCTGCAATAATAATACATATTGTGATAATTTCTATAAGGAAGAACAGAACGTAACATTAGTAGACTGGCATTATAAAGAATTGACAGTCCCCTGGCGAGCTGGTTATTATCCCGGCTGTTGTCCTATCATTAATAGTACTGACACCTCCTTGTATATAAATTGTTCAGGATTAGTGATGTACAAAGAGACAATCCCTTTGGTGAAAGCAGACGATCCAAGTACTGTCAGAATGAATACCCGATATTCTGCTGTGGATTATGATAGGCCAATTTATGCACACCCAGGGTTTTCTTCTTGTCCAATGGGCCCTACTCCAATGTCATAATGGGACAAATGATATGGCCCTTGGAATGGTGTTGCCTTTGGGTATACCTTGTAAACGTGCAAGACCTAAAGTAAAATGGGTGAAAAGAACGTTGATGAAGGAGTTCTGTGAGGGGGTGACAGATATAGAGATAAACAATTACAGCAATGGTATTACCTTTGGATACATCATGGGCCCGATTCACAGAACTAATTTAAGACAAAATCCTAAACTTACTACCATTTTGGTATTCACAGAAGGCACTTACTCATTTTGGTATTCACAGAAGGCACTTACTTACTCATTTTGAGTAACTTACTCATTTTGTGTAACTTACTCATTTTGGTATTCACAGAAGGCACTTACTCATTGATGAGTAAGTGCCTTCTGTGAATACCAAAATGAGTAAGTTACACAAAATCAGTAAGTTACTCAAAATCAGTAAGTTACTCATTTTGGTATTCACAGAAGGTACTTACTCATCAATGAGTAAGTGCCTTCTGTGAATACTAAAATGAGTAAGTTACACAAAATGAGTAAGTTACTCAAAATGAGTAAGTAAGTGCCTTCTGTGAATACGAAAATGAGTAAGTGCCTTCTGTGGATACCGAAATGGTAGTAAGTTTAGGATTTTGTCTTAAGTTAGTTCTGTGAATCGGGCCCCATGTCTTCTATTTTTACATTAGGTGGAACTGCCATGGCGAGAGGTGAAAGGGCTAGAGAGTATTTTGGATGTAAGTTGCAAATTTTATCTAACACGACTGTGGTAGCTCTGCGCGACATCACCACCCAGTTAGAGAGTATGCGGATATATTCCGAACAGACTCGATATGCAGTGGATTTCATCTTGGCTAAGAGTGGTGGTGTGTGTGCAGTAGTTGGCGATCAGTGTGTATTCAGAATAACAAATATGGAAAAGAATATTACTAAGCATATTCTGGATATTCTTGAGAATGTTAAGGGAATGGAAAGCGGAAATTGGAGTTGGTCTCTCCTTGGTAGCTGGGGCTGCATCCTCGAAAAAGTAATTTATCTGATTGCCATATTGGTGTTTTGTTGTGTTCTTGTTCAATTTTATTTATTTATTTATAAAGTTTTATATAGCGCGAACATGACCCACGAGGGTATCAGAGCGCTTTACAATACACAGTTAATAAACATTAGATGATTGGGGTAATATACATACATTCGAAATTCGCCATTCAATACAGAAGAGGTAGACAGTGGTATATGGATAGAATAGGTGGCTAGTAGTCATTAAAGAATTAAAGTCTTAGGATGTGAATTTGTTCATTAGAAGCATTTTTACTTCTTTTTTTAAGGAGGTAAAGGAGGAAATTCTGCGTACATCTGGAGGTAGGGAGTTCCAAATCTTCGGTGCGATCCCTGAGAATGCTCTGCAACCAGTTCTCTTTATATTGAAGGATTGTGGTTTCAGTAGTAGTGAACTCGCACTTCGCGATTGTCTGCATCCTCCCGACCGCTCTAGCTTTTGTGCTAAGTAACTGGGGGTATTGCTATGCAGGGCTTTATGGGTCATGCAGGCGATCTTTAGTTGTATTCTTGCCTCGTAGGGTAGCCAGTTCAGAACTTTCAAGGTCAGAGAAATGTGGGAATTTCTTTTAGTTCCTGAGACCAGTCTGGCCGCAGCGTTAAGAGATGCCCTCAGCGGGGCCAGCTCGTATTTTGGAAGACTGCATAGAGTGGTGCTTCCATAGTCCCTTCTTGGTAACACTAGGGCTTGTACCGCCATTTTTAAGTCGGTCTGTGGTAGGAAGGGTTTAAGTTTCCTTAGGATACTCATCTGATGATTAGCTCCCTTGGTGGCATTATTGATTTGCGCCTGCATATTCAAGTGTTTGTCTAGGGTGACTCCCAAGGATTTCGCGGAGTCAATGATGTGGGGAGCGCAGTCAAAGGAAGTTAGATGCTTCAGCCATAAGTCTATCTTGGGTGTGTGATTGGGGGGGGGAGCATGAGGTGGTTGCCAGTGAGCTAACTTTGAGTATTATGTAGAATAGCGTTGAGGGAGATGAAGTCATCTGGAGAGGAGATTTTCATATACAGTTGTGTGTCGTCCGCATACAGGTGATATAGAATGTTCGCAGAGTTTAGTGCGTTTGCCAGGGGTTCCATGAGTAGATTAAAAAGAATGGGTGAAAGTGCTGAGCCTTGTGGAACCCCTATGGTGACCATGGAGGGTTGAGAGATTGATTGCTTCATCTTTATTCTTTGGGTTCTGTTATTTAGGAAGGAGGTGAACCATTGTAACACTGTGCCAGTTAGGCCCATCCTTCGTTCCAGTAGGGTCTAGGGGTGGGCGGAATTTGCGGAGTTGCGTTCCGCAAAATTCCGTGAAACGGCAAGAAATCTCCGCGAGCACGCGGAATTTCGCGTGCTCGCGGAGATTTTGCTGCGCCCGTTGAATCCTGCCCTGCATATTTATCCACGAAGATGCCACCGTTTTGTGCAATACCTCTACTCAACTGGAGTACTTTCTACTGGCTAATCGGTAAGTGCTACCTCGTTGGGTAAATGTATAGTGCCTTTCCTACACTACAGCTGCGTAAAGGTCCAGAAGAATTGACCCCAGTGACCTGTGTGTCTGTAACTTTGCCACCGCGCCGAAAGCGCCGGGGTCGCTTTGATTAAGCTGTCCATCATTCTGGGGAAAGGGCAGGAAGACGGTGCATACCACTAGTGTATGTGGGGCGGGGGCAAACGGGCGGGGCTTCTAGGCCTGTTCACATGCCTCTTGTTTATAAAGGGTCAGAGCAGGATCTGAGCAGCAGATGAGGAGGAAGAACCTCCTGGTCACTGTACCTAAACGGGTATTGCGCTCGGGAAAATCAAGGATGCAAAGACCTCCATCGGGGATTACAGCTAACTTTTCAGGGTGGAAATAGGAAGAAGGCACATCTGCTTAACAACGCTCACGAATTCTACACGAGGATTGCGCTCGAGAAAAGCAAGGATGCAAAGACCTCCATCAAGGATTACAGCTAACTTTTCACGTTGGAAATGGAGAGAAGGCACATCTGCTTAACAACGCTCATGAATTCTACACGAGGATTGCGCTCGAGAAAAGCAAAGATGCAAAGACCTCCATCGGGGATTACAGCTAACTTTTCACGTTGGAAATGGAGAGAAGGCACATCTGCTTAACCATGCTCACGAATTCTGCACACCTGCCCTGCATATTTATCCACGAAGATGCCTCCGTTTTGTGCAATACTTCTACTCAACTGGAGTACTTTCTACTGGCTAATTGGTAAGTGCTACCTCGTTGGGTAAATGTATAGTGCCTTAACTACACTACAGCTGCGTAAAGGTCCAGAAGAATTGACCCCAGTGACCTGTGTGTCTGTAACTTTGCCACCGCGCCGAAAGCGCCGGGGTCCTTTGATTAAGCTGTCCATCATTCTGGGGAAAGGGCGGGAAGACGGTGCATACCACTAGTGTATGTGGGGCGGGGGCAAACGGGCGGGGCTTCTAGGCCTGTTCACATGCCTCTTGTTTATAAAGGGTCAGAGCAGGATCTGAGCAGCAGATGAGGAGGAAGAACCTCCTGGTCACTGGACCTACACGGGTATTGCGCTCGGGAAAATCAAGGATGCAAAGACCTCCATCGGGGATTACAGCTAACTTTTCAGGGTGGAAATAGGAAGAAGGCACATCTGCTTAACAACGCTCACGAATTCTACACGAGGATTGCGCTCGAGAAAAGCAAGGATGCAAAGACCTCCATCAAGGATTACAGCTAACTTTTCACGTTGGAAATGGAGAGAAGGCACATCTGCTTAACAACGCTCATGAATTCTACACGAGGATTGCGCTCGAGAAAAGCAAAGATGCAAAGACCTCCATCGGGGATTACAGCTAACTTTTCACGTTGGAAATGGAGAGAAGGCACATCTGCTTAACCATGCTCACGAATTCTGCACACCTGCCCTGCATATTTATCCACGAAGATGCCTCCTTTTTGTGCAATACCTCTACTCAACTGGAGTACTTTCTACTGGCTAATTGGTAAGTGCTACCTCGTTGGGTAAATGTATAGTGCCTTAACTACACTACAGCTGCGTAAAGGTCCAGAAGAATTGACCCCAGTGACCTGTGTGTCTGTAACTTTGCCACCGCGCCGAAAGCGCCGGGGTCCTTTGATTAAGCTGTCCATCATTCTGGGGAAAGGGCGGGAAGACGGTGCATACCACTAGTGTATGTGGGGCGGGGGCAAGCGGGCGGGGCTTCTAGGCCTGTTCACATGCCTCTTGTTTATAAAGGGTCAGAGCAGGATCTGAGCAGCAGATGAGGAGGAAGAACCTCCTGGTCACTGGACCTACACGGGTATTGCGCTCGGGAAAATCAAGGATGCAAAGACCTCCATCGGGGATTACAGCTAACTTTTCAGGGTGGAAATAGGAAGAAGGCACATCTGCTTAACAACGCTCACGAATTCTACACGAGGATTGCGCTCGAGAAAAGCAAGGATGCAAAGACCTCCATCAAGGATTACAGCTAACTTTTCACGTTGGAAATGGAGAGAAGGCACATCTGCTTAACAACGCTCATGAATTCTACACGAGTATTGCGATCGAGAAAAGCAAAGATGCAAAAACCTCCATCGGGTATTACAGCTAACTTTTCAGGGTGGAAATAGGAAGAAGGCACATCTGCTTAACAACGCTCACGAATTCTACACGAGGATTGCGCTCGAGAAAAGCAAGGATGCAAAGACCTCCATCAAGGATTACAGCTAACTTTTCAGGGTGGAAATAGGAAGAAGGCACATCTGCTTAACAACGCTCACGAATTCTACACGAGGATTGCGCTCGAGAAAATCAAGGATGCAAAGACCTCCATCGGGGATTACAGCTAACTTTTCACGTTGGAAATGGAGAGAAGGCACATCTGCTTAACCACGCTCACGAATTCTGCACACCTGCCCTGCATATTTATCCACGAAGATGCCTCCGTTTTGTCTAATACCTCTATTCAACTGGAGTACTTTCTACTGGCTAATCGGTAAGTGCTACCTCGTTGGGTAAATGTATAGTGCCTTTCCTACACTACAGCTGCGTAAAGGTCCAGAAGAATTGACCCCAGTGACCTGTGTGTCTGTAACTTTGCCACCGCGCCGAAAGCGCCGGGGTCCTTTGATTAAGCTGTCCATCATTCCGGGGAAAGGGCGGGAAGACGGTGCATACCACTAGTGTATGTGGGGTGGGGGCAAATGGGCGGGGCTTCTAGGCCTGTTCACATGCCTCTTGTTTATAAAGGGTCAGAGCAGCAGATGAGGAGGAAGAACCTCCTGGTCACTGGACCTACACGGGGATTGCGCTCGGGAAAATCAAGGACGAAAAGACCTCCATCGGGGATTACAGCTAATGTTTGACGGTAGATATGGGCAGAAAGCACTCCTGCTTAGCCTCGACCTTGCTCACGAATTTTTTGTGCTGATTAATGCGTTACAGAATTTGAGCTTCAACTCAAGCACCTGCTTCAGTGCTTTCTTGCACCCGAATTCCGTTCCGCCGCAGATCGCGGAAGTTTTGACATTTCCGCGTTCCGCGCGGAACGCGGAAATGCTGAAATTTTGCAAGTTCCGCGAGCGGAACGTAATTTGCCGCCCACCCTTAGTAGGGACAATAGGTTGTCATGCTTAACCATGTCGAAAGCGGAGGATAAATCGAGAAGTATCAATAGACATGATTCGTTATGGTCTAACATTTTTAGTATGTCATCCATTATGTGGGTAAGTGCAGATTCAGTGCTGTGACCTTGACGGAAGCCGGATTGGTGTTTGTCTAGGAGGTTGTAATTCTCGACGTGGCTGCATAATTGAATTTGTACACATTTTTCCAGCAGTTTCGCCAAAGTGGGGATGTTGGATATAGGGCGGTAGTTGTTGAGATCTGAGGAGAGGGAGTTGGCTTTCTTTAGTATAGGTGTGACCTGCCTACTTTAAGACAGTCAGGTATGGTGCCTTGTCTCAGAGAGGCGTTTACAATCTTTGACCATAAGGGTAGAATAGAGGTTTTTATCATTTTGAATAGAGAAGGAGGTAAGGGATCAGAGAAGTGATTGGAGGGGTTATTCGCTAGAAGAGTGTTATAGATTTCGTATTCAGGGATGGGCGAGAAGGTGTGCCAAGATGCATTGTTTTTTGGAATTTCAATCGGAATACTAAAATGGTCCTTGATCTGTGAGTAAAATGTAGACTCATGAGCAATAGTTTGTGGAAGGGCATTCTTAGATTGAATGTCGTATTCAATGGATTTTGTCTTTTCTAGGAAGAAATTGGCAAGCTCATCACAATTAGGGGTAGCCGAATCGCTTAGTTCCATCGCGTTAGGGAGTGTTGCGCGATTGTTGTTTGACGATTTTGAATAGTTTTTGGGATGGTTAATGGCTTGGTTCTAGCTGGGTTTTGAAGAAGTCTCTCTTAGCCTTTAGGATTTTCCTGTTGTATGTATTCCTCAGCACTCTAAGGTGATATAGGTGATCAATAGAGGGTGCTTATTTCCATAGTCGTTCAACTGATCTTAGCTTGCGCCGATCAGAGTTCAGGTTCTCATTAAACCAAGGTTTGGAGATTTTGGAGGAATTTTTTTTTCTTGGAGGGGCGCTGTAGAGTCAAGAATTTCAAGCATAGTGGAATTGTAAAAGACTGTGAGGTCATGGACGTCAACCATGCCTGTGTTGGGGATCAGGGCGGAGTTGCATTGGTTTACCAGGGCGATGGGGTTAATATTTTGGATATTCCTTTTCCATTGTTTTGTTTTTGTTGGTTGGCATCTTTTTGGAATTACCTCAATATTGATGGAGAAAAAAATGCTGTAATGGTCAGTCAGTCACATGGGGTGATGGATTCTAATGATACAATGTTCGATTTAATGCCTACCTATGTGCTGTTCTTATTGTACCAGTCTTCTCACTCCCAAAAGAACAATATGAATTCATGACACCAATGCTGCCATCATGCTGCAGAAGGACATTGATGATATGATGGCTATTGACGAGGGGATTTTTGATACTTCCACTCTCACTGTTTCCCTTCCTGATGCTGATAATATGGAAAGCTCATAATTATATTTTTCATGTGTTTGTATTTTCATTTATAGCTTTTGCTTCTTAGAAAATGTCTTTAGCTCATGCTAAAAGGAGGGTCTGATGAAATAGAAATTGTTCAGGCCTTCATGACGTATTGTATTAGTTAGCATTCGCTGCACCATTTTCTGTTTAGGTGCCATGTTAGGTTGTTCGAAACTAATCTTTTGTAATTCCGAGAAACGTTCCCCAGTACGTTTCCTTTCTCCAGATAGGTTTTGTTTTAGAAGTGATCACATTGTTCATGTCAGCACATAGCTTTCTCACAAGATAGAGGCCCTCTCCCACTTGTCTGGTGGCAGGCTCCGAATGGAACGACATTGAGTTGTGCAACAGTGTGCAGAGATATGAGTTCTGAATTGCTCTCCTTGTGTTTCGCTAACTAACTGTAACCTGAGTGGAAAATTCCATTGTGGGCGAGCCTTTGTCCGATTAAGAAGTGTACATAATGCACCTTTATGTTTGCCGATTTCAGTTCCCATCTGTAGCACTCCTTGTGACTGGGCAGATGGGGCTCCGCTCTGAGTGTACCTGAATAAACAATTTATTGGTTTGTATTCTCTACTGTCTGACCGACTCTTCATTTAGTATGGAAGGCTGAGAGGTGGTCTTAGTGACCCGGGTGACCCGATGTGGGTCACTTCCTTCAGTTGGTGCCCGAACAGGGACTCCTTCGGGTTGTGTCCCATCCCTTGTCCGTAATCTGTGAGCAGGGAAATAAAATTACAATAACATCATGTTATTATCATTTTATTTGTCCTTTTTTGCACTGCTAAAAAGCAGTGTGGTGACACTCCTCAGCTTTAGAGGAGGAGCCGCCACTGCTCCACCCCTCCCAGAGCCCTCGGCATTCCATTCAAACCACCATACAACACAGCAGCCACAACACTGCCACCTCACAAAAATACTCACACACCACTTTCAAACTTCACAATGGACAACTGCAAATCCTTGCTAATAAGATCTCATCTCATTCCAACATCATTTATTCCTTCATCTTCATATGCAGACCACCACCCAGCTAAGCAAATTGTAAATACGTCTTATAAGATAAACTGACCAAAACCATCGGAACCACCCCATCCTATGCATTCTTAGAGACCTCAACATATGGTTTAACAAGAAGAACTTAACTACCACAACAGCTATCATACCCAAGCTTGAAATCTTGAACCTCCACCAAATTATTGTATGGCCAATTAACTCTGCTAGGCACACTCTCGATACCAAATTTGTCACTCTGAGATGGCACAGGACTGATAATTTCTCAGAAAGGTGGAGCAGCCACAATATCATTTTCTTCAGGATCAGCACACCTATCAATAGCAACATTTCAAATGCATCTACAACCACCAACAACACACTCTCATAGAGAAAATAGCAAAAATTAAACCTTCAAAAACTCAACTCCCATCTTGAAAGAACACCAATAAATATGCAACCTCAAGACATACACACATTTTACAACTGTATTTCCACTACACTGGACACCACATCTAGGGTTATCCACGGAAAGAAAACCACATGAATTACTGAAAACATCAAAAGAATGATAACATAACTCAACATACTACAATGCAAGTGGACAAAATCAAGAGATGAAAAAGACAAACGCGAACTACTTCACTATAACTGGGTCTACAGAAGAGCCATCAGAACCAGCACTGGAACTCTTCTGCTGTTAGTCCTGCATTGCCAAGTGGTGCCAAAACCAGTCTTGGGCCCTTAGAACTGATGGATGTGCTGTATCCTCCAGAAAAGCAAACCTGACACTGTCCCCGCCGCCACTGCCTGCACTGAAGCCATGGTTACCGCTCGTGAGGAGAACGACACACCGACTGCGACAACATTGCAGCCCCGGTCTGATTGACGACATTGTTTCACGCCGTCATCGACGCCACTGCCTGCACCAAAGCCGAGAGCACCCTTGTGAAGAGCATGATGCATCAACTCAACGACATTACAGCCCCTGGTGTACTGATGACAGCGCCATCGACTCCGACCTCATCTCTGACGCCACTGTCTGCACTGTGGCTGAAGTCTCTGCTTGTAAAGAGCACGAAGCATCACTCTGTCTCACATCTCAGCCCCGGGTCTGCTGACGACGGAGCTTTTGCACCGATGCTGCACTGCTGCCTGCACTGAAGCAGTGGTCACCGCTCGTGAAGAGCACGATGCTTAGACCGTGACAACATCGTAGCCACATCCCCGCTGATACCAGCACTCCTGACTTCGATATCACAGAGCTCGATCCCGAGCGCACACAACACCAAGACCTCAATGACTTCTGCCCAACTTTCGGAACTGACGCCCACTGACGCCAGTGACGCCTCATCTTCAGTTTTCATTGCAAAGTCCCGAGGCCTCTTCACTTCCAAAGGTACTGTTTTGGGGGTCGGTCCGACACTGTATCTCTGAACTGTCGAATTTGTGTTGTTCATGACGCCGCAATAGCCCCGGTTGATGCTATTGCAGTGCTTAATGTGTGAAAGAAAGAGTGCCGTTTCCCGAAGCTCTGCTCAGAAGCAGGCGACCATGGCAATTAAACGCCGGTGCACCAAATACCAAGGCCGGTAGTCTTTTATCCACTTCCAGACTTTCCCTGTCTCTTTTCTTACTTTGCAGATTTTTTCTTTCTCCCTTTGTGCCAGTTTTGTCTCCTTTCTCTACCTCCGTCTTTCCTATCTGTGTGTTTTCCCTCTTTTGCCCTAGGTAAATACCTGAGGAGGAAAAATATGTACCGGCCCCCAAAAATAAGTGGCAGTTCCACCCCCTGGTAACCACCGGCTCAAATTTAGCACTGGTTACCAGTCCTTTAACATTAGAAAAGGCCATAAGGGGGAGCTCAAGCGTGCTGGTGTCCACTTAAATCCAACTACAGCGCCATCTACTGAGATGGAGTTTGCCAATACTGCTAGCTTCTTATGGTCATCCAAAACTTTTGTCATCTTAGAAGCACTCCTAGGATGCATTGAGCTGGTACGTACAAAAGGTATGTTACGTTATGGTAATAAAATTCATATAGCGCTTGATTACCCGAGGGTGTCTTGGCGTTGCCTTGGGAAAGGAGCTGGATACCTGAAAGGATATAGGATATGTCTAGTGATTGTAAAGCCATGCTTTCAAAGCCTGAGGGGTAGCTGTGGGATTTGGTGGAAACCATAGATCTCTATCAGTCATTACTCACTCCTCCTTGAATGGAGACACTCCTGTGGGCCAAGCATGTCTGATTCCAGACTGCTATGGATCGCTGAGGCTCACCTGCAAATTCAAGGAGCACTCACAGCCAGACTCTTTAACAAACCATTCACAGTCAGCAGACCATTGTGCCTTCTCCCTTCATCAGCAAAAGCCTTGCGTGGCAGAGTGTAGTCATCCTGTAGGGCCTGTGGGTTGCCACAGTATCCCTGCAACATCAATATGTTTGTAGTTCATTCATTGAAGCACTAAGCAATGTCAAAGGACTTGTAAGTGAAAACAGCAAAGTTATACAACCAACTTTAATATGCATGAGAATACAAACAAAAATGGGAACCTGCAACCCACTCCACCCTGCTGCAATTATGAAGTGATTTTACATCAGAATCCAGGATTAAGAAGAATGGACTTGTCAGTGTGATGCTCCTGCCATGCCTTTCAAGTCATCAAGATAAGCAGGTGCGTTGACTAAAACTCAACAAAATACAAAACTAATACGAAAGAATTTCAGTGCAATATTGGGTAATCAAAACAGGAAAAACTAGGAATCAATGAAGCATTCATGTCGGTGTTCCTCAATAAATCCCAATTTTTTCAGCTTCATGTTATGACGTGATACCCCTTGTACGTCATTGATTTTCTGAACTGTACTGACTAATTCAACACTATAAACAGACCAGCCTTCTCACCCACGTCCTCCATCTAAACAATGACAATGGATTTCAATGTAGGTAATACCTTTTGCCTACGGAAAAAGGCATTGGAGACCATCAATAAACTACCAGGAGCGCATCAGACATGCTGAATGTTAGTGGTTTATTGAAACTCAATAGCTGGAACACACTGACTTGTGAAAAGAAAGTGAAAAGTGTTTGGACTTGTACAACGCCATGCAAGACAAGAGACCTAGGGGCATATTAGCAAGGGCTTCATCGCTGCTTTAGCGGCACTTTTTGCCGCCAAAGCGGCGATTTTTTTATCGCCCTATCAGCAAGCTATCGCTAACAGATGTTAGCGACAGCTTCCAGGCGATAGCGACTGGTTTGGGTGCCGCTTTGCATGTCAGCGATATTTATCGCTAATTACATGCAAAGGAGGCGTTCCCAACCTAACAGCGACTGAAAGCAGTCGCTAACATACCTATCGCCTATTAGCAATGCCCGCGAAGCGATAGAAAAACGCACGCTAACCACGATTAGCGCTGGATTTTTACACCTGGTAGAAACCTGACTTACCCATTATAGTCTATGGGAGGTGGATTCTACGGTTAAGTCCCCACCTGCCTATTAGCGAGATTTTCCTTAGCGATGGGAATTTATCGCTGGAATTCTCGCGTTAGTGCTGGGATTCGCCGCTATCGCTGGATATTTTATCGCATTGGAGATAAACGTTGCTAATAACGTGTTATCTCCGCGATAAAATCCAGCGATAGGCGGCGATAAAAAAAAACGCGCTAAGCGCGGTTTGCGATAATTATCGCAAGTTGTTGCTAATATGCCCCCTAGTGCTGTGACCCTTTTCTATCCATGTTTGCCTTGTTCGCCTCTCCCACCAATGCTGGAAAGCACACCCATCTTGTGGGGTGCTGAACATAGCAGCGAATGCCAGACAGGGTAAAGAATACGGGAGAGGCACAGCAGCACTTAAAAGTGCACTTTTGCTGGGACTCAGTAGTGCGGCCTTTCAGAGACAGACAGTGCTTAATTTGTAAAATAAAAAGTGCCAGGGCCCTGACCAGGAGGCCACTGCAGTTTGCACTACCCATTGCCCCGTCATCACTGCTAATGACGGTACCAAAACAACTATTAACTATCTCTCTCGCCTCCAAGTGTGACAGTTCTGATTATTCCAGGTCCCCAAAGCTAAAGGAATGGCTGGGTAGGTAAGTATTATTTAATTTTAATGTATATTGTATTCATAAACAACCGTTGTTCTGCTCATCTCTAAATTTGATGAGCAGCGCCACCACGTGGCAGACTGTCATAAGTGCGGTGTTGACAATTAAGTGCCGAGCACCGGAAACCAATTAAGTGCCGGTGCCCAGCAAAGAAACCACTTGCTCAAATTAAGCACTGCGCTATCGGCTTCAAGGAACTGTATTTTTAAGTCTATTCTTGCAAAATTCATACCTTTACTTGTGTAATTTGGATTTTTATCGTTTTGGTCTTGTTTTACTCAGATAAATATTGGCTATTTTTCTAAACTGGTGTGGTGTCCTTTTGTAGTGTTTTCGCTGTGTTACTGTGTGTGTGTGTGTGTGTATAAAAATACTTTACACATTGCCTCTGAGATAAGCCTGACTGCTCGTGCCAAGCTACTAAGGGGGTGAGCAGGGGTTATCTTAGCTGTGTGATCCCCTTACCCTGACTAGAGTGAGGGTCCCTACTTAGACAGGATGCAAACCAACTTGCAACTAGAGACCCCATTTGTAACAATGGGGAAAAGATAAGCGGCTAACAGCCACCCAGTACTTCTCCCCCCCCCCAAAAAAAAATCCCAAGCATGCAGGGGAGAATTGCCCGGTTAGGAACATCAACAACTTAGAGGAAGTGAAATGCATGTTGAAGACTAATACCTCATGCAAGGAGGGGGCAACTACAGGGAGACTGATGGCTGTAATTTTCGAAAACAAAGGTTATGGCATCCAAGGTACGCGATCAACCAGCTAAACAGATGCTTGATGGGGAGCTTATCTCGCCCAATACTAATGAATTCTCAACTGGCCCTATCACAGAGTGTGTGTATTTAATACTGATAACGCTGATCCTTATCTTATCACCTCTAAGAATCTTCAGGTCGCCAGGATCTTTTTACCTGCTGAATAGTGTGAAGGGGAAACTCTTTTCAAGTTTACAACAATTCGAGATTCCAGTTACCTTAAAGACGACTGACTCCGGATTCAATTTTGGGGTTTTATTACAGCCAAGAATAACTGCACATGCAAACACCTCAACACGAGGTTAAGGAAATAGATGGGCACTAATACAAATAGCATCCTACGCAGGAGTCTCATCCGACTCAGGATAAGGAGGATCGTTAGCTCCAAAAGTATTAGACAAGCAATGACAGCTCCAATCTCTACGTTATTCCTCATTTATCTAAACAAGCATAAACCTATTGGCTGTCCCTACTCTACTACTAAGTGGCATACCTACTTAACAGATTTCCCAGGCAAGAGTAAAAGAAAAGGTGTCAGCTGTGAAGACTTCCTAAGAAGTGCACTCACATAGCACTCTGAGCTCGATTCTAAGATGCTCCTTCTCCGAATCCCTCTCTGTCCTCCTCTCTGTTCTCCCCTACCTCTTCTCTGCTCTCCTCCCTCGGGGCCCTGTCCCTAATACAAAAACCCAAATACAATTGAACACGCCCTTGTCACGCCTCTTCGGCCAGGTCTTCCTTCTCGTACTTTTCCATCGAAACTCTTACTTCATCCAGGACGGTTGTGATGACCTTGGGTCCCAGGCACCTTCTCCGCTGAAAGTATCATCCCTGCATTCCAGTGTACTCCCGTCTCAATGCCTCCCACCACCCCAACTCATGAAACAAAGAGCCAGTCTTTACTAACAAGGCATGTGTCCTTGCACCTGCAACAGAAGATACGTTCAACAGAAACCTTCCACTGTGCTAATTAATTCTACTATCGGTGCCCAGAGAGCCTTTCCAAGAGAACCTTCTCTGCCTACATAATAAGCTAACATAAGAACAAACAGGCCTTTCATTAGCGTATGTTCGGTCAGGCCTTTACACAATTTAAACACACAATTCTTAGTCACTTCTATAAGCATTGGTTCATTACATTTCATATGCGAAAAGTGAACTACACGTGCAACTTAATATGGTACACGTTTAAATTACTACATCTCGATTACATGGCCTACTTCATTAATACATTATTGAAGACGTTTCAGTTAATCATTACAGTTGCAGGATTATAATAGCACAATTACTCTTTGATTCACTCTAATAATGTAAGCGAAACTACATTTTACTAGCCATTCCCTGATATATAGAACTGGATATGTGCGGGTGCAGACTAGCGGTGATTATGATGCACCCCTACAATTTTTACGAGAACATAGCGCTCTATCAGTTCCCCCTTTGATGACTCCTGTCATCACATCTTTTCAACTCCCTTGGAGAAAGAACCGACCTAAACGGAACTTGTTGCCATTCTCCCTGGTCTGTAATTCTCCAATCTCTTGAGTCTTTGATATTGACTGTCCTGCAGCCTAGCCATTCTCGTCTCATTTTCTCTCAGAGCTCTCTCAACTCTGCCTGCTTGATACCATTTGTATGCTTTGATCAAACCCCACAGACAAACCACACAAACCACCACAATAAGGAGAGGTCTCGAAATATAGCCAAGGAATCCCTTCCCCAAATTCGCAAACCAGCTCCCCACTTGACCAAATCCTTTTCCAACTTTCTCCCATGCTCCCTCTTCAGTCAAATCCACTATTTTCATGTGGATAGTAGTGATGTTACTTATATATTTCTCCAGATCCTTGCTGTGGTCTGGTATATAAGTACAGCACTCTTGAACTTTCAATAATTTACAGACTCCGCCCTCTTTTGCCAATAAGACATCCAAAGCAAGACGATTCTGTAAAACCATTGTCCTTATCGACAACATCTCTCCCTCTACAAGTACCAACGATTTTGCTGTGTTCATCGACAGTTCGTCTATCACACTCGCCAATCTCCGGATCTTCACATCATTCAAGATCACTCCCAAACTTGGTATCATAGCTCCAAAGATATCTCTCACCACGACCCCTTCACTCGCACTCCTTCTCACTCTTGAATGCTTTCCACCTTCCAGAAGTTCCAAATCCTCTGTATGGTAAATCTTTGGAAATATTATTCCCAAATAACATGTACCATACCAGTTCGCAGGCAATCTCACATAAGCATTCCTTCTACACACAAAATACACCGTAGGTATCACTTGCACAGGGCCCTGGAGAAAGTTCTTTGCTGCATCTGCCATGGTGAAAACATGGTCACACGTACTCTGTCCCACTGGAACCTTTTCATAGTAGGTCTGATAACGTCTCACACACAGCTTTCCCCTCTGCTCCTTGTCCAACGCTATAGGGCCATAACTTCCTTTTGTTCAGTGCAATTTTTCCTCCTCAGTCCAGTCTACGGTAGAATGCCCTGTGTCTCGTGTCTGTGTTAGTTTTCTATATCTATCTTCTACCTGATCTACGAACTTTTTCTCTACATCCGATAATGAGCACGTCAAATTATGTCGGTGGGCATATGCTGTATCCAGTTCCAGAGACGGTATGAAGAACTTCCTAAGTCTATCCTCGGACTTATAATAATCATACTTGTTCAAATGTTTATAAGCTGGGACTTCAGGAAGCACTGCATCGTAATTGGAAAAGAAATACTCGAACTGATCTCTTTCATAGACCATACTAAGCAACAGACTACATGAAATCCCATATGTCAGTGGAAGATGGTGATACCTAATACCCTCATCCACTGAAGCAGGCAACTGCATACACACATAACAGTCCTTCGCATCCACCGCATCCACATACTCATATAGCAGCTTGGCGTATGCATTAAGCTTAAAATCACTTCTAGACAAATCTACATGCAATCTACGACTTTCTTCTATCAGCAAAGCCTTGTCAGCTCCTATGTTTCCCTCTTTTTGGCTAGGTGGAGTAGGTGTAGGAGTCCCTGGCACCCCCTGCACTGCTAGCTCATGCGGAACTGTATATGAGACTATAATTACTATGATTATAGAAACTATCACACTCCCTATTAGTATGCCTACAATCAATTTGGATCTACGATTTGGATCTCCAACCTCCATGATCTCGAAAGTTCTCAAAAGTTCTTGGTTTCAGCAATGAGCACTCAAAAGTCTCTGTCTCTCCACTCGTGACTTGCTTAACCAACTCGAGCAATACTTTGAAACCTCTGGAAATCCCCTTTTTCGGCTACAGTCTTATTTACATAGTCCAGAAAAAGACTTCCCTAACTCTTGTTCCTCTTCGGTGGAAAGTCCCTAAGTTTGTTCTTCTTCCACTCGGACCTAGGTTATCTTCTTCTTTAGACTTTCATTTACAACAGGTTATATTTCGTCCACGATAAGATCATTTGTAAGCGCTTCTAAAACGTGATACAAAAATTCAAGGCGAAGAGTTACCATTTCGTGTGAATACGGCTCAAATACAAAAGACGGAAACACGAGTCGATGGAGAACCAGCTCTCGGACCTTACTCAGAAGCGGGGGATTCGGAACGGTGAGGGTCAGTATTCCTTCAACTTCGAGCCCTGGCAACAGCAGCACCACCTTCAGTACCACATTCGGGCTCTTGCTGACCACCTGCAACGACCTTAGCCTCGCCGTACTCACTACCCCCTGCATTAGTCACTGTGTAAGTCCACTCAGGGGTAGAATATCTCTTGCAAGGTATCCTTGTTCTCCTCGACCTCCTCCGACCCTCTTGAGTCTGCTCTTCGTCACTCGCTTCTGTCTCAGACTTTTCAGACACTGGAGCAAGATCTCTTTCGGGTGCCAGCCTCAGATTCAGTCGCCTCTGTCTTTCAGGCCAGGCCTCCTCGATTCTGGTCGTTCTGCCACCTTCCCCTTCTATACCCTGTGCACCACTTCCTTCTTCTGCTGAATCTGACTCTACTCCACCCACTGCACCACCTCTGTCATCTGAGTCAGAGTCGAGGTTCGGGTTGTCGAAACCCCCTTCTGCTTGCTCTGGTGCACAACCAGCTGCATCAGCGACCCTTACAGCTTGACTTGTCCTCTCATGTGGCCCTGCCACATCAGCTGGATTTTCATTTACGAGAGGAGCTGTTTCTTCCGAGGGTGCTGAAACTCTGCGGGTATGGGAAGCGTGCACCCAGTTTGACAATCCTCCACACTTCACTGCTGTGTTCGTTACCAGTATCACCTGGTACGGGCCTCGCCACCGAACATCCAGACAACTCTTCCTCACGTGCTTTCGGACAATCACCCAGTCACCCGGACACAGGTCGTGGCACAGATCACTCGAGGCTGGAACAGCTGCAACTTGGACCTGCTGGGACACAGAACGGACCACATCAGATAGTCCTTTACAGTAATCGAGAATCAAGTCATCAGTGATGTTTATCAAAGCTGTAGCTGGTACTGCTGGCAACCGCATTGCCCTCCCCATCAGAATCTCATGAGGGGACAACCCAGTTCTCCTATCTGGGACACTTCTCATGCTCATCAGCATGATTGGCAGTGCATCAGGCCACTTCAAAGACGTTGACGAACACATTTTTGCCATCCGGGCTTTCAAAGTCCCATTAACCTGTTCCACCATCCCAGAAGCCTCTGGTCGATAACTACAATGGAGTCTCTGATCAACGTTCAATGCAGCGCAGAGTAACTTCATGATTTCACTGTGGAAGTGTTTTCCTCTATCTGATTCCAAAGAGGTAGGAATCCCGAATCTCGGGATGAGTTCCCTCAACAACAACTTAGCCACTGTGAGAGTGTCACATCTACGGGTTGGGTAAGCCTCCACCCACCGTGAGAATACACATATCAGCACCAAAATGTATCTCAACCCATTGCACTTAGGCATTTCTATGAAGTCTAACTGTATTCTATTGAAAGGCCCTCCTGACCTCCCAATATGACTCAAGGTGACTACTGTTTTCTTTCCGGCATTCATCTGCTGACACGTAACGCACCTCTGACACACTGCTTCAGCAATCGCACGAAACCGTGGGTTATACCACGTTTGTCTAAACACATGCATCATGGCATCTCTACCAAGGTGTACCGATCCTTGTATTAATCTCGCCATTGGGCTCAGCAAATTTTCTGGCAACACAGCTCTCCCGTCACTGGAGACCCAAACATCTACTTCCCCTCTTTCACATCCTGCTTTGACCCATCCGTTCCGTTCCTGGTCTGAGACTTCATCTTGCAGTCGCTTGAGCTCCTCCCAAGTGTCTGCCATGGCCAACATCATGTTGAGCTCGGTTCTTTCTTGGCTCTCTTCTGTGTAACCCTCTGTAAATATGCATCCTTGTTCAGCACAGAAACGGGCGACTTCGTCCGCATAATTATTTCCCAAAGACACGAAATCCTCCCCCTTCACATGTGCAGTGCACTTCACAACTGCGATTTCTTTCGGATATTGCAATGCATCTAACAGCTGTCTTACATGTTCTCCATTCCTAATGGGTGAGCCAGATGATATCAAAAATACCCTCTGAGACCATAACTGTCCGAAGTCATGAACCACACCAAACCCATATTGGCTATCCGTGTAAATCGTGATTCGAATTCGATCAGCGGCCAGACAGGCACGAGTCAAAGCAATGATCTCAGCTACCTGCGCGGAGTGTACTCCTTCTAGGCAAGCAGCCTCAACCACCCCAGAAATGGTACAAACAGCAAACGCTGCTCTTAGTTGGCCGACACTGTCTCTTAGACACGAACCATCGACAAAGAAAATTTCATCTGGGTCAGTCAGTGGTTCATCAACAATGTCGGGTCTTGGTTTGGTGCAGAGTTCAGTCACATCAAGACAATCATGGTCCGCACAATCTTCATCATCTGCATTTGGTGTTGGCATTAGTGTCGCAGGGTTTAAGACGGAGCACCTCTTCAGAGTCACATTCTCTGCGGCAAGTATGACTTGCTCATACCTCGTTAATCTGTTATTCGTTAAGTGCTGAGTCTTAGTCCTGGTCATCAACAATTCAACCGAGTGTGGCACATAAACAGTCAAAGGATGACCCATTACAATACTCTCACATCTTTCAATGCTGACACCTGTTGCAGCAACGGATCTTAGACATCCGGGCAATGCAGAAGCTACTGGATCTAGAGTAGCTGAAAAGTAGGCAACTGGTCTACGGACACCTCCATGGTTCTGAGCTAAGACTGCTAATGCACACCCCTCTCTCTCACAACAGAACAATGAAAAAGCCTTGTTGTAATCAGGCATTCCCAGAGCTGGGGCTCTACACAACTCCTCTCTCAGTTTTAGGAATGACACCAAGCACTCCTCATCCCATGGTACCGGATCACTCACATCCTTGTGCGTAAGCCTCTGTAAAGGCTTTGCTCTCAAAGAAAAGTTGGGAATGCACTGCCGACAATAGCCGACCATTCCCAAAAACATCCTGACTTCTCTCTGAGTGGTGGGCACTGCCATGTTCATTATCGCCTCAATTCGATCTGGTGACACCTTCCTCTTGCCTTTTTCTAATCTGTGTCCCAAGTACTGTACCTCATTTAGGCAGTACTGCAACTTATTGGGAGACACCTTGTGCCCGTTCTCAGCTAAATGGTTCAATAAGGCTACTGTGTCTATCCTGCAAGCATCTTCCGTTTCTGAGGCGACAAGCAGATCATCTATGTACTGCACGAGAACTGAGTTCTGCGGCAATACGAGACTCTCAAGATTCTTTTTCAGGATCTGATTAAAGATTGATGGACTTTCTGTATACCCTTGAGGGATACGACACCATGTTAACACACAGTTTTCCAGCCTGAACGCAAAAAGAAATTGGCTTTTCTCATGGAGCGGTATCGAGAAGAATGCTTGACACAAATCAATGACAGTAAACCACTCGGCTTCGCATGGAATCTGAAACAGTATCACTGATGGATTCGGTAGCACTGGACAACAAGGGACAACTATCGTGTTGACCTTTCGCAGGTCTTACACGATCCTGAACTTCCCGCTTGGCTTCTGTAGTCCCATAATAGGTGAATTACATGGGCTACCTCTAATCTCCCTCAGAATGCCTTGCTTAATGAAAGACTCAATTACAGGCTTGATTCCTGCTATCGTCTCAGAGGACAGATTGTACTGTGGCGTCCTAGGGAATTCGGCATTCTGCTTAACCTGAATCTGCACAGGTTCAACCTCCTTGATCAATCCTATCTCTTTTCCTGTAAAATCCCACACCTCTGGTGACACAGTGTCTCTCAAGTCAGGTGGAAGTTCTTCCACTGTCACCACTGGATACAAGTCTATACACAGATGCTGATTAGCAACTTTAAAAGTAGCATCATCATCCTTTGTCTGAACCTCCACTCCCCTTGGTGTGCAATAGATAGTACAGTTTAATTTACACAATAGATCTCTTCCTAACAAACAAACTGGACTTGTATCGCACACCACAAACTGGTGTTTAGCTTGGAAGGAGCCTATCCTCACTGGAATCGGTTCGGTCAATGGGCTAGTTATCCTTTTGTTTGCCACTCCAACAACTTGGATTGATTGTCCCGAGAGGGGTAGGTTGGGGACCACTGCTGATCTTACAGTAGACCGGGTAGCACCAGTGTCAACCAAAAGTGTGGTAGGATGACCATCAATGTCTGCCTCTACAAAAGGTCCTCTCTGGTCTACCTCCAAGACTGCTCCAAGGGTGCAGTCTTCCTCCCCCCTCAGGCACCGTCAGGATAACGGATCTGGACTGTATTCATCACATCCTTCGAAAAGGGGCATCTGCAGGTAAGTCCGTATTCCCTGCGAGATCCTTGGTGGCTGTGGGACCTGTACTTGTGGGTTATACGTTCCCCCTTTCATTGATCTGGGCTTCATCACCGTGTTGGCTACCTCCGGCGCAGGTACCTGAACCCCTTCTACCTCCTGCTGCACCTAGTTGGCTGGGTTCAAAGGGCACTCGCGTTTCCAATGTCCAATCTTATGACACAGATGACACGCAGTGGTCTTCTTCAGTGTCACCACATCCACCCCGTCTTGGGATCTATGGGTTTCCCCTTTCCCTGGCCTTGCCCATTCTGGTTCCCTTGGTAATTTCCTTGTCTTCTTCCCAGCGTCCCTCCACTAGGCTGGATCTGAGCTGTTTGCATCTGAACGAGCATCAGCTTGTCTTTTAGCTTCTGGTGTTTCGAGTCTACTTCATCGCTACAGTACCTCGCGTACCGCAAGATTTCATCTACCGGCTTGTTCTGCCAACAGATCAAATGGTGCTGTATCATGAGGCTGACCTCCGGCCTCAATCCCAAAACAAACTTTGAGACAAACTGTCCCATATCTTTGGGGTCTAAGGCATCTAATCCACTATACTGTTTGAACGCTTGTAAGAGCCTTTCATAGTATTCATGCACTGTCTCCTTAGGTTCCTGCACAGTTCGATCTATCTTAACCCAATCAATATCTTGAGGCGAAATTTTCAGCTTCAACCATGTAATCACTTGTTCAAATTTTTCCATAACAATGGGTGACGGACCATTTGTGACAGTATCCCTTTCGGGTTCAAAGGTTGGCCACTCAACTGCGATTTTACAAGCTGTCCACAAATCTCCCGGCACCACTATATCAAACAAGGTGTTCAAATCTGTCCACAGCACTTTCGAGATTTTGACAAACCGCTCAACCTGTTTGTACCACTCTACGGGTTTTTCCCTCAGCCTCGGAAAGTCATTTGTGAATGCAGCCAAGTCACCTCTACTCCACGGTACATGCACGTACCCTCCATTCTGTACTTCCCGTAAAGGAAAGTTCCCAACACCCGTCGCCCCTCCCCCCGGGGGCGGCGTTTCTCCTACACTTTTCCTTGCTAATTTTTTCTTTGACCACCTTTCTTCCCATTTGTCCAACAAATTCCATATACGCATCCCTACAATCAGATCTTTGGTATGCGTCCTTAATCCTGTGATCCTTTTCTCCTCCAATTCCTGATCACTATATTGTAACCTATGCGGTCCTTGCAACGTCTTTGTTTTATTCAGGTCCACCTCATATCTCCTAGCCAATGCTGTCAATTTCTCATGTGCGATCCTTGCTTTACGAGTCACATCTTTTGCTATGAAAAGCAGCTCGTCTGGCCCATAAATCTCTATTCTCTCCAAAGGCAGGCTCCCACTAATCATTTCGTCTACCTCTGCCTTTAATCTTACTACGTCCAGCAACCTTGCCTGTACTGCACTCTTTAATAATTCTTGACAAGCTGCGCCATTCCGCTCATCATAGTCACCACTTTGTTCTTGTGACTTACTCTCTTCTATCGTATTCCTGAAGCTTGGTCTGGTTTCTGAAAATTCTCGTTCCCTATCGCCTGGCATTCTATCACTTTGGGTTCTTACTGATGGTGTCCACATCCTCAAAGCTGACTTGGACTCGAATAAGGACCTTGGTCTGACTGGTCTCTCATCCTCCTGTCTAAAAGAGGAATCTGCTGTGGCTGGTAACGGCGTGCTTGTTTCCAAGGGCTTCGGGAAGTGGACCACTTGTGTTCCTAAGCCATTCCCTCCAGCACTAGTTCCCTCTCCTCCTGTCGTTTGCATTACACTTCCTTCGCTTATTCGATCTGGGTCATATACCGATACTATAGGACCAATGGTAACCGGTCCCGTCAGGGAGTCTGGTAACCGCATATTCCCAGTGGAAGGCTGTGTTCCCTCTCCCTCTGTTCCTGTGGAAATTCTTCCCACTACCCTCATGTTAGTCTGATTCTGCGTCTCGCCAGTTTCTACTGCTGAAGTTGATTTTCCCTCTTCTGAATCTGGATTAAATGGAGGTGGTCTCTCTGCTAGCAACCTGTCTAACAGGCTGTCATCTGTATCACTGTCATCCTCTTCAACCCTTGTTATTTCCCCATCTTTTATTAGCAGTGGGTACAACCTATCTCCTTCGATCGTTTCCACCCTCCACCTTTTCTCCAGTGCATCCCACCTCGCATCTTGGAAGGCCCTGATCGATTTCTTCACCCTTTCTTGACTTTTGTCTCTTTTCCTGTCATACGCTGCCCTAATCCATGCATGTAGCGCCTCAAACTGTGTCGGTCTAGGCAGCGGTCGTAAAGAAGCCATTATAGTTTTCAGCTGGTACAGCACTTCCAACCTGAAAGTGCCATAACGTGGGAAAGTCAATTCTCCTTCTCCTTCTGTCATTTTATGCCAATTCTCAAGCCAAATTATAGTATGCAATCCTACATTTTTAGCCATATAGTGTGCCGGCGTATCCTCGGGAGGGGCTTCCTCTCCACCCCGAGTAACCACATGTCTATCACCTCTACAAAGTTCTCGTAAAACTTTAAAACATTTCATGATGACACAAATTTCCGTTCACGCGCAAGTTTTCGTTTTACTTCCTGATTTCCGTCCACCAATGCCAGCGCGGCTCACACCAACCGACCTATCACAGCGCGGCACTGTCTGACGTCACTCTTCCTTCGCTCGCAGCAGTTCCCCTCCTTCTCAATTCACCCTTTCTCGCTCGCACGTGTCCCAATCACACTCTGAAGCAATTGTCCGTCCTATCGAACAATTACCTCTCTGACTGTCGGTTCACCAATGACCGATCAGCCTCTCGAGATTGTTGACCTCAATCTGGCAACTGTCTGGCCGCGAAACGACCGGACAATCGCCTCTAACACAATCGATAGGATTCAATCGCTCAATATTTTGCACACAACAACCTACGACCAGCGTCGGTTATTCACACACTCACACATGTGCTCCCTATCCTCAGTGGGTTGATCAACGACGTCTCATGACCCCCACAACCTCTGGTCAACGATCTCAATTCTGGGTGTCTTCTACACCACAATATCTCTCGGCCCCGCGCGTGCTCACGGTCCGATCCTCAATCACACGACTCTCATTCCGGCTCCGCAAGACATCACACAACAATTAAACACCGCAATCTAACAAGCGTCTCCCTGTTCATACTCACTCTACCACGAACTGCTACTTCCGCCGCACCGTCACTCTCCGTCAGTTTTCAGCGACCGCCGATGTCCTCCTCCTACGATCCACTGGATCACCATCACTCGGGCTCTATGGGGCAAATAATCTCTTATCCTAATTTTGATCTCCCCTTACTATCAGAGATAACCATCCTACTCTGCTACCAACTGATAACGCTGATCCTTATCTTATCACCTCTAAGAATCTTCAGGTCGCCAGGATCTTTTTACCTGCTGAATAGTGTGAAGGGGAAACTCTTTTCAAGTTTACAACAATTCGAGATTTCAGTTACCTCAAAGACGACTGACTCCGGATTCAATTTTGGGGTTTTATTACAGCCAAGAATAACTGCACATGCAAGCACCTCAACACGAGTTTAAGGAAATAGATGGGCACTAATACAAATAGCATCCTACGCAGGAGTCTCATCCGACTCAGGATAAGGAGGATCGTTAGCTCCAAAAGTATTAGACAAGCAATGACAGCTCCAATCTCTACGTTATTCCTCATTTATCTAAACAAGCATAAACCTATTGGCTGTCCCTACTCTACTACTAAGTGGCATACCTACTTAACAGATTTCCCAGGCAAGAGTAAAAGAAAAGGTGTCAGCTGTGAAGACTTCCTAAGAAGTGCACTCACATAGCACTCTGAGCTCGATTCTAAGATGCTCCTTCTCCGAATCCCTCTCTGTCCTCCTCTCTGTTCTCCCCTACCTCTTCTCTGCTCTCCTCCCTCGGGGCCCTGTCCCTAATACAAAAACCCAAATACAATTGAACACGCCCTTGTCACGCCTCTTCGGCCAGGTCTTCCTTCTCGTACTTTTCCATCGAAACTCTTACTTCATCCAGGACGGTTGTGATGACCTTGGGTCCCAGGCACCTTCTCCGCTGAAAGTATCATCCCTGCATTCCAGTGTACTCCCGTCTCAATGCCTCCCACCACCCCAACTCATGAAACAAAGAGCCAGTCTTTACTAACGAGGCATGTGTCCTTGCACCTGCAACAGAAGATACGTTCAACAGAAACCTTCCACTGTGCTAATTAATTCTACTATCGGTGCCCAGAGAGCCTTTCCAAGAGAACCTTCTCTGCCTACATAATAAGCTAACATAAGAACAAACAGGCCTTTCCTTAGCGTATGTTCGGTCAGGCCTTTGCACAATTTAAACACACAATTCTTAGTCACTTCTATAAGCATTGGTTCATTACATTTCATATGCGAAAAGTGAACTACACGTGCAACTTAATATGGTACACGTTTAAACTACTACATCTCGATTACATGGCCTACTTCATTAATACATTATTGAACATGTTTCAGTTAATCATTACAATTGTAGGATTATAATAGCACAATTACTCTTTGATTCACTCTAATAATGTAAGCGAAACTACATTTTACTAGCCATTCCCTGATATATATAACTGGATATGTGCGGGTGCAGACTATCGGTGATTATGATGCACCCCTACAATTTTTTACGAGAACATAGCGCTCTATCAATACCAAACATAGTTAGCTCAAATAGATACAATGCTTTGTAGCCCGAATCCTCACTACTTCAACCAGTAGCTGAGCTTTCAATGAGCTCCTCTAACAAGTGCAGAGCTGACAACTTAACTTTTTACCCTGCAGTGAACACACTTACAGAGGCAGTGTGTCTCATTAATGCCTGGAGAGGGAAGATAAGTGATTTAAAATGTGCAATCTGCAGACTAATTGATCGTTTAGCCAAACCCTCCAGGGGGGTCTTTAAAATGCCCTAAAACACTGGACATTTCTAACAATAACTCCACTGTTACTCAGGGCCCTAGAGGTGTTACCAAGGATACGTGTAATGTTCAAGCACAATGGCCGTCAAGAAGGCACAAAAACAGCACTGCTAGAGGGGCCTGAAATCCTACTTGTCCACATATGGGGAGGAATAACTGTGATCGGCAACTGGAAAAGACATTCACCGGCACTCATGATGGCAGAGGCACTCGCATGACTCTTTCGAACTAACCCCATATAGCCATCGACTTTCTCCTGAAGCAATTTCAAATGCTTTTCTCCATAGTTCTTGTACCCACGAGCCCACTTGGGGAAATCTGTGTATATAGTTAAAGTTCCCAAACGTCCTCAGGGCGCTATTGAAAACAGAGTCTCGCTAAAGAACAAGGTTGTTCATTGGATACGCAATATTCAACACTGCTTTTCAATTGTTCACTCTGACTTCAGGGGCGGCTCCTCTGTTTGAGCGTCGCCCCATTGAAAAGCCCCCAGAGAGAAGAATAAAATGGTAATGAAGTTAATTCATTACCATTTTATTTGTCTTCACCCCCCTGTTCCGAACGGAGCGTCTGGACGAGGGCGGAGCTGCTGCTAAATGACAGCAGCAGCAGAGAGAGCAGGGTACTTTCAGTTTAAAGTGCACATGTTTATTTGGCCGGCCGTCTTGCGACGGCCAGCCACACGTGCGTACTTTAAACCTTAAGACAGCTGGGTTAGAGAAAGCGAAAGCCTCCAGAGTGCTGTGGAGCGCCGATTGAGGCCGCTCCCAACAATCCTAGCACTGCTCTCATGCTGGTGAGAGGATTGGTGAAGGGAGTTTGGAGCTTGCCTGCCTCGAGAGAGAATTCCATCAAGGAGGAAGACATCGCATCACGCTCGCATGTAAGTTGTTTTAATTTAAAAAAAATGTTATGTCCCACTCGCCCTACCACCCTCGGGACATGCCAGCTACCACTGTCTGAGTTTTTGTATGTAAAACGCCATGCTACATACGGGGCAAGTGGGATTTCATTGAAGTGAAGTTAATTGGTGTAGAGCTTGTTGAAGGGCTAATTATGTTAGATCAATGTGCTCCACCTCCCCAGGGCTCCGAAATTCAGTTTAAGTTAGAACTCCCAAATTATAGATTATTGGATCAGGGTGCGGTCCAGGGAACAACTGGTGAAGTTACTAAGACACAACCAAGGGTTGACCGAGTGCCTACAGGAGGGGATATAACAGTATTAGATTGAATCCCTTTCGTACTTTCTGCCTCCAGGGCAGATAAAGACTTTATAGTTTATGATCTAGAACATCCATTGTACGATCCAGGAAGGCAATGCAACTAATGTGATAGCCGCACAAGAAAATTTAACTAGAGCTAAAACTAACTTTCTTGTAGAAAGCAAACTGGTCCAGGAAAATGTGCCTTCCCCTAATAATGGTAGCCTGGGTAAGTGCAAGAAGAAACTATGTCCTGCCATTAGTATAAGGCTATTGAACTGGAATATTGCAGTAATTAAATGAAAATTAGCTGATAATGAATGGGGTCAATTCATTGATGATCATCCTGTTTGCCTCTCTCAAGAGAGCTGGGCTACTGACCAAATGTATAGACTAGACTTCAATACAGCAATATAGCATAGAGGCCCAAGAATGTAAGGGGGGAAGCGCAGACAGTCAGGTGGGCTAATTATATGGGTAACATCATGTAAAAAAATGTCATTGAGAAAGTTGACCAATCCTCACCAGACCTATTAGTACTCAAATTGATACCTCAATAATGGCTTCCTTATCCCTTAGTAAATATTTATAATAGAAGTACTCTGTGAAATAAAAAATCTCTAACTTTGAAAATTTTCAACAGCATTTTAAACCTCTATTGTGAAAGGCAGTACGTCATTGTGACAGGAGATTTTAACGCCTGTTCGAGCCCTATGCCCCATGTTAGATTTGATAAAAGATGAGGATGAGAGAAGAGGTAAATCATTTTTATCTAAACCTAGGAGAGAGAAGATGAGTTTGGCTGGTTCACAAAAAGCACACCTTGGGGCGATTACGATCTCGCTAGGAAAGCCCTCCGTACGACTCTGATCTGGAGGGCTTTCCTAGCGAATCTCATTGTGCGAGTCTGACCGAACCAGTACGATGTAGCCGTATGCTGACGGACTCAGTTCGCTCGGACTCCCATTGAACGCTATGGGAGCCTGTGTATCAACGCGTACACAGGCTCCCCATAGCAAAAAAGGGGTGGGTGGGGAAAAGTGTACACCCTGTGGCGGGCACCCCATGTTGTCCGCCACACTGTGCATGCTTGGATTGGGGGGACCCATGTGCACCCCCTTGCGACCGATTCGGAGGGCTCCGGGTGAAGGGGGGCCTGCTACGACCCCCCGAAGTCCGATTCCGACAGCCGTTTTGTCTCGCTGACACTGAGTCGATAAAAGCTGTCTGAATCGTGCATGGTACTTGCTCGCTCGGACTCCGGCTTCATTGCGCGGCATGATTCACCTCCAAATGAGTCGGATGGACAGGATCTGGTTAGGAAACGATTCGGTCGACGCGGACGAGATCTTCGCATCATACTTGGACGTTCGGAACGGGGGACGACTCGGTCGGAAACATAGGCTCCGAATCGGATTTGCTCGTTCCGGAACCCATCTGGAGGCCTTCCTGACGGGATCGTAATCGGGCCCCTTGTATTGTCCTATGGCTTAATAGCCTGTAATGGCCAGTCTCCATCTGACCTATGTGCTAAACCAACTTTTAAGAGAGGTGAATATGAGAGTAATGTTGATTACATTATGATAAATATTTGACTATAGCATAAAATGAAGGTTATTTAAAGAACAGAAAGTGACCATGACCCACTCCTGTTAGAATTAAAGGGGCTCCTTATCAAATATTTGACTTGTCCTAATGCATTTCCCTCTACATCAATAGTGCTAACTAATAACAGATGAAATGTAAAATGAGTGGATATAAGAAATTCTGCGAATTCTGTGCTAGCTATTTATAAAATATTAATTTCAGTGTTTTCCACCTTGAAGATCAAGCCTGCACAACCCCCCAAATTGTGGACGTTCATGCAGAACTATTTTCCAAATTGAAGCAACTCTTCCAGAAAGACATTAAAAATCCCAAGCATGTAATCAAATCACAAGAATGATTTAACCATGACTGTACAGATTCAAAAGCTGCAGTCATTAAGACAGTAAAAAGAAGGGAATGACTTGCGTTATAGAATACATGCAGAAATATAAAAACATCATCCAATCCTGCAAGATAAAGTGGGAAAATAAAATCTGGGAAGACTTGCTAGAGTTGGCCAGGGCAAAAGATAGCAGGGGGCGTTGCCACCTAGTGACCCATGGGGGGATGTAAGGATTATTCTCGCCCAGAGATCCATATGATAACGCCGATTCTTATCTAATTATCTATAAGAACCTTCTGGCCGCCAAGATCTTTTTACCTGTTGAATAGTGTAAAGGAGAGGATGTCATCAGGTTAGATATCAACATTTCATTTTGTCTGAAAGGACCACGGACTCCGAATTCAAGTTTGAGAATTTATTATCGCCAAAAGTAACTGAACGTGCAAGCACCTCAACACGAGGTTAAAGAAATAAATGGGCACTAATACAAATAATAATCTACGCAGGAGTCTCATCCGACTCAGGATAAGAAGAATAGAAAGTTCTAGAAGGACCAACCAGACTATGATTGCTCCTATTTCTAAGTTGCTCTTCATGGGCCTAAACAAGCTTAAAATCAATTGCTGTCCCTACACTAATGCTAAGTGACATCCCTGCATAACGATTTTCCCAGGCAAGAAAGAATAAAAGGTGTCAGCTGTGAAGACTTCCTAAGAAGTGCAATCACCATATACCTAAGCTCAGCTCTGTCCTTCTCTCAGGTCTCCCCTACCGCTTCTCTGGCCTCCTCCCTCAGGGCACTATCCCTAATACAAAACCATACTACAAAGGTACACGCCTTGTTTACGCCCTCTTGGCCAGGTCTTCTTTCTTGTGCTTTTCCATTGAAACGGTGACTTCATCCTGGACGGTTGCGATGACCTTGAGTCCCAGGCACCTTCTCCGCTGAAAGTATCATCCCTACATTCCGTTTCACTCCCCGTACCATGCCTCCCCTCTCTCTATCTTTTGAAAACAAAGAGTTAGTCTTTACTAACGAGACATTTGTCCTTGCACCTGCAACAAAAGATACGTTCAACAGAAACCGTCTACTGTGCAAATTAAATCTACCGTTTGTGCCCAGAGAGCCTTTCCAAGAGAAACCCTTTTCGGCCTACATTATAAGCTAACATAAGAATATACCAGGCCTTCCTTAAGCATATATGTAGTCAGGCCCTTACATATAACTTTTAAACACACATCTTACTTTTCCCCATAAGCATATTCATTACGATTCTTTATGCAAACAATGAATTACATGTGCAACTTTAATATGGTGCACGTTTAAACTACTGCAATTACATTACATACACGAACTAATTCCTCTATGCATTATGTTCACACAATTCAAAAAGCATTACATTACATCATTATCCTAACACCATTACACTGCATGAGTTCACTTCGTCTCAGTGAACTATTCATTCTTTGCTAAACATGCATGAGTATACAATGGATATAAACGAATATATGTCTGAATACATGTGGGTGCGGCCTATCAGTGATTATGATGCACCCCTACAATTCACAAATACATTTCGCTCTATCAGTTCCCCCTTTGATGACTCCTGTCATCACATCTCATTCTACTCCCTCGGAGAAGGAACCGACCTAAACAGAACTTGTTCCCATCTTCCCTGATCTGAATTTCTCCATGCTCTTGAGCCTTTGATACTGATTGTCCTGCAATCTTGCCAATCTCATGTCCTTTTCCCTCAAAGCTCGCTTGACTCTGCCTGCTCGATACCACTTGTAGGCCTTGATCATAATCCACAAGCCAGCCACACAAACCACCAAGATAAGGAGTGGTCTCAGGAAGTACCCAAGGAATCCCTTTCCTAGGTTCGCAAACCAACCTCCCACTTGACCAAAACCCTTTCCGACCTTTTCCCAGGCCCCTTCTTCGGTCAAATCCGCTATCTTTGTGTGGATCATAGTGATGTTACTTATATATTTCTCCAGATCCTTGCTACGGTCTGGTATATAAGTGCAGCACTCTTGAACCTTCAGCATTTTACAGACTCCGCCCTCTTTTGCCAATAGGACATCCAAAGCAAGGCGATTCTGCAAAACCATACCCCTTATCGACAACATCTCTCCTTCCACCAACACCAACGATTTTGCTGTGTTCATCGAAAATTCATCCACCACAGTCGCTAACCTCCGGATCTTCACATCATTCAAGACTACTCCTAGACTAGGTATCATAGCTCCAAAGATATCCCCCACAACGATTCCTGCACTTGCAGCTCTTCTCGTTCTTGAATGCTCTCCACCCTCCAGAAGATTTAAGTCTTCTGTATGGTAAATCTTTGGAAATATTATTGACAAATAACATGTTCCATACCAATTTGCAGGCAACCTCACATAAGCATTCTTCCCACATACATAATACACCGTAGGTATCACTTGTACAGGACCTTGGAGAAAATCTTTTGCCTCATCTGCCATGGTGAAAACGTGATCACAAGTACTCTGTCCTACTGGAACCTTTTCGTAGTAAGTCTGATAACGCCTTATACACAACTTACCCCTCTGCTCCTTATCCAACGCTATAGGACCATAGCTTCCCTTGGTCTTATGCAACCGTTCTTCCTCCGTCCAATCTGTCCTGTGATGCCCTAAGTCTCGGGATTCAGTCAGCTTTCTATACCTATCTTCAACCTGATCTACAAACTTTCTCTCTACATCCGACATCAAGCAAGTCAGATTGTGTCTGTGTGCGAATGCTGTATCCAATTCCAAACTCGGTATGAAGTACTTCCTCAGTCTGTCCTCAGTCTTATAATAGTCATACTTATTCAAATGCTTGTAGGCTGGGACTTCAGGAAGCACTGCATCGAAATTGGAAAAGAAATACTCGAACTGATCTCTCTCATAAAACAAACTAAGCAAAAGACTACAAGAAATACCATAAGTCAGTGGAAGATGATGATATCTAATACCCTCATCCACCGACGTAGGCAACTGCATACACACATAACAATCTTTCGCATCCATCACGTCAACATACTCATACAACAACTTAGCATACGCATTAAGCTTAAAATCACCCTTAGACAAATCTACATGTAATCTACGACTTTCTTCTAAAATCATAGCTCTATCAGCTGCCCTGTCTACCCCCTTCTGACTAGGCGTGATAGGTGTAGGTGTCCCTGTCACTGCCTCTACTTCTGGCTCATGCGAACCAGTATATGAGACTACAACTACTATGATTATTGAAATTATCACACTACTTATGAGAATGCCTATAATCCACTTTGCTCTACGATTGGGATTTCCCGGTTCCATGATTTCGAAAGTTCTCAAAAAAGTCTTGGTTATCGCAAAGAACTCAGAAAAGTCTCTGTCCTTTATTTATGACTTGCTTAACCAGCTCGAGCAACCATGAAATCTCCGGGCTTTCCCTTTCCGATCACAACTTATTTACACAGTCCAGAAAAAGACTTCCCTAGTTTTCGTTCCTCTTCTTGTGGAAAGTCCCTAAGTTTATTCTTCTTCCACTCGGACCTAGGTTATCTTCTTCTTTTAGACTTTTATTTACAGTTCATTACTGATCCATAATGAGATCCTCATTAAGCACGACCAGAACGTGATACAAAAGTTCAAGACGCAAAAGCAGCACTTCGTGTGAAAACGGCTCAGCTCCGAAAGGCGGGAATTCGACCCGATGCAAAAGCAAGTTTCGGACTTCACTCAGAAGTGGGGGATTCGGAATCGTGAGTGTCAGTGTTCCGTCTATCTCGAACCCTGGCATCCGCAGCACCACCTTCACCACCAGTTTCGGGCTCCGACTGAAAACTTCCACTGACCTCAGTCTCCCTGTATTCACCACCCCCTGCATCAAACACAGTGTAAGTCCACTCAGGGGTAGAGTATCTGCGACAAGGCACTCTTGTTCTCTTGGACCTTCGCCGACTGTCTTGTGCTTGGTCTTCGTCGCTTGCTTCGGTTTCAGATACTTCGGACACTGGAGCAAGATCTCTTTCAGGTGCCAACCTCAGGTTCAGTCGCCTCTGTCTCTCAGGCCAACTTTCAGCACTTCTGTTCGTTCGTCTGCCTTCCCCTTCTATACCCAGTGCACTACTTCCTCTTTCTGCTGCATTTGACTCTTCTCCGCCCACTGCACCTTCTCTCTCTTCGGTGCCTGAATCAGGGTTTGAACTGTGGAAACCCCCTTCAGCTTGCTCTAGTGCACCACCAGCTGTGTCAGCGACCCTTACAGCTTGACTTGTCCTCTCATGTGGCCCTGCCACATCAGCTGGATTTTCATTTGCGAGAGGAGCTGTTTCTTCCAAGGGTGCTGGAACTCTGCGGGTATGGGAAGCATGCACCCAGTTCGGCAATCCTCCACACTTTACTGCTGTGTTCGTGATAAGTATCACCTGGTACGGGCCACGCCAACGAACATCCAAACAACTCTTCCTCACGTGCTTCCGGACGAGCACCCAGTCACCGGGACACAAGTCGTGGCACAGATCACTCGAGGCTGGAACCACAGCTGCTTGCACCTGCTGGGATACAGAACGGACCACATCAGAGAGTCCTTTACAATAATCGAGAATCAAATCATCAGTGATGCTTATCAAGGCTGTAGCTGGTACTGCTGGCAGTCTCATTGCCCTCCCCATTAATATTTCATGGGGGGACAACCCGGTCTTTCTGTCTGGGACACTTCGCATGCTCATGAGCACCAGTGGCAAGGCGTCGGGCCATTTCAGGGATGTTGAAGAACACATTTTTGCCATCCGGGCTTTCAAAGTTCCATTAACTTGTTCCACCATCCCAGAAGCCTCTGGTCTGTAGCTACAGTGGAGTCTCTGGTCAATGTTCAATGCTGCACAAAGTAACTTCATGATTTCGCTATGGAAGTGCCCACCTCTATCTGATTCCAAAGAGGTCGGGATCCCGAATCTAGGGATAAGCTCCCTCAACAATAATTTAGCCACTGTCAGAGTGTCACACCTTCGTGTGGGGTATGCCTCCACCCACCGTGAGAATATACATACTATCACTAGAATGTACCTCAAGCCATTGCACCTAGGCATCTCCACGAAATCCAGCTGTAGTCTATTGAAGGGCCCTCCTGACCTTCCAATATGACTCAGTGTAACTACAGTTTTCTTTCCAGCATTCATCTGTTGACATGTAACACACCTCTGACATACCGTCTCAGCCATTGCTCGGAACCGTGGGTTATACCACGTCTGTCTGAACACTCTCATCATTGCGTCTCTACCCAGGTGTGCCTGTCCATGTATCAATCTAGCCATCGGACTCAACAATTCTTCCGGCAACACAGCTCTCCCATCGTTGGATACCCACACATCCACTTCTCCTCTCTCGCACCCAGCTTTGATCCAGCCCTCTCTTTCCTTGGTTGAGACTTCATCTTGCAATCTCTTAAGCTCTTCCCAAGTGTCTGCCATGGTCAACATTATGCTGAGATCGTTTCCCTCTTGGCTCTCTTCTATCTCCCTGCCTGTGTATATGCATCCTTGTTCTGCGCAGAAGCGGGCTACCTCATCTGCGTAGTTATTACCCAAGGATACAAAGTCCTCCCCCTTCCCATGGGCTGAACACTTTACAACAGCAATTTCTTTCGGATGCTGTAATGCTTCTAACAATTGTCTTACATATTCTCCATTACGAATGGGTGAGCCAGATGATGTCAAAAATCCCCTCTGAGACCATAACTGCCCGAAGTCATGCACCACGCCAAAGCCGTATTGGCTGTCTGTGTAAATCGTGATTCGAATTCGATCAGCGGCCAAACAGGCACGGGTCAAGGCAATGATCTCAGCTACCTGCGCGGAGCGTACTCCTTCTAGGCAAGCAGCGTCGACCACTCCTGAAATGGTACATACAGCAAACGCTGCTCTCAATTGCCCCACACTGTCTCTTAAGCATGAACCATCGACAAAGAAAATTTCATCTGGGTCATCCAATGGCTCATCGACAATGTCAGGTCTCGGTTTGGTGCAAAGTTCGGTCACATCGAGACAATCATGGTCCTCACAATCTTCATCATCTGTGTTCGGT
The DNA here is from genome assembly GCA_963921515.1 of Calotriton arnoldi. Lineage (NCBI taxonomy): Eukaryota > Metazoa > Chordata > Amphibia > Caudata > Salamandridae > Calotriton > Calotriton arnoldi. The sequence goes on along the minus strand of CAWUFW010000919.1, from coordinate 1,684,530 downwards.
ATAGGCATCAATGTCGCAGGGTTCAAGATGGAGCACCTTTTCAGAGTCACATTCTCTGCGGCAAGTATGACTTGCTCGTACCTTGTTAACCTATTGTTCGTTAGGTGCTGGGTCTTGGTCCTGGTCATTAATAACTCAACCGAATGTGGTACATGTACAGTCAATGGATGTCCCATTACAATGCTTTCACATCTTTCAATGCTGACACCTGTTGCAGCAACGGATCTTAGACATCCGGGCAACGCAGAAGCTACTGGATCTAAAGTAGCTGAAAAATAGGCAACTGGTCTACGGACACCTCCATGGTTCTGAGCTAACACTGCTAATGCACATCCTCCTCTCTCGTAACAAAACAATGAAAAGGCCTTGTTGTAATCAGGCATTCCCAGTGCGGGAGCCCTGCACAAATCATCTCTCAACTTCAGGAATGACATCAAGCACTCCTCGTCCCATGGTACCGGATCACTCACATCCTTGTGTGTAAGCCTCTGCAGAGGCTTTGCTCTCAAGGAGAAACTAGGAATCCACTGTCGACAATAGCCAACCATTCCCAGAAACATCCTAACTTCCCTCTGTGTAGTGGGTACCGCCATGCTCATTATTGCCTCAATTCGATCCGGTGACACCTTCCTTTTGCCTTTTTCTAATCTGTGTCCCAAGTACTGTACCTCATTCAAACAGTACTGCAGCTTGTTCGGGGACACCTTATGTCCATTCTCTGCTAAGTGGTTCAACAAGGCTACTGTGTCAATTCTGCAAGCATCTTCTGTTTCTGAGGCAATGAGCAAGTCATCTATGTATTGCACGAGAACTGAGTTCTGCGGCAACACAAGACTCTCAAGGTTCTTCTTCAGGATCTGGTTAAAGATCGATGGACTTTCCGTATACCCTTGAGGGATACGACACCATGTTAACACGCGATTTTCTAGCCTAAACGCGAAAAGAAATTGGCTTTCCTCGTGGAGCGGTATCGAAAAGAAGGCTTGACACAAATCGATAACCGTAAACCACTCGGCTTCACATGGGATCTGGAACAGTATTACTGAAGGATTCGGTACCACTGGACAACAAGGGACAACTATCATGTTGACCTTTCGCAGGTCTTGCACGATCCTGTATTTCCCGCTCGGTTTCTGTAGTCCCATTATGGGCGAATTACAGGGACTACCTCTGATCTCTTTTAAAATACCCTTCTCAATGAAAGTCTCGATCACAGGTTTTATTCCTGCAATCGTTTCCGTCGATAAATTGTATTGCGGTGTTCTTGGGAAATCAACATTCTGTTTCACCTCAATCCGCACTGGTTCAACCCCTCTGATTAAACCTATTTCGTCTCCTGCGAAATCCCACACCACAGGCGACACTGCGTCTCTCAGATCAGGTGGAAGTTCTTCCACCGTCACCATTGGGTACAGATCTATACACAAATGCTGATTGGCGATCTTAAAGTCAGCATCATCATCTCTCGTCTGGACCTCCACTCCTCGTGGTGTACAATAAATCGTGCAGTTCAACTTGCACAACAGATCTCTTCCCAAAAGACAAACTGGACTCGTATCACACACTACAAACTGATGTCTAGTTTGGAAAGTACCTATCTTTACTAAGATCGGTTCTGTCAATGGGCTGCTCATCTTCTTGTTCGCTACTCCGACAACCTGGATTGATTGTCCCGAGAGGGGTAGGTTAGGGACTACTGCAGATCTTACAGTAGACCGGGTAGCTCCAGTATCAACCAAAAGTGTTGCAGGATTGCCCTCAATCTCTGCCTCCACAAAAGGTCCTCTCTGGTCTACCTCCAAGACCGCTCCAAGTGTGCAGTCTTCCTCCCCCTCAGGCACCGTCAGGATAAAGGGTCTAAGCTATCCTCAGCATAGCGTTCGAACAGGGGCATCTGTTGGTACGTTCGTGTTCCTTGTGAAAACCTTGGAGCTTGGGGAATCTGAGCATGAGAATTGTAAACCCCCCTTTCATCGTTCTAGGTCTCGTTATTGTGTTAACCACCTCTTGCGCGGGTGCCTGAGCCCCCTCTTCCTCTTCCTGTACCTGATTAGCTGGGTTCAAAGGACACTCGCGTTTCCAATGTCCGACCTGACGACAAAGATGACACGCAGTGGTCTTCTTTAGTGTAGCCACGTCCACTCCTGTCTTGGGGTCTACTGGTTTTCCCTTACCCTGTACCTGCCCATTCTGGTTTCCCTGGAAATTTCCTTGCTTTCTTCCTAAGGTCCCTCCACTAGGCTGACTCTGTGCTGTCTGCATCTGGACAAGCATCAATTTGTCTTTTAGCTTTCGATGTTTTGAATCCACCTCATCACTACAGTATCTCGCGTACCGCAAAATTTCATCTAGTGGCTTGTTCTGCCAGCAGATCAAATGGTGCTGTATCATGAGGCTGATTTCCCCTCTCAGACCCGTTACAAACTTTGAGACAAACTGTCCCATATCCTTAGGGTCCAAAACATCTAACCCACTATACTGTTTAAAAACTTGCAGAAGTCTTTCGTAATACTCATGCACCGTTTCCTTGGGTTCCTGTACAGTCCGATCTATCTTAACCCAATCTATATCCTGAGGTGAAATCTTCGACTTCAACCATGTAATCACCTGCTCATACTTTTTCATGACATCAGGTGATGGACCATTTGTAACCGCCTCTCTTTTCGGTTCCGAAGTCGGCCACTCAATAGCGACTTTACATGCTGTCCACAAATCTCCTGGTACCACTATGTCAAACAAAGTGTTCAAATCAATCCACAATACTTTTGAAATCTTCACAAACCGCTCAACCTGCTTGTACCACTCCACCGGTTTTTCCCTCAGCCGAGGAAAATCATTTGTAAATGCAGCCAAATCACCTCTATTCCACGGCACATGCACGTACCCTCCATTCTGTACTTCCCGTAAAGGAAAATTTCCAACACCCGTCGCCCCCCTCCTGGCGGCGGCGTTTCCCCTTCTGCTCTTTTTACTGGTTTCTTTTTGGACCACCTTTCTTCCCATTTGTCCAACAAAATCCATATTCTCATTCCTATGATCAGGTCTCTGGTGTGCGTCTTCAACCCTGTGATTCTTTTCTCCTCCAACTCCTGATCACTGTAATGCAATCTATGTGGTCCCTGTAACGCTTTAGTTTTATTCAGGTCCACCTCATATCTTTTGGCCAAATCCCTCAATCTATCATGTGCCATTCTAGCTTTTCGAGTCACATCTTTTGCTACAAACAGCAGCTCATCTGATCCATAGATTTCTATCCTTTCCAAAGGCAGACCCCCACTGATCATTTCGTCTACCTCTGCTTTCAGCCTCACTACGTCTAGCAACCTTGCCTGTACTGCACTCCTCAGTACATCTCGACAACCTGAGCCGTCCCGCTCATCACAGTCACTATTCTGTCCTTGTGACCTATTCCCTTCCATATTCCTGGAACTTGGTCTGTCTTCCGAGACATTTTGTGCCCTATCTCTTTGCATCCTATCCTCTTGGTTCGTTACTGTTGGTGTCCACTCCCTCAAAGCTGACTTCGATTCCCGTAAAGACCTCGGTCTTTCCGGTCTCTCCTCTTCTTGTCCACCTGAAGAATCCGCAGTAGCCGGTAACGGCGTACTTGTGTCTATTGGTCTTGGGAAATGAACCACCCTTACTCCAAACCCATTCCCACTCTCACTGTTTCCTTCTTCCCTTCTCATCGGCACGGAGCTCCCTTCTCTCACTCGGTCTGGGTCATATACCGGTACTATAGGGCCAATGGTAACCGGTACTGTCAAGGAGTCCGGTAATCTTGTGTTCCCCCCAGGAGGCTGTGTTATCATAGACGCCGTAGCCCCCTCCGTTCCTGTGGAAATTCTTCCCACTACTCTCATGCTAGTCTGGTTCTGACTCTCATCAACTATTGCCACTGCTGGGGTTGTCTTTCCCTCTTCTGAATCTGGATTAAATGGTGGTGGCCTCTCCGCCAACATCCTATCCAACAGACTGTCATCTAAATCACTATCGTCCTCATCGACTCTTGTTATCTTCCCATTTTGTATTAACAATGGGTACAACTTATCTCCTTCGATCGTGTCTGCTCTCCACCTTTTCTCCAAGGCATCCCATTTTGCATCTTGAAATGCCCTGACCGATTTCTTCACCCTTTCTTGGCATCTGTCCTTCTTCCTATCATACGCTGCCCTTACCCACGCATGTAGTGCCTCAAACTGTGTTGGTCTAGGTAGTGGTCGTAATGAAGCCATTACACTCTTGAGCTGGTACAGCACCTCTAACCTGAAAGTACCATATCGAGGGAACGACAAATCTCCTTCTGTTTCTGTCATTTTATGCCAATTCTCGAGCCAAATTATAGTATGCAACCCTACATTCTTCGCCATATAATGTGCTGGTGTATCCTCGGGAGGAGCTTCCTCTCCCTCCCGAACAACCACATGTCTATCACCTCTACAAAGTTCCCGTAAAGCTTTAAAACATTTCATGATGAATCAACTTTGTATTTGCACTCAAAATGTCCGCTTTTACTTCCTGATTCCAATCCACCAATACCAGCGCGGTTCACACCAACCGGCCTATCGCAGCGCGGCTCTTGTCTGACGTCACTTTTCCTCCGCTCGCAGCAGTTCCCCTCCTTTCTAATTTTCTTGTTCTCACTCGCATCTCGTCCCAGTTATACTCTGAAATAATGTCCGTCCTACCGAACAATTACCTCTCTGACCGTCAGTCTTACCAATGACCGATCAGTCTCTTGAGCTTGTTGACCTCAATCTGGCAACCGTCTGTCCACGAACGACCGGACAATCGCCTCTAATACACTCGATAGGATTCAATCACTCGATGTTCTGCACACAATAACCTACGACCTGCGTTGGTTATTCACACACTCACACATGTGTCCCTATCTTCTGTGGGTCTGTCAATGACGTCTCGTGACCCCCACAACTCTGGTCAACGTTCTCAACTCTGGGTGTATTCTACACCACAATAAATCTCCCGGTCCCGCGCGCGCTCACGGTCCGTTTCTCAATCACACAACTTTCGTTCCAACTCCGCAAGACATCACACAACAATATAACACCGCAATCTATCAACCATCACTCTTTTCATACTCACTCTACTACGAACTGCTACTTCCGCCGCACCGTCACTCTCCGTCAGTTTTCCACGACCTCCGACATCCGTCTCCCGCGGTCCTCTGGATCTGCGTCACTCGGGCTCTATGGGGCAACTTAGTCTCTTATCTTTGCTCTAGATCTCCCCTTACCATCAAAGGTAACCATCCTACTCTGCTACCAACTGATAACGCCGATTCTTATCTAATTATCTATAAGAACCTTCTGGCCGCCAAGATCTTTTTACCTGTTGAATAGTGTAAAGGAGAGAATCTCATCAGGTTAGATATCAACATTTCATTTTGTCTGAAAGGACCACTGACTCCAAATTCAAGTTTGAGAATTTATTATCGCCAAAAATAACTGAACGTGCAGGCACCTCAACACGAGGTTAAAGAAATAGATGGGCACTAATACAAATAATAATCTACGCAGGAGTCTCATCCGACTCAGGATAAGAAGAATAGAAAGTTCTAGGAGGACCAACCAGACTATGATTGCTCCTATTTCTAAGTTGCTCTTCATGGGCCTAAACAAGCTTAAAATCAATTGCTGTCCCTACACTAATGCTAAGTGACATCCCTGCATAACGATTTTCCCAGGCAAGAAAGAATAAAGGTGTCAGCTGTGAAGACTTCCTAAGAAGTGCAATCACCATATACCTAAGCTCAGCTCTGTCCTTCTCTCAGGTCTCCCCTACCGCTTCTCTGGCCTCCTCCCTCAGGGCACTATCCCTAATACAAAACCATACTACAAAGGTACACGCCTTGTTTACGCCCTCTTGGCCAGGTCTTCTTTCTTGTGCTTTTCCATTGAAACGGTGACTTCATCCTGGACGGTTTCGTTGACCTTGAGTCCCAGGCGCCTTCTCTGCTGAAAGTATCATCCCTAAATTCCATTGCACTCCCCGTACCATGCCTCCCATCTTTCTAACTTTTGAAAACAAAGAGTTAGTCTTTACTAACGAGACATGTGTCCTTGCACCTGCAACAAAAGATACGTTCAACAGAAACCTTCTACTGTGCTAATTAAATCTACCGTTTATGCCCAGAGAGCCTTTCCAAGAGAAACCCTTTTCGGCCTACATTATAAGCTAACATAAGAATATACCAGGCCTTCCTTAAGCATATATGTAGTCAGGCCCTTACATATAACTTTTAAACACACATCTTACTTTTCCCTATAAGCATATTCATTACGATTCTTTATGCAAACAATGAATTACATGTGCAACTTTAATATGGTGCACGTTTAAACTACTGCAATTACATTACATACACGAACTAATTCCTCTATGCATTATGTTCACACAATTCAAAAAGCATTACATTACATCATTATCCTAACACCATTATACTGACTGAGTTCACTTCGTCTCAGTGAACTATTCATTCTTTACTAAACATGCATGAGTATACAATGGATATAAACGAATATATGTCTGAATACATGTGGGTGCGGCCTATCAGTGATTATGATGCACCCCTACAATTCACAAATACATTTCGCTCTATCACATATACAACCAGGGGAGACGCTAGAATATTTCTCAATGCTTTTTTCTGAATCTACATATGAATGTAATCGTGCTTTTAGCATCCAAAGAAAACGAGGGGGAGAACAGAGAGAGGGTGATGTTAATGTTAGAAGAAAACCTAAACGCGATATATGCCCAAAAATCTAGTAAAGCCCCTGGCCTTGACAAGATTCCATCAGATATGTATTGCTCAGAACCAACAATATAGGGACGGTACATAAATAAATTACCTAACGCCATAGCTGCCGGAGCCCCAATTTCGAACTCTTAGAAGGGAGCAGAAATTATACCGATCCGATCTTAAAGAAGAGCACTAGAAATACTCCTTCTAACTATCGTCCCATAAACCTTATCAATAGCATTCAAAAGAATTATATTAAGCAAATCCTTACTAGGCTTTGGGAGTGAATATTTGAGAATAATGTGCTTACCTCTTTTCAAGCTATAAAGCAAATACTAGTTCATTAGACCGGGTCATACGCTTTCTGATCATAAAATGGAAAATAGTAGATATGAGTCATGGCAGCCTGTATGTCTCTTTTGTGGACCTGCAGGCCGTATTTGACTTAGTCCTGAGGGGGAAGCTATGGGAGGTATTAGATAAAATGGGGGTCCCAACCAATTCCTTGCATTTAATCATACAGATATTTATGGTCAGGTGGGCCTCAAATGGGGAAGCTAGAGAGAACATTCCAATCTGAAGAGGAATCTGCCATAGCTGTGCCCTGGCGCTTACCCTTTTTCTGCAGTTTATTAATGGTTGTAGCACATGTCTGATGGATTGTGAAAACGAGTCACAAAAATTGTCTGGCTCAAAGGTCCCAGGACTATTTTTTGCTGACGGTACTCTTCTCCTCTCTAAAACAGCAAAGGGTCCATGTGTCCTCTTGGAGATTGATAATCTTTTTGGAAGAGTAATGGGCTGGAACTAAATAGTGCCAAAACGAAATATATGGTGTTCAACTTTCAGAAAAGAGCGAAGGGCATTGTAACTCTTGAAGGCACAGTTTGGAAAGAGTAGACAAATTCAACTATCTAGGGGTGAAACAAACATTCCCATAATTGGAAAGCCCAAATTGAAACATGTTCTCTGACCCTGAAACTCCAAGCATCCATAATTATCAGGTTTGCTAATGGAGCCTCAACTTACCCCATATCCCCAGCTGTGCAGGTCTACAAATGCAAAAAGAACAATTGATGGACAGAATGCAGAACAATGTCATACATTCACCCCAGTACAGAGATCTGGGCCTAAATCCATGTTTTTTTTGCTCACAATGCCATTCCAGTTTGGACCCAGCCATATGCAAATCAGTCTTGACCCTGCACCCAATGGGAACAGTCCAGCCCGAAATGCCAGGGCAGGTCCTCCCTGGACTGGAAACAAGCATCCTAGGACCGGTTTTGGGATTTCACCCCTCATGCTGGGCTCAGATAGCATGGCACTGCACAAGGGACTGGATAGTCCTGATAATCAAAACAGCCACAAGATTATCTGACGCACTGCTTATTGAAATCCAAGCAACTGAAAACCATTTTAAAACCACCATATCTTCCTTCAAGAAGAAATTGGAAAAGACCAACAAGGAGATGTCTGACTATAAAGATTACTTGACCCAATCCAAGATCACTAAGTTCCAGAAGGATCTCAAAAGATTTGCCTACTCTAAGGTATACCCATACGCCGACGACAACTACGTCGCCCCGAACAAACAAGACACAACATCGGACACCTTGGGGGACGACACATCGGTATCAAGTGGATCCAGCACCGGAAGCATCCACAGGAACAGAGGCAGGGGCAAATCGCGTAGATGGCAACAACCATGGGACACATATCCCCAACAGGGCCCCAATCACTTCCCACCCGCATACAACCACCCACCTCAAAATCCCTTCTTTGGATGGCACCCACCCATTTTCCATCCAGGACCCCAGAACTACTATGCACAGAACCAAAGACCTCCTTTTTTAGGGAGAGGCCGGAGAGGAAGAGGAAGAAGAAGAGAGCAACAACAGCAGGTACATTGGGCAGAAGAAACGGACCCAGTGAGAGCACACACCAGGAGCAAATCCAAGGGACCTCAACCAGGACCAAGCGGGCAGAAGTAACAACGACTCCACATAAGGAACCTGACCTGGTATTCAACCTATCCTCTACCACATTGACGCCCACAGAGGAACAAGTCCTCAACAAGGGACTCACATTTGTCCCCACCGCTCGCCTTGACAAATTTCTGCCCCACCGTGAACTTGCCGAATTCTTCCGCAAGTTAAAACTAAAGGCCTTCTTCGAACACCAAGTACCCAAGGACCAGACCCCCAACGCCAAGGAGACTGGCTTAAGATTGAAGTCCACTTTTTGCCCACCTCCATTTACCCTGGCCACCTTTGAGCAGGCAGTCTATAATGAGATAGAGGAGACCACTGAGAATGACATCTTCCACAACTTGACCACCAAGGAATGGGAAGCCCTACACAACCTCCAACACAACGACAACATCATCATAAAATCCGCCAACAAGGGGGGAGGCATAGTGGTACAGGACAAGTCGGACTACACTAGAGAATGCAGACGCCTCCTCAATGATAACCGGAACTACAAACAACTTAGAGAGGATCCAACAGAGACACTAAGAAGCACCATCATTTCAGTAGTGGAAACAGCAGAAGCCAGGAACCATATCTCCAAGCAGGAAGCTGACTATCTGTGCCCTCGAAAAACCAGGATACTGTACTTTTACACAGTACCTAAAATTCATAAGGAGACGAGACCACCACCTGGATGCCCCATCGTCTCAGGAATTGGCTCCCTTCTGGAGCCACTGTCACGGTTTTGTGACTTCTACCTCAACCCACTAGTACAACAGTCCACCACGTACCTCAAAGATACCAAACACCTTCTCAACCTTATCAAAGGTGCACAATTTGACCCACATACACAACTCCTAGTGGGTCTAGACATAGAGAGCCTATATACTAGTCTCCCTCAGGATGAGACCCTGCAAGTAATCGAACATACACTAGAAGGAACAACATGGGAGTTTAATACTCCGAGAGAATTCATCTTACAGTGCGTCACGCTGGCCCTGAAGGAGAACTATTTTGAATTTGAGGGAGACTTCTTTCTACAGACCAACGGCACTTCGATGGGCAGCACGTTCGCCCCCAATGTGGCTGGTCTGTATGTGTACCAATTTGAGACCACACATATCCTACCGCCAGAAAACCCTTTTACGAATAACATCAAGTTCTGGTGTCATTACATTGACGACGTCCTCATGATCTGGACAGGGAAAGAGGATTCCCTAGCAACCTTTTTGACCTGGCTCAACAGCCGGGATCCGTACCTGAGATTTACCAGCACAGCGGATAACACCAAATTGGCATTTCTGGACCTCACAATAGAAGCCAAGGAGGGCACCCTGCAGACCACCAATTTTTACAAACCAACAGCGAGGAATTCGCTACTCAAATTTGACAGCTTCCATCTGAGTCCCCTGAAAGAGAATCTACCATATGGGCAATTCCTCAGGATTAGGAGAAATTGTAGCAGGATCGAGGACTTCAAAAGACAGTCCTCTGATCTGGCCACTAAACTCACCCAAAGAGGATACCCGGACAAGATCATACGCTTCCCCAACAAAAGAGCGAGGAACCAGAACAGGGAGGCCCTACTGGACAATGCACCCAGAGAGGACAACACCGTCCCCCTCACGTGCGTTACCACATACAACACGGCTTCCAACAGAGTAACTAAAATCATCCGCAAAAACTGCCGGATCCTTAATACAGGCAAACTAAAATGGGAACAACCTTAGTTTTCCTAAAAGAGAGTAGGCAGTCTGAAGGATCGACTTGTCTCCACGCGCCCAAGACCACCACCCACCACTCGGAACAACACGGTCCTCAATGCGTGGGGCCTGCCATGTGGAAATTGCTGTGCCTGCCACCTCACCATGACCACCAAATCACTAGCCCTGGAAGTAGGTAAAACTTGGTACCTTAGAAAACATACCAACTGCAACTCCACGCACGTCATCTACCTCATTGAATGCCCCTGTGGCCTTCGCTACATAGGCATGACCAGCCGAAAGATAAAGACCAGGATCGGAGAACATCGCAGCAACATAAGCTGCAAAAGGAACACCACAAGGTTGACTGATCATTCCATCCAGAAAGGACACACACCCAATGATATGAAATGGGTAGTAATAGAACAAATCGCAACCACAAGCGCTAACTATGAGGGGGTCCTGCTACAAAAAGAGCAACAGTGGGTTTACCGCCTGTCAACCCACAAAACTGGATTGAACGATAATATTCCCTGGAATGCGCTGAACAACGCCATATATCTCTGCGTTCCTGACCATTTACGAGTGACCTCCCGCTTAGCTGGGTGGGTCTTGACCTTTAAACCCTAACCTACTGAGTGTACCCAGTTCGGTGAACCTCTTATCACTTATATACCAACACATAGGTCCTGACGAAAGCCAGCAAACGGCGCAGTCTGGCTGAAACATGTAGACCTGACCTTATACTACTGGATATTAGAGACATAACTTAACCTCTACACATATCCACTCCTCTTTTATGCACTGCCAGAGGGCCCACCATGAAATACTGACCTTTATTCAAAGGGACCCTGTGGACAGTTTTTAACTCACTTTAGTAGCTTCACTGCACACTCACCACACTTAAAACCAGCTCCGCTGTAGATCAGGCGTCGCAGCACACCCGATGTGCACTCGGCACCTTGGGTGGGGCCCGATGATGAAGCATGCCACCAACTAGGTTGGTGGGTGAGGGTTTTCATACAAAACAAATGGTTTTTCCAAACATGAACATTTAGCTTCCTGAGTGTGAGCTAGTTCTTCTTGATATTTTTTGGGTTATATAAAGACCTGGCTGGGTAGGCTAGCCTTGAGTGAGTATTGGCTACACCCCACTTCATTCCCGGTAGGTGCACCGATAACTGTGAAAGCAAGATGGTGAAATATTGTTTCAAGTATTTGGCTCAGTGCTCTTCGATTGGGTAGTCTTTCTGATCACTTTCTATCAGTTAAGTGTGATTTTCAGTTCGAGCTATTTTGGGATTATATTAATCCACCGTCTACTAGAGCATTGTAAATTAGGGATTCTCCCACTTTCCACTTTTACCTGCACATGGTCTAAAGACAATAATCTAAGTGAGGTATGCCCATTGGGCTGCCAGTTTGTAGAGAATGAATAGTATCGGCTATTCTTTTGCAGATTTTACAGGAAATGACGTACTCGCTGGATTATTCCTCTCTGCTGGGAACTAGGAATCAGAGACCGACATCATGCACTGAGACTATGTAAGAGAAAAAAGAATCCGTGTTTTCGTTTATGTCTCAAAATTTCTGAAATCAATCTAGCACATTAGAGTAAATACAAAGGCAGAGGACGTTATAACCTGATTTTTAAATTTACTATAAAAGTTTGTTGTATTTTAGCTATTAACAAGTGAATTAATTTTGTGATTGCATTTTATTTACTTATGGCTTTGGTGGACCAGGATGTGCATTCTTTGCAACAAACACATTGGCAGGAATGTTTTTAGCACTAGCAAATAATAGCGAAATGACTATTCGTAGAATTAGTACAGGTTTGATTAAGATTCTTGTTAAATTACTGATTAGTATTTTAAATTAATCGAACAGAGGCTTTTTCCATCTACCACCTGGTGAGCATACAGGACCCCTTGCTGAGGTTTTTGTTGACTGGTGTGAGATCTGTTTATCTATTGTTTAATATTTCCCCTTTTTGTGTCTTTTGCGTTAAAGATGTTTTTCGATCTTTTATACTGGGAAACTGTAACCAGTATTTTTATGAATTGTTAACATCTAAATATTTTTGTAAAAAATGTTTTAATGTGCACTTTTATGGTTATGATTAACCGAAATAAAGTCTTTTGATTGATTGACTGATTTTTTTTTTATGATCTCATGTAGGTAAGGTCATTAGTTCCTCTTTGTTAGGTAGAGGCTCCATCCAGAATGTCCTTCATCTCTTGAATGCCATACTCATGAGATGATGATGATGGCTCATCCCTGCTCAATGTCCCCCACCCACACTTCCCAAGTCCTGCTCCATCAAGCGCTTGGAAAAGGGGGGTCTTTGTAATGTTTTTCACATACGTTTCTGAAGGGCTGATGCAGCTTGAAGTGCCTCTGACGTATGCCACCCTGAAGTAGAATCCTATTACTGCCCTATTAAAAGGATGCCGGCTCTACAAAGAAGTGCTGTAGGGGTGACATGATTTGTTTCAGAACTACTCTCCAACTAGCAATCCTATAAACTGTTTCTCATCATGACTTTATAGCCCGGCCCCTCTTAGCTACTCATGCTTCCCTACCACAATGCAGTGGCGGCTCCTCCACTAAGGCGGAGGAGCGCCGTCCACTGCTTTTTTTGCAGTGGAAAAAGGAAAAATAAAATGATAGTAACACTACGTTATTGCCATTTTATTTGTCCTTTGTCATGCACCTTTGCAGGGCGGGGCGGGGCTTGCCTGTCGTCATGGTCAGTAAGGGGAGGAATGGTGGGCACTTAAGTAAGCATGACGGTTTGGCCGGCCAAACAGATCTGCGCACTTTGCATGTACCCTACCAGGCTGCATTACGTAGCCTGGTGAGGAGCTGCACACGCTCCCCGTCCCCGTCTGAGCGCCGATCAACGGGGAGCCTGTGTGCCCAGGTGCTTCCTGCTTCAGAGGGCGATGCGAGGCGGCAGTCCGGCAGTCCAGCAGCATGGTAAGTCACAATTTTAAAAAAATGTAATCCCCCACCCCACCTGTGCTACTAGGTGGCAGACGCCACTGCCACAATGGTAATTTCTGAGTATATTTTTCTGGATTACTATCACAGTGATTGGACTTTGGGGCTCCGTTTGAAACCAATAGCTGTTAGGGCACAGGTGAAAGGGAAAATATGAAGGGAGAAGTAGGAGAAGGTGGGCAGGAGCGTAAGAAGGACAGTGCTCTAAGTACGATATATGGCCTGGCATGGCTGAGTCTTGGCAAATGTAAAAATGGACACTGAACCAAGTCCCTGTGGTGCATTGTAATTCTGTCCTTTTTCCTGTTGTAGGAATAATGCACCTGCCAGCCTGTCACAGACAGGAGCTGCAACACGTCATCTGCAGAAGACCCCTTTGTGACATGGAGATGAAGCGACATGGTGGATAGTGTTGCTAACCATTGGTTTCCAATTGCCTCTCCAACTGAATAACACATTTATTACCCCCTTTGTACACGTATCTCTCGAAGGGTAGCAACAGAAAGCAGTTAAGGTGCCGATTCCTCTAAAGACCACTTTGTCAAGAGTTCTATTTCGTAAGGCTAAGGAAAATGGTGCCATCAGTCCACCCCTACTGGACCCCATTATTAAGGTCTCTTAGAAGCTGGGTCGGAGGGAGAGTGAATGGTGGGTATCTTTAACATGCTTAATTGGTCAAAAGAAAATTAAGTACAGGGCCTAATTTTTTGGGAGCTTGCTGCTGATGCTGCCGAATGCCAAGGTTGCCAAACACCTAGTCTTGCTTTGTCTTCCACCGCATACTTCTTTCTTCCATCACCCTAAACTTTGTGTCTCTACATCTCACTCTTTAAGGTTGCTTTCTCCTCATTTCACTTTTTTCTATCATTCTCTCCATTCCTCTTTTTCCCTTTTCTGTTTTTCTCTCTTTTGTTGCAGGTCTAAGTCTGATGATGAAATATAAGTCCTGGTCCCTAAAAATGAGCGTCCATGCTCATTTGCAACAACTACATAAGCTAAGCACTGCCAGAAGTTTTGGAATGGAAAACCCTGAAAATTCTTCCCGTTCTCGGACCCTGGTCACTATGTCCTGGAGGTTTCAAGTCCGTGATGGCGGCAACCCCTCATGAAAGTGTTGGCGTGCAAACCAGTCTTCTCATACCCTTAACAAATGAGCACCAACAGCTCGGACTGGGAGTGGTGTAGTCTCTATACGGACTTTGGAGCTCCCCGATTGGACGTGTGTCTAATTCGAATGGTCTCAGTTTAGTAATAGAGGTTATGTTATGTTATGTTTATTTATATAGCGCACTAATCACTGAAGAGGGTATCCAGGCACTTGGGCAAGGTGTGTAGTTGTGTGGTTCCAAGGTGCTTATATGAAGAGCCAGATCTTCAGCTTGCGGAACTAAAGAAGGGAGGAGGAGGCTGTGATGTGTTAAGAGAGGTCGTTCCATGTCTTGGGTGTGATGTAGGAGAATGAGCGATCTCCAGTTTTACTTTTGCAGTTGCAGGGAGTGTGTGCAAGCGAAAGTGAGACAGAGCGTAGGTGTCTGGTCGGTTGGTGAAAGTGTATGCAGCTGTTCAGGTATTCTGGTTTTCTGTTATGTAGGGCTTTGTTTGTGTACGTGAGAAGTATGAATAGGCTCTGTTTGTGAATGGGGAGCCAGTGAAGCTTCTTGAGGTGCTGTGTGTTGTGGGTGTGGCGTGGGAGGTCAAGTATGAGTCTTGCAGCTGCATTCTGGACAGTCTGGAGTCTTTGTAGGAGTTGTTTGGAGATTCCTTCGTAGAGAGTGTTGCCGTAGTCCAGCCTGCAGGTGATGAGTGCTTGCATGGCGGCCTGTCTGGTGTTCTGAGGCAAACATTTGAAGATCTTTTGCACCATGCGTAGGATTTGGAAGTAGAAGGTGCATACTGCGTTGACTTGAGCCGTCATGTTGAGCTTGTCATCTAGGATGATCCTTGGATTTCTTGCGTGGTTTGTGGGTGTTGGTCCGAGCTCCGACTGCCACCAGGTGGAATCCAATTGGGAGGTCTTGTTGCCGAAGACCAGTACTTCTGTCATGCCGGAGCTGAGCTTTAGGCAGTTGGTTAGCATCCAGTCTGCTACTATGGTCACACAGTTGGTGAAGTTGGTTCTGATTCTAGTGATGTTTGTCTTGTCAGGGAAATGATGAGTTGGGTGTCATCAGCGTAGGACGTGACGGTGATGTCTTGTGATTGGATGATGTTGGCAAGCGGTGTCATGAATATGTTGAAAAGAGTGGGGCTGAGGGACGATCCCTGTGGGACACTGCATATCATTTCTTGGTCTCTAATGTGAAGGGTGGCAGCCTCACCCTTTTGGTTCTTCCCGTGAGGAAGGAACAAATCCATTCGACAGCGGATCCTTGTATGCCAATCTATTTTTTTTTTTTTTTTTAATTTAAGTCCTCATAAGCCTCTTTAGTGGAAAGAAAAAGCAATAAACGTTCTTCCACTTGCACATGCACATCTTGATGGGCACCTGAAAACCTGTGCTCTTGTGCTTTACAGCAATAATGGTAGGTACGAGTAGAGAGGGAGATAGAGATTTCTGATGGCCCTTAGAACCGAAATCCATCTACCCTCTTGTCCAACTGTCTGCTTTCTTCCTCTTCCTTTCCAACCGGCAGACAAAACCACAAGGACCTAAACCCGAAAACCTGATGAGGCTGATAAGGCGTAATCATAGGACCGCTGAAAAGCCTAAATATTATGATTTAGAGCATCACACCATTCAATAAAGGGAAGCCAAAAATTAACATCTCTAGAACTCATCCTATCCATAGTAGCTATATATTTAATTGAGACCAACAAATTATCCAAACTAGAGGAGAGGGGGGACACCCATAACTTGCAAATTTCCCTGCGCGCCAGCAGTGCAATGTAAAAAATAAGCCTTGCCTGACCTTTAGTAGGTTTTACTTCAGGCTCCAACTGACCGAAGATA
Source organism: Calotriton arnoldi (assembly GCA_963921515.1). Taxonomy (NCBI): domain Eukaryota; kingdom Metazoa; phylum Chordata; class Amphibia; order Caudata; family Salamandridae; genus Calotriton; species Calotriton arnoldi. Next base: position 1,668,141 of record CAWUFW010000919.1, on the reverse strand, counting down.
ACAATAATGTGAAAAAGTTTGCAACTCTATACATTCTACAAACATGTGGACGTCGTCTGCCTTCATGTTGCCGCACTTCGGCCAGGGGACTTCACCTCCTCTCCCGAACTTTGACAGCTTCAAAGGTGACCAATACGCTCTATGGATGGAAAAGAGATGATTTCTCCTCAGGTGTGCAGGCTTAACCAATTTAAAAAGCATAGCCATAGATACTTGCCAGTATTTTTCCAGCGATGATACCGGCAAGTATTTTCCCCACAGTTCCACAGGAAGCGTAAAATCTCCATCCTCGATTTCCACCAGTAGCCAGTAAATAGTCGCTAACTCCTTCTTTTGACTGGATTGCTGCATCAGCTCAAACTATAGGTCGTTTGGTACACCTATCTTCATTAGTGGGTCGTGAAACCAGCCCTGCATTTGAGCATATTTAAACCTAGATAGGCGAAAGTTTGTAAGCTGGCTACAAGTCTCCCAGGAGATAAGCTCACCGTCACTTATAATCTGGTCCCATTGTGTAAATCCCCCCTCTAACAGGGGTTTGGCAAGGATATCTTTTGTCCACTCAGGGGAGCCGGGACTGTCCCAGATGGGAGCTAAAAAACTATGGTATGGAATTTTCAAGGTTTTCCTCACTTTATACCAAGTCTCTGCAAGCCCCTCAGGATCTTCAGCCTGACCTTTTAAAAAAATTTGGGTCAGCATATTTGAAGAGAAACCCCGCATTGCCTCCCGACTCCAGATTCGCAATTTTGGTCCATAAACCTCCTGCCATAGAAGAATTTGGAGAGTTGAAGAGACACTTCCCATTTTTTAAAAGAAACGCCCATGAATAAAAGAGTAGATCTGGCAAGGCTAAGCCTCCTTTCTCAACCCTTCTCCGCAGCTTCTTCCAAGCTATTCTTGGTCCTTTACTCACCCATTTAAAAGAGCCTAGGTCTCCTTGTACCTTTTTGATCCAATCCGTATTGAACGGTAAGGGGATAGCATCAAAGAGGAAGGTCAGCTTTGGGAGAATTACCATTTTGATCAAATTACTTCTTCCGAAAAGAGATAGCTGGAGATGAGACCAAGTTTTCAAAAGTTTCATGATCTCCTTTCGGACTTTATCGAAATTTAGTTTCGCTATTTTGCTAATGTCGTGAGATATCATCACACCCAGATACCTTATCTCATCCTTTCCAGTTTCCCCCTCGATGTTCCAAGACATAATTTCAGAGTTATCGCCTTTAACCTCATAACCTGAAATCTTCACAAAGTCTGTCGTTAGAGCCATCAAACGAGGCCAAGTTATCAAAGTATTTGTAGTTAAAATCACGATATCATCCGCATAGAGCCCCAGTTTCTTTTCCCAGCCAGAGAAACTGAAAGGTGTAATTTCAGGGTCCTCTCTGATCTTTCTTGCCAATGGCTCTATGTAGAGGTTGAAAAGCAAAGGCGACAGGGGACAACCCTGCCTAGTTCCTCTGGATATTATTACAGGTTGAGACAAGGAGCCATTAACTAGAATCCTGGCTTCTGGGGCTTGGTAAAGACCAGTAAGAGCATTACAAAAATTTGTACCTAGGTTCAGGGAGGAAGCGACTTTTTCAGGTAGACCCAGTTCACGCGGTCAAAGGCCTTGGTAGCATCCAAAGCCACCAAGGCAAAAGGAAGATTATACGTGGATGCTAGATCTATTGTGCCGACCAATGTAAAGGTCAGGTCTTTCAAAAATCTTCCCCGGTAAAACCTTTTTGGTCGTCATTTATTAGCTCATCCATCATCCCATTTAACCTATCCGCCAAGATCTTAGTGTAAATCTTGTAATCGCTATTTAGCAAGGAAATAGGGCGATATGAGTCACATTTTCTGGGGCATTTTCCAGGCTTCAAAATTAGCGATATTGTGGCTTCCTTCCAGGAGGCTGGCAGGTCCAAGTGTTTGATGAATAGCTCATTAAAAGATTGACTAAAATAGGAGCTAAAGTACCAGCCAAAACTTTGTAGACCTCTTGAGGAATGCCATCTGGCCCTGGGGCCTTCCCCTTTTTAACTGAGCAATTATATTTCCCACTTCCAGGACGTCTATTTCTCTATTTAGAAGATCTGCTTTTTCTGTTGTCAACGGGTTTCCCATGCCCTGTCCTACCCATCTATTAAGAATGTTTTCAGATGGCGTAAGATCTTCTCGATAGACTTTGCTGAAATGGCTTTGAAATACTTGCTCAATTCCTCTACTATCACCTACTCGGCTGCCCGTTTGATCGCATATAATTTCCTCAACTCTATTTCTTAGTTGTTCTTTCTTTGCCTTCCATGCCAGAAGTTTGCCACATCCTTCGCTATATTCAAAGTGAGCCATCTGACTGGCCTCCCATCTCTTTCTCATCCGCTCTTGCAATATGGTGGATAAACTCGCCTTCACCTGTGACAGTTCTTGGAACCAACTCATCCTAGCCTCATCATCTATATTTGGATCGATTAGTTTTTCTTCCAAGCAGCGAATCTTCTCCTGTACTGCCACTTCTTTGTAATAGCTCCTCCTCTTCTCTGCCGCTAGTGCCCCAAGTCTGCCCCTTAAGAACGCTTTATAGGCATCCCATGTGACCCCGGGGGCTGCGGTTCCCCAATTGAGTTCAAAAAATTCTTTTGTTTCTATTTTAAGGGCTTGTACCACTTCCTCTTCCAACAAAATTGTACGGTCGAGGGTCCATCTGGACTGAGTACCAACCTTACTGACCTCCAATGTAAGCATCACCGCTGAGTGGTCTGACAGGTGGACTCCCACATGTTCAACCTGCTGTATTTCATCCTTCAACTTACAATCTACTAAAAGGTAATCGATCCTGGACTGATGCCTGTACTTCTTATTAAAGAAAGTAAAGCCTTTTTGTTCACCTACTTTCTGTCTCCATATATCCAACAGACCCAGTTGTTCCATCATTTGCTTAATTAAACTAAGCATATTAGGGTTAGTCTGAGCTCTACTATGTATGGATCTATCCAATACGTGATTCAGCACAACATTAAAATCTCCAGCCAAAATAATTGGATCTGAAGAATTTAAAAGTTTGGCCAACAGGTCTTGCAAAGGGCCGACTTCATCGTGATTTGGCCCATAGTAGCCCGCTAACGTGAAGGGCCGAGCCAAGATCTTTACTTTGGCTACTACCCATCTACCTGCTTTATCGGATGTATAGGAGTCCAAGCTTACTTGTAGTCCTCGCTTGATTAAAATTACCACCCCTTTTGTCACTGCTGCTTGAGCTGTACATGCAAAGTGCGCTACCCATTCGTAGCTCGAAAGAGCTCTACTGCCTCCTTCTCAGTTAAATGAGTTTCCTGAGCTATAATAATATGGGCTGAAGAATCTTTCAAATACTGAAGTATTTTCGCCCTCCTACCTCTGACCCGTAAGCCGTTTAAATTCCAGGACAGGATATTTATGATCCCTCCCTTCTTACTACCCATCATCTCTTACTGCTAAAACATTTGTTTCTGAAAACATTAAAAGAGACTCTAGAGGAAACATTTTTTGATTTTTTCCCACTGCACCCCACCCTGTGCACCCTCCCCCATAGAGAACCCCCTCCCAACTTTTCCAAGGCCAAAAGGCCATATGGAGTTCCCCTCAGAGCGCATTACCATCTAGTGTAAGAAAAAAAAAAAATTACCATCCCAGTGAACATTTTTTTTTTCTTTTTATTTCTGAACTGAAAATAAAAAGGGAAAAAGGAGAGTTTTCTTTTTTAAAGGAGAGAAAACTTTGTATGATTCACCTCGCTTTGACTTAAACGGGTTTCCTCACAAATATGTTTTTTTTTTCATTTTAATTATTATTATATTTTGTCTGCATATTTTTTTTTCTCTCTTTCTTTCCCCTCTCTACACTTCCTCTATCCCCCCCCGTTTCTTTTCCCATAATCTAATCATTTTATCATACTTCACTATTACTGCTCTTTAGCTTTACCTAACTAAGCCAAGTAGCAGGGTTGAAAAGGCATTGAAAAAAAAAGGATTATTTTCTATTAGCTTGAAAATCTTTTAAGAACTCGTCTACCTTCTCACCAGAATGAAAGATAAGCATTTTATTATCAATCATCACCTTCAGATACGCAGGGAATCTCAACTGGACTACTGCTCCCAAACTTTTCACTTGGTCCATCCTTTTTCCTAACTCCCATTGCCTGTTTGAAGTGGCAGCTGAAACGTCTGATCTAAAATCAGATCTAAAATCGTATTTTACCCCATCCACTTCTACGGATTTCAGGCTCAAAGCTTTTGAGAGTATCTTCTCCTTTAAAGAGAAGGTTAAAAAATTAAGCAGGATTTTTCTAGGCTTTGTCCTATTGTGTTTAGCCTAAACAGGTCTCTATGTACACGCTGAATGTCCTTACTTATTTCCTCTTCAGATTCCTCTAATTGTAGCTCTTTTTTATCAGGCGTACTATGAAGGCTTTGATATCTTCTCCCTCCTTTCCTTCAGGAACTTTCAAGATTTTTATGTTGTTTCTCCTCTGGAAATTTTCCAACCTTTCCACTCTCTCTAAGTACTCAGACTCTGATAACTTTAACTTTGTAATCTCGGCTGAGTTTATGCTGACCTTCTCCCTGAGCTCCTTTACTTCCCCCTCCAACAGGACTGTTCTACTACTAAGGTCATCCATCTTTCTCTCCAAGGTATCACAGGCTTGTCTTATCTCCCTCTGAATCCCTTCCGAAGTCTCAAATCTTGATCTAATCTCTACTGTCAGGGCTTTTAACAGACCACTCAGCGGTAGATCCTCACTCCCCGAGGCCCCTGAGAAGACCAGACCTTCGAATTGACCCGGGGCTACTGAAACTGCTCCCTGCTGTAACCCTCCCTGTGTAGGTGGGTTACTCATACTCTCTTCGGCAGGAAGCCCGGCCAGTATTTGGTACCTATTAGAAGAAGTGTTGTTACTCCAATCTATAGCATCAATTGATTTTTCGGGGGATATCGCTCTCTCTATGATCTTTTCTTTATCTACCTCTTTTCCCCCTCCATCCTACTCTCTGCTAAAATAACAGTTTGGGGCACAGCCTTAAAATATGCCTTAAGGGAGGGGTAACCTTGATCTCCTGGGCAGCCTTCCGCTTCTGAACTACAAGCTTTCTCCCCTTAGTCTTGCTTATCGTTGCCTTATCCTCCACCTCCCCTTCTCCCCCAGGACTTACTACCACCTTTCGTTCCCCTCCCTTGCCTCCTTTAACACCTTTGTCTCCTTTTATTTTTCTAAGAGCATATCGAGGGTGGGGGCGGGGACGGTGCTCCTTACCGCTAGGCTGGGGGAAGACCCGATAGGACTGAAGATCAAAGCCGTTTTCCCCGAAGGAAACCCGGGAAGCCCGGGAATCCGGTCCTCGCCTAAATCTCCTTTGTTGAGATCCGACGGCTCCTCCAAACACCCGCCTAGAGCGCAGCTTCTCTCGGGCAGACCTTCCAGCCCGCTGGCTCCGCGACCTCCTTTCCCCCGGAAGGGGATTCTAGCTGCCAAACCTCTCCCTCTACGGAGCTCCAGGGCGGCCCTCCCCCACGGTCGTCCCGTCGCAACCTCCACGCTGGCGCTGATCCAGCGGGTTACTAGCAACAAGCATTCATACACAAATACTCACTTGGGCCCATACATTCATACTACTCTAGCAATTTCCGCTGGTGGGTCAGTTGTACTCTTTATCAAAATCCCTGCTACCAATTACCTTTCTGATTGAAGAGTAATGACTTACCAATGGACCCCCTGCTAAATTGGGAAGTTTAAAATGAGTGACATTCCATACAATTCATAATTTCGGAAATAATCACTGAGTCAAGAAGTTTTAAAATATTTATCTAAAGATTTAGCAGAGTAAAATACAAAACCACATGATACTTAAATCGTATATCAAGGATGAAGCATAATAATCAATTATCGATCAATGACGGTCCCTTAGGAAAGGAGAAGATAGAGACAGCAGCGCAACTAAGGTTTGCATTTATATTTACCTAAAAGTGCGAGAACCAAACCCCTTGGCCAAGGAGTTGGAAAGATAGGACCTTGGAAGGATGAAGAGCAAAGACCTCCTCCCGGATCAGGACAGGACTGATGACCTCTCTATCAACGACGCCTGCGTCGTTCCCCTCTCTGGTACTTCACTTCTCCTCGAATTCTCCAGTGACTTCCTTCTAATGGACTCCGCCGCCCCCTCCTCAGGACCTCTCTGGACAGCGGTTCAGTCTGCAATCGATCAGCTCGTCGAGCACGAGGTCTGTGCTAGCATCTCTCCTCGAACACGAATTTCCCTCGAACTAACTTAATTAGCTAATACTATATCTATTATACCCTTCTACGCCCATGTACCTCCCCTTAATGTTGCAAAAATATGGGCCCACTATTTCTGATTGGACAGGGACAGGGAGTTGATCCTCACACCATATTGATTTTATTCAATTTCTTTAAGCCCTTTGTCTTTAGAATACCGCCCCTCACTTTTAATACATTTGCTTTATTTCCCACCCGTCTCATGACAAAGTTTATACATTTTCCATGTACATTGTTGCATATTAGTTGGGACATTCATCAATACTGCAATATTGGCCATCAGGTCACGGCCCTGGACGACGTCCAGGTTGACTTCATCCTTCCTCTCTCTGGGCATCCATGCAGGACGCATGCGCAGAACAATGCCGCTCGAATTTCAGTTCACCAAACCCCAGGCCCAATTTACGAACTAATAAAGTCAAAGAAGAAAATATTAAAATCATAGATAAATTGTTTCACTGTATTCCCACTCTTTCTACTCTATTCCCATTTACTTATAAACTCTATCCCGCATTAGTAGCGTTAGAATACAACAGTTTAAGTGCAACATGAGAGCAAGCTGTAGCACATGAAAACATGAAGCAACCATTTTGATGCACACTGCGCAGAAGCAAGAGTTTCCCACCAAGCAAAGAAAGACGTCACACCACGTGATATGGTTGAGACATGCGCAGTAGAGTTCCCACGCAAAGCGGCCATTTTAGAATAGACAAGCGTTATTTGTTAGTTTAAAACACATAAGCAAGCTTCCTTGCTACTTATATTTGTGTGTGCAGTTGTTAGTATGAACAATACAAGTTTAATACATTAATACTTATGAGAAGATTGCATCCGAGCAAGTCTCATTTGTGAGTCCTTGCTCCATCAATCCCCTCTCTGATGGCGTTTCTGAGCCATCAATTACTACCCACAACCAGATGCCAACTTTTAGCATAATATGGTTTCACTTTCATTTTCACACTTTCTATTTTTCACATCTCCTTTCAGTTTCTTGTATAATTCGCTTCTTAAATCTTCAAGTTCAATTTCGTCAAACTTTCGCTTCTTTCCTTTTCCTGTCACATTGTACGATCCATTCCTTCTACAACATTTGCACCATATTATTATTGAAAGTACTATTATTGCTATCCCTGCTAAGGTTACTAATATTTGACCTATAAGTCCTTTCCCTATATTAGTAAACCAGGTACCAATTGACCTAATACTATTGGTCAATCTTTCCCATACATTATCAACTTCCAGTGGTTTTAATTCCTTCTCAAGTTTAATTATATTCTGTATATACGTTCCAATTTCTGCACTTTTATCAGGTATGTAAGTGCAACAGTGTTTCGTCTTCAATAATTTACAGACTCCGCCCTCTTTTGCCAATATAATATCAAGAGCAAGTCGATTTTGCATAACCATAGATCTAATCGCAACCATTTCCGCATTAATCATTTGAAATCCTCCAGCAGTGTCAGTTGATAAACGATCAACCACTGTAGATAATTTACATATTTTCCTTGAGTTCAGAATTACTCCCACTGAAGGTATCAATGCACCAAATATATCACCTACAATTTCTGAAAAACTAGCTCTTTTTCTACGTGTTAATTCACTAGTATTTTCATTGCTGCCAGTGTTTCTTTTTACGTGGTATATTTTTGGAAATACTATTCCAAAATAACAACTTCCATACCACCGTGCAGGAAGCCTAAAGTAAGCCTTATTCCCGCACACATAATAGATTCCAGGAAAAACTGAATCTGTTCCTCCTTTGAGTCCCCAACCTCCCAGAATTAAGAAATTGTGTTCACATTCACTGGTACCGATGAAAACATTGTTAAACTCTGTTTTTAACCTATGTAGACAAATTTTCCCTGTCTTTACAAAATCTAGAGCCATAGCAGCTTGAGCCTTGCCAGGTGTGTAACTACCTTCTTTCTCAGCCCAAGGTGGCAAATGAGCCTTATGCTCAACAGCTTTCTTTTGGAAATCTTGTCTTCTACTTTCTACTAAATTCAAAAATATCTTTTCTTCTTCATGTAAAGAACATGTTAAATTGCGTCTATGTGCATGTGTTATGTCTATTGATTTCATTGTTAAGAAAAATTCTCCCATAAACTGTGCATCTTTGCTACTAAGCACTGGATTCATATTCTGTCGAATCGGAACCTCAGAAAATATCACATCTATATTTGAATAATAATACTGAAGTCGCCCTGTTCTATAAAATAAACTAGTCAGTACACTACATGATATGCCATAGGTTAATGGCAAGTGATGATACGTTAACCCTTCTGCTACTGATTCAGGTAGTTTCATACAGACATAACAATTACTAACTTCCATGGTATCTACATGCTGAAACAATAACTTTGTAAAAACATTAAGACTAGTGTCGTTATCTGTTACTTCGTGATGAAATTCTGGTTAGTCTTCTGCCTTTAGTTCTACTCTATTTCTTTTCAAGTTATCTGTCCTTTCCTTTGTTTCGTTGTTAATCTTTTTATCTATTATCATAAGGTAAGGAATTGCTACGATCACTAATAACCATACTATAAGCATCACTACCAGATTGCATATGCATATAGCACATCTTTTACAACCTTTCTGCTTTGGTCTCCCAGTAACTCTTTCGTCAGGCATTTTTGACAAGGAAGATTGCTCTTCTTATCGTTTTCTTCAATTCTTTTTACGTTCTCAAGGTGGTTTTATTTCTTTTTCATAAGTTAGTTCCGCACTTGTTCCTTTGTCACCACTTTCACTTGATTCTGAGCTTTCGCAATCTTCAAGGATGATATAAGTCCAATCAGGACCTTTAAATTTGTTATTCACAAGATTCAGTCTTTTGCTTCTCCGTTTTCCACCTTTACTTTCTTGTCCCATTTGGCTTGTTACTTCGTTCACTTGATCTGGATCTTCACTTCTGGTTGTTATGTGGTATTTTACTCTTTTAATGACACTAGGCCAATGATCACCTTTTCTTGTTTTCTTTGTTTGCACTGTCTCTTTATTTCCTTCTTCAGAAATTCTTTTATTTTCAGGTTGTGTTACAATTTGATGTTCTTCTTCAATTTCTGTTTCTTCTTCTATTTGTTCCTTTTCCGGTCTGATTTGTTTTTCTTCAGCTGCTCCACTGTGAGTCTCTAGTAACTGGTCTTGTTCTTGATTTACGTTTTCCTGCTCGACATTCTCAAGATCTTCCTCTTCTGTGTACTTTTCTTGATCTAACTGGTTCTGATCAGGGCTTATTGCACTTTGTACTTCTGCAGCCTGACCGCGTTCTTCTAAACCTGTCTGTCCCTGCTCAAAATCTGTTTGTTCTTCTTTAATTTGAGCCCAGTTTGCTCTCCCTATCTATTCCTGCTCAGGTTCTCTTATTATCTCCTCTTCTTCTTCCTGAGCTGCTTCTTCTTCACCTATCTGATCTTCTTCAATTTCTTCTGAATTTACTTGACTTCTTGTTCTGTGGTAGATTTCAGGTATTTCCACCACTGGTATCCAGTCCTGACTTGTGCTCGGTTGTTCTTCGTCAGCTTCCTTTGAATCTCGTACCTGAGATTCTTCAGCTGGGCAACCTTCAGCTTCCTCAGTTATTGATGCTGTCTGAGGACCTTCTTCTTCAGGGTCTTGTACTCTTTTGGTGTGGCTTACATGAATCCAATTAGGAAATCCTGCACACTTCACTGCTGTGTTTGTGACCAATATGACCTGACAAGGTTCGCCCCACCTAGGTGATAGACACGTTTCTCTGGTGTGATTCTTCACTACCACCCAGTCTCCGGGACTCAGATCATGTTCTTGTTCAGGCTGCCTGGAAACTGCGTCTTCTCCAACCTGATGAGAGACAGAACGCACTAGGTCAGCCAGTCCTTTGCAATAATCCAGAACCATATCATCAGATATATTCAGCAGTTTATTCGTGGGAACATGTGCTTGTCTCATTGCTCTTCCCATTATTATCTCGTGCGGACTCAATCCGGTGTTTCTATCAGGAATGCTTCTGAGTCCCATTAAAACAAGAGGCAATGCATCTGGCCAATCTAATGATGTTGATGCACACATTTTTCCCAGTCTGGATTTTATCGTGCCATTCATTTGTTCAACCACTCCAGAAGCCTCTGGATGATATGCACAGTGCAATTTTTGCTCACTTTGGAATGCATAACAGATTATCTTAATCACTTCACTGTTGAAATGCTTTCCTCTATCTGATTCCAAAGTTACTGGAAAACCAAATCTCGGAATGAGTTCGCGTAGCAACAACTTTGCGACTGTAATACTGTCATTCCTTCTGGTAGGGTATGCCTCCACCCACTTTGAAAACAGACACACTATGACTAGTACATATTTCAGCCCTCTACATGGTGGTAACTGAATGAAATCAAGTTGCAATCTCATAAATGGACCCTCTGCCTTTCCAATTTTTCCAAACCCAATTACTGTTTTTCTTCCTGGATTATGCATTTGGCAAGTTAAACATCTCTGACAAAGACTCTCTGCTACTGCCCTAAACCTTGGATTGTACCAATTTTGTCTAAAGAGCCTAATCATTGCATCTCTCCCTACGTGTGTGTCTCCATGATACATCCTAGCCATTTGTGAAAGCAGACAGTCAGGCATGACTGGTCTGCCATCGGCACAAATCCATACATCATCGTCTGCCTTTTGAGAACATCCCGTTTTAATCCATGTACTCCTTTCACTCTCATCAGCATCCTCTTGCAATCGTTTTACATCATTCCATGTTTCCGGAGGTGCATACAGCATAAGTTGGCAGCTTATTCCCATTCTCTCCACCCTTTTATTTACTGACAATCTGTTTTTGGCACAATGTTGAGCCACCAGATCTGCGTATATGTTGCCGACTACCACCCAGTCATCTCCTGACTGGTGTGCGGCACATTTCACCACAGTCTTTTGGTGATTGTATTGCTTTCAATAGTTCTTTTACGAACTGTCCATTTTTAATGGGGGATCCTGAAGAAGTCATGAAATCCCTCTGCATCCATAGTTGGCCAAAATCATGCACAACCCCGTAACCATATTGGCTATCTGTAAATATAGTTACTTTTTGATTCCTCCCAATTTTGCAAGCCTTTATCAATGCAATCAATTCAGCTATTTGTGCAGATTTTACTCCTGGTAAATAGGATGCTTCGACTATTCCAGTTAGTTCACACACTGCATATGCTGCCGTTAGTTTTCCATCTTCATGCCTTTGGCATGAACCATCAACAAACAGCTCCCTGTCTGGCTTCCTAAGGGGTAGTTCCTGAATATCAGGATGTGGTTTCGTGCACAACTCTGTGATTTGTAAACAATCATGCTCTTCTTCGTCATCTTTAACTTCTTCATGATATGGGTCTGGTAGTAAGGTAGCTGGATTTACTATTGTGCACCTTACAATGGTCACATTTTCAGCCCCTAGTATTATTCTTTCATATTTAGTCAGCCGACTAGGAGTAAGATGCTGAGTTCGGGTTCTTGTCAACAAAATCACAACTGCATGTGGAACGAACACTTTTACAGGGTGTCCCATTACAATTGATTCACTTTGTTCAATTCTCAAACAGGTAGCCGCCACTGCTTTTAAGCAGCCTGGCAATGCGGCTGCCACTGGGTCCAATGTAGCAGAAAAATATGATATAGGACGTATGTCTAAACCATGTCTCTGCGTTAAGACTGAAAGTGCACAATTTTCTCTTTCATGGCAGAATAATGCAAATTTTCTCTTATAATCAGGCATTCCTAGGGCAGGTGCTGCACATAACGCATTTCTTAATTTTACAAAAGCTCCTGCGCTCTCGTCATCCCACTCAACTGGGTCTTTTGCCTTCTTTTTCGTCATTTGAATTAATGGCTTTGCTAACAGGGAAAATCCTAGTATCCATTGTCGACAATACCCTACTATTCCAAGAAACATTCTCACTTCTCTTTGAGAGACAGGCATTTGCATTTTCTTTATTAATTTTATTCTTTCAGCTGTTATTCTCCTTTTGCCCCTCTCAATCTGGTGTCCTAGATACTTAACTGCTGTTGTACAGAACTGCAATTTTTCAGGTGAAACTTTATGCCCTTCTTCAGCTAGATGATTTAATAAGGCAATGGAGTCAACAACACAGTCCTCTCTGGTGTTAGATGCCACCAATAAATCATCTATGTATTGTACTAGAACTGAGCTTCCTGGCATCACTAGTTTCTCTAGACACTTTTTCAATATTTGATTAAAGATGGAAGGACTTTCCGTGTACCCCTGAGGAACACGATTCCATACATAGACCTTGTTCTCAAATTTAAATGAAAACAGATACTCGCTATCTGGATGCAAGGGTATCGAAAAGAATGCTTGGCATAAATCAATTACTGTAAACCATCCTGCACTCCAAGGAATCTGGTATAAAATTACTGCAGGATTTGGTACTATAGGACAACAGGGTTCCACAATCTTGTTTATTTTACGCAAATCCTGAACAATCCTATACTTTCCACTAGGTTTCTTCAGACCCATGATGGGTGAGTTACAAGGGCTACTCATTACCTCTTTTAGTATTCCTTGTCTTACCATTCTGTTAATTTCTTCAATGACTCCTGCTTTTACCGTTGCACTCATTTTATATTGTCGGGTGTTTGGGAAAATCGCACCTTATTTTACAGTAATCTTAACTGGGTCTATTTTGGCCATAAGTCCTACTTCCTTTCCCGTGAAATCCCATACCATGGAATTCACTGTTGTTTTCAGTTCTTCTGGTAACTCGTCTTTTGTTATCAAAGAAAACATCTCATCTACTTCTGTACCTTGCTTTGCAATCATAAATTTATATACATGGTCTTCATCTGGGGTCTGAACTGCCACACCATCCGGCGTGCAGAAAATTGTGCAATTCATCTTGCATAACAAATCCCGGCCCAATAAATTTACTGGACTGGAATCACACACTACAAATTGATGCATTTCTCTAAAGTTTCCGATTTTTACTTCCATTGGTTCGGTAAGAGGTGTTCTAATCTTCTGATTAGCCACCCCCACGACTTGGATAGCTTCTCCAGAGAGAGGAAGGTCTGGGATGTCTGCTGTTCTCACAGTAGACCTGGTAGCACCAGTGTCCAAAAGGAAAGTAATATCATTACCTTTCACATTCCCTTCAACATATGGACCTGACTGATCTACCGGTAAGGATGCACCAAGTACGCACTCCTTCTTCCCCTCTCCTAGGCACCGTCATTGGCTATAGGTACAAAAGTCGTCCTGCAAAAGAAATTGTGATGTTACATAATCATTCTTACCACTTCCTCCTTGATATCCGACGTCTGTACCGTGCTTTGCTCTGCTTACATTACCCTGTATGGGTGCAGGTGGTTACTGACTCTGAGGATTTACACCCTGCTGTGAGTCATTCTGCGTCTGTGGATTTAAATTTTGATTTGGGCCATTATTATTCCGAATCTTTTTACATTCATCCTTCCAATGCCCCAATTTTCCGCACCCGTGACAAGGAAACTTCTTTTTAGCCTCTTCTCTGCTCATTCGTCCTCTCACTTTCCCTCCATTCCCAGTGTCACCATTCATTCCAGAATCTTTTCCCTGATTATCATTTGGATTATCCAAATTAATTCCCTGTTTCTCAGCCATCTTTACTTGAGCCCACATCACTTTCTCTTGCAGTTTCTTGTGCCTATCTTCAATATCATCTCCACAATATTTTGCATATTTCAAAATCTCATCAATCGGTTTCCCCTGCCAACACAACATGTGCTGCTTAATCATCTGACAAATCTCTGGTTTTAATCCATAAACAAATCTGTAAACAAACTGACTCATGTTTTTATCTCCAATGTCCTCAAATCCACTATACTGCTTAAATACCTGCAATAAACGCTCATAGTAGGCGTGTACTGATTCACTGGCTTCTTGGGTAGTTCTGTCTATTTTCACCCAGTCTGTTTCTTTTGGCGGTATTTTCCCTTTTAGGTAAATTATCACCTGCTGATACTTTTTCATTACGTCATTTGACGGGGCACCTGTCTTTGGATCTCTAGGATACTCTTCACTGGGCCAATCAACTGTGATTTTGCAATCAGTCCACAAATCGGCAGGTACCACTATGTCGAACAAACCATCCAAGTCTTTCAACAATACCTTTGACACCTTCACAAACCTCTCAACCTGCTTGTACCATTCAATTGGCTTTTCCCTCAACTTTGGAAAATCATTCGTAAATGACAAAATATCCTGCCTGCTCCATGGGACATGTACATATCCCCCTCCTGGAACTTCTCGCATCGGGTACATTTGATCTCCTTTCCCTGTTTCCTTCATCAAATATTCAGAAGTTGTTCTACTGTATCGTGCCTCTTCCTTTTTCCTTGTCCATCTAACTTTCCACTTATCTAGCTCTCCCCATTTCTGTAAAACTGTCATTAATTCTTTTACTTGTAATTTTCTTCCAGAGGCATTCAAATTTTCCAAATCCTCGTCTGTAAAATCTGCTCTGTAGGGTTTTTGCAACACCTTTGATTTCCCTATTTCAATTCCCATCTGTTGAGCTAAATCTGATAATTTCTCATGAAATATTTTTACTTTTCTTGTGATGCTTCTGCATACGAACAATAGTTCTTCTTCATCGTACGTATTTAGGCGATCTACCCCTACATTTCCTGCTATCATTTCTTCTAACTCAACTTTTAATTTATAGATATCCATGATCTTTGGGGGTGTACTCTGTTTGTCTGATCCTTGTGCCCACCTTTCTAAGTCTTCCGGTGTAACTACTGTGGCACTTTTTGTTCCTGATTAAGTTATTATGTTTACATCTTTGGAGCAACCAGGTGTGACTCTTCTGTGAGTACTATTTACAGAATCTCGAATGGGCAAGTCCATTAATGAAATCATAGACTCACAATCGCTAAAGTGATCCTCAACCATTACTACTGCTTCAGGTTTGGAAACATTCACAGGTGTAGGCATAACTAGAGGTTTGGGATAAGTTACTTTTTCACCATATAAGGGAACCACTGGACCAATCGTTACAGGTATGGTCAATGAATCAGGATGAATACTCAATTGTGTTACTTTCTGAATTAATTCTGCTCTGTTTTTATCTATCGCTTCCTTTTCTTTATCGTGAAGTACTCTACTAACTGGTGAATCATGCAATACTTGTGGTACCAAAGGTGTTCTTAACTAGGCCTGGGCGGAAAACTACGCTACGCTCGCGTAGTTTGCGCAACTATGCGCTACGCGAATTGCACGTAGCACAGTGCAAAAACGCGTAGCGGGCATTTTTTGCTTGCTCGCGGTCCTCAACGTCAAGTTGGCGACTGCGAGCGAGCAAAATGACATCCCGGCGAGACTTTTTCCTTGTTCGCGATCAGCAACATCAAGTTGCCAATCGCGAGCGTGGAAAATAAACCTCCCGGCGAGATTCTCAACGCGGGGAGGTCAGGTTTCTCATTGCGAGTGGTCGCGTATGCTCGCGACCTCTCGCGATGAGAAACTACCAGTCCGCGTTGAGAATACTGCCGCTCGAGTAGATCTACTCGAGCCGCAGAAAACGACCGCTTGCACTGTGCAAGATGCCGTTTGCAATAATTGCACAGTGCGGACAAGCATCCGGCACTGTGCAATCATTGCGAACAGCATTTCCTACCGCACTACGCAGTTCGCGTAGTGCTACGCGTAGCTCGCGTAGTGCGAAGTGCACTTCGCGTAGCTACGCGTAGCGCTACTACGCGAACTACGCCCAGGGTTATTCTTAACAAGGGTGCACTTGGGGTGCATCCACTTGTCCCTTCCTGATATGGTGGTGGATTCTTTAATATATCTTCCATAAATTCATCTTCGGAATCTCCAAATCTAGTTAAATGTTTCGTCTTTTCTGTGCATTTACTCCCTAATGATTCTTCTGCCATTAATATCGGATACAGACCCTCTGTAAGCATTGCTCTTCTCCACTTTTTCATCTGACTGTCCCTTGACTCGTTTTGGTATCTGGGGAAAAATCCCCGATAACTCCTATTACTTCTGGATCGATCACGTTCGAATGCCTCGGTTTCCCATTCCTCTAAGGCTTCGTATTGAGTTAATCTAGGTCTGGGTTCGAAGTCATTCATTCTTAATCTCACATTTTGAAGAATCCTCCCATTGAAAGTACCATTCTCGGGAAAAGCTAATATTCCATCATTTTTGGTATATTCCATCCAATTTTCTATCCATACACAAGTATGATAACCTCTCTCCATCATCATGAATGAAGCGGGCGTTTTAGCCGGTGGAATGATAATTCCTTCCCTAGTTTTGACTGGTTTATCCTTTTTTAAATAATTCTTAATCTTTTGTAGAAATGACATTTTCCTCTTCTCTCCGTACATTCTGGGTAAATCTCGATGTATAAAATTATATTCTGTAAAGCCTAGGAATCTCCTATCCGGACGAATTCCTATTAAAGTCGGATCATATTTAAACATACAATCTTCACTGTCCACTAGGATTTCAGCTTCTATGGTAACTACCAATCAGATTCCAGCTAACTTTTGTCTCTGAACCAATCCTAGCGCGGCCTTTCAGTGACGTCTTTTCTGACGACCCCTCCTTTACAATCTGCGCTTCTCTGTCCTTCGCTGTTTCAACCAATCCCAGCGCGACACTTGTGACGTCAGTATTGCTCCTGACTACCGACCCCTCCTTTACAAGAGTCCTTCTACGCCCGCGGTTTCAACCAATCCCCGCGCGGCGTTTGTGTCGTCAGCTTCCTCTCCGGTAGCTGACCCTCCCTTTACAAAATCGTACGCAAACCTTATTTTCTCTATACTTCTTTAAAATTCAGTAACAACATAAAACATTCGCTATCGTGCCAGTTTCTCTAAATTGAAAAGATAGTTTCTCTCACCCTTAGTAAAACCTTTCCGTTTACTATACATACACTACGAGTAAACCCTTCCGTTTACCCTTCACATAAGCTTTAGAAATATCTGTTACTCCTTCAATGTTACCCTTTCTAGGTGATATAACATCAAATTTTCACCAGTATACTCCTTTGCTTTTACTCACACGCATAGAGTCCCTAACAAGTACTGATAGCCCTGCTTAACTTTTCAGTACTATTTCTGTCTGACAGATAACCTCACTGCAGTATGGCTTCCACTTACCATCCGCTATTCTATTTTCCCCGGGGATTTCTGGACAACATAAAACAAACTTTAAACAATAACGGATGTTAGTTCATAAAATAAAATTCTCATTACCCAATTTAACAAAGTGTAACCAAAACCATCCTCTGATAACCAGAAAACTGATCCAGCGGGTTACTAGCAACAAGCATTCATACACAAATACTCACTTTGGCCCATACATTCATACTACACTAGCAATTTCCGCTGGTGGGTCAGTTGTACTCTTTATCAAAATCCCTGCTACCAATTGCCTTTCTGATTGAAGAGTTATGACTTACCAATGGACCCCCTGCTAAATTGGGAAGTTTAAAATGAGTAACAAGGGGGGGCACTGTTCCACAGTGAGTGGTGCAAAAAACGTACACACACTCCTGAGAAATTAGAGAAAGGAAAGTACTAGGTCAAGGACTCAGTGGGAAAGGGGTGGAGAGACACAAATTGTCTCTTATAGCCTCACACATCCCGAGGGATGTCATGCTTCATCATTGGGCAGTTGCTCCTCGTCGGCCGGCGGTGCAATGCCTCTACGGGTCCCCGAAGGTCACTTTGGCGGAGATCTTTTGAGAACTGCCGTATGGTGCATGTGGGTGTGTGACCAGAGTCCTAAGTGAAGGGTGATAATGTGCGTGCAGAGTGATTAAAACTGTCTAGGGTTACCAACCAGCAAAAATATTTAATAAAAGGGTACCCTTGGCAGACTAAAAACCCGTAGGTTTAGGAGTTACCCAGGAGGCGTAATGTGCCCAGGTAACTACCAGGTCGACATGTTTCACGCCTAATGGTCATAACGATCCCCGGCGTTTCATCAGGACCAGAAAACTGTGGAGGTGATATAGTGCACGGAACAAGTATATATAAAAAATATATATAATCATTAATAGAGGATAACATTAGCCCTCTAAACGGTCAGTAGGACAGCATAAGAATTATGGGCTATAGTTTGAACACAATAGTCGAATATGCCCTCTGACCGTGACCTAGAACTAGAGAGCAGTGCTCCATAGGCTACAGGCGTAGGGTGCCCGCACCTACTTGGATATTTACTGGGTGTCGGCTCCATGGACCTGCCCCGTCCTGACGCCTGCCTGAAAAAAAAAAACCTTCAGGCAGGCGTCAGGACGGGGCAGGTCTAATGGAGCCGACACCGAGTAAATATCCAAGTAAGGTGCGGGCACTCTACGCCTTAGCCTATGGAGCACTGCTCTCCTAGTTCTTAGGTCACGGTCAAGAGGGCATATTCGACTATTGTGTTCAAACTATAGCCCATAAATTCTTATGCTATTGCCCCTTACTGACCGTTTAGAGGGCTAATGTTACCCTCTATTAATGATTATATATATTTTTTATATATACTTGTTCCGTGCACTATATCACCTCCACAGTTTTTCTGGTCCTGATGAAACGCTGGGGATCGTTATGACCATTAGGGCGTGAAACATGTCGACCTGGCAGTTACCTGGGCACATTACGCCTCCTTGGGTAACTCCTAAACCTACGGGTTTTTAGTCTGCCAAGGGTACCCTTTATTAAATATTTTTGCTGGTTGGTAACCCTTAGACAGTTTTAATCACTCTGCACGCACATTATCACCCTTCACTTAGGACTCTGGTCACACACCCACATGCACCATACGGCAGTTCTCAAAAGATCTCCGCCAAAGTGACCCTTCGGGGACCCGTAGGGCATTGCACCGCCGGCCCGACGAGGAGCAACTGCCCAATGATGAAGCATGACATCCTCGGGATGTGTGAGGGCTATAAGAGACAATTTGTGTCTCTCCCACCCCTTTCCCACTGAGTCCTTGACCTAGTACTTTCCTTTCTCTAATTTCTCAGGAGTGTGTGTACGTTTTTTGCACCACTCACTGTGGAACAGTGCCCCCCCTTGTTGTTGACTTCATGGTTAGTTTGGAGCACGGGCACTGGACCATTAACTAGCTCCTGGTCCCCCCTCTCTCTTTTTTGATATTAAGTTTAAAATGAGTGACATTCCATACAATTCATAATTTCGGAAATAATCACTGAGTCAAGAAGTTTTAAAATATTTATCTAAAGATTTAGCAGAGTAAAATACAAAACCACATGATACTTAAATCGTATACAAAGGATGAAGCATAATAATCAATTATCGATCAATGACGATCCCTTAGGAAAGGAGAAGATAGAGACAGCAGCGCAACTAAGGTTTGCATTTATATTTACCTAAAAGTGCGAGAACCAAACCCCTTGGCCAAGGAGTTGGAAAGATAGGACCTTGGAAGGATGAAGAGCAAAGACCTCCTCCTGGATCAGGACAGGACTGATGACCTCTCTATCAACGATGCCTGCGTCGTTCCCCTCTCTGGTACTTCACTTCTCCTCGAATTCTCCCGTGACTTCCTTCTAATGGACTCCGGCGCCCCCTCCTCAGGACCTCTCTGGACAGCGATTCAGTCTGCAATCGATCAGCTCGTCGAGCACCAAAGCCTGGTCTGTGCTAGCATCTCTCCTCGAACACGAATTTCCCTCGAACTAACTTAATTAGCTAATACTATATCTATTATACCCTTCTACGCCCATGTACCTCCCCTTAATGTTGCAAAAATATGGGCCCACTATTTCTTATTGGACAGGGACAGGGGGTTGATCCTCACACCATATTGATTTTATTCAATTTCTTTAAGCCCTTTGTCTTTAGAATACCGCCCCTCACTTTTAATACATTTGCTTTATTTCCCACCCGTCTCATGACAAAGTTTATACATTTTCCATGTACATTGTTGCATATTAGTTGGGACATTCATGAATACTGCAATATTGGCCATCAGGTCACGGCCTTGGACGACGTCCAGGTTGACTTCATCCTTCCTCTCTCTGGGCATCCATGCAGGACGCATGCGCAGAACAATGCCGCTCGAATTTCAGTTCACCAAACCCCAGGCCCAATTTACAAACTAATAAAGTCAAAGAAGAAAATATTAAAATCATAGATAAATTGTTTCACTGTATTCCCACTCTTTCTACTCTATTCCCATTTACTTATAAACTCTATCCCGCATTAGTAGCGTTAGAATACCACAGTTTAAGTGCAACATGAGAGCAAGCTGTAGCACATGAAAACATGAAGCAACCATTTTGATGCACACTGCGCAGAAGCAAGAGTTTCCCACCAAGCAAAGAAAGACGTCACACCACGTGATATGGTTGAGACATGCGCAGTAGAGTTCCCGCACAAAGTGGCCATTTTAGAATAGACAAGTGTTATTTGTTAGTTTAAAACACATAAGCAAGCTTCCTTGCTACTTATATTTGTGTGTGCAGTTGTTAGTATGAACAATACAAGTTTAATACATTAATACTTATGAGACGATTGCATCCGAGCAAGTCTCATTTGTGAGTCCTTGCTCCATCAATGGCGCCGAGTACTCGAAACCCCTCTGACCGTGATCCGCCTGCAGTTCCTTCAACACAGTATGGCCCCAACCCGTGCCACGCAGGTATTTCAATGGGAGAAAGGACAAGGGGATCGACTCCGATTCAGTCCGCACCGATTTGGCTCACAAAGACATGGTCATTTCAAAATTCCTCCGAACGCTCCGAGGGTGCTTCCGCGACCTGCTAAGCGCTGGCCGCCATGTTCTCCTCGTGGTCTATAGCCGTGTATGCCAATCTTGTGTAGTGTTCTGATGAGAGTGTGGTGGGAGACAGTGTCGAAGCCAAAGGAGAGGTCGAGCAGGATAAGGGCCGCTGTTTCTCCTCAGTTTAGAATGTTTTGAATGTCGTTGGTGGCCACGATAAGTGTTGCTTCACTGCTGTGGTTCTTTCTGAATCCTGATTGTGTGTTGTCTAGAAGATGGTGAAGTTTGAGGTGGGCTGTGAGTTGCTTGTTAATGGCCTTCTCAATCACTTTGGCTGGAAAGGGGAGCAGGGAGATAGGTTGAAGTTTGCTCAGTTAATTTGGGTCGACTGTGGGCTTATTTAGGAGGGTGTTGATTTCTGCAAGTTTTCATTCATCAGGAAAAGTGGCAGACATGATGGAGGTGTTGATGATGTGGTCAGGGTGGTGCTGATTGGTGATGTTCTCAGGTTGTAGATGTGGTTAGGGTATGGGTCTGTTGGGGCCCCTGAGGGGATGGTCCGCATGATTGCCATGGTGTCGTGTCTGGTGAGGGTTGTCCATTTGGATCAGGTGACCGTCTTGGTTGGTGGTGTGTAGATTAGTGATGAGTTCTCTGGGGTTAGGTTGGTGTGCGAATTTGCCGTAGATGTTTGTGATTTTGCTGTGGAAGAAGTTGGATATGTTGTCACAGAGGTGTTATGAGGCAGCAATGTTGTTGACAGTGGCTGAGGGTGAGATGAAATCCATGATGACTGAGAAGATCTCCTTGCAGCTGTTGGAGCTTCCTTAGATGTGGTCCACTAGTGCCTTTTCTTGGAGTCTCTAATTTACTGGTGACAGCGTTTGAGTGCAGCCTTGTAGGTAGTTCTGTCGGTGGTGTTGTGGCTGGCTCTCCATTTCCTTTATAGCTGTTTGCGTACTGTTTGGTGTCTTGGAGGTCTTCTGTGTGCCAGCTGGCTTTCTTGTTTGATCTACTATGCTTGTTGGGTTTGATGGGTGCAAGGGAGTCCGCGCAGTTCTTGACCCAGTTGTTAAAGTTATTGATGTCCTTGTCGAGGTTGTCTGTGGGGCTAGGCTGGTCAATGCTGAGGGCGCTGAGCCAGTCTGCTTCTGTGATTTTGCCCCAGCTGCGACTTGGAGTGCTGAACATGGTAGGGGTGTTGACTTGAGGTGTGTTGATTTGGAAGTGGAGGATGGAGTGGTCGGTCCATGTGGGCTGCATTTGATGCTGTCACTTGAAGATGGGGTCCAGTGTGTGTCCTTCGATGTGTGTTGGTTCTGTGATGAGCTGGATGAATCCGATGTTGCTCAAGCTTTCAAGGTGTGCCGAGGAGAAAGGGTTATTTCGGCCTTCCAGGTGAAAGTTGATGCCACTGAGGAGAATGTAGGCTCTGAAATAGATGGTGAGCGAAGCAACAAAATCGGTGGTGAGGTTGGCAAAGGTGGCTCGTGGTCCGGGTGGTAGGTAGGTGAGGGTTCCGTTCAGGGTGAATTTTCAGAGATTTGCAGCTTGAAGTGCAGGTGTCCCATGAATAGGATGGCATTCTCTGAGGATGTTGTGCATTTTATGGATTCCTTGTAGATAATAGCAAGTCCTCCTCTTGGCTTGTGAAGGCGGTCCTGTCAAGCGATCTTGTAGCCCGCTGGGATTGCCATAGCGATATTGGGAGCTGATGAGGAGTTGAGCCATGTAGGAGAGTAGGATCTGCCTCTTATGTTGCCCCCACTTTTTTTCTGATGTTTACACTGGTTTCTGGCTATAGTCTGGCTGGGTCCCTGCCAATCAGGGCCCCAGCCTCTCTGTTCTCTCTAAATGACTTGGAGTGCACTCTAGGTGCACTAGTGATTGGATACTGTGGTACCTTATGAGTCCCTAGTATATGGTACCTTAGGTACCAAGGGCATAGGTACTTCACAGGCCTACCAGGGGTTGAAGCATGTATTATGCCACCCCTGGGAAGCAGACTAAATCTGACACCACAGGCCTGCTACGGCAGCCTGGGTGAGGTGGTGCTAGCACCCCTCACTGAGATATAGGTTTCCTATATCTCTCCTGCGCACACATTCAAACCTATCAGTCACCCCTAAAGCAGGCTCTATCAATCCTGAGGGCAGGGTGCTTGGTTCCTTTGTGAGAGGGTGCCTCTGCCTGAGCAGGGCCCCTCTGCAGCTCTCAGAGTCCATTCTCTGGGGCTGTTTGTGGATGCGGTTAAACCATATACTCTTAAGTGCATTATATCCTCGCGGTAGAATGCTAACTTTGGAATGGCTGCATCAAAACATGTCGTGTTTGGTGTCAAACATCTTGGAATACTACCCCCCGCCAGTTCTGGCAGCGGGGGTAGCATTCCACCCTTCTAGAGGGATAGACATGTACCTACTGTGGAAATGCGGTAGAATCCTGCAGAGCCCTGGCATCACAAAATGGATGCCACCAGTCACAGACACTGGGCTGCCCTCCTGCTGATGACCGAAACTCGCAGTGGAGGAAGCCCAACAATAGGTATCCTGTCACAGAAGGGTGTGACCACCTTCCAGACAGGGTTTAGTGTATTGGGGCTGGGTGGGTGCACTCTTAGAGTGCTTTGAAGTCCTGCACTGGGGGAGCAGAAGGCTCCTCTGTGCATATGCCAGTTCAAACCAGCTCAGGGGCTACCTGCCCCTGCTCTGGCGCGAAACAAAGGGAAGTGGGTGTAGCCACCCACTCCCCGGACCCTCCCATAGGTGGGGTCATAGAGCTAGTCCCTCCCTTTCTTTTAGTATAAGAGGGGGAACCTGTGCATTGCAAACTAGATACCCCTGGACGACGCTCTACAAGAAGAATCCCGGACCTTCGACATTCCACTACCTTTGGAAGATGGAAGAATCTCCCTTGGAGTCAAGGAGTGACTCCCCTGCTTGGCAGGCACCAAAAACGACAATGACAGTCGCAGACTACGCCGCTCCCGCCGGAGCCCGAAGTCTCTGCAGCCCAGGAAGAGGATTTCCTGACCCCTCCAAGGCCATCGTGAGTCCCCAGCGAAGCTGAGGCAAGTGGACTCCACGAGCAACGAGGAACCGCAGACCCTGGGTACCGTGCACTATTGTCGAGTGCAACCCCTTCATGACGTTCTACGAACTTGTGCTTTGGACCACGTGTGGTCCCAGCCTCCAGCAGAGATCCCTCCCAAAATCAGAGGCCTACACCGTCCCGAGTGACTGTGGGACCCTGTTGAGTGAATCCTCCTGAGGCATCTTCGCGATCCCTTGCCAGCCGGATTGTGGGTCCCCAGAAGACTTTCCAAAGAAACCAAAGGGCTCCCCTGGTTGCTCCAGGCCTGCCCTAACTCACCCTCACGGGGTAAGTCCCCCAGACCTTGCTGGTCTGCACCATTGACTTTTCCTTTCCACCACGAGACTTGCGGCTACCAAGGCTTGTTGGCTCCAATCGAGTCGCCGACACCTCAGTAAGCTGCAGACGTTGTGGGACATACCGAATCCAGCTCCTGGTCATCATCGACGCTGCCTGGACCACGTGGTCGAAGAGTCAAGACACCCGTGAACGACCCGAAGCTGTCAACGACGGTGGGCATTCATCTGCCTTGCCCAGAGTCACTGCCAAGTGACTGTGAACACTATCCCCTCTGCTTTCAGGTCTTCCTCCTCCCGAATCCAGGCTTAGATTCCAACGGACACTTCTTCTGTCGCCGCAAGCAGCAAGTCTTCACTGGCTCCCATTGAAAACGACGCCGCGACCCGACACCAAAGGACACCTATGCACCCGGCTCCCCTGGGAGAGGTAACTTTAGCATTACGGTGCTCCCATGGGTGTGGGCCTAGAACTACTTACCCTGTAAGTGGCTTGCTTGTAGCTACCCTAGAAGTGCCCTAAAACTCTTATTTTCTAAGTGCGACAATTGCGCTGACTCGTACAGGGTTCGCGTCTGTGTTAGACACATCGCGTCCATCTCCCTTGAAACACTATCTATAACCGTGTCCTGCGACTCGTACTGAGTCCGATCGGTGTTCGCCTCGAACACACAAGGGGCCTGTAACATTGAAATATCCATTGCGCTGACTCGTACAAGGTTCGCGTCTGTGTTAGACACAGCACGTCCATCTCCCTTGCAACTCAATCTGTAACCGCGTCCTTCGACTCGTACAAGGACCAATCGGTGTGTTCGCCTCGAACACGCAAGGGACCTTTAACATTGAAATCTCAATCGCGTCTGTTCGCATAGACTCGTACAGGACTCGCACCGGTGCCAGGACACCGCGTCCGTCCCCTGTGGGTCTCCTACAACTACGTGGGGTGGTTCTTGGGGGTCCCTCGATTCTAGATGCCCTAGACCTAGGTCTAGCCAAACTAAGATTGTGATATTGGATTGTGCTAACTTATTTTTGATAACATTTGATTTGTACATATGTTCCTGACTTCTAATCTCATAAAGAGATTAGTAGAGAGTTGTTTATTAATAAATACATATATATTTGATATATATACCTGTGTGGTGTCTTTTCATTTGGTGATTCAAGAGATTGTGTGGTAAAACAAGCTGCTTTACATTCCTCCAAGACTTAGCCTGAAGGCTGCTCTCCACAGCTACCACTAGGATAGCTTTCTATAAAGGTTGTCTTAAACCTACCAACCATAAGAGTCGAATTGTTCTGGTGCAAGGTGTCCACTTTAATTAGTGAACAGCATATACCAGGCCAACTTCTCACATTGGTGGCAGCGTGTGGGATTCCAGCTTGCTATTGTTTTACCAGAAAATCTCTATTTGAATTACTAACTGAAAACCACTATAGGTACATATAAAATCAAGCTTAGTATCAATAAGTTGTACTGAACTTAGAGCTGTGTGCAAAAGGAATAGCACACCCTTTCTACAGCTCAAGCTAGTATCAGTAGGCCACAAACTAGTGTAGGTAATACAACACTGCACAACACTAGAATGTCCTCAAGGGATGGACCCAGTGGATCCACCCAGCTTCAGTATAAGGACCTGACTTTCTGTGACTTGAAAGCCATGTGTGTTGAGAGGCACCTGAAGATAGGACAGAGTCCCTCCACACTACACTTGATAGATCTGCTAACAGCAGATGACCTTAGATTAGCTCTAGGAGCTAAGGGGTATGGATCAGTGGGTGGGTCAGTCATAGTGTCTGGGTCAGATGATGAACATCAGGATGACCAGGACTCTGTGATTGTAGGGCCAGGCCCAAAGGGGTCTGAACAAGACAGAGGAATTCTCCCTAAGACAACTGACATAGTGGAAGACAGGCACAGGTCCCTTTCCAGGGAATCTGAGCACTCCTTTCACTCTGGCAGAGAAACTGTCTACCAGAGGAACTCCTTCTTCCCAAGAAGAGAGACCTCCTCTGAAAGGATGTACAAACTGCTGCAGTATGAGGAAGCAAGATTTGCCCTCAAAACCAAGCAGTTGGCATTAGACAAAGAAGCCTTTGAGTTCCAGAGAGCTTCTAGAAGAGAGGGGTTAGAACCCCCTGGTGGCAGCAACAGTGTCCCTAGAGGCAGAGAAAATATTCCAGACCATAGGAACCTGAGCAAGGTTGTTCCTCCCTACCAGAGTGGGGATGCTATCCACAAGTGGATAACTGCTATGGAGAGGGCCTGTAGAGTACAACAGGTCCCCCAAAAGCAGTGGGCAGCAATCTTGTGGCTCTCCTTTTCAGATAAAGGTAGAAACAAGCTCCTCACTGTTAGAGAAGAGGATGCTGATGACTATGAAGTCCTGAAGAGTGCACTGATAGATGGGTTTGGCTTAACCACTGAGCAGTACAGGTTGAAGTTCAGAGACACCCAGAAGGCACAGACTCAGGACTGGACTGACTTTGTAGATTGTGCAATCAAGGCTCTGGAGGGTTGGCTGGTTGGCAGTAGGGTTACTGATTTCAAGGGATTGTATAATCTAATGATGAGAGAACAGATCCTTAATAATTGCCAGAACCAGTTGTTGCATCAATACCTGGTGGACTCAGATCTGACCTCTCCCCAAGAATTGGGAAAGAAGGCAGACAAGTGGGTCAGAACCAGGGTGAGGCAGAAAACCCAGAACCAAGGGGGTGACACCAAGAAGCAGGATCCTAAGGGCTCTGAGAAAGGTGGGGATAAGGCAAAGGACCAGAAGTCTTCAAAAGGGCCCCAAAAATCTGCATCTGGTGGGGAGTCACAATCCAACAAGGGAAAAGGCCAAAAGAAGCCCTGGTGCAAATTCTGTAAACAGAAAGGGCACTGGACTTCTGATTGTAACAAGTCCAAAGACCAAACCACCACCACTCCTGCCCCTAAGGCAACTGTTCCCCCTAGCTCAGCTACTGGTGGAGGTGGTACTCAGAATAAGGGTGTAGTAGGGTTGACCCTGGGTTCTGAAGTGGACTCTGACCTAGTCAGAGTACCCACTCAGGCAATGCTGATTTGTGATGGAGACCTTGATATGTCCTTCCTAGTAAGCCCCAGTAATCTGGGCAAATACAAACAGCAGCCTGTAATAAATGGCAAACAGGCTTTGGCATTTAGGGACACAGGTGCTAGTGTCACCATGGTGGCAGAGGATCTTGTGGACCCTGGACAGATCATCCTGGGCGAAATGTACCAGGTGACCAATGCAAGCAATGTCAGGACCAACCATAGTCTGGCAGTTGTGAATTTCTCCTGGGGAGGGGTAACTGGCCTCAAGAAGGTTGTAGTCAGTGCAGACCTCCCTGTAGAATGTCTATTGGGCAATGATCTAGAGACTTCAGCCTGGTCTGAAGTAGAGTTATGGACTCACGCTGAGATGTTGGGCATCCCTGCAGAGGTATTTGCTGTGAGCAGGTCACAAGCAAGAATGCATAACACTGAACCAGCTCTGGATCCTGGAACAATGGACCAGATGCTTCCCAAGAGGAGGAGCAGTAGGGTAAAGGCAGTGCCTTCCCCTCTGTCTCAGATCACAGATTCGCCTCCAGAGGGAGGTGAAGCAGATCCTGAAGAAGGAACTGCCCCAGAGGGACTTGAGCCTGATCAGGTTGAGTTCTTGGGGGCAGGGGGCCCTTCTAGGGAAGATCTGAGTAAGGAGCAACAGTGCTGCCCCTCTCTTGAACCCCTCAGACAGCAGGCTGCTGCTGAGGCTGCTGGGAGTGCTAGTGGGTCCCATAAAGTTTATTGGGATGAGGGACTCCTATATTCTGAGGGTAGAGACCCAGCCCCTGGAGCCACCAAGAGGTTGGTAATACCTCAGAAGTTTAGGGGGTTCCTCTTGACCCTAGCACATGACATCCCTTTGGCAGGTCACTTGGGCCAAAACAAGACCTGGGACAGGCTTGTTCCACATTTTCATTGGCCACATATGTCAGAGGACACCAAGGAGTTTTGTCGCTCCTGTGTCACATGCCAAGCCAGTGGCAAGGCAGGTGGCACAACAAAGGCCCCCCTGATACCACTACCTGTGGTGGGGGTACCCTTTGAAAGGGTAGGGATTGACATTGTTGGTCCCCTTGACCCTCAAACTGCATCTGGGCACAGATTTATCCTGGTGGTAGTGGATCATGCCACCAGGTACCCAGAGGCAATTCCTCTGAGGACCACCACAGCCCCTGTGGTGGCAAGAGCCCTCATTGGAGTCTTCTCCAGAGTGGGTTTCCCAAAGGAGGTCATTTCTGACAGAGGTACCAACTTCATGTCAGGATACTTGAAGGCAATGTGGAAGGAGTGTGGTGTAACTTATAAGTTCACCACCCCCTATCAACCACAATGCAATGGGTTGGTTGAACGCTTCAACAAAACCCTGAAGGGAATGATTAAGGGACTCCCAGAGAAGCTTAGGCGGAAATGGGACCTTCTTCTTCCCTGCCTGTTGTTTGCATACAGAGAGGTTCCACAGAAGGGGGTTGGTTACAGCCCATTTGAGCTTCTGTTTGGGCACCCTGTAAGAGGTCCATTGTGTTTGGTTAAAGAGGGCTGGGAGTTACCTCTCAAACCCCCCAAACAGGATGTGATGGACTATGTACTTGGTCTCCGCTCCCGGATGGCTGAATACATGAAAAAGGCAACCAAAAACCTGGAGGCCAGCCAAGAATTGCAAAAAGCTTGGCATGACCAAAAGGCTGTGCTGACTGTGTACCAGCCAGGACAGAAAGTGTGGGTGTTGGAGCCTGTGGCCCCAGCAGCCCTCCAGGACAAATGGAGTGGCCCCCATACAATAGTTGAACAGAAGGGAGAAGTCACCTATCTGGTGAATCTTGGAACTCCCAGGAGCCCCTGAGGGTGCTCCATGTCAACAGATTAAAGCCATATGTTGACAGGGCTGACATGGGCTTGCTCATGGCAACTGATGAGGACCAGGAGGAGGAGAGTGACCCTCTCCCTGACCTGCTCTCTCAGAACCCTGATGATGGATCAGTAGATGGTGTTGCTTTGGCAAGCAGCCTCACTGACCATCAGCAAACTGAGTGCAGACAAGTTCTGCAACAGTATAGACATATGTTTAGCCTGACCCCTAGTCAGACTACCTGGTGCACCCATGAGGTGGACACTGGAGACAGTCTGCCTGTCAAGAGTAAAATCTACAGGCAACCTGACCATGCCAGGAACTGTATCAGGACTGAAGTCCAGAAAATGTTGGAGCTAGGTGTAATTGAGCCTTCAGATAGCCCTTGGGCTAGCCCAGTAGTCCTGGTACCCAAACCTCATACCCAGGGTGGTAAGAAAGAAATGAGGTTTTGTGTAGACTACAGAGGCCTCAATGCAGTCACTAGGACTGATGCCTACCCCATACCAAGGGCAGATGAGCTGATTGATACTTTGGCCTCAGCCAAGTATCTGAGTACATTTGACCTAACAGCTGGCTACTGGCAGATCAGATTAGCTGATGAGGCAAAAGCCAAAACAGCATTTTCGACTCCTAGTGGGCACTACCACTTTGTGGTGATGCCCTTTGGATTGAAAAATGCACCTGCCACTATTCAGAGGTTGGTGAATAAAGTTCTGGCAGGGATGGAAACTTATTGCTCAGCTTATCTAGATGATATTGCTGTCTTTAGTTCCTCCTGGCAGGATCACCTGGTCCACCTCAGAAATGTTTTGGAGGCTCTGCAGAAAGCAGGCCTCACTATCAAGGCCACTAAGTGCCAGATAGGGCAGAGTCAGGTTGTGTACCTGGGCCACCTTGTAGGTGGAGGCCAGGTTCAGCCTTTACAGAGCAAAATCCAAACCATAATGGAATGGGTTGCTCCAACCACCCAGACACAGGTGAGAGCCTTCTTAGGCCTGACTGGGTACTATAGGAGGTTTGTCAAGGGATATGGATCTATAGTGACCCCCTTGAATGATCTGACCTCAAAGAAAATGCCAAAAAAGGTTCAGTGGACAGCTAGCTGTCAGAAGGCATTTGAAGACCTAAAGCAGGCCATGTGCACTGCCCCCATCTTACAGAGTCCAGACTACACCAAAAAGTTCATTGTCCAAACAGATGCTTCTGAGCTGGGTGTGGGAGCTGTACTGTCTCAACTGAATGATGAAGGTCAAGACCAGCCAGTAGCTTTTATTAGCAGAAGGCTGACCCCTAGAGAGAAACGTTGGTCAGCTATAGAGAGGGAGGCCTTTGCTGTGGTGTGGGCCCTGAAGAAGCTGAGGCCATACTTGTTGGCACTTCATAGTTCAGACTGACCACAAGCCCCTCCTATGGCTTAAACAGATGAAAGGTGAAAACCCAAAACTTTTGAGGTGGTCCATTTCCCTACAGGGGATGGACTATACAGTGGAACATAGACCTGGGACCCAACATGCCAATGCAGATGGACTCTCAAGGTATTTCCACTTAGAACACGAAGACTCAACTGGTCAAGGTTAGTTTAGTGTCCCTGCGTTTGGGGGGGGTTGTGTAGGAGAGTAGGATCTGCCTCTTATGTTGCCCCCACTTTTTTTCTGATGTTTACACTGGTTTCTGGCTATAGTCTGGCTGGGTCCCTGCCAATCAGGGCCCCAGCCTCTCTGTTCTCTCTAAATGACTTGGAGTGCACTCTAGGTGCACTAGTGATTGGATACTGTGGTACCTTATGAGTCCCTAGTATATGGTACCTTAGGTACCAAGGGCATAGGTACTTCACAGGCCTTCCAGGGGCTGAAGCATGTATTATGCCACCCCTGGGAAGCAGACTAAATCTGACACCACAGGCCTGCTACGGCAGCCTGGGTGAGGTGGTGCTAGCACCCCTCACTGAGATATAGGTTTCCTATATCTCTCCTGCACACACATTCAAACCTATCAGTCACCCCTAAGGCAGGCCCTATCAATCCTGAGGGCAGGGTGCTTGGTTCCTATGTGAGAGGGTGCCTCTGCCTGAGCAGGGCCCCTCTGCAGCTCTCAGAGTCCATTCTCTGGGGCTGTTTGTGGATGCGGTTAAACCATATACTCTTAAGTGCATTATATCCTCGCGGTAGAATGCTAACTTTGGAATGGCTGCATCAAAACATGTCGTGTTTGGTGTCAGACATCTTGGAATACTACCCCCCCCGCCAGTTCTGACGGCGGGGGTAGCATTCCACCCTTCTAGAGGGATAGACATGTACCTACTGTGGAAACGCGGTAGAATCCTGCAGAGCCCTGGCATCACAAAATGGATGCCACCAGTCACAGACACTGGGCTGCCCTCCTGCTGATGACCGAAACTCGCAGTGGAGGAAGCCCAACAATAGGTATCCTGTCACAGGAGGGTGTGACCACCTACCAGACAGGGTTTAGTGTATTGGGGCTGGGTGGGTGCACTCTTAGAGTGCTTTGAAGTCCTGCACTGGGGGAGCAGAAGGCTCCTCTGTGCATATGCCAGTTCAAACCAGCTCAGGGGCTACCTGCCCCTGCTCTGGCGCGAAACTGGACAAAGGGAAGTGGGTGTAGCCACCCACTCCCCGGACCCTCCCATAGGTGGGGTCATAGAGCTAGTCCCTCCCTTTCTTTTAGTATAAGAGGGGGAGCCTGTGCATTGCAAACTAGATACCCCTGGACGACGCTCTACAAGAAGAATCCCGGACCTTCGACGTTCCACTACCTTTGGAAGACGGAAGAATCTCCCTTGGAGTCAAGGAGTGACTCCCCTGCTTGGCAGGCACCAAAAACGACAACGACGGTCGCAGACTACGCCGCTCCCGCCGGAGCCCGAAGTCCCTGCAGCCCAGGAAGAGGATTTCCTGACCCCTCCAAGGCCATCGTGAGTCCCCAGTGAAGCTGAGACAAGTGGACCCCACGAGCAATGAGGAACCGCAGACCCTGGGTACCGTGCACTATTGTCGAGTGCAACCCCTTCACGACATTCTACGAACTTGTGCTTTGGACCACGTGTGGTCCCAGCCTCCAGCAGAAAACCCCCCCAAAATCAGAGGCCTACACCGTCCCAAGTGACCGTGGGCCCCTGTTGAGTGAATCCTCCTGAGGCGTCTTTGCGATCCCTTGCCAGCCGGCTTGTGGGTCCCCAGAAGACTTTCCAAAGAAACCAAAGAGCTCCTCTGGTTGCTCCAGGCCTGCCCTGAGCTACCCTTGCGGGGTAAGTCCCCCAGACCTTGCTGGTCTGCACCATTGACTTTTCCTTTCCACCACGAGACATGCGGCTACCAAGGCTTGTTGGCTCCAATCGAGTCGCCGACACCTCAGTAAGCTGCAGACTTCGTGGGACACACCGAATCCAGCTCCTGGTCATCATCGACGCTGCCTGGACCACGTGGTCGAAGAGTCAAGACACCCGTGAACGACCCGAAGCTGTCGACGACGGTGGGCATTCATCTGCCTTGCCCAGAGTCACTGCCAAGTGACTGTGAACACTGTCCCCTCTGCTTTCAGATATTCCTTCTCCCGAATCCAGGCTTGGATTCCAACGGACACTTCTTCTGTCGCCGCAAGCAGCAAGCCTTCACTGGCTCCCATTGAAAACGACGCCGCGACCCGACACCAAAGGACACCTATGCACCCGGCTCCCCTGGGTGAGGTAACTTTAGCATTACGGTGCTCCCGTGGGTGTGGGCCCTAGAACTACTTACCCTGTAAGTGGCTTGCTTGTAGCTACCCTAGAAGTGCCCTAAAACTCTTATTTTCTAAGTGCGACAATTGCGCTGACTCGTACAGGGTTCGCGTCTGTGTTAGACACATCGCGTCCATCTCCCTTGAAACACTATCAATAACCGTGTCCTGCGACTCATACTGAGTCCGATCGGTGTTCGCCTCGAACACACAAGGGGCCTGTAACATTGAAATATCCATTGCGCTGACTCGTACAAGGTTCGCGTCTGTGTTAGACACAGCGCGTCCATCTCCCTTGCAACTCAATCTGTAACCGCGTCCTTCGACTCGTACAAGGACCGATCGGTGTGTTCACCTCGAACACGCAAGGGACCTTTAACATTGAAATCTCAATCGCGTCTGTTCGCATAGACTCGTACAGGACTCGCATTGTTGCCAGGACACCGCGCCCGTCCCCTGTGGGTCTCCTACAACTACCTGGGGTGGTTCTTGGGGGTCCCTCGATTCTAGATGCCCTAGACCTAGGTCTAGCCAAACTAAGATTGTGATATTGGATTGTGCTAACTTATTTTTGATAACATTTGATTTGTACATATGTTCCTGACTTCTAATCTCATAAAGAGATTAGTAGAGAGTTGTTTATTAATAAATACATATATATTTGATATATATACCTGTGTGGTGTCTTTTCATTTGGTGATTCAAGAGATTGTGTGGTAAAACAAGCTGCTTTACATTCCTCCAAGACTTAGCCTGAAGGCTGCTCTCCACAGCTACCACTAGGATAGCTTTCTATAAAGGTTGTCTTAAACCTACCAACCATAAGAGTCGAATTGTTCTGGTGCAAGGTGTCCACTTTAATTAGTGAACAGCATATACCAGGCCAACTTCTCACAAGCCAGGACTCTGGATGTTGGGTGCAACGCTGCTCAGGCGGTCCCATATTTTGGTTATGTGTTTGCTGAGTGGTTGTGTGTTGAGAACCATGCACGAGAGTGGGTGTTGATGTGCAGGTTTAATGTGGCGTGTGGTGTAGGGTGGAAGTGTGGGCATCTTTGGTGCTTGTGTGGTGTGTGTGTTGGGAGGGGGTATTGAGGGAGTTGTTAGTATTTGCGTGGGGGGTGGGGGTGGGTGGCTGCTGGAGTACTAGCAGTGGGTACAGGTAGAAGCTCCTACCATAGTGTGAGGCATGGCATGGCAGCAGTTGGGGGCAAGGGCGTCCAGGCTCTAGTGATCTAAGGAGTGCTGAAGATTATCACTGGGTGGTAATCGGACAAGAGTTCCAGGTGCAGGGCACGGTCGAGGTGCGAATGGGCACAGATGGGCTTGCCTTTGCGCAACAGCAGCATGTCCGCTGCATGTGTCAGTTGTGTGACTGTGTTGCAGCTTTCATTAAGTAGGGCCTGGGAGGGAGGAGGGGGAAGGAGTCCAGGGTGCCATGATGTCACTTCCTGTGCTGATTGGTGGTGGGAAATGAGGTCTTCTTGCTTGGCTTCTTCTTTTAAAGGCTGGTTTGGTGGGAAAACCAGTAATTTTACTTCCTGTCTTGATGGATGATGGGAAATTCAGTGATGTCACTTCCTGTGCAGGTGGAAGATTGGAGATCCAGTGATGCCACTTCCTGTGCAGATACTTGGTGGGAAATGAAGTCATCCTGCCTGGCTTATTCTTTTAAAGACAGTTTTAGCAGGAAAACCAGTAATGTCACTTCCTGTACAGATGGATGATGGGAAATTCAGTGATGTCATTTCCTATGCAGGTGGATGATGGGAGATCCCGTGATATCAAATCCTGTGCTTGTGGGTGGTGGGAAGTGAAGTCCTCTAGCTTGGTTTCTTCCTTATGAAGTATCTTTATGAAGTATCTCATATGCATGGTTGGCAATAAAGAATACAGATCATAAGTACAAAGAACTAAGTAAAGTTCAATGCAAAATCCAGCATAGATTTGCCTTACAAAGTGGGGAATGAGGTTCCTAGTTACAAAGGAAAAGTTGGCCCTTTATAGGACTTCAGACAACGGGTTTGATACATTACTAAGCAAGTACATGGTTCTCAGGATATGCACCAATGAGGGACAAGCAAGAAGAAACATTTTACTACAGAATACATTTGAGTATTCACTCATAATACTATTTCATTGAATACAGTCGCTCTCACATTTTGTTCAAGAACAATAATTGACATGTAAACGATAGTAAGAGACTGTTGGGATGTCTTTGGTTAGGTACAGTGCAGTGAGAATCTTCTGGGAACGCTCACAGTCCTCTAATGAGTAGATTACACTCTTTATTTAGAACCGAGAAATAACAACTACAATGATCACGTGGTGTGGTGCAGCGTCAATTCAAGATGGAAGACAGTATGTCTTCATTTAGGTTAGTGCAAGTTTGATTTTAAGCGGTTTAGAAGCATAAAGATGAAACAACATTCACAACAGTTTGACAACAGTTTCTTGCCATTTGCATCCACAGTACCTTAATTTTATTGGGGCGGGGTGGAGAACGGAGGAGTGACAAGTTAATCTCTGCTCTTGGTGAGACACATAGTGCGTTAGTCATAGGTAGGCTTTCCTGTTTTCAGTTTCTATTTTTGGTAAATTCTGGTGGGGTTTTCCAGTGTTTTCAAGTGATTTCAATACCTTAAAAAACAGTGGTTATCAGTGGTTACACATTTTCGCGCCATTAAAAACAACAGAAACAGTGTTTTTCCGGTGTTTATGGAACATTTTGCTTTTATTATTGCTTGCTTTCTGCACTGATAGTGCATGGTATATAGACAGTGTACGTACAGTGTATATGAGGTCCAAATACATTTTTGCAAATCAAACTTATTGCAGTACACCATACAATACTTCTTCAGTGAGTCTTTGGTCATGTGCGCTTGCTTTTTCCTTCCCATGTAAACTTTTTTCTGTGTAAAGGCCCTCTCAACATTGGCACTTGAGTCGAGCAACGCCAAAACAGTCACTACACAATTTGCGAACTCTGGCCACTGACATAGCTTTCCATGCCAATACTGGTGCACTTGAAGATTGCGATTCCCTGGAAGGTTCTGCAACATTTGCGTTAAACTGGGCGCTTATACCCTCAGTTATTGAAGCGGTCAAAAATGAAGCAGCACTTTTGAAACTATGGAGAAAATTTTCCCCTTTACGGAAGGGATCTAGAACTTGTACAGAGTACCACAGTAAGGTTTCATTGACTTCAAATGCCATGGTTGCAAGCCATTTCTCATACATTGTAAAATAAAAGTTCCTGAATTGCTTGGCAAGCACTCTAACATGGAACATGATGCAGTGCCAAAGTCACTAAAGGTGTCGCTCCAGCCTACTCTCAAGGAGATGTTTCACATCTACACCAATTATGCGGAACACTTGGCAGACAAGGGTGTTGGCAGACTCTAGTTTTTTTGTTATGTTTTCTTGTGAAAATCTAAGCATGCAGTAGAGTGTACTTTTTTTCACATCACTATCAATATGCGACCAAAGATCTCACATTTCTTGCCTTTGGCATCATCACTCAGCAAAATTCTGTAAATGTTTGCCACATGGATAATATAGTATTCACAGCCCCTTGTACTGAGAACTATCAGCTAAGTGACACAGTTGGGATGACTCTTTCTTGGATGCCACACAAAGCACAAAATGAGAAATATTTGCGTTTTAGTTCCCGCGCATAACAAAATCGAGCACCAGAATGGACTAAAAATCAACAGCATTCTTCATTAACTCTGAAGATTGTAAAGATGCTTTCAGGATACCATCTAACAAGTGGCAAGGATCTCTTACAGGGAAGCACTTCAGCTCAGGTATCGATTTTGACAGGCCATCACACAACTTTTTCATATACGTAGCTGAATCACTGCAAATACAAACAATATCACTCCAATCTTTGTTGAACTTGGAAAGAACCTTTTTGCAGCAGCATTCCAAGTGACACTGCGTTCCATGTTTTCCAAAATTCTGGTGTCATGTTTTTACCACTATCCCAGATGCTTTGTGATAGCACTCTTTTCACATATACTTGTCACTATACCTTGCATTGAATGTTTAAAGCCAGAGGTGTTGGCAATTCACATACTATCAATACTGACTCACTAGAAACTGGGGTCTGATGTATCAAGGGTTTTACCCATTCTCTGTGGGTAAATGTGATGACACATATTGGGAAAGCTTCTTATGAAACCAGGCATTTTACCTATCAGTGAAAGAATCAAAAGCAGCCAAAATATCAAATATAATTTTGATATTTCCTGATTCTCTACAGTTTATAAAATAATTAAACAAGACCTAAAACATGCTTCTAAACCCTGCATCTTTAGACCAAAGACCACAAAACTGAAAAAAGCAACAGGAAGAAGAAACAATATTTTTGTGACATCCATAAACAACAAAACTTAAGCAGAATAATGTTAGCCCAGTCTTTCTTGCTGCTAGCTTGCATAGCAAAGTTACATTGTATTGGCCCCTTCAGAAAGAAAAAAATGACTCCTTCACTCTCCTTTTCCTTTCTTTAAATGGCATTTAGTTTGTGGCTGTGCAGGTGTTTTTTCAGTGTTTACACTGGTGAGGGCTATTTCCCTTTCGGTGGGGTTTTATCAGTTATTATAGGTTTAAACCTAAAACCGGACAGCCTAGTCATAGGATTCTTGCCTTGTCATCTCTTCCATCTCGACTGACAAAGGTGGCAAAGTGACAGGAAAGCAAAAGAGGCAAAACGAGAGGTGAAAGGGGAGATAGATGGGAGTAATGTGAAGGAAAAGGATGGAGGACAACAAGGAAGAGTGAAAGAAAAGGGCCAAAGTTGATGAAAAGCAACAAAGGAAGAAAGGTAGGTAAGGGCGAGAGCCTAAGGAGAGAAAGAAAATGGAAAGAACAGAGATCATAGAAAGAGACACACACACACACCCTCTCTCTCTTGCTCTGAAACCTTTTAAGCATAAGGTGAATTTAAAATCATTATGGTCTGTGGAAGGAGCGGCAATGTCTTTGGAGTGTCTCAATCACTCCCATTCTCCTTTTCATACCACTCTATTCTGTAGTCTCTCTTAGACATTTCTTTTTCTCATCATACCTTTCTGAACAATCAATCTGCATATCTCACCCCTAGTATCTTTCATTGCCAGCACCCTCTTTTTGCTTCCTCTTGCACATTATTCCTTGTATCTCCTTTGCTTCACAATCCCCCCCACACACACACGTGAGCACTCCATTTTCTTCAACTTTTGCTCTATCAATGTTTTGACAGCTGTGCAGCTCATTCACACACTTTTGCATACAATCACAATTACATTTGGCAAACCTTACCTTTGCTCTGTGTGCTCTGCAGTGAGCCCAAGGATTGGATGAGCATGCATTCTGAATCCCTTCATGACCCCTTTATGGACCACTGATTGCCATTTTGAGAAATTTGCACTGCTCTCCCCCTGAACTCTACAGCTCTCAATAGTAGAAAACCCACAACCCAGTGCTTAATTTGAGCCAGTGGTTTCCGGTGCTCGGCACCTGCACTTAATGATCAACACCAGCGCTTTTCATTGTTACCAGTTAAGGAAACATTCACATCCATTTATGGTAGGTCTGGGGTGATTAAGTGATTTGCCCAGAATCACAGGATGTTGAGTTGACACAGAAACTCGAACCTGGTTCCCCAGCTATGAAGTTGGCAGCTCTGGTCCGTATGCCACATCCTCTCCTCTCTTTCATGATTGGTAGTTGGTTCTGTTTTAGGTGGCGCTAACAGGAGAAATGGGCTGGTGCAAGCTGCCTCTTGAGCAGAGCTCCAGCACTATTTCTTTTTACAAATTGCCCACTGCCACAATCTGAATTCACCCAGCTACATAGGAGCGACTCTTCACACTGCGCACTATAAATGAGTACTTTGTTGCATGGAAAAAAAAGTAAAATGGGAAATGTAAACAGGAACAACATGACTCCTCCCACACTGGGAGGGCAGTGCCTGTTGTTGCTGGCTCTTGCTGTCGCTGGTGTTGGGGGCACATGCCACCACTCCCAGCCCACACATCACCCCCCAGCGACGCCACTGTTCAGAGAGGGGAACAAAACAGGGTTGAAGAGAGTGAAGGAAGAATGCGCAGAAGGGACAGAACTGAAAGTAAAGGGAGACGTGAGAGAATGGAGATAGAGGGGGCAGGGTGACGGAAAGAATACAACATGAAAGGAAGAACTACGAAAGAGAGTTAGACAGCGAAGCATGAAAGTGAAGGAACACTAACTAAACAGAGAGTAGAAAGACAAAACGAGACACAAAAGGAGTGAGAGAAGGCATCAAAGGGGGAAGATGCAAAGGAGAGATGTGGAAGCCAAGCGGGAAAAGAGAGCTAATAATATTAGAGCTCGGGTAGAAAATAAAGAGAATAGAGGGACAAAGAAAGTGAGATCAGGAAAGAAGAGTGAGTTCTAGAGAAAGGGTGCAGGAATGCAGCCGCAATGTGAATCTTTTGAAGAAAAGAAAATATAAAGTGTAAAGAAGGAGGAAGGTGAGCAAGAATGGATAGCATGTGGGAAGCATAATGGTAAGAGAGGTGGAGGGAAGAAAGAATCAAAGGAGAATGACGACCTGAAGGGGTAGCGAGAGAGAGAGAGAGATAGGAGGGGCAAGAGTGGATGTAGATAAATGGAGAGGAAGCCAAACATAAGGAATCGAGGTGTATGCTAGGATATTCGAGAAAGGATTGAGAGGTAAGGCCTGATTTAGACTTTGGCAGTGAGTGCCCTGTGCGCTAAAGTGAAGATCTTTCCGCCTCATTTAGAGTCGAGCGGAACTTCAGTATGTAGACACCGGATATTACTTTGTTTCTTCCACCTATATACCCCTCCGATGCCCTGATGGAGTTTGAAATGTGGCATTTTTCCACCCGCTTTATTTAGAGCGGGCCAACAAATAGCCAGTTTTTGTATTTAAAAACCACCATACAAAACGTGGGAGTATGTGATAGCAAAAAACCTTTAAATGACCCCCACCTCATGGGTGAAACCTCCCATGACACGGAGATCACTGTTTTTTTTTTTTCAAAAAACAAAATCCTGCTTTGGGATTTATTTTTTTAAATAATTTTCTTTTGAAAGTTTGACGTACAGCTCCATCATGTTGAAGGAGCCATCTGTCAAACTTTCCATGCATTTACAGGAACATCTTTGACAGCAGTTCCTGGAAACGTAAGCTGGCAGACATCTCTAAATTTAATGGGCGGAGCACCCTCCCAATGGCGGGAATAAAGTTCTCCACCATGGCGACAGTACATACTCTTTCAGCCAAACTCACAATCAGGTCCTTAGAGGATAGGAGAGAGAGAGCTACTTTGTATGTACCTTTCTTCCTTGTAATTACTCTTATTAGGATTAATTTAAAATTTAGGAGAGAGTGCTGTTGAAAATGGGCGCAGATATGAAACAAGAGGAGTGGAGACAGAAAAACGAGAGAAAAGAGAACAAGAGAAAAATTTGGAAGTTACGGATTGCAATTTTGACAGAACACTACAAGAGAGAAATTAAGTAATAGCGTTGGAAAGAAACACGTCGAAAGAAGAGATGTTTGAGAGAGAAGTATGAGCGCTAGAGAATGGGTGGATGTACAGTGAAAGAGAATGAGAAGTTAAAGCAGTCAAGAAGGTAAGAAGGAATCATTCTAGGAGCAGAAAAACCTTTCAAAGCAAAAGTGAAGAAAAAGCAGGCAGCAATGCAAATTATGTGAATTGTGTTGAAAAAACTTTGTACATCCCTGATTACAAGATAATGGAAATGTAGAATACACCCACCTTTCGAGGCACCCGAGTGTTATTTATTTAATGTTTTTATATAGCGTATACTAGGCCCGAGAACATTGGAGTGCTTTATGTGACACAGTAACAGAATAACGGTGAAGCATACATTTGAAGGTGAACATCAACAGAATAAACATGTATCAAGGGCAATACATTGCAATATAAGAGCACTTATTCTCAGGCAAAAGGGAGTCCAAAAACTAGATACAAATCTCAACATCATGTGCAGTGTGTGTCATAACACTTAGCCAACTGTATTCCAGCCCCAGGGGGGCTGAGGGAGTGGGGCTTCCACCATTTTCATGATTTCTGGGGTGGCCAGTATTGTGCAGTGTTAGTAGAGGTTAATCAGAGTTTCTGCATCCAGGCCAGTGAAAGCATGGATCTCCATTCAAAAGGGAATCTATGACCTTACAACACACACCATTACAATGCATACTTTTACATCACAGTTATTACAACGCAATTACCATTACATCGCATGTTTTTACAACGCATACCATTACAGCGCATGTTCATTGAAATACATTAAAACTACCATTACAACGCATACCATTACAATGCATGCTAATACAACGCATACCATTACAACGCATAATATGTATTCATTTTTTTTACTAAAATTTCAGTAATTTAATATTTTTGCATCCATCCCCTGGTACGGGATGCAAGGGAAATATGGGTTTTGGGTGGGGGAGATTATTAATACCCAGGTATTAATTTTAATACTCGGGTATTTTTATAGTACCTATCCATTAAAATTCCTGGGTATTAATAATAAAATCTAAAAATATGTTTGAAAAAATGGTGATAATTACAGATATTATTACAGAATTTTTTTTAAAATACACACTGTCAGAGGCAAAAAGAGATTATACATACAATCAATTGGAAGCACATAAAACAACAGTCCTTCAACTATTTTTTATTACAGACCCAGAGCCAGCATCTTCTCAAAATGACTGACATTCCGAGAAGAAACGTCTAAACGAACATTTTTACTCAAGGCAAAATAATTATACATTCAGTCATGGTATGAATCACACGAAAAAACTGTTTCCAAAACATATTTTCTTTTAAATCCTCGTTTACCCCCAAAACCGTATAAAAGAAGCCGTCCACCATTTTGCGCTCAGTGGTAAACTGACTTCCATAGTGACCACACACAGCAGGAGTAGCTGGAGAATTTTGCCGAATTACCAGTTGAACACTGCCATCTACAGACCGAAGTAAGTGTACATTTAAAAATAAACAGCTTCAAATAATGACACCTTATTCTCAAGTACTTATAATATATTTTTTACTTATTTACAGCATTTACTGAATTTGAAAACCAGCCCCAAATATACAGCAGATATTCTTAAAATTATCTTTCCATTGAAAAGTAAGTGAATAAAAGCACTAAGGGGCCGATTCCGATCTCGGCCGGTAGGGCACCGAATCAGATTCGGCTTTACCGGATCCGATTCGGAGGCCTAGTTCCCGACCGATTCGTACGGGCGTCCGCGCGAGCAAGTACGATGCGAGCGCACGCGAAATCGCCGACCGACTCGTTCCCGGGTCCGAACCGCTCCGACCGACTCGTACGGACACGGCTCGCACTACGCAATGGAGACGTTACCCGACCGAGCCAGTACGATGCGTGCCTCGAACTGCCCGACCGACTCGTAGCGTCCGGCTCAGAAGAGCTGTCGGAGCCAGACTTGGGGGGTCTGTGTCGGACCCCCCTGCACGCGTAGCCGCGCGAGTCGCACACAGGGGGGACCCAAGGGTCCCCCCTACATATGCATGTGCGGTGCTAGTCGCACCAATGCGTACCCACTGTAGGGGTCCCCCCTGTTCGCGACATGCCCATTCAGTCAATGGGAGCCCGTGTACGCGTTGTACGACCGGCTCCCATTGACTTCAATGGGAGCCCGACCGAGTCGAGTCCGGCAGCATGCGGCCGCATCGTACTCGCTCGGTCGGACTGCTGGAGTCCGGCTCGGTCGGAAAACTCACCGGATCCGGCTCGGTCGGAGAGTTTTCCGGCCCAGATCGGAATCGGCCCCTAAATGTTTTTCGAAGTAAAACAAGCCATAAACAAAAAAAAAACGAATTTTTAAAATTTTCTTTTGATATTAACAGAGATTGGACATACAGAAACACCAAATACCTACCAAGAACAAACAAACATTTACAGAATCAAATGTAAGTGACCAGTAAAAAATTATTTGAACAAAAAAAAACTTTATTAATGTCAGAAATAATATATTAGCAGGCACTGATAAGTGATATGTTTAAAAAATACGATTTTTTCACCTTCATGACTTTGCCTCAGGGAACATGCTCATGTAGAGTACTCGAAGATGGTGGGGGCAAATTTACTATTCATACTCCGACAGGTGCTTGCCTCAGGGAAATTGTTTCCTATTCCAACAGGTGCTTGCCTCAGGGAAAGTGCTGGATGGTGGTGGGGGCAAATTTACTATTCCTACTCCGACCGGTGCTTGCCGCAGGGAAAGTGCTGGATGGTGGTGGGGGCAAATTTACTTTTCCTACTCCGACCGGTGCTTGCCTCAGGGAAAGTGCTGGATGGTGGTGGGGGCAAATTTACTATTCCTACTCCGACCGGTGCTTGCCTCAAGGAAAGTGTTGGATGGTGGTGTGACCGCTCAGCCCTCCACAGGGCTTGGTCG
The DNA here is from genome assembly GCA_963921515.1 of Calotriton arnoldi. Classification (NCBI taxonomy): domain Eukaryota; kingdom Metazoa; phylum Chordata; class Amphibia; order Caudata; family Salamandridae; genus Calotriton; species Calotriton arnoldi. Next base: position 1,624,637 of record CAWUFW010000919.1, on the reverse strand, counting down.
CCCCACTCACTGCTGCCGCTCCTGCCTGCCTTGCCGCCTCCTGCCTGGAGATTCCTTCGCTCGCTGCCCGCTGCTCCTGGGACTTTCCCGCTGCTCCTGGGACTTTCCCGCTGTCCGCTGCTCCTGGGACTTTCCCGCTGCTCCTGGGACTTTCCCGCTGCCCGCTGCTCCTGGGACTTCCCGCCACTGCATCCCTGCGGCCCCGCCCCCCCGTGATTCCATTCGCCGCCCCGCTCCCGCCACCCAGCTGCTCCTCCCTCCAGGCTCCTTACTTATGACGCCCCCTGAGCGACCGCGCAGCGGCCGCGCGCAGTGGGAGCACCGACGGAGCGCCGAAGGTGCGCCAAAGGTAAGCCCGTCTGCGCCCGTCCGCGCCTGGCCCGCGCCCAGCGCCAGGACCCCTGGATCCCACCGATGCAACACTACTCGACGGACCTACGACGCCGCCACCCTCACCGCACTCAATGCCGGCCGGAACCCTGCCTGCTACCGAGCCTCACCGAGACGCACCCACGGACCCTTCACCTGCCAAGCCTGCCGATTCACCTGCCCCCGGACGTGCACCACCTCCGCCAAGTCGAGCACCAGCAGCAACCACCTGAAATGCATCCTGTTGAACACCCGCTCCGTCCACAGGCACGCCGTGGAACTCTGGGACCTGCTCGACGCAACAGCACCGGACGTCGCCTTCCTCACCGAAACCTGGATGAACGCCTCCTCAGCGCCCGACATCGCCATAGCCATCCCGGACGGATACAAGATCACCCGGAAGGACCGCGTCAACCAGACGGGAGGAGGCATCGCCATCGTACACAAGAACACCATCCGCATCTCGACTAACTCCGACGAGACCTTCACCGCCGCCGAACACCTACACTTCCAGATACACACTGACCCCAAGACCACCCTCCGAGGCACCCTCATCTACAGACCCCGGGACCACGCACACTATTCAGCGAAGACATCGCAGACTTCATCAGCCCGCACGCCATGCCCTCCGCCGACTACATCCTCCTAGGGGACCTCAACTTCCACCTGGAGAACAACAACGACAGAAACACCACCGCCCTGCTGGACAACCTCGCCAACCTCGGACTCAAGCAACTGGTGAACACGCCCACCCACTACGCCGGCCACACGCTTGACCCCGTCTTCTCTTCCAGCAAGCACATCTCCTTCAGCCACGCCACCGGACTCCACTGGACCGACCACAGCTGCGTCCACTTCAGCTTCAGAAAGACTGCGACCCACCACCACCCGCAACAGGCTCCCCGCCGGAGCTGGAGCAAGATCACCGCCGAGCAGCTCACCGCCTCCCTCAGCCAGAACACACCCACCAACACAACGGACCCAAACGAAGCAGCCAGCAACCTCGCCAAGTGGCTGACCGCCTGCGCCGACGACCTCGCACCACTAAAAAACCCTCCCAGCAGACCCGGAAGCAAGAAAACCCCTTGGTTCACCAACGAACTCAAGGAATCCAAGAAGAACTGCCGCACTCTCGAGAAAGCCTGGCGACTCGACCAGACCACAGACAACAGGACCGCCCTCAAGCACGCCACCCGCAAACACCACCAGATGATCCGTGCCACCAAGAAGTCGGCACTCAAAGAACGACTGGACAACAACGCCCACGACAGCAAGGAACTTTTCAGCATCGTCAAAGAGTTCTCCAACCCCAGCGCTGGAAACAACGACATCACCCCCTCGCAAGACCTCTGCAACTCACTCGCCGCGTTCTTCCACCGCAAGATCACCGACATACATAACAGCTTCGACGCACAGACCACGCACCCTACCGCCGAACCAACGCCCGCCACCACCACCCTCTGCAACTGGACCCCGATCAGCACCGAAGACACCACCCGCACGATGAACTCCATCCACTCCGGATCACCAACCGACCCCTGCCCACACCACGTCTTCAACAAAGCCGACGCCACCATCGCACCCCATCTCCGGGACATCATCAACTCCTCCTTCCACACCGCCACCTTCCCGGAGAGCTGGAAGCACGCCGAGCTTACCGCCCTCCTGAAGAAACCAACGGCGGACCCCACCGACCTCAAGAACTACCGTCCCATCTCGCTCCTTCCGTTTCCGGCCAAAGTCATCGAGAAGACCGTCAACAGACAGCTTGCCGCCTTCCTCGAGACGAATGGATCCCTCGACCCCTCGCAGTCCGGGTTTCGGGCCAACCACAGCACCGAGACCGCCCTTATCGCAGCCACCGACGACATCAGAACCCTAACCGACAACGGGGAAACAGCAGCCCTCATCCTCTTGGACCTCTCCGCGGCGTTCGACACCGTCTGCCACCGCACCCTAGTGAAGCGCCTCAGCAACATCGGAATCCGAGAGAAAGCACTGGAATGGATCATCTCGTTCCTCGCCGGAAGAACCCAGAGAGTCCGCCTCCCCCGTTCAGATCCGAGGCCACCGAAGTCATCTGCGGCGTTCCACAAGGATCTTCACTCAGTCCAACCCTCTTCAACGTCTACATGAGCCCCTCGCAGCCATCGCACGCCAACACAACCTCAACATCATCTCCTACGCCCGACGACACCCAGCTGATCCTCTCCCTCACCAACGACCCCACCACCGCCAGAGCCAACCTACACGACGGGATGAGAGACGTCGCCGACTGGATGAGGAACAGCCGCCTTAAACTGAACTCAGACAAGACGGAAGTCCTCATCCTGGGCTCATCACCCTCCGCCTGGGACGACTCTTGGTGGCCCCCGGCCCTGGGCACCGCGCCCAAGCCAACGGACCACGCACGCAACCTGGGCTTCATCCTGGACTCCTCCCTGTCGATGACCAGACAAGTCAACGCCGTCTCATCTTCGTGCTTCAACACCCTGCGCATGCTCCGCAAGATCTTCAGATGGATCCCCACTGAAACCAGGAAGACCGTCACCCAGGCACTCGTCACCAGCCGACTGGACTATGGGAACACCCTCTACGCCGGAACCACAGCCAAACTTCAAAAAAGACTCCAGCGCATCCAGAACGCCTCCGCACGACTCATCCTGGACATCCCCCGGCACAGCCACATCACCGGACACCTGAAAGACCTGCACTGGCTCCCCGTCAGCAAGAGAATCACGTTCAGACTCCTCACCCACGCACACAAGGCCCTCCACGACCTGGGCCCCAAGTACCTCAACGACCGCATGACCTTCTACACGCCCACCCGCCAGCTACGATCAACCAGCCACGCCCTCGCCACCGTACCACGCATCCGCAGAGCCACCGCCGGAGGAAGATCCTTCTCCTACCTGGCAGCCAAGACCTGGAACTCCCTCCCCACTCACCTTCGGCGAACCCAGGACCATCTCTCCTTCAGGAAGCAGCTCAAGACCTGGCTGTTCGAGCAGTAACTTACCCCCTCCCCCAGCGCCTTGAGACCCTCCCGGGTGAGTAGCGCGCTCTATAAATGCCGTGATTGATTGATTGATTGATTGGTGGGGGCATATTTACTATTCCTACTCTGACAGGTGCTTGCCTCAGGGAAAGTGCTGGGTGGTGGTGGGGCCAAATTTACTATTCCTACTCTGACAGGTGCTTGCCGCAGGGAAGTTGTTGGATGGTGTTGGGGGCAAATTTACTATTCCGACAGGTGCTTGCCTCAGGGAAAGTGCTGGATGGTGGCGGGGCAAATTTACTATTCCTACTCCGACCGGTGCTTGCCTCAGGGAAAGTGCTAGATGGTGGTGGGGACAAATTTACTATTCCTACTCCTACAGGTGCTTGCCTCAGGGAAAGTGCTAGATGATGGTGGGGACAAATTGATTGTTCTTAAATTAAAAATTAAAAATTTAAACTGTAAATTTCACATTTTCATTTCTGTTCTTTGTCAAGCATGCAATCAAACAGTTTTTTTTCTTTACAATTCTCAAAAGATAAAATCATAAAAACCAACAAGAGTAGAGGAACACATCCACAACCACAATAATCCAAACAAGCCCTTCAACACTGAAGAAGCCAAATTATACAAGGTAAAAATGATCCAAAACCACAATTATTAGTTTTTTTTCTCACAGGTTTCAAGTAAAGAAGCATTTTTTTTAAAAATGTATAATCGCATTAAAAAATGAGCCTCACAAACAAAAGCAAAATGACTGTTTTTCTAGTACATAAGCACTAATCTATTTCTTTGCAGGCTATTTGCAAAACTAAAACTTCTCCAAGCAAAAAACGTATAACATTTATTCACTTTTTTCAGAACCAAAGAATCAAAAGCTCCAAACAAAACATAAAGAACAAATGATTGAAAAATTCGAAAAAAAACAGCATCTACACAAGAACTTTCCAACCACACAACAGAAAAACCTAAAAAAGGTAACCTTTTTCATTCTGTCAAGTCTATCCAAAATTAACCTTTTTTTAAATCAAAGGTATCAAAGTAGCAAACAATTCCAAACCAACATTATCAAGCCAATGCATTTAAAACCTGGTACACTAACTTTTCACTTACAGGCAAAACATTTTTAAAATCAACTACACACAAAATCACTAAAACATTTTTTTCTCTTTTTCTTCTTTCTACAGAGAATGGCAGCAAGAAAACAAGCCAACGATTTGCAATCAAGCAGGGGAAATAGACTTTTAAGTTACAGTGGCTACGTTTATTGTAAGGAGAGATTAACTGAGCCCAGGTGTCATTGGAGGTGTGTGCATTATTAGTCATCCCATTGCACAGGCAGAGCGGTTACTCTTGGTGACACTGTTGAAAGGACCACCGAGCATAACCACTCTGCCTCTGCAATGGAGATAGAGGTAAGAGAAAATATAAATGAAATGAAAGCCCTGGCATCCACCTCCAATGAACCCTGTGGCTCAGTTTTGACGGAGGTTTCACAAAACATTCCTACACATGTAGCAAATTGTATGCCCACAATTCCCAACCTACGCAGAATTATTCAGCGTAAAAAACAGGCAAGTAACCCCCTACGTCTAACACCCCAACCCTTCTCTGATATTAACATTCCTCCTCAACTTACTGTAAGTTACTAATTAAACCTTTCTTTTGCATGACAACAAAAACCCTCTTAAAAGAATTCTAATCTTTAGCACACCCCATAATCTTGTTAAGTTAGAGAGTAGTGATATTTGGGTGATGGATGGGACGTTTAAATCCACACCCCATCCATTCACCCAAATATACACTATTTACGCCTACATTAATCATATAGTAGTGCCCTTAGTGTACAGTTTACTCCCTGATAAGCAAACCTCAACATACACTGAATTTTTGTGAGTGATAAAAGCTAAAACCATGAACAAAAGTCCTAGAAAAGTGTTAATTGACTTTGAATTACCTATGATTAACACAATTACCAAAATGTACATGGATACCCAAATTCAAGGATTTTTTTTTTCACTTTTCACAGGCGTATTGGCAAAAAATTAAAAAAACATCCTTAGTTGAGGATTACATATCAGACAATAAACTGCAATTTGAATTGAAGAAACTAACGGCATTTTTCTTTGTTCCTCCTGACAGCGTAGATGAATACTACACCTCTATTACTGAATCTGACTATTTTACTGCAAACAAGGACAAATTGGCACCCCTTCTAAATTACTTTGAAGACACATAGATTGGCCATCTAAGCAAGTCAGGTCACAAGAGGAAGCTATGTTTCCATGTGAAGTGGTGGAACTCCTACTCGACCTGCTTAGAGGGAGGAACAAAAACAAATAATGCCATAGAGGGATGGCACAACTCCTTCAACAAATCTCTAGGTAAACCACATCCTAACTTCTATCATTTTTGGGAAATTTTGAAGAAGGAGCAAAGTTTCCAAGAAAGGAGAATTGCGCAATCATTAACTGGTAGTCTGAACCCACAAATTTCTAAAAGAACAAAAGAAATGTCCGAGCGACTATTGAATGCAATTAAACAATTTTCGTTGATGGTGGCTTCAGACTACCTAGATAATATTGCACCCATCCTACATTTCTAATCTACACTAACTCCTAAACCACCTTACTTGGCTGCTTTGACAATACATTTCCCTAATTCAATTGGCATTTTTCTAAAAATGTTTAAATTATAAATTAAAAGTCGGGTTTCTTACCTTCAGTTGTCTTCTTTTTTTCAACTCTTGGACTTGCGTACAATCCCACATTTCACCAAGAGCCTTGAGCAGTCCTTTAATCCATAGGAAATAATCCATAATCCGTGATGTAAACCAGGACCCGAGTTAAACTAACCAAAATGGACACAGTTTGGCAAAGCAATTTTTTTACAGCAAAAATTGTGCTGAAAACTGTACTGTGCTCACTTACAAAAACGCATCCCAAAAACAGAATCCGAAAAAGAATACTTGTTTGGCAAAAAACGCAACAACAAATCCATTGTTGCAATCCTCTCTCGAACGAATTCAAGTTAAAAGAACCTCGAAAAAGTAAAAACGTTTTGAAAAAATTGCAACAAACAATTCCATAGTTGAAATCCTCTCTCGCCCGAAATCCAGCATAAGTCCAAAAAACCATATATTCATGTTTTAAAAATGTCCCAAAAAGACTTAACTTAATTTTTTTTTAAACGTTGCATCAAAATAAATTAAAAAAATATTGCTTTCATAACACTTTTGTTTAGCAGATTAAGGGGTCCATTACGATGTCGGGCGGAAACACTACCGCCGTGCTGTCGGAGGCAAAAACCGCCAGTTACCGTCCGCCAGCAACGTACCACACGCCCGCCAAATTAGGATGTGAAAAGTCAGGCACATACCGCCCGTAAGCCTGCGACGCCGCCCGCCATCAAAGTGCGCCCGTCTACGTAGCGGCGCGAGCTAATGGAGACACACCGTCCGACGAAATGACGTACCGCCCGGCGTACAAATTACGATGCCACAACCAATCAGCCTCACCGGCAAAGAGACACCGCACGAGATACCAAGGCGGAAACCCGATTGCTGAGTACAGAAACACAAACCCGGACTACTCCGACATGAATCCTGCTCTCCAGGCCATCCAAATGCTGTACCTGATGCAGCACCTAGGAGTGAACGCGCAAAGACGACGCAGGTAGGCAGACACACAACAAGGGCACGCAAACACCGCACACAATGCTAGGGCGGAAAAACTGTACATGGCCCCCACAGACACCCCTGTGGGGACAGGACACATCCAACACTGTACCCACACATGTTCCACCTGTAAAATAAAAACAACTCGCAACATCCTGGGCACCCACTACCCGGGACCAGGAGGTGACGTCCCCGTCACGGCACCGCAGCGCCCCGGCGATGACGCACGTACACATGTGCACAACGCAGAGGCCAACGACAGCGCCACGCATGGGCTGCACACAAACACCACAGGGTCACAACTACACACCACACACACCAGCCCCACCCTGAAGGCACATGTCACGTGGTCCCCCTGCATCAATCATGTCCACAACCGACAACTCACAGTTGTCAACTCGTAGTCACACAAGTGTCCCGAACAGGGGAGTAAAGTGACGTCAAAATAGGACACATTCCTGTGTGCAAAACATGGAGAAGCACACGGCGGCTGCTACAGAACAGCGCAAACAATGGACATTGACCGCAAAAGGCACGCCAGTCACAACAAAAAATACCTATACCATCCTGCACGCAATAACAAGCCATGCAATGTACAAAAGAGATAAACCCTGCTGCCTGAGAACAGGTGTTCACAATCACTACGCCCACACACAAGTCTCAATGTACAGCGGAAACGAAGTGTCCCGCCCACACACGGGAGAGCAGATAGCAGTGAATGTCCTTCCATTCCCACACTCAAATCACATTGCAACATATTCTGCAGGAGAATGGAGCCATTGTAACAACCAAAACCCAAACATAGCCATGCTGAGTAAACCTTCCACTGGCAGATAACGCCGAACATGAAAGAAAGATAATACCACCAAATACAATTATACCACTGCCCCTTGTGGCTCAAATGCAAGTAAAAGAGTCAGACACCACTGGCCTTGACCATTCATAGGAGCATGTGGGATGAGGGCCTGTGTCCTCCTCCCAAGCCATACCCAAAGTCCTGCCGCCTAACATCCATTCAAGAATACCCAGCATCGTCGGAGGTTGCACTCAGCAGACAGCTCAGGCAGCCGGAGCACGCCATCACATCACCCTGCAGCAAAATGGCTGTTGCACCAGTGCTTCACACCTACGCCAGACAGATGCAGCTGTACAGTGATAGCTTGCTACAGATAGTGGGCTGTGCAAATCTGGCTATGGTGAATGTAAGTTACCGAGTAACTTACCGCATCGAAATGTTCAACTGCGTCATCCCCGTGTTCTACTGTCAGAGGTGCCCGTTCCACTGGCCTGTGGATTTATGTCTCTCCAACCCGGCATGTCCAAATGCGGACTTGGTACACCTGTTTGCACCCCTGGACGCCCACGACAGGAACTGTTCAGTGTATGGGGGCATGGCGTTTGTGGCTGCAATCGGACACACACTGCAATGGGACCAGTGTGCCTCCGCACAACGTATGCTGGATTACAGTTTCATCGAATGTCATCCGACATGTCCCATCAGGATTCTACAAGGGACAACTTACGATGAACACGTTGCAACCCACCATCTGCTTCATTGGATGTCATCCATGAATACCACCAATGCGAGGGATGCTCTGCTGGAAGGTATCGCATACCTGACAACTTGTCAATTCATGGGTCCCCAAATCAATACCCACAATTGAACACCCTGCTCCTGGTCACATCTTGCAGGCAACACATTCTCAGTGTGCAGCAGGGCACAAGTCCTAAATAAGAAGTGGGGGCACGCTGACGTCATGACAGGAAGTGACGTCACGAAAGGTGGCTTGCACCATCAGACTCATTGCCTCCCCTCGCTCACCCCTTAGATGCGATTGCATCAGAGAAGCACGCGCGTGAGCAGCAGCTCCAATCTCGCCCCAGAGAGGCCAAAGAGTGAATGTGTGGCTCCATTCGCTCCGGTCATCGAGCTCACGGTAAAATAAGTGGGGGACGCCGTCCACCCGCATGGTACCCCGACTCGAGCCCTGGTGTGCAGGCAAAGTGTCCTAATGGCTTAGCGAAATGTGTGAGTTGCATGACACTCGTTGGCGGTGGATGGCTTGGAGGCTCGTCACCCTGAGGCCCATATCTCATTCTATGGGTCCCTTGTCAATGGCAGCGGATGTAATGACTATGCGCGCCGGGGTGTGTCTACCTGTCGTCTGGGATGGTGTTTGCGGCATGGCCCGCTAGGGCAGCTACAGCTTCTGTGTGTTGCATGTGGTGTATCCGGACTCCGGAGACAGCCATGCATTGTCACTGTGGTCCAGGGCACGAGTCGGGGTACCACGCAGCTGAACGGCGTGCCCCCACTGATATTACCGTGAGCCCGATAAATGGAGCAAATGGAGCCGCACATTCACACTTTGGCCTCTCTGGGGCGAGATTGGAGCTGCCGCTCACGCGCGTGCTTCTCTGATGCAATCGCATCTAAGGGGTGAGCGAGGGGAGGCAATGAGTCTGATGGTGCAAGCCACCTTTCGTGACGTCACTTCCTGTCATGACGTCAGCGTCCCACCACCTCTTTTGTCAGGACTCGTGCCCTGCTGTTGTCAGATGTGCCACTTTCCAGGGGGGTGGAGGAAGGTCAGGAATGTCAGCCTGAGAGTGGCCAAGTTGAAGGCCCACCTTGACTGGGGGGGACAACCATTGGACAGACTGGTGTAGCCCACCCACGCCTTAATGTAGGCCCTCCATGAACTATGTCACCTGCGGCAAGGTGTTGCCATGGGCAATGAAGTTATTGAGGAGAGCTGTCTGACCCACGCAGAGATGCCGCACATGCTCAACAGACCCGGCACTGAGGGCAGCAGGGGTCACAGGGGCAGCTGTGCCTGGTGTGAAGGACACTCTAACCTTCATCCTTGTGCCGACACGTGTTGCACCAGTGGAAGTAGTTGAGAGGGCGGGCATTGGCCTCCGCGTGGCTGCAGAGGAGCTAGAGTACACGTCCCCTGTGCTAGCAAACATGGATGCATGACCTCTGTCCTCAGATGACGCAGCAATTGTCGTCTCGGCCTGTGATTCATCCAGCACACGTCTGCCCCCTCCGAGGCGCCGTCACATTTGTCTCACCCAGCTCCTGTGCAGCTGCTCCATCCGATGCCTCACCACTGTTGACCGTCCCCTGTCCCTCAGCACACACGGGAGATGCTACATGAGGGAGAGCGAGGTGGCCTCACTCATTTGGCATCAAATAAAAAGACATGTGCAAGGGAGCCAGCACAGAACATTCCCAAATGCACATGTTGCACGATACCTGTGCAATTGTATACAGCTACCACAATCAACACGTAATGGCTGGCGTACAGGTAATGAAGCTGCTAATAAGTGGCACATGTGTTGTGCAGATGGCACAACACCCGGACTGTGTCACCCTGCGGCCATAGCCACTAATCGCTGTGTGCACACCCACTGTCCTGATGGTGGCATGGATGACCACTACGTAATTAGGCCAAGGACATACCTGCATGGAGCAGAATGGGTCACCACACACACAGACTGCAACATGACAGTCCACAATGGTCATGAGCCCATGCCATACACCTGTCTATCGCACGAGCACAACTACTGTTGCACAGTGTGCCGGATGTGTGAGTATCAGGAATATGAGGTGAGGCATCGCACACATATGTCAGAACGAAATCAGAGTAGGCACAGTGCCTCAAACATACATATGAATTGCCACTCCAGCAGACTAGAGGCTGTTCCTGAGGCCTACGACTCTGAACGCATTGACAATGCAGAGTGCTCAAATTACATCTTGACCCTCAGGAATCGCATATGCATGTCAGATGCACCCAGCACAGCGTACACTTACAACCCACTGCATCATACAACAAACATCACATTACCCAGATAATGGGTAGGCTGTGGACACATGCTGCCTCTCACAGCAGAAGACACCATCCCACAATACTGTACACCTGCTTGCTGCTGATGCCCCTACAAACGTGCATCCGGCACAGGCTGTATGACTGTCAAGAAGCAGACCATTAGTGGTGAAATGCAGCGCCGTGCCAACCTGACAATACGAGGGGGCATCCCCCGATTAGTCCCCGCCACATAGTCGCACATCCGGCAGATGACGTCACCCCCTTTGTGGGATTGGCTGCACTGTCGGTTACACATACACAGAGGCATTAACTTGGATGCAATGGCTCATCACAAGGCCTTGGGCCGGAGGACTTCCAAGTGCAGGGATGGTACACAAGAGGGTTGAAATATCACTCATACACTTCTCATCATCACCCACATCCACCAATCACAGTGGCATGATGCTGACCCATCCTAAATGATCAGAGACGTGTAACAGAGCCAAGACGGTATCGGACATGGCATAACAGCATGTGTACACCACACGTGAATGCATGCTGGTGGGAGTGTGTACACAGTACCTGTCCATCCCATTCACATGCAGGATGCCAGCACTTTGAGCAATATGTAGTCTGCCCACATCTACTGTCCATTGTCAGGTAGACCGACACATAGATCACAAGGCATCTTTGTGGGTGGACTCACTGTGTCCAACACTGCGCAGCCCTCAACGTACTCGCCCTGTGAATGGCTCACCCCGCAATGGAGGTCACATTCAGTGCCACTATCTCTCACACACATCACTATCACAAGGCCTGGAGTGTTCAATCATCAGGGCTGAGTTTGCGCATTTCCTGACAGTTGTGAACTGATGACACATGTAACCCACTGTACAGTCAGTGTAGTTTCCTTCTAGGATTGGGCAGTCAATGTGCAGCCCAGGACTGCCGAGACTGAGAAGGCCAGCAGGGACCCAGCCAGCCATTCACACAAGCAATAGCTTCCCAGAATCATGCATTGCCAAGTGGTTGCGTCACTGGATGTCTGACATGAAAATGCCATGTACCACCACTCGGGAGGGACATGCATGGGAAAATGCCAGAGAGCCTACATACCCCTCCCACCTGTAGTTAGCATGGTAAGCGGTGCATGTTGGAACCCCACAGGCTCTGACTCATAGTGCTGCGGATCAACGACATGTGTGTCCCCCACATGCACTCCCACACACACAGTAGTTGTCTTACACACACCTGACTTTTGCCGGTATTCGCCTTGGGCAGTGTGCGTGGAGCTCGGAATCCAGGAACTCCAGCTCCTTGCTGGTGAGTGGACCTGGACATATCATCAGAGTCGTCGACATGAAGGTGGACAGGTGGCAGCAGCAGCAGGTGTTGTTGAGGGATGCCAGTCAGCAGTCCCTGGAAGCTGTGGCAATGCCTGTCACCCTCCCACACTGATATAGCCCCCAGGGGCTGTTTCTGCGTGTCCAAGCTGCAGCGATTGGTGTACCGCTCAGCCTGTGTACGTTGTGTTGTTGGTGTGTGCCATACTCACCCAGCCTCGGAAGCGGTGTCAGGCACAGCAGCTAGGTATATTGCCGTGGTGTTGCTGCTTCCCACATATGCAGTCTGAATCCATCATCATGCCTTTCAAGCTAATATGGCCTAAATCCCCATGTGCATGCTCATAGCAATGGTATGTGTCAGTGGTCCTTGCTATTGGTAAGGGGACCTGTGTAAGAGTAATGTTGCTGTGCTGTCCCTACTTGTCAGCTGTTCTGTGATTCTATTGCTTTGTCAGTGATCTTTGTTTTGTGTATGTGTAAATACCATGTGGTGTGTTGCATTGACATATGTCCACTAACATCTGTCCTAGGAGGAGACCAAACATACATCGCCCCTACCAATTGCTGGCAGACATGGAGGATGTGGAGGTCATAAGGAAGTTCCGTCTGGACCGACCCACCCTGCGTCACCTATGTGCAATGTTGGAACCCCACCTCCGTCCTCGCAGGGTGTATCCTACAGCATTCACCCCCACGGCTAAGGTGATGGCTGCACTGCATTTTTCGCTAACGGATCCTTTCAACACACGGTGGGCAGTGGAGGTGGGATGTCCCAGCCCATGTTCAGCATGGTGCTACGGGATGTCCTGTCAGCTATGATGCTGTACAGGAACCGGTACATCTGATTCCCCAGGGCTCTTGATTTGGCGGCGGTGAAGGGTGCTTTCTATGCCCTTGGACGCATCCCCCAGGTTGTTGGTGCAATTGATTGCACACATGTTGGCCTTGTTGCACCACAGGCCATGGAGCACATCTACAGGAACCAGAAACATTTCCACTCCCTGAATGTGCAAGTGGTGTGCCTGGCGGACATGATCATCACACACGTGTGTGCGAAGTTTCCCGGATCCACCCATGACTCGCACATCATGCGCCACAGCATCCTCCCACGTATGATGACCAATCTGCAACGGGACCGTGCATGGATTGTTGGTGAGTATGCATACTCGTGTAGCGTGCTGGGTGTGACATGCTGCCTTGTATCCTGTTGGAAATGCAACGTTTCTCCGTGTTTCTCACACCCAGGTGACTCTGCATATCCTATGGGCCTTGGCTGCTAAGCCCACTACGCAATCCTCGTACACCAGCTGATGTCAGATACAATGAGGCACATGGGAGGACCAGATGTGTGGTGGAGCAGACTTTTGGACTCCTGAAGTCCAGATTCAGATGCCTGGACCGCACCGGGGGTGCACTGGCATACTCCCCACAGAAGGTGGTATGCTGCATGCTGCACAATCTTGCGATTCGCAGGCAGATCCCCCTGATAGTGGATGACGGTGATCAGCCAGGGCCCCCGCATGCAGGCCAAGCCGTGTCCAGTGATGAGGACAGTGGTGAGGAGGAAGCAGTGAATGAGCGTCAGCAGCTCATCGCCCGCTACTTCACTTGACGGTGAGTGACCATGTACGACGGCTGATGTCGCTGTAGTTGTGTAGGTGTATGTGTACATTGTCACGGCGGCCTATTGTTCACTGAGTGCTGTGTGGCAATGGTCCATGTCCAGGGTAGTATGCCACTGACAGTGGCTGTGACATTGTGCCCTGTTGCTCTGTGAGATGTGTGTACATTGCTTAGGCCTGATGACAAGTACTGTGTGATGAGTGTGTGACACACACATTCAATGGACTCTTGTTCTGTTTTTCACCCCTAGGTCTCTACAACCTCTCCTGGCCTGTCGACAGACCACACTACAGATGCATTTCTGATCATGCTGACGGTTGTGCACCCTTGATAATAAACAGAGCAGATAACATAGAATGTGATACAGGTGTATTTATTTTAAAGGTGACATGTTTGTGGGAAAGGTGATCAAGAAAGTGGTGCATGCTGTACAATGAGTTGACGGTCATGTCCGCGTGATGGTCAAGGTGTACCCATGTTGTCCTGGGTCCGCAGTCCAACAGATATTTGCCACTCAACTGGCAGTGTGGGGTAGGATGGTAGTCCAAGTGAATGCAGGGGATGGCCACCGTGGCTGGCTGACTCACTGGTGTTTGGAGCGTGCAAAGTCCTCCCCGGACATCTGTTTCCTCTTCGGACGGCCCCTTCCACGTTTGGGAGGGGGGGTTGTGTGTGTGGGCTGCTGGTGGTGGGTGAGGATTGCCCACTCGCTGTGGACGCAGGGGAACTGGATGTTGCACGTCCCTGCGCCCCAGCAGGTGGTGGCAGAGGTGGTGTGGTTGGCCTTGAGTGGGCCCTCTCCTCCACCACTAGCTGGCCCATGAGGTCCACAAGTTGGCCCATACGGGTCACGAATTGGCCCATATGGGCATCCATGGACCTCAACACCCCAAGGACTTCCCTCGTGTCGGAAGCTGACCTGGCCCATTGTCCCTGGGCCTCTTCATAGGCCCCAAGGACTCTGGCTATTTGCGGCAGGGCTTGGCTCCCAGGCTCTGTTGGCATTGGCCTGACCCTGCTCCTCCCATCTGGACTGCTGCCACCGACCTGCCCACTCACCACATTGGTCACCCGGGGCCTCCTTCTGGCTCCCAGGGTAGATGTGGAGGTGCGTGCCACCTCTTGCGCAGGGTTGGTGGTCAGGGAGGCCCTGGTGGTGGTGATGGTGGTGGTTGTTGCGGCGGTGGTGGTGGCCGCAATGACCGTGGCAGCAAGGGCCTGGGACTGGTCACCAGCCCTGGGAGATGGGTTGGTGGGTAGGAGGGGTCCTGGGGAGCTGTTGCGCCCTGCCACACCAGATGGGCCAGGTCGGGAGTCCTCGTCCGTAGAGGTGTCCAGGTTTTCCACATCCGTGAGTCTGGGTGGGGGGCTTGTGGACTGGCTGTGATGGCTGCTGTCTCCATCCGCAGCATCATGCTGTTCGTCACCTGTGGGGCAGAGACGAAAGGTTATTGTGTTGCACCTTGCAAGGTTTGTGTTAGATGTCTGACATGCACAGTTTGTGCACATTTGTGCACTGATTTCCCGGATGCGTGTGTATGGCTCTACAATGTGTGTGCGTGATCAAGGCAATGGAATAGTGTGATGGGTGCATATGGCATGGGACGGATTTGAAATGCCAATTGGTGTGTGTTGCAGTACCCCTACATTTTGTGTCTTTGGTGGGAACGGGGTACAGCCCCATGGACGCTTTAGTGTTGAAATATGTTTTTCTGGGGTTCACATGAAACGCTTGGAAACGCAGATGGCAGAAGGGGTACAGCCCCATGGACGCTTTAGTGGTGAAATATGTTTTTGGGGTTCACATGAAACGCTTGGAAACGCAGATGGCAGAAGGGGTACAGCCCCATGGACGCTTTTGAGATGATATATGTTTTTGGGGTTCACATGAAACGCTAGGAAACGCAGATGGCAGAAGGGGTACAGCCCCATGGACGCCTTAGTGTTGAAATATGTTTTTGGGGTTCACATGAAACACTTGGAAACGCAGATGGCAGAAGGGGTACAACCCCATGGACGCTTTAGTGTTGAAATATGTTTTTGGGGTTCACATGAAACGCTTGGAAACGCAGATGGCAGAAGGGGTACAGCCCCATGGACGCTTTAGTGTTGAAATATGTTTTTGGGGTTCACATGAAACGCTTGGAAACGCAGATGGCAGAAGGGGTACAGCCCCATGGACGCTTTAGTGTTGAAATATGTTTTTGGGGTTCACATGAAACGCTTGGAAACGCAGATGGCAGAAGGGGTACAGCCCCATGGACGCCTTAGTGTTGAAATATGTTTTTGGGGTTCACATGAAACGCTTGGAAACGCAGATGGCAGAAGGGGTACAGCCCCATGGACGCTTTAGTGTTGAAATATGTTTTTGGGGTTCACATGAAACGCTTGGAAACGCAGATGGCAGAAGGGGTACAGCCCCATGGACGCTTTAGTGTTGAAATATGTTTTTGGGGTTCACATGAAACGCTTGGAAACGCAGATGGCAGAAGGGGTACAGCCCGATGGACGCTTTAGTGTTGAAATATGTTTTTGGGGTTCACATGAAACGCTTCGGAAACGCAGATGACAGAAGGGGTACAGCCCCATGGACGCTTTTGAGATGATATATGTTTTTGGGGTCACATGAAACGCTTGGAAACGCAGATGGCAGAAGGGGTACAGCCCCATGAACGCTTTAGAGAGGAAATATGGTACTGTGGTACATACTGTGACATATGGGTGCAGAAGGGGACATGTGTTTTGGCCACACGACACTACAGAGACAAAGGTGTGTGTATGTCTGACTTACCCAGCATATCTGCTCACTGTTGTCATTTAAGGACATTACACTGCAAGCATTGTAGTGAGTGAGTAATGGTTGTGTGCCACACAACGTATTGCAGATGGGACAATTACTTGGTGTGCGTGCTACTCTCAGCCATGTGCAGCAATGCAGTGCTCTTGGGGTGTTGACTACATTTTGTATGTTGTAACTCACAGTGTGACATGCGCTTCAGACACAGCAGACACATTGTTGGTAATCGGCAGGAATCTTTGCTGTACTACTGTATATGGGGCAACTGTTTAGATCACGGGTACTCATAGTACGGCCCGCGGACCGCCAGCGGCCCGGAACGCCTTCCTTGGCGTCCCACGGACCTTGCAGACATCGTACCTGTGTTTTCTTTATTTAATTATTACAGTGTCAGCAAACACAGACTCTGCTCTATGGGGGCCGGGCGATTCCAGCGATAGTCCGAGTGGAGCTGCAGGTGCGCTAAGAAGAGGTGAAATACAACAAAGCCTCGTTATCATGCAAATGGTCTTTTAAAGACCTGTGAAGTACTCGGGTGCGGCTGTGTGTGTGCCCGGGAAGCTGTCTCAGCCCGGGCTGCCACACATGCGGGGTGAGGTGACAGAGAATGATAGAGGACAGCAGGGAGTGAGAGCCGGGTGAGATGGCAGAGGGTGACAGAGGGCAGCAGGGAGTGAGAGCCGGGTGAGGTGACAGAGGGCAGCAGGGAGTGAGAGCCGGGTGAGGTGACGGAGGGCAGCAGGGAGTGAGAGCCGGGTGAGATGGCAGAGGGTGACAGAGGGCAGCAGGGAGTGAGAGCCGGGTGAGGTGACAGAGGGCAGCAGGGAGTGAGAGCCAGGTGAGGTGTGCGTTAAGAGCCTGTGATGTGATGTTTCCCGCCAGCCTGTAGTCAGAGTGTTGAGCCAAGGCCAGGGAGCTCAGGCCTGGGAGGGAGACAGAGAGGGAGACGGAGAGAGAGGGAGGGAGACAGAGAGGGAGTGAGAGAGAGAGGGAGTGAGGGAGTGAGGGAGGGAGACAGAGAGAGAGAGGGAGGGAGAGAGGGAGGGAGACAGAGAGGGAGAGAGAGAGGGAGGGAGACAGAGAGAGAGAGGGAGGGAGACAGAGTGAG
Organism: Calotriton arnoldi; assembly: GCA_963921515.1. Lineage (NCBI taxonomy): Eukaryota > Metazoa > Chordata > Amphibia > Caudata > Salamandridae > Calotriton > Calotriton arnoldi. Next base: position 1,606,902 of record CAWUFW010000919.1, on the reverse strand, counting down.
AGAGAGAGAGAGAGAGAGAGAGAGATGTGTATGCCGGGTCCGGTGGCTCAGTGTAAAGGCGTCCGCTGCAGGGGCCTGTGTTCCACCTCATGGTCACAGTTTTGTTTTGCTCTAGCCCCGCCCCCTCCCCCAATGACCCCGCCCCCACCGGAACAGCCCTCGGCCACAAACCACACTGTAAATTTGGCCCCCGAGAGAAAGATTGTGAGTACCCATGGTTTAGATGATGTACCTTTCATGACACTGGGGCTGGAAGATGAGATGGATGAGATTTTGAATGTGCATTGTGTAGCTGTGTGGTTCATGGGTCCAGTGGTGTATGTGACATTACTGGGGTTCCACTCTGTTTCATTTAGACAAGATAGACTTACATGGCTGATGTTGTACAATGTCAAGGGAACAAGCAGACACGAATACATGGACAAGACTTGGATGGTGTTGCTGATGTGTGTGATGACTGGCACAGTGCACGCCAAGTGGGTCAGTACTCCAGTGAGACTTGTGCATGCAGACGTGACTCCTTACGTGTTACTGTATTTGAGATGGCTCATGTGGGCTCTGACTCTGTAATTGATGTCCGTGTGCACATTGGTCACATGATTCTGACAGGGAGCAGTGCTACCTTTTCCTCTGCTACGTGACATGTCCCACATGTTAGTCGTAGTACAGTCCTCATGCCTACAGACACCCCGCCCTGTACAGTAGTCTACCTACTTGTTGGTTTGGAGGGAGCAATGCAATGGCTACCACATGGTTATGAGAGGGAGGGGTGCTCCATCTTGCTGGTCTGTGGGTGTGGGGGCCGTGTTGTGAGTTGTGGTGATGGTTTACCATCCACAGACACCCCTCCATGTAGGGAAACATATCTACCTTTCGGGTGAAGGTGTGCACTGCAATGGCTGACACATGGGTGTGGGGAGTGCTCCATCTTGCTGCGCTGTAGGACTGGGGGCCTGGTGGGGGGTGTACTTCTGCAGTCCCCCCTCCGATACACAGGCCTTGTGGTAAGGCTGCTTACCTGTTAATTGTTGGTTTGTGCAGCTATGGCTGCCACATGGGTGTGGGTGTGGGGTGCGCTCCTTCCGGCGCATCTGGCCTACAAAGGGAGCTGGTGGGAGTTGTGGTGCTGGCTGACTGTACACATGCCCCCATGGTTTTGTTTGTTGGTGCCTATGGGTTGAGTGTGTGTGAGTGTCTGTTGCATGTGTGAGGGATGTCTTGTGGATTGTGTACTGGACATGGGGATGTTCGGCCCTCGGAGCTATGGCATTGTGGTAGTGCATGACAGTACATTGCGGTGTGCTGGTATACATTTGTTTGTACTTACCAGCCTCCACTCCCCCTGGTATTCCGGTGAGACTCTCCGGATGTAGAATGCCTTGCACCTTCTCCTCCCACGCCTTGAAGGTCTTGAATGGCGCGGGATTTCCGCCGCCAGTTCTGTCAGCCAGCTCACGGTTCTTGGCCTCCTTCTTCCTGACCACGCTTTTCAGGTCCTGCCACCTCTTGATTATTTCCCCCCGGTTGCGTGGCACGTTCCCAACTGCATTCACCTGGTCTACGATCCTGCTCCACATCCTGTTTCTGGTGGCTACTGGTGTCTGTTGGACCTGGTTCCCATAGATTTGTGGGTACACCTTGATGACCTCGTCGACCATGACCGTCAACTCTGTGGCAGTGAACTTGGGCATTCGTTGTGTTGCCATGGTGCGTGGTTTAGTTTTTGTGGTGCTGGTGTGGTGTGTTTGGTGTGTGATGTGCAGGGGGTTAGTGGTGCCGGTGTTTAGGTGGTGGTGGTGGTGGTGGGTGATGGGTGTGATGTGTGCGTGCGTGTGGTATACTGCTTTCCTCTGTGGCTCTCTGTGTTCTCTGCTGTGGTGTTGGCTTTGTAGTGGTGCAAGGATTTGTGGTCTGTGAGGGGGCTGCTTTTGTACTCACCTATGTGGGTGTGTCATGATGGTCTGTCGTTTTCAGGTGTGTTGGGCGTGGTGTCCTGGGATTTGTGTTTTTTTTGTTTTGCCAGGGGGATGTGTCTTTGGGATGGGTTCTGTGTCTGGGTATTTTGGCGTCGTTTGCTGTGTGGACTTGTTGGCCGTGTTGTGTGTATTTATTTGGGCCGCCAATGATTTCCGTGCACGGACGTGGCCGCCAGGCCTTCCGCCTTGTCAGTTATTCATTTCTGTTGTTCACCGCTGCGGGCGGGAAATATGTTGGTTTACCGCGCTCATGTCGGGGGATCATAATTTGACGGCCGGTGTCTAGTTCGTCAGCGCAGTCGTATTTGGGGTTTTCGGGTGGTATTGCATCCATGGCGGACTGATTATCTTCGACTCTGACATGGACGGGCGGTATTCTGTGTGTTTTTTCCGCCGCGGGCGGTGGTTGCTTCGCGTCATCATAATTGCTCGGTCGGTATTCCCATGGTACAGGCGGGCGGTCTTTTCAGGCTATGGTGGATGGCGGTTTTTTTACCGCCGGTTATCGTAATGAGCCCCTAAGTAATCATTCTTTTAAAATAATTCTATTAACCAAAAAGTGTTACGAAAGCAATCAACCCGACTTGGGCCTACAACTTCTACCTGTTCAGGAAAACATTTTTAAGTTAAAACATACAAAAATATCAAAATACATCTTCCCTAGTTCTTACTACCTCCCTCCTCTCTCCTTACATTAAACTATGCCACCCTTGATCTATTTTTAATAATTTAAATTTGCCTTACCTGGACGCAGCTCTTCCTTGCTTCTGATCCGGATCGCAACGATCCTCGCAATGATGAAACTTACGAACAAGCTGCAACGTCATCACCTTCCGTAAAAAGGTAAAAAGGACAATTTCTCTCATTAACTTCAAAGGGAAACCGTGGGAAAACCTACAAAGAAAACAAAAATCATATGTTACAATACATTTAAAAATGTATGTTTATTTTTTTTAAATAATACAACTAATACATTTTTTAAAAATATTTTTTGATTATTTTTTTAAGTGCATTATATATTTTTTTAATGTAATAAAATTACCTACAATACTATTAATGTGTCAATTGAATGTTTTGTTAAATATAACAAAAATTATTACTTAAATTTATGTTTTTAAACTTTTTATATGTCTATTTATGCAAACTCATGTTGTACATATATGCTTATTTTAATTTGTAAAATTTATTAATATACTTTTAAAAGATTATTAATTTTATAAATTAAATTTAAAATTTATATTAATGTATTAATAATAGGTTATAATTATACTTTTTTATTAAATCACTCCTCTACCCAAAAACACCCTGCATTTGTCTGCATATCACTTTTAAATAGTTTAATAATTAAAATTAATTTAACAATTTTACAATAAAATAACTTCTAAATTAAGTAATAAATAATACTGAAGTATTAAAAATAATACCTGAGTGTTAACACACTCCCCCACCCAAAACCACTGTTTCCCATGCATCCCGTCCCAGAGGATAGGTGCAAAAGCCTTTTTAATAATTCTAGTAAAAAAATATTTTAATAATTATCTATCAGTTAATCTAAATATCAATTAATTCTTAAGTATTAAAAATAATACCTGAGTGTTAACACACTCCCCCACCCAAAACCACTGTTTCCCATGCATCCCGTCCCAGAGGATAGGTGCAAAAGCCTTTTTAATAATTCTAGTAAAAAAATATTTTAATAATTATCTATCAGTTAATCTAAATATCAATTAATTCTTAAGTATTAAAATTAATACATGAGTATTAATACACTCCCCCACCCAAAACCCCTGTTTCCCATGCATCCCGTCCCAGAGGATAGGTGCCAAAGCCTTTTTTAATAATTTAAAATAAAATGTATTTTAAAATATTCTATTATTAAAAATAAATATCGAATAATTCTCAAGTATTAAAATTAATATATGAGTATTAATACACTCCCCCACCCAAAACCCCTGTTTCCCATGCATCCCGTCCCAGAGGATAGGTGCAAAATCCTTTTTTATTAATTTAAATATGAATTTTAAAAATGTTCTAACAGTTAAATACCTGAGTATTAATACACTCCCCCACCCAAAACCCCTGTTTACCATGCATCCTGTCCCAGAGGATAGGTGTCTAAGGGCCATATGTATCAAGCTAAATTGCGACCGCAAACGCTGAAATTCGCAGAATTTTATCGTTTGTGATCGCAATTTAGCAGTGTGCAATGTATCACACAAAAACCCACTCGCAAAATAAAGAATCGCAAAATTTGCGATTCCCTATTTTGCGAATGCATTTAAGGAATCGCAAATTGCGATTCCTTAAATGCAATGTAAGAAGCACAAAAAAAGTTCGATTTGGCCTTAAGGAATCGCAAATTACCACCAACTTCAAGTTGGTGGTAAATTGCGATTTCTTTGAAAAATGCACTTTTTTGCATTTTTCAAAGTGCCATGTGGCGCACATACATGCCCCTAGGGCATGTATGTGTACCACATGTGCACACATGCACATTTCAGGGGTGCAACAGGGTGTCCTTTTGACACCCTTGAAATTGCATTCGCAATTTGCGAGTACCTAGTGGGTACTCGCAAATTGCGAATGTCTTCCCATTCATTCCTATGGGCCTCTAGGCCCATAGGAATGGGAAGGTATTCCTTAATTGCGACTCGCAATTTGCGAGTCGCAATTAAGGAATGTCAGGGAATCGCAAAATATTTGCGAATTTTTATTTACATCTCGTTTTGCGATTCTCAAATAGCGATTCTCTAAAAATCGCTATTTGAGAATCGCAAAACGATTGTTTGAAACATATGGCCCTAAGCCTTTTTTATTAATTTTTTTAAAAAGTACTTTTAAAATTTTCTATCACTATAACTAAATATCAATTAATTCTCAAGTGTTAAAATTAATACCTGAGTATTAATACACTCCCCCACTCAAAACCCCTCTTTCCCATACATCCCATCCCAGGGAATAAGTGCAAAGCACCTTTAATATATTTTAAATAAATATATTTTATTTTAGATATATATTATTTTTTTTTAATAATAACAACGAATCAAATTTTTTAATAATACTCAAGTTTTAAAAATAACACCTGAGTATTAATACACTACCCCACACAAAACATATCCTTTTTAATTTATTTTTATGATATATATCTTTTTTATAAAAAATACAAACTTGTAAACTAAATATTAATTAATTCACAATAATTAAATTTAAAACCTGGGGATGTTTGCCATGCCCTTTTTATTCAATTTTGTAATACAAAATAGTTAAAAATAAATAAATAATAATCAAAAATAAAAATTTAACTCACTTACCTCCATTACTTACCTAAAATACCAAAATATAAAAAATTATCAAAAATAAAAACTTACCTCAATTACCTAAAATACCAAAATACAAAAAATAATAAAAAATAAAAACTTACCTCACTTACCTGCATTGTAATGGCATGCGTTGTAATGGCACATGCGTTGTAATGGCATGCAATGTAATGTCACCTGCATTGTAAAAGTTGCATTGTAAAGGCATTGCGATGTAATGCCTGCATTGTAATGGACGTTTCCCTTCAAAAGGTAGCCAGTTTAAGGAAGCTAGGATTGGTGTGATATGATTACATTCGTTATCCCCTGTGGCCAGACTTGTAGCGACATGTAGTGAGGCTTTCATCAGCGTAGTGTGTGTTGTGGGGATCCTGGCTAGAATGGCATTTCCATAGTGTAGTCTTGATAGCACCGCAGCCTGTACCACTGTCTTCAGGTCTTGGGAATGTAGGAATGGTTTGATACCCCAGAAGAGTTTAAGATCATAATTTGCAGATCTTATGGTCATTCTGATGTGGTTAAGGAAATTTAGATTTCCGTCTAGATTGAAGCCTACAGATTTGCCATTTTCAGGTATTGGGGAAGAGCAGACTAGTAATTTAGCCAAGGTTATCCATTCCACCAATGGTGTGGGAGAAGTGTTAGGTGAGAGGAGACGATATTTGATTTTCTGGGGGTTGATCTTGAGATGGTGGGTCGTCATACAGGAATGTATTTTGTCAAGAGTAGTAGTCAGTCTGGAGAAATCAGCAGGGAAGAAACTTTCAAGTACAGTTGTGTTTCATCTGCAAAATGGTGAAAGGATATGTCAGAGTTCTTAAGTAAGTCACCCAGCGGTTCCAGGTATATATTGAAAAGTGCAGGAGCTAGAACCAATACTTGGGGAACTCCTTGGGAGACGTTTACATAGTTCGAGAGTGCAAGTTCTATTTTGATCACCTGTGTGGTTCTCCAAATACAACTGAACCATTCTTGAACCTTTCCTTAAAAGTCCATGCAGTCTTTTACGTGGATAAGGACCTCATGCTTGACAATATCAGATGTCACTGAAAGGTCTAGAAAGTCAAGCAAGCATGAGTCTCCGATATCCATGATCCTGACTGCTTCATCTGTTATTGTAAGGGGGCAGTCTCAGTGCTCCAGCTATCTCGATATCCAGATTGGGATTTCTCAAATAAACTGTTGTCCTTTATGAATTGATTAAGTTGTGGATTGCCTCAGTTTTCTAGTATTTTGGTCAAGAATGAGAATCCTACTACCGAACAGTAGTTTTGAGATCATCTTGTTCCTCTATTGGATTTTTTTCACAATGGACATTCTTGTCCTATTTTCAGAAAATGTGCCTTTTAGGAGGGAGAGTTTATAATGTTCGACCAGTGAGGTAGGTAACAAGTCTAGTAAACTTGTATATGATATTTCTAAGCTCCTTCTGGGATATGTAGCTCACGTTAAACAAGGTTTGAGGGGATTTCCTATTCAGCATAGTGCCATTATTCTTGGTTTGTATATGCAGCAAATGTTTTGAGTTTATGCAAATTCCTTGTATTTCTTCTCTGGGTTTAGAAATGTTTGAGTTGCACTGGGCTTGGATGCTGCTTTAACCATTTCAAAAGGTTTTCTTGGTCTGTTTTTGGCCAATTTGATCTAGGACCTTATGGAATGAGCTTTAGCCTTGAAGACATGTCTTTTGTCGGATCTTCTTGCATCATGCAGGAGTTCAAGGTTATCTCTTGAGGGAGATTGCTGCCATGAGCATTCCCACAGTCTGAGGAGTTTTCTTTCTTCATTGAGGTCTTTCATAAATCATGGGTGTGTTCTTCTCTCCTTGAATCTGCTTTCTATTAAGGGCGCATCCTCATCCGTGATTGCAGTTAAAGACTTGTTGAAGCTAGAGGTTGTTATAATTACACTCTGTTGTGCTGGTGGGTAGGAGATTCTGCCTGCTTAGCATGATTCTAGGGCTTTGACCGGTTGATGTTTAGTGTCAGTAGTGCATATTAAGGGTCATTTGGGTTGTCTGTAGGTCCTAGATTTGGAGATAGGGAGTTCAGAGAAGATTTGAAAGCGGTCTAACACGTCAACTGTAACAGGGTCATCAGTGAGTATGAGATCCTTGCCTGCTATAATTAAATCCAGAATAGCTCCTTTCTTATGGGTCGGTTTCGTAGACTTTTGGGTAAGGTTATTCTCTAAAAGGAATGACAAAAGTGTTAAGTACACCTTGTCCATAGGATCACCCTAGTGGAGGTTGAAATCACCAAGGCATACATGATGGTGGGTAAACATTATGAGTTGCAAGGTGATGAACTCAATGCCTTGCTCCTCAATTAATTTGTTGTCTCCTGGCAGGTGGTAGGTGATGCTAAGTCTAGAGAGTTTCTCTTCCTCTTACTTCAGATCTACAGTGAGGAATTGGAAGACCCATATACATTTGCAAGTTATGGATTTCTTATGTATGATGAAAACAGCACCACCAATGTTGTCTTCTCTGTCCATATGTATAGTATCGTAGTCCTGTGGGATGAGGAGATCCATTGCAAATATTAATTGAGACAAGTTTCAGTCAGAACCATAAGATCTGAATAACAATCTAGGAGGGAATCAGCGATCTCCGTTTTGTGTTTGAGGGAGGACCCCCAGTTAGGTAGTACGCATGAAGGCTGTAACAGGAAGTGTGGTTGTGTGGTATGGATATTACTGGGACATTGACAAGATTTCTGCAGATGGTCTGTATTCAAAGGTGTTGGCCTTTAGGGTGGGTAATCAGAACCAGATTAGGCTTGGCGCCAAGACTGATGTTAACCCTGCTAGTCAATTACTCCAGGCCTTGAGGGTAATTCTGTGCATTTGGGACCGGTCGATGGTCTTTGGTATGGTCACATGGACTCTATTCTGTTCTAATGCATCAAGTAGAGTTTAAATTCTGAGGCTAAGAATTTGATAGTGTCAGGGAGGGCGTATATAGATAAGGACAGCTCGGAGCGGGTGTCTGGGAAGCAGCAAGGGGGCTTTTGGAAAAGTGATGTTGTGAGGTAGGAGTAAAACCCCTAATGTGTTGGAGAGTAGGAGAGTGGGGAGGGGGAGTTGTATAAAAAGCTGGGGTTTGAAATTTCCAGTTTTCTGCTATCATCAAGTTGGGGAGGGGACCTTCGCTAGTTGGTGATGAACTGCTAGGGAAAGGACTGGGGTGTGGGAGAGGAGGTGGAGGAGAATTGAGGTGAGGTGATTTGTCAGAACCAGCATATTCAGTGTTGCAAGGGAAAGAGGCTTCTATGAAGATGGGTGTGATTGTGTGGAACAAGGAAAAATTCGGATTTGGGGTTCCTATAATGGGTGACTAGTTGAAGCTGCAAGAGGGTTGTGAGGGAGTGGATGGTGGTAACGGCAGAGAGAATGAAGGAGGAAAGAGTGGTGAGGCGTCCATATATGTGGAGTTGTAAGAGCGATGTTAGCAGAGGGGGGACATCTGTTGTTCGCCGTCCAATCGAGAGTTGGAAAGTGCTGGTCGAATTTGCATAGGTTAGAGTCAGATGCTGGAATCATATTACCGTTGTTGTAGATAGAGATTGATAAGTGTGCCCTAATGAAGGCTGAGGAGGGCATAGAGAGTCTCGTGCTGTGGGGTAACTTAGCAATGTTAGATATATTGAAGTCTCACTTGAAGGTGTTGATCCATGCCACATAGTTATGAGAGAGAATAGGAGGTAATTTTCTGGCCTCCATTTCTACCATTGCGGTATTGGTCACCAATAGGTTTTCCGGGTGGTTGAGGAGGAGTCGGTGCTTGATATTTATGGCTGCGTTTTTGGAAGGGTTCTGTGGCTATATGTTTGTGAATGAGTTAGGGCCAGCTTTCAGGAGATGGTTTATTGGGTGTTTGGAAGAAATATCGAGTTCGAAATATAGGAACTCTAAAATATCAGAAAAAAAATATTGTGATTCATAAATATCGTGGCATAGAATAACATTGTCAAGAATATCGATTTCTTGGTAAGTAATATTGTTTTTAAGAATATCGTTTTTAATATAGTTTTCAGTAATATAGTTGTAAAACATATTGCTTATTAATTATTTAATGAGTTTTAGTCATTATATTAAGTTTAGTTGTTAGTATTGTTAGTTTAATTGTTATTAATTTTTTTTATGTAGTTTGAAATTTTTATTTTAGTTGTTAGTATTGTTAGTTTAATTGTTATTAATTTTTTTATGTAGTTTGAAATGTTAATGTTTTTTAAATGTTAATGTTATTAGTGATTTATAGTGTCATAGGGATCTATTAGGATGGCGGTCGGAAAAACATTCGGACAGCCATGGTAGCGGAAATGAACCGTCCGCAGGTACAGCGGGAAAACCGGCGGTCAGATTAGGATCAACCGCCAGAAAAATCCAACCACGGATTCCACAAAAGACTGCCGGTAGTGGGCGGAGCAGGTGAAAATCCGTCCGCGGCGGTCGGATTCGCGGGGGAAAAACCCAAACCCGCTGCAAGGCCAGCGGAGTGACCGCACGCACAATTAGGATACCATTGAGGTGACAGCGGAACGATCCGCTGTTTCCGACCTCCGCGATCGCTAACAGTGATGAATGGAAGAGCAGGCGTAAGGTCCGTTGCATGCCCACCGCCGCGGCAGCACCGAGACTATTATGGCGGTCGACAAAAAAAACACACAACAAGGCCACCAAGTGTACACATCAAACTAGCTCAGCCCCCAAAACACCTAACACACCCCAAGGACACACCCCCATGGCAACTAAAAAAATACAAATCCCAGGACAACACACACAACACACCTGACAGCAATACACCATTTTGACACACCCACATAGGTGAGTATAAAACCTGCCCCTTCCCTGACCAGAATCCTTTGCACTACTCCAGCCCTGAAGGAACTAAACCCTACAGCACATTGGATAGGCAAACCACCACACATCTCACCAGCACAACAACACACATACATACACACCACCTACACCACCCCACCACCCTCACACCTGCACCTCAAACCATTTGCACATTACACACCTTGGCACAAAAGAAAATGCCCAAATTTACTGACAATGAGTTGTCAGTCATGGCAGATGAGATAATCAGAGTAGAACCACAATTGTTTGGTAACCTGGTCCAACAGACACCATTAGCCACCAGAGCACAAATGTGGGGAAGGATAGTCAACAAGGTCAATGCAGTAGGGACCACCCCGCGCACCAAGAAGGAGATCATGAAGCGGTGGCATGACCTGAAGAAGCAGGTGAAAGCAAAGAACTACAAGAACCGTCAGCTGGCTCAGATGACTGGCGGTGGCCCTCCCATTCCACCAAGAACATTCACTGCATGGGAGGAGAAGGTGCTTGCCATACTGCATCCAGAGAGTCTCACAGGAATATCCGGGGGAGTGGAGGCTGGTAAGTACAAACAAATGTCCACCATCACACTGCTATGTACTGTCTTGCACAACTACAAAGCTACACCTCCTAGGCCCAATTCCATTCATGTGCACCGCACTCTCCCCAACACATGTCTCACAGATCCAACATTCACTCCCTCTCATTCACCCCAAAGGTAGCAAGCAACATTCCCTGGGTTGCATGTGTACAGGCAGCCAGCACTACAACTCCCACCAGGCCCCCTGTCCCACAGCTGAGCAGGATGGAACACCCCCCCCACCCAAGAGCCATGTGTAACCATTCCCTCCCTCTGCTCCACAGGGAGCCAGCCATCTTAACAGGGAGGGGTGTTTGTGGGTGGGAAGCCAGCACTACAACTCCCAACAGGCCCCCATGTCCCACAGCTCAGCAACATGGAACACTCCCCCCAGCCAGAAGCATGTGGCAGCCATTGTATCTCACCAACCAAACCTACAGGTAGGTAGCCATCTTCATAGGGAGGGGTGTTTGTGGGTGGGAGGCCAGCATCACAACTCCCACCAGGCCCCCTGTCTCACAGCTGAGCAGGATGGAACTCACCCCCACCCAAGAGCCATGTGTAACCATTCCCTCCCTCTGCTCCACAGGGAGCCAGCCATCTTAACAGGGAGGGGTCTCTGTGGATAGGCAGCCAGCACTATAACTCCCAACAGGCCCCCTTGTCCCACAGCTCAGCAGGATGGAGCACTCCACATACCCACAACCATGTGGCAGCCATTGAATCTCACTCATCAAACTTACAGGTAGGTAGCCATCTTCACAGGGAGGGGTGTGTGTGGCTGGGAGGCCAGCACTACAACTCCCACCAGGCCCCCTTGTCCCACCCCAGAGCAGGATGGAGCACTACCCCACCCAGAAGTATGTGGCAGACATTACATTGCCCTCATCAAACTAACAGGTAGGTAGCCATCTTCACAGGGAGGAGTGTGTGTGGCTGGGAGGCCAGCACTATAACTCCCACCAGGCCCCCTTGTCCCACAGCTCAGCAGGATGGAGCACTCCCCCCCACCCAGAAGCATGTGGCAGCCATTGAATCTCACTCATCAAACTTACAGGTAGGTAGCCATCTTCACAGGGAGGGGTGTGTATGAGTGGGAGGACAGCACTACAACTCCCACCAGGCCCCCTTGTCCCACAGCTCAGCAGAATGGAACACTCCCCCCACCCACAACTATGTGGCAGCCATTGAATCTCACTCATCAAACTCACAGGTAGGTAGCCATATTAACAGGGAGGGGTGTGTGTGAGTGGGAGACCAGCACTACAACTCCCACCAGGCCCCCTTGTCCCACAGCTCAGCAGGATGGAGCACTCCACATACCCACAACCATGTGGCAGCCATTGAATCTCACTCATCAAACTTACAGGTAGGTAGCCATCTTCACAGGGAGGGGTGTGTGTGGCTGGGAGGCCAGCACTACAACTCCCACCAGGCCCCCTTGTCCCACCCCGGAGCAGGATGGAGCACTACCCCACCCAGAAGTATGTGGCAGACATTACATTGCCCTCATCAAACTAACAGGTAGGTAGCCGTCTTCACAGGGAGGAGTGTGTGTGGCTGGGAGGCCAGCACTATAACTCCCACCAGGCCCCCTTGTCCCACAGCTCAGCAGGATGGAGCACTCCCCCCCCCACCCAGAAGCATGTGGCAGCCATTGAATCTCACTCATCAAACTTACAGGTAGGTAGCCATCTTCACAGGGAGGGGTGTGTATGAGTGGGAGGACAGCACTACAACTCCCACCAGGCCCCCTTGTCCAACAGCTCAGCAGAATGGAACACTCCCCCCACCCACAACTATGTGGCAGCCATTGAATCTCACTCATCAAACTCACAGGTAGGTAGCCATATTAACAGGGAGGGGTGTGTGTGAGTGGGAGACCAGCACTACAACTCCCACCAGGCCCCCTTGTCCCACAGCTCAGCAGGATGGAGCACTCCCCCCACCAAGAAGCATGTGGCAGCCATTGAATCTCACTCATCAAACTTACAGGTAGGTAGCCATATTAACAGGGAGGGGTGTGTGTGAGTGGGAGGCCAGCACTACAACTCCCAACAGGCCCCCATGTCCCACAGTTCAGCAAGATGGAGCACTCCACCACACACCCATAAAGATGTATCAGAAATTCCCCCCAAATGTGCCACAGAACAGGTAAGTAGACAGTGCATGCACCCCGCCATTTCTCTCAAAAAGCATGGAGCCATATGACAACACCAGCCCTCACATTCCACCAAAATTGGCACAGATCCAATAGCCACTTACTGTGTGCAGACACCTAAGCGTATGTAACTGTCACAGAAACCAAAGTGTGACTCACCAAATAACATGTTGAAGAAATTCAGGGCACAATCATGCACAGCACTGAATGCTATCTGTAAGTGCCATGGGGGCAGAGCATCAAGGCCCATATGAAAACAAAACAAGCATGGTCTGTAGTAAAAGAAAGCAAAGCACATGACATGACAAAGGTATGCATGAGATTACAATGGCTAGTTCGTGCTCAGATGTAACGTCTTCCATGCAGAGTAATCAACAAAGATGCATCACATGAAGTTGTTGTGCTGCTAGTCGTTAGATGACAACATGTCCTTGTAATCACAAAATCTGCACGTGGGGCATGGTATCTATTGACATGTGACACCATGGACAAGTAATGTATGTACCTCCACATCATGTCATGATGCACAGTACTGTGCAGACATACAATGTGATATCAATGTAAACTGTGTGGTGTATAACTTGTAAATAAAAAACATCTAACTCCAAGCTTGAGAGGTGCACTTCAATGACCATTTCCCCTCTGTTCCACAGGTGACCAAGAACTGACAGCTGAAGATGACCACACCAACCTGCAGAGCCAGTCTCCACCCCCGGAACATGGACTCTCTGATACAGACTGTTAGACCTGTCAGCCCTAGGGTGGTCTTACCCCATTTTTTTCTCTTTGCGCCTCATTTTTGCCACTACACTTTTGTTGGACCTAGGTCTCTGGGCGCCTTACCACTGCCAAACAGTGCTGAGGTGCAGGTGCTCTCTCCTAATAAGATGGCTGCCACAGGCCCCTGCTACTGCGGAGTGGCCATTGCGCACGCACATACTAGTAGTCAGGATCAGGCTGGGACATAATGATACAGTATCCATACCGTCCCCGCCTCTGGGCCTCATAGCCAGACATGAGGGAAGCTTCTAGAACCTTCCAGCCCAGGGAGGAGTTATGTTTTGCCGCCTTTCAGGAGGGTCACCTGACCTAGGGGTATAAGAGGTTTGGAGGGAAACCTTTTTAGTCAGTTGGGGCACCACTGGACCTGGGGGAACCTCCGTCGGAGTATAGGCTGTCGGGCCTAGGGGGGAGACCTACACTACTGGTACTGACTGGGCTGAGGCACTGCTGTGCTAAGATAGCTGAGGAACACCTTCCACCCACTGACCTTGCCCAGCGTGAGGGGACCCAGGGAACCACCCCAGTGTGCCTGCAGGGCACCTGCCTGCCTCTTGTGCCCACCAACTCAACCCCCCTTACCCCCCAAGTTCATGCAACCAAGTAACTGTGAGTGCTGAACCAGCAACCAAGTAACTCCCAGCAACCTACCACGACAAGCAAGAGCCTGCAACAACGCTATTGCCACCTATAACGACTACTGGGGGATCACCAGGTAAAGCGCTACCCCCTCCCAAGCGCCAAGTGCCAACCCTCTGCCCTGCTGTGAGCGCTGCGAGTGGAGACGCCTTATGAGGGAGGAGAAGCGCTACGTGTGAGAAAGCGCTTACTGCACCCAAAGCGCTGTGTGGCCGGAAGAAGCGCTGTGGGGACTGAACTCACTGCCACGGCCCGGGCACGGCTGTCTGCTGCGATCACCGCCGCTGCCCGAGCGCTGAGACGAAGCGGAGGCCGCGCTGGGCCTAAGCGGAGGGCGGGAGGCGTTCCCCATCGACGGGAGCAATGGCCGCGTCAGAGGCCGCGCCCCCTGGAAAGCCGCGCACTGATTGGCTCCCGGACCGGCGTTGGGAACCGGAGCCGGAGACCTGCTGCACCGCTCCGTCACTTGCATCGGGGGCCGGAGAGGAGCCTTGCCGGCCCCCCCGCCTCGTCACCCGCTAAGGCCTCCCCGGAGGGGACTTTGTCGATTCGCCTCCCCCGTCCGGTCCCGGCAGTAGAGAGGAGCGGGCCGGCCGGGGTGGAGGCTCCCAGCACCACATCGGGGAATGATTGCCCCCCCTGATTACGCGGAGTGACTGGTGAGTCTGGGAGGCTGGGGCCCACGCTTACACAGGGGCCCGGTCGTCCCCAACGTCAACACTACCCCGGGGCCCAGGAAACGCCACCAGTAGGGCCAAGATTAAGGAGAGCGGCGCAACAGATGCTAGTCACCCTAGTGATTACGAGCAGCAGCTAAGTTCCCCCCGAACTGTAAGGTGGAAGGCCTTATTGTCTCCAATGCGGTGTGATTAATCGGCATTAAGGCCTTTACTGAATTGAATAGGGGCCTAAGCAAAACTGATGTATGACATACATGCCTTATGTCCCCTAATGAGGGAAATGGTTTCAGTGTTGTGTGATTGACCTACGTTAGGCCCTTAATGAATTGAATATACCTACATGAATTGAGCCTGTGTTCACCTGCCAAGAGTTAAAGTGTTCCTATGTTGTAGGCCTACCTGCTTTGCGACACCCACTGTACTGAATGTGGTTGCGCCTAGGTTGATACAGGTTCCTCCTCATCTACAGTGTAATGTGCATCTAAATTCTTGCTAATTGAATGTCGCTAAATGCATTTGAAGTCTATGTTTTGACCTGCAACCTATGACCTACAGTGTTACCTACTTGTCAATGAGGTTAATGCTACTGCCTTTTAATGGCGTAACGTTTTACGGTTATAATGTGCTTGAATGAATTTACGCACTGGTTTTGAGAAGCTAAATGAATTGCAATGTTGCCTAAGATTATCTGCCTTATCTATTGCTGATCTAAAATTAGATAAAGGATCTTGTTTTTATACAAAAGCCTGGTGTGGTGTCTCCCTTATTGTGTGCGCATTACTGAGTCAGTGTGAGTGTGTGCTGCACAAGTGCTTAACACATTACCTTCGGGTGCCTTCCTACCTCGCGCCAAGCTACCGTGTCGGAATCGGTGACCCCGCTTCTAACATTGGTGTTCAGCGGTGGGATAAGGACTTGTGCTTGTGCAGCACCCTACAGGGATTCAGTGTGCGCCGCAATTGGACACCTATTTATATGCAAGCCTAACAATTCGCCCTTCACTACCTGACTGTACAGACTCCTGTGTTAACCTGTTGCCTACGTCCTAGAGTCTTTTCCCTTAAGTGTCTGGGGCCCCACCTGTCAGGATGGAGTTCGAGCTGGCCAACCTTGAAATGTATACGGTGGCGCAGCTGAGGAAGTTCTGTCGGGGGATGGGGGTGCCCGTCAAGCGAGGCGCCAAGAGAGAGGAGCTTCTGAAAGTCTTGAGCGATACCAAAGGGGATGATGGACGGAGCGCTTGAGCTAATCAAACACTCACCCCCAGTCAACTGATCTGGGTTTAATCCATCATCATTCTTTAGCTCACTCCACCACCCCAGTTCAGACATGGCCATATGCAAATCAGTCTGACCCTGTGCCTCATGGGAACAGTCCAGCCCGAACTGCCAAGCCATGTCTTCCCTGGACCGGAAACAAGCATCCTGGGACCGGTTTCTGGCTATTCAGCCGTCATCAGCCAGGCTAGCTTGAATCCAGTGGCAAAGTGAGCAAGGGACCAACGTCTGGGCATACCCTGCCAACTTAGGGCGAACAAAGCGATACCAAAGGGGATGATGGACGGAGCGCTTGAGCTAATCAAACACTCACCCCCAGTCAACTGATCTGGGTTTAATCCACCACCCCAGTTCAGACATGGCCATATGCAAATCAGTCTGACCCTGTGCCTCATGGGAACAGTCCAGCCCGAACTGCCAAGCCATGTCTTCCCTGGACCGGAAACAAGCATCCTGGGACCGGTTTCTGGCTATTCAGCCGTCATCAGCCAGGCTAGCTTGAATCCAGTGGCAAAGTGAGCAAGGGACCCACGTCTGGGCATACCCTGCCAACTTAGGGCGAACAAAGCGATACCAAAGGGGATGATGGACGGAGCGCTTGAGCTAATCAAACACTCACCCCCAGTCAACTGATCTGGGTTTAATCCATCATCATTCTTTAGCTCACTCCACCACCCCAGTTCAGACATGGCCATATGCAAATCAGTCTGACCATGTGCCTCATGGGAACAGTCCAGCCCGAACTGCCAAGCCATGTGTTCCCTGGACCAGAAACAAGCATCCTGGGACCGGTTTCTGGCTATTCAGCCGTCATCAGCCAGGCTAGCTTGAATCCAGTGGCAAAGTGAGCAAGGGACCCACGTCTGGGCATACCCTGCCAACTTAGGGCGAACAAAGCGATACCAAAGGGGATGATGGACGGAGCGCTTGAGCTAATCAAACACTCACCCCCAGTCAACTGATCTGGGTTTAATCCATCATCATTCTTTAGCTCACTCCACCACCCCAGTTCAGACATGGCCATATGCAAATCAGTCTGACCCTGTGCCTCATGGGAACAGTCCAGCCCGAACTGCCAAGCCATGTCTTCCCTGGACCGGAAACAAGCATCCTGGGACCGGTTTCTGGCTATTCAGCCAGGCTAGCTTGAATCCAGTGGCAAAGTGAGCAAGGGACCCACGTCTGGGCATACCCTGCCAACTTAGGGCAAACAAAGCGATACCAAAGGGGATGAGGGACGGAGCGCTTGAGCTAATCAAACACTCACCCCCAGTCAACTGATCTGGGTTTAATCCATCATCATTCTTTAGCTCACTCCACCACCCCAGTTCAGACATGGCCATATGCAAATCAGTCTGACCCTGTGCCTCATGGGAACAGTCCAGCCCGAACTGCCAAGCCATGTCTTCCCTGGACCGGAAACAAGCATCCTGGGACCGGTTTCTGGCTATTCAGCCGTCATCAGCCAGGCTAGCTTGAATCCAGTGGCAAAGTGAGCAAGGGACCCACGTCTGGGCATACCCTGCCAACTTAGGGCGAACAAAGCGATACCAAAGGGGATGATGGACGGAGCGCTTGAGCTAATCAAACACTCACCCCCAGTCAACGGATCTGGGTTTAATCCATCATCATTCTTTAGCTCACTCCACCACCCCAGTTCAGACATGGCCATATGCAAATCAGTCTGACCCTGTGCCTCATGGGAACAGTCCAGCCCGAACTGCCAAGCCATGTCTTCCCTGGACCGGAAACAAGCATCCTGGGACCGGTTTCTGGCTATTCAGCCGTCATCAGCCAGGCTAGCTTGAATCCAGTGGCAAAGTGAGCAAGGGACCCACGTCTGGGCATACCCTGCCAACTTAGGGCGAACAAAGCGATACCAAAGGGGATGATGGACGGAGCGCTTGAGCTAATCAAACACTCACCCCCAGTCAACTGATCTGGGTTTAATCCATCATCATTCTTTAGCTCACTCCACCACCCCAAAAACGATGGATTTAGGCCCAGATCTCTGTACTGTGGTGAATGTATGACATTGTTCTGCATTCTGTCCATCAACTGTTGTTTTTGCATTTGTCACCCCGAGTGGGACGGGTATGCCCAGACGTGGGTCCCGTGCTCTCCATGCCACTGGAATCAAGCTATCCTGGCTGAAGATAGGTGAAACCCCAAAACCGGTCCTAGGATGCTTGTTTCCAGTCCAGGGAGGACCTGGCTTGGCAGTTCGGGCTGGACTGTTCCCATGAGGCACAGGGTCAAGACTGATTTGCATATGGCTGGGTTCAAACTGGAATGGCATGGTGAGCAAAAAACGATGGATTTAGGCCCAGATCTCTGTACTGGGGTGAATGTATGACATTGTTCTGCATTCTGTCCATCAACTGTTGTTTTTGCATTTGTCACCCCGAGTGGGACGGGTATGCCCAGACGTGGGTCCCGTGCTCTCCATGCCACTGGAATCAATCTATCCTGGCTGAAGAGGGGTGAAACCCCGAAACCGATCCTGGGATGCTTGTTTCCAGTCCAGGGAGGACCTGGCTTGGCAGTTCGGGCTGGACTGTTCCCATGAGGCACAGGGTCAAGACTGATTTGCATATGGCTGGGTTCAAACTGGAATGGCATGGTGAGCAAAAAACGATGGATTTAGGCCCAGATCTCTGTACTGGGGTGAATGTATGACATTGTTCTGCATTCTGTCCATCAACTGTTGTTTTTGCATTTGTCACCCCGAGTGGGACGGGTATGCCCAGACGTGGGTCCCGTGCTCTCCATGCCACTGGAATCAAGCTATCCTGGCTGAAGAGGGTGAAACCCCGAAACCGGTCCTAGGATGCTTGTTTCCAGTCCAGGAGGACCTGGCTTGGCAGTTCGGGGTGGACTGTTCCCATGAGGCACAGGGTCAAGACTGATTTGCATATGGCTGGGTTCAAACTGGAATGGCATGGTGAGCAAAAAAACGATGGATTTAGGCCCAGATCTCTGTACTGGGGTGAATGTATGACATTGTTCTGCATTCTGTCCATCAACTGTTGTTTTTGCATTTGTCACCCCGAGTGGGACGGGTATGTCCAGACGTGGGTCCCGTGCTCTCCATGCCACTGGAATCAAGCTATCCTGGCTGAAGAGGGGTGAAACCCCGAAACCGGTCCTAGGATGCTTGTTTCCAGTCCAGGGAGGACCTGGCTTGGCAGTTCGGGCTGGACTGTTCCCATGAGTCACAGGGTCAAGACTGATTTGCATATGGCTGGGTTCAAACTGGAATGGCATGGTGAGCAAAAAGCGATGGATTTAGGCCCAGATCTCTGTACTGGGGTGAATGTATGACATTGTTCTGCATTCTGTCCATCAACTGTTGTTTTTGCATTTGTCCCCCGAATGGGACGGGTATGCCCAGACGTGCGTCCCGTGCTCTCCATGCCACTGGAATTAAGCTATCCTGGCTGAAGAGGGGTGAAATCCCGAAACCGGTCCTAGGATGCTTGTATCCAGTCCAGGGAGGACCTGGCTTGGCAGTTCGGGCTGGACTGTTCCCATGAGGCACAGGGTCAAGACTGATTTGCATATGGCTGGGTTCAAACTGGAATGGCATGGTGAGCAAAAAAAACGATGGATTTAGGCCCAGATCTCTGTACTGGGGTGAATGTATGACATTGTTCTGCATTCTGTCCATCAACTGTTGTTTTTGCATCTGAAAGTCTTGAGGGCATGGGTATTGGCCCACCCGGAAGGGAGAGTGGTCGAGGAACAGGGGGAGCTGGACGCTCCAAGAGAGCTAGACCTACTGCACATAGACATCAGTGAGAATGTGTTGCCAGGGAGACGTTCCAGGTCAGGCAGTAGTGTGTCAGCGAGCAGTGTGTCTGTGGAGGAGTACGAGGACAGGAGGGAGGAGAGGCAATTGAGGCTAGAGCTTGCTAAAATGGACAAGGAGCGAGAAGAGTCAAGGCTAGCCATGGAAGAGAGGAAGCTTCTGCATGAGCTTAGCCTGAAAGAGTTAGAGCTCCGAGCCTTGCAGATGGAGACGCAGGGCAACTTGAATGGTGGCAGCGTACCCGCTGAGGTTCCACGAGAGCCTAAGTTTTACCTACCTAAGGAGGTGATGGCCAGTTTCAGTGTAGGGGATGACATTGATAAGTGGTTGGCGGCATATGAGGTGTCTTTGGTAGCCCATGGGGTGCCTGAGAAGTACTGGGGGGGAGGCCTGTATAGGTACATACCTCCGTTGGCAAGGGACACACTCTTGACCTTAGATAAAGGTGATCAGACAAATTACCCTGTCATGAAAGAGGCACTGCTTAAAAAGTTTGGCCTCACCCCAGAAAAGTATCGCCAGAAGTTGCGCAACAGCCACAAGCTTCCCACACAGAACTGGGTGGATTTTTTTGATTATGCCCGTAAGGCATTGGAGGGTTGAGTGCGTGGCAGCGAAGTGAGTGATTACGAAGGGCTGTACAATCTATTTTTAAGAGAGCACCTTCTCGATAAGAGTTTTCCAGAGCTGCGCCAACACCTGGTGGACCGCCAGCTGACCGATCCTCGGGAACTTGCGGAGGAGGCGGATACCTGGGTTAGCACTCGGGTGTCCCACAAGGGATCCGGGGAGACCCCCGAAAGGTGGACAGGGTTTTCCCCAGAAGAGAGAGGGGGAGATAAAAGAAGGAGTTCTTTAAAGCCCCCCAAATAGACCGCATGGGAGAGGGGTAGGTTCCCCACCCCAATCTGGATTCCAGAAACCCACTTACCCTGACAAGAGTCAGCAGCCCAGAACTGACGGTGCTACGAGTGCGGGGAGGTTGGACACTACAAGGGGGATCCCCAGTGTCGCAAGAGAACCCCAGCCCCCACAGGAGGTAAGAGCCCCGGGGTGGCCAGTGTAGCGCTTGGGGAGGAGTTGCCCCTAGGTAGGGGAGGTGAGTGGACAGGCTTGACCTTAGTTTCCCTGGGGGATAGAGAGATGATCCCACGGGTTCAGGTACCCTCGAACACTGCCAAGTACCGGCAGAGGGTCCTGGTGAACGGGGAGGAGGTGGAGGCTCTGAGGGACACGGGTGCCAGCATGACGATGGTAAGACGTCAGCTGGTGTCCCCAGAGCAGGTGATTCCTGAAGTATTCCACCCAGTTGTCATGGCTGATAATAGCCGGGGTCATTACCCCGTGGCCCAAGTTCCCTTTGAGTAGGGAGGAGTCTCAGGCCTGTTGAGAGTTGCGGTGAGCCCTGCCATGCCAGTTGACTGTCTGCTCGGAAACGATTTAGAACATACTGCCTGGAAGGAGGTGGAGTTCAACGCCCACGCTGAGATGCTGGGATTACCAGGGTGGACTTGCGTGGTCACGCGGTCCATGGCTGCCCGGCAAGGAACTCAACCCGGGTTGGAGCCTGAAACAAGGGCCCAGCCCACTGCTGGACAAGAAGACATCCTTGAGGATGCACCCTGCGAGATGGATGGGGAGCCCGCGGAGGTGACCCCGGAGTCCGCTGAGGTGGATGTTGTTCCCGTGGGGGACTTACCGACCCCTGCAGAGTGGCAGGTGGAAGGAGGGCCTACCCGGGAGGAATTCTGTCGGGCGCAGAGAGAGTGCCCAACGCTTGAAGGCATGCGGCAGCAGGCCGAAGCCCAAGCAACTGGTAAAGAGACCGGTAATTATCATGTCTACTGGGAGGATGGTCTCCTCTACAGTGAGCCTAAGGCTCCGGTGCATGGGTCATCTAGGGCCTTAGTGGTCTCCCAATGCTACTGAGCCTTCCTGCTGGAATTGGCACATGAGATACCACTGGCAGGACACCTGGGCCAGGATAAGACATTTGCTCGTTTGGTCCCACATTTTTATTGGCCCAGGATGAGAGTTAACTCTGTCACCTTTTGTAAGACCTGTGTGACTTGTGAGGCGAGTGGCAAGACAGGGACTAAGTTAAAGGTCCCTCTGGAACCGCTCCCGGTGGTCGGTACCCCTTTTGAGCGGGTAGGAATTGACATTGTCGGGCCAATGGACCCGCCGACTTCTTCGGGACACAGGTTCATCTTGGTGTTGGTGGACCACGCCACCCGGTACCCGGAGGCAATCCCTCTGAGGACCATCACTGCACCTGTGGTGGCGCGGGCCTTGATGGGGATTTTTACCCGAGTGGGATTCCCCAAGGTCGTGGTGTCAGATAGGGGCACGAATTTCATGTCGGCCTACATGCAGGCCATGTGGAAGGAGTGCGGAGTGACCTACAGGTTCTCCACTCCTTACCACCCCCAGACTAACGGGCTCGTGGAGCGCTTCAATAAGACCCTGAAGGGGATGATCCGGAGCCTACCTGAGGACTTGAGAAGGAAGTGGGACGTCCTCTTACCCTGTCTGCTCTTCTCCTACCGAGAGGTGCCGCAGAAGGGGGTCGGTTTCAGCCCCTTTGAGCTGCTCTATGGCCACCCCGTTAGGGGGCCCCTCAGTCTCGTGAAGGAGGGGTGGGAGAAGTCTTCTAAGAGGCTCCCCCGTGATGTGGTCAGCTACATGCTGGCATTCCGCAGCCAGATAGCCAAGCTGTGGAAGGAAGCCTCAGACAATCTAGAGGCTAGTCAAGACGTCATGAAGGAGTGGTACGACCGGAATGCTCGGACGGTGGAGTTGGACGCTGGACAGAAGGTGTGGGTCATGGAGCCCGGAGAGCTTAGCGCCCTCCAGGGCCGGTGGACTGGACTGTATGAAATTTTGGAGAGAAGAGGCCAGACCACCTATGTAGTAGACCTCAAGACCCCCCGTCAACCCCACAGGGTGCTCCACGTCAACCACCTTAAGCCACACCAGGAGCGGTCAGAACTTACCCTCCTGATGGTGACGGATGGAAGTGAAGAGGAGGAGAGCGAGCCTCTTCCGGACCTTCTGGCGTCCCACGAGAAGGATGGATCGGTGGAGGGAGTGGTCCTCTCCCCATCCTTGACCCTTGAGCAAGAGGGGGACTGCCGCCAGGTATTGGAGCGGTACTCCTCGTTGTTCTCCCTCACGCCTGGGATCACGCACCTGTGTACCCATGATGTGGACACAGGGGACAGCCCGCCAGTAAAAACCAAGTCTTACCGGCTGTCCGACAAAGTCAGAACCAGCATCCAGAGTGAGGTGACCTAAATGTTGGAGCTGGGAGTGATTGAGCCTTCCAGCAGCCCTTGGGCTAGTCCGGTGGTGTTGGTGCCGAAAGCGGCCCCACCGTGCACCACACCAGAACTTCGGTTCTGTGTGGATTACCGTGGTCTGAACTCCGTGACCAAGACCGATGCTCACCCGATCCCTCGGGCGGATGAGCTCATTGACCGACTGGGAGCAGCTCGGTATCTGAGTACCATCGACCTGACGTCAGGATATTGGCAGATTGCCATGACGGACGGAGCGAAGGAGAAGACTGCGTTCTCCACCCCCGAGGGCCACTTTCAATTTTGGGTGATGCCCTTCGGGCTGAAAAATGCTCCGGCCACTTTCCAGCGGTTGGTTAACCAGGTACTGTCTGGCCTAGAGGCCTTCTCTGCTGCCTACCTGGATGACATAGCTGTCTTCAGCAGCAGCTGGGAGGACCATCTGGAGCATCTCCAGGAGGTGCTACAGGCTCTACAGCGGGCTGGCCTAACCATCAAGGCTAGCAAGTGCCAGATTGGACAGGGATCTGTCGTCTACCTGGGACACCTGGTGGGCGGGGGTAAGGTGCAACCCCTCCAGGCCAAAATTGAGACCATCTTGGCCTGAGAGCCCCCCAAAACCCAAACGTAGGTCCGGGCCTTCCTTGGCCTCACGGGTTACTACCGCTGGTTTGTCAAGGGCTATGGGACCATCGTAGCCCCCCTGACTGAATTGACGTCCAAGAAGCAGCCACGCAAAGTCATCTGGACGGCTGCCTGTCAAGAAGCGTTTGCCACTCTGAAGCACGCGATGTGCACCGCTCCGGTGCTTAGGACTCCAGACTTTGGAAGAGAATTCATTGTGCAGACAGACGCCTCTGAGCATGGCATTGGAGCTGTGCTCTCCCAACTGAATGATAACGGCCAAGACCAGCCAGTGGCCTTTATTTCTCGAAGGCTACTCCCCGGGAACAGCGGTGGAGTACGATAGAGCGAGTAGCCTTCGCTGTGGTTTGGGCTTTGAAGAAGTTGAGGCCATACCTCTTTGGCTCTCACTTCCTAATTCAAACCGACCACCGACCCCTTCGCTGGCTCATGCAGATGAGAGGCGAAAACCCCAAATTGTTGAGGTGGTCCATTTCCCTCCAGGGGATGGACTTTCGGGTGGAACATCGACCCGGAGTAGACCACGCCAACGCTGACGGTCTCTCCCGGTTTTTCCGCCTTAGCGATGAGAACTCCCTAGAGGTTGGGAAGCTCTCCCCACTTTCGGCTGGGGGGGACGCGTGTTAGACCTGTCAGCCCTAGGGTGGTCTTACCCCGTTTTTTTCTCTTTGCGCCTCATTTTTGCCACTACACTTTTGTTGGACCTAGGTCTCTGGGCGCCTTACCACTGCCAAACAGTGCTGAGGTGCAGGTGCTCTCTCCTAATAAGATGGCTGCCACAGGCCCCTGCTACTGCGGAGTGGCCATTGCGCACGCACATACTAGTAGTCAGGATCAGGCTGGGACATAATGATACAGTATCCATGCCGTCCCCGCCTCTGGGCCTCATAGCCAGACATGAGGGAAGCTTCTAGAACCTTCCAGCCCAGGGAGGAGTTATGTTTTGCCGCCTTTCAGGAGGGTCACCTGACCTAGGGGTATAAGAGGTTTGGAGGGAAACCTTTTTAGTCAGTTGGGGCACCACTGGACCTGGGGGAACCTCCGTCGGAGTATAGGCTGTCGGGCCTAGGGGGGAGACCTACACTACTGGTACTGACTGGGCTGAGGCACTGCTGTGCTAAGATAGCTGAGGAACACCTTCCACCCACTGACCTTGCCCAGCGTGAGGGGACCCAGGGAACCACCCCCAGTGTGCCTGCAGGGCACCTGCCTGCCTCTTGTGCCCACCAACTCAACCCCCCCTACCCCCCAAGTTCATGCAACCAAGTAACTGCGAGTGCTGAACCAGCAACCAAGTAACTCCCAGCAACCTACCACGACAAGCAAGAGCCTGCAACAACGCTATTGCCACCTATAACGACTACTGGGGGATCACCAGGTAAAGCGCTACCCCCTCCCAAGCGCCAAGTGCCAACCCTCTGCCCTGCTGTGAGCGCTGCGAGTGGAGACGCCTTATGAGGGAGGAGAAGCGCTACGTGTGAGAAAGCGCTTACTGCACCCAAAGCGCTGTGTGGCCGGAAGAAGCGCTGTGGGGACTGAACTCACCGCCACGGCCCGGGCACGGCTGTCTGCTGCGATCACCGCCGCTGCCCGAGCGCTGAGACGAAGCGGAGGCCGCGCTGGGCCTAAGCGGAGGGCGGGAGGCGTTCCCCATCGACGGGAGCAATGGCCGCGTCAGAGGCCGCGCCCCCTGGAAAGCCGCGCACTGATTGGCTCCCGGACCGGCGTTGGGAACCGGAGCCGGAGACCTGCTGCACCGCTCCGTCACTTGCATCGGGGGCCGGAGAGGAGCCTTGCCGGCCCCCCCGCCTCGTCACCCGCTAAGGCCTCCCCGGAGGGGACTTTGTCGATTCGCCTCCCCCGTCCGGTCCCGGCAGTAGAGAGGAGCGGGCCGGCCGGGGTGGAGGCTCCCAGCACCACATCAGGGAATGATTGCCCCCCCCTGATTACGCGGAGTGACTGGTGAGTCCGGGAGGCTGGGGCCCACGCTTACACAGGGGCCCGGTCGTCCCCAACGTCAACACTACCCCAGGGCCCAGGAAACGCCACCAGTAGGGCCAAGATTAAGGAGAGCGGCGCAACAGATGCTAGTCACCCTAGTGATTACGAGCAGCAGCTAAGTTCCCCCCGAACTGTAAGGTGGAAGGCCTTATTGTCTCCAATGTGGTGTGATTAATCGGCATTAAGGCCTTTACTGAATTGAATAGGAGCCTAAGCAAAACTGATGTATGACATACATGCCTTATGTCCCCTAATGAGGGAAATGGTTTCAGTGTTGTGTGATTTACCTACGTTAGGCCCTTAATTAATTGAATATACCTACATGAATTGAGCCTGTGTTCACCTGCCAAGAGTTAAAGTGTTCCTATGTTGTAGGCCTACCTGCTTTGCGACACCCACTGTACTGAATGTGGTTGTGCCTAGGTTGATACAGGTTCCTCCTCATCTACAGTGTAAGGTGCATCTAAATTCTTGCTAATTGAATGTCGCTAAATGCATTTGAAGTCTATGTTTTGACCTGCAACCTATGACCTACAGTGTTACCTACTTGTCAATGAGGTTAATGCTACTGCCTTTTAATGGCGTAACGTTTACGGTTATAATGTGCTTGAATGAATTTACGCACTGGTTTTGAGAAGCTAAATGAATTGCAATGTTGCCTAAGATTATCTGCCTTATCTATTGCTGATCTAAAATTAGATAAAGGATCTTGTTTTTATACAAAAGCCTGGTGTGGTGTCTCCCCTTATTGTGTGCGCATTACTGAGTCAGTGTGAGTGTGTGCTGCACAAGTGCTTAACACATTGCCTTCGGGTGCCTTCCTACCTCGCGCCAAGCTACCGTGTCGGAATCGGTGACCCCGCTTCTAACACAGACTCCCTAGATTTCTTGGATGCGGAGCCAGAAGCCGGCCCATCAGGCATGCCAGGGCGCAACAGGTCCCAGGACCCCTCTGTCCCCACCATTACCACCTCAGGTACAACAACTACACTGACCCCTGCTGTAACGACCTGTGCGGCCTCCACCACCACCAACACCACCAGTGCTGCCTGCAACACTCTCCCTGCCTCAGAGGATGACCACCCCACCCCACAATCTGAGGAGGGCGGGGAGAGTACGCAGGTGCGTAGAGTGGTGACGCCACAGGTCCGGGACAGCAGGGCAGGTGGGAGGGCAACTGGCCATCAAACTCAACCGGACACTGGGACCGAAGCCCTGGCCAACATCGCCAGAGTCCTTGGGGCCTATGAACGAGCCCAGGGACACACGGGCCAGGCTCTTGAAGAGTCCCGCGAGCTCCGCCTGCTGCTGAGGTCCAAAGATACCCGCATGGGCCAAATCATGGACCTCTTGGGCCAGCTTGTGGGGGTTCTGAGAGACAGGCCTGCGGCCCAAACAACAGCTCCACCTCCCTCCAGTGGCCCGCAGGATGACAGTTCCCCCACCTCCCCTGCGGCCACAGAGAGGGGTGAGTCCTCAGACCCCGCTGAGCCCGCAGTAGAGGCCCCCCCTGCCAAACGATCAAGGGGCCGTCCAAAGAAATCCAAGGGAGGATCCCGTGGCAAAGCACCAGCCAAACGCCAGTCAAGGAGCCAGCCATGATGGCACCCCTCTTCACCCTGCCATTGACTTTGTTGACTGTCCTTACCCACACTGCCAGGCTAATGGCATGCGTCTGTTGGACTGGGTCACCACATCAATGTGGTGACTACTCGATTGTCTCATCTACCATCACTGACAACTCATTGATTCCCTTTTCACCATTTTGTAAATATTCACTTCCCTGTCACATATACCCATTGTAAATAAACACTCCTTACACACCTATGTTTTCGTGTCAGCTCCATGTTTATCACAGGATGTACAATGTTGAATCTGTTTACAATGTACCAGGAGCACTGATTGTCTGGACTCATTGAGAGGCTGAAGGGACCTAGGAAAACACAAGAGAACAATATTCACTTGTCAGGTGATGGCATTACAGCCATTAGTAAAAGAGAGAAATCCCTTGGTGGAAATATATATTCTATTAATACTGGGTCGCTAAATTCCCGGGACAAAAATTGTGGCCCAAATATTAGAGAATTCTTGGTTGAAGATATTCCTACACAACTAAAGAAAGGTATATTTAAAAATTCTTGACTTTATTTAAAATTAATCACTTCATATAAAACACATTACACTTAAAATGACATCAAATTCACATACCTATTAAAATCCTTTGTTTACATACATTCCGAGCAAATGGAAGTACACTAATAATACAATACAGTAGTTCAACACGAAAAATCTTTTTACAGAAGCTTTGATCTCTAATATATGACAACAAACATTAACAGAGAGACAAATATAGACAGTGCAATTTGTCATTAAAAACACATCCGATTGGAATAATTCAGGTGCAAATCCTAGATACAATCTATAATCCTTATCTAAAGGGTGAGCTGTTTCCACGGATTGTGTTGAATAAAGCGTCGACGCGTTTCGATGGTTCTATTGTTTACCCATCTTTATCAAGACAAAATATACGTCTCTCTTGAATGGCACTATATGGTTGCCTTTGATCTCAGTCCTGCAGGCAAATACAATGTATTAATATTTCATATAGTTACATACTGCTTGTTATAGGTGGCTAGTAGCTTGCACCAACTTAATTTCTCATTCATTTTTCTCAGATATTTCACTTTTATACCGATTACCTTGAGTATTATTAAAATCTATTCATAATTTCAAAAATTTCATAGACATAGCATTCATAATCTAACATTTCAACTAGCGCTATGGGATTTAATGCTAGTGTGAGAATAACAGTACATGTGGGGCGTTAATTTCCGGGTTAAAAGTGGCAGTAAAATGCCTTTAGCCATGCAGGAACCCGAGTACTTCCGGGTTAGGAAAGGCAGAGGCTATGCAATCAAGAGGCCATGACCCCTATGGGCGGACTTCCGGGTTATTGTAGGCAGAGCCAGCGGGTCTGCCATGGGATGTGTTTAGCCCACAGCTGTTTGGAATCGAAGGAAAAGAACAATAAAAGATGAGCCAATCGCGCGCTCTGAAATTAGATATTTAAACACGAACGCGAAGGTCATTCTATCTAGACGACCCGCAGTGGAAGGACGTTTTTCTGCAGCTGCCCCACACGAATTTGAAGGTAATAAAGAGGGAGATTATAACAGAGGGAAGTCCTACTATTAAACTATTCCCCCCCTTTTTTCTAAACCAATAATTTAAGACAGCACTAAGAGCCATGGCGTTTCTCCCCTTTTATGTCTCTACAGTTAATCTCACCTTGAACTTTTAAATGGAAATTAAACTCCTTTGAAGATTTTACCGGCGAGTGTGTATAGTGAGGGGTGCAAAATTATTTTTCAAGGTATGTTAAGTTACCTAAATGAATTATTGATAGTTCGCATTCAGTAAAAAGGAAAACTAATTATAGGTTTCTCCCCCAGATTGATAATCCACGATTTTAATGTAGAAGACAGAGTGACATATTTTGAAAGATCGCTTTGTTTTGGAGCTATAATAAGGATTGCCATCTATGATTTTATGAGGTGAGAACAGGATATTGCCTATATAAAAAATATAAAAATAATAATCAAGCCTGTCATAATAATTAATATATAAATACCGCTGATATGAACACACATATTTTCTAGACTCTCTGGATAGAGGTTATGAACATGCTCAAAAGGTCAAAATTTATGGAGGTGGCAGTAAAATGATATAAGGTAAAATACCTCCTGTTTGTTTTTCCCATTAGCTTCGTGACTAGGCTCACTTGGGGTGGGAGATTGACAATAGGTATACAGTAGAAGGAGCCCATCCGATAGTGTTAACGGGCAGAATTTTAAATGTTTAAATTTTAAATGTTAGATTATGAATGCTATGTCTATGAAATTTTAGAAATTATGAATAGATTTTAATAATACTCAAGGTAATCGGTATAAAAGTGAAATATCTGAGAAAAATGAATGAGAAATTAAGTTGGTGCAAACTACTAGCCACCTATAACAAGCAGTATGTAATTATATAAAATATTAATACATTGTATTTGCCTGCAGGACTGAGATCAAAGGCAACCATATAGTGCCATTCAAGAGAGACGTATATTTTGTCTTGATAAAGATGGGTAAACAATAGAACCATCGAAACGCGTCGACGCTTTATTCAACACAATCCGTGGAAACAGCTCACCCTTTAGATAAGGATTATAGATTGTATCTAGGATTTGCACCTGAATTATTCCAATCGGATGTGTTTTTAATGACAAATTGCACTGTCTATATTTGTCTCTTTGTTTAATGTTTGTTGTCATATATTAGAGATCAAAGCTTCTGTAAAAAGATTTTTCGTGTTGAACTACTGTATTGTATTATTAGTGTACTTCCATTTGCTCGGAATGTATGTAAACAAAGGATTTTAATAGGTATGTGAATTTGATGTCATTTTAAGTGTAATGTGTTTTATATGAAGTGATTAATTTTAAATAAAGTCAAGAATTTTTAAATATACCTTTCTTAGTTGTGTAGGAATATCTTCAACCTAGAATTCTCTAATATTTGGGCCACAATTTTTTCCCGGGAATTTAGCGACCCAGTATTAATAGAATATATATTTCCAACAAGGGATTTCTCTCTTCTACTTGTCAATAGTACCCTATTCCCCTTGGTTTGAGCAAGGGGTCCCTCTCAAATTTTTTTACATTTATGGTACAGCTCTTGGAGCTGGAGAGGACTTTTCCGGATCGAAGGTTTTTTCAGTCCGTGAATTGTGAAGAAAGCCATCCCGGTGTACCACATGGATAATTTTAAAACATTCGGTTTCACCGAGGATCAATTCAACAGGCTTATAAATCAGAATCCTAGAACTGGAGGTAAACCCATGATTAATAGTAGTAGTCATGAACAAATAATAAAGATCCTAAACCTCAAGAAAAAATTAATTAGAACGGAATTCCATGCTGAATTTTTAATCGAATATCTAAAAGCTGGAGTAATACCCATAGGATTACGAATCAGGAATGAGCCTGGGCTTTTCGTGGAAAAGAAAAAGTTTTTAGAGGTTTGGACCCATATAGCCAACCGATGCAGTAGGGATTGGCTAATTTTAATAATAGAAACTGCACAGGAGATAATGATTGTTGAGAGAAAACAAATAGAGGAGTTAGAAAATGCACTTAAACAAAATACTGCCCTCGAAGATGCAAAGAAGAAACTGGAGGAATTAGAACTAGAAATTAATGGCTACCGGGAATATCCTATTAACAAGAAGACTATTAAACTTAGTAAAGATAAAGAAAAGTTTAGTGCTGAATTAGTCTATCCTTTCCTGGACAAAGAATACTATAACACCAAGAGGGAACATAAGTGGGATAAACCCCAGTATCAGAGACAAATCTATTCGAGAGGGGGGAGCAAGAGAATAACATTTTCTGAGTCCTCCGGCTCAAGTAGTGGGGAGGAACAGACTAATGAGCAGTCAGGAAGATCAGTCCCAAATTTTGAGCGTGAGCCTTTTTTAGGCAGGCGCCAGAATCGGGGACAGAGAAACTATCGGAATTTTACGAGGGAAGAACCAATGAGGAACCATCCACCTCAAAACTACCCAACCCAGGATTACCTCAAGACCAGAAATCAGCGGTATTGGAGGTAGAAGAATTTCCCATCATCAATCTGTCTCATAAGATCTTGACAGATGATGAGCAAGAGGTTTTGAAGAAAGGATTCAGCTTCGCCCCCACTGCCCCCCAATAAATTCGAATTGGAAAAAGACATTAGGAGTTTTTTTAGGAAGATTAGACTAAATAGATTTTTTACAGACAAGACCTATGAACCAACTCATAATGTTTCAGGTTTTAAACCTAAATCAACCTTTACTCCCAGTTTGAGCCAGTTAGACAAAAATGTGGAACTATTCAAAAAAATAGTAGAGATTGAAATTATAAATATTGTAGAAAAAGACCACAGTCAGAACAATAATATTACATTGTGCCATAGGAAGGCCCTGAGATCATTGCAAGAATGCGACACTATTACTATCAAACCTGCCGATAAAGGCGGGGGTGTTGTGGTCCTAGATACCAGCGACTATGAAATTAGAATGAGGATGCTTTTAAATGTCAAAAATCACTACAAACTTGTTTTGTTTACAGAGATGGAGGTTTTAAAAAAAGAGGTAGCGCGATTTTTAAATACTGGCAGAGAAGAGGCCTGGATTTGCAACAATGAATACAAATTTCTTTTCAACAATAATCCCATCATTCCAGCCATTTACAGGCTGCCAAAAATCCATAAAGTTGTAGTAAACCCGCCTATGAGACCCATTGTGAGCAGTTTAGGCTCACTCCTTGAACCACTCAGCAAATATGCTGATTTCTTTTTAAGACCTATTGTTCAAAAACAAAAAGCATATTTGAAAGATACAGCACATACAATCTCTATTTTTGAAGGTCAGGGCTTCAATAGGGTGACCCAACTTATGGTCACCCTTGATATTGAAGCCCTGTACACTAACATCCCACAAGACGATACCATCAGGGTAATGTCATCCATCCTAGAAAAGGAAGACCTTAATGGGGGACATAAAGAATTCATTTTGGGCTGTATCAGGTTGGTTCTAAAAAACAACATCTTCCTCTTCAAGGATGAACTTTATAAACAAATCAAGGGGACCAGCATGGGGGCAACCTGTGCCCCTAGTCTGGCCTGTCTCTATGTGAGCGATTTTGAGGAGAGACACATTTATAATGAGTTGGCACCATACTACGAGAATGTCTCTTACTGGCACCGGTTTATAGATGACATCATTCTTATTTGGAACGGTGCCAGCAATGAGCTAATGCAGTTTCTAGAATGGCTCAATTTGGGCGATGATAACCTGAATTTTACAGCCAAATTTAGTGACACCAGTGTGGATTTCTTAGACATCCGAGTGAAAGATGTGCAAGGGACATTGGAGGTTGAGCTGTTTTCAAAACCTACTGATAAAAATACTGTATTGAGGTACGAAAGCAGCCACCCCCGATCACAGAAGGACAATATCCCATTTGGTGAATTCTTGAGGTTACGTCGTAACTGTACGAATCTCTCTGACTTTTATCACCACTCGGAAACCATGAAAAAGAAATTGAAAGATAGGGGTTACCCCAAAAAACTAATAAGACATTCTTTTAAGCGTGCTAGGTTCTATGATAGGGACCACCTTCTGAATACCAATAAAGGAAGTAAGAACAAAAACACACTGGGCAGAATAGTGTTCGTAAGTCAATACTCAGGTATGAGTAACAAAATAAAAAATATAATAAATCGGAACTGGAAAATCCTAAACAGCGGTTTGCCAATACCCTTAACGAAACCCCTTTTTTCCTTCAGGCGCAACAAAACTATAAGAAATGCGCTAGTGAGTACCTATAAAAGAACAGATGGTGAGAATCAAACCAATTTGCATAACCAGAAAGCAGTAGGAAACTATAGGTGTGGTACTTGTTCTATCTGTCCAAATTGTATTGAGGTGAAGAGCTTGAATTATAAT
The DNA here is from genome assembly GCA_963921515.1 of Calotriton arnoldi. Classification (NCBI taxonomy): domain Eukaryota; kingdom Metazoa; phylum Chordata; class Amphibia; order Caudata; family Salamandridae; genus Calotriton; species Calotriton arnoldi. The sequence continues at coordinate 1,573,361 of CAWUFW010000919.1, read as the reverse complement.
GGCAAATTGTTGGTGACCAAGACGCTCAACAACTGCCGTAGCAAGAACGTGGTTTACCTGCTTGTCTGCCCATGTGGCCTTGGCTATGTGGGTGAGACAAGCAGGGAACTGCGCGTTCGGCTTCTGGAACACAAGTCAGCACTGAAAACTAGAAAAGAGAATGCACCGCTAACAGATCATTATCTGAGTAAGAACCATAATTGCAATCAGTTTAGTTGGTTTATATTAGAGAAAGTGACCATCAGTAGGAGAGGAGGCAATTTGGATGCTATCAGAAAATGAGGGAACAATGGTTCATGTGTTACCTAGATACCATTGAAAAGGGATTAAACTCCCGAGAAGACTGGATGAAATTGATTGCCAACCAATAGACAATCTAATCATACTAGCAACTAGTCTGTGAGGATGCTGACTGGTATAACTCTGGAACCAAACTTATAGACCTACATTTGTGTTAGAAAAAGAAAGATGGTGGCCACTTAATATGAGACAGCAGAGTTGTATACTTGTACCAGCCTTAAGATGAAACAACTCAAAGTATATATATATATATATATATATATATATATATATATATATATATATATATATATATATATAAATTAAGTATGACAAAGAAATCATCCTGACGAGACAGCGTAGAGCAATCTAGTAGGAGTTTATTTTCTTAAAGATAATAAACATTATGGGGTTCAGCAAGATAAGAAACATTTAGGGTTTTAGCAAAATAAATAAAGAAATGAAAGTGGTGAGGGATCAGAGAAAAATATTGGAGACCCGAATAAGACTATATAGGTAAAAGGTAGAAATCCAATGATTAAAGGGTAGAGAAATAAGCAGCAGATATGAGGGTAGGGTTACAATTAGAAGATAAGAGGGTAGGTAAGTGCGGACGCATACAAGATAAGGGGACCAGCATTTCAAATATCATAAAGAAGGAAGACCCCAAATATCTAACAAGTATAGATCGAAATTAACTTTAGGAGTAAACTATCAGTAAGACCGGTTTTTCAAACCTATTTTTAAAATTTTTACAATGAAGAAAATGGATTGAAATTAAACTAGCGCTATGGGATTTAGTACTAGTGTGAGAATAACAGTACATGTGGGGCGTTAATTTCCGGGTTAAAAGTGGCAGTAAAATGCCTTTAGCCATGCAGGAACCCGAGTACTTCCGGGTTAGGAAAGGCAGAGGCTATGCAATCAAGAGGCCATGACCCTTATGGGCGGACTTCCGGGTTATTGTAGGCAGAGCCAGCGGGTCTGCCATGGGATGTGTTTAGCCCACAGCTGTTTGGAATCGAAGGAAAAGAACAATAAAAGATGAGCCAATCGCGCGCTCTGAAATGAGATATTTAAACACGAACGCGAAGGTCATTCTATCTAGATGACCCGCAGTGGAAGGACGTTTTTCTGCAGCTGCCCCACACGAATTTGAAGGTAATAAAGAGGGAGATTATAACAGAGGGAAGTCCTACTATTAAACTATTCCCCCCCTTTTTTCTAAACCAATAATTTAAGACAGCACTAAGAGCCATGGCGTTTCTCCCCTTTTATGTCTCTACAGTTAATCTCACCTTGAACTTTTAAATGGAAATTAAACTCCTTTGAAGATTTTACCGGCGAGTGTGTATAAGTGAGGGGTGCAAAATTCTTTTTCAAGGTATGTTAAGTTCCCTAAATGAATTATTGATAGTTCGCATTCAGTAAAAAGGAAAACTAATTATAGGTTTCTCCCCAGATTGATAATCCACGATTTTAATGTAGAAGACAGAGCGACATATTTTGAAAGATCGCTTTGTTTTGAAGCTATAATAAGGATTGCCATCTATGATTTTATGAGGTGAGAACAGGATATTGCCTATATAAAAATATAAAAATAATAATCAAGCCTGTCATAATAATTAATATATATTTACCGCTGATATGGTCACATATATATTTTCTAGACTCTCTGGATAGAGGTTATGAACATGCTCAAAAGGTCAAAATTTATGGAGGTGGCAGTAAAATGATATAAGGTAAAATACCTCCTGTTTGTTTTTCCCATTAGCTTCGTGACTAGGCTCACTTGGGGTGGGAGATTGACAATAGGTATACAGTAGAAGGAGCCCATCCGATAGTGTTAACGGGCAGAATTTTAAATGTTTAAATTTTAAATGTTAGATTATGAATGCTATGTCTATGAAATTTTAGAAATTATGAATAGATTTTAATAATACTCAAGGTAATCGGTATAAAAGTGAAATATCTGAGAAAAATGAATGAGAAATTAAGTTGGTGCAAACTACTAGCCACCTATAACAAGCAGTATGTAATTATATGAAATATTAATACATTGTATTTGCCTGCAGGACTGAGATGAAAGGCAACCATATAGTGCCATTCAAGAGAGACGTATATTTTGTCTTGATAAAGATGGGTAAACAATAGAACCATCGAAACGCGTCAACGCTTTATTCAACACAATCCGTGGAAACAGCTCACCCTTTAGATAAGGATTATAGATTGTATCTAGGATTTGCACCTGAATTATTCCAATCGGATGTGTTTTTAATGACAAATTGCACTGTCTATATTTGTCTCTCTGTTTAATGTTTGTTGTCATATATTAGAGATCAAAGCTTCTGTAAAAAGATTTTTCGTGTTGAACTACTGTATTGTATTATTAGTGTACTTCCATTTGCTCGGAATGTATGTAAACAAAGGATTTTAATAGGTATGTGAATTTGATGTCATTTTAAGTGTAATGTGTTTTATATGAAGTGATTAATTTTAAATAAAGTCAAGAATTTTTAAATATACCTTTCTTAGTTGTGTAGGAATATCTTCAACCTAGAATTCTCTAATATTTGGGCCACAATTTTTGTCCCGGGAATTTAGAGACCCAGTATTAATAGAATATATATTTCCACCAAGGGATTTCTCTCTTCTACTTGTCAATTGTACCCTATTCCCCTGGTTTGAGCAAGGGGTCCCTCTCAAAATGTTTTACATTACAGCCATTACACAACACTTGTCATCAAGGTACTCAAATCTGCACATATTACAATGAGCAACAGTACCAACATAGACATCCTGTAGCTGTTCATGACTATCCCAGAAACATTAGCAGCCAGCACAGAGCCAACAGGCAGTAGTCACAAAGCTCACCTAGCCCTTTTCACCAACAACAAAATCAGCAGACAATGGCACCGTTGTACGTTTTCACTCACCTTCAAGGGAAGTAGCGGTTGATGAGCTGTTGATGCAGGTCGACACCTTCCTCCTCTCTACTATCCTCGTCACTGGACATGTGTGGGTTTGCAGGCGGGGGCCTCGGCTGCTCATCATCATCCAGGAGCAGGTGGATCTCCTTGCGCAAGGCCAGGTTGTGGAGCATGCAGCATGCAACTACGATATGACACACCTTTTGGGGAGAGCACATCAGTCCACCTCCGGTCTTGTCCAGGCAGCGAAATCGTGACTTAAGTAGATCAAAAGTACGCTCCACCACACGACGTGTCCTGCCATGGGCATCATTGTAGCGGACATCACCCGGGGTCCTGGGATTCCTCAGTGGGCTCAGCAACCAAGGCCGGTTGGGATATGCAGAGTCACCTAGGTGTGAGATACACAGACCAATTTTGTTATATAAACAGTAGCTGAAAACAGCATGTTACACATACAGCACACTACTTGACTCTGCGTACTCACCCACAATCCACGCACGCTCTGGATGCAGATTTGCCATCAGCTGTGGTACGATGCTGTTACGCAGGATGTAGGAGTCGTGGGCTGATCCAGGAAATTTGGCACAGACATGTGAGATTATCATATCCACCTGGCATACCACTTGCACATTAATGGAATTGAAATGCTTCCTGTTCCTGTAGATGTGCTCACGTGCCTGTGGTGGAACCAGGCCAACATGCGTGCAGTCAATGGCACCAACAACATTAGGGATGTGGCCAAGGGCATAAAAATCACCCTTCACAGCCGCCAATTCATGCCTCCTGGGGAAATGGATGTATCTGTCCTTGTAGGTCATCGTAGCGGACAGGACATCACGTAGCTGAACATAGGTTGCGACATCCCACCTGCGCTGGACACCGATTACTGGAACGAACCAGTTGCAAAGAAATGCAGGGCCGCCATCACCTTACACGTTGGTGTCAAAGCAGTCGGATAGGTTCTGCGAGGCCTCAGATGGGGCTCCAACAGAGCACATAGGTCTTGAAGGGTAGGTCGATCCAGACGGAATTTCCGTATGATGTCCTCATCCTCCATGTCCACCAGCACTGTGAATGGACGATACACATTTGGTCGCCTCCTAGGTAAGATGAAAGGGCACACATGTCAATTAAATCCCCCTATGTGATGTGTCCAACATCTTACGTGTTGACAGCGCCAACAATGACTGGCAAAAACACTTCAGCTTACTGCACAACTCACATGTAAGGACACCTTGGCCTAAACTAGTTGCACACTTGTCCAGTATTCACACAGAGATGTCCCCCAAAACAGATTCAGACTAGGTGAATTCAAAAAGGTACATTCCAACATCTTGTGCCACCAGCCCTGAGAGTAGTTGACACAGCACATGTGTGAGACAGCAACACTGCTAGCTTCTACGTAGCTGCTGTACCTGCCACATCTTCTTGCGTAATTTGGACATGGCACACATTAACAACACAATGTGCACAGTGTGTTCACAAAGATCAAGTATTAACATGAGTTCAGCAATCTACACAGTGAAATAGGCACAATATGTGGTCAGACCTTCATTACTGTGTGCCGCTTAAACATCTCACACATTGAAATGTGTACACATGTGAGCCAAAAGCGGCGGCCATTTTGAGAACACCACTGCCTACTGTTTTGGATTAGACAGTAATAATTATCTGGAATTTGACTAACCCATCTTGACCAACTAATTTTATTTTATTTTTTCAGCCTTTAGTATTTTATCATCAGGAGTCGTGAACCACTCTTTTTAGACGCTCCTCCCTCTCTCACACAGGGTAGGAGTACTACATCATCGTAGGGAATACACGGAGATCACCCGCGTATTCCCCCAAGATGGCCGACACTATGAACCAAAAGCGGCGGCCATTTTGGGAACTCTCACGGTCTAGTCATTCCCCACAGTGACTAGGCGGATACAGGAAGTATTTAGTCGGTCCCCGTCCACAATCACGCTAATATGCGGTCCGGTGGGGAGACGACTAGGTATTTTCCTGTGAGGCGCTCTCATACCAAGTAAGTGCTTTCTTTCATAGGCTAGTCCTGGCAGAGCTCGCTTCAGACCCGAACAAACACCACTCGGGTACATTTTGAAACTAACGAGGCTATTTCTCCCCGTTTTTCCTCATTTCCCAGATTTAGGACTAAGTGATCCCTCGACCCCCGCGGTCCATGAGGCATATATATGCTTCTTTAGAAGTATGTAATTACGACCGCAGTATCGGCAATATTGTCTTATGTGTGTGTTTCTTGAAAGTCACGAGGTGTGTGTTTTTTATGTCATTTTAACTTTTGGTTATTCACTAATGGCACGGTTTTCCAGCATGCCTTTTTATCCTACACAGGCTAAAAACCACGCGCAGAACTGGATTATCGCACGCACCATTAAGGAGCATTATAGAATGTGGAAGCGCATTGAATACTGAGGTATACCCACCTACTCGGAGAGAGGGGGGTCTTTGTTCCCCTAACTTTGTTTGTTTTTTCTATCACACAGATAATACGTGATAAAGTCTTGATCGTATGTATGGATTAACGCATGCTTTATAGTTGCAGCGTTTATTTATTTATTCATTGTTTAGATTGCCTTACTTTGGCTGATTAGGAGTGGCAAACACAGGGCTGGTCCCTGTGTGGTCCTGACGAAGAGCTTTGGGGAAGCTCGAAACATGTTGATATATACTAAGGATTTCTAACCCATTATAGTTAGGTCTACTTGTATCACACCCCGTTTTTAGACATACCAAACTAGGAGCAACAATAAAGTATTTCGCCCACTAGCAAGGTATTTTTAACTCACTTTAGCCCACTCCACTCCACTTTTACACTACACATAGTCTTCCACAAAAGTGCTCCTACGTAAATATCGCAAGTCGTAGCACGCCTCGGCTCGTAGAGAGCTGAGATGGCCCCTATGATGAAGCATGTCACCGTGGGGAAACCCTGGTGAGTGAGGGGACTCAAGAAAGAAATTCTTCTTTCCTGTTGTTGTTTCCGGATCTCATTGATTGGAAACCCTATCCCGGTCTAATGGCTAGGCCGTTTACCCAATACCTCGGGTTTTAGGTTCAGTATCGATAAAGGAGGGTGGACCTAGCTCAAAAAACCTCTACTCCCCCCCTTATTTTTTGTTCTACACATGTGAGAGTCCATCACACCACAGATCTGTGTACATGCACAACAATTTCATAAGTGACATGTGAGTGAGTACATGCCCGTGCATGTAATCCTGTGCACTGACATGGCATGTGTAGTCATCAGTGGGCTAAATGGCACACTAGCATTGGTTAGCACTATCTGGTGGCATGATTCATGTGTCTACTGTACAATGTTGAGAACTGGCCATTGACACTGCCACAGCATGATGTGTCCATAGGTTGCATAAGCGTGCACCGCCACCACAATCACAGCCATGGGCCCCAATATCAGGCAGCCAAATCACGGTAGCGACCGCCTGGCCCCTGCGGTGTGGCACCGCCAATGCCCACTGCAATCGCGGTAGTGATATACACATTGTAAAATGGCGGTTGGTGTGCTCTGCCACCACAATCACGGCCATGGGCACCAATATCAGGTGGCCAAATCACGGTAGCGACCGCCTGGCCCCTGCGGTGTGGCACCGCCAATGCCCACCGCAATCGCGGTAGTGATATACACATTGTAAAATGGCGGTTGGTGTGCTCTGCCACCACTATCACGGCCATGGGCACCAATATCAGGCGGCCAAATCACGGTAGTGACCGCCTGGCCCCTGCGGTGTGGCACCTCCAATGCCCACCGCAATCGCGGTAGTGATATACACATTGTAAAATGGCGGTTGGTGTGCTCGCCACCACAATCACGGCCATGGGCACCAATATCAGGTGGCCAAATCATGGTAGCGACCGCCTGGCCCCTGCGGTGTGGCAACGCCAATGCCCACCGCAATCGCGGTAGTGATATACACATTGTAAAATGGCGGTTGGTGTGCTCTGCCACCACAATCACGGCCATGGGCACCAGTATCAAGCGGCCAAATCACGGTAGCGACCGCCTGGCCCCTCCGGTGTGGCACCGCCAATGCCCATACCCTTACAGCCAATGGGAAGCGCAATCGCGGTAGCCAAATGCAATTTTGAAAATCGCGGTAGGCGTGCTCCGCTACCGCGGGCCGGTCATTGGATGCAATTGTAAGATGCACGATCATGGTAGCAACCGCCTGGCCCCTGCGGTGTGGCACCGCCAATGCCCATGCCCTTACAGCCAATGGGAAGCGCAATCGCGGTAGCCAAATGCAATTTTGAAAATCGCGTTAGGCGTGCTCCGCTACCGCGGGGCCGGTCATTGGATGCATTTGAAAAAAGCTGACCTTGAACACCAATTGCAGCAGCTTAGTACCACTGAAACAATCCCAGGGGGCTATATATGTGTGGGAGAGAGCCACACATTTCCACTGCTTCCAGACACTGCTGACTGACACACTTCACCACCAACTGCTGCTGTTCCTTTCTCCTGGACCCAGTGATGGCGGGGACTGAGAACATCAGGGCCCGTCCGTTCACCACAGAGGAGCTGGAGGTCCTGGTGGACGAGGTGCTCACACAGTATGGGAGGCTATATGGTGCTCCTGATGTCATGGTAAGTGTTTCAGAGTGAAAGTAGGGGAGTGCAGGGAGTGCACGAATGAAGTTGATCTGCTGCAGTATGTGCCTGAGAGTGAGGGATTGTGTGATACACTGCCTAGCATGCTGACTTCAGGGGAAAGGGGTTTGTAGCCTATTTTACACATTTCCCTGGCTGCATATCAGGATGGGAGGGACATACAGTGTTTTTGCAGCCATACAGTGACACTGCAAGTTTGTTAAGTGGGAGGCAGGACAGAAATTGCCTGTGCTAATGGTTGTTTGGGTCCATGAGGTTCTTCACAGGCTCATCTGTGACATTACAAAGAGTTTCCGTCCAGAGGGTACTGATGGAAGTGGGTTTGACTTTATATTGCCACCATGGATATGTCAGCAATATGCACAAGAGTGAAATGCCTGAGGGTGACACTCTTGGTGGAAATTCACCTATGACACAGCAGATTGTTGTACTTTTGAAACATCCCCCTTCCATTTTCATCATAATGTGTACTGACTCGCATGTGTAGGCAGATTTTTCCCTCTCATATTGTACATGCATGTGACAGTTAGGATGGCCCACGTTAGACCGCAGTGTGAGCCCCCCTGGCCTGCACAGTTACTGCCCAATTTGTCAGGGACCCATCACTGAATGGACAGAGTGAGACATATGGGTTTCTCTGCTACCCTATTCCTCAATGAGCTATCTTACGCCTGTGGATTGCACAATACAGACCTTGTGATAAGGGTGTGAGATTGTAAGATCATGTCCCTATAAGTGACCTCCATAACACAGGTAGCCATTCACATGCCAAGGACATTGAGGGGTGTGCAGTGTTGGACACAGTGAGTCTGCCCAAAAACATCATTTGCAATGTAATGTATGTCTTGCTCCCTCACATACTGCATTGCAGATGTGGGCCATCTTCACCTTGCTTTCTGTGCTGGCATTCTGCATGTGTATGAGATGGCCAGGTTCTGTGTCCATCCTCATACCTGCATGCATTTCTATACAATTATCTCATGCTAATGTACTACGTGTCATGCTGTATTGTCTCTGCTAAACATATCTGAGTAGCTGTGCTGAGTGCGTGCATGCTCCTGTACTGAGACACACTGGTACATAACCCAGTGTAACTGAAATTTGCTCTCCTTGTCTCCCATGCCTGCAGCTCAAAGTCCACCAGCGTAAGGCCGTATGGAGGGCCATTGCACGCAAGGTGCGGGCTCTGGGTGTGTCCAACCGATGGCACACACACTCTCACAAGAGGTGGGATGACATCTGCCGGCTGAGCAAAAACGTGGCAGAGATGACGCTGGGGCTGCTCCCTCGGACCGGCAGGTTGGCGCGCAGGAGCATGACACCACTAATGGCCTGCATCTTGGCTGTGACACAGCCAGAGCTGGATGAATGTTTGAGGGCCCATCAGCAGCAAGCTGGGGGTGAGTATTCTGGGAAGGGTGACTTTGGTTGTGAGTGACTGCATGTATTCCAATTTTTTCAAAAAATTAAGGGACTGGGAGCTAGGTTTGAATGAGGTCCTGCACACAGGCTCCCGAACGGGACTGAGAATCATCAGGGTGTGCAGTTCCTAACTGGACGTGAGGGGAAAGGGAGGTCTTTCTTCGTGATGCCCTCACACACCCCGGAGGATGTCATGCTTCATCATTGGGCCTTGCTCCTCGTCGGGCCGGCGCTGCAATGCCTGACGGGCTCCCGTAAACGGGACTCTTTGTCAGAGATCTTTTGAAGAAGCCGTTGGGTGCGTGCGGGTGTGAGGGCTGGGTAGTGCACGGGTAGGTGAGATAAAATAGGTCAGGAGCAGTCCTACTCTGGTCTGGTTTATTGGCTTAGGTAGCTCGAGCCTGATTAAAAGACAGTGTGTGGGCCCTTACATGGATTTAATGTTCCTCAAGGGCTGCCAAAGTGAAGTGGGTCAACATGTTTCGTGCCTCTTTAGCCATCTGGTTCTGCTATTATTATGGCTAGTACCCAGAGACGGGGCCCGGAGCACAGGGTAGGAGAAAAGCAAGTCGCCAGCATCCCACTCTACAGAGCAACGACGTGCTCTGCCTCCCCGCCAGCCCTAGGCTTGGGTTCTAGGGGTCTACTTATTACCCCAGTACAAGCCTACTAGGGTATTCCCTGCCGTCTCTGGGTACTAGCCATAATAATAGCAGAACCAGACGGTAGTGCACCACTCACATTTTAGTTTTTTCAGGTCCTGATGAAGTGCCACTAGACCCGTTAGGGGCTAAAGAGGCACGAAACATGTTGACCCACTTCACTTTGGCAGCCCTTGAGGAACATTAAATCCACGTAAGGGCCCACACACTGTCACACCCTCAGCTGGTCCTCTCTCTCCCAGGTCCAGTCCTACAACTGGCCCCAACAATCAGCCACCTCCCAGTCGACTGACAGCCAAGTCTGAGGCTAAGTCCCCCTCCCACACCTATCTCTCCCACAGCGGTGCCTGGACTGCCCATTGTTATCCCCCTAGCTGTGTTGCTTCCCATGGCAGTGTATGGTGTCACCCATTCCCTGTGCATGTTCTCATGCACACATGTGCCTACTTTGAACTATGGACTGGCCACAGGCCTTGCTGTTTGTCACTTTGTTTGCCCATTCCCTGTGCAGGTTCTCATGCACACATGTGCCTACTTTGAACTATGGACTGGCCACTGGCCTTGCTGTTTGTCACTTTGTTTGCCCATTCCCTCTGCAGGTTCTCATGCACACATGTGCCTACTTTGAACTATGGACTGGCCACTGGCCTTGCTGTTTGTAACCATGGATGCCCATTCCATGTGCCAGTTCTCATGCACACATGTGCCTACTTTGAACTATGGACTGGCCACTGGCCTTGCTGTTTGTAACCATGGATGCCCATTCCCTGTGCAGGTTCTCATGCACACATGTGCCTACTTTGGCCTTGCTGTTTGTCACTTTGTTTGCCCATTCCCTGTGCAGGTTCTCATGCATTCATGTGCCTACTTTGAACTATGGACTGGCCACTGGTCTTGCTGTTTGTCACTTTGTTTGCCCATTCCCTGTGCAGGTTCTCATGCACACATGTGCCTACTTTGAACTATGGACTGGCCACTGGCCTTGCTGTTTGTCACTTCGTTTGCCCATTCCCTGTGCAGGTTCCCATGCACACATGTGCCTACTTTGAACTATGGACTGGCCACTGGCCTTGCTTTTGTCTACTTTTGATGCCTATCTGGGTAATATGTAATAAAGACAGTTACTCCTGTTGTCTGCTTTGTCAGTGTCCTTGCTTAATAAAATCTTTCTTTTTGGGTATGGTTTCATGTGACACATGCTCTGTATGCCACTTTAACATTGCCAATTGCTTGTTTCACTTTTTCAGAGTTTGCCAGAGGTGACAGGCACTTCAGTTCTTCTTGACTCTGAGACTTGGGGGGGCAATGATGGTTGTTTGTGATGATCTACTGTTATCCTAATCATTCTATGGTCAGGCTTTCTAAATTGTACACATGTCATGTTAGGATGCACTACCAGCACAGAGGGGAATTCTACCCAAAGGATTACAGGCAGGCTGGCCAGGGTCCATCATGTCTGTGTGATCTTTCTTGATGTGTGAACAGCAATGTTGATGTATGGTCATCTTGTGAGGGCCTGTCTTCCTAGTCACATGGGTACATTTGAATGTGTGCACTTGAGTGGTCATGAAGTGTGAAAGGGGTGACTTGGTCAGTAGTGTTGATGTGTGTGTGTCCCTGCAATGCCAACTGCACACATGTATGACCCAGGAGCTGAGTGCATGTTTGTTTGAATTGTCAGCCCTCTGCTTGTGATTGTGGGCACATGTAGGAGTTGTAGGTTGTGCACTGTGCAGTGTGTTGGTGTGTCCTTGCACTCCTGGGGGACACCTACTTGTTGTTGCTGCCAGTTGTGAGTATGCAGAGTGTGTGACAGCCAAGTCTGTGTTGTGTTTTGTTGATCAGCCATGTGTCTTGTTACTGTTTGTGCTCACTGTGCAGACCTGCTCAGCCACACTGACATTGTTGGTGAGTTTTCTCATGCGATGCTGTCACTTGAGCCATTTTTGGCTCCAGTATGATATGTGGTCTGTGGAGTCATACCATCCCCTATCTGTGCTTCTGATGCCTGCCCATTGGGAGTGACTCCTCTATGTGTTTGTGTACAGTACACTCCTGACCTGTCCACTACTGACGTACACACCACTTCAATCTCATGTCACCTACCCCTTGGGTTGCCAGTGTGTGAGCCTCCCCACCACTTCATTGTTACACTATGCTTTGTGGTGCTGATCTGTGCACAGGACCAATGTGCCACTCAGGACAGTTCCCCAATTAGTTATGTGTGATTTTCTTGTACTGGTTTGCAGTCATGGTTGCTCATGTGCAGTGCAACTGTTTGTGCTGCACAGTCCTCTGGTCATGTTGTTTGCACCTGGGTGTCCCTGAGTTGTGCATCTGTGAGTGTTGGGTTAGCTGTATGTGTGTTTGCTGAGGTACTGCTACCCTTCCTGAGTGTGATGTTGTCTGTGTGCTGTGCTGATTTGTGTTGTGGGAGTACATGTTGTGGCACTGAGATGTGTGTGCTACTGATTTGGTTGGTGTGCACACACTGCTTGGCCTGCATGCAGTGCTGTCAGTGTATGTTGCCTTTTACTTGCCTGGTGTGCATCCCCCTGATGTCCAGCTGAGTTTGCAATGCGATGTATTGGCATGTGCATCTGTTGTGTTTTTGTTGTGGATGTATGCAGTGTTTGGCGTGTGTTGGCTCTTTCTGCTGACAGATGCTCTGTGTGTGATGTTCTATTTGCATGACATTGTGTGTGAGTAGTTTGGGCATTGTGATACATTCTGATGTGTGTTGCAAGTGTAGAGTGCATTACTTGTGTGTCTGTCACATGCAGCAAGGTGTATTCTTGTTACTGGGCTTGTTTTGAGTGCACAATAGTGCTATGTCCTCCTATCTTTGACCTGTCACTTGTCAGGATTGGGCATGTGCATGCTTGTGGTACACTATGACACCATGTTGACTTGATGGGTGGTGTGAAGTCTCTGTCTGTGTTAGCTTATTGTCCCATTGATCCCAGTTTGTGTTCATGACTGTTTTAAGATGATGCAATTCTTTTTTTTGTGGTTTTTTTTGTGAAAATTTTTATTTTTGCAAAGAATTCAAACGCAAGATATACAGACAAAAAAAAGATATCCTGTTACATACTCTTTCATATACATTTCATTTTTCTAGGGGGATAATATTAGCACAAGGAGACAAGAACAAAGAAATAACAAAAAAAAAAATAATTATCTAAGTAATAGGCAGTGAGAAACAAAGTGTAAAAAATAATTAGCACATTAATCCTGGCTCACACCATGCCAAATAGCATTACATTTCCTTAGTGCCTTAAGACCTCTGACCTTAGCCAAAGCTTTTTCTCGCTCAACAATTTCAATAAAAATACCCCACCACTCCATTACATTACATGGCTTTGGAGAGATCCATTCCCGGGCTATAGCTAATCTAGCGGAAACAATGACTATAGTTATTAGAGCCTTCTTCGCTCTATTGGCATCGTTTCTATAGCCCAGCATTATCTCAGTTGTAGTAAAAGCCACCTCCAATCCAAGTCGATTTCTTAGTACATTCAAGACCTCTTGCCAAAAGGCCGCTAGCATAGGGCACTCTGCGAACATATGAACAATATTTGCTCCATATTCCCCACATTTAGGACAGCCCGTCCTATTACTTACATGCCGAGTAGTTGTTTGCCCCCATCTAGCAACCTTGTCAGGTGTATAATACAGCATACTTATAGTTTTAAATTGTTGAAGCCTTAAGTTAATAGACAATGCTGCATCTTTTACTGAAGTAAGTGCTGCCTCTAAGGTTGCACCAGATATTTCCTCCGCGAGCATTATACTCCATTTCTCAGCTAAAAGATCCATAGGGTCCAATCTTTCCTGACTAAATATTTGATACGCAGCGCCGATTAATTTTCCCTGAAAGGGTTCATGTAAAAAGGTCAGTGTTGGACTTGGCCCTTTTTGGCAGGTTCACCCCTGAACTTTTTGCCTTGTCTGTAACCTGGTGTTGGTGATTTTAGGCCTCTGAGCACTTTTGCACTGTGGTCCAGTGGAAAGTGCGTGCGCTCTCTGTGTTACATTGGTGAGCTTGGCCTGCCCTCCCATAGGAATGCATGGGGGATTCCCTGATCAGTGTGTGTCAATGGTAATTCCTGGTATGAGAGGAGCAGTGTGGTCAAGTCTGGTATGTATGAAATTGTGTGAATAAATGCTGCGCAATGGTGTGCGCAGATTTATTATGGTTATTTTAGAAATGCCACTTTTAGAAGTTGGCATTTCTGTGTGCTATGTGTCTGCCTGCCTGATGTGAATTGCATGTCTGGCTTTGTGAGTGACGGGGGCTGGGAGGTGTGTGTGGCTCCAGGAGACAGGGTGAGTCAGCCCAGTGATGAATAGAGAGATCTGCATGCAGATGGGAGGGAGGAGTTGCACCTGGGACCTGAATAGGGCTGTGCCTTCCCTCCACAATGCTGGCTCCACCCCCTGTGGTGCGTCTAATCCCTGAGCCCCCACCTGACAAAGGAGAGAGGAGCTGAGCAAAACAAAGTGCTCCAAATCCCCCCTATACCAGTTCTGACTGGTATCCCCAAGCCCTGTGCTGTGACACAAAGGGAAATTGTGATATAAATGTAGGGACTGTGACCCCATGAAATTGTTCCTGTATTTGGTCCTGAACCTGCGGGGCGTGCTGCTGCTGGGGCCCAGGGGGGGCTGCCAGGAGGGCTTGCCTCCCTGGGCCCTGCATTGCCCCTTCTTCTAAGGACTTATTCTTTTGCTGCAGGACCTTTGCCTGCTTCTAGCGCCTTGTGAGCGCTACGTTGAATTCTCCTATTTTTCCCCAAGGAGGAGCAGGAGGGCTCCGCAGCGCTGGGCTGCTCGACTTGATGGGGGGAATCCCGGCGTGAGGGATTCCCCCGGAATGCCCCGAGCGGCGGGTGCCCACCACGCTCATTTTGGTATTTAAATGGTGGGTGCCCACCCCACATGGCCGCTTTATATTTACTTTTAAATGCGGGTGCCCACCCCGCGTTTGGATTTAATGGCGGGTGCCCACCCCGCATTTCTGCGTGTTTTTTCAGCGGGAGCCCACCCCGCTGCTTTATGCCTTTTGCGGGTGCCCACCCTGCATTTTGCTTGTATTAATGAGCGGGAGCCCACCCCGCTGTATATTTTAAATTACGAGGGAGCCTACCCCTCATTGCCGCAGGTTAAAAGGAGATCACCGCCGCGGCCCGATCCTATGGGAGGAAGTCAGGCAGCGTGATGCCTGGCGTTGGGCGGGACTTCCACCTCCCCGAGGGAAGCCCCGCGCCTTCTCTGAAGTCCCCCAAGGTCCGGAGAGGCCCCGGAAGAGCAAGCGGCCCAGACACGGTGTCTGTATCTGGGACCAGCTGCGCATGGTGCTGGAGGAGCAGAGAGGTCCCGGTGAGCCCCGTCCCGCCGAGGAGACCAGAGGAGTCCTGCCTGCAGTCCAGAGAAGAGGAGACTTCTTCCTCCGTACAGAGTCCCGGTGAGTGGGGCTGGGGGCTGGTCTTCTCTGTGTGGGTGCGCACGAAGCACCGAGGCAGTCCTGCTGGGCTGGGCGGTCCCGCAGGAGAGAGAGCGGGCCGCCCCACGATCGGGGCACAGTGTCGGTGCCCATTCCATGAGCGGCCCCGCCTGATTGCGGGCCGCTCCAACGCGATTGGCATATTGCTATTAAAAGGGCCAGAGAGGCCCGTGTTCTTGTGCTGGCCATTTTCCTGAGCGGGCCCGCCGTCGCGGGCCGCTCCAACGAGGCTGGCATGGTTTGTTTAAAGCGCCAGTGCGCTCCACGAAGGGGGCATCTTGGTTTTTAGAGCCCTGAGGGGCCCATGCCCATTTGGCCACGTTATTACGAGAGAGTCCCAGAGTGGGACTTGGGGCATAGTTGTTTATTTGGAGTCCCAGGGGGGCTCATCAGGCACAGTCCGTGCCAGGGCCTATATTTTCCTTCCCAGCTGCCCAGCAAGTAGTGGGCAGCTGCACCGTTTAGGCTATTCTTTCTTGGGGACATGTCTTTTTAAGTTAGGAGTGAGATGCATTCCTTTGCCCCATACTTTCACAGCTGCGCAGCACTTAGTGCCAGCTGCAACGTTTAGGTTTGCGCAATTGCGCACCCTTGACTTCTGCTGCATTGGCAGAGCGCCCTGACTCTTGGACATAGGGCATTTGAGCCCCTTTTGAGGTGGCCAGTTGGCCAGGGGGACAGTTAGGTTTACAGGGCGCCAGGCCCTAATGTGATTTATGTGCTGATGTGATTTTGGGTGCTAGGAAATGTAATTCATGTAGTATGATTTACGCACCCTGTATTATACCTCTAATGTGATTCATGATTATGAGGTTGTGCCTACTGTGGTTAGGTGTGAGATATTCTCTACTGTTTTATGCCCCTAAGGTGAGTTATGCTTAGGAGGTTATTGTCTAATGCGCTTAGACTTGTGAGTTGATTATATAATATGTTTATGCTGATGAGGTTATGACATAATGTGGTTTATGTTCCTCAGGATTAATTGCATACTGTGGTTTATGCTAGGAAGTTATTACCTCATGCGTTTAGGTCAGGAGGTTGGCGCAGAATAGATTTCACGCCTTATGTGATACTGTGCATAATATTATTTATGTTACAGGATAATGCTGAGTACAGTGGTTACCAGTGATTACTGGTTGTACGTTTATGATATGTCTTACTTTTACTAAGTCCACTTTGTGCTGGTTCTGACAGTGGTCCAGTGGGCCCTGCCAGGTGTAAATAATCCTTTGTAAATATGACCTAGTGCCAGGTGGCACGATGTATATTATGTGAGTACTATTCTAATGTGTTTTATGATAATACAAAGGCTATTTTTATATATATAAATCACAAAGAAGAGGGGTGGAAGGATAAAGTCCCTCTTCGACCTCCCACACTAACTATGAAACCACTAATAAGAAGAGGGACTGCATGAACAATAAATGAATGCTAGTAAAAATTATTATTGAGGGAATCACACAAAAATGTTAAAACTGCCCTCACACACAGAAATCTGTGTCATGCTTCATCATAGGGCCTGCTAACGACACCCCCGCGCCGACCAACGCTGAGGGTGGAGCAATAGGGAAGGGGAAGACAATACAACACAGAATAGAACGTGGCAAAAAGACAAAGGGATCAAAAAGTGAAAATAAAAGCATAAACAGTGAGTTAAAACTGGCTACAGGGAGTCCCTAATCTTAATTTAATATCGGGTACCCTGTCCAGAAGTATTTAAACGGTCACAACAGGACCTGTGGATGGTAGTATGGTAAACCTATGATGAGTCACCATCCCCTCCACTATGCAAAAAATGTCGACATGTTTCAGCCGGAGTGGTCAAATTGCCCGGCTTTCATCAGGACTTCACTATTGTATGACCCCACAGTTCTCACCCAAACCACCAAAAGTCAAAGATGGAGGGGAAAACGTTTCTGTTGGGTAACTTACTCCAAACACATGCAAATAGAGCGTCTTGCTCTCCACAGTGGAACCGAGTTTACTTATAATCTAAACTTGAACTGGCGGGGGAGAGAGGACAGCTCCCTATAGTCACACTTTCGTCAAGGTAAGCTGTGGCCAAATCGCTCATCTCTACCACCTACACAGCATTCATTTATTGTTCATGCAGTCTATTTTTATATATAACCTTGTGTGGAGTTCCTTTTGTGGTGTGCCTAGTATGTTGTTGCTGTGTGTGTGTTGCGCAAATGCTTTACACAATGCCACCGGGATAAGCCTGACTGCTCGTGCCAAGCTACCAAGGGGGTGAGCAGGGGTTATCTTTGGCGTGTAACTCCCTCGCCCTGACTAGAGCGGTGGTCTCTGCCTGGCTTTGGCGCAAGCCTTAGCCAACCAGAGATCCCATTTCTCTGTAATTGGTGGGGCTCCACCGCCCTGAGTCCTTGTGACCGCAAAAAATAATCCCTGAGTTGGAAATACTTATAGTAATGCTGGCGTGGTATAGAAAAAGAATCTTTCAGATCTTGAAAAGTACGAAAACCCTCAAAATCATACAGATCTTCCAGTTTATCTACCCCAAGACTGGCCCAGTGTTTAACTATAATATGCCGAAATATATCTGGAAGAAGTGGATTATCCCAAAGCGGAAACTTAGTGAAGTAGGTCGGCACAGAGTACATAGAAGATATGTCTCGCCAAACCCAAGCTATGCCCCTCAGGATCTTGAAACGTACCCTCTTAAAGTAATTGGGGTCCTGTATTCGATAAAGAAATCTACTAGAATCCTGGTTTAACAAAAGCCTATGGCTAAAATCTTGGTCCTTATTAGAAAAAAGACTACAAAGCCTGCTCGTAAATGAAGCCCAATAGTATAATTTAAAGTCTGGGAGTGCAGGACCTCCTTGGTTGAATGGATATTTTAAAAACTTAAAAGCCCGACGTGCCCGCCTGTACCCCCAAATAAAACTACCTATTATCCCATCTAATTTCTTAAAAAACAAATTCGGAAGTTTCAAAGGAACCTAGGAAGAATTGTCATTTTGACAATATTACATCGTCCAATGATACTAATAGGAAGCTTATGCCAATTCCTAAGTTTCCTAGCAGTATCAGTCAATAGCGCTTCATAGTTTAACTTAATAATGCTTTGTATCTGAGGGGTGACATGAACACCAAGATACGTAGTTTCTGGGCAGTGTCCCATTATGGGGGTTTCTGGTGTATAATTCGGCAAAATCTGAGTCTTACCAATATTCAATTTGTAACCAGAAAAGGTACCAAATCTATTAGCCTCTTGATTAATTAATTCTACAGATCGGACTGGATCTACCGTAAAGATTGCGATATCATCCGCGTAGGCATTAAGTTTTAGCTCATTAGGTCCATAAGATAATGGCCGAATACCCTCATTCACCATAAGTATTCGGATAAAAGGTTCAAGATATGGAGCAAACAGCAGGGGGGATAAAGGGCACCCCTGTCGTGTATCCCTCTTTATCCGAAAAACCCTAGACAGTAACCCCTCATAACTTAGTTTAGCCTGGGGTAAGCGATAAAGCGCCCTTACCCATGTCAAAAAACGATCAGAGATTCCCATTGCTGAAAGGGTGGGCCATAAATACGCCCAAGTCACCTGATCAAACGCTTTTTCTGCGTCCAAAAGTATCATTCCTAGTTTAACATTGATTTGCTCAGCCAAATCAAATGCCATAATGGCCGTGTTAATATGAGTAGTCGTATCTCTTCCTTTAATAAAACCATGCTGCTGCTCCGAAACCAATTTTACCATAAATGGAGAGAGACGATTAGCCAAAATCTTCGCGAACGATTTGGCATCAGCATTAATAAGTGAGATCGGTCGGTACGATCCACAGGCTGCAGGTGGCTTGTTCTTCTTTAAAAAAAAGACCATATTTGCATTGTCCCAAGAGGGAGGAACCGTGCCTGTTTCTCCTATTTCCTTAATAACTCTTACAAACAATGGGGTTAAGATATTTTTGAAAACTTTATAAAATTCAATCGGGATCTGGTCTTCCCCTGTTGCCTTACCGATGGGGAGAGATGCCAAAGCTGACCATATATCCTCTACTAATATCTCTCGTTCCAATTGGGCAGCCTCTTGGGCTGTTAAAGATGATATTTGAGCTTCATCTAGATATCGAGAAACCTCCCCTAGATCAACCAAGTTTGAGGGAGCATATAGATCTTCATAAAAAAGAGCAAATTGCTCCAAAATCGCTCTAGCTCCAGTGTGTATCACATTATCCGCTCCTTTAATCTCAGCAATCCTGCTTTTAGATTTTTTATCAGCAATTTTATAAGCTAGTACTCTCCCAACTTGCTCGTTATATTCGTATTGTTTAGAGCGAAATTTATTGAAGACAACTGCCGTCCTTTCCTTAATAATCCCTAACGCCTTCTCCTTTGCTTCTACTAGTTTAAAATAGATAGAGAATTGGTCCTCATCCTGTCTTCCAACAGATTGAGCGTGAGAAAGCTCTAAGCCAGTTAGAGTTCCAAGGGCCGCCTTAACGGCAGCCTCTTTAACTTTATTCTTAGACAGTATAAATTGCTGAGTAATACCTCTGATGAAGGCCTTCATAGAGTCCCAGATCATATAGGAAGAGGCAGTGCCAAGATTAAAGCTCAAAAATTCAGCCAAGAGTTTCCCCACATGTAAAGTATACTCATCATCAGAAAGTAAATAGCGTGGAAAAGAAAAAGGCTGGCCTGTCCAAGCAGCCATTGTCGGTTGGATTATTAATAAAATTGGATTATGATCTGAAGTGATCTTAGGACAGACCTCCATCTTTGCTGTATTCAAAACTGCATTACTAACCCAAGCCATATCCAGCCTCGAGTATTGCCTATGTGGACAGGAGTAAAATATAAAACCCGGGGAGTCTGGATATAAAACTCTCCAAGCATCTTGTATATCATGCAACCTTGCAAGTTCCAATATTGAATTCCGTACTTTCAACATCCTTACAGAAGAGCGTCGAGAAGTTGTATCTAACATTTGATTCATAATGCAATTGAAATCTCCCATAACTATTAGTGTTCCCTGGAATTCAAGTAGATTAAGCGTAAGCGTATTAAAAACCACAGGGTCGTCTATATTAGGCCCATAGATCACCGCTAAAACATATTTAGTACCATAGACCACTACTTGGGCAATATCCCACCTTCTCCTCACATCGGCCATAACCCAATCAATTTTATACTGCAAAAATGTACTAGCTAGTATAGCCACCCCCCTTATTGACACAGTTTGAGATGAGCAAACGACAGTGTTATACCCTAATTGATTAAGTAATGTCCTATCCTTGAATGCTATATGAGTTTCCGTTATCAAAACAAAATGAGGGCGATACAGTTTTAACTCCTCACGAACAAGTTGGCGTTTACGAGTAGCATTCAGCCCAGATACATTCCAACATAAGAATTTGATCACTGCCATTTTATATCAACAAATTCATTTTGTACAAATTTTCTTGAAACCCATCCAATAACCACTCCCCCTAAAGAAAAAGGTGTCCTGTTTAAATCCCTTGCTTTTCCCCTATAGCCAACAGCCCTCTCCCCAAACCCCCTTCTCACCCACCCTGTATCTTGAGAAAGGAATCGCCCCCCTCATTACTGTCTACAAGACAGCATTTTAGGAAGTTCAGATGCAGAGTGCCCCAATAGAAAAACAAAAAAAGTGTTTCCCCCAAGGCATATAGGCATGTGAAAAAAGTATGAAAAATGCAAATTGCCATCTCCAATTAACTATGCCATAAAGGATAAAGAAAATACACAGAATACCCAGAAACGTTCAAGTTATTTCCCAAGCTCCTGTCGCCAAGACTTCAGAACTTCCTGAGCCTCCTGCTCTGAGAATGCCAGCTTAGTATAGCCATCCTTTATTATTTTTAGATGTCCAGGCTCCTGAAGATAGACCTGCGCCCCAGCTGCCTTCAGGGGATCAATGAGCTGCCGAAGTTTCCAGCGGCGATCCATAGTGTCCTTACAAAAGTCTGATCTGACAAACATTGAAAAAGACTCTGTACGTACTGGAGTAGTAGGCCTAGCTTTGATGGAAATCGCTTGCCGAAGTAAAAAATTGCCTAGACAGATTAAGATGGGTCTAGGAAAGCGGCCAAGGGGTTTGTTGGTAATCAATGGTAGTCTATGTGCCCGTTGAACTTGGCTATCCCAATCCCAGTCAGCCAGGTCTGGGAAAGATTTCTGAAACAAATTGACAACATATGTTCGGCAATCCGTCCCTTCCGTTCCTTCTGGTACCCCAAACACTCGCAGATTATTACGTCGTTGTCGATTTTCCAGATCTTTGCCCTTCATCTGCATAGATCTTATTTGAGTTTCATGTATGTCCGAGCGTTTCAATGTTTGACTCATATGATATTCGGTATCAGCTACCCTCTGCTGAAGCTCAGTGATATCAGAGGTAATTGAAGCTATCTGATTTTTCATCTCTAACAGAGTGAGCCTAATAGCTGAGCTATCAGCTCTAGCCTGAGCGTAGTACACCTGAGCTTCTGCCCTCTGTGTTTGTAGTATCTTGAGGATTTCTTGCAGCGAGGTTTGTTCAGCTGGCTGGCTAGACCCATCAGTCTGGTCCGTCAGATCCTCTTGATTTGCTTGAATTGATGACGCAACTGGTGAGGGTATTGAAAAAGGGAGCATCAATGATTGACTCTGACTACTAATGTCCCTGATATCCTTACTGCTGGCACCAGCACAGTCGCTGCCTAGCCCCCTCTCTACTACTGAGGGAGTTGAAAGAACCTGAGTAGTTAGAGGGAGCAACTCGGGGCTTGAGCCAGATAAACGCGAAATCATTCTCTTCACCTCGCCCTTCTTCGTAACCCACTTTCGAACTGGACTGCTAGTTGTCACAGATTTGGCAGATTTAAGAGAGGTGTCGCATTGCTTATCAAGAGTCTTCTTTTTGTTCTGTCTCTGAACTCTTGATTTGACGGTTCCTTTAATCAGTTTGTTCATCGGTGTTCCCTCCTCACCATACTCCATAGTAGAATCATCGCAGCTAACTGCAATCCATTCATTACTAGCAGGGATTACATCTCGCGACCCTTTCTGAGTCCCAGAATTAGTTTCCAAAGTATCTGCGCCTCCAGCATCCAAAGAACTAGCACTTTGTCCCAGGGTTTGAAGAGTAGCTATCTTATTATTTTTACTAGCTTTAACAGCACCAGGATCCCCGCCCTCAACCATTTCCTCTTGTTTTTCAAAATCTGCACCATGGCCATCAGCGCAGAGAGATGTCATCGCAGGTTGATTATGCAGAGGCTGCGAAAGCTGAAGAGGTTGTAGCAATTGAGCGACATGAGAGACCTCAGAATTTAAGGTAGGGAAATGTGGGGCAGGGACAGCCCGATTCTCCCCTGAGGTTATTGATACTGTTTCTTCCATAGATTTAGATACACTTGTATCCGTCTGTATCTTTTCCCCCGCAGGTGGTGACATCGCTTTGATTAATGCGCTCCCCATATCCGACTCCGAAGGATAGGTAGCTGCACCCCATGGGTTAATCACAGCAGAAGCCTTTCCAGATTGCAATATTTTTAAGATAGAACGACCTACCCGTGAGGCCGATTGCGTTAGGTCAGCTTTCTCTCCTTTCTCCTCTCCTCCCTCATTGGCATTCTCAACAGCTCCTGTGCTCGCCAATACCACTGCCGCGCGAGCCCCAGCGCGCCCTCCCTTCGAGGGGTTTGCTTTTGGTGGTCCCATAATCCGTATTTTGCAATAAAGACGACCAGCAGACGGATTATAGTGCAGCTGGGAGAGCAGTCGACAAGAGCGCCCGGAATGGTCCGTGGCAAGCAGCAAAACCTGGAGTGGAACCCGGTCAGCCAGCAGGATCATACAGGCAGTCTACAATATCCTCAGTCCACAATATCCTCAGATGTCCTCAAATGTCCTCAAATATCCTCAAGTGTAGAGACAATGTAGAGACAGATCCAAAAACGAAACTCCCGTCTTTTCTCTGTCTGTATTAAGACCATCAGCACTCCAAAAGCCCAGCAGCCCGACAACCCGCCGATCCCCAGGTCCACCGCATCACTCGACTTTCCTTTGAATCGCGGGAAAAAAGTCAGCGCTGAACGGAGCAGAGCAGAAGGGCTGAAAGCAGGTAAAGCGTCTCTTTTTCTTGGCTTATCCAAAAAATAAACTCCTCGTGTATTTTCCTCGCATTCTCCTTTTAACTAGGTTGTTCCGTGGCTATCACTGCTGTCATCTACATGCCTTTAGCCGATCAGTTTCATAGGGGGACTCCGCAGCGACTTCCCAGCAGCGGCGTCAATCCGCCATCTTCCTTCCCCGATAACAAGTTTTATTAGTGGTATATTACATTTTAAATTTAAAATTCCAATTTTAAAATTTTATTTAGTTTTATTATTAGTTATAGTAAGGTATATTTCAAATTTCACGTGTTTTGCGGCTTGAATTCTTAACAGCACTGAAGAAGCGGCAGTTCACTTCAAGCCGCGATACATGTTTTGGCTGTACAACATTATAGAAACCAATCATTGCACTTGATATAAATGGAAAGTGACTCTATTGAAATTTGAAATTGTTTGGCTGTACTACATCAATAATATTCAAATAGGCAACACTCAATTTTGGTAGTACTGCTACACATGTAAAGTTAAGAACTTGCAAAATGAAAATAAACTAAATAAATAATTATTATATTGATATGTTAAAGAAATAAATGTAATTGTTCTTTAATTTAAAATGTGTTATAATGTTTTTCTTTTTTGGACTCTCCACCAATTTGTAATATTTATTGTTACAGTGGCTCATGTAAAAATATTTTAAAATACAAAAGAAATAAAATTAGTTTATAAAGGGGCCAAATAACCTCAGACATTACTACACGTATGCAAATCACATTTAAAATCCAAACTTAACAGATGCACATACTAAATTACCAATATGCAAATTGATATTGAATTGTTAAAGAAAATGTGTTTCATATATAACACTACTCTAAATACACAAACAAATACACACACTCACACACATCACAACTGTTGCTGATGCCTGGCTACAAGATATTTCGCAGCACAATGGAAGAAGGGCAAAGCTCAGGATGGGAGCTGTAATTCCACTTGTAGACAATGGTAGGTGTACTTTTTTCCTTAGGCAATGCCAGTTTCACTATTATTTCTAAAATGAAGGGCAGGAGAAATCTGCTTTGGCTATGTAAAACTATAGCGAGTTTACACCTGTAAAATTACTAGTAGTAAGTTTACTCTAGTTGTGTGTGTCCCCACCCTCTCGTGTAAGGGGATTGGGCCATGAATATACTAATGTGTCTTTGTCTGTCATATAATGAATTGGAGTTAGTCAAATATTTACGCCCAAGTGTGGGCATACTCTATGGGCATATAGATTTCTGCATATAGCTGTGCCACACAGTATGGGGCCTCATTGCCCTTTTGAAATAAATGTAGCTCTGAAAACAGTGTTTGTGATGTGATGTGAGCATGGTTTGCAGTAATATTTAAAGGAAAAAGCATTGGCAGAGCCAAGGTCTCGCCTCTGGGACCCACGGCCTTTGCCAATGTTTTTGGGCAAATTTGGCTCTCATGTCATTTTGCTGGGGTAAGCATGTGTTATCATTTTGTTTTATTGTTTATTGACCAATCTACTATTGTGGGCACCTTTCAGATCAATCAGCAATAGAAATTGTAAGTGTGCAAAAGCACTTTTGTGTAGAGCAGGCAGTATTTGCTGGCCCAACACAAAAGTGCAAACAAAGGCGTGGGTGAGAAGCACAGTAGAGAGACAGTAACATGGAGCACATGGGGAGAGAAGCACACAGATGAGAGTGAGAATCACGGCGTGCAGACTGAGAGAAGAACATGAAAAAGAGAGAACAACATGGAGTGATTGTGTGAGAAGCACACGAGGGAGACAGATGGAAAACACATTCAATCATGGAGTGCTTAAGTAAAAATAAAAAAGTAGTTCCCTAAAAGTGAGCAGTGGAAGGACACAGGCAAATAGATAATGCTCCAGGGGAGGGACAAACACAAGATGGACCAGGCAAGCTATTGAATAAGAAGCAACCAAATGAGAGGCAAATGGAAGCAATGGGCAGGCGTTAAGTCCATTGTAAGTTCTTGATGAGCTGAAAGTGGATCTTCTGCAATGAGACAGCTTGCGGTATTTGGTAGACTGCACATAAAACGTCAAAGAAGGCATCCTTCTATCCATCATTTGAGTTACATTTAAGTATTTAAGGGTTTCGTTTCCTGCTGAAGATAAAAGCGCTCACCTAGTCCCTCACACTTTATCTGGACAACATAGTATTCCCTTTAAATAGCTAATTACAGCAATAAACAACGGAAGGTGACCAGCAAACGTGCAAATTATCATGCATGGCATTGCACCCTGTGTTCAACAATTTAAATAATTTTGTATCTGTTTGAATAAGAATGACTTTTTATTAAAACCAGAAAATCAAGAATCAGATTACTGATTCTGTGACGTATTTCAAGTTCATATTTACATAGAAGACACCATGGCATACATTCTTCTTTATCCAGTGTCCCTGTCAAATGCTCTTTTTTGCAATTTAACAGATGCTCTTCTCTACACTCCTCAACCCCCAACTCTCTCTTTCTCATAAGCAGATTCAGTATGATATACTTCCAGCTTTCTTAAAGATCTAAACCACATTTTCAACTAGGGACAAACGCCTTGGCATCTGGTTAGACAGGACATAGGACAAATATAATCTAGTTATTGATGTCATGAAATAGGAAGTGACAGCTCATTTATTTGCTTAGCAACAAAAATAACTGTGATTGTTACTGTAAGTGTGCTTAGTTTAGTTGACTATACACCTTATTATGTGGATCTCATATCTAACACATCCATTGAGTACCTTTACTTGTGCTGGGTGGCTAGTTTTATTGAATTCAGTACTTACTATTCTGCATAGTCATGAATATTGTTAGTAAATATTTAGGGGGTCATTATGATGGCGGGTGGACCTGAGTCCATCCGCCATCCATGCGAGGGCTGGGACCGCCCGCCTGTAAGGCGGCGGTACCGCACCCCCGATTACGATGCGACCACCACTGTGGCGGTCGCATCCTGCAACTTTAACATTGCAGTGGGTGCTGCTGGCTGCAGCACCCACCGCAATGTCAAAAAACTATGGGGCCTATTACGATGGCGGTCGGAGGCACCACCGCGGTGCTGGCGGAAAATGCTTTTTTCCGCACGCCAGCAGCGGACCTCACGCCCGCCATATTAGGATGACCAAACGTAGCCCATTTCCCGTCCGGCGCGGTGCGACGCTAACCGCCATCAAAGTGCGCCCGCCACCGCGGCGGTGGGAGCCAATGGAGACTCACCGCCGTGCGGAATGACGTCCCGACCGCCGTACAAATCAGGATGCCCCAAACAGCCAGTCGCACCGCAGCGGAGAAACCGCCCAACAAGAGACGGCGGAAGCATCACAGCGGAGCGCTAAACCTGATCCCCGGTCCCAACCGCCCGGTCCCAAGCACAATGGACCCAGCTTTGCACGTCTTCCCGGCGCTGTACCTGATACATCACCAGCAACTCATGGCCGGTCGCGGACGCCGCCGCAGATACGCAACAACACAACTCCGCACACAACCACAACACACAACGCATGGGCTGATCTAGGGTTTCTGTCCACACCAGACACCCTGGTGGGGACAGGAACACATCCACAAGTGTACCCACACATGTCCTACCTGTCACCAAATCACCCCTCCGCATCCAGGTCACCCATCCACCGCGATCATGAAGTAATGTCCTGGTCACGTCACCGCAGCGGTGAAAACACGGGAAAACATGCGCACAATGCAGAAGGCAGGACCAGCGCCAGGCATGGGTAGTGCACAAAGACCACAGGGCCACACCTCCACCCTCCACACAACAGCCCCCCCCATGAAGGGACATGCCTTGTGCCCCTCCTGTGCTCCCCCATGCACAACAACAAGCCAGGTGAACTCACACCCTGCACCCTGCACCCTGCACCATACACCATACACCAAGCAACTAGGGAGACAGCCACAGCAGGAGTGGCTGCAGAGGAACACACAGCACAGAAGCACAGGGCCAGGGCAACCCACACACCCACAACAACACCACACACATGGCAAGAAAACTGAGTCCAAGCAGAAAATGCACACACAGATAATGAGCAATCACTCCACTGGACACACAGCCTGCCAAGTCACACAGACATACCCCACACTGACACACAGCCACATACACAGACCACATGCCAGCAGCAATGGAGTACAACATATAGGAAAGCTAAAGTGAGGTGCCCACAGTTGGAAGGCCAAGGAGATAACTACCAAGCATGTGTACATCACATGCAAGACAAGGAATATATAAGAACACCCTCAGCCCATCAAATGTTATGTTATGTTAATTAATTTTTATATAGCGCCAAATCACCGGCAGGTCTCTAAGCGCTTTAGAGAGAGAGGCCCGAGGCCAGTTGGTAGTAACAGAACGGCTTTACAAGGAAGGGGTAGTTTAAGCAGAACATGGCTGGCACACATGGCTGGCACAGTGAGTGAAGTCAAACCACAGTCAACTCAGTGCAACAACTCAGGGAGACAGCAAGGCAACCCATGGATAGGCACAGGGATGAAAGGAAGGCCCTGAAGTCAAACAGTGAACAGCCACACATATGTATCCAACTACTTGACAGGAGCATGTCAGCAGCACAACACACAGGGCCCATTGACACACTCCATGACTGTCAAACACAAGTAGGAATCTTCACACATACCCCCCCATCACACCTGCAGCACACAACACCAGTGCCAGACACACAGAAGGGTGTCAATAAAGTCCAGTCAATACACAGACAAACAATCACACTCCCTGGGGTCATCCACAAACATCACACACACACAGGGATGCCAGAACCAATGTCTGCACAAAAACAACAGCCAAACACATAACTCAACTAAAACACACACAGAAGCACAACGAGACCAGACATGAACTGTGCAGCCAAACTGTGGAAAGGCAATGGGAGCACAGACAGAACAGGAGTGCACAACCCCATCAGTCAGGAACAATGCACAGACAACATACCACAACACAGACAAGAAGTGCACCATCACAAAACAATCATGGACACAAACTGGGAGAAATGGGCCTACAATGACACACAGACAGAAATACCACACCACCCATCAAGTCAACATGATGTCACAGTGTACCACATGCCTGCACATGCACAAGACTGACAAGAGACAGCTCAGATATGAGAGGAGAAAACAACAAGGACGCACCTAACACAAGCACAGGAACTAGAATAGACCTAAGTTCATGTGACAGACACACAAGTAAGGCACACCACACTGGCAACACACATCTGAATGAAACACACCACACCAACAAAACACACACACTGACATGCAAATAGAACACCACACACAGAGCATCTGTCATCTGCAAGAGACAACACAGTCCAAACACTGCACACAGCCACATCAAACACACAACAGAAGCACATGCCAATAAATCACATTGCAAACACAGCAGGACATCAGGGGATGCACACCAGGCAAGGACAAGGCAACATACACCCACAGCACTGCATGCACACCAAGCAGTGTGTGCACACCAAACATACCAGTCCCACACAGACATGAGTGACACACCATGAACACCAACAACAACAATCAAAACAGCACACTGTCAACATCACACTCAGGAAGTGAAGCAGTACCTCAGCAAACACACATACACCTAACCCAACACCCACAGATGCACAAGTCTGGGACACCAAAGTGGAAACAACTTGACCAGAGGACTGTGCAGCACAACAGTTGAACTGCATATGAGCAACCATGACTGCTAAACAGTACAAGAAAATAACATATAACCAATAGGGAAAATGTCCTGAGTGGCACATTGGTCCTGTGCAAAGATCTGCACCACAAAGCACAGTGTTACAAATGAAGTGATGGGGAGGCACACACACAGGCAAACCAAGGGGACAGCTGACATGAAAGTGAAGTGGTGTGTACGTCAGTAGTGGACATGGCAGGAGTGTACCATACACAAATAGATGGAGTGCAGACTCACAATGGGTAGGCATCTGAAGCACAGATAGGGGATGGTATGACACCACACACCACATGCCATACTGGAGGTAATAAAGCCCCATGTGACAGCAATGCATGAGAAAACACACCCACAATGTCAGTGTGGCTGAGCAGGGATGCACAGTGAGTACAAACAGCATCAAGACACATGGATGATCAACAAAACACAACACTGACTTGCCAGTCACATACTCTGCATACTCACAATTGGCAAAAACAACAAGTAGGAGTCAGACAGAACTGCAAAGGACACACCAACACACTGCACAGTGCACAACATACAACACACACATGTGCACACAATCACAATCACAGGGCTGAACAATTACACAAACAGGTACCCTACTCCTGGGTGACACATGTGTGTAGTTGACATTGCAGGTGCACACGCACATCAACACTCACGACAAAGTCACCCCCTCCACACTGCACACTTCCTGACCACCCAGGTGCACACATTGAAAGTAACCCATGTGACTAGGATGACTGACCATCACAAGATGACTATACACCTACACTGCTGGGCACACATAAAGTAAGATCACACATACATGATGACCCTGGCCAACCTGCCTGCAATACTGTGGATAGAATCCCACTCTGTGCTGGTAGTGCATCCTAACATGACATGTGTACAATTTAGCAAACCTGAACATAGAATCATTAGGATAACAGTAGATCATCACAAATAACCATCAGTGCACCCCCAAGCCTCAGAGTCAAGTAGAACTGAAGTGCTTCTCACTATTTCAGCTATTCTGAAATAGTGAAACTAGCAACTGGAAACGTTAAAGTGGCATACAGAGCATGTGTCACATTAAACCATACCCACACAGAAAACCTTTTATTTAGCAAGGAGACTGACAAAGCAGACAACAGGAGCAACTGTCTTTATTACAAATGTCACAGATAGGCATAAAAAGTAGACAAGAGCAAGGCCAGTGGCCAGTCCAAACAGCAGAGTAGGTACATGAGAAGCTGCACAGGGGATTGGCAAACACAGCAATGTACAGTAAGGCCAGTGGCCAGTCCAAACAGCAGAGTAGGTACATGAGAAGCTGCACAGGGAATGGGCAAACACAACAATGTACAGTAAGGCCAGTGGCCAGTCCAAACAGCAGAGTAGGTACATGAGAAGCTGCACAGGGAATGGGCAAACACAGCAATGTACAGCAAGGCCAGTGGCCAGTCCAAACAGCAGAGTAGGTACATGAGAAGCTGCACAGGGAATGGGCAAACACAGCAATGTACAGTAAGGCCAGTGGCCAGTCCAAACAGCAGAGTAGGTACATGAGAAGCTGCACAGGGAATGTGTGAGACTGTACACAGTCATGGTCAGCAACACAGCTAGGGGGATAACTATGGGCAGTACAGGCACCGCTGTGGGAGAGACAGGTGTGTGAGGGGGATTTAGCCTCAGACTTGTCTGTCACTCTGACTGGGAGCTGGCTGAGTGTCGGGCCAGTTGGAGGACTGGACCTGGGAGAGAGCGGACCAGCTGAGCTTGAGGCATCAGTGGCTTTGGGAGCCGGAGGGCTGCATGGACCGGGTGGTGTGGTGGCCCGTGGAGGCAGAGATATGCTGCCATGAGACACAGTGTGGGAGGGAGAATGTGGAGGGGTACCTTTCAACTTCTTGGTGATTCGATATGGAAGTGTGGTCTTGGTAGGAGTGGGAGGTGGGGCGGCCACAACAGGCACACTCACCACCAAAGCTGCATCAGGTGCAGACGGTGGCCCTCTCTCTGGGGACAAGCTGGATCCAGCTGTTCGCTTGGCCTGGCCTTGCCTTTGCCCCTCCATCCCCTGTTTACCAGGTTTTCCCCCTACAGTGCCCGCATTTCCCTGCTTCACAGGGCTTTGGATGGGAGTTGAGGTTGTGGGTGAATCTGCCTTGGAGCTCTTCTTATGTGTACTTTTAGCAAGCACCACCTTCTCAGCGGGCACGGAAACTGTCTGCTTGTGCTTGCGAGTCGCTTTTGGGACAGGAGAGTCCTTGGCTGGGGATGCCTCTGAGGCATGTGACCCTGAGGTCTGCTTCTTGACTTTGTGGCCCTTGGTGTCGCCTGACGGGCTTATGTCTTTGCGCTCTGGGGTGGCTTTAGTTTTCTGTGGGGATGGTGTCTGCACCCTGGACCGCTTGGGCTGTTGCTGCTGTGTGCTGCGTGTGCTGTATCTTGACCTTGAGGTCTGTTGTGCGTGGTCACTATCGTCCGATGTGGCCACTGGCAGGGGGGTGGACAAAGGGACTGGAGCTGGACTCTGAGATTGTGCCAGTTGAAGGGCTGCCGTCACTGTGGAGGACAAAGACTGTACAGTCCAGTGTAGCCCACCCACGTCTGAATGTATGCCCTCCATGAAAGCAACCACCTGTGCCAACTTTTTGTCGTGGTCTATGAAGGCATTGAGGAGAGCTGTCTGGCCCACACACAGCTGGCGCAAAAGGTCCACAGACTCAGCACTGATGGCAGCAGGGGGGCCAGGGGCAGGGGCAGCGGTGCCTGGGGTGAAGGACACTCTTCCCTGCTTACTGGTGCGAACACGGGCAGCAACAGTGGAAGTAGCTGGGAGGGTGGGCATTGTACGCTGTGTGGTGGAAGAGGAGGCAGAGTCCCCGTTCCCTGTGCCCGCCAACATGGATGCGTCACAGCTGGTGTCAGATGAAGTTGAGCTTTGCGTCTCTGGCTGTGATTCCTCCAGCAGACTCTTGTCCCCCCTCTGAGGCGCTGGTCACATCTGTGTCACTGTGCCTGTGTGCAGCTGTTGTGCTTGATGCCTCACCACTGGTGTCCGTCCCCTGTCCTCCCGTGCCCACGGGAGATGCTGCATGAGAGAGAGAGATGTAGGGTCAGTTCATTGGCATCAACAGAACAAATATATGCAAGCAAAGCATCACTGAAGATGAAGAAATCTACATGTTGCACACCACCCTGTGCTATGACATTGTGCACCCTCAATTTAGAACTCGAACAGTGCGTGTAAACAAGAAAACCAGGCATAAGTGAGCCATGTGATGACCACACAGCACAATATCCTGCCGGTGGCTCCGTTCAACCAGACACACAAATAGCTCTGAGCACACCTAGGGCCCTGATGTGGGCAAGGATGAACCCCACAACATGTTGCCACTGTCATATCTGGATGGAGCTGAAGGGGACAACACAGATACAGACTCCAACATAACAGTCCACAATGGCCATGAGCTCATGCCATCCACCATGTTGTACTGTGGGGCACAAGTACTGTAGCACATTGGCGTCAGATGTCTAAGCCTCACAAATATGAGGTCAGGCAATGCACGCATTGATGAGAGCACACTCAGATTAGGCACACTGCCATTCCCTTCCATGTGATTTCCCAGACTACCCCAATGCAGACGATACCTGAAGCCCACAACTCAGAATGCAATGTCAATGCTCAGTACTCAAATCACACTAGGAAGTACAGGTAGGGCAAATGCATTACAGTTGCACCCAGCACAGAGGCCACTTACAAGCCACTGCATCACACTACCAACATCACATAGCCCAACGCTGTCCCAGGCTGTGAACACATGCAGCCACTCACAGCCAAAGTCACCCTTCCCAGAATACTCACCCCTAGCTTGCTGCTGATGCGCCTTCAAACGTGCATCCAGCTCAGGCTGTGTCACGGCCAAGATGCGGGCCATCAGTGGTGTCATGCTGCGCCGCGCCAACCTGCCAGTCCGAGGGAGCAGACCCAGCGTCATCTCCACCACGTTCTTGCTCAGCCGGCAGATGTCATCCCACCTCTTGTGGCAGTGGGTGCGCCGTCGGTTTGAGACACCCAGAGCCCGCACCTTGCATGCAATGGCCCTCCACACGGCCTTACGCTGGTGTACTTTGAGCTGCAGGCATGGGAGACAAGAGGGGGAAAACATCAGTGACACAGTGTTATGTACCAATATCTCTCAGTACAGTGGCATGATACTGACTCATACCAAATCCACAGATATGTCTCACAGAGACAAGAATGCATCTCACATGGTACATCAGCATGGGAGAACAACACGTAAATGCATGCAGGTGTGAGGGTGGACACAGTACCTGCCCATCTGATACACATGCAGGATGCCAGCACATGAAGCCATGTCTAGTCTGCCCACATCTACTGTCCATTGTTAGGTAGAGCAAGACATACATTACATATCAACATATGTTGGGGGTTAGACTCACTGTGTCCAACACTGCGCAGCCCTCAATGTCCTTGCCCTGTGAATGGCTCACTGTGTCATGGAGGTCACATTGAGGGACATGATCTCACAAACCCACACCCTTCTCACAAGGCATGTCGTGTGCAAGCTACAGGGCTGAGATGGCTCATTGAAGGAGAGTAAAGAAAAAAAGACACATGTAACACTGTACATTCAGTGATGTGTCCTTGTCAGTTTGGGCGGTGACTGTGCAGGCCAGGTGGGCTCACACTGAGAAGGACAACAGGGAC
The DNA here is from genome assembly GCA_963921515.1 of Calotriton arnoldi. Lineage (NCBI taxonomy): Eukaryota > Metazoa > Chordata > Amphibia > Caudata > Salamandridae > Calotriton > Calotriton arnoldi. Next base: position 1,539,343 of record CAWUFW010000919.1, on the reverse strand, counting down.
CCACACAGCCATTCACACAAGCAATCACTGTCCTGACTCCTGCATTACCAACTTGCTTTGTCACTGTATGGCTGACAAGACAATACATGTCCCTCAAATCTTGATGTGCAGGCAGGGAAACGTGTGAAATAGGCTACACACCCCTTCCCCCTGGAGAAAGTGCATGACATAACTCCACACTCCCAGGCACATACTGCAGCAGCTCAACTTCATGTGTGCCCCCCTGCACTCTCATTCACACTGTTGAAGACTTACCACAACATTTGGGGCACCATATAGCCTTAGATACTGTGTGAGCACCTCGTCCACCAGGACCTCCAGCTCCTCGCTGGTGAAGGGACTGGCCCGGGTCTTCTCAGTCCTCGCCATCACTGTGGCCAGGTGACAGCAGCAGCAGCAGTTGGTGATGAGGGGTGGCAGGCAGCAGTCCCTGGAGACAGCAGCAGCAGGTGGTGTTGAGGGGTGGCAAGCAGCAGTCCCTGGAGACAGCAGCAGTAGCAGGTGAGGGGTCTCAGGCAGCAGTCTCTAGAAGCTGTGGAAATGTGAGGCTCTCTCCCACATATATAGCCCCCTGGGGCAGTTTCAGTGGTTCCAAGCTGCTGCAATTGGTGTGCCAGGTCAGCCTTTTTCAAATGCATCCAATGACCGGCTCCGCGGTGGCGGAGCACGCCTTCTGTAATTTTCAAAAATGCAATAGGCTACCGCGACTGCGGTTCCCATTGGCTGCAAGGGCATGGGCATTGGCGGTGACACACCGCAGGGGCCAGGCGGGCGCTACCGCAGTGGTGCAACTTTCAATTGCATCCAATGACCGGCCCCGCGGTGGCGGAGCACGCCTTCCGCGATTTTCAAAATTGCATTAGGCTACCGCGATTGCGGTTCCCATTGGCTGCAAGGGCATGGGCATTGGCGGTGACACACCGCTGGTGGCAGGCGGTAGCTTGCGCGATTTGGGTGCCATACATTGGTGCCTGTGACCGTGATTTGGGTGGCGGAGCATGCCAACCGCATCTGGCAATACATATATATTTCTCACTACCGCGATTGTGTTCTAGGGATTGGTGGTGACACACCGCTGGTGGCAGGCGGTAGCTTCCGCGATTTGGGTGCCATACATTGGTGCCTGTGACCGTGATTTGGGTGGCGGAGCATGCCAACCACCATTCGGCAATACATATATATCTCTCACTACCGCGATTGTGTTCTAGGGATTGGTGGTGACACACCGCTGGTGGCAGGCGGTAGCTTCCGCGATTTGGGTGCCATACATTGACGTGAGTGATCGTGATTTGGGTGGCGGAGCACTTTGTCAGCACCTATGGACACATCATGCTGTGTCAATGGCCAATGGGCAGTCATCAACAGTTCACAGTGGCCACATGATTAATGGCACATCATTGTGCACACAATGCCAGTGTAACATTTAACACACTGCTGACTACACATGCCATGTTTGTGTATGTCATGTAGTACATTGGCATATACTCACTCACATGTCACTTGTGATATTGATGGGCATGTACACAGAACAGTGTTGTTATGGACTCTCAAATGTGTACACATGTCAATGTGTGAAAGTGCTGTGAAAATCACAGTGATGTATGTCTTAATGTAGAATGTGCAGATTTGACTGTCTTGTTTTCTTGGATCATGCACACACTTGTTGTTTACGCTCAGCCTGTCCAATGAGCCCAACACCGCCAGACGCAACTTTCGAGAAGGCATGGAAGCCGTCGCAAAATGGATGAAAAACAGCTGCCTACAACTAAACACCAACAAAACAGAAGTACTCATCATGGGCCTAAACCCCGACGCCTGGAGCGACACCTGGTGGCCCCCCGCCCTCGGAAACCCGCCAACCCCCACAGACCACGCACGCAACCTGGGAATCATCCTGGACTCCGAGCTCAAAATGGACCGCCAGATCAACTCTGTCTCGTCTTCCTGCTTCCACACCCTCCGCCTCCTTTGTAAGACCTTCAAATGGATCCCCCTCGAACACCGAAAGACCGTCACTCACGCCCTGGTCACCAGCAGACTCGACTACGGCAACGCACTCTACGCCGGAATAAACAAAAACCTCACCCGCAAGCTACAGAACATCCAGAACGCCGCCGCAAGACAGTTTCTCAACCTGCCAAAACACTGCCACATCTCCCAGCACCTGCGCACACTCCACTGGCTCCCCGTCGAGGCGAGAATCACCTTCAAGATGCTCACCCACGCACACAAGGCCCTCCACGGCACCGGACCAGCATACCTGAACAGCCGACTCAAATTCCACGCACCCCAAAGGACCCTACGATCAGCCCAGCTCTCCTACGCCGTGGTCCCCCGCACCAGAAAGACCAGATCGGGAGGCCGCTCCTTCTCCTTCCTCGCAGCCAAAGCATGGAACGCCCTTCCGCTCCACCTCAGACAGACAACATCGCTCCCCATCTTCGCAAGAAACCTCAAAACCTGGCTCTTCGACAGACCCCCTCCTTGATGGAATGGAACCCTCACCCCCCCCACCCCTAGCGCCTTGAAACCCTTACGGGTGAGTAGTCGTGCTTTAACAAACCCCTGATTGATTGATTGAGCCTGTGGTCATTGTGTTGTTGATGTGTGCCATGTTCAACTTATGCCTGAAGGTGTGTCAGGTACAGCAGCTAGGTGTGAGACAGTGGTGTTGCAGTTTAACACATATGCTGTATGAAATACTCTCAGGCCTGCTCATGCTAGATGTGGCCATATCCCTACTTGCATTCGCATAGTCAGATGTTGTATTGGATGTACTTGCTGTGTGAAAGGGGACAAGTGTGCGAGTAGTGTAGCTGAAGGTGTCCCTACGTGTAAGCTGCTCTGTAACTCAATTGTGATGACAGTCATTTTTGGCGTTGTGTCAATCAAAACGTAAGATGTTGTACACGTCTCATGGTGTATTGAATTGACATGTGTCCACTTTCATCTCAACTAGGAGGAGACCAAATCTGCATCGTCCCTACACAGTGCTGGCAGACATGGAGGATGAGGAGGTCATCCGGAAATTCCGTCTGGATAGAGCCACCCTACAAAACCTATGTGCTATGTTGGAGCCCCACCTGCAGCCTCGCAGAACATATCCAACAGCTTTCACCCCAATGTCTAAGGTGATGGCGCCCCTGCATTTTTTTGCCTCTGGATCATTCCAGCACACGGTGTCCAGCGCAGATGGGATGTCGCAACCCATGTTCAGCATGGTGCTGCGTGATGTCCTGTCCGCCATGATGATATACAAGGACAGGTATATCCATTTCCCCAGGGTGCCTGAATTGGCGGCTGTGAAGGGAGACTTTTATGCCCTTGGACACATCCCCCATGTTGTCGGGGCCATTGATTGCACCCATGTTGGGCTTGTTCCACCACAGGCACGGGAGCACATTTATAGGAATCGAAAACATTTCCACTCCATAAATGTGCAAGTGGTGTGCCAGGCGGACATGATCATCACGCACGTGTGTGCCAAATTTCCAGGCTCAGCCCCTGACTCATACATCATGCGGAACAGCATTGTACCACAGCTCATGGCTAATCTGCTTCCTGAGCGTGCATGGATTGTGGGTGAGTGCGAAGAGTCCAGTAGCGTGCTGTGTGTGTGACATGCTGTCCTCTGCCACAGTATAATTACAAGGTTTATCTGTGTTTCTCACACCTAGGTGACTCTGCATATCCCAACCGTCCGTGGTTGTTGAGCCCACTGCGGAATCCCAGGACACCAGCTGATGTACGCTACAATGATGCCCATGGGAGTTCACGTCATGTGGTGGAGCGGACTTTTGGTCTCCTGAAGTCACAATTTCGCTGCCTTGACAAGACGAGAGGTGTACTCATGGACTCGCCCAGGAAGGTGTGTCAGATTGCAGGGGCATGCTGCATACTCCACAACCTAGCCATTCGCAAGGATATCCCCCTGATCCTGGATGATGATGAGCAGCCAAGGCCCCCACCTGAAAATCAACCCGTGTCCAGTGATGAGGACAGTGGAGAGGAGGATGGTGTTGACCTGCGTCAACAGCTCATCAACCACTACTTCACTTGAAGGTGAGGGACAATGTACAACGGACCCATTGTCTGATGATGTTGCTGTTGTTGTGAAGGTGTATGTGAGCTTTGTGACTGCAGCCGGTTGTTGACTCAGTGGTGGCTGACAATGTTTATGGGACATGGTAATTTTGAACATCTACAGGATGTGTATGTTGGCACTTGTTGCTCATTGTGATGTGTGCATGTTGTATTAGCTTTATGGTATGTGTTGTGTGATGTCTGTGATGCCACACCCAGACTAGTGAATCTTGTTCTGTTGTGTTTTCCTAGGTCACGTCAGCCTCTCCTTGCCTACATACATTCCATACTCGTGGTACATTTTAATCATGGAGATGACTGCACATCCTGGAATAAAGACGGAGCAGAAACAACAACATGTGTGTGAGGTGTATTTATTTACAATGGTGACATATGAGGGGGTGAACATTTACATTGAGGTGATTAGTGAAGCAGTGAGTTGACAGTTATGGTACATGAGAGAATCGAGTTGTCACCACATTGATGTGGTGACCCAGTCCAACAGACAGATGCCATTCACAAGGCAGTGTGGGGAAGGACAGTCCAAAAAGTCAATGCAGTAGTGCAGAGTGTTGCCATCATGGCTGGCTCCGTGACTGATGTTTGGCAGGTGCTTTGCCACGGGATACTCCCAGGGATTTCTTGGGACGGCCCCTTCGTCGCTTGGCAGGGGGGGCCTCTGCTGTAGGGCCTGTGGGGTCTGAGGACTCACCCCTCTCTGTGGCCGCAGGGGAGGATGTTGAACTGTCATCCTGCGGCCCAGCAGGGGGAGGTGGAGGTGTTGTTTGTGGCGCAGGCCTTTCCCTCATTGCCGCCACTATCTGGCCCAGGAGGTCCACAATCTGTCCCATGCGGGTGTCCATGGACCTCTTCAGCCAGAGGAGCTCGCGGGAATCTTCTTCTGACCGGGCCGTTCATCCCTGGGCCCGTTCATATGCCCCAAGGACTCTGTTTATGCTGTCCAGGGCTTCGGTACCAGGCTCTGTTGTCTGTGAGTGACCCTGCCACTCCCACCTGTCCTGCTGCCACAGACCTGTTGCATCACCACTTTAGGTACCCGCATCCTCTCCCTGCCCTCCTCAGTTGGTGGTGTGGGGTGGTCATCTTCTGGGACAGGGAGGGTGTTGCAGTCAGCACTGGTGGTGGTGGTGTAGGCCGCACAGGCCGGAACAGCAGTGGTCTGCGTAGCTGTTGGTGTTGCTGCAGATGTGGTGGGGGGGACGATGGGGTCCTGGGACCGGTTGCGCCCTGGCACACCAGAAGGGCCAGGTCCGAGCTCCTCGTCCTCTGAATACCGGGAGTCAACATCCGAGAGTCCATGTTCCGGGGGAGTGGGGGGGAAACTGGCTCTGCAGGTTTTTATTTATTTATTTATTTATTTGAAGAGTTTTATATAGCGCTGGCTAGACCCGTAGGTATCAGAGCGCTTTACATGAGGATCGTTGCGTTACAAGTTACAAATTACATCAGTTCCCAGAGCACAGTAAAACATAGGCAAAAAAAATGTTACAGTAATTCGTCGAAGGGAGGGGGAGGAAGGAGACACAGCGGGGAGACGGGGAGAACTGTGCCCAATGTCCGGCTGGGTAGGTGACGGCCGAGGGGGGAAACCAGGGCCGATCTCCTCAATAGCCGTCTAGCAGCTCCACCGGGCATCAGCCATGTTGCTCAGGTCTCAGCGATCAGGGATGACAAGAAAAACAGATTTTCATGGTTACATTAGTTACAGTTGCATACTCAAGCACAAAGGAACATGTCCCCAATAGAGGAATAGAGGAATGGGGGAGGGGTATGGAAACAGGGGGCTGGGAAGCATAATTACATCAATTACAGACTTCAAGTAAAGACATAGGAGAAAACAGAAACATGAGATGCGGGGGAGGGAAGGGAACACAACGGGGCGACGAGGAAACGAATGTCAGATGTCCGGCTGGGTAGGTGATGGCCGAGGGGGTGAACCAGAGCCAAACTCCTCTATAGCTGCATAGGACAGCTCCACCGGGCATCGGCCAAGGTGGCTCGGGCTCCGCTGTAAGTACAAAGCAGATATGGTATCTGCCCAGGGGGCATCGTCAAAGATCCATCGAAAGGCACCGGTCCTGGTGTTACTGGGAAGTGCCGTCCTCTACGTTCTCCAGCTCGCCCCCAGGACAATAGTGGTGAGAGAAGAGGTGGAAGGAACAGGTTTGGGCTGCTTGTTGTTTGGTTTAGGCTCTTTGTTTGCCATGGTTTTTGCAGGAGGAAGGCTGATAAGGCGGCGCTGAGTAGATGCCAGTTTTGGAGAGAGTAAATGCTAGGAATATAAACCACATCGCCTAAAGTCTGATGGCCCGTCTGGAGTAGGTCTGAGATTGGAAAAGTTCCAGTGTAAAGTTATTGCGCAGCACCTAGTACAAAGCAGTAGAAAGTAGATATTTGTGCTAGATTGTTGTGGCTACCAGGTGGAACGGGTAGAGAACCGGCAGGATCCAGCAAGCCAAACAAGCATGGACGAGTAGGTCTGTATGGGACAGGAGCCCAGATCACGTCACCTCGTGTGTGGACATCATTACTGGGTCAGGCAGAGCCCTCCAGTCTCCCGAGTTTGGACCGTAAACATTTTCTTGTCTCCACTTTCAAATAAAGATAAAAGATCAAACAGCGGATATTTTTACAGTGATTTTCTGCTAATAGCATGTTGATCATCATGTATTTGAGAGAGATTTTAAAAGAGATAAGTGAACAAACTGCAATGTTTCAAATTATAAATATGTTCACAGTGGTCAAGTTGCCCTGGGCTTTGTCTAGCCTTTCCTAGAATGTTAACCTTTGCGTTTTGGCAAACAATGTAAGTATGGGCTCAAAATCCCAACACATTCGGTGCTTCTGGCTAAAAAGCAAGGGCTGGCTGAAGGTGCCAAACATGACATGGTGCCAACTGCCAACTCGAGGTGCTACGTGATGCTGGTGTTGTCCTCTGCAGTCAGTTCTTGGTCACCTGTGGGACAGATGGGAAATGGTCATTGTAGTGCACCCCGCAAGCTTTGTGTTAGCTGTGTATTATTCACTGTTTGTACACCACACAGTTGACTAGTCATCACATTGTTTGTATGCGCACTACTGTGCCTCCTGAGATGATGTTGAGGTACATGCATTAGTTGTCCATGGTGTGAGGTGTCACAACATACCATGCGCCACGTGCATGTTTTGTGATTACAGGGACATGTTGCCATCTAGGGACTAGCGCAACAAAGCATTTCTGTGACGCCTCTTGTTGATCACTCTGCCCTGGCAGACGTTACATCTGAGCATGGACTGGCCATTGTCATCTCATGCATACCTTTGTAATGTCATGTGCAAATCTGAATTTGTACCGACAACCATGCTTTCTTTGTTTACATATGGTCCTTGCTGCTCAGGCCACATGGCACTTACACATGGCATTCAGTGCTGTGCATGATTGTGCACAGACTTTCTTCTACATGAGAATTGGTGTGTCACACTTTGGTTGCTGTGACAGTTACATTTGCTTAGCTGTCTGCACACTGTGAGTGGCAATAGGATCTGTGTGTATTTTTGTGTGATGAGAGGGCTGGTGTTGTCATATGGCACCATGCTTTTTGGGAGGAATTGCTGGGTGCATGTACTGGCTACTTACCTGTTCTGTTTTCACATTTGTGTTGGATCTGTGTCACATCTATGTGTGTGTGTGTTGGAGGCTTCCATCCTGCTCAGGGGTGGGACAAGAGGGCCTAATATGTCTACCTACCTGTTAGTTTGAAGTGGACAGTGCAAAGACTGACACATGCATCTGGGTGGGAGGGAGTGCTCCATCTTGATGAGCTGGGGAACAAGGGGGCATGGTGGGAGTAGTACTGCAGTCTTCCCATCCCCAAACCCCCCTCCCTGTTAAGATGGCTACCTACCTGTTAGTTTGTTTGTAGTGAGACAATGGCTTCCAAATGCTTCTGGGTGTGGAGTGCTCCATCCTGCTCAGGGGTGGGACAGGGGGCATGGTGGGAGTTGTTGTGCAGGCCTCCCACCCCCAAACAGCCCTCCCTGTTAAGATCGCTACCTACCTGTTAGTTTGTTTGTAGTGAGACAATGGCTTCCAAATGCTTCTGGGTGTGGAGTGCTCCATCCTGCTCAGGGGTGGGACAGGGGGCATGGTGGGAGTTGTCGTGCAGGCCTCCCACCCCCAAACAGCCCTCCCAGGGAAGATGGCTACCTACCTGTTAGTTTGTTTGTAGTGAGACAATGGCTTCCAAATGCTTCTGGGTGTGGAGTGCTCCATCCTGCTCAGGGGTGGGACAGGGGGCATGGTGGGAGTTGTTGTGCAGGCCTCCCACCACCAAACAGCCCTCCCAGGGAAGATGGCTACCTACCTGTTAGTTTGTTTGCAGTGAGACAATGGCTTCCAAATGCTTCTGGGTGTGGAGTGCTCCATCCTGCTCAGGGGTGGGACAGGGGGCATGGTGGGAGTTGTCGGGCAGGCCTCCCACCCCCAAACAACCCTCCCAGGGAAGATGGCTACCTACCTGTTAGTTTGTTTATAGTGAGACAATGGCTTCCAAATGCTTCTGGGTGTGGAGTGCTCCATCCTGTTCAGGGGTGAGACAGGGGGCATGGTGGGAGTTGTTGTGCAGGTCTCCCACCCCCAAACAGCCCTCCCAGGGAAGATGGCTACCTACCTGTTAGTTTGTTTGTAGTGAGACAATGGCTTCCAAATGCTTCTGGGTGTGGAGTGCTCCATCCTGCTCAGGGGCGGGACAGGGGGCATGGTGGGAGTTGTTGTGCAGGCCTCCCACCCCCAAACAGCCCTCCCAGGGAAGATGGCTACCTACCTGTTAGTTTGTTTGTAGTGAGACAATGGCTTCCAAATGCTTCTGGGTGTGGAGTGCTCCATCCTGCTCAGGGGTGAGACAGGGGGCATGGTGGGAGTTGTTGTGCAGGCCTCCCACCCCCAAACAGCCCTCCCAGGGAAGGTGGCTACCTACCCGTTAGTTTGTTTGTAGTGAGACAATGGCTTCCAAATGCTTCTGGGTGTGGAGTGCTCCATCCTGCTCAGGGGTGGGACAGGGGGCATGGTGGGAGTTGTCGTGCAGGCCTCCCACCCCCAAACAGCCCTCCCAGGGAAGATGGCTACCTACCTGTTAGTTTGTTTGTAGTGAGACAATGGCTTCCAAATGCTTCTGGGTGTGGAGTGCTCCATCCTGCTCAGGGGTGGGACAGGGGGCATGGTGGGAGCTGTCGTGCAGGTTGTTGTGCAGGCCTCCCACCCCCAAACAGCCCTCCCAGGGAAGATGGCTACCTACCTGTTAGTTTGTTTGTAGTGAAACAATGGCTTCCAAATGCTTCTGGGTGTGGAGTGCTCCATCCTGCTCAGGGGTGGGACAGGGGGCATGGTGGGAGTTGTAGTGCTATTTGCCTGGGCACATACAACCCTGTAAATGTTGGCTACCTTTTGGGGTGATTCAGATGTAGTGGATGTTACATCTGTGGGACATGTGTTGGATATTGTGGTGCATATGGATATACTTGTGCCTCTGAGATGTAGCTTTGTAGTTGTGCTGGACAGTACATTGCTGTGTAATGGTCTACATTTGTTTGAACTTACCAGCCTCCACTCCCCCGGGTATTCCTGTGAGACTCTCTGGATGCAGTATGGCAAGCACCTTCTCCTCCCATGCAGTGAATGTTCTTGGTGGAATGGGAGGGCCACCGCCAGTCCTCTGAGCCAGCTCATGGTTCTTGCTCCTCTTCTTTTTGACAACACTCTTCAGGTCATGCCACCGCTTGATGATTTCTTGTCTGTTGCGTGGGATGGTCCCTACTGCATTGACCTTATCGACTATCCTTGCCCACATTTGATTTCTTCTGGCTAATGGTGTCTGTTGGACCAGGTTACCAAACAGTTGTGGTTCAACTCTGACTATCTCATCTACCATGACTGTCAACTCACTCTCTGTGAATGTTGGCATTTTCTGTGGTGCCATGGTGTGTGATGTGCTAAGGGGTTTGAGGTGCAGGTGTGTAAGTGATGGGGGTGATGTGTATGGTGTGTGATGTGCAGAGGGGTTAGAGGTGCAGGTGTGGAAGTGGTGGTGGCTGTGTGTGGTGTGAGTAGTACTGGTGTGCAGATTTGCCTCTCCTTTGTGCTCTGGTGTTGGGCCCTTCAGTTGTGGAGTATTGCAAAGGATTGTGGTCAGGGAAGGGGCTGGTTTTATACTCAGCTATGTGGGTGTGTCCAAATGGGGTATTGCTGTCAGGTGTGTTGTGTGGGTTGTCCTGGGATTTGGATTTTTGTAGTTGCCATGTGGTTGTGTCATTGGGGTGTGTTATGTGTTTTTGGGTGCATGGCTAGTTTGCTGTGTGCACTTTGTGGCCTTGTTGTGAGATTTTTCTGTCGACCGCCATATTTGTCACGGAGCGTCCGCAGCAGTGGCTATGCTGCAGTTCTTCTAGCGGCTCTCCCATTCATCACTGTTGGCGTTTTCGGCGGTCGGATACAGCGGAACGTACCGCGGTCACATCGGGGATATCCTAATGTTCCGTGCGGTGTCTCCGCTGTCCTGGCGGCGGTTTGTTTTTTTCCTCCGAGAATCCGACCGGCACGGACGGGTTTTCACCTTCTCCGCCCGCTACAGGCGGTTTTTAGGTGGCTCTTACCGCCGCAGTCGTTTTTTTGGGGCGGGACATCCTAATCTGGCCGCCGGTTTTGCCGCGGTACCGGCGGGCGGTTGTTTTCCGCTACCATGGCGGTCGGGGTGGTTTTCCGACCGCCATCCTAATAGACCCCTATGTTGTGTGTTTCCCTGCACTACGTGGCAGGCACCACCCGGTGCCTGCCACCTGGTGCAATGGAAATGTAGGGGGGTACCATGGGTACCCCCCAGTGCACAACCACCTCCCCCCAACACAAGGGGGGCCCGCATTCGGGGCCCCCGAATCCAATCCCCGCCAGCCTTTCCATGGCGGTTTCACCTCCATGGAAAGGCTGGCTTTAAGCAGCATCGTAATTTGGCGGACGGTGCCTGCTAGGCACCTCCACCATTCTACGCATGCTGGCCGGGTCCACCAGGCAATCGGAATGATTGCCTGTGGTGGACCCGTGGCAGGCAGACTTTGCGTCCGCCAGCACACCGCCCGCCATCATAATATGGTGGGCGGAGAAGTGCTTGGCGATGGTGGTGAAACTGCCACCGGCAGCCTGCCGGTTGCGGTTTCACCGCCATCGTAATCGGCCCCTAAGTTAGGCTCAGTTTTCTAAAATAACGAGTAATTCACTTTTTACCATTTTATAGTTTTTCAAAATTCGGATCTCAAGCACTGGTCATTAGACCAAGAAACATTCCATTCCATTAAGTTTTGCCTCAGTGCGTCAATTATGGAATGCCAAGCTGGTAAATTACCTCAGGAGGTTGAGCCCTCTCTGCTGAGCTCCGTGTGTGATTTGCAGATTTAATTCCTGCTAAGAGCAACTCATCTTCCTGAGGTTGGTAAAATGGGTACTGATTTTGATTATGTAATTATAGCTGTGAGCAAAATGTTCCCTACAAATCGCCCTGGTGAAAGTGCTATAGAAATAGCATATTGGTATTAATATCATTATCAGTGGTGGAGGGAGAACACATGATTCGAGATCATTTCTCTCCCTTTAGGTCAGCCGGTTGTCTAATGCTACACTGCCCACTGATGCAGACGCTGCCAGCGGATGGAAAGACTGCTCTATTAGCAGGGCAACTGGAATTTTGCGATTCTGCGGCGTTTTCTACTTAATTATGGATTTGCCGCATTTACAACCTAATCCATCATTTCCTGCATAATCTGCAGATTTAGAAAAAAGAAAAACTGTTGTTTCCAGGTCAAACGGATCAAAAGTTACTCAAAACACTGCCACACGTATTTCTTTGCAGTGGCAGACTTTTTGCCGCACAGAGACAGATCACCTTTCAGTTGCTGATGCTGTATTTAGGTGTTAAACTGATATTAAGAGGTGAAACCTTTGCCCATACAATGTTAAAATGAGTGAAAATTTTCCACTGATTAGTTTGACTTTTATTTATTTTTCAGTTAATGTGTGCATTATTTTGAAGTAGTTACCTGACGGTGAAAGAGCAACAAAATAGTTACAGAATATTTTGCTCTTTTTTGCCCTGCCTTTGATTCCACCTCCACACTCACTGTCCCCGCCCCCATGGCAGTATCCATACTTTTTTTTAATGCACTTCAACTGCTGCATTGAATAGCTTCGAGGTGGGCGAGTCAATAAATTAACAAGGAAAGCTAAGCCAAGGGTCTGGCTCAGATCTTAGAGCCATGCACGAGCGAAGCCTTGACATGTTTGATATACAAATCATATAACAAACATCATGTAAAATATGATACAATTCATAAGAAGTGTACTTCTTTAACATGTGAAGCATTGACATTAATACATCACAATAAAACATATTAAATCAAATACAATAGGTTTTTGTACAACTTTTATTCAGAACTCACATATTCGAAAGTGCTTTGATACGCATTAATAGAAAAAAAAATGTTGGTGAAGTAAAATATTTGTCCAAGATCACACAATTTAAACAGGAAAGCCTCAATTTATCCTGGTTTTCTAATTTAACTTTGTACAAATCAGCCAGGACGTGAGTATTTGTCTTTCCTTATGTAAAAGCTTTGTTATTACTTCTTTGTGCATTTTTATGTTTATGTTTATGTTAGGGAATTTATTAAGCGCACGTATACCAAAGGTCTCTTGGCGCTATGAGGGGAGGGAGAACTGCAGAATTTTTCTGCAGTTGTTATATAGCGCAAACTTGACCCAAAGTTATTGGAGCACTTTACATGAGCACCACTTACATTACACATGGTCACATTCATAGTTTATTGGCATGGGGAGATTTAGGGGCCGATTCCGATCCCGGCCGGTAGGGCACCCAATAGTATTCGGCTGGAAAAAAACCAAGCCGAACGCGTGTTTCCCGACCGATTCGAACAGTCGTCCGAACGAACAAGTACGATGCGCATAACAGCCCAGATTCCGAGCGAGCCGTACTCACCCATTCCTGCTCCTGTTCCCCGCCCGAGCCGGATCCGTAAACGTCCAATCGAGTCGCACGGAACCAAATACACAGCACCTTCCGGCCGGACTAGTACGATGCGCCTTCCGTATGCGCCGAACCCGTCGCTACGTCCGGCACGTCAGAGCATCCGGGAGAGCTGCACATAAGCTCCGATTCGCGCCACAAGACAATCCACGGCTACGAGACGAACAAGCCAGCGACGAGTACGAGTCGAAGCCACGAGAAACACGGACGAGACGAACAAACCATGAATCCCATCGCGCAGGTCCTACCAATACTCTACATCTATTACCGGGACCGGTACGGACGCGTACGGCAAAGACGGTAAGTCAAACACCCACCACACAAACAAACCACACGTACCCAACATATGTCACACACACATAGGGATGCAGAAATGACATACACCAGCAACAGCAGCACCATAGGGGCAGGATGGCTACCACCAATGCCATACACACCCATATGGGGATGGATGCCTACCACTACCACCACCCCTACTCAGGGGGGGCTGGATGCCTACCACTACCACCACCCCTACTCATGGGGGGCTGGATGGCTGTCACTACTACCATCCCCACTCATAGGGGGTATAGATGCCTACCACTACCACCACCCCTACTCAGGGGGGGCTGGATGCCTACCACTACCACCACCCCTACTCATGGGGGGCTGGATGCCTACCACTACCACCACCCCTACTCAGGGGTGCTTGGATGCCTACCACTACCACCACCCCTACTCATGGGGGGCTGGATGGCTGTCACTACTACCATCCCCACTCATAGGGGGCTGGATGCCTACCACTACCACCGCCCCTACTCAGGGGGGATGGATGCCTACCACCACCACCCCCTAAACATAGGACGGGAAATGCATGACACAACCAGCATACTCCAACATAAGGAATGTCTGAAAATACAACCCCCCAACACCATGACAAGCGTGTGTAGTCTGTGTCAAATGCCCACAACACTGAACATGTCATTGAGCATACAATGTGACCCCCTATCACATGTGTCACACATAAATGTGTGTGGCCTCCACAATGCAAGCAGACCATGACCACTGTGGCAATGGGGCATAACAAGAATGGAGCGGCATCCCGCTCCTATCGGACGCACAGCAAAACTCCTTTTCAAAAAGGGTTACTTCATTTTCCAAGTTCAAATTCTTTTATTCATCCGAGGTCATAAGAGTTTTAAACCTTGTTGAAACGTTGTTGTAAACAATCACATGGGAGACGATCCATATATATTTAACACTTCAAATGCTGCAGATTGCCCATCCAGGCCTTTTCTTTCTGCACACGAGTTGCTGTGCGTCCGATAGGAGCGGGATGCCGCTCCATTCTTGTGTGATGTTTATTAGAGTGGTTGTTAGGCAAAAACCACTATCATCAGGACTGCACGCAAAGTAACAAAACTCAATAGATTTAAACAAGCAGATAAAAAAAGTGGTGTGCATTTCGTCACTCTTGATGGAAATGGGGCATAACACCCATCACCACAGTGACCAAAAGGTAAGTGTGGGGCCCATAGCTGAAGCCCATATTGAACATTGTGACAATGGGGCCTAACCCCCCCTCATCACAGTGACCAAAAGGCAAGTGTGGGGCCCATAGCTGAAGCACATATTGAACATTGTGACAATGGGGCCTAACCCCCCATCATCACAGTGACCAAAAGGCACGTGTGGGGCCCATAGCTGAAACACATTTTGGACATGGTGACAATGGGGCCTAACCCCCCCTCATCACAGTGACCAAAAGGCAAGTGTGGGGCCCATAGCTGAAGCCCATATTGAACATTGTGACAATGGGGCCTAACCCCCCCTCATCACAGTGACCAAAAGGCAAGTGTGGGGCCCATAGCTGAAGCACATATTGAACATTGTGACAATGGGGCCTAACCCCCCATCATCACAGTGACCAAAAGGCAAGTGTGGGGCCCATAGCTGAAGCACATTTTGGACATAGTGACAATGGGGCCTAACCCCCTCATCACAGTGACCAAAAGGCAAGTGTGGGGCCCATAGCTGAAGCACATATTGAACATTGTGACAATGGGGCCTAACCCCCATCATCACAGTGACCAAAAGGCAAGTGTGGGGCCCATAGCTGAAGCACATTTTGGACATAGTGACAATGGGGCCTAACCCCCCTCATCACAGTGACCAAAAGGCAAGTGTGGGGCCCATAGCTGAAGCCCATATTGAACATTGTGACAATGGGGCCTAACCCCCTCATCACAGTGACCAAAAGGCAATTGTGGGGCCCATAGCTGAAGCACATATTGAACATTGTGACAATGGGGCATAACACCCATCACCACAGTGACCAAAAGGTAAGTGTGGGGCCCATAGCTGAAGCCCATATTGAACATCAATGGGGCCTAACCCCCCCTCATCACAGTGACCAAAAGGCAAGTGTGGGGCCCATAGCTGAAGCACATATTGAACATTGTGACAATGGGGCCTAACCCCCCATCATCACAGTGACCAAAAGGCAAGTGTGGGGCCCATAGCTGAAGCCCATATTGAACATTGTGACAATGGGGCACAACCCCCCATCATCACAGTGACCAAAAGGCAAGTGTGGGGCCCATAGCTGAAGCACATATTGAACATTGTGACAATGGGGCCTAACCCCCATCATCACAGTGACCAAAAGGCAAGTGTGGGGCCCATAGCTGAAGCCCATATTGAACATTGTGACAATGGGGCACAACCCCCCATCATCACAGTGACCAAAAGGCAAGTGTGGGGCTCATAGCTGAAGCACATTTTGAACATTGTGGCAATGGGCTCTAAACATCCATCACCACAGTGCCCAAAAGGTAAGTGTAGTAATGGTAACAGCTGCAAATGCCAAACAGCATGGATGATTCCTGGTCACAGAACAACAAACACATCAGTGGCATAGTAGTGCTTGTGTCCCATAGCAACATACATTGGGTGAGGCAAACAGTGCAGTGCAAATAAGATATACCTTTGGCCATGTGCAGACAAACATCACCCATGGGGCTGACATTGTCAACATCCCTCAATAACACAATGACAGAAGTGACCATCATAATGCAGCCCCACATATCTGCACCAATGGACACACAAATGTAGATATCCTTTTTGGAGACTGTAGATGTCAGGTGAACAAATACCATACCATGGCAGCAATGGGACATACAAACCATGATCACTGTGCTGACTGATGACCTAGGAGTCCCAGGGACAGCAGGGGAAAGCCAACTAACAACATACAGCCAATGGCACACTAAAGATATGCCAATGCAGTGGTGCAGATGCACAAACACAAACAGGCAGCCTCACACTGCAGATCAAACACAACAGGTGATGGGGGTGTGCCAGTGTCCCCAGGCAACCACACAACACATGAGGAGGCCTGAATCACAATTACACAGATGTGTATACAGTGCCACACAAAAGTAACTCATGGATCGGATTCCCCTATGTGGGCAAACAGGCAGTGTTAGATGAGAGGGAGCCCAAATTACACATGTCACACAAGCTCGTAGGAACAGCAAATAACACAGCAAGAGACAGACCCACCACAGCACTACCCCCAGGGACCCCACATCGTGGTGACCGTGGCCTGCATGATGATCCCACTGTGATGACAAAGCTAGATGTCGTTCACACTGTGAACCACAGTCATGTGTCCTGAGCAACAAACTACCATCACACCTACACAAGCACAAATCAATCAGCACGGCCTGTCAGCCAAGGCCAACATGGAGGTAGGGGTCTAGCCGTGCAACAACTCTCATTTGCACACACTCAACACCACACACCTTGATCTCCAACAATGTGCAGCAGTGAAGCTCACATGGACTGGTGACATTGCACATGCACCCATGACAATCCCAGGGGTGGTGGTGGGAACTAAGGTGCAGAAACCCATCACACATGGCCAGTCAACAAGACTCGTGAATGTCTGACACACTGCACAGTACGCTGTACATGGGCATGATGTGAAATCCACCACAAACAATGTGATCCCGGACACAGTCACACACCAATGAAGAAGTCAAGGTCACCCACAAAGAACACACATAGACAACTTCCAACATTGCAGCTCTGACCCAGAGGAGTGGCAGCAGTCACACACACAACGTGTCACAATCACTGAAAGCTAACACAAACTGGAAATTACATGACTTGTGTAACCAACAAGTACCAAGGGGAATCCTGACTGTGTCTCATCTGCGTTAGCCCACAAACTCAGCCCTGACAGCAAACACACCTATGGATGACACCCTGATGACCAGTAATGTGCCATGCACCCACATCCCAGAGAACCCAGGGCGAAGAGTTGGGTGGAACATAGGTCAACTCAGCAAGCATCACAAACAGGAACATCACTAGGGATCCCAGCCTGTGTTGCAAAACGGAAGTTAACACACACAGACATGCTCACACAACACACACCTTGGGCTCAGGCAATGTCACAGAATTACACACTGCCATGAGGGCACTCCACTCCTGTGTAAGGAAAGCTGTGCCATACGTTGTCTCTGCAGGGCTCTATCATATCAGCAGTACACTTGGTCACTCAGTCAACAATTAGCACAAAATGAAGGCTCTCGTCACATCAGCCTGGTCATGGCAGTGTCACCGACACCATCTGCACAGATCCAACACACATGTATAGCAAGTTGCACTGATCACACAGATGAGTTCTTCCCCATTGATGCCCAAACTTGCATGTCCAGTGGAGATGGTCACACGGTCAGGGAAATAGACAAATTGAACAATGGCAAGCACAACAGATGTGCAGGGGTGTAAGCCACAGATGTGATATTGCAAATAAATGTAGGAAATCCCATTGCCAAATTTTGAAAACATGACACCCTCTCATTGCTGCAAAGGATGACATGGATACACACCAGGCTAGGACACATTCCCCCTGGACCACATGGGGTCCTGCACAGTAACACTTCATTTCCCTGATATCACAAATCACCATCAGTGCAGCAAGTACACGGTTAGCATCATCAACATCATGTACATCAGAAGCAAAACCACTAGAGAACAGAAAGTAGCTTTATTCAGCATTTATGTGTGAAGAAGTGAAAGTCCAGAAATATAACAAAGGCCAATGGCCAGTCCATAACAATAGTCCAAACAGGGTGACAGTGCCAGATGTCACCCTTTGCATGCCTGCACTGATATGGAGCAGGGACATTCCCCTCGGAGGGGCATACGGGGGCAGGCCAGGCACCGCAGGGACAGGATCAGGGCTCACCAGAAGGAGGCAGGGAAGGGGTGGTGGGTGCTGGAGAGTCACTGACAACTGCAGTGGAGGCGTCTGACATGGTGTGTGCCGGCACAACTGTGGGGCATGAGTCAGATGGTGTGGGTGCCGGCACGACTGCAGTGGGCTGTGCAGATGGAGTGGACAGGTTCCCCACTGCAGTGCCCAAGTCAGACAGGGTGGTAGTGGACTCCACTGCAGTGCCTATCTCCAGGGGAGTAGAATGGGGTACAGGTAAGGTTGGCAGGACAGAGGGGAGGACACGCTCTCCACACCAGTGGCACAAACAAGCGCAGCGGGGGGTGTGGCGCTGGAAGAGCAAGTGGTAGGGGGAGAAGGCCGGATCTTTCTGGGGATGGTGTATCTGTGGGTGGGGAACCTGGGGCTGGGTGTGGTGGGGGAACCTGTGGAGTGGGGGCCTGAGGGACGGAGGAAGGAGACTTGGTGGTTGAGCTGCAGGGTGGTGGCGGGGTCTTGCTCTTCCGGGTCCGGGGGACTTGCGGATGGGGGCCTCAGTCTGTCTGCGCCTGGGCGAGGGTGTCCGGGGGTGAGGGGCACTCCCCTCTGTGTGGGTGGACTTCCTCTTCCCCCTGTATGCTGGATCAGCTGGATTGGAGGGGAAGAGGCCGAGGTCACAGAGGAAGAGCTGCTGTGTAGGTGGGGTTGCAGGTGAGGCAAGGGAAGGGGCCTTGGAGGGAGAGGTATCGGAGGACTGCGGAGTGACTGTGGATGCCTGTGTGTGTGTATGTACCCCTTCCCCTGTGGGTGTGGTATCAGTCCCCTGAGGATGCCTGCGTGCACGTCTTGTTTTTGTAGTGGGTGTGTCTGTGCTGCTCGTGTCTGTGTGTTTGGGTGAATGTGCAGGTGTGCATGTGCTTGGGACAGGTAGGGTGCCAGGAAGTGTGGATGGGGCAGAGGTAGGAGGGGTGAGGGACTGTTGGAGGAGGGACACTGCTGCCGTCAGGGAGGAGTCCATGGACCTATTGCTCCTCTGTAGGGCAGACATGCCCGATGAGATGCCCTCCATGAACGACACCAGCTGAGTCAACAGAGTGGTGTGTGCATGGAGGACACTCAGCATTGCTGTCTGCCCTACATGGAGCTGGCGAAGTAGGTACACAGACTCCTCACTCAGGGCAGCAGGGGACACAGGGGCAGGGGCTGCGGTGCCTGGCACGAAGGAGACATGCTCCCGAACACGGGAGCCTCCACGGACCTCTGGAATGGGAGCCGATGGGAGGGCGGTGGTGGTGGTGGTGGTAGTGGCGGGGACAGCAATAGTAGCTGGGGTGTGGTGGCTGCTGACACCCGCCTCCACAAGGGAGTCATCCTCCGAGCTGCTGTGGTCCTCAGCTGAGGTGGATGGTGCTGAGGACTCCTCGGTGTGGCTCCCTCGCCCTCCGTGCCACTGGGTCCCTCCGACCACTTCTCGGCTGCTGACCCAGTCTGGCTCTGCGGCTCCTCCTGGTCCGTAGAGCTGTCCCCTCCTGTGGCCGTGGATGTATCTGCAAACAATTAGGGAAACAGACAGACATCAGTCACCTGCACTAACCGCACAAAACCACAGTAAGTACAGCACATTACAGAGCAAGCCCTGGCATCCTTAGTTGAACATTGCCAAAAGTGCCCAAACAGAGTAGGAGAAGCCAATTGTCAGTCTGATGGTCAACCATGGCACTCACATCCCTCCTGGCCTTGCACCCATCGGTCTGGTGTCTGTCGGATGGCAATACCCCAGTGTGGACACATGCACCACCTACACAGTAGTTGGACAGTGCAGAGAACACGGTGAAGTATGTGAACATGCACACATCACAACTCTTGCCACTGAGTCAGTACAGGTGTCCGGATAAAGGGATGGCCAGAGTCTATATTTGAAATGCATGTGATGCATACCAGCACCAGACACCATGATGCACCCATGTCCTGATAGTCAATGCCACAATGGGGTGCATGTAGCACATGTCACTCCCCTGCAGGATCACTCTTAGGAAGTTTAATGCCATGGCACAGGCATGCCTGCAAAGTCATACATCACTGTCTCCAGTCACATGGGCAGGGCAGCCAGCCAATAACAGTCTGCACTGTGTCACAATTCTAGGTCATGGGGAATGCAAGTCCTGTAGCTGACAAGTGAACATGTCCATCCCCCACAAACCACATCATCTGAACTCTTATTTGTCCACGTCATACCAATTGGACATATGGGAGACATGGAACACAACACTCGGAACCTGAGCACCTCACAGTCTGCTGTGAATGGGAAACAGCTGCCTGGACTTCACATTCGCATACCCCAGTCTGCACAGTCAAGTGATCAAACACCTATATGTCACACGAGTATCGTCTCCTATGGTCACATCTCCGGTGGCATGCTGAGCCCTAACCGATAAACACCCCAGTGGTCCAGACAACGAAGCCACAGCACAATGACACAGAGGCAGACACCTGAGGGAACATTTCACTGAGCACAACGTGTCAGCTGATACACGGAAGTGGGAGTACAGAGTGTATTGTATGGCCTGGAGTGGGCATGACTGTCCTGCTCCACTTGAAAGAGGGATGAGCCCTGGACAGTAGGCAGGTGGCTAAGCATGTGTGACACACTTGATATACATACTCCTGAGGCCCAAACATTGTTCCAACCCGCAGCATGGGTGTGTGCCAAATACCCCAGGCACATGTGGTGAATCAGATCAGCAATTGGACCACATATCAAAGTTACACGCAGATTAAATGTCAGAACTCAGGCATTGTGTAAGCAATGGACCCACCCATGAAGCCCACAACAAAGTAACGGGAACAAATGCTGTCCCCCACCTTGAGCTAAGCAAAATGCAAGGACACAGTACCCAAGTGACACAATTTCCTGACTGTAAGGGCCACACCTGGGTATCAGATGAGGAGTGGGCAGTGCACAATTGAGGGACATGGGTCCTGGACCACATAACTGATGTACTGTGGAAGTTTAACCAGGCCAGAGGAGGGCACATAGCATGTCAGACAAAGCTCACAGTGCAGTCATGGACTCACCCCTCCTTGCTGCTGTCTGCCCTTCAGCTGCCCATCCAGATCAGGGAAGACCACCGCCAGGATCCTGAGCATGTGGGGGGTCAGGGTCCGGTGTCCGCCCCTCCTGCGAGAAGGCGACAGCTTCAGCTGGACCCTTGCGATCCTCCGGGTCCAGCCCCGAAGGTCCTGCCACCTCTTCTGGCAGTTGCAGATCCTGCGCCTGTAGACCCCCACGGATCTCACTGCCCGGGCGATGTCCAGCCATATTTCCTGCTTCTGGTGGGCATCAACCTGTGAGGATGACAAAGTGTAAAGGCCATTACTACACATGCAACAAATCCGTTTTTCACACATTTGGATATACATGTCTCAATCACAGGGGCACATGATGTACACGGGCAGTGCAAGGATGGCTATGAACAGTTTGCCAGCAGTTACTACATGGTATCATTGCCTGGGAAGTCAAACCTTGTTTGAATGCACTGTTACTGCACTATACCTGTTCAGTGCATGTAACTACACACTATGGGGTGTGACAACTACTCAGTGAGCCTGCTAGCCAGTGGCCTGCAGACTGTAAGTCTGGCTAGTCAGAGGACATGCACATTTGTAAGGCAGTGGACAGCACACTCACCTGCTCCCCTGGTTTCCCATACAGCTTGCTGTACTGTGGAAGGAGGCTGTCCAGCAGGGCCTGGTTCTCCTCAGCGCTGAAGGCTGGGGCTCTCTCCACAGTACGTGCCATTGCAGGATCCAGAGGATGTAGTGACAGCAGCAGTGGTGGTGGCAGATGTCGTCCTGGAGCATGTAGTGCAGGCAAGTGAGCCCTCAGGGGAACAGCCAGCATTATATGTGTGCTGCTGAGGCAGATACTGTCCCATGTGTCCAAAGTGATAGGTCCAAGTCGTTTGCATCTTCTGAATCTGGCCAATCCATGGAATTGCACCACTTACACACGCCCACAGCATCCTTCAAAAGTTCAACTTCATGACACCCATGCATTTGCAACATTGTTGTGGGTGGCCAACTGAATTCACAGCATCAGACTCGTTAAACATTCGAAAACGCGTCCGTTGCCATGCCAGGCCATAGCCAATGCGTGCGCACCGATCGGTCCATTGCTGTACAACGCGTATTCCGGGTACAACGCGTACTCCGCTCACAACAGATTCAATGGCCAGTGCGTGCACACCGATCGGTCCATTGCTGTACAACGCGTACCCGCACACAACAGATTCAATGGCCAGTGCGTGCACACCGATCGGTCCATTGCTGTACAACGCGTATTCCGGGTACAACGCGTACCCGCTCACAACAGATACAATGGCCAGTGCGTGCACACCGATCGGTCCATTGCTGTACAACGCGTATTCCAGGTACAACGCGTACCCGCTCACAACAGATTCAATGGCCAGTGCGTGCACACCGATCGGTCCATTGCTGTACAACGCGTATTCCGGGTACAACGCGTACCCGTCACAACAGATTCAATGGCCAGTGCGTGCACACCGATCGGTCCATTGCTGTACAACGCGTACCACAGCAGAGTCAATGGCCAGTGCGTGCACACCGATCGGTCCATTGCTGTACAACGCGTATTCCGGGTACAACGCGTACCCGCTCACAACAGATTCAATGGCCAGTGCGTGCACACCGATCGGTCCATTGCTGTACAATGCGCCAGTGCGTGCACACCGATCGGTCCATTGCTGTACAACGCGTATTCCGGGTACAACGCGTACCCGCTCACAACAGATTCAATGGCCAGTGCGTGCACACCGATCGGTCCATTGCTGTACGACGCTTCCCTGTACAGGTCTCTCGCATATGTCACCATGCTTGTCACTGGTGAACGTATGCCAGTAACATATACTTGCCAGGGACTCAGGGGCACACCTACATCACCACAGCCTGTCCACACTGTATCCTAAGGCATGTAAGGCTGCATTACCTTTTCTGTGTATGGGGGTCAACATGTGGTTTTTGGGGTGGCACTTGGGGGCAGCCACTCCCAGGCTGTGCACGTGTTCATGGGGACAGGTTCCTTTGTGTGTTGTGCACATGACCACTGTGATGTGCAACTGTTCATTTCAGAGCATGTGGCATGGTCACATTTCCAGGTTGTGTATGTGTATGTCATGTCACATACCCCCTGAGTCCCATGTGGGACGGTATGTACGTCACAGGGTGACCCATTGCCACAATAGTGATGGCCCTCCACAGTCTGTGTGCATGTTGTGTTTACAATGTCTCTGATTCCATGTGCACAATGGGAGACGGTCTCCACATCCACGTTGTTTGTGCATGGACTTTGATGTTGTGCGTGTGTGTGTCACAGACGTCCATGTCTGTCCTGCCGAGGCAACAGGGAGCACTACCTGTGGGGGTCATGGTTGTTTTGCTGTGGTGTATTCATGATGCACCATGTCATGCCAGTGTCCATGTGGCAATACAGGGTCCCTGGGAATCTACCTGTCAATGAGCTGTGATGCCTGGGGCACATCTGTCCTCACATGTCACTGTGGTGTGTGTTTGGAACGTGACAGCAGTACATGGGTACTGTGACACAGCCTAATGATATCCCATAGCACAACCTGGGACTTGCTGAGGACACATGTTGAACTGTGATGTTCGATGTTGTCCATTTTGGTGCCATACATGTCCTTACGGAACGGCACACACATCATGTACTTGTGTCTCGTAATGATGTATCATGTGATATTGAGTCTGGTCTATGCCACATATGTGGGGTGACTGACAATCTTTCTTTCCTCACCTATGCACTGCAGGGCACCAGCTGTCCATAGACCATTCCCTGACCTTGCAACGATGGTGGAACGTGACTGCATCCGACGGTACCGCTTCACCAGGCAGCTGATTGAGGATTTGGCAGTGCGCTTGGCCCCACATTTGCAGCCTGGCCGGCCGTACCCTACAGCGCTGACCCCCAAGGTGAAGGTGATGGCAGCCCTACACTTCTTTGCCACCGGTACCTTTCAACACACTGTGGCGTCTGCTGGTGGGATGTCACAGACTATGTTCAGCCGTGTGCTACGCGATATTTTGGAGGCAATGTTGAGATGCCTGAACCAGTACATCTATTTCCCTAAACGTCAACAACTCACTGACGTCAAGAGTGACTTCTATGCCCTGGGGAGGATGCCACATGTCATTGGCTCCATTGATGGTACACATGTGGCTTTGGTACCACCACAGGCACATGAGCAGGCATACAGGAACCGTAAACATTATCACTCGGTCAATGCTCTGGTGGTATGTCTTGCAGATATGAGCATCTCACATGTGTGTGCACGTTTCCCTGGTTCGGCACACGATGCCTTCGTGATGAGGAGTAGTCGCATCCCGAGGATGATGTCACAGATGCGGAACCAGCGTGCCTGGCTCGTCGGTGTGTACTGACTTTGTACCATTGTGTGTGTTCTGCTATGTTGTATTCCGCACTCTTTTCCAACTCAGCTAATGTGCAATTGTCTGTCTGTAGGTGACTCCGGATACCCCAACATGCCGTGGTTGCTGACACCCCTCAGGAACTTTGTGACACCAGCCCAGATGCGCTACAATGATGCACATGGTCGGACCAGGAGAGTGATTGAGCGGACATTTGGTCTCCTGAAGAGCCGCTTCCGCTGCCTGGACAAGACAGGAGGGGCCCTCCCATATGCCAAAGCAAAGGTGTGCAAGATTGTCATCGTCTGCTGCATGCTACACAACCTGGCAGTGCGGAAGGAATTGCCTCTCATCCTGGATGACGATGACCAACATCCGCCACCTGTGGAGGATCCTGGCCTGGGCCACGATGCCAGTGATGATGATGATGGTGATGTCCGCACACAGCTCATCACCAGCTTCTTCAGCTGAATGTGAGTATCCAGAGATGTCATGTCAATGATTTGAGATTGCATGATATGTGTTGGTGGTGCTCTGTTGCTGTTTGAGTGTGGCCATGTGCTACTTGACTGTATGCATGCAGCAATGTGTCCTTACAGGTTGTCTGTTCTCCCCAACAGTGTAGACATGCTAACTTGGTTTTGTGTAGGTATCTTGTGACATTTATTGGGCATGAGTATTGCAGTTCTGTCCTGTTCTTCAGTGCTTTTAACTGTGTGTCATGTCTGTCCTTCACAGGGTGCTTTCAGAGTTGTTTGGTCAACTCGGATCCCCCAACACCATGATTCAACTTCCAGGGTGGAGGCAGTCGTTTCCCTACAGGTGATGTGCCCCACACCCCTGGACTTCCTTTCTTCTATACTTGTTGACTGTGTGGCCACTGCCACGTGGGATTACCTTGCATCTGTAGTGGAACCAACATGTTGCAAATGTGTAATAAACCTGTGCTTCACTTTGGGTTGTGCGTTGTCTGTGATCACACCTCTGACTGACATTTGCTTACTGCACCTGTGGGCTAGTTAACACAGACTGTGAATAGGTGTGGTGTCTGTGCATTCCACAATATTTCCTGGCAACATCAGTGTAGGTGATGAGTCCGATGGCCCTGGTGTGTATGTGTTGTGTGGCCCTAGTGGTGTGTCTCCCTCATATGTGTCACGTCGCCATGACTCACATGACGGTGTTGTACTTGCTGTGGCAGTTAGCTTGCACGGTGTCATTTGGCAGTTCATCATCTCCGTGACAATAACAACATTGGAATAACAACAGAGGCAAGTATGGTGTATTGGTGAGTTTATTACATAGATGTGTGAGGTTAGTGCATAGGATGGTGGGTGCTGTACATTGGGATTGTAATCCAAAGTTCCCAGATGAGTTGGAAGTCTTGGTAGCAGAAATGTCCAGGGTAAAGTCAACAGTGATCTGATACATTAGTCCAACTTGAACTCCCCATGTCATGTGGGTGAGTTGTGTTGCATTCGACAGGGTGAACAGTTTGCACACAAAGGAGATTTTCCAGAACAGGTGTTGGCTTCCTGGGGGATGTACATGGCCATCGACCTCTCAGTTTTCCTTCCTCGGACGACCCCTCTTCTTTGGGGGGGACCCTCTCGTGCAGGCTGCTGCGGTGCAGGGGACTCTCCGCCAGAGTCCTCCTCCCTCCCTGTGGCAGTTGCAGGTGTTGCAGCACCAGATGTTGTGGGCACACTGGGAGGTGCGGCCATGTTGGTGCTAATCTGGCGGAGGCATGTCAATATGTCCCTATGCACCGCTGTCAGTTCTTGCAATGTGTCCCACTTGGACTCCATGCCAGCCATGTGTGTCTCCACACAGGACATGTGTGTCTCCACACGGGACATGTGTGTCTCCACACGGGACATGTGTGATTCCAAGCGGGCATGATGGGCAGCCTGCTGCTGTTGAATGTCCTTGAGGATCCCCACTACCTGGGTGAACTCTCCGGTGCTATTCTGGTACGCATCAGCAATGCGTACCAGTTGTGGGTCATCATGCAGTCCAGACCCCTCTGCAAACAGCGACCTATGTCTACCACCCCTCCCACCACCCCTGGCGACACGTGTGGTACCTGCGGTGGCACGCACAGGTGTCCCTAGGCCCCCTTGGGGGTTGTTACTGGGGTCGTTGTCCGTAGCTCGACGTTGGCCCAGGGTCCCTGTGCTGTTGTCATTGGTGGTCCTTGGTCTGTCCGTGTCGGCGGGGGTGGTCTGTGTGTTGGCAGTTGTTGGAGGGGTGGGTGCAGGGGGTGCAGCTGGTGGTCCTGCTGGTGCTGCATGATGACTCACCCCGGAGGTGCCAGGTAGGTCTTTGCCATCCGAGGAGGGCAGAGGCTGTTCCACACCAGTGAGCTCAGTGTCCCCCTGAGCCTGGGACTGGGACTCCTCGTCGTCTGCTGCTGTGTCCCCATCATCACCTGTTTTTGGAAGAGACACACAATGTATGTTATGTTTGTACAGGCATCAATGGTTCACACACCTGACAGTTGTGACTGTACCTCTGGATGCGGCCCTGTTCATTGCATTGACCTAAGTTGTCAATGTAAGAGGTTGATATTGGTGTGGCACATTGTCCTGCACACCTGAGGCATTTAGATGTGAATGTTGAGGTGTGTGCATGGCCAGCATTGGTTGTATTTGGTGGACCTCCGGCCCTCCTTCTCCACCAAGCCAAGTTATCCCACCATGATGCATGCCACCCTTGCATTGGGTTCAGGTTGACTCTCAGGATGTCAGTCAGTGGTGTCCTGCTGTTGGTTGGTGCCCAGGTCCCAGCAGGGCCTGGTACTCCCCACAACAGAGCACCATTGTCAGCCATCTCGTCAGTTGTTATCCACTCTCTGTGATGTGAGCATTGTTCAGAGTGGTGTTGATGGGCCAATTGTGAGGGTGAGCAATATCTGTGACTACAACTCTCATCATGCTATTGCCTACACCCCCTTCCCGGCATGCCCATACTTCCTTCCTTTTGACTCTGCTTCCTGTGGGGTAGTGTGCCTGTGCTGCCAGGATGGCTGACGGTGTTGTCCTGGCGTTTGTTTGGCTACAAGTCCCAAACGTGTCCCTGTGCTTCACACAGCATAACCCAGTGTGGTGGTTCTTTGTGGGATATTAAATTAAAGTGTGAGGCATTGCATTCTCCTATGTGAGTTGTGTGGAGATCGTGTTGAGGGGGTGTGTGGGAAAAGCTGCTTGTAACTATGGTCAGAGCTGTCAGTCCTCCTTCCCACCCAGCAAGATATCCCACCATGGAACGTGCTTCCATTGCAGGGAGTGCAATTTGGCTTTCAGGATGTCAGTCAGTGGTGTCCTGCTGTTTGTTGGTGCACAGTTCCCAGCAGGGCCTTGTGCTCCCCACAGCAATCCCCAGTGTCCGCCATCTTGTCAGTTGTTTTCCACTCCCTGTGATGTGAGCATGGTTCAGAGTGGTGTTGATGGGCCAATTGTGAGGGTGACCAATGTCTGTGACTACAACTCCCATCATGCTATTGCATACACCCCCCTTCCCGGCATGCCCATACTTTCTTCCTTTTGACTCTGCTTCCCTGTGGGGTAGTGTGCCTGTGCTGCCAGGATGGCTGACGGTGTTGTCCTGGCGTTTGTTTGGCTACAAGTCCCAAAGGTGTCCCTGTGCTTCACACAGCATAACCCAGTGTGGTGGTTCTTTGTGGGATATTAAATTAAAATGTGAGGCATTGCATTCTCCTATGTGAGTTGTGTGGAGTTTGTGTTGAGGGGGTGTGTGGGAAAAGCTGCTTGTAACTATGGTCAGAGCTGTCAGTCCTCCTTCCCACCCAGCAAGATATCCCACCATGGAACGTGCTTCCATTGCAGGGAGTGCAATTTGGCTTTCAGGATGTCAGTCAGTGGTGTCCTGCTGTTTGTTGGTGCACAGTTCCCAGCAGGGCCTTGTGCTCCCCACAGCAGTCCCCAGTGTCCGCCATCTTGTCAGTTGTTTTCCACTCCCTGTGATGTGAGCATGGTTCAGAGTGGTGTTGATGGGCCAATTGTGAGGGTGACCAATGTCTGTGACTACAACTTCCATCATGCTATTGCATACACCCCCCTTTCCGGCATGCCCATACTTCCTTCCTTTTGAGTGTACTTCACTGTGTGTGAGTGTGACAGCAATGGCAAGATGGCTGACAGTGTGGTCCTGTTGTTTGTTGGTGCCCAGTTCCCAGCATGGCCTTGTGCTCCCCACAGCTGAGGCCAGTGTCAGACATCTTTGAAGTGGCTTTTCACTCCCTGTGAGGTGTGCATGCTTCAGTGCTAGCTTGCTGGGCCATGTGGGTGGGGGATGTTGAGCTGTGACTACCACTCCCATCATGCTATTGCCTACATCCCCCTTCCCAGCATGCCCATACTTCCTTCCTTTTGAGTGGACTTCACTGTGTGTGAGTGTGACAACAATGGCAAGATGGCTGACAGTGTGGTCCTGTTGTTTGTTGGTGCCCAGTTCCCAGCATGGCCTTGTGCTCCCCACAGCTGAGGCCAGTGTCAGACATCTTTGAAGTGGCTTTTCACTCCCTGTGAGGTGTGCATGCTTCAGTGCTAGCTTGCTGGGCCATGTGGGTGGGGGATGTTGAGCTGTGACTACCACTCCCATCATGCTATTGCCTACATCCCCCTTCCCAGCATGCCCATACTTCCTTCCTTTTGAGTGGACTTCACTGTGTGTGAGTGTGACAGCAATGGCAAGATGGCTGACAGAGTGGTCCTGTTGTTTGTTGGTGCCCAGTTCCCAGCATGGCCTTGTGCTCCCCACAGCTGAGGCCAGTGTCAGACATCTTTGAAGTGGCTTTTCACTCCCTGTGAGGTGTGCATGCTTCAGTGCTAGCTTGCTGGGCCATGTGGGTGGGGGATGTTGAGCTGTGACTACCACTCCCATCATGCTATTGCCTACAACCCCCTTCACAGCATGCCCATGCTTCCTTCCTTTTGACTCTGCTTCCCTGTGGGGTAGTGTGCCTGTGCTGCCAGGATGGCTGAGGGTGTTGTCCTGGCGTTTGTTTGGCTACAAGTCCCAAAGGTGTCCCTGTGCTTCACACAGCATAACCCAGTGTGGTGGTTCTTTGTGGGATGTTAAATTAAAGTGTGAGGCATTGCATTCTCCCAGGTGAGTTGTGTGGAGTTTGTGTTAAGGGTGTGTGTGGGAAAAGCTGCTTGTAACTATGGTCAGAGCTGTCAGTCCTCCTTCCCACCCAGTCAGATATCCCACCATGGAACGTGCTTCCATTGCAGGGAGTGCAATTTGGCTTTCAGGATGTCAGTCAGTGGTGTCCTGCTGTTGGTTGGTGCACAGTTCCCAGCAGGGCCTTGTGCTCCCCACAGCAGTCCCCAGTGTCCGCCATCTTGTCAGTTGTTTTCCACTCCCTGTGATGTGAGCATGGTTCTGAGTGGTGTTGATGGGCCAATTGTGAGGGTGAGCAATGTCTGTGACTACAACTCCCATCATGCTATTGCCTACACCCCCCTTCCCAGCATGCCCATACTTCCTTCCTTTTGGGTGGACTTCACTGTGTGTGAGTGTGACAGCAATGGCAAGATGGCTGACAGTGTGTTCCTGTTGTTTGTTGATGCCCAGTTCCCAGCAGGGCCTTGTGCTCCCCTCAGCAGTACCCAGTGTCAGCCATCTTGTCAGTCCTTTTCAACTCCCTGTGATGTGTGCATGGTTGAGAGTGGTGTTGATGGGCCAATTGTGAGGCTGGCCAATATCTGTGACTACAACTCCCATCATGCTATAGCCTACACTGACTTCACCAGCATACCCAGAATTCCTTCCTTTCAGTGAGCTTCCCTGTGAGGTGGTGTTCTGGTGGTGGCAACATATGTGACTGCTTGTTTGTTGTATTTGTGCCACTGGCTTGCTCTATTTATTGTTAGGTTTGTACCTGTCATGACACTGTTACATATCACTATGAGATGGCAGGTATTGTGTTTCTCTGACTAACATAGTCATCTTGGTATGATTATCTTTTGGTTGGTGTGGATTTGCTAAGGGTGCATGGTTTGACTATCCCCTTGACAGTGATGTGTGTGTATTGCCCCACAATATTGGGTATATTAGTTGTGTACTCACCAGGCTCTGAGATGTTTGTTAGTCCATATACGCTCACTGGTGGTAGGATGGCCCGCACCTTCTCCTCCCAGGGCCTGAGGTATAGTGGTTTGGCCGAAGGGCCACTGCCGGTGCGCTGGCTCACTATGTAATCCTTCTTTAGTAGGTCCCTGACCCTCCTGCGCACATCATACCACCTGTTCTGGATGTCTTCCTTTGTGCGCAAACATGGTGATTGTGCGTTGACCCTGTCGACGATCCTCTCCCACATCTTGGTTTTCTGCGACATGGGGGTCTGTTGGACCAATGTACCAAACAGCTGTGGCTCTACCCTGAGGATCTCATCTACCAGGACTTCCAATTCACTGTCTAGGAACTTATGGATTCTTCTTTGGGGGCATGGTGATGGGTGGTGGTGGTGATTGATGTATGTGTGGGTGTGCAAGTGAGGGGTGTGTGAGTGTAGGTTTTGCTGGGTGTATGTGACGGTGCTATTTGTTGAGGTGCTAATGGTGTGTGGCTTGTGTGATGGATGAGCTGTGAGTGTGTCTGTTGTTGCTGTGTGTTGGTGTTCTGTGCTGGCAGGTCAGTAGAATTTGCAAGGGATCATGATAGGGATTTGTGGGCTTTATATGGGTGGAGTTGTGGGTGTGTCTTTGTTCCATGTTTTTTTCCACCAGTATTTATTGACTTTGTCATTGCTTGTTTGGCCCTTTTTTTTGTATTTTTCCCTTTGTATTTTTTGTGCATGTAGGAGACGTTCTTCTGACCGAGTAGGACGCTGCAGTTATCTCGTGCGAGCTTCTCCGAGTCGTTCACGCTGTGTTTCTGCTAGGTTCATTGTGCGGCGTACGCGTCGGTCGCGGTGTATTGGGTTGCTTCGGCTGGGTTTTGTATGCGTGTCGGTCGTGCGGCTTGGTCTTCGTGCGATTCGGTCTGGTTTTCCATGCATTGCATCGTACTGCGCGGCTCGGAGTTCGCGTGTTGGATTCGGTCGGGTTCCTTCCGGGTGCGTGTCGGTCGGTTCGGATCACGTGGTTTTCCGGCCGGATAGCTTTTTTCCGTCCGGTTCGTTCGTTCGGCTTGTGTTCCGTGCGAGTCGGTCGTGATTCACATGCATTTCATCGTACTACCCAGGTCGGGCTGCGCAGGTACGTGTCGGTCGGACTTTATTCCCGTACCGAGTCGGTCGGTACGTTTTCCGGCCCGAATCGGAATCGGCCCCTAAGTAGTTTGTTAAGAATCACAAGTTGTTGAACTGATGCTGAGACTCAAACCTCGTTCTCCAAGTCCAAAGTCAGCAGCCCTGACCCTAACACCACAACCTGGGTATGGGGAAAGAGGCAGGCAGAAGCCACATGAAAGCTCGGCTCATTATGGACTCGAGATTCCAACAGGACCTTGAACTGAGCCAATGTCAGGCTTGGTTCACTGATAGAATATCGACCCCCAAAATATCCCCATACACAAATATCGAGTTATAAATATTGATGCAAAAAATATCGATATCCTATATTTATAATGGTAAGTACAAAAATATAGAGAGAAAAAAATATTCATGTAAAAAATATAGTTGTACAAAATATCGATTTTAATATATGTATAAAAAATAATATTAAATATATTAAATAATAAAATTAACTTTAAAAAAGAAATTAGATTTAATATACAGTTTAACTAATATAACAAATAAATTTAGTTTAAAAAAATGTAAACATACGTATATAAAATGTAATATATATATATATTTACTTTAAAACAATTAAATCATTAATTTTAATTTATTTTATAATTGTATATATGACAATTTCCAAATAATATATATATATATATACATACACCAAGAACATAAAATCTAATAAAAAACCCATTATATTATAAATTAAAACATTAAACTATTTAAAAGTCTTTAAACTTAAATTTTCCACTTCAGTGAGTGCAACAGTAGGTAAAGTGTTGGATAGAGAAGGGGTAAAAAATACTTTTCCCACTCCAGTGAGTGCAACAGTAGGGAAAGTGTTGGATAGCGGAGGGGTAAAAATTACTATTCACCACTCCAGTGAGTGCAACAGTAGGGAAAGTGTTGGATAGGGAGGGGTAAAAATGACTATTCCCACTCCAGTGAGTGCAACAGTAGGGAAAGTGTTGGATAGCAGAGGGGTAAAAAATACTATTCCCACTCCAGTGAGGGCAACAGTAGGGAAAATGTTGGATAGCGGAGGGGTAAAAATGACTATTCCCACTCCAGCGAGTGCAACAGTAGGGAAAGTGTTGGATAGCAGAGGGGTAAAAATTACTATTCCCACTCCAGCGAGTGCATCAGTAGGGAAAGTGTTGGATAGCAGAGGGGTAAAAATTACTATTCCCACTCCAGTGAGTGCAACAGTAGGGAAAGTGTTGGATAGCGGAGGGGTAAAAATTACTATTCCCACTCAAGTGAGTGCAACAGTAGCGAAAGTGTTGGATAGCGGAGTGGTAGAAAATACTATTCCCACTCCAGTTAGTGCAACAATAGGGAAAGTGTTGGATAGCGGAGGGGTAAAAATTAATATTCCTACTCCAGTCAGTTCAAAATTAAAACCAAACAAAATATCACCAACACAAAATATTAAAAAATAAAATAAAATAAAAAATATATGAAAATATTAAACAAATCTAAAAAATAGAAACATATTATGATGTTAAATATATATGACAAATACCTAGAAATATTATATTAAATGAATTTAAAAATGATTTACAAACAAATAACTATTTTTAATTAGAAATTATTTATAAACAAAAACATTAATTATTACATAAATGTAATCTTTTTATTTCCTACCCTATAACACTGCACAATTTACAACACACATCTAACTTTTAAAAAAATGTACCTCCATAATTAACATAATTAACTATCAATTAAAGAAATATTATTAATTAAAAAACAAATGAAAACAGATAAAAATGAATTTACTCTTCAAATGTTACCCCTATAAAACCAAAACTCACACACAAAAAAAAACAATTACCCTAATTAATTATCAATTGATAAATTAATATTAATGATCAACTAATTATTAATTAATTAAACATAAATTACTTTCCACTCTCTACCCCTATAAACCCCACAACCCACACCTAAAAATAATTACACAATTTCCATAATTAATTTAAAATTAATATCAATTAACAACTACTTAATAATTATTAAAAAATAAATTACTTCCCACCCTTTACCACTATAAACCCCACAACTCACATCTAAAATTAATTACACAATTACCGTATTTAAATTTTAAATAATTAATTAGCAAATAATTAAGAAATAATTATTAATTAATTTAAAATAAATTACTACCCACCCTTTACCCCTATAAACCCCACAACCCGCTCCTAAAAAGATGACACAATTAACATAATTAATTACCAATTAATGAATTAATAATAATTAACAACCAATTAATAATTGCTTATTAATAAATTACTTCCTACAATTAGCTCTATAAAATCTTAATTAAAAAAATATTAATACATTTTTAAAAATCATTAATTTATGATAATTAAATTACTTCCCACCCTTTACCCCTATAAACCCCAAAACCCGCTCCTAAAAAATAACACAATTACCATCATTTATTACCAATTAATTAATTAATATTAATTAACAACCAATTAATAATTAATTAATAATAAATTACTTCCCACAATTAACACAATAAAATCTAAATTAAATAATTATTACTAAATTAAAAATAATCATTAATTTATTATAATTAAATTACTTCCCACCCTATTCTCCTATAAACCCACAACCCGCTACGGAACTAAAAAAACACAAAATTTAATTAAAATAAAATTGCTAACTACTAAAAATTTAACACATAGATTAAAAAACAAAAACAATACTTATGCAAAAAAAAGATCACATACATTTAAAATACTAAAATACATAACACTGATTAAACAATCGATATTTTGAACAACTATATTTTTGCAAATGATATTAATGACTTCGATATTTAAAAAAACGATATTTCTTACCTTAAAGTCGATATTCTTGACTACGATATTCTTGCTGTCGATATTTCTGTGTCACGACATTTCCAACTCGATATTCTGTCTGCATACCGTCAGGCTTCAGGCTAATGCCTGTCTCAAGCTTTCAGTGGCTCACCCACCTCTAGAATAGCGGTATATGGAAAAGGTCAGTGATATTAGCATATGGTGTCCTGCCTTCACTTACCTTCATTGTGGCCTTTTTTAAAGCTAATGTGTCAGATTGACCAGTGATCTGTATTTTTTTTGACACCGTATACTGTTCATCTTACAGAATTGTACAAAAGCACTGTCTTCTGGTTTTAAAGGGCATTGAGAAAAATAAATTAATCTTGTCAGTGGCTTAAGTGCACTATGTAGGACCGGGAAGCCTGGTTTGAAATCCCGGATTTCCTGTGTGGCTAAATTGTGTGATCTTAGTCAAATCAATTTACTTCATGTGCCTAATGTATTTAATGGTGATATTTGAGAGCACTTTCAAGTAATTCAGTTTAAGAAGGACTGTGTACAATAAATCACTTGTATGTTTTATTAGCCTGGAATGTTCCACCATCCATAACAATAATATTGGTCATGATGTAGGGGACACTAGATAATTGGCTCACTTTGTTCACTTCTGGTGTTGTCAAGAGGGAGGGTTAATGAATGTTTAAAAGTTTATCATTAAAAACTTCCATTTCAGATAAATGTCAATACAATGTTGTGGTCTAATGCACTAAACTGAATCGCTACCATATGTGATTTTAAAAAGACTTTAGAGGTTACATAGCATGATAGTAGCCAAGTATGTAGCAATAGATTCCATCATACAATTACAGAGGAACAGTGCTGGGCTATTTATGAAGAGTTAGCACACAATTCTTACGTTTTTCTGTGTAACAAACTGACTCATAATAAACTGTCCATCCCACCCCTCTGCCCACTTACTGCTACTTTAACTGTCAGAGTAGGAAAGCAGAGGAATGAACCCTGTGGGGCTTAGAAGAAAGTGTTTTAGAGGGGAAATCATGACAGTGTGTCAGAGATAGGCGCCCTTAAACTACTGCCTTGAGTAGTTAGCTAGATGTGGAAAGAACAACTACTATATACAAACCGAGAGTGCATGCGTCTGGGGGTGAATTAAGGGAAGAGAGTATCATTCTTGGTGCAGACTTTAAAGCCCTCCACAAAACTTTTCCACGCCTGTGCAATAAAATATTTTATCAGACCGGCTCATAGGTCAAAATCAAGAGAGCGAGACCTTAGTCCAACTTATGATAACCGGAGGAAGTGTATATTGTGTTTTTCTTGCACAAGAGCCAGGTCGAGGGCCTTGCTGAAGGGTTTCTCAAACTTAAGGCAGGGGAATACGCACAGTAGGACTGCTTCAGGGGAATTTGTTAGTACACGCCCATCGCAGTCGGCAGCACCTTAAGAAATCTCTGCCAGTTTGAAAGGAGTATGGGGCAAGACCAAATAATATGAAGAAAATTGGGATCTAATTGCATACAGCGAGGACATGCAACTGCAAATCCTGGGTATATTTTGTTAATTCTGACAAGTATAAGTTAGGCTCAGTTCAGAATACTAAATTGAATATACTTAAATGGATGCTGTGAGATACTTTGTGGGAATATGTCAATAGTTTAGCTCAGTCAACATCGTGCAGAGGTTTGGCCATGTCAGTCTCCCTGTTAGTATGGAGAGAAGTTCTGTAGTGGTCCCCAGCTTGCAGGAAAGCTCTATACACCCCTCTTATCAGTTTACCGCCAGTCTCTATGGTGTAGAGCTTCTGGTACACTTCATGTGGGGGTGGGCTAGGTCCGGACATGAAATAGGGTATTTAATGATTGTTTAGGTGTTTGAAAGAAAGGAATTGACCAGGGTGAAGGCTCTAGTCTGCCATAAGGGTTTGGAAATCTAGCAGCTCACTGTCAACAAAGAAAAACTCAAATTTTGAGATACCTGCAGCATGCAACTGACAGAGTTGCCCTGAGCGAACCCATACTGTGTGAGTGGGGAGGCCTAGGAAAGGTATTGGAGGAGTGTAGAGTTTCTTCATGTTAGTAAGTTTGCGGGTTCTAGTAAGGCAAGAGAAGGTTGTGCAGGATAACCCCGGGTGGTGTTGAGTAGAATAATCAGTAGAAAACAATGAGTAGTGCCGGAAGCCCTCCTTAAAATCTTTACAGGTAAACCCTGTCTTATGCGGGGCGGCCAGACAGCCAGCGAGCCACCTGAAGGAGCTGTGCAGCAAAATAATAGCGTTCTAAGTCTGCAGACTACAGACAAATTGTTGATACCTCACATCCTGACATTAGGTGTGAGACTGTCGCCCACGCCATCTGCTCAACCTCATTAAATTTTGTTTTAGGTTTAACGTTGATTGGAGGTTGAGGTGAGCCAGATGTTGTTGCTCAACTTGTCTAAACTGGCAGATGGTCACTTACCTTAATGTTTCCCAAACTGTTTGCCATAGTTTTTAAAATGTTTAGAAACATAATCAAAATGTTGCTGTTACTTTCTCTCCAAGAAAGTTTGGGTAAATCTGGATATGGGTGATGTACATGACACAGCGCTCAAAGGCATTTATTTAATATTGAACGAAGACATATTGTACCACCTGAATGTAGCATACCTAGAGGCAATCACATAAAGACCATAGTGAATGAATAGTGCTATGTAGAAAATAGTAAATAAGTGCACTGATAAAGTAGTGTGATATGGCCTCTCCTTGGATGAGTCTATAAAATTGACCTTTTTCTTTAGATTTTGTCCTAAATTTTGACCCTGTGTCCTAAATTTTTGTCCTGAATTCTGACTCTCTGTCCTGAATTGTTTACAGTCCTGTCCAGAATTTGTCTCCATGTCAGGTGGTCACACTATTTAAACAGGGAAATGCAAATGACAACTAGTTACTGTTCCTCTCAGAAGTATCAAAACTGAAAAGATTCATTACGTTCTCTTACAAGAAAAACGAGTCATTCAGTGGATATTTCTTGGGTTTGTTGCAGACAGTAGGCATTGGGCGAATACAAAGCAGTTGAAAAAAGTCAAATGGGTCAAAGTCCATCTGTGAAGGTCTTGTATTGAGTAACTTGTGTTTGGTGAGCTGACAACGGATGGGCACTTGTTTTCACAGCAGTGACACAAGATCACACATGGCTGTTAGTAAATGTAATGTTTATAAACACAAAAAGGCAGGTAAGATGAGGGCTCAGGGCTAGTTGGGGGAGGGGTCTCTGATCACACATACAGAGGATGCCATACAACACAGTGACCACTTCAGTGCGGATCTGCAGAGACGTGGTGTCACTCACAATAGTGCAGGAGCATGCCACAACTATCCTATTAAATATAAACCATGCACTTCTGTATGCAGAAAAATAACGTATAAAAAAAGACCTGCCCAAGCAACAACGGAGGGTGGGGGAAGAGACAAGCACCAACACTGGAGAGGGGTTGGGGAACAAGCAACTAATGATGAAAAGGCATAAAGGACAAAAAAACAGTACTTCAATTCAGTGCGAGCCACCAAGGACACTATTGATCGATCGATCTGAAGGGTTGGGTCATCATTTTAACTTTGAAGCAAGTATTTCATTTTACGAGGGATACCTCCACTATATATCATGGTATAGGTGTGGGGTAGGTTCACTGCCTCTCGTATTTGGTCCTGAAGAAGCTCCGTGGATTGTTGCCAGACCGTAGAGTGTGAAACATGTTGACCTGTTTGCAGTACACTCACGAACTTGAAGCTACTTGGGTACATCATTCCCCCACAGTAGTTCCAACCTTTTATGTTTTTTTAATTCTGTCAGGAAAATCCTCACATTAAAGAATCATTTGATATCTCCTAGATAGTCGGAGTTTAGCCACTTACGCATACACAATCACCCCACACATACAGGATACTCTCATACTCGCACCTTTCATCACACGGCATAAACAACAAAAGATCTCCGCCAAAGTGACTCTTCAAGGGGCCCATAGGGCCTTGCAGCGCCGGCCCTATGAGTAGCAAAAGCCCAGTGATGGAGCATGACATGCCCAGGGGTGTGTGAGGGCAACATGAAATAATATTGAAGGTTCCTTCCCTATGTTTCGTCCACCATTTTGCCTTTCTTTCCTACTTTCTGATAGGAACAGTACTTTCCCTGTTGATCTGAGAGTAAGTTTGATACCTGCCATCAACTCAAAATCCTGTGGTTCTAGGCAAATTGCTTAATCTGCGCATGCCTAAAACATATTTTCTTGGGTAATGTAATCTTTTGCTCATGTAAAGTGCTCTAATGCCCTTGGGCCAAGTTAACACTACATAAAACTGCAAACTGAAATTTCACAAACAGATCCCTGCCTCATTAGAAATTAATGGGGTAGGATTCTGTGTTTAATATTGAATGGTCATTTTGCTCTGTGACGGAACAGCTCATCCATTGCAGCGCAAAATGATGGCCTGGTCACAAAACAGTTGATGTACTAAACACTGACTAATTTGCGGCCTGAACTTTAGTACACCATGATCTCTTCCCTTCAGAATGCCTTCTAATCCCTTCTGTTATAATCAGTACTGCAGCACCTCAGAGCTTAGATACCATGCTATAGTTGTTTGGTACTGTATAATTTTACAGATTGGTTAACTGATTGACAGTTTCCATTTTTGTGCATGCACTGTGAAGTCTGTTTGGTTAAACATGAAGGGGCATATTCTCAAGGAGCCATCGCCGATTTATCGGCACTTTAGTGCCGCAAAAGTAGCAATAGACTTATCGCCCTATTCACAAGCTGGTGCAAACTGTCGACATCGCCAGTTTTTCTGCGATAGCTGCCGCAAAACACATCGCCCCGGATGAGAGCGACAATCATCGCTAATGACATGCAGAGTAGGCGTTCCCGTGCAAAAACACATGAAAACACCACTTCGCGATATTCTCAACGACCAGCCAGATCTGCGATGCCGGACAAAAACAGGCAATAAGGCGCGTTAGCAGCGGGACTTAACACCTGCTTATTACTGGTCTTAAGTAGGACGAAAACCTGCAGTACAGAGGGAGCCCAGGCCAGAGCCACATCTGAAGACCAACAGATGCCATGGAGCTACTAATCATGCAGCTTGGAGACCCAAGAGAGCCACAACACCCACCGCCACCACCCCCAGGACCACCCCCCACCCCCAGGACCACCCCCACCGGACCACCACCGAGGCAGCGCAGAACAAGACAGCGGACCTTCCGAAAATGCATCAGCCTCACAGACTTAACGCCAGAGGATGTCATTGCCCACTACAGGCACAAAAGGACAACCATCCTCCGCATCATGACCCACATTGCCCACAGGCTGACGGTACCAACACAGCGGACAACCAACATCCCTCCGCAGACAAAGCTGCTGGCTGTGCTGCACCTGTTGGCCTATGGTACCTTCCAACCAACAACTGCCAGAGTCAGAGGAGTCTCACAGCCAGCCCTATCAAAGGCCATCACACCTGTCCTGGATGCCATCATCTGTTTCATACCCCAGCACCTTCACTTCCCCCACACTGCGCAGGAACAACTGGAGACCAAGCAAGGCTTCTACGCCATAGCCGGATTCCCGCACGTGTTGGGGGCAATCGACTGCACACATGTCCTACTTGTGCCCCCTGCCGACACTGCACACAATTACCGCAACAGGAAGCACACGCATTCCATCAATGTGCAGGCAATAGTGGACCACCGGGGACTGTTCACCAATGTCGTCGCCAACTACCCAGGCAGTGTGCATGACTCATACATCTTCCGACAGTCCATCATCAACCAGCGCTTTCAGGATGGCACCTATGGAAATGGACTGCTCGTTGGTAAGTACCAACGGAACACACCACACACCTCAATTCCACAATCACACAACGCACAACTGTGGGAATGGACACGTAACAAAATCACATCCAACATGCCAAACAACATGCACACCTGCCAGACACGACAACACAAGTAACCGTGGTAAGAGGGGCCAGAAATGTGGACAAACCATACACTAAGGCATAGCCCCTCTGCCACACATTTGCAGAATGTGGGGAGAGGTGGGAACCACGATTGTGCGAAGGAGGCAATGGACCTATGAATAACAATGTACACAATGCCAAGTGTGGCGGTGATGTGCTGGACAGTCTTGAGTATGCAGAGCACAGACATGTCCATGTGGACACATACTGCTGGAGTCTGTAGTGTCGTGGACAGTGGACGCAACCATGTCATCACAGGCAGTGGGGAACACCTTGGACAAGTAGCCATGTCGGCCCCCTGTAAGCGTAAGCGTAGTGGGCAGGGCCGGCGCACGCCAGTCCAGCGTAGGGGAGTGACTAAATAGGCCGGGGCTCAGGGAGTGGTTCACTTCCGGGACGGCCACCGAAGTAACTACTGCGTGTGGCTCTGTGTCCGCCATATCCTGACCATAGGCCTACACACACGTGGCCGACCACCTACAACGGGCAAAGTCACACCGGCGATGAGGTGGCTACGTCCCACGCCACCCGGCGCACATCTCGTCATCGCCTGCAGTGGCGTGTCTGCCAGGGCGGCGTCCCTCACCCTGCCACGAGGCCGCCGTCGTGACCGGTGGTGCCTGCGCGATCCTATGCACCTGCCACACCCCAGCCCGCTGATCCCCAGACCCGACCTGCGTCCAACGGTGAATGCCCGCCCCTGCGCACCCAGGCCTCACTGCTCATCTGCCGCCACCGGAGTCTCTCCAAGAGGGCCCACCACGTGCTGGTGCAATCTCCAAGGCCGGGCTCCGCGAGCTTGGCAGCCTCCTCAGCCGATTGCTGGATTCTGCGCAACAGGCCCCCAGCACACCCAGCGGCACCGCACCGCGGAGTTGCGAGTTGGCTACTGCTGCCTTCTGACCACACTGCGGTACAGCAAGTAACATACACATCCTTTCCAGTCCGCCCCTCCAGGCCTGCTGCATCATCGCAGGCTGCACACCCGCTCAGCTCTTCCAGTGGGCCGAACTCAGTGCACTGCAAGTCATCGCCACATGGCGGTTGGCCCGTGCCAGACGCAGGGCCTCAGGTGCCACTAACTCAGTGCACCACAAGTCACCGTCCAGCCACCAGGCCTGCTACATCATCGCAGGCTGCACACCCGCTCAGCTCTTCTGGTGGGCCGAACTCAGTGCACCACAAGTCACCATCCAGCCTCCAGCATTATAGCATGATGCACACCCACCCAGCTCTTCCGGTGGGCCGAACTCAGTGCACCACAAGTCACCGTCCAGCCTCCAGCATTATAGCATGATGCACACCCGCTCAGCTCTTCCGGTGGGCCGAACTCAGTGCACCGCAAGTCATTGTCCCAAGGGGCTACCCCACAAGTCCGCCTCCAGTAGCCAACAGCATGTCCTCGGTAACGCCACTGGAGCCCTTCACAGTCACGGGGCCACCCCCGTCCCAGGCAGGCCGCCGGTAAGCCTGGGCAGATCGTCTGGAGACGTACTCCGAAGCGCACGACATCCCAGCGCCGCGGCGGCGGCACACGCGTGTGAGGAGTGCGGAGAAATGGCCCGGGGCTCTGGGCGTGGTTCAGTTCTGGGCTCTGGGCGTGGTCCAGTTCCGGCCTGGCCACAAAAGTGACTATGGCGTGTGTCTCCGTAGTAGTGTCTGCGCCACCCGGCCTGTAATCGACAATGTTGCAATGTAGCATGCACCAGGAGGGCGGCCTCGCCCGAATGGATTAATAAAGGAGCGCGAGACCGCTTGGGGTCTCGGCTCATACATGCCAACTGTTGTGTGTGTATCTACATTGCCGCAGCCTGAACCGAAGGCCTAGCCTCAATATCAGCGCAAGTTCAGTCAGGCCAGAACTCCACATCTGTGTCCGCCCTATCCTTACCATAGGCCTACACACACGTGGCCGCCCACCTTCAACGGCCAACATTACAGTCTTGCTGTCAGTCCTGCGGACATGTGCAGACAGACATGACAATGGTGTGCCGTAGGAGTGAAAGTGATGCAACCGCGCAGCACACACAAGTAAAGAGGCTCGGTGGGAGGGAGGAGCAGCTGTGAGGCTACGTAATACACATTGTCCTACCACATTTGCCAGCAGCAATACATGGCTAACATGAATCCCAAGGTCGCACAAATCACACACCACGAAACTTGTATGTCTGCCAACACAGCATGCAGAACCACCAGTTAACACTGACCTCACTTACCTCTCACAGGTGATCAAGGATATGCACTCTGCCCGTGGATGATGACACCCCTCCGAGACCCGAACACCCCGGCCCAGAGGCAGTACAATGTGGCCCACAAACGCACCAGGGGCATTGTTGAACGCACGTTTGGCGTGTTGAAATCACGTTTCAGGTGCCTGGACATCACCGGTGGAAGACTCTTGTACAGCCCAGAAATAGTGTGCAAGATGATCACTGCATGTTGTGTATTGCACAACCTATGTGTACGCACCAATGCCCCATGGATCCAAGTCCCAGAAGCACCGGACGATGATGAGGAAGATGATGCAGGTGGACCACACCCCACTGCAGCCGCAGCAGGAATAGCCCGAAGGAACACAATCATCAACAATTTCTTCGCATGAGCACGTCACATTGTGACTGTCCACAGCAATCATGGCACAGTACAAGATGACCACATGACCAGCATGTGCAAATAAAATCTTAGCAACACACATTCCCCGTGTGCATGTCAGTCCTCTGCATTAGCACATTACTCTGACGGGTGTAAGTGCAACATTGAGTGCTTACATTCGCATATGTTGCAAGAAGAGATGGTGTGTATGTCACCTCTGTACCGAGAGGCTGTTTAGGGCATCACGTATTCGATATGCCATATCAGAGTGTCACATGTAGTACGTCATGCCACTCATCAGCGTCCCACGTGTACATGAACATGACATGAAGGCCGTCATTGGTGTTCAGGAAAAGACAACAGGGTGCCATTTGTGGTCAGAGATGTACCTGCCTGATGCAAATATACACCCTGTGTGTCGAGTCCCACAACATGTACAACATGGCCGTAAGGGGGATGTGGGCACAGTGGACACCTCAGCAACAATGGGAGATGCACAC
This sequence comes from Calotriton arnoldi, assembly GCA_963921515.1. Taxonomy (NCBI): domain Eukaryota; kingdom Metazoa; phylum Chordata; class Amphibia; order Caudata; family Salamandridae; genus Calotriton; species Calotriton arnoldi. Next base: position 1,495,339 of record CAWUFW010000919.1, on the reverse strand, counting down.
CAGCCTAGCAGCCAGCAGGTCCACCTTGCGTGGAACACACCAAGGTGTCCCCTGGTCAAATGTGCCATGTACAGGTCACATGTGTACACGGACGTCATCCATCAAGAGTAGTGATCAGTGCCAGCTAATAGGTGCAAGGTGAGTGGTCAACCGCCTCCTCACAGCTACCTGCACCCATCACTGTCAGACTGCAGCAAAACAACACTGCTACATCAGAGCATGCAATACTGACCGTGAGGGCACGTACATGGCTGGTAAGGGTTCAACCATGCCGGAAGGCGAAGCAGTGACATCCCCCCACCCAATACCCATCACATTTCCAGAATGCAAGCAGATGACAAACTAACATTGTGGATGACAGCCCCTCTGTCTGAACTAGAAGGCGGTAGCACATCTGCACCTCCGACCTTGGGAATGCATGCGCCCGGCACACCCTGAGCGATACCATAGCAGCTGCTGACGGCTCCCACACTACGCACAGCGCTAACCAGAGACCAACGTATACACACCCCACACACAGGAGTCCTTGCTCGTAGTTCACTTGCATGGTATGACCTTCACACTTACGCACCGACCATCCCAGGAGTCCAAGCGCTCCACACTCAAACCAATCATTGCTCCGAGCTGTGGCTTCCACATAACTGTGACTTTGCCTTTGTGACACACAGCCCTATTTCATACATTGACATGGGGCTAAGTTTGGAAATAGCGAGATTGTTGTTTTGGAGCAATGAGGCCACAGCTAGTTCACACATTCCCAGTCATCTCACTGCCTATCTGGGTCACGGACATACATGCGCATTGAAATCAGTTCCCAGGGAGCACCGTTGTTTGGAATCACTGCCCCTACATACATCCATACTTTCATACTTGCTTGATCATGGACATGACTCATCTGTGTGAATTTGAATGTCTTAATCACATTCGGTGGAGTGGTGAAGGTGGACCAGTACCTGGCCATGCACACGCTACTTTACAATGTTGCCCCGTGGAGGGCCAGCCAGGGTCCTTTGGGGAGGGAAAAGTACATCGTAGGAGAGGGAGTTCAGTCCGCAGTCTGATTACTGTGTCATTGGTTGCCTAAACAAATGTAGCAGTCCATGTCGGGGGCCAAGGTGAGTGTCGCAGAGTGTTAAGGGGGACAGTGGAGGGTGTTATTCCTGGGCATGATGCAGAGGGCAGAACCAAGCAGAAAGAGGCCATATGGCGGAGATGAATGCTACCGCTTCCTACTTAGCCCAACGGCAGATTCATCCTCATCATCGTCCTCCTATGTGTGATGTGCCTCACATGTGGGTGGTGGTGTTTTGTCTGCGGCACTGTGTGGCAGTGACACATCAGGGGCCGGAGGTGCATTGTCAGCTGCACTGTGAGGCACTGACACATCAGGGGGCGGTGATGTGGAGGGAGAAGTGGCAGCAGCATTCATCTGCGCCAGGCCTTGTGGCAGCACTGCCATGATGAGGATCTGCAGGGCATGGTAGATCCCTGCTGCATCTCGCTGGTGTGCAGCCGTGGCAGCCATTCTTCCTGCCTGCATCCGCTCCATGTTCTCCATGTTCCTCCCCATGTTGGCCAACTCACGGCTGAGATCGCTGGAGCCACTCTGACTAGACAGTTGTTCTTGTCTACGAGTCATGACTCCGGCGATGTCAGCCATGGATTGTTGGAGACCATGGAGCGGACTGTGGGTGTCCGTTAGGGCCTGTAGGTGGTCCCTGATGGGACTTGGACACCCACGTATGGCATCTAGTTTGGCTGCCATGAGGTCGAACCCCACCCGCACCTGCTCTGCCGTCCCCTTCTGGCCCTGCGACACACGGCGTTGGAATGCCATGTGTTGCTCGTGGGGATCCTGGGAGACGGCCGTGGTGGTGGGTGCTTCCTGCTGTGTGGTCTGTGCAGGGGGTGGGTTCGCCTCGATGCAGCTGGGCTGCCCTGCTCCTGGGGGTGGGGTGCTGAGGGTGTCCATGAGCTGTTGGAGGGCGTCGGGGTCGATGGTGTGTAGGTCCTCTTCATCATCGGTGATGAGGAGTACGGTCTGCTCTGCAGGAGGTGATGATTCTCCCTCTGCAATGTGAGGGGGAGATGCAGTTTGACATTGTGTTCACATGTATGTTGACGCATTGGCCAAGTTTACAAACAGACTGCATGTCAATGTACACTGTGACTGTTTGTGTGGAGATGCCTATTTAATGCTGGACAGTTGACAGTTGACATTTCGCCACCATCACGGATGTGAGGTTGTATTTGTCCATTATCATCTCACAGTTTCCAGCTATGCCAAATGCGAATGGACATTTTCTACACACAAGCGGCAGCAGTTGTGTCCTCTGTTCTGTTGTGAAAGTGTTGCAGTTTGGTCCACTTTGTTGTAAATGTTGAGGTGCTCTGAGTGTTATGTGTGTGTGCTGCATTGTGGGTGATTTGCCCCTTCAGCTCTGATTTGGCTGGCCCTTATCCCTTTCAGGCGGTGTGCCTTTCACTTCTGTGCTTATACAGTGCTGAGCTGTTGCAGACTTGGGTAAATTGGGCTCTTGGTCGGAGTTGTGACTCTTGGGCATGGTTTGTCTGCAGATGTGCTGTACTTACTTGTGCATGTGTGCCATTGTGCCCATCTCCCCCGTCCCCCCAGTCCCTGGTGGTTACTCACCCTGTTGCTGTTGTGTCAGGTCATGTTGAGCAGTGTCCGGTCCTCCGACTCCTGCCACCGTCTCCTCACTGATGACTGTGGACACCATTTCCTCCATCTCATCCAGCTCCTCCTGTGGCGCAGGACTCCCACCCCCAGTCTGCATTGCTGCTTTGCGGTTGTTGGCGAGTTTCAGCTTGGTTTTGCGCTTCACATCATTCCAGCGCCTCTTGACCTCTTCCATTGTCCTCCTCAGCACTCCGACTGCATTCTCCTTGTCCACGATGGACTGCCATATTCCATTTTTTGTTGCCAATGACACAGTGGAGGTGACGAACAGTTGTTGATGGTGTTCTGTCACCTCCGTAATCAGGATCCTGTTTTCCTGCGGACTGAACCGCGTCTTCCTCTTCTTCTTCTCCTTGCCCTTCCCTGACCCCGAGGTCCCAGGCTGGTCCTCCGTGGGGCTTGTGGGGTTCGGGTTGTCCTCTGTGCTTGCTCCGGCTACCTCCATGGTGCTTCGCAGTTGTTTGTGTTTTATTTGTATTTCATTTTTGCCGCTTTTATAGTGATTGTTCCCGCCTTACTTGTGGGACTTGCGGGCCTGGCGCTGCTTTTCGCTGGATTTTTATCGCAGTTGGGCCCATCGCAGCTTTTTTCACGTTCGGGTTTCCTTTTTTATCGCCGTCGCAGTAGTTGTATCGCGGACATTTGTGGCGTTCTCGGGAAACTATTGCATGTTACCGCCGTGTTGGGAATACGACGTTGACACGGAGTTATTTTCCCGCGATAGACGGCGATATGGAAAATTGCGTTAGCCTATTTTGGCGATGTTTATCGCACGTTCTTGTGAATATCCCCCGTAGTGCTTTCTTTTATGCAAGTGGGTGGTTTATCACCTTTGCGAACCAGTTACATTTCTTTTGAGGTGTCAGTCACTGATCAATCGTTTTCTACCGCAATTGAGGTCACAAACCACTGAGCATTGACACACCGTATCACAATTAGGAGGGGATGTCCCTATGGGTTGCTAAACCATTTTACGAGTCAAAAAGGTTTTTTGACTCACAAAATGGGTTTAATACATATCCAAAAGACAATTTGCAGTCACAAACCCTGCGATTTTGCATATCACTGGGTTTCCAATCACAAAATAGCTTTGTACATCTGCCCTCTGATTGGGGGATCTCTGTTGCTAGTATCTTCGTCTTTCCAGCACTCAAATCCCTAACACGCTATTTCAAATCAGCAGTTGTTTCAGCAGAGAGGTCCAAGTATTCCTGTGGACCTCTGTTCCAGGCAGCCGACACCTGACAGAAAGGAAAAAACAGGGGATGACTTGTCATGTGTCATAGTTTTCAAGTGATCCCTCTGTAGCAGGGTTTGCTGCTCTACTCTTATACTTCTCACTAAAAAGAAGTAAGGGGCATATTATCAAGCGGCAGCGATAATTATCGCTGGCCGCTGTTAGCGCGAGGAACTTATCGCCGGGCTATCGCTGGAAATTATCGCCATGCTAGCGCTGTATTAACAACGCTTAGCGCAAAGGCGATAATTTTCCAGTGATAGCGATGTTTTCCATGGAACATCGCTGGTTTTCCAGCCATGTCCCATGGAAAGCGGCGATATCCTTGGTGATAGGGCCTGTGGTCTTAGCCACACAATCCACCCCCATGTTAGGTATGCCTTAGTCAGGAATTCAGCAGACGTTAAATTCCTGCGTTGAGGCATACTTAACGCGATTGAAAATATCGCTAACCCACGTTGTTGATATGGCGATACCTGGGTTAGCCGATATTTCCCCATGTTGCTTTTCGCTAGGCACGCCTCCTTTGCATTTCATTAGCGATGCGATGGGAGGCGTGCAGAAAACGGACGCTAATGCAGGAATCACCAGCTAGCGTGTCCTTGTCAATTAGGCGATGAAATTATCGCCGCTTTTCGTCCGAAAACGGACGCTAAAGCGGCGATAATTCATTAACGCCGCCTTGATAATATGCCCCTAAGTTATTAATATTTTGACAGGTCTCGGTGGCATCCTAGTAATCCACAAGTATCATGGTAGGACCAAAAAATGTGAGTTGCATTAAACGGGCAAAATTACACCATTTTATAGATCAGGTGGTTCTCAGACATGTTTAGCACACCACAGGTCACAGAACAGGGAGATTATTGAAAGTTCCAAAATGAAAGAAAAGAGTGGAGAGGACGTAAAAGAAATAGTGAGCCTCAAAGACACAGCGCATCAGATAGTTGCAGTTTTTCATATTAAATAGTTTGCATTGGGAGAGCGGTTTCCCCAATCTCTCTGGTTAATGACCACTGCCTTTGCTACCTGTGCACCTCCACAGCCACTGTTGTGCCAGGAAAATACAGGGAGGACTGGGCAGTAGGGTGCTGGTGATCAGGTGGCCCCCTCAAGCTTGGGATAGTTGCCACTTGCCGGTTTGCTGGTAGGGATGCACACTCAGTCCCTTACACTCTATAAATGTATTATTTTGTCTGGCTTTTCTGTCACCAGTACAGATACACCACCATGAGGCTGCATGTAAACACTTTGGGGGATATTCTCAAGAACGTGTGATAATCATCGCAAAAGTAGCTTAACACAACTTTGCACATCGCAGTCTATCGTGGGAAAATAACACCGTGTCAACATTGCATTCTCAACCCGGTGGCACCATGCGATAGTCTCACGATAACGCGCCAAATGACCGCGTTAAAATGAACGCGACGCCGAAACAATGCGAAACAAGAACGCTAAAAAAGGTGCGATGCCCCAAATCGCGAAACAAAAATCAGCGATAACCAGCGACAGGCCTGCAATTCCCATGCGTCATGCGGGAAAATGCACTATAAAAAGCACCGAAAAACACAAACAAAACAATTAAAACTGCGTAGCACCATGGATGCACCCGGACCGAGTTCAGAGGACAACGCGAACCCCACAAGCCCCACAGACGACCAGCAAGGAACCCGGGATCGGGGAAGGGCAAGGAGAAGAGGAAGAGGAAGACGGGGTTCAGTCCGCAGGAAAACAGGATCATCGTCACGGAGGTGATAGAACACTACCAACAACTGTTCATCACCTCCACTGTGTCATTGGCAACACAAACGGAAATATGGCAGTCGATCGTGAATAACGTGAATGCAGTCGGAGTGTTGAGGAGGTCAATGGAGGAGGTCAAGAGGCGCTGGCATGATGTCAATAGCCAAACCAAGCAGAAACTCGCTGCCAACCGGAAGGCAGCAACGGCGACTGGAGGTGGGAGTCCTGCGCCACAGGAGGAGCTGGATGAGCTGGAGGAAATGGTGGCCACAGTCATCAGTGTGGAGACGGTGCAAGGAGTTGGGGGTCCGGACACAGCTCGATATGACCTGACCCAACAGCAACAGGGTGAGTAACTACCAGGGGACTGGGGGACGGGGGATGGGCACAATGGCACACATGTACAATTATGTGTAGCACACTGCACACCCACAATGATTGTGGAACATGTCCCTGATACCCTTGGCACACTTCAGCACACATAGAAACACTGAGTAGGCCCCCGTCCACTATGTGCACAAAGGGGCCCCCTCCCTATCACCAATCTCACAACCTACCCATGCACATGTGCTGAATCCAGCAAAGCAGCGGCTCTGTGAGCCACACCGACAATGAAAGTGACACTGCATGACCAATAGCATGGCTGCAGTCAAGATACATGACATGGTGCACAACACGACACTGAGGTGGCCCAGTGTGGATCATATCCTCAAAGGAGCAGGTCACACTCTGACACATCCACGTGCACATACAACCCCTGACGTCAACAACACATCTGCAGACAAGCAATGCACAAGAGTACAAAAACCGTCCAAGAGCACAAATGACCCAAGTCGCCCACATCTCAGCACCTTAAAAGCACACAAGTCAGAGGCACACCGCCTCAAAGGGATAAGGGGCCACTAAAGCAGAGCTGCAGGGGCGACTCTCCCACAATACAGCACACACACATAGCAATCACAGCACATCAACATTGATGACAATGTGGTACAAAGTGCAACACTTTCACTACAGAACAGAGGACACAACTGGTGACGCTTGTGCGTAGAAACTGGCCAATCACATCTGGCATAGCAGGAAACTGTGAGATGATAATGTACGAGTACAACCTCACATCCGTCATGTAGTCGAAATGTCCACTGTCTCCCATCAAATAGCCAGCTCATCCAAAACAGTCACAATGTACATTGCCATGCAGTCTGTATGCAAACATGTACAATGCGTCAACATACATGGAACACACTGTTAACCTGCATCTCCCCTTTACATTGCAGAGGGACAATCAACACCTCCTGCAGAGCAGACCAGACATCTCTTCAGTGATGATGATGAGGACCCCCTGGCCATCTGCCCCGACACCCTCCAACGGCTCTTGGACAGCCTCCGCACCCCACCTCCAGGAGCAGGGCAGCCCAGCTGCATCGAGGTGACCCCACCCCTTGCACAGCCCACACAGCAGGAAGCACCCACCAACACGGCTGGCTCCCAGCACCTCACGGAAAGACACATGGCATTCCAACGCCATGTGTTAGACTGCCAGAGTGGGCTGGCTGAACAGGTGCGGGTGGGTTTCGACCTCATTGCAGCCAAACTTGATGCCATACGTGGGTGTGTGAGTCCCATCAGGGACCACTCACAGTCCCTAACGGATACCCACAGTCCGTTCCATGCTCTACAACAATCCTTGGCTGACCTCGCTGGAGCCATTACTCGGATACAAGAACTGTCCAGTCAGACAGGCTCCAGCGATGACAGCACAGAGATGGCACAGATGTGGAGGACAATGGAGGACATGGAGCGGATGCAGGCTGGAAGGATGGCTGCCACCGCTGTACACCAGCAAGATGTAGCTGGGATCTTCCATGCCCTGCAGAACCTCATCTTGCCAATGCTGCCACAGAGCCTGTCCCAGGTGACTGCTGCAGGAACTTCGACACACACATCTCTGCCCCCTGATGTGTCAGTGGCACACAGTGATGCAGCCATAACACCACCACAGACACTTGACACACCTGACACAGAAGACATATCAGAGGACCAAGATGTGGATGGCAATAACTCTGTGTGAGAAAGGAGGTTGTAGCATACATCCCCGCCACATGGCCGGTTCCTGCTTGGTTCAGCCCTCTGCATCATGCCCGGGAACAACACCTTCCACTGTCCCCCGAAACACTCTGCGACATTCACCTGGACCCCGACATGGACTGCCATATCTGCTCTGGTTACCAATGACACAGCAATCAGGCTGCGGACTGAACTCTTCCTCTTCCGATTAAATTGTCATTCCCCAAAGGACTATGGTTGGCCCTCCACTGGGCAACCATGTAATGTGGGGTTTGCATGGCCATGTACTGCTCCAGCTCCGACACTCCACAGAATGTGAATAAAACATTCCAAATCACACAGATGTGTCATGTCTATGTCCAATCAAGTATAAAAGTATGGATGAATGTAGGGACAATGATTGCACAAAAAGGTACACCCTGGGAAATGACATCAATGTGCATGTTTGACCCTGACCCACATGGCCAATTAGATGACTGTGAAGGCGTGAACTAGCTGTGGCCTCATTGCACATGAACAACAATCTCGCAACCCCCCAATGTAGCCCCACGTCCTTGTATTAAGTGGGGCTGTGTGTAAAAATGTCTAATCCGGTAGCAGGCCTAAAGTAGTGTCCCCCATCACATGTGACAACAGGACATCTCTTCGCATACCTACTCACACTCAACTGTGTGGACACAGCCTGTTTTGATGGATCACATTGATCCACATGGCAAGAAGTTGGACACCATAGTCACATTGCTGAAGACACGTAAGAGCACAGGTCTGCCAGCAACTATCCCAACCACAATGTCTGGCTCACAGAGGTGGAGCTGGCAATAGGGACTCACCCCTTAGTGAAATGCATCAGTCAGTCCCTCCCTGTGTACGGACAATGCTCATTGAGGCACACGATTTGTCATTCTAATCAACACTCATCACAGTTGAACACTAGTGAAGTGGCGTAGACTTCATTAGCATGTGCGTGTCAGTACGGGCAAGACTGTATGCTTCAGACACTAACAGGCAGAATGGGAATAAGTAGAGGTGCAAGAAATGGGGAGGCAAAAATGAACACCAATCATTCCGGATGGCAACGGTCTCAGCCCACCTTGCCTTGCTGGATGAGTCATGTGATGTTTGGCATATGCTCATTGCCCCGTGTCAGGGGACACGACTCACAGCCCATGGGACCTGCATAGTGCTGTACCACCGGACTGCGCAGCCTGTCTGCTGACAGTGAGCAGGTGAAAGGGTCCAACAAGGTCACATGTAGTATTACATTGCCATGTGTGTACTCTCCCTCCAGCAGTATGTCAGATTTAGGTAACTTGCCAAGCGACGCTGTGCAGCTCCGCCCCTGGGACTGCCTCACCTTGCACAGGTGTGTGTCAACACACGTAGGTGCACGCACATGCATTCTGAGTCCAGGCGAATGCAGCCATGTCCACTGTTGTGGGTGGATATGTGACCATTTCTCCAAGATGCAACAAGCTGTTGGGACCTGTGCTCTGGGTTACAAGCAGTTGTGGCTGCAGGAACGTAGTTACTCGTCCATGAATGCGAGCGCAGCTTCTTGGCCAATCAGTTCCAAGAGTACGTCGTTGTCGGCTTCTACAAACACGAGGGCGAGCCAATCCATTAACTGGTCCGGACAGATGTGCTCCGTCCACGCAGTTTCACCAATCCGCAACACAGCCCAATAGGGGAGCGCTTCAATGTGGTCACTGCACACGAGGACTTGTGCAACCTCCCATGCCCAACTGCCAGCCCATATGCCAAATATCAAGGCATCCCATGAACGGGTATCACGGTTACACTCCTGGTCGTGGGCCAACAGGGGGCGCACACACAAGTCATAATCCAGTTCAGCTACCGTTGTGTTGGATAGGCAGACATCCATGGGCCTCTCGAATATGCATGATCGACAGTGGAACCAGGGCTGGACGCAGGTGACGTTCGCAAGACGGAAGCTCAGATGGTAACTGATGCGCAACACTACCAGTGCCCCCAACAAATGCAGCATACGTGCACGGTACAGTTCCACGTGACAGGGGTTGCGCATGTGCCCGGGATGTTCTGCCATTGCATTGGTGGCTCTCGTAGAACCGGCACTCTTCTGACCTGCGGCAGTTATGTGGATGAAATGCCACAGCTCGGAGCAATGAGCTGTATGTATGTGCAACGTTTGGACGTATGGGTTGTTGTGTACGTAAGTGTCAAGGGCATTCCATGCAAGAGTACCTCGAGCAAGGACTTCTGTGTGTGGGGTGTGGATATGTTGGTATTTCATTAGCGCTGTGCGTAGTGTGGGAGTCGTCATCATCTGCTATGGTATCTCTCTCAGGGGGTGCCTGCCGCATGCAAGACCAAGGTCGGAGGTGCAGGTGCCCTTCCGCCTCATGTATTGAGACAAAGGAGCTTTCATCCCTAATGTTGGTCTGACTACTGCTTGCATTCTGGAATTGTGATGTGGCTTTCGCGCTGCAATTGAGGCTAGGCCTTAGGCTTATGGTGCACCAATAGCGATACACACACAACAGTTGGCATGCATGAGCCAACAGCCCGAGCGGCCTTGCGCCCCTTGTACTATCCCTTCGTGCGCGGCCGCCCTCCGGGTGCATGCAACATTGCAACATTGTCGATTGCGGGCCGTGTGGCGCAGACACTGCAACAGAGACACACGCATCAGTTGGTTTCCTGTCCAGCCCAGAAATGAACCACGCCCAGAGCCCAGGGATAATTGTTCACACCCCTACGCTGGCCTGGCGTACGCCGAGCCAGCCCACTCGGCTTACGTATAAAGGGGGGGACGACGATGCTACATGTCCCAGTTCTTCCCCACTGCCGGAGGTGACATGGCTGCGTCCGCCTGGCATATCACGAGACTCAATCAGAAAGGGTCCATGACTTACGTTGCACAGAGTTGGTGGCACCGGAAACACTGCAGCTGGCACGGGCCTACCGCCACGGGACGGTGACTTTCGGTGCACTGAGGTAGGGGCACCTTAGGTGCTGAGTGGGTGTGCAGCCTGCGATGATGTGCCGTCCTGGCGGTCCGGACTGGTAAGGATTCGTGTGAGCCCTGCTGGACCGCAGTGTTGGCCTGAGCCAGCGGGCAGTTCGGGCCTACCGCCACGTGGCGTTGCCTCACGGTTCGCAGAGTTAGTGGCACCTATAGTGCTGAGCGGGTGTGCAGCCTGCGATGATGCCTTGTGCACCGATATGATCTCTCGCATTGCGAAATCAAGACACAGAATCACGTGTGTGACCTAGTGGCCCGCGGGGCGGGGCTGCATGATGTGGAGGCTGCCAAGGTCGCGGACCCCGGGCTTAGGAGCTTGCACCGGCACGTGGTGGGCCCTCTTGGAGACACGCTGGTGGCGGAAGGTGAGCAGTGAGGCCTGGGTGCGCAGGGGCGGACAAACACCGCTGGGCGACGGGAGGGGCTGGTGTGCAGCAGCCTGTGTGCGCAGGGGCGGCCAAGCGATGATGGCGTGTGCAATGATTTGTACTCTGCCATTCATGAATCTGGACTCTGTTTCAGATTAGGGACCTAGTGGACTGCGGTGTATACCGGCACGTGGTTGGAGACACACCGGTGGCAGCAGGTGAGCAGTGTGGCCTGGGTCCGCAGTGTCGGCACTCTCTCTCCCTCTCCCTCTCTTCCTTTGACTGTCTCTCTCTCTTCCTCTGTTACTCTCTCTCTCCTTCTCCCTCTCTTCCTTTGACTGTCTCTCTCTCTTCCTCTGTTACTCTCTCTCTCCTTCTCCCTCTCTTCCTTTGACTGTCTCTCTCTCTTCCTTTGTTACTCTCTCTCTCCTTCTCCCTCTCTTCCTTTCACTCTCTCACTCACTCTCTCCCTTTCTTTCTCTCTCTCTTTCTCTCTCTCTCTGTCCTTTGATGTGCGCATGACACACCTTCTTCTCTTGTATTTTGTCTTGCAGGCTGTGTCTTACAGATTGTCCAGTGAAGACCCGCCATGACTCTTCCGAATAGTTGTTTTGTGTTACATTTGAATAAAATAATTTGTTTTGAAATTCAAAGATGAATGTATGATTCTCCTTTTTCTGACCACACATGAATGTTGATTGTTGTACTTCTGCGACATCAGGCGAATTGTTTTGTTCATGATTTCGTAAAGTTGATGTAAAATATCTTTGTCCAGGGTAGGGCCCTGGGGGGTGGGGGGGAAGGGTCCTGGGGAGGGGGAGGCGGTGGGTGTTGTGGCCCTCTTGGGTGTCCGGCTGCGTGATCCGTGGCTCCATGGCATCTGTTGTTCTTCTGGTGTGGCTGTGGGCTGGGCTCCCATTTCTGGTGCAGGTTATCGTCCGACTTAATACCAGGAAAGAGCAGGTGTTAATTCACTGCTGCTAACGCGCCTTATCACATGTTTTGTGATCTTATCGCTGAACTGGCTGGTCGTTGGGAATGTTGCGAAGTGGTTTTTTCGCGGCTTTTTGCACGGGAACGCCTACTCTGCATCTCATTAGCGTTAGTTGCCGGTGTCATCCGTGGCGATGTTTTTTGCGGCTGCTATCGCGGGAAAACTGGCGGTATCGGCTGTTAGCACCAGCTTGTGAATAGGGCGATGAATCTATCGCCACTTTGGCTGCGATAAAGTGCTGCTAACTCGGCGATGAGTCCTTGAGAATATGCCCCTTTAAGTACATGGGGAGGAGTGGAGGGTTGTAGTAGGTAACTTGAGCGGAGGATCGCTTGGCGGAAAGGATAGCCTGGTGCAAGTGATCATTTGAAGACCACGCTTGACATTTGGGAACCCATTTGCACAGTGCTACTAGATGTAAGTCATTTAGATGTCAACGAATGACAGCATAAGATTCAGGCTGTCAGTAAATCAGAAAAAGGGTCTTTTGTCACTTGTCTACACTTTGATAGGAGTTGCTGGGAAGGGAGTTTCAAATGGTGAAGCCCTGTGTTTGTAGATTTAGTCCCCTAAACATGTGTCTGTCACAGTGTAATGATCAACTATATTTTGGCAAGTCAACCTTGGGTATCTGTTCATTTGCTAGGTACAATGAGTTAGAGAACTGGGTGCGTAGCCATGTAAGTCTCTATGTGTTCGTCAGAAGACCTTGCAGAGAGGTCTTTAAGGATTTTCTAAAGGTCTTTTCATTGGGGGACTGACAAATAGTGTCGAAAAGAGAGTTCCGTAGCTTGGAAACTATGAAAGTGAAGGAACATCCTCCCCTTCATGCTTTGTGAATCCTAAGAATGACGTCCAGATTGCAGGAGCGGCCACTCGCATTGCGAAGTGGTGAGGCGGAGGGAGGGGGAACACACAAAAAAAAAACAGAAGTATAATCAAAGAAAATAAAACATACCTGCTCCAACGGCCGCCGCCTTAATCGTGATCCTCGCGTCCTGTCCAGGAACTGCTGCACACTGCACAGGCTCCCAGCTCCCAATCCCAGTACTGATCACATGTGAGCAGCGCTAGGATTGGTCTGAGCACTTTGTTTCGGCTCTCAGACATGGACTGGGAGTTTGTGTTGGTTTCTCCAATCAGCTGTACAACACAGCTTGGGTGGAAAAAGGCTAAGTGTGCAGGAAGGTTTGGCCGGCCAAACTATCATGCGCACTTGGCTGTGCCCATCACTCCCCCTACTCCCCGGTGCTGCAGCTGCAGCTTCAGTATGGGAGGTCACACCTCTGCCTCGACTCGCAACCTGCAGGGCTAAACATAAAATTATAATAAAAATGTCTTACTATAATTTATTTTTGTCCTTTGCCTCTGCTGGCTTTCAGCAGAGGGGGCGACGCTCCTATGCCATAATGGAGGAGTCACCCCTGCCAGATAGAACTTAGAGGCCCTAGAGGCTCTGATTAGAATGTATGGTTGAAGAATGTCTCAGAAAGTGGGTTCTGCGTTCGTAAATGAGAAAAAGAGAAAATAAAGTGCCTTGAAATGTTTTCACTTCTTAATGGGAAGCCAGTAGAGATGCACAAGAAAGATGTAAACTGACTGATGTTTGGTAATACAGAGAAGACGTTGGGCTGTCACATTCTGTATGTTCTGCAGCCTTTTCACAAGAGACGGAGAAGCTCCCAAGTAATGAACACTCCCATGGTCCAGAAGGGATATGATCATTGCCTGGACTACAGTTTTCTACATGGAGCTGAAAAGGGTCCAGAGACTCTTTCTCAAAGTTCTAAGCAGACCAAAGCCCCAAGTTTCAATTTCTTTGAGTATGTTTCAAATAAAATCTTCTCGTCAAACGAGATGTCTGGGTTTTTGCTTAGCGATTTTGGCTGTGGCAGTGGTTGAAGGCTGTTTGACCAGCAGTTAGATGTCAATCATAAAGGATCGTTTCCCACTAGCATGACTTTGGTTTTGCTCCTGTTTATCTTTAGACAGCTGTTCCTCATCCAGTTGGCTACAGATGTTAGAAGGCAGGACCTGCACTTGGATGCCCTTTCCTTGAGACAAGCCTCGTCTGTGGAGGACAAACCTTCCACACGGTTGTACAATCAGGAGCCAATCATAAATTCCTTTGAGTCATTTGTGCTGCTGGTTGCCAAAAGAAGGTGTGGGATTGCAAATTGTTACTTGAAGACTTGATGGCCATGAAACTATTTCACACAAACCACAAGAATCTCATTATAGATGCTGAGGCTGTCTTCTACAAAAATGCCATCAGAGGGGACTCCAAGAGACATACAGCTCTCTTCAAAGACATAAATTATTGTGCAATCTCCACAATGGAATCCCTACTTACCTATTCCAGGGTAAGTACTGAATTGTTAATTACTTCTTCAAGGAGATGATTGATAAGGTCTAGCAACATAAGGAAAACCCTTCCCTTCTTAACATCTGTACGATGATTCCCCACACAGGGCCCACAAAGGAGCGACTTTCAAAAGCATATTCATAGAAGATCAGACAATCTCTGTAAACATGACATCTTATGAAGACCAATTAATATACTCATAATTTCTAAAGAAAGTATCCAGAGAAGCACTTACATTGCTATTATCATCAACATTCCTCTTCCGTGCCTAGGGTGATGCCTAGCCTCAACATCATAAACTTGAAGACATGTTATTGAACCATTCAAGCATTGATGTCCATAGACAAAATGTGCTCTCATAGTTAACCATTGCAAGCAGCTTCAGGTCTAGGAATATCTTGATGTGATGATTATTAATCCAGTGAACAACAGACAATTCCTGGGCTTTTACATTTATACCACTCAGCTTCAGAATGCCTCCTGGTACCAATTGTCCTAACTCCACGAATCCCTAAAGCAAAGATATTTCTACCTGAAGATTACTTCAGAACAGACATCCAATTGCTATCAGGTTCCGCTACAACTTAGATCCATTATGGATGAGGCGGATTTAAAAAAATCTCTTAAAACCTATTTATTTAAACTATAAATTCCCACTCCACGCCTGATCTCTTTTGTCCAGCGCCAGAATACTCATTGAGTAGCCAGGCGCTATGTAAAACCCTAACATTCATTCATTCATTTTCAAAGGCTAAACACAGAACTAAACTGGAACTTATAGCTACTACTATCATTGATTTTTACATTCACGGTACACTCAGAGAAAGGACTGCAGATATGTTTATCATGGTATACCACTTGTGGAAACAACAGTGGAAACAGAGACCATAGAAATAATACTAGTTACTGCGGGCTACATTGATGGGACGATCATGATCCATTTGGTATGATCCGTAGTTGTGATTCAACAATCTAGAAGCTATCTCATCTCCAAAGAAAAATGTGTTGAAATCTAATTGGCGCAGAATTATTCATGGTTCACCCTGCCACTGCCATGTAAGAAGCCTAGAGTACTACAATGGTTTATGGATTGAATGTCACTAATAGATCAAAGTGGGCTTAGACCACAGTCAATAACTTTAAAAAATTGCTATTTTCCTAATTTCATTTAATTTTTTTTGCTTCCTGGCCAGGTTCCTAATGGACTGTCATACAACAACTAATTTTAGTTCTTTTAGATCTGTTTGCAACCATTTTTTCTTCAATTTACTCACACAGAGGGGGATGGACATTTTATGATAGTAAGCATGAATAGTGGGCTCAGCCCACGCTTTCTTGTGGTCATGTATGCTCAATGCTTATTTTAGTGTCATAGAGGTTGTTCCCAGTCTGAATAGTGTCCTAATCAGACGAAAAATTGCAAAAGGCAGGAAAAAAAGGTCCTCTGTCCTCAACGGCATCCCCCGAGCACTCTGGCGCTCTTCAAACAGAATGTGAAATTCTAGGCGGAGTCTTTAGAACCACTCTTTTTTAAAATCAGACTTCGGGGCCTAATCCCAGTCTTGCGGAAAGGCTCGATAATCTCTCCAATTTACAAAAGTGGGGATAAGACCTCAGCAAAAATCTATCTCTTGGTTGCCCTCATCGACAACGAGGCAAAATACTTTGCAGGGACATTTCTAGAGGAACTCGCGTCTTGGGCAACTGAGAACGCAGTAATACCACTCAATCAAACAGGGTTCTCTAAAACATCAGGTATGACAACTAACATCTTGGACATGTCACTCCGTATTGATATGGCGAAAGTCTCCAAGCTGCCCCTTCATCTCTGTTTTATTGACTTCAGGGCAGCCTTTGACCATGTAGATCGGGACAGGCTCTGGAGTAAGCTGGCCCGCTGGGAAATTCCCCAGACCCTACTGGACTTGCTAATAATGCGCCACATGGACACGTGGGTGCAGGTGAAGCTGGTTGTGAGAACGCACCTCTCATGATGAATACCAACAAGCAAAGGGCTGAAGCAGGGGTAAAGCAGGGGTGCAGGGGTGCTTCAGCCTTTTTATGGCTAACCTGATGCAGGCACTCAATGACTGCAACCCCCATGCCCCTAGGCTAGGGGGCTTGCATTGTCCAGTTTCCTCTATGCCGACAATGTGGACCTGGTTATTCACACTCTTGTGGGCCTACAACACCTACTCAATACAATACAGGAATAATCTGCTGAGAATGGCTTGAACGTCAGCTTTGACAAGACATGCACTATGACAATCAATAAAAACAGAAAATGGACAATGGTCTGGTACTGGGGTAAGACTCTAATCCAGACAACAACAGAATTCAAATATTTAGGGGTAATCATTGACAAAGAGGGCCAATGTTCGCATCAGAAGGAGGCAATTAAAAGGAAAGGGTTGGCATTGGCAGTGATGCTAAAGAATTTAAAATCAAAACTGACGCAGTTAACTCTGTCCCCACTCCTCCAGGTAGAGCAAGCCAAACATTTACCAACTATAACATATGGCAGCGAACTAGTGAGAGACAGTGATGCCAAAATACTGGACAGTACCTTAGTCAAAGTCTACAGAATCATCTTTAGCCTGCCAAACTACACCTCGCCAGCACATATCCGACTGGAGTTCAGTCTGCAGAGAAAGTACCTGGCCAGGCAAGGATCACTTATAATCTGGAAGGCAGACCCCTGCACTCTAAACTACTGTCCATGGCTGGAGCTGCAACAGAGAAACCCATCACCCGCCAGAGATTATCTTCAAGAATCCCTGACTAATACTGGACTGACCCAGCTCTGGAAAGCCTCCACTAGCCATACAGTTTTCAAAAAATCAGTATGGAAATCAATAAAGCTCCTTTCGCTAGTGGAAGACAAGGCTGCCTTCGCAGGCGAGCTCATGCCTGTATGTCACTAAATAGCTACAGTGCACTTATTTCCCCAAAATACTTTAGCCTGGGCTACTCCAGAACCATCAAGGAGCAACTTCTGAAATATCATCTGGGGCTACTGCCACCTGGCAAAGACAAGGAAGAAAGAGCTGCAGGGTGAAAGGACAATAAGAAACAATGGTTCCTGTGGAATAGTACTATCTATCCTGATATTTAGAATGCGTAACGGCAATGTAAAGGGTTAAGGTATTGTCAGAAGGCAAAGAAACCACATATACCAATAATTTAGTATATTACAGTTGATTTTATAATACACAAAAGGAAGGAAGGAGTATATACAATGCCAAATAACAATGAAAAACAATTGTGCGGACACAAAGCAAAAGCGAACCATTAACAAGCGCATATCATTGTATATAGCTGCTGTTCATCCTGTACATATTTAATGGTCGACTTTTAAAGAATTGTGGAAACCTTGTAAAAATACTGTCACAAAATTTAGCACCAATACTTAAGGTTCCTGTTTTCACTGGGGACACTACGCACAATTGTTTTTCATTGTTATTTGGCATTGTATATACTCCTTCCTTCCTTTTGTGTATTATAAAATCAACTGTGATATACTAAATTATTGGTATATGTGGTTTCGTTGCCTTCTGACAATACCTTAACCCTTTACATTGCTATTACGCATTCTAAATATCAAGATAGACAGTACTATTCCACAGGAACCATTGTTTCTTATTGTAATTTACCCACCCTGGTTCCTTAGTGAGTAGGGTCCCCTTGTTCTTGCTCTCGGCTGGGTGAAAGGAGGCAGCTGCTCAGGACCCATTTCAACCACAGAGGGATCTGCACGTGAAGCAGGCTCTGCTGGCCTGCTTTGCCCCTGGGGATCCACAGTTGAACTTTCGATTGGTAAAGTTCCTCTTGCACTGGTGGAAAGGAAAATAGCAAAACTAGTCAACATGATGCGTTGATCATGATCCATCTTAATGCAGTCCAAACTATGCTGAGAGGTCGAAACCTTTGCCCTTTGCACTTTAAACACTGATGAACTTTGAACTTTGTGCGCTTTGCACTCAGAACCAGAGTCTGGCTCCCCCTGACATGGATCCACTTTCCATTCACAGGCAGTGGCCTTGCCGACTGGCTATGCAACTTCAAAATATTCATAGAACACTAAAAGTGACCTTGAGGGAGGGGCTGGCTGATCTAAGGGATTCCCATATCTAGGCAGTTTGCACTTTAGTGGGTGGCATGCCAAAAAATTGCATCTAGTCCTGATCGACTTCACTTTGCTGAGCGAATCATGCTGGGAAGGAAAACATGAGATTTAGCACTTTAAAAACACTTGAAGCACTTTTGCACATTGCGCACTTTGCACTCAGCTCCACTGTAAAGAGTCTGATGTTATCGGACAATGCTGCTCTTTTTAATTACAGATAGGCAATTATGAAATGTTGATGGTGATCTATTTTTAGCCGATTCATGTCTGTTAGGTGCTACCACCAGTTACGGATGCTTAGTACTATATTTGACTGTGTGTATTTATGGTTTTATTGGCTGTTTTATTGTATTGCAATGGTTGAAACTATGCAAATTAAATAAACTTGAACTTGAGCAGTCTGAATAGGGTACTTATGTTGTCTAAATTGTCCATCATAGTTTTATAAGGATCATGTCTTCCAGCGCAGAGACCCCATTTAAATTCAGTTTGAAGGCGTGTTATTGAACGAGTAACAAGTGATGAATTTCTATTTCGTCAAATACACATTTCTGGCATGTGCTTTTATTCTATAAATGTATAATGAATATGTCTAATAAACAAGAAAAATCAAAAACACATTCAGTCATAATTTAATGACTATTTAATTTAGAAACTATTCAGAAATGTCATAAACTTATGACTATTTTCCCTCCATAATTCTAATATTTCATCAATTTTAATCCCTGGCTTTTAGGCCTCTTTACTTTAGTTTTAGGTTCTATTTTGTGCATCCCGAGACTCCATTTTGTCATATGCCTGTTTAACTTCATAGGTCTAAAACATGGTGGACTTTATGTTCCTGAGGAACTATAAATGTGTCACATCCTTTTGACCCCTTACTGTGTCGTATCCTCTCATCACTGACATAGACAAGACCCCCCACTGCTAAATTATTCAGGAACAGGTGCCTTTTTCAAGGTCAAAAAACAACCATAACCCAAACAATGTAACCTATACTGGCATATTTTTACATGATTAGTACATCCACCGATGTATGTGATTATGTCAAGACATTCCTATGGTAATGTTGGAAATTTCATCTTTGATAAGATAAGGCACAGTATTAAAGGGTTGCCACTTGACCACTTTCCAAGAGAGAAACTTCACCCAGGTCACAGACACAGATCACATATCCAGAAGAGCGCAGCACCAGATTCCATCTCGACTGAAAAAGCCTCCCACAAGCCTCTCCAAGGCTCTATGAAGCATTCCATTCTGCCTTCACAAACTGGTACTAGGATTGCGTTCTCGCACAGATGCAATCTCCTAGCTTTTGACCTTGTGCTCGAAATAGATGACAAACTATTCCAAATAGACAACAAACCCTGTTGGCCTGGTATGTACACCACCTACGAACCTCAAGCTTATTATTTATTCATCTCCTAGAACTAGCATAGTGCAGGGCTATACATTGCAATGTTATGCTTTTTTCCCTGTACTGAAAAGCTTAGCAGCTCTTAATCTTTTGTGATGTTGTCAATATTATGTGCACCATGTTTCCACGCTTCAAGAAGGGAAGTGTGCTAGTAGTTACGCTTCCTTGCGTCAGATGTGTCTGCCATTGGCATTTAAATGGGCTGATGTGCAGACGTGCGCAGCTGGCGCACCTAGGACGAGCAAGTGTATGCCCATCTGCTCCCGAACAGGACCAGGGGGCCAGGGATGCTGCCTGTTCAAATGCAGGGAAGCACTGCCTGTTCTATGCTTGGAAAACCCTCAGGAATCTAGAGCCCAAGGTGAGATAAGGGGAAGCAGTAGATCCGAGATGGGGGGGACAGTTGTGTTGTGCTTGCTGCAACTGGACATTTGGAAACACTATGGGTGGGGTAATGCTGTTTTCAGATATGGCTCCCCCAGGAGTTCCTGGGAAGGTTATGTTAGGGGGTCTCAGGGTCCAAGGAAGCTCTTTGCTGTGCTTTGGTGAATGTCTGATCTCAGATTAAACACAGCCTTGAAATCAGCGAGTTGATTGAGACAGCCCAGTTGGACTGTCTATTCGTCAGAGAAACCTGGGCCAAGGAGGATTCGGGCGCCAGATTACGCTATCGCCACACCACCAGGTTATGGGGTGGCGAGATTGGATAGGACTGTCTGGAGGGAGGGAGCTCTAGCCATTAGAACCGCTGAGTTGCATGCTTGAGCCCATTAACACTTGCATTGAAGGGTGTGAGGTAGGACACTTCAAAATCAAAATTAAGAATGCAGTTAGGTTGGCGGGTCTGTTGAATAATCGCCTGCCTGGTTCCAAAATGCAATTTATTCCTATTTGGCACCAAGTACTTGAGCCCTGCAATAGGGCTTTTCTGGATTTCATGCTTAGTTTCGACTTGACCCAACAAGGCAAATTCTTGACTCATAAAGCCAGCCATGTACTAGATGGGATTTTTTCCAATCAAGAGGCTTTGATTATGACAGAGTGCTCACAGTTAGACTGGACCGATCACATTCTTGTTGCATTTAAGGTCCAGGAGTATGTGCGGTGCAGCGCATGCGGAGCACCAGCAAGAGCATTAGAAACAGGGGTAAAATGGAAGTGGGGGAGTTCGCTAATGCCCTTGATAAATTTAAGGAGAATGACTGGTGGATCCGGGTTCATCTGTTGAGAACTTTAATAATTGGGTCAGGTCTGCAGTAGAACAGGTTGCCCCCCTGATGAGAGTAAGCTCAAAGGGCAGGAAGAAACCATCTGCCCAATGGTTTTCAAAGGAGCTCAAGGAGCTCCAAAGTCAGTACAGGAGAAAGGAGCAGAAATGGATATTGGCCCTGAGCCAGTAGAGAAAATCAAATATAAAAGGGCAATTAAAGCAGTGAAAGTAGCATACTACTCCCAGAGGATAAGGTCTGCCATTAATGTGAAGAAAGAACTCTTTAATACAGTATGTACTCTTATGTCACCTCAGATGCCTCAGGAAGAATGAGAACCCACAAACTTTTTGCAACAAAGTAGCGGAGTCCTTTAAAGAGAAAATTATGAAGATCCACGTGGAATTCCTGGCCCCCACTGACAGTCCTGGTGATTCTGGGACTCAGGCTATGGTGAGGACAGGGCAGCCTCAGAACTAGTAACCCCCAGTTGTTTAGCCAGATTCTCCCCACTGCCTCCATTTAAGATCAAGACCCTGTTAGCTGGTACCACCTCAGGTTCCCCGGATGATCTATGTTTGCCTAGGGTCCTACAGCTGGTTCCAGATCTCATGGCTGAGACTATGGAGAAGATCTATTTCGAGGTCCTGGAGATCGGGATGTACCCACAGGGCTGGAAGAAGGCAGTTGTTATCCCTCTGAAAAAGAAACCTGATGGTGACTCCAGCAATTTGAAAAATGTGCGCCCAAACTCTTTGTTGCTTGCTCCTGCAAAGATCCTGGAGAAGCATATAAACCAGGAACTAGCCAAATATCTCCTTGATCAAGAACTCCTGAACCCTTCACAGAATGGGTTCAGGAAGAATCGTAGCACCGAATCAGCGAATATTGCTTTTGCGGATTCTATTCAAAGGCAAGTGCAACAGGGAGGTGCGACTATCCAGGTTTTTCTAGACCTGTCAGCAGCCTTTGGCATCATATCTCCATTACTGTTGGTGCAAAGGCTGCAGCAGGCTGGGTTGAAGAATGTGGTCCTTAAGTTGTTGGTGTCCTTCCTGTGTGATAGAACGATCACAGAGAATTGTGGCAATTTCAGAGCAGCCCCCTTTCAGCTTCCCTGTGGAGTTCCCCATGGGTCGTCCCTAACCCGGGAAACAACGTTTACAACGCGGTTGTTATATCGCGTTAGCATTACAACGCGGTCGTTACAACGACCGCGTTGTTACAACGCGATGCCATTACATCGCAAGTCATTAGATCGACTTGCTCTAGATGGCGCCCCAACCTAAGGAATAGTATGATTTACTATTCCAACACCTTCCCTACTGTTGCGCAGGGTGGAGTTCGAATAGTAAATTATACTATTCCTAATGTTGGAGCGCCATCTAGTGCAAGTTGATCTAATGACTTGCGCTGTAAAGGTATTGCGTTCTAACAACGCGGTCGTTGTAACGACCGCGTTGTTATGGAGCGCGATCTAAAAGCATGCGTTGTAGCATGCTATATTCTCCTAAGCCCTAACCTATTTAATTTGTATGTCGCCCCCCTGGCGAAACTAGTACGTTCTAGCAGTTGCCAGGTATTGTCCTATGCGGAAGACACCCAGATCATCGTCTCTATCTCTGATGACTGGGAAGAGATAGCGGACAGGAATGAGGTAGAACTGGCTTAAAATGAATGGGCAGAAAACTGAGATCGTGGTGCACGGAGTGGACAGTTGAATCTGGACTGAACGCTGATGGCCAGATACTTGTGGTACTTTACCTATACCAGTAGCAACACCTTGACTTTTGACACCCAGGTCAATAGAATAGTTAGTTCTTGCTTTTGGATGATCAGGATGTTGAAGAAAATGCTGCCTCTTCTTCCGGAAGATCGCAGCGTACCAGTGGTCATTGCATTCATCACCTCCCGTCTGGACTACTGCAATGCCCTTTGCTTAATTTTCGTTAAACAAGCTCCAAATCATTCAGAATGCGGCTGCATGCCTGGTCCTAGGAGATACCTTCACTTGTTGCCTATAAAGAAACATGTGTCTTTTAAAGTTCTTTGCTTGACACATAAAGCACTCCACTCTCAGGGGACAAGATATCTTAAGACAACCCTGAATTGGTACTTTCCCAGGAGACCTTTGAGATCAGCGGGAAGCCATAAGGTAGGGGTTCCATGATGCAAGAAAGCCAGATGGAGGGAACGGACTTTCACAGTGGCAGCTGCTCAGCTGTGGAACTTCCTTCCTGAACATATCAGGAGCCTGAGCTCGCACCTGCTGTTCCATAAGCAACTTAAAATGTGGCTTTTGTTGTTCATTATATGCTGCATATACAAAACGTTTAGTCCGAGGGGATTTTGGACCTAAAAGGAAATCAGCAAGATCGATGTCACCTGATAAAAGAGAAAGATGTTGTTTCACAGATGACAGTGTGGAATATTCCAACCATTGTTGACACAATTTACCTACAGAATATGTGGTAACTGTATGGGAATGCGGAAAACGAGGATCAGGTCTACTTTGAGTAAACCCTTTTGTGGCATTAGTAAAGCGTAACTGACAAGCATTGGTGCTTGTCGGCCACAGCAACCAACCCAAAGGGTCAATATTAGAAGAGTTAAGAGTATTGTTCTGAAACATAACAGTCAATTCTTTAGTCGTGTATTTGGTCTGTGTCTGCCATGTGTCATAGGCAGCCTAGGACGGAATGGATGGAGTATTCAAATTTTTAGTAGTGGCCAAACCAAAACATGTAGTTTGTTGAACAGTTTGATTCAAAAATATTAACTGAGACGGTATTAAACATGCATGATGCAAAGATTCAGTACCCCAAATAGATTTTAAATCAACCATGTCCTTCCAGTAATCATAACCTTTTAGGGACAAATCAGTTATGAAGGAAGAGGAATAGACCAATTTAGTGTGGGTAAGCATGAATTTGGTGCGGGTAGGCATGTTTAATTTGTAAAAATAGAACACTGGGTCTGGTAGATTGTAACCAGTAAAATATACAAGTTTCTTTTCTGTGTTATTGAACTTCCCTGTAATGGTGTTGGGAAATGCTCCCATTGTGTATAATTAAAATGTGGTCTCTGAGCATTGGTTTTGTGTAAAAAATGATGGCCATAATGTTGGTAACAGAGTAAATCAGCATTATTTGCAGAACTTAAATAGAGATCTTCAGTATCAAAAGCAGTATAATATTTCAAATCCGAAAACAGTGAGTAAACAGCGTTAACATCCCAGTCATCGGAGTGTATTCCAGGCAAAACAACATCACCTAAAGAAACGCCGAATACGTATGGCATTTGTAAAGTTTCTGTAGGACCATAGGCATCGAATGGTACCTTATCCCAAACGATACCATCAACAATTGAGAATGCTGAAATATTAACTAGGGCTTGTTCTCTTTTCATTTTATGAGATGAAGTGTGAGGGGCCAGAACCCCATCAACCAAGTCCACAGCAGAACGTTCAAGTAAGTAATGGCCATTAATCAATAGGAAAAAAACAGGCACGTAACCAATCCACATGAAGAGGAACAACATCGTCAGCACAATCCAGATGTATGTCCATGGCGGGACCAGGTAAGTTCTTTTTAACCAGGAGATGAAAACACTAAGCCGTGTAGGGGGCTCTGCCACAGACGAAGGCAACAAAGATGTATCTGAAGAAAAGTTATCTCGGTCCATATAGTAACCACTAGAACCTATCTGAAACAACGGGGGCTGTTCTTCATAGGAAGGTGAATGAATGGTACTTTCAGGTATGTCAACTATAAGTTTGACTGGTGGGAAAGCATACTCATTTTCCACAGTTGTAGATGTGGAAGGCAAAACTGGCAACAAATCAATTGAAGACTCCATCTCCCCCTTCATTTGTCGTGGAGATGTCGGGGAATTGTTGGGGAAACAGTAGTCATTGGATGAAGTGAAACATCCTGACTCGGAATGCTTGTAGGCATACTATTTAGTATCGGCCATATGGTGTAGCTTGACATGTTTGATTGAAATGTATTGATTCTCCTTGCGACCAGGTAACGGAGGTAAAATCACAGTACGGGTGCCTTTCAAACCAAGGACTGGGACTGGTGCACAGTACGATGGACCAAATTCATTCTTGTTCTCCACCTTCTCTCGGACCAGATCACCAACTTTAGGAAGCCAGTCAGAAATCGGAATCAGCACCACTGCATCCATGAAAAATGGCAAATGAGCGAACGCCAGTGTGTCACAAGTCTTTTGTTGATCCTGTAACATAGCACAATGGTTATCTACGTCAAACATTGCGGCAGCCGCTACAACGTCTAGACCATCAAGGTCTGGCACAAACATTTTAATGCCAAAGAGCATTTCGTATGGGGTACGCCCACCCAGAGATCTTCTTGGGAGATTATTAAGTGCACGTTGGACTCCATAAAGATGAATCATCCAGCCCCTACCAGTACCTAATACCCTAGCTGTCAAAGATTGCTTTAAGCCACGGTTCATCTGCTCCACAACAGAATTGCCCTCAGGCCATTATGGATATGAGAATTGCACCTGCACCCCCAGAGACTTAATCGCATCCCGGTAAGCCTTAGAGGCAAAAACTGGACCTTGGTCTGAATGGAAGGTGCCACAGGCAAATGTCCCTACAAAGACACCAAATCTTTTATAACAGTTTGAGCGTCAGCATGGTGTTGCAGCTAAACCCAAAGGAACATAGTGCATGAATCCACTGCAACCAAGATATATTTAAAAGCATTATCAGATGTTAAAGGACCGCAGTGATCAAGATAAATACAACTAAATGGTTGATTTGAAATGTAGAGTTGAGTATGTGGTGGACGTGAAACAGTATAAGGTTTAATCTGTTGAAAAATGTCACAGGAAAGAACATATTTATGCATTTGCTGGTGCAAGCCACGCCACCAAAAATGTTGCTGTAAAAGCGAAATAGTTGCAGTTACGTCGGCATGGGCAGGAGCCACGTCTTCATGTGCAGCAACGATCAAAGAAAGTCTGCAGTCCTCGTTGGGAATCAGTCGATCTCCAACTGATGGAATGGTTAGAAATTGACATTTTTTTTTTAACACTCTGTTTATTGGCATTTTTCAGCATGACAATACCACAATTACAAGGTGCAGTAGACATTACTGTAACAGTCTATAAATACAGCCACATAGTACATTGACAGAATATGACTACATAGGGTCCAGCATAGAACATACTTTATGGGCGTGAGAAATGGACTAAGCATTTCAACAATCGCATCCATGGTCAGCCTCCTGATCTCGTGGCCTATCATTCTCAGTGTGGTGTGTAGTTTGCGGTGGAGCATCCTCAACTGCCATGTCTGTTGTATTTACTCTGAGCAGATAGCTAGTGAGCGGGTCCCAGATGTCCCGGGGACGTGAACGGGGGGGTAGCAATTCAGAGTAAATATTGTGTTGCTCCTGGCAATAAGTAAGATCCCTCAACCAGTCCTTAAATTTGGGGGCCCTGCCCCTTCCCCTTCTGCAGGCGATCCTGCGTTTGGCCACGAGAAAGCCTATCGCCAGAAATCTTTTAATGCTACCCTGGTGTTCTGGGAGGTATCCCAGTAGACTCATTTCTGGGGTGATGTGGAGTGGCGCCGCGATCATTTCCCCCAACGCGGTCTCCACTGCAGTCCAATATTGTGCTATGGTCCTACATTCCCACGCCAAGTGCAGAAACCCTGCTCCCTCCTGTCTACAGCGGTCACATCTGTCGCTCTCCCGGAGTTGAAGTCTGTGTAGCCTGACCGGGGTATGATACATTCTATGAAGAAATTTAAAATGGATCATTCGAAACCTGCTGCTAGAGGTGATGCGTTCAGTCTGTTGGCAGCAGTAACCCCAAGCCTCCTCCGTGATCGGATGTCCCAGTTCCACTTCCCACCCCTGTTTCACTTTCATTGCATTGTATGTCCCCGCCCCCATAGATGTCTTATAGATGCGGGACACGGCGTGTACCGCCCCTGCCCGTAACGTGTGGTGTAGTGGGAGCAATGTAGGAGTTTCCTCCGGAAATGCGAGGGTAGCAGCCCTACCAGCTTGTCGCAAGCGAATATATAAGAAACGGTCCATGGCAGTGGGTGATGTGTCACCGAAGAATGCGGTCGCAGTTTTGAACTGCCTTTGATGATACATGTCTCCCCAGGTATGTATGCCTAATCGGAGCAGCATGCGCTTTCAGATCCCTTCCTGTGTAACTGGGAAGTTGTGTTGGTCGAGTAAAGGGAGCAACCGGGAATAGAGCATGGTAACTTGGGACCTTTTGGCTATGGCACGCCACGCGTTATTAGTACAAGCCACAGTGGATCTTCTCCCTCCGGCAGTCCTGTCGTCCACACCTAGGAATCCCGACAGAGACAATGGCGCCATAAGCCCCTGTTCTACAGCCAGATGTGTCATGAAGGGTGGAGGGGCGAGCCAATACGCAGCAAAGTGCGCCTCAGCACTGAGATAGTAGAGTTCAGGATCTGGCGCTTCAAACCCACCCTGGGCAAATGGCAGTGTTAGAGTGCGCCATTTAATCCGAGGTTGTTTCCCTCCCCAAGCAAGGCGGATGAGTTGGCTCTTCAGCCGAGTGAAGAAAGGGCGTCCCGGGGAGTAAGGGATGTTTGTGAATAAATATAAAAATTTGGGCATGACGATCATCTTCATTAAGGCTATTCCACCTGCCATAGAGAGCGGGAGGGCAATCCATCTGTTAATTAGGTCTTCTACCCTAGCAAGAGCCACCCCGTAGTTGGCTCGCAATAGTTCTTCCCTGTCTCTGGTGACGGTTATCCCCAGATAGCGAACCTCGTCATCGCTCCACAGCAACGGATAGTCCATTGGGAACCGAAGGGTGCAATCCGTTAGCGGCATGACTTGGGATTTGCCCTAGTTGATAGTAATGCCCGAGAAAGCTCCAAATTTTATTATTTCGCGTATCCTGGGGTTTAATCCATCCGCAGGATTGCGCACATATAACGTGATATCGTCCGCATAGAGTGATATCAACACGGGCCTTGTGGGGTAGTCGAGTGCATATGGTTTATGGTGCTGTCGTAGCATGGCGGCCAATGGTTCCATGGCTATCGCGAATAGCAGAGGTGAAAGTGGGTACCCCTGCCGCATGCCTCTGGTGATGCTAAAAGGTGGGGATTCAGTAGTAAGGAAGCGCAGGGCTGGTTGTATAACAGTTTAATCCACATGAGGAAGCCTGGAGGAAATCCCATGTGTGTCAAGACTGCGAGGAGGTACCCCCATACCAGGGAGTCGAACGCTTTGGTGGCATCTAGAAAGACCGCCACCGCCTGTTCTTCTTGATCAATACCATGCAGTATAGAGAAGAGGGTCCGCAAGTTATGTGAGGTTGATCTGCCGGGTATGAAACCCACTTGATCGGGTCGAATTAGCCTATCCATCAAGAGCGTAAGCCTATTGGCCAGAACTTTTGCCAGGATCTTGACGTCGCAGTTTATCAGTGAAAGGGGTCTGTACGAGTCTGTGGAGTCAGGGGGCTTTCCAGGCTTCAGTAATGACACCAACATTGCTTCTCGCATAGTAGGCGGGAGTGTCCCCATTTGGGCCGCCTCCTCATAAACGGCCTGCAGGAAGGGAGCCAGTGTGTCTATATAGGTTTTGTAGAATTCTATACCAAGGCCGTCTGGTCCCGGCGCTTTGCCGTTACTTATTTGCATTATTGCGTCCCATATTTCGTCTAGCCCCAAGTCAGCCGCTAAGAATTCCCTCTGTCGATTGCTAAGCCAGGCCAGTTCCACCTGCTGCAAGTATTGCGGAGTCTCATCCTGCCGCGCATGACGTATATAGCGCTCGGTAGTGTGCGGTAAAGACTCCCATTATTGCCTCCGTGTCCCTATGTGCCCTCCCTTCACTATCTCTGATAACCAGTATATGATTGGCCGTTCTAGGCGGTCGAATGGTCTCGGCAAGCGCTTTGCCAGGACGCTCTCCCTCACCATATCTCCTCGCCATGTGATATTTGCCGCAGAAGAGACATTCCCTTTCCGCCTCGGCTTGATACTTTGTTAGGGTCTCCCGTATCTGGGCGTGTGTGGGACCTGTATGCTCTCCTTGTGCCTCTGTCTCCAGATGTTTAATCTGATGTTCTAGGCGTGCTATTGTTGTGCGAATATCTTTAAGGATGCCTCCCGCCTTGGCTATGCAGTGGCCCCGTATAGTAACCTTCAGCGCTTCCCATACAGTGGCTAGGGACGGCACTGAGTCTACATTGACTCGCAGATACTCTTCTAGGGTTTCTCCTAATTCAGATTGAAACACTGCGTCGAGGAGCGCCGCAGGAGAGAGGCGCCACTGTCTAGTTTGAAGTGATATCCCCGGGGGTGTTATAGACATAAGTACAGGGGAGTGGTCCGAGTCAGTGCGAGCTAAATGGCGAGAGTTGTGAGCACGTATTGCAATGTCTTGTGATACGAGCCAGAGGTCCAGACTGGACCAAGTATTGTGTACTGCCGAGTGAAATGTGCCCTCGCGCTGGGCCAGGTGGTGGTGGCGCCAGACGTCTACCAATAGATTATCTGTGACTATGTGTCGAAGCTGGCGCTGCGCTTTGGAGTAGTGGTGTGGCAGTGGGTGGGAGCGATATTCTGTGGGATCTATGGTTAGGTTGAAGTCCCCCAACCATATGATATGAGTCGAACCGATACTGACTATGCGCGCCCATAAAGTGATGTAATAATCTTCATCATCCACATTGGGTCCATAACTAGACACTAACGTGACAGACGCTGATGCCAACCTCCCCCATGTAATGCAATATCTCCCCTGTGGGTCAAGTGTGCAGCCCTCCTCAAAGTAGGGCACCATTTTTCTGATAAGAATTGCCGCCCCTCTGGAGAAGGCAGAGTACGAGGAGAAGTATCTATGTCAGGACCATCTGGTGGTGAACTGGGGTTGTTTGTGAGGCAATGTATGTGTCTCCTGTAGCATGGCTATGCTAACATGGTGCCTGTCTAAGTAGGCTAAAATGTGTTGCTTCTTTCTGGGGTCCCCCAGCCCTCGAATATTCCAAGTGAGGAGGTTCATTCCTGTGTTTATGTTAGTCGTCTGCCTCTCACCCGCCATTTCTCAATCTCCAGTATATGCATGGACGTGTCAATTCTGCACTAATGGCTGTATGTGCTTGATATTGATGCAAGCTTAATAGTAGGACTATGCCAATAAATACCAATTCAGCAATGTCTACATTTCAACCGCAACATTCCCCCCACAACGGCGTCCCTAATTTGCCGTGTACTGCGCCCACCCCCCAGAACCCTCCCAAGAACCCCAAAAACAGTAGGAACATTTGTGTCATCATTTCCCTCAGTAAGCATTGTGCTAGCCATGCAGTTGAGTCAAGTGTCAGCGATAGTTTCAGGTAATTCCAGCACAATAACAGGCTAACGTGGGGTATTAGCAGATTCAATAGTAACCATGGCTTAGAGTCATTATCAAGTCGTGACGACACTGTCCCTCTGATAAAACAACAACAATAAACGTGTAACAAAATACCCCTCACGTATGAGGGAAAGGGGTGCTCCCTTAGAGACGTGTGTCCCAGGGGGCGTGGTGACTCCTCCCACACCATGGTGGCGTGCAGGAGGGGGCCCTGGAGTGCTGGTATAGTGTCCGATGGGGTCCTCACCATCCATACCAAAAAGATTTAGGAATAGGTAGGATACATTATATCAATCACATTTAATGTTACCTGTGTGTATCAGCAAATGTTCAGTCCAACAGAGTCGGCGTGTCTACCTGTCATCTGCTACATGATTCGGCGCCTGCAGGCCTCTCAGTCCTCTTCAAGATGCGCCGGGCTACCCCCACCTCCCGACGGGGATCGTTCCGCTCTCTTGGCTGCCAGTACAGTCTTTTTAAAGAAGTCTGCCGCTTGCTGTGGGCTGGTGCATATGTGCTGCTGACCGTCATGGGTGATCCGTAGTCTAGCTGGGTAGAGCATTGCGTATTCCACTCCTTCCTGCTGGAGCTTTTTCTTAATGGGACAAATTTCTTTCTCGCTTCCTGAACATTTAGAGTAAAATCAGGGAAGATGGAAATGGCATTGTTCTCAAAGACAACGTTTTTAAGTTCTCGTGCCTTGCGCAGGGCGGCGTCTCGGTCACGGTGGTTGAGTAGTCTCGCCACTATGGGTCGAGGTGGTGCTCCCGGCAGGGGCCTGGGTGCCAATGTGCGGTGCGCTCTTTCCACTATAAGCGTCCTGGAGAAGGCCTCCTGACCATAACAGGTGACAAGCAGCCGTTCCACATAATCTTCAAGTTTTCCCGTGTTGGTAGATTCGGGTACCCCAGTTACGCGAATGTTGTTCCGTCGCGAACGGGCTTCGATGTCTTCATTTTTGGCTGCGATCACCTTTAGTAATTTGTCCATATCCGTGAGCTGCCCTGCTGCCTGCACGTGGTTATCCTCTAGGGTGGAAATGCGCGTTTCAGCCTCCGTGATCCTGCCATCGTGTTTTTCAATTATCGGAGTAATCTGGTCCATTCTGGCGCACATGGAATCCATCTTCCCCTCTATGGAGGCAAAGCTAGCCTTCATTGTGTGGAGTAGCGTCTTCATGTCCACTTCATCTGTGCTTTGCGCCTCGTGACCCGCGGCGTCTTGTCCTGGATCAGGCAGGTGCCCTCTGGGCGTCTTACGGGTGTCGAAATTAAGTTTGGGTTGTTTGCCGTCTGGTTTTCCCATCGTTGCGACTGACCTGGCGAGTGGGAAGCAACGCTGCCGCCCTGATGTCTGTCTTCTGGCCTCTCGTCCCAGGTGTCGTATGGAGTTGAGGTGTGTGTCAGAGTCGAGCAGTGCGGGCTGCCTTCACGTCCAGTAGTGTAGCGGCAGGGCGGGAGTAGCTCCACGACGTCTGCAGCACTTAGTCTCTGAAGGGTTATAGGGTCGAGGATGGTGATAGGTCTGATGCGGCTGGCAGCTAAGGGGTAAGCATCAGGGCCGGGCAGGTCTGGACACCCCTAGGATGCGGCGGAGAGTGTGAGCTACCTCCCCATTCGGCGACGTTTCCCCAATTCCTTCAGACGCCCACTCTACTTTCCAGGCACCACGTGGCAAAGGGGACTAGTAGCACAACTCCTACTGTTCTTGCTAGTCTCTCAGCGAGGCGCTGCTTCTGATGTGGGAGGTGATGGTCGCTTTCTAGTGGTAGGCCAGGGTGCTATCAGGCAGGAGGCCTCCTCAATTGTCTGCAAACGTGATGGTGGCTGCCCCTAGTTTGTAGTATGGGGGGGCAAGGGGACAACCTCCTTCACAGAGCTGATCGTCTCTCTGTTGTTTTGGGCCTCCTTTTGATCCCCCAAGTCTGACACACCGCCTCCGTCGATGTTCTCTGCGGGCTCACCAGTCCACCGGCCCAATGTGTGCCCAATTTCAAAAAATTTCAGGCGCTTCGGGCAGTCACACCCGCCCACTATGTCCGGGTCTGCAAGGCGCGCAGTAGCGGCGGCGCGCACATTGCAGGTCTTGGATATTGGCGCCTTGTACCGGGGACCCCAGCCTGTGGTAGGCAGATTAAAAGCTCAGTGGGGCGAAAATGATGTCTCTCTCTGTTTTGGGGCCTGTGCTACCCTTTCCCCTGAGGCCTGCCGATGAAATGCCAGGGGGGGTGCGCCGGTAAGTATGGGTGCCGCAGGGGCAGCGCTGGGACTCAGGCCTCACTTACGATATGCAGGCCTCAATCCCTGGCCTTGCGTGGTCACGGTTGCCGCCGCGGGCGCCGATCGGGCTTCGGGAGCGTGCAGCCGCCCTCGCGCTCTCTCCCTACGCCACTCCAGCCATCTCACCAGGATCCTCAGCCTCGATGGCTCCGCTCCGGTTGGCCGCGGGAGGAGACTCGGCCCAGCAACGGGCTCCCCGGCACCGCCCGCAGCGAATCGGCCCCGCCAATCGCGACCCGGTCAGACACAGCACGCCCCGCCAGTCCCGGATGGGATCAGCGCTCTACCAGGCAATCGCGGTCTCCGGCGGTCCGCAAAGGTATCTCTCCACCTCCTGCTGTACTCCCGATTCAGTTAACGGCAATGATGGTGAGGATTACCCCCGGATGCAGGATAATTGCAGGATAATTCTTCCAAGGCTGACAGAGCCTCGCTAGTGTGAGGCCATCTTGTCTGCCCGCCCCCTAGCGTCTCCCTTAGAAATGGAATTTGATCAAGCGTTAAGTAATAAGTATAATGCGAAGGAAATCCTTGGGGAAACTGAATTCTCTCCTTCGTCGGGGCAATAGCAGACAAAATGTCATCATCAATTTTAGTCATAGACCTAGTAATGGCTGCTACTGAGCATGTGGCTACTGTGGATTTGGCTGCCTCATCAGCCTGCGAATTACCAACGGCATGTGCTCCCACATGCTGATGGCCTAATGTATGGATAACATGTGTGAGGGGCAAATGTTCCTTAAGAGCAGCCACTCTGACCCAAAGCGTTTTATGCTTAATTGCGCTGCCTTTAGAATCATGAAAAATAATGTTGTGGCCATTAAAGGATGGTACACAGTAAAATGAATCACACACTACAAGTGTAGGGACTTCAGGATCAGCAAATTCAAGAGCTAAAACCAAAGCACGTAACTCGCCCAATTGTGCCGTGCAATCCCCAGGGGATTGTGTGTGCACCAAGGAGGCACAAGTGCGCAGGCTGCTGAATAAGCATGCTTAGAACCAATGGCTGGCTGTGCAGACCCATCAGTGTAAATAATGCATTCGTACTGATCAAGAGGGAGCAATGATAAAGGAGGAGGATGAAAGTGTTCATATTGCAAAAACTCCTGCGTTTGCAAAGAAGGATCAAAGATGAAATTGACATCAGCCGAAGTCAATGAACTAGCCCATTGTATCCAAAGTGGATGCAAGGCTTTAGAATTCGGTACACTAGCCTTCGTGACTGCTTCTAAAGCAGGCACCGGCGAAACCATGAAAATGCGTTTACCCTGAGCCACAGAGCATTCTTTTAGAATCGCCATCTGAACTGCTGTTAAAATCTTTTCTGTGGTAGAAAAACGCATCTCAGCTGGAGTATACAAATGAGATTTATAAGCAATGGGAACAGTGTCCCCTTCATTAAAAGTCATGTAAGTAAATCCTAACGCTCCCAATACAATCTGTATGACCAAATTTGTTGTATTGTCTCTTGTTAGCAAGAATTGAGTCGCAAGCAGATCAGACTGCAAAGACCTAAGTACTGCGGTATGTTCCGGAAGCCAACTGGAAGATGAAAAAGAGGGCTGTATCAACGCGTAGAGAGGTTTGATACGCTGGGCATAATCAAGAATGTAAGTCCTACCGAAATTTTAAAAACCCAGTAAAGATTGCAATTTTTTAAGGGTAGAAGGAGGCTGCAATTGAGCTAATTTCTCCAAAAAGTGGGGGGCCAACCCCCACCTTCGTTATTGAGTTCATAACCAAGGAAAAGTACTGCCAAAAAGGCAATATGTGATTTTGCAAAATTTAATTTGTTGCCTAACTTCGCAAAATGTGTGACAATGCGGTCCACGCGCATAAGGTGCGGATTCATTTCCTCATCCGTCAAATAAATGTCATTGATGTACGAAAATGCATTAGGGACACTTTCATGTAAAATCGAAACTATGCGTGCCGCAAACACGCCTGGGCTATTCTTATATCCCATAGGAAATCTCACATAGCGTCTCTGATTGCCTAGAGCGCTGAATGCGGTCAAATCACGGCTTTCAGGAGCCAAAGAATGGCTGAAAAATCCATTGGAAACATCCAAAGTAGTTTTATACTTTTTTCGAACAATGTTGTTTACTAACGCAGAACTATGTGTGTTCTGAACCGCAAAGGTACGAACATGACTGTCCAAATGTCTGTAGTCTAAAACTATACAATATGAACCGTCCGGTTTCAATATCGGAAAAAGAGGATTATTCATCGACGAAACAAGCGGTTCAATTATACCCTGATATTCCAATTGAGTCAGAATTTCAACAACAGACGCCTTAGCATCACGTTTAATGGGATATTGCAGTTGGGGCTGTGGTGTAGAACGCAAAGGAATAACATGCACTGGTGAATCTTGTCCCAACCTGCCTGATTGCGATATAATGCAGGAGCCAGGGCTAAGGCCCACTCCAAAGCATAAGCAATCTTACCCTCCTCTGGGACAAATTGCGAAAAACATGGGAGAATAACATCCTCCCCTCTAGAGGAAGCAAGGACAAAAGGGGGAGGCCAATCAACCTCCACCAACAAAATATCATAAGAAGATGTGAGATGGTCCCAAAAGACCGCTTTAACTGTGCATTTAATATCACCGTCAATTTGGAGGCTCACTTCATAAAGCCTATCAGGAGGGGCAACACAAGTGTCAGCTGTCTCAACTGTAATAAAAGTGTCAGTTGCTTTTGCCTCCAGACGCTGGTGGGGTGTCTGCCGCTCTATGGTAACCTCCGCCGCGCTGTCGAGGAGGGTTACCGCACAACTCCTGTCAAGGAGGAGGGTTCTCACCATCTGAGGCATACTTTGCTGTCAAAGCAGCAACTTTTTTCTTCTGAAATGGGGCTCGATATTGAGGTGGTTTCTCCTGCTTGACAATTTACATCAAACTGGCGCTGCAGATCACGTCTCATCTGTGTAGGCTCACCTTGTCTGTGATCCTGTCACCCTCCTCTGCTGAATTGTTGATCCGACGATTCCTGAAAGGAATGAGGAGAACGAGGATCAGGAACCTGAAACCTCCCAGGAGTTTTAATTTTAGAGTGGTCACGCAAATCGTATCTACGTTCAGAAGCTTCAGGTGGAGGCGAACCAGCACGAGAACTAGGCTTCAATTGTTGCTGCCGCACATTTTTATTCCAAGACTTTTTAGGAAAGACTGGATGATCCTTCTTTTCAGGAGGGGGTTTACCCTGTGCCTGAGTAAATGGTCGAATCCCTAAACTATTGCATCCCAAGGATGTATACACATCCGCAATAATAATCGGCAATTGTTGCTCCCGATCTACGTCCGCCACCTCCGCCAGGCGTTGGCGCACTTGCAAGCAAACTGCTTCACCCTTAATGTTGGCCAAAATCATATCGGAGACAATAGGGAACATGCCCACTAACTTCATCCCCAAATCCAGGGCTGGACCAGCCCAGTGTTCATCCTGTACCTTTTTCAGAACGCTTGGCAGAACGCTCATGGAGGGGATGCCAAAGCACAGTGTATACACTGAAGCAAACACCGTCCCCTAGGTGGTGCAGTCCACTAAAGGAGGAATCAGACCACTAGGCAAACTCATTGTAAGGATCCTGTGTTTTTCAACAGGCGATGTATGTGGAAAAACAGCCTCAAGCTGCTCAATTTTTTGTGCGATCCAAAATGGCAAGTCCTCACGATTCTGAGGACGTTTACCCATTACTGAGTTAATCATGACGGGACTAATCACAAGTCCTCCGCCTTGACCTGGTGCTGGAGGAGCTGGTGGAGCAGCGGCGGTATATGCGTGAAACAAATTATCATTGGCATCTACTGTGGGAAAGTTCACCCAAGAATAAAAAACCCCGAAGCTGTATGCTGGATCCGCCTCAACTATGAAAATAAAGAAAATAAAGGTAGCCCCGCATTGGGGACTCCATGTTGAGTTAAGTAAGCTGTAACTGCTGCGCGGCTATGTACCGCAATAGCGACCGCTTGTGCCATGCGTAAAGTGTAAAAAAGAATACGTAAGAAGGTAGCGCAAAATAGGGCCAAAATATCTTTTAAACTTCAAGCTTGAAAAACCTATAGAAATAGGGGAACCCTACGAATATAGGAGGTGAAACCACCCCACCACGGACATCTCCGGGAACCAGTGAGAGGGTATCGTGGACAAGCACAAGCGCTACTCAGGTGTCTCGTGAATAAGTACCAGACCAAACGTTGGTGGTGCCATGTTGCAGGGATTCTGCCCAAAAACAGAACTATGCGTAGGATTGTTGGACCTTAGTGCATAGGGACTGAGTCATCCTACCACCTTAGTACCCATGAGCCCAGGACCGACTAGCTATAGTTTCTCACTTGCTCTCTTACTCACTCACAGAGAAACAAATGATTTGACACCCCAGAACACAACATTCCTAAATCTCTCATGAATTGCGGTTGCCAGACACACCCTTTCGATCGCACTCTTGTACTTGTCCACAATAAGTTCTGACAGAGACACAAACCAGTTTAAAATATTCATTTTAACTAACGTGCTCTAACATGCAGTATACGTGCCACAACAAGCAGAAAAATGCATAATACAAATACGGTCAGCATAGCAGCTAGTCCATAAATCATGAAAGGAGAGGTCATCATGAAAAGACAGTATAGCCTAACCTCCCTCCCCTTGCTTAGAAGAAGTATTATTATATATTAGAAGATATCTGGGCTTTGTCTGCACACCCCATACCTCAGTCTATAGATGGTAGATCTACATCATAGGTGCTGTCTCGCTCTTCTCCCTGGAAAGGTCCCTTTCCAAGTGTGTGCTACCTATTCGTGTATTCCAATAAGACCAAAGTCCGTTGTCCCAAACAACAGCTGCATCGGTATGTTTTGTCTAGGTGCTAAGGCCTGGCCAGAACAAAATAACAAGGGGCATTGTTGTTCGACCATGCTCACAATGTTCAGACTAAATCCCAGGAACTTGCAGAGTGTGAACACAGCGATAGGTTCTCATGTGAAAACGGCAAAAGAGACATCTGCTAAATAAACTCATGTAGTAACGTGTGCAAAGCAGCGGACAGCCTGCAGCCCGCTCATGCTAACTTAGAGAAGACGACAATGTCCCCATGGGCCATGTGACATTGTGGATTAGGCTTCTATTGGAGGTTACATTGCAGTGGGCTTGTTTGTTTTGGGTTGCCACTGCTCACTCTGTTTCTCTTCCATTCTTAGCGCTTTGATGCCTTCTGGTCTTATGCACTCATACCATAAATTAATATGCATTAGATCCTGGCATTTTAAAATAACTATTTTAAAATAAATATTTTGAAATGCATATTCCATGTCTAGTGATCTTGAAAATCATTAATGAACGATCGTTTGAAATACCACTGCTTCCTGTTTGTAATCTAAAAGCATTGACACCACCTCAAGTATGTACTGGGTGGGGTTCTGTGGGGCCACAATAACCTGTCTTTCACATTCAGTGCTGGTGCATTGAAATAAATTCACTTGTGTCACCTGTGCTGTGAAAACAAGCCTTGTAGAGCTGAGCCAAAGACTCAGTCTATGCAACAATAGAATCCCCATCCTTCAATGTAGATGCCACCTTTAATTTCTTGTGGCAGAGTCAGGGAGTCCCATGGCATTTTAGTGGATCTTCTTCCTGTTGAGTTCATCAAAATAAATGATATTGTTTTTCTCAGGAGGTGATAAAGCAGGTCCCAGTGGTCCTGTCATGAAAGTATTTTTATATTGCCCTTCATTTTCTGGATTTTTGGATTGAACTCCACCTGCAGATCTTTGATGCAAGTCTGCTTGATGATAGAGACATTGAACATGACTAGGTGTTAGTACAGATCTGAGAGGATAGGCCTGGTCTGTGTGAAGAGGAACATATCTCTGTTGTATCTGTTTTAGAGCGGGAAATAAGAAATGAAAGCATCACCTCCGCCAGTTGTTCAATTCTGCATTTTGCAAGGTTAGTTTCAGTGCATACTCAACAGGGTAATTTGAATACCTAATTACAATAGGAGAGAGGTTTCATTCCTTAAATCGTCTCAGTAATACATTCACAATTAGGATATTTTCTGCATGTGAGACAGGAAAACAAGCCTCACCTGTGGACCCATGAGTTTCATTTTAGCGTTACTGAATCTTCGTCAGTCAAATTCAAATTCAAACAAGCTTTATTCGATTTAAAGAGAATAAATCATAAAAGCAGATTATATTGCATATTGTTAAAAACAGATCAGCATAATGAAAAATTATTAAAAGTAATATAGGTACCATAAGTTAAGATGCTACGTTCATATTCCAAATAGTTTTCCTACATCTAATCACATTTTTCAAGTACATAACTAAAGGACTAGTAAACACTTCATACTCTAAAAATTGTAATATTAAAAATGCTGGGCGGCATTGTCTCAAACCTAATACCCTTAAAATAGGTAAAATCTATCTCTTTCTTAGGACAGTATAAAATTTACAAAATAAAAGGATGTGCATTGTTGATTGCAAAGACATATCATCACATGGGCATGGACACAAGGTTCTGGACCAGTCATTCGTAACTGGGAAGCTTGTTAGTCTGTGTAAGTTCCCCAGACAGAAACAGGTCAACATCATCCTGTAATAGGCCCCAGTGACAGTTTCAAGATACGGTTGAATACTATAAGTTATTAATAACATCTGATTTTCCTTGACCGTAGGCTTTACAATTTCATTTGAAAATCTAATTGTCTCCAAAAGCGTTAGACAGTCAGTTTTCAGGGTTTTTCTAGAAATTGTAATTATGCTACCTGGGTCATCAAAATATTCAGGATGCCCAAGGTCTAACATAAAGTTTTTAACTTAATTTAACCAAGGAATACAAAGTGCCCTTTGTAACTTTAGGCAATCATTTAAAATATCCCGGTTAAAACTGGTATTTGTTGTTGACCAAATCTTATGCCATAGTAGAATTGGTTGTATCTTTATTAGATCTGATATATATGGCATCCCTAACTCAGAATGGCAAATATAGGTGGCTGTACTATTTGGAACTGCCAGTAGGTATCTAAAGAAGGCACTCTCAATTCGATGCAGGGGCTGAGGATCAACGTAGCCCCAAATGCCAGCACCATACATAGCAGTTGAAGCAAGATCTGTAATAATTCTACAACCAGTCGTCTGCCTAGTTTTCTAGCAAAATTAGCTAGTGCAGCCGTAGCTTTTGTAAATAACAATTTTCTTGCTAGGACAGCATGAGACCAAGTCCCACTATGATCAAAAAGGATGCGCAAATAAGAAAATCTGTTAATAAATTTGGCCTTGTTATTATCGATAAATATGTATCGGCATTTTGCACTATTTGTTCCACATTTCATAATAAATGTTTTAGAAGTGTTTACTCGAAGGCCCAGGTTGTACATAAATGTTGAGAAACTGGACACTACTCTTTGGAGCCCTAGTTGTGTAGGTGACATTAAAACAGCGTCGTCTGCATACAGTAAGGCTGGGAATGGGCGCTTATCAATATATGGCAGATCCTGACACTGACTCACTAAAACTTGGCCTAAACCATTAATATACAGAGTAAATAGGAAAGGGGCCAGAACACATCCTTGTCTTACCCCTTTCCTTATAGCAAACTTAGCAGTACACGCTACTATATTTCCATAGCGGACCCTGGCATAAGCGTCTCGGTATAGCTGCCTCATGAAGTTAATAAGGGAAGTTTCCACACCATGTCATCTAAAATACTCCAGAGTTTGCGCAGTCAAACGCGGAACTAAGGTCTACAAAGGCCTGTGGTATTACCTGGGCATTATCGTTATACATAGATGTATAGTAGTTCAACCATTGGTCCTCGTCAATAGTTAGCTCTATTGATGATAAATCTCTAGGGGCTAAAAAAGGTGCGTTTACTACCTTCCAGAAACGTGTATTGTCTCTGAGTACAGAGGCCTTGTGCAATGCCCGCCAAGATTCATCGCTCAGAGCGCCCTTACGTTCTTTAAGGGTGCGTCTATATGCCCTTCTGGCCATCTTTAATGCAATCAAGTTTCTAATGGGTCTATGTAAAACATTTTTCAGGTCAGAAAGGGCTTTAGTGCATTTAGTATCAAACCATCCCTGCTTATTATTATGGGATTTTTTGTTTTCCACCAATAGAGACCTCTTTACCTCTGAAGTAATCAGCATGAACGATTTCAGGACTTCGACATGAGAAGTAGTCTCACCAAGACAAGCTAAAAAGTCTGGTGTACATTTGGTTAGAAGTAACTTTGTGAATTCAATCAGTTCCACTTTGGACCAGCGCAATGTGTATCCATTAATTTTATTCAGGGCAATATTCTGTACAATGTGTTCTGATTTACCCTTTTTATTTAAAACGTTGCATGGAAGTTCAAAGGTAATACTTAAAGGAAAATGATCACTCATTGCGTTGGAGTGAGTCACAAAGTTATTCAACCTACTAGCGTGTCTGTTTGAGATCAAGATATAATCAATGACCGAACTCATCCCTCTGCCATTAAAAGTACAACTAAAGGGGACTGTAGGAGAACATAATTTGTTAGCAAATCCAAGATCGAGTGAGAATATATTTGTATTTAAATTATCCTCATATGTAGTTTGGAAGAAGTGGACATAATAAATTCCGTCGTTATTCCACACGTGCCTCCCTTGGTTTGCAAACCCCCTGCAGAATTAAAATCCCCACCCCAGATAACACACACATCTTTGGCAGTATCGTTCTGAATATTACTCAGATTGTTCCTTAATTTTCTCAAAACCTCCACAATCTGATCTTTAGGAATGTTATTGAAAAAATTCAACAAAGCTATACAATGCATGTTATCGACATTAAACATCACAATCTGATAGTAAATATCCGATATCCTTAGTTCAATCTTTTTAACATTAACTCGATTAGACACATATGTACACAGGCCACCCTTGTTTCTCCCATGTGCAGATGCTATCGCCGGAGAGTGAAATGTTTTGTAACCGTTAATATCCAAGGAGTTCTCCAACCAGATTTCTTGTAAACATAATATAGTAAACTCCTCTACAAAATCTAGCCATAAGGGATTAGTAAATTTAGAAAGCAAACCTGCCACATT
Organism: Calotriton arnoldi; assembly: GCA_963921515.1. Taxonomy (NCBI): domain Eukaryota; kingdom Metazoa; phylum Chordata; class Amphibia; order Caudata; family Salamandridae; genus Calotriton; species Calotriton arnoldi. Next base: position 1,453,345 of record CAWUFW010000919.1, on the reverse strand, counting down.
CCATAATAGTACATCGCAGGTGGGCATCCTGCCATTGTCTCTTTTACTCTCTTCTTTATTTTTATGGTGAGTCGCTATAATGGGGAGTTGTTCTGACAGAGCCACTGTTCCCTGTGTACAGGCTAAAGGATTTGCATGGGGAGTTAAGTTAGTACCTATTGCAGAGGAAGCTACCATATTGGGAGAAGAATTCTGTGGAACAGGTGTTAAGTGTAAGACAATGTCCCTTGATTGGGCAACACATGTGTCAGATGCTTTTAGTCAGTCTATTTCCTCTAAAGTGGGCAGGATGTCAAAACAATTATATACGGGAACGTTATAAGTATGAGGTGGGTTACCTTGAGGGCCCCTCCTTTGTAATCTCGTATAAGGTAGATTTGACGGTTGGTAAAAATAGCCCAGAGGGACTATATTGATTCCAGAACTCGTAATAAATTGATTTCCTGCTCTAGACAAGATTGCTTGTATTAACTGCGGGGATTTAAATGTCAGAACTACGCAATTGCCCTGAAGCGTTTTATAATCTCTGCCAACCCAGCTGACCCTTCTTGCCATTTTAAATTCAGCGAATAATGCCTCTGTTAACCCAGTTTTAGTACCCAACCAAAATAAAGCTTTGTTTCACAAGGCGTCCACGGTTCTTTAGCCTGAAGCGGTAGGCTTGGTACATTAGCCAAGACTATCGTGTAAGGGGTGGCTGCCGGCGGCAGGTCCAACATGGGTGTTTCCAGTTGTAAATTAATTTGAGAAGGAGGTAAATTCGACTGGTTAAACCTAGTATTTGAATCAATGAATGCCCTTGACTTATATTCTGTGTTATAGTTGGCAATTTTTGCATTTGTGTTAGGGAGGGTTGAGCCCATAGCTGTTTTTTCAGATTTTGATAGAAGCATAGACCCCAACGTTGTGTGGGGATCGTCACAATGGACCTCCCCTGGATTTTGATCTACATGCTGGGGCGTTGGCTCACTACCTGGGCACTTTACTGAGTTAGACTTAGTGGAACATTGTTGAATTGCTAGGTGCTTATTTAACATCTCTTCAATTGAGGCCACCCTCGTTGATAAGTTGTTTAAGGCATCCCTTATGGTTTTATGTAGATCATCTATTTTATCTGCTACCTTGCGTTGATCAGATGACTGATCATTGGTTACGCTGTTAGTGGGGGGCTGACACCTCCTTCCAGCCTCAGACTCACTACGTTTACTCGTTTTTTTGTGTTTTTTTAGGGATTCTGACCTGGTTACTGGGTAATTTTTCTTGTGAATTTTTGGAGCTACCTAGGGATTTCTAGGGCACTTCGAAGGAGGTTGAGGGTCTCATTCCTGATCACTCACATATATGTGATTTGACACATTTTGTACACATCCGTTCAAGGGTAGTTGGCCAGTTATAACCTCAGGCTGATTTTCCAGGGAAACATTTCCAATGGAAATTTCTGTGCTCTGGACCACCCCTCCTCCCACTTTTCCTTGATTTATTGACTCTTCCACTGAATTAATCTGTTTTTCGATAGCCCCCATTGCCCCAGTTAAATAGTTAAAAGATTGCTGTGATCCCCCTGCAGGCTTTGATAAACTCACGGCCTTTCTCTTGCCCATCTTTCACACTTGCTTATTAAGTTGTTAAATTGCAGAGGCTATAGATGTATATGAGTCTTGAGTCTCGGATCGCTTGTCCACGTGGAGCCTACAGACTGAGTACCCGTTAAGTCAGATTAACCAAAAGTATAGTAAAATGAACCTTCTGTACCTCCTTGTACCAGCAGTTTTTGGGCCAGTTCCATTCAAGTTCCTGGGGAATGCTTTAGCTCCACTTATACCATATATATTGTGCTGTGACAGAGGTTTACTGTACTAAACCAAGTGTGCTAAAACGTGTGGCAAAAGTCCTCCTTCACATAAGCACATCAGGCTTCCAAGTAATGGGCCGGGGCGGTTTTTAAGTATCGAGCGTGATCAAGATGAAAGAAAAAAGGGACTCACCCCTATGCGCTCAGTGTCCCAAGGGAGATTGCTCAAGGGGGTGGCCTAGCCCGGCCTCGTCCGGTCTAGGACGGGCTAAGACGGGCCTGTCTTGGCCTGGTGTTTGCCCGGGCCAGGCCCGGGCACGCCCTGCGTGCGTCCCGCGCTGCGGGACTGGCGTGATGAATTTATGGCATTCCTACGCCTGTGGCACAACGTAGCCCCTCCTGTCAGGGCCGACAAGGGACCGGGTCAAAGTGCAGCGTGCAGGAACCAGGGCCCGTAGATAAAGTGCTGCGTGCGCTATCTCCCGCTCTGTGGGACTGGAGTGATGAAGTTATAGCGTTCCTACGCCTGTGGCACAACATAGCCCCTCCTCTCAGGGCCGGCAAGGGACCGGGTCAAAGTGCAGCGTGCAGGAAACAGGGCCCGTAGATAAAGTGCTGCGTGCTCTATTATCCCGCGCTGCAGGACTGGTGTGATGAATTTATGGCGTTCCTACGCCTGTGGCACAAAGTAGCCCCTCCTCTCAGTGCTGGCGAGGGACTAGGTCAAAGTGCAGCGTGCAGGAACCAGGGCCCGTAGATAAAGTGCTGCGTGCTCTATCTCCCGCGCTGTGGGACTGGTGTGATGAATTTATGGCATTCCTACGCCTGTGGCACAACGTATCCCCTCCTCTCAGGGCCGGCAAGGGACTGGGTCAAAGTGCAGCGTGCAGGAACCAGGGCTTGTAGATAAAGTGCTGCGTGCTCTATCTCCCGCGCTGCGGGACTGGTGTGATGAATTTATGGCGTTCCTACACCTGTGGCACAACGTAGCCCCTCCTCTCAGGGCCGCCAAGGGACTGGGTCAAAGTGCAGCATGCAGGAACCAGGGCCCGTAGATAAAGTGCTGCGTGCTCTATCTCCCGCGCTGCAGGACTGGCGTGATGAATTTATGGGGTTCCTACGCCTGTGGCACAACGTAGCCCCTCCTCTTGTGGCCGGCAAGGGACCGGGTCAAAGTGCAGCGTGCAGGAACCAGAGCCCGTAGATAAAGTGGTTCATGCTCTATCTCCCACGCTGCAGGACTGGTGTGATGAATTTATGGCTTTCCTGCGCCTGTGGCACAATGTAGCCCCTCCTCTCAGGGCCGGCAAGGGACTGGGTCAAAGTGCAGCGTGCAGGAACCAGGGCCCGTAGATAAAGTGCTGCGTGCTCTAGCTCCTGCGCTGCAGGATTGACATGATGAATTTATGGCGTTCCTACGCCTGTGGCACAACGTAGCCCCTCCTCTCAGTGCCGGCAAGGGACTGGGTCAAAGTGCAGCATGCAGGAACCAGGGCCCGTAGATAAAGTGCTGCATGCTCAGTCACCAATTTTGCCTTTTACATATCCTAGCTGAAACACTTTGAAATCCACAGACCAGGTGTGTACACCTGCATCTGTTTAAAGATGCTATGATGAACCTGGTACCTTCTTGTGGTGTGGATCCCGAATATCGACTACAGAATATCGTGGGACACTAAAATCTGCAAATCGGGCCGTTTGCGACTGGAAAGATGCTTTGTACATCTGGTCCTTGGTGTCTACAACCTGTCTCTGGGTCACATGACTGGGTGTAGTTGACAGTTGGGGTTTGTGTATTCCTCCTAGACAGCCACGCACAATAAGGAGCTTAGGTGTGCCTGAATGGACCATCACTGACAGGATGGAAGGAAGGATCTAGGCACAGCCCCATTTACACTTGAATAGGCTGTGCCCTGCCTCCACACAAATGGCTGCATACCGCCTGTAGTTAGTTTGGAGCCAGGACAAGGAAGGCAGGGCACCTGTGCACTTCAAAGGCCTGCCTATAGAAGCTTCTCCCCACTTCAAAGGCATAACTGGGTAAACATATTGGACCTCAGACACCAACTCTTCAGTACACTTCTGGACCTGTGAATATTCTGCCAGGAAGAAGGACTGCTTAGCTGCTGAAAGGACTGCCACTCTGCTGGACTGCTGCTCTGAGGGACTGCTGCCCTGCTGTGCTGACCTGTGCCTGCTGTCCTCATGCCTGGGTGAGAAAAAACTACCTGCATCTCTTGAACTCAGAATCCCAGAGTGACTCAAAGGGCTAGTTGGCTGGCCTTCTGATCTGAAGCCTCAGGGGCACAATAGACTTCCACCAACCTTGCCCCTGGACTCTGCCATCCGTGAGTCTACCCTGCCAAGTGGTGCCACCCTAGTCACGGACCCTTAGAAGTGGGCCTAAGGTGCTCTGCCAGCCTCTGTGGTTCCATCAGATCTGATACATCTTCTCTGCTGCGGGTTGCAACCCCAAGCAGAACCAACGCATTGCCACTGCTGCGTGGATTAGAACCATCATAGAACCCCGTACTGCCTCCACAGCCTCTTCGGAACCGCTGCTGCATGATGCATCGTCAGCGCGGGCCCACGCATCCCTCAGCGACGGCAGCGTTGACGGCGACGCAGGATTCCACATCGCAGTCTCACATCGCTATGGAACTGATGTATTGATCGACTGCCCAACGCATCCTTGACGTCGGACTTCGCATCACATGCCCTCATCGACGGGATTCCTCAACAACGACCCTAGACCTTGCACTGCAGCCTTGCCACATATCCGAACTGATGCATCGCTTTGGCTGCGAGACGCATCTTCAACGTGGATCCTCGCAATGCCTCGCAAACCAGGATTAAAGGTACTTTGTTCAGTGGGCCTAACTGTGGGTCCCTGTAGCCGGCCCGTGCTCCATCCCGGTCGGCCTGAACTTGTGACTTTGTCTCAGTCCTGCACAACCAGATAGCCACAGTTGGCGCTTTGTGTTTTTTGGTGCTATTTTCACCAAAATCTTTAAAATTGCATATCACCATTTCTACTGATTGGATTTTTGTCTATTTTTCTAATGTGGTTGCGGGATCCTTTTTTGTGTGGTGTTTTCACTTAATTACTATTTGAAGTGTTGCACAAATACTTGACCCATTGCCTCTAAGTTAAGCCTGACTGCTCTGTGCCAAGCTACCAGAGGGTTGAGCACAGGTTAATTTAGGATTGGCTTGTGCCTCACCCTGACAAGGATTGTGGTTGCTGCTTGATCAGTGTTTACACCCCAGTCAACTAACAACCCAATTTCTTACAAGAAGGAATTGCATGGTGTCACACACTAATTAGGAATCCTATTGAAGTGGTACACAGTTGCTGTTGATTCCTTGGACAAGTCCCATGCTACAACAAAATAATCCATGTTGAGTACCATGTGCGATGAGTGATTCCACAATAAGTAACATGCAGTTATCAAGGGAATGCATTGAAAGTGCCATGTGGTGACAGAAGACATACATGTAAAGTGTTATGTTGAAACAGTTGGATTTCATGGTAATTTCCATGTACTAGTTAATGGAGGGTAGAGTGTGCATAACCTCGTAAGTGCCGGCATTGATTGTATTGTATTGTAGCTTGAGGTAGCAGGGTAATTGCAGTCAGTGATGCAGAAGAAGGGGATGTCCAACAATAACTCATCATTGGTGTGTTACACAGTAAGCATCAAGGAGAGCCTGATTGTAGAACTATTGTGGGGCCCCAAACGGAAGAGGGTAAAACTGAGCACCCTACAGAGTCGGTGGGGGATGGGGGGTCTAGAGGTCCCTCGGTTGAATTTTTATTATATGGCTGCGCAATTGCAGCATTCGGTGCATTGGTTTGATGAGCAAGACAACTTGGAGAAGTGATTGCTGGCGGGCACGCACCGAGGGATTTCCCTCCCGGAACTTTTTATGATGGGATCAAGGGTGTCGGGTACTCTTCATATATTATACGACATGTCACGTCGATTTGGGGGATGGTGATACAGAAGGTACTTAAGAGGACACCATATGCCCCGGAAACTCCACTGTGGGTGGTAACACCCTTTAAATGGATAGGGCAAGCAATGAATGTTAACAAATGGAGGGAGGGCGGCTGCCTTTTGATGGGAGATCTATATATCGCGGAGCGGTTCATGACAAGAGAGGAAGCAGATAATGCTTTCCAACTAGGCAGGGGACAGTTCCTGCAGTATGCTAAGATTTCTGCAGTAGCCAGAGAACTGTGGCCGACATTTCTGCAGAAGCCGCAGGTCACGTCAGTATTGAGGGTGGTAACTACCCTGGCGGGAGGGCGAAGGTTGGTCTCGCTCATATACAGAGCACTGAGGGAGGATGTCCCTACTGCTCCCCTTCCATTACACAGGAAATGGGACGATGCAATGGATGAGCCCCTTACAGAGAAGCAATGGCAGAAAGTACATGGAGTCAAACACATAAGCTCCAACACACGTTTTAAATTAATCCAATACAATGTGGTACACCAGACATACCTCACTCACAGAATATTGCATAAAATATACCCGGACCGGGCAGACACATGTCCCAGACGCAAACGCTTGGACGCACGTTTTGTCCACATGTTGTGGGACTGCCCTGAGCTGGCACGTTATTGGGGGGCGATTATAGATACTCTGCAGACTGTCACGGGATGGGCCATACCAGCCACTATTAAAGGGGTGGTGTTGGGGTTACTACTACTCACTAGAAGGTTCATTCAGCTGAGTCTCGTATTAGCAAAAAGGCGAATTGCAATTCATTGGCTGAGTCCAGATCCACCCAGGGTCGAGAAATGGATTAAGGATATGTTGGAATGGGCCACTGCAGAATCAGTACGAATGAACAAGGTCAGGAGGGATGATAAACTTGAAGAAGATTTGAGGGCCTGGCGCCTAATGATCACAGATTTAACTAAAGGGGAAGAATACTCGGAAGAGGAGACGCTTTCCTTGTGCTCCACTCAGGAAGGAGCTGCTCGGTTACCTATACCTGAGGCCTCCCATACGCCCAGGAATGACATAGATAATGGAGATATGTTATAAAACGGATGGTTTCCAAGCTCCAAAGTGAATGTTACACCCATGACCGGGGGTGGGGTAGAGTTTACAGTTACTATTATTATTTTCTTAAAAACAGACAGGAGATAATGACATAGGAAATGTGGAAATTTGTCTAGTTATAAGCAAAATGTTGTTAATAACCTATGTTGCGTGATCATTTATCCTGATTGACTGACACCAAGAACACTGTAATTGCTGAATTATGCTTGTCTTGGGAACATGTTGTTATCATGAAAATGCCAATAACAATGTAAAAAAACTAAATAAATAAATAAAATAAAAAAGCATCAAGGAGTTAGGGTTGGTCTGTCTCAATAACTTTTTGTTCAATATGCTTGCTACATTGTATGTGGCCCTGTTCCATTTTTTCATGAGTACCAGTCCAGGGCTGCCAAAAAACACTAAAGTGCTCCAGGTTGGTGTTGCTTGTAGTGCCACCCTACTCCATAGAGGGTGCAATTGTCAAAAGTCCATGCAGGCTATGTATCAAAATGTCCAGGATGTTGAATGGTTGTATATTATAAAGTTCTTACTGTAGTCCTGAGATCAACTCATTGCTCTATGGGAAAATAGAATAAACGAGGAGCCTTATGAACAGTGTCACCAAAATGAAAATACCACACTCACTTCCAGAGCGGTAGTGCATAATGAGTAGCTAACCTTAGGCATCTGGTTGTCTGAATAACAAAGTAGGAGCAGGAGAGGTTAGGCTCTTGTAGTAGTCAATGAGAGGGTAGTGCATTTCCAACTGAGAGTCTATCAACGACGGGGAATTTTGCCGTAACTGTGGCATGCTGATGCAGCAGGAGTGTGAATGCATTGAAGTGGTGCAATAACGATGAAGGATGATGGCCAGACACTTTGTCCCTCAATACAAGAATAGCAAAAAAAAACGCTACAGGAATACTTTCCCCAAGAATGCTAGTACAGTCATTTCAGGGTTAGGTATTACTGCACCATTCTAAATTTTACTCTGTGAAATGGGAAATAAATCTAGAAATCTGTTTCCACTTTGATTCCTGCACGTTTTCTCTTGTTATGTTGTTATGTTATGTTATGTCATGCTATGTTATGTTATGTTATGTTAGTGCAGGTCCTGTACCAACTTCCACCTCACGTTGTTGCCACACTCCCTGACTGCTGCCTTTTTCTGTGGACCTCCGCCTCTGTGCCTCCGTGTTTTTAGTTATTTGTGCCCCCCTCCCTCCCGATAGTCAGCCTTCTTTTTGTGTAGTTTAGTTGTGCCCCTAGTCACCCCCGTTAGTTAGTCTTTCTTTTCTGTATACTTTAGTTGTCCCTCTGTCCACCTAGATAGTCAGCCTTTCGTTGTTTAGTTCAGTTTGTATACCCCTACCCCCCGGCAGTCAGCCTTTTGTTCCTGTGCCCACCATGCCACCCGTTGTTCCTGCTGGTTTTCTCCTGCTTCGCCACCTCCAGCCCCCCAGCGCCCCTCCCACCCAGGACCTACTCAATGGAGGCTGCTGTGCAACCCCATTGAGCAGGTCTTGTACCAGCTCCCCCCTCTCATTGTTGCTGTAGCTCCCTCCCTGCTGCCTTTTTGTGTGAATCTCCACCTCTGTGCCTCCGTGTTTTTAGTTATTTGTGCCCCCTGTCCCTCCGATAGTCAGCCTTCTTTTTGTGTAGTTTAGTTGTGCCCTCAGTCCCCCCGTTAGTTAACCTTTTTTTCTGTACAGTTTAGTTGTGCCCTCCACTCCCCCAGATAGCCAGCCTTTCGTTGTTTAGTTCAGTTTGTACCCCCGACAGTCAGCCTTCTGTTCCTGTGCCACCCATTGTTCCTGTAGTTTTCTCTTGCCTCACCGCCTCCCGCCCCCCAGCACCACTCCCACCCAAGGACCGACTTAATGGAGGCCACTGTGCGGCTGCGCCCCACGGGCAAGCTGAAGACACGCCAAAGGCAAGCCCACCTGTGTCTGTCCGTGCCTGGACCATGAACAGTGCCAGGTCCCCTGGTCCTCCAATCAGTACACCGCCGACAAACTTCAGTCCCTCAACCCCAAGAGAGGCACTTACTGCTGGGTCACCTTGCCCAGAACTACAGAATGTCCCTTCACCAGCCAGAACTGCCGTTTCACCTTCAACACCCATGCTCCAGCGACGCCCTTTCGGGAAACACCCGACCAGCCGAAACCCCACACCTGTTCAGCCGACACCCGACCCAAAGATCACCTGCATGCTCCTCAACGTACGAGCCTACAGACCCCCTAGCCCCCGTCCAAGTTTCTGTAACGTCATCTCCGACTTCATCACCCCCCTTGCAATCGACTCCAAACACTTCATCTTCCTGGGAGATCTTAACTTCCACCTCGAAGACTCCAACAACACCAACTCTACCACTCTCCTGGAGAACATGAACAACTTTGGCCTCTCACAGCTGGTCTCCACCCCCAAGCACATCACAGGGCACACCCTGGTCCCAATCTACTCATCCACAACAGAATCAAATTCTCCCACACAACCAAACTGACCTGGACCGACCACAGCATCGTCCACTTTACCCTCACTGGCCCACTAGGTCTGCCGACCAGATCACCCACCCGACCCCAGATGGATTGAACGGAGTCACAGAACCCCTCTGGACCGCCAGCCTCGACCCCTCCGACAACCTTGAACTCAAAGTCCAGAACTTCCCAAAGTGGAACTTCCCACCTGCAGACACCATCACCTCCCTCAAAGACTCTCCCGAAGACAGACCCGTAAAACGTGCCAGCTGGTTCACCCCCGAATTCCAGATCCTCAAACGCAACTGAAAGAAACTAAAGAAACTTTGGCGCTCTAGCAAACCCCCATGACCTCAGCAACTTCAAATCGACCCTCAACAACTACCACCACCACCTCAGGGAAGCCAAGATGGTAGCCCTTTCCAACTGCATCGAAGCTATCACCAATCACGCCAAAGAACTCTTCACCATAGTCAGGGAGATCTCATGCCCAGCAGCCACTGAGAATGCAATCCATCCCTCCCAGGATCTCTGTGACACCCTAGCGGACTACTTCCATCAAAAGATCTCAGACATCTACAGTAACTTCGACCCCCAGCCCACTGACCTCAACCACCTCTACGCACACACCGACAAGATCAACTCCCCCTTACTCTCTGACTGGAAACAGCTCTCAACCCAAGACACCTCCACCATCATGAACTCAATACACTCCGGCTCCCCCACGGACCCCTGCCCTCACCACATCTACAACCTAGGGAAAGAAGAAATCGGCATCTACCTCACGGAGATCCTCAACACATCCATCACGCAAGCTACCGTCCTCGCTGCCTGGAAGCATGCAGAGGTCAAGGCTCTTTTGAAGAAGCCCTCCGCTGACCCCAGTGAACACAAGAACTACCGGCCCATCTCGCTACTCCCTTTCCCAGCCAAGATCCTGGAAAAGCCATTAACCGCCATCTCACAGATTACCTCGAACCTAACAACCTTCTCGACACACCCCAATCAGGATTCTGGGCCAATCACAGCACCAAGACTGCCCTGATTGCAGCCACGGATGACTTCAGATGCCTTCTTGACCAGGGGCAATCGGCGGCCCTCATCCTCCTCAACCTTCGACACCATCTCCCATCACACTCTCATCGCCAGACACCGCCACCTAGGCATCTAAAACAACGCCTTCAACTGGATTGCATCCTTCCTCTCTGGTCGAACCCAGAGTATCCACCTTCCTCCTTTTTCCTCCAACAACAAGAACATAATCTGCGGAGTCCCTCACAGCTTCTCCCTCAGCCTCACCCTCTTTAACACGTACATGCCATCTCTCACAGACATCGCTCGCACACATGGACTCAACATCATCTGCAACGCCGACAACACACAGCTCATCCTCTCCTTCACAGATGACATCGTCACCACCAGAGCCAACTTCCAGAACACCAATTCAGACATTGCCAACTGGATGGCAGCCAACTGCCTAAAACTCAACTCGGATAACATAGAGGTTCTCATCTTCGTAAGCAACCCCTCCCCCTGGTGGCCCATCACATTCGGCCCTGCACCTATGCCATCCTACCACGCAGGCAACTTCGGAAGCATCCATGACAGCCAACTAATCATGAAGAACCAGGTCAATGCTGTCTCCTCCTCCTGCTTTCATACCCTTCCCATGCTCCGCCCTCATCGCCAGCCACCTCCACGAAGACAACGCACTCTACACCGGCACCACCAAGCATCTACTCAACCACCTCCAGACCATCCAGAACACTCCAGCAAGACTCATCCTTGACCTTCCTAGAAGAACCAGCTCCTCACCCCACCTCAGAACCCTTCACTGGCTCTCCGCACAGGAAAGATGCCTCTTCAAACACCTCACCCATGGCCTCCACAACATCAGACCCGCCTACATCAACAACCGGCTGATGTTCCATTGTCCCTCCAGGGAGCTCTGCTCCTTCTCTCTCTCGTCCTGGCCCTCAACCCCTGCATCTGCCGAAGCCACTTCGGAGGCTGTTTCTTCTCCCACATCGCCGCTGAGCCTTGGAATGACTTCCCCCTCCACCTGCGCCCCAGTCCTTCACGCACCGAATTCAGAAAGAGGATAAAGACATGGCTCTTCGAGCAAGGACGTTAGGATCCAGCGCCTTGAGACCCCCCCCCCGGGGTGATAAGCCGCGCATAACAAGAACTCGCTGATTGATTATGTTATGTTATGTTATGTTATGCTATGCTATATTATATTATGCCATGGGTGCTCACAAACATTTTCCCAGGGGCCAAAATGTTTGGTCTCTGATGTGACAGAGGACGGCATTGATGCCAGCAGGGTGGCAGTCACAGGAGACGTTGGCTATAAGCTGGGTGTAGGGGAAGTGAAGTATATACATCTCATGGCTGAAATGCATGATCTTAAACCAGAAAACCTGGGATTAATCCCGATTTACCAAATTAACCAAATTGTATCATCCTAGGCAAATGTTTTGTTTCACTTTCCCTCCTTTTTTAAATAGTCACATTTAAGAGGACCTCAAAATACATGACTTCAGGATGTGCGCTTTACAAAACTTTCTCCTGTGTTGGATTTTATAAACTGTGTTGTTTATGTTTAATAAGAACTCAAACCACCCAAAGGATGCACATAACAACTGACTTGCCTCTTAGTTCACTATTGGCATTGTTCTCAGGATGAGGGGAAAATGAATGTTTCTAAATTCATGTTTGAAAATTATCACTTTCACAAAATTACTTCACTGATACAATCTGATGTACTAAGATGAAACGCTTCTGCATGTTAATGAAATACACTTTTTGAATTTTGAAGAGATTCTATCATATTTTCACATTTTTGCTGCAAAAGGTCTTTATGAAAGATAAGATGATCCTAAAGTTAAGCTGTGAAGGACAGCATAGCTACTTCCTTTCTTTTACTTAAATTAACCTTTAAATAAATGCTTGCCTGTTTATTTAACATCTTTTTAATGTTAGAGCAGAGTTGAGTAAATAGCGCCTCAGTGCTGCAGTTGACCAAGGTGCTACATGCGGCCCCTGGGCCGTACTTTAAGTATCACAGTGTCATGATGTGTTATGTTATGTCAATTGTAGAGAGCGCTAATCACCTGTGAGGGTATCCAGGCACATGAGCAGGCATGTAGGCCTTTAGTCCCTGCATGATTGTTCAAATAGCCTGGTCTTCAGCTTCTTGTGGAACTCAAGAAGTGAGGGTGAGGCTCTATTGTGCTGTGGCAGTTTGCCCCAGGTTTTTATGCAATGTAGGAGAACGAGCACCCTCATGCTCTGCTTTTGTGAATGTGGGGTTGTGAGCGAGTGAGAGTAAGGCTGAGCGTAGGTGTACGGCTGGTGGAAGCGTATTTAGCCATTAAAGTATGCTGGTCCAGTGTAGTGCAAGGCTTTGTATGTGTGTGTGAGGAGTTTGAATTGGCTGCATTTGCGAATGGGGAGCCAGTGGAGCTCTCTGAGGTGAGATGAGGTGTGTGTCCAGCATGGGAGGTTGAGAATGAGTCTTGCTGCAGCATTCTGGATGGTCTGGAGTCTGTGTGTGAGCTGCTTGGAGATTTGGGTGCAGAGTGTGTTGCCGTAGTCAAGTCTGCTCGTGATGAATGCCTGCGTGAAGGTTCGTCTGGTGTTCTGTGGAAGCCATTTGAAGATCTTTCAGAGCTTGTGTAGAATGCGGAAGCAGGCAGTGCTCACTGTATTGACTTGTCCCGTAATGTTGAGCTTGTCGTCTGAGTTGATCCCCAGTTTTCCAGTGTGGTCCAATGGGGAGGTCTCGTTTCTCAAGACCAGTACTTTCCTCTAATCATAGCTACGTTTCAGGCAGTTGGTTCTCATCCGTTCTGCTACTATGGTCGTGCAGTTGGCAAAGTTGGGTCTGTTGGTGTTAATGTTGTCCGTCAGGGAGAGAATGAGCTGGGTGTCTCATGGAGTCTTCGAAGGAGTATGTTGTGGGAGACTGTATTGAATGCTGCAGAGAGGCCCAGCAAGATGAGGGCTGCTGTCTCTCCTCAGTCCATGATGGTCCAGATGTCGTCGGTGGCTGCGATGAGGGCTGTTTCAGTGCTGTGGCTTTTTCTGAATCCTGACTGAGTGTTGTCCAGCAGGTGAGGTAGTTCAAGGTGGGTTGTGAGATGCCTTTTGATGACCTTTTCTATCACTTTGGCTGGGTAGGGGAGCAGAGTGATCAGATGGACGTTACTCAGCTGGTTTGGGTTGACTGACGGTTTCTTGAGGAGGGCAACAACAGGGATGGTGAGAGACTATCCTCTTGCTTGGTAAAAGTTAAAGAGTGGATGACGACAAGTTGCCTAAAGTTAAATGGTGATAAAACGGAGCTACTGCTCCTTGGAAATAAAGCAATACCCAGGCCCATTATAGACTGGCCTGCATGCCTAGGTAATCCACCCATTCCTGCGGAAATAGTAAAAAACCTAGGATTCTGGCTAGAAACTGATCTCTTTATGGTGACACAGGCCAAGAAGGTCACAGCAACTTGTTTCGGACTTCTTAGAAGCCTGCGTAAAATCATAGATAGAATTCCCATACAATTAAGGAAGACAGTGGTCCATTCTCTAGTCACTTCGCGACTGGATTATGGAAACTCATTGTTCTTGGGGGCACCTAAATATGTTACCCAGAGACTGCAGGTGGCCCAGAATGCAGCTGCAAGGCTGCTGTGTAACATCCCGGTACTGGAGTCAGTAAAAAAGCATCTACTTAGACTCCACTGGCTCCCGGTAGAAGCCAGAATAAAATTCAAGGCACTGGTTATTATTCATAGAGCATGGCACAAGGGCCCAAAAAAAGTTAGGAGGCTAGTTTCTCCCTACATCCCAACGAGGCAGTTGCGATCTAGCACGGAAGAACGCCTAAAACAGACAAAGGTTAGGAGGGAGAAATGGGGAGGAAGATCTTTCTCCCACCTAGCTCCCAAACTCTGGAACTCCTTGCCGTTGGAATACAGACTGATAGACAGAGAACTACAGTTCCGCAAAGAGATCAAGACTTGGTTGTTCATGCAATATCTTTAAGACATGGTTGGCCAGCATTCAGTACCTGACCGCGCAGCGCTGGGAAGCCTTAGGGCAGCCATGCGCTTTACAAAACCCAATAATAATAATAGTGAGGGGAGTGATGAAGTTGACGATGAGGTTGGTGAAGGTGGCTCATTGTCTTGGTGGTCGGTAGACGAGTGTTCAATTTAAGGTGACGTTTTCTGAGATTTGCAGCTTGATGTGCAGGAGTTCCATGAATGGGGTGGTGCTTTCTGTGGACGTTAATCACTTGCTGGAATCTTTGTAGATGACTGTGAGTCCTCCTCCTGGCTTGCAAAGGCCGCCCTGTCGTACGATCGTGTAGCCCGCTGGATTGCCATGGCGGCATCAGGTGCTGACGTGGGGTAGAGCCAGGCTTCTGTGAGGAATAGGAGGTCTGCTTCATCGCTGCTCAGCAGGTACCAGATTTCGATTGCCTGTTTGCTGAGAGGTCTTGTGTTGAGTAGCATGCATGTAAGTGAGTGTTGAGGTGCGGGTTTGCTTAAGTGTGTGGTGTTTTTTGGGGGTTTGTTGGTGTGGCTGGTGCTTGCATGGATTGTGTGGGTAGGCTGCTGCAGGTGAATTGGCAGTGGATGCAGGTGAAGGGTCCTACTGTGGTGTGTGGCGCTTGCCGGCATCATCTGGGGGAGTGGCATCTCGGTCCAGCTTGAGAGGGTCAGTGTGTGGGCTTTTTTTATTGGGTCAGTGGGCTGTGATAGACCCAAAAAAACAGCCCACATCTGGCACTTCAAGTTGGGTCATCTGGCAGTGCCAAACTACCCAAAAAAGTGACCTGCTGGGAACCAAAGGCTACCCTGGCAAAAACAGACCCACTTTTTTTCAATAGTCTTTCTCTCTGCTCTCATTCCTTGCCCCCTCGAAGCCTACTGCCATTGACCCCCGGGGAGCTGGTGAAGGCGGCAGTAGCCATCGGCCCTTAAAACCAGCCTTCTATGGGCCCAGCCCTGCAGGGAAAATGCCCGAGGTGGCATTGGGTGTGATATCTTTTGAAGGGAGGGGAGAGAAATGAGGACAATTAATCTAAAAATTCCTTACAGCAACAGGCCATGTAGAGACCCCGCACACCTCCTCAGCCCCTCTCCTAGTGAGGATTGGGGACGGCTCCAGATTCACTGGGCCTTCTCCCAAGAACTCCGAGCCGCAGCCGGCTCCAGCGGGCTCCGCTCCCGCGCCGCTTCGCCGCCGCTCCACACTGAACCTCGGCGGGTAATCGAATTAGGCAAATATTATGGGAAGGAAAATGGGCCTGTAAGTAGCTTAAAGTGATAGAAATGACCTGAAGTGAAGGCCTCGCCATTGGCCTGGATAACATCCTCTAATACCCTTGTCCGGCTGGGCCTCGGAGCTCGAATTAATGAGGTTTCCTGATTAGGATAATGGTCTCTGGAAGGATGTGTGAGCGGCGGCATCCATCAGTGCCACGACGGAGCCGCGGCCGTGCGGCGAGGTTAATGCCCGCTGTGCCAAGTAAGAGAGGCTGGCAGCACAGGCAGGGCGCGTGCCTGCACGGAGAGGAAGCCTCTGCGCTGCTTGCTGCGTGTACGATGGCAGACATGATAAAAAAGACTCACTGCATGGCAAATGTGAGCTATATTTCACTAAAATAAGATATGTTGCATCACCACTAGAGGAGCCAACCTATATTAAGGTCCACTGGAATTATGCGGTACTCTGGGAGTGCCAAATTATGTGGCAGGGTTGACTAAAATTATGCGCCATGAAATGCAAATTATGCGGAGTAATGTAATCTGGTGCTCATGTTAAGCGTTCTAATGCTCTAGGCCAAGTACGCACTATATGAAAGTGCAAAAAAAGGAAGATATTACTGTGAGGTGCCAAATCCAAGGCAGCGAGAGCAGTGCCCCTTGTTTTGGGGATACTACCGTCCTACTGTCCTATAGGTTTTACAGGTGCTAGAATGCATTTAGTAATAACAAGCATTCTCCTTCTCAATCCAAAAGGAAACTTACCGGGAACAGCTCCATGGTGGGGCACAGCTCGCAAAATTGGACCCAGTATTTCTGAGTCCCACATCATATGCCAGATTCCTTGCTCTGTACCATGTGAAGCCAAGTCACGTGGGAGGCATGTCACCAGGACTCTTCAGCTGCGGGATCTCCTGCTCTAAATATGAGCTTCACATAAGTGGGCCCAAAGTGGCGGCTTCTGGCCAATCAGGACCCCATTACAAGATGCCTGGTCATTAGTGGAAAGATGCCATTTGCCAAAGTTAAGGGTAACACCAGTATCCTCCCCCACCCCCAATTACTTTACTTCATTTTACCAGGCCCAGAATCAGAGAGATCATGCGGATTTACAGGCTGCAGATTCTGACACCCAGACAGGAAGGCGCACTTTATTCACACCTTTACAGGATGCGGAAGATTAGCCCACAGCGTGTGCAAATTCACTAGAGATGGGCGAGCCAACAAGTTAGCAGGGCAAGCCGAGCCAGAGCACTGAACATGTTTGCCATGTAAATCATACGATATACATCACGTAAAATATGATAAAGTCTCTTCAAAAATCAAAAAAGTGTATTCCTTTACCGGAAAATTTGACATTAATACGTCACATTATAGCTTTGCACTGAGAAGTACTTATTAAAAGTGAAGTTTTTGAACATGAACCTAGAACCATTCCTGCCACTGCCCCACCCTTGCGACAGTGCCATTATTAAACTAAGAAGCAAGACACTTGTCAGGTGAACCCTGTATGTGGCCCAGGTTATTATAGACAGAGGAACATTATAGTTTAGTAAATCAAACACAATAGGCTTTTGTACAGTTGGTATTCTGAACAAACGTATTTGAAGGTGCTTTCACATGCAAAAGTGAAGAAAAGGGAAGATAGGTAAAATAAAATATTTGCCAAAAATCAAACAGTTTGGTTAAGCGGGGAAGCCACAATTAATCCAGGTTTTCTGGCTTCACTTTGTGCAAACCAGCCACTAAATGGGTATCTGTTTGTCTATTTGTTTTAAATAAAATGATAATGCTTTGCTTTAACCTTTTTGTGCATGAGGGTTGAGTGAGGGTGGCATGTAAAAGTCACTTGAAAGCTCGGCTCGTTAGAGGCTCAAGATTCCAATGGGACCTCGAGCTGAGCCAGAGCCAGGCTTCCGGGAGCTCTTCCATCTCTAACATTTATTCGCTGTTTTACAGGCTGTGCTTTGTGAGTCCTCAGCACACTTTTACTGGATGTGGATTATGACTCACATATGAAGACAATGTGTATGCAGTTCCTATGTGAGAGCCTAGGTCTGCCAGTAGGTCAGGTCAGCGGGAGTGCTCCTTTGAGGAGCAAGGGCCCTCACACACCCCGAAGGGTGTCATGCTTCATCATCGGGCAGCTCCTTGCTGGGCCGGCGCTGCAATGCCCAACGGGCCTCTCATGTAGGCTCTTTGCCAGAGTTCTTTTCTTTTTGCCAGTGCGAAGAGTGAGGTGTGTTGGGTGACTAGATGTGAGTAGAATGGAGAAGAAATGTGTAATAAAATTGACTAAAGGAGTCCAAAGGCTAATTTAATCACTGGGTTCCTTTGTCATGGTTAAAAACGTGAGTTAAGCGAGAGGTAGATATTATTGGTCAACTCCAGCTATGGTTAGTGTAAGTCAAGGGTCAAGTCAAGGGTCAACATGTTTCATGCCTGTTACTGTCCAAAAGGATCATAGCATTTCATCAAGACCAATAATCCTCTTCTACTCAATGAGGGATGGTGAATTGGTGTGTGTAAAAAACCATGTCCTGCATATATCACATGGATATATAGTCTACCTTCTGGGAACAGACACAATCACAGTGGATAGGGGGCCTCAATCGAACTGGCCAGAACGGACGCTTATTAGCGTACCAATGGTCAGTAGTCGGTGCTCGCGTTGGCCTGCCGACCTACCCCTAGTTCTGCCAGTGCGGTCTTCCTTGACTATATATCCATGTGATGTACGCAGGGTATGGTTTTTTTACACACGCCAATTCACTATCCTTCGTTGAGTAGAAAAGGATTATTGGTCCTGATGAAATGCTATGATCCTATTGGACAGTAACAGGCATGAAACATGTTGCCCCCTGACTTGACCCTTGACTTACACTAACGATAGCTGGAGTTGACCAATATATCTACCTCTCGCTTAACTCACGTTTTTAACCATGACAAAGGAACCCAGTGAATAAATTAGCCTTTGGACTCCTTTAGTCATTTTTACTACACATTTCGTCTCCATTCTACTCACATCTAGCCACCCAACACACCTCACTCTTCGCATTGGCAAAAAAAAAAGAACTTCGGCAAAGAGCCCCCCTGAGGGGCCCGTTGGGCATTGCAGCGCCGGCCCAACGAGGAGCTACCGATGATGAAGCATGACACTCCACGGAATGTATAAGGGCACTTGCTCCTAAAAGGAGCACTCCTGCTGACCTGACCTACAGGCAGACCTAGACTCTCACATAGGAATTGCATACTCATTGTCTTCATAGTTCATTGGAGTGGCACATATGCTGGACCTTATATAGCTCCAGTCCCTCATTCTTTGTTTTGATTATGACTCACAGACAGGAAAGGACCTTTTACGCACTCCTTTACAGGACACGGATTGTGAGCCCACAGAGAATAATGGTGCAATATACATGGATATACAGGCTCTGGCTTCTGAGCACACAGAGAGAATATCACACAACATACACAGGTTTACAGGCTCTGGATTTAGAGCCCACAGACCGGCAGAAAAGGCCTATTTACACAAGCGGGAGTGGGCTTGTGAGAGTGCACCTTGGACACATGGACACCAATTCACCAAAATGCCAGGGGTAGCAATAGTGACATCACATGCCATTTGACCTTTACTTTGACTCACACACACATGCTTACACATACTAACACATTCACACAATGCCGTGCACATAAACACACTCTCACAACATGCATTTAACAGCATTTTTTTACTTACCTTAGCTTCCAGATAGGGTCATATTCCAGTTAATGTACTCCATTTTTTATTACACTAAGGTGAATAATATTATTCACTAATTGTATAATTTTTGATAATTTTTTCTTTATTCGGAAGCAAATGCAACCATAAAAGATACAATCATACATTAAAAACAAGAAAGAAAAAAACACGTCATAATTTAAGATAATAAATAGGACTATTGCAGGACCCGTATTAAAAAGTGAAGAGTAAATAAAAAAACCTCACAAATTCATAAACAGTACATACTATAGATATAAAAAGTACAACGCAAGCACAGGCCGAGCACAGTTCAATCGGGTCTATTTGCATAATTAAAAAATTGACAGAAAACAGGCAAGTGGAGCTCCAACCAGCGTACATTAGGAAGAGCTGCCCCTGTGTTCCAGGCACTGATTTTGCCACCTCTGAGGCCAGGGGTCTCTAAAGCAGTGCCAGGGGTACCTAGGGGCAAGCCAGGGTTCGCAGCTGCGACCCCTGGCGAACCCTACATGACGTCCATGCTTGGACAAAGCTCTTGTCAAGGGTGCTCGGTGTACACAGGGTGCACCAGGTTGTCTGCAGACAGGAAGACGTTTTATGCACTAGCAAGAGCTACAGCACGCATCCTTTAGGCAATTACAGACTCAGCAGCCTGGGCGAACATGTTGTACACTGGAAGAGCTCTTTGAGATATGAGTGGATAATGGGATTAGCTGCGGCTCAGTGAATAAACGCTGAGCTAGTGATTGCCTTGATGATAATTTTTTGGGTCAGGGAGTATGGAACACAATTCAATAACTGGGCATGATATGAGGAGGTTCACTGCAGTCCTCTGCCCACCTCCCTCCCTCCCAAGTGTAGCTGTATGTCTTCACCGAGCTCAGGTAGTTTACGGCCTTCGGTTTAATGTACCTTATTCTATTCATTTACCATAATTGAACTTTAAAATAATCCATATTGAAATTACCTCACTACTCAGTTCTTAATTAGCATCAGTGTGTGCTGGTGGTGGGCACCAGCACTTATTTTTGGGGGCTGGGGCTTATTTTTCATCATCAGGCTTTGACCCAGAGCAAAAGAGAGAAAGGTAGAAGAGGGAGAAAGAAAAGGCTGAAAGGCAGGGAAAAAAGCAACAAAGGCAGAAGGCAGGGACTAAAAATATCCTGAAAGATGGAGCTAAAGCGACTTGAAATGTAGGGAGAGGAAAGAAAAAGGGATGAGATGGCATCAAGATTCGGCAAACTTGGTATTCAGCAACTCGGGCAGTAGGTAGCACCAGGGGCCATCTGCTAAGAAAATCTTTGGGCCCCTGTGCTCACTTTATTTTACAAATTAAGCACCCCCCCAATCAAGAGGCCAGGGAATGAATGGGTATGGAGGCAGATCTTGGCTTTAAAGTCTTACTCCAGATAGGCCCGGAGATTGGATGCTTTTCTCAACTGTTAGAATAATTGGCTCATGTACAGATGGCCCAGTGACTGAAACAGGATAGGTCTTGAGAACCCAAGGAGGACAGTTCAAAATCTCCTATACACAAAATTAAATCTCATTGGAGGGAAGGTTACCCCTTTTCTTGCAAGTAAAATTAAAAAGGTGGGCAAGGAGCTCTTTCAAGAAATCTTGACATCCAGGCGAAAAACAGACTGTCTGCTTTTTTTGGTGAGTTGGTGCATTAGCAGCACTAGGGGAAAACTACCCCAATGACACTACTAACCAATTGATATGGGTAAGGAATTGACAAACTGTATTGCATCTCCTTGCCTCACTTCCTGCCGGTTTTCAAAAATAGTTATTTCACTTTTACGCATTATGTTGCCATGCGCTATGGTATAAGTATGGCATAGTAAACTTTTTTATGTCAGGTGCTGCTGGCCCTATTCTGGCATGGCAGGTTGATGCTTCTCCCTAGAGCTCACATCATGAATGTGACCCTTTAGCATGTACGAGTTGGGGCACAGGAGTTGCCTGCAACAGTCTCCCTCCAACTTGGGTCCAAAGAAGAGTATGTTTAAACACTGCTTCTGAAGGCAGCTGGCACCCATGTCTGCATTTTGTCTGTATTTCTTTTATGATGCTCCTTAATTTCCACCCCCTCACTTTCCAACTACTCCTCCCATAATTATTAATGCAGGCAATTAAAGAGGACAAGTAGGAGGGGGTGCTTAATTTGGTTTCACCCAGGCGCCACCTGAGCAAAGGGGATCAAAAACAAGATAATGGATGGAATGCTTGAATTCATTTCAGCCCCTGGCAATCTGTCAGGGTTGCATCCCAATCCACCGTTTTTCACCCACCATGCCACCTTAGTTTGTACTCAGCCATATGCAAATCAATCATGACCCTGCTCCAATGAGGACACTACAGCCCGAATTGATGAACCCTAATAAGGGCGAAACCTGTCTTGGCTTGCTTGTAATTCGGTTCAGGGAGGAGCTAGCCTGACAGTTCGGGCTGGACTGTTCCTATTGGAGAAGGGTCAAGATTGATTTGCATATGGCTGGTCCAAACTAAGGTGTGCAAAATAGCGATGGACTGGGATGCGGTCCAGAGTAATTACTAGTGGCTGAGATTGTTTCAAGCAATCCATTCTCGCTTTTTTTGTATACTTTACTGTGTTGCCCTAAGTGAGATGGTATGCCCAGAAGTGAGTTCCATGCACACTATCTCACTGGAATGAAGCTGTACCCGGATGATGATCTCTGTCTAGGGTGAAACTGGTCTTGGGTTGCTTGTATTCCAGTTCATTGAGGATGTGGCCTGGCAGTTCAGGATAGACTGTTCCCATTGGAGCAGGGTCAAAACTGATTTCTGATTTGCATACGGTTAGGTACAAACTAAGTTGGCATGGTGTGCAAAAAAAGATGGACTGGGTTGTGGTCTAGAGTAATTAACAGTCGCTGAGATTAATTCAAGCATTCCATCCATCACTTTTAGGGAGAGGCGAAGAGGGAAGTGGTCACTCTCATATCTAGGAAGGACTTTCCCTATACTAATTCCCCACTAATCCTTTATGGGTGCCGGTGTAGCGTGCTACTTGCCAAAAAAGCGCTTCGGCGCCTCGTGAGGGGTAGTAAGCGCTATATAAATGCAATTACAATACAATACAATACTTTTTGTATAAATGAGCAAAGGCCAGCTCTGGAGCCCGGCTCTCATTGGCCCCATGCAATTGTCAATCACTGGTTCCTGAGCCATTACCCCCAGAGCAGCCTAGATAGGTCTCATGAGCTGTAGATGTCTCAGGAGCCCACCCTCATCCACCTATCAATGTACAACCGCGCAATAGAAATGTTGTCTTCTGTTTTTTCTCTACGCTTGCCTTGAAGTTTAGCAGCCTGTGCACAAGAAGACACGTGCTCCAATGACTTTTGCTGGTTGCTATTCCTAAAGGCCCATGGAAGCTGCTTGAAAGTGAAAGATTGTTGATGCTTCAGGAAAATGGAGATGTTGCTGATTTTGTGCCGTGCTCTTACCAATGAATAGTGCAATTTTTGCATCTCCCGTGTGCATTTAGGCGCCCTACTGCCCTCTGCTGGAGGCTGACTTACCTTGCCTCACAGACAAGCCAGTCCCAAGTGAGATGCTGTGGGGACTGAGGCAAGAGTTTCTGAGTACCTTGTCCTGTGTGAATCAACCTGAATTATAAAAACAATCTATACTCTCACTCGAAATACCTGCAATACATTCCTCCATCGTTGCTATGCCGATACACAGCACGCTCTCAGTGTGCAAAGTGCTGGAACAATTTTTAAAGTGAGGGTGCTGGCTAGTAAAGTCCCCCCATTGAAGGCAGCGAGGGTAATATGTGGTAGCATTGCTTTAAAAACAAAAAAAAGCTGCCAGAAGGAAAATATTTCAATTCCCCCTTTATTGTTCATCCTCCATCTAAACTCTTTCAAGTATTAGCGGGGTGCTGCAGCACCTCCTGCACCCCTAGTTCAAAGAGCCACTGAAACTCTATCACTGCCATGTACAGACCTGAAGTTGGTGGACTCTTATGTTCTGAATCCGGTGGTCACTGGATAAGTATTGGTGTCTGCACAGTTTTTCAATTACTTACCAGTAATTCCATTACTCAAACCCCAATCTACCTCATTGCAGTCATTATATACTTTTTGCCCTGCCTTATCACCCTTGAGCTGGGCCAGCCAGGAGGCTTGGTGATGGGACAGGATATCTTTGAGTAGATGGTCCAGATGTACGCCTGCATTGGGTTGAGGGTTGAAGTAATATTTAAGTCTGGCATCTCTGCTTTAGCTGTCTGCCAGAGAGGGGCTTTGGTTTAGCCCCCTTTAGCCATTGCTTCTTGTGACTTAGCACGCTTCAGTCATTGCTTGAAGAAAATGTAATTCACATTTTGGATCAGGCCACAAGAGAATTTCACTCTTGAGCTTTTGGCTAATAGAGGTGTGTCAGTCTGCCTGCCTAAAATGTCCTTTCTAATTCAGTGCAATGGCAGTGAAACAAAGTACCCATGAACTGCAGTGAAGGTATATTTGTGCTTCTACACGTTTCCAAACCTCTGTTGATGCTTCACCACTTGTGACTTATTCCTAAATGTGATTTTACACCTAAAAGTAAATTGACTTCTAAATGTAATTTGTGCTCCTAATAGTGTTTTCACAGTCCGATTGATGTTGACCGAGGATGATTTTGCACCTCAATGCGATGTTCCACCCACATGCGATTTTGCTCCTAAAAGTGATACCTCAATGTTAGTTACTTTGCACCAATAATGATTTTACACCTATAAGTGATTTTGCACCTAAATGTGATTTTGCACATAAATGTGATTTTGTACATAAATTTGATGCGTGCTCCTAAATGTTTTACACACTCACATTGATGGTTCACTAAGAATTATTTTGTACCTCAATACGCTGTCAATCAAATGTGATGTCTTACTGATACACACATTTTACACACAATGTGACCTTTACTCCTATACTCCGTAATTTCTGCACCTAAGAATGTTTTCACACTGCTGATAATATTGCACCATGGGCGATTTTGCACCTAAATGTAATTTTTGCATATGCATGTGTGTTTCACCTAAATGTGATTAATACCAGCACTTTCACAGTTTTGATGATGTTGAAACACAGGTGGCTATGCACCTGAACATGTTTTGCTCTTAAATGTTATTTGTGCCCCTAAAAGTATTTCCACATTCTTATTGATGTTGCACCATTAATGATGTTGATCCTAAATGTGTTACGTGCTCCTAAATTTGATTGGTGCTCCTAATACTATTTCCACACTCCTCCTGATGTTACTCCAAGGATGATTTTGCACCTAAATATGATTTTGTTCCTAAATGTGAAGCCACAATCCTGCTTACTTTGCAGCAAGGATGATGATGTACCTATAAGTGATTTTTACACCTAAATCTGATTATGCACATACAGGTGATTTGTCCACCTCAAGGTTTTCCACGCATGCTGATATTGCATTATGAGAGATTTTGCACTTCAGTGTGCTGTCAACCAAATATGAGGCCATGCTGAAGCACACATTTTACACCTCACTTGACAGCTTACCACACATTTTCTCTTTGTAGAAGGTGATACCCCAAGACTCCATATTGTGCTGTTCATACTGACTCTTCTCCTCAAGATCAAACTTACAGCCTTCCTATGTAGTCGCAGACTGGTCTCCATTAAAAGTGACTTACTCCTTATTTCATGATGTACCCTCCAGAACCAACAAAATACAACAACTATTTCTTCTTAATCCCAGAGCAAAAAAAAAAAATACCCTAGGAGAAAAAACTCACTATCTTAGCTACATATCATCCTGTATGAAAATGGAAATGTCACTAGCCAATCCACAAATATCAACCTCAATGTCTTCACCACATTGCTACTCAGTAGGCCCTAAAACCTACCACAGCTAGGCATGTTAACATTGATATCACCCCTATCAAATACAGTACACTAGCCTAAATCAATGTAGTTGGGATCATAACTTTGAACACATTACTCTTACAGGCACTCAAAGTTTCCCTACTGAAGAAGTTAAGTTAAACTCACAATTGGGGTTGATTCACATGATTGCTGAGACTAATCACCTCTTATTTTATTGCATTCACTTACTGTAGGAAAGTGCCCCTTTTTGACATGGTCACCCCCACATGTTGGCTTGTATTTGGTGTGATTTCGACTGGAAGTGCACTGGGTCCCTGCTTACCAGGTCCCCAGTTCCAGATCTCTTTCTCAAAACTGTACAATTGTTACCCCAATTGGCAATACATTTAGTACTCCCTGTAAGTCCCTAGTAAAAGGTACCCCTGGTACCTAGGGCAAAGAGGCTAAAGAGGGTCCTTAAGGGCTGCAGCACGAATGGTGCCACCCTAAAGGACCTCTCACCAAACCCATACAGACTGCCGCTGCATGTCTTGGTGCAGACAAAAGTGAAAACATGACATGGCACACATCTCTGTGTGTCATACCCACAGACCCTGCCTGCCGTATAGGTAAGTCACCCCTACAGCAGGCCTTACAGCCCTAAGGCAGGGTGCACTATACTACATGTGATGACATATCTTCATGAGCAGATATACCCCTGTTCTAGTCAGCTCCATTGCTGCTAGTACAAGTGCACAGGGCAGCCATTTTGAGTACATGTGCTGGACACTGGTGAAAACGAGTTGCCCAGCTACATGATGGCTTCACTGAAAATAGGGATGCTTGGTATCAAACATCTCGAATTAATAAACCCACACTGATGCCAGTGTTGGATTTATTAATACATGTACACAGAGGGCCCCATAGAGGTGCCCCCTGAAAACCTACCAGCTACTGGTGTGCTGACTGACTGGCTTTCGCCAGCCTGCCACCAGAGACAAGGTGGGGGAGTTTTGCTCTCAGGAGGCCAGAAACAAAGCCTGCTTGGGCAGAGGGTGTTCACACACCCTCCCACAGGATGACCTGCAGAGTTGTATCCAAAGGCAGTGGAGCTTCAAAGAGCCCACCGCCTTTAGTATGCAAATCTGGCTTCTCTCACAGGAGAGGAGGCCGACCCCCTTTGCCCAGGGCCCTTTGGCACCTGGACAGATGAGAAAATAGGCTAGTCAGATAGGAGTGTCTACCCTCAGGCTAGTACCACTCCTAAGGTGGGTTACCGGAAGTGGAGTCAACTTTTCATAGTTAGCCATCTTGGTGATGGCAAACTTAGGAACTCTGGGACAGGGTTTTGACCACTTCCCGCAGGAAGTGATCATATAGGGGGTGTAGTGACCTCAGGGTTAGGTAGCCCATTGGCTACTACCCTACACTCCCCTAATGCACTTAAATTCAGTATTTAGGGGCGCCTCAGGCAACACAAAATCAGATCTTGATAACCTGCGAAGAAGGACACTGAAGAGCCGTGAAAGCAAAGACTGAAGAAGAGCAACTGACTTGGCACCAGCCCTGCTGGCCTGTCTGTTGTTACCTGTTGAATTGCGCCAAAGTCGACTCGTCCTGCAAGCTGTCGTGCCTCCAAAGCCTGGGAGGATGGCCTGCCTTCAATAAAGACGCAAGGACTCCCGTGGAGCAGCGGAGCTGGTCTCCTGCATCCTGCAGGCAACCAAAGAAGAACCGTGAGGACTCCGGAACCGTCAAAACTTGCCGCCACCAAGCACCACTGCACCCGAGCCCCCCAGCCCGAGTCGTAGTGGGCCAATGGTGTGAGCGTGGTCCCCCAGCCCTCAAGAGACTGAGTCCAATCGGGGATCACCCCTCATTAACTCCCCCGACGTAGCCTTCAGCCTCTGTTTGCAAGCCCCCTTAACCGTGAGTGCTCTTGGACAAAGAAAGCCGACACTTGAAAGACCCTACTGCACTAGGGGTGTGCAGTCAACTACACTTCGCCGGCAGAGTTCACAGAGTTTTTGTCACTCCGCACTCCGCTTGGAGCGGGGTTTACCGGCACCACCCACCACTAATACACACTGGTCTGTGGAAACTTCATATCCTGAAGTTGCCCCAGCCTGCACTAACCCCCTCATACACACACCGGCCTGCATGCACTTCATACCATGCAGATGCTCCATGCCATGCTGGTCGTCACAAACTCCCCATCCTGCAGTCAAATTCATGGCCTGTACTGGGTCCACTGGTGATCCGGCCAAGTCGCTTGAACTTGACTGATTGTGCTGGGGTGCACAGAAACATGCTGTGTGTGGTGAGTGCCAAAGGCGATGCTTACGCACACAACCACTCACTTCCGGAAATGTTATGAAGAGGGTCATGGGCGTATTTACAGAGTTGATACAAAGAAAAACAAACATCAGTACCGAGCACGTGTATGGTGTTTTGTTTGCCTATTGAAAGACATTTTGTTTTCTATGCTGATGTGCCATCCGTCCAATACGGCTGCGTGTTTGCAGGCTTTGTCCTCCTGGGCCGCTGGACGTCACTTTCACATCTGCGGCTCTTTGCCGGAGGAAGTAGCCGGACCAAGGAGGCGGTTGTTGGGTTCATCACTGAAGAAACAGGTGTGTGTCGGCCCTAGCGCACATTGGTGATTCTGGGTTGGCGGGGCAATTCAGGGAAATCCAGAGTGGAGTTTTCCATAGAGAGAAGGCGTAGTGTGTAGCTCCCTCCCGTAGCCGGCCTGCCTGCCGCTGCCCGGGTGTGGCCTGCATACATCACTGGTGGCCTTCTGCCTCTCTGGGCAGTACAGCCGGAGAAGAGTGGTGGTGGTGGGGACTGCTATAAGTTGTATGCCCTGAGGATGTAGAAAGTAACAGAGCAGGAGGGGGACCAATGGAACGTGTGGCATGGGTTAGCAGGAGGGTTGCACTGACATAGCAGGCTGTGATGCTGCACTAGGGCTGTAGTAATGCCAGGAAGGATTGGTAGAGACCAGGGTCCTGATACTGCAAGAATGATGGACAGCAAGCGGTGGTGATGAAGCAGGCGGCACAGGCAAATAGAGCAGGGGAGATGCATCTAGGGGTGGGTGAGTGGAGCAACTCCGCCCACTTGCGGAACTCCGTGTAATTCCTCAGAGTTTTTATGCAACTCCGCAGAATTCCACATAGTGCAACTCCGCGAGCTTCGCCTACCCCTACTCTGCACCCAGCCGCTCCGGGCCAAGGAGAAGAGGACCACCAGTGTCCCCATGTCCACTAGCATCCCAAGACTTGAATCCTCTGGTTGGTTCAACCCGACTGACCCCCCAGTCAAAACCTGCAGCCTCTTTTCCCGCAGACCGATCCCCATTGACTAACATTGGGCACCTGATGCTCTATTATACCACAGCACCCAGGCGCCCTAGTGCCGCTGGAGGTCCTGCTGGTGCTGCCTTGAACCTTTCCCCATACCCACCTTAAGTCCCGGTGATTGGTCTTGTAAGTCGCTGTACTGTACCTCAATGCAGTACTTGCTTTTCCTCCCATAGGAAAACATTGCAGGTTTTGAAAAATGCATTGTGTCGACTTTTTAAACTAAAAGTAGTTCTCTTGCAAAACACACTTACTTGATCGTATTGATTCTGGTGGCTAAATATATATGAAGATACATGTCATTTTTATAAATTGGTGTGGATCTCCCTAAGGAGTCAGTGCATCATTTATTGACTTTTGTGTATTTACAGATGTCTAACACTCCTCTCTGATAAGCCTAAGGCTGCTCGACCACGCTACCCTCTAGAAGAGCACCTTGCGATTGCTAGAGCAAGCTTCTGTCCACTTATAAGGGAATATCTGGACTCTTTGCACGATATACCTCACTTTGGTATATCATTGAAAGAGCCAGTTTCCTACACCTACTACCAACAGGAACACACAAGTTTCTAATCCGCTTCCCCCCAAAAATTTCTTGGCATCAATCGAAGCTGGATCACAAGCGTGAGAAAGTCTTCAAACCACACTACCCATCTCTCTCTTCCACAAACACACATTTCCCATTAACTGCTCTCATTATCGACATCTCCATTACACTTCCTTCAACACTATTTTAGAAAAGCCCACCATGCACACCCAATGGTTCCTTTTATTTCACCATACACATTACCACAAACACACCCAATATTCAACCTCTGAAGAATCCCCTCCTCTAAATCCAGTGACTCATCTCCTACACATGATACGAAGGTTGCCCTCCTGAACTATAGGACTGCAGACTCCAGAGCACCTTTCACGTCTGCAAGCATAAAAATGCCTAGAAGTGTGAGGCCATATTAATGTCAATTCAGCGCTATACAAATCTTTGTTAACATAACAAACAAGCATTGGCATAGCCAATAGGTCTCGCTTTTGGGACCTTATAAGTGCTTAGCCATGCAACAGTTGATGTTGTTGTACGAAGGATATTGTGCTGCATAACTAAACACTTATAAGGTCCCAAAGGCGAGACCTATTGGCTGTGCCAATGCATTTTTTTTGTTAAAGGACAAGCAGTGCTATCAGGCTCTGGCTGCCACTTAGTCCACTGCAGGGTAGAAGAGGGACAGAAGAGGGATAGAAGAGGGGTAGAAGAGGGGTAGAGGGGTAGAAGAGGGGTAGAGGGGTAGAAGAGGGGTAGAGGGGTAGAAGAGGGGTAGAGGGGTAGAGGTGTAGAAGAGGGGTAGAAGAGAGGTAGAGGGGTAGAAGAGGGGTAGAGGGTTAGAAGAGGGGTAGGGGTAGAGGAGGGGTAGAGGGGTAGAAGAGGGGTAGAGGGGTAGTAGAGGGGTAGAGGGGTAGTAGAGGGGTAGAGGGGTAGTAGAGGGGTAGAAGAGGGGTAGAAGAGGGGTGGAGGGGTAGAGGGGTAGAGGGGTAGTAGAAGGGTAGAAGAGGGGTAGAGGGGTAGAAGAGGGGTAGAAGAGGGGTAGAGGCGTGGAGGCGTAGAGGGGTGGAGGGGTAGAGGGGTAGAAGAGGGGTAGAGGGGTAGAGGGGTAGAAGAGGGGTAGAAGAGGGGTAGAGGGGTAGTAGAGGGGTAGAAGAGGGGAAGAGGGGTAGAGGGGTAGAAGAGGGGTAAAGGGGTAGAAGAGGGGTAAAAGGGGTAGAAGAGGGGTAGAGGGGTAGAAGAGAGGTAGAGGGGTAGAAGAGGGGTAGAAGAGGGGTAGAGGTATAGAAGAGGGGTAGAAGAGAGGTAGAGGGGTAGAAGAGGGGTAGAGGGTTAGAAGAGGGGTAGAGGGATAGTAGAGGGGTAGAGGGGTAGTAGAGGGGTAGAGGGGTAGTAGAGGGGTAAAGGGGTAGAAATGGGGTAAAGGGGTAGAAGAGGGGTAGAGGGGTAGAAGAGAGGTAGAGGGGTAGAAGAGGGGTAGAGGTGTAGAAGAGGGGTAGAAGAGAGGTAGAGGGGTAGAAGAGGGGTAGAGGGTTAAAAGAGGGGTAGGGGGTAGAAGAGGGGTAGAAGAGGGGTAGAGGGGTAGTAGAGGGGTAGAGGGGTAGTAGAGGGGTAGAGGGGTAGTAAAGGGGTAGAAGAGGGGTAGAAGAGGGGTGGAGGGGTAGAGGGGTAGATGGGTAGTAGAGGGGTTGAAGAGGGGTAGAGGGGTAGAAGAGGGGTAGAGGGGTAGAAGAGGGGTAGAAGAGGGGTAGAGGGGGTGGAGGGGTAGAGGGGTGGAGGGGTAGAGGGGTGGAGGGGTAGAGGGGTAGAAGAGGGGTAGAGGGGTAGAGGGGTAGAAGAGGGGTAGAGGGTCATCTGTCCTCATCCAATATATGCATGGGATAGCACAAAGAGACCCTCAATATGGTGCACATCAGATGGAACTGCCCAACAAGCACTAGCAAAACCAACAAGTATCACAGAAGAGACAAGAGCAATTGGCTTTGTCAATGTTTATACTTGTTGTACGGCACATGGCTAAAAGGTAAAAAAAAAAAGATATTATGCCACCAGCATTGGCCGCGTCACAGGTCCTTTTTTTAATTGCGCAGGGAGAGGGGGGCAGGTGGGAGAGGGAGGGCGCATGGGGGGCAACAAGAACAAAGGGTGTGAGGGTAAAAGAGGTATGGCATGGCCAGGGAGTGAGTAACAAAACATATTGAGGGAGGGGGCAAGCAAAATGGAGGGCGGAGATTGGTGCCCAAAGCAACAGGTAAGACAAGTACACAAGGGAGACTGCTGGAAGAAACACGCTAGTTGAGCGCTTAGACAAAATTTAAAAAGTAGCTCCCGATTTAGGGAGCAGTGGAAGGACACAAGTACTTGGGACCATGCTCCATGAGAGAGGCGAACACAAGTAGTGGAAGTAAACGCTGCACACACCAACTTATGAATAGCAAGCAAATGAACGTGGCAATGAAGTCAAACAATGGTATGCAATGGGCAGCCACTATAACTGCTGTAAGTAAACAAAATGTCTTGCAAATGACAGCGCAAACGCTTATCTCAGAGCCTACTAGAATTCTATTCTCAAACAATCAATTGAGTCACACTAATTATCGAGAGATGTACTGAGGGCGTGCTAGGAGATATAAATGTTGCTAAACTTTACACACTGAACATGAAACTGAATGCACATTATACATTTACGACCAGCTGATCATTTGAGGAAACACGCTGAAGCCCCTCCCCTATATATACTCATGTCGTGCAGGTTAAGCATGGAGAAAATAACTTCGACCCTTACAAAATAAATTAATCGTAGACCTTAACGAACATCTGGGAGAAAACACAAAAGGAAAGTTTTATTGCAGTTTGTAAATATTTTCACTCACCGGCCTTTGGTTATCGACTTAACACTTGATGAAAGGAAATACCCACAAACAAGAAGGAGCAGAAAGTAAAAATATTTATACCCAAGTTGGGCCCAATAGGTCCAAGGAAAACTGACAGTAGGCCATGACAGGAGCTTGCAAGTCAATCTCTTCACCCACAGCTCTAACATCGGAACACGAGGAGAAATAATTTGCAATATCAAAAGAAGAAACTGTTGTGACAAGTCAGATGTTCCAAATACTTTAATAAAACCGGATTCTAGAAAACACATTCAAATAGGGACTGGGCATGCATGACTTCATAAGTGCCAAACAGTAGGATACATGCCGTTTCAGGAGATGAACACTCATTATGGCACTAAGGGTTACCTTTTTTTTTTTTTAAAGGAAAATCAGTCTTCCTATGAAGTCCAAGATTCACCAAATCGTAAAAAAAAAAAAATGCATCCTTTTACACTCACTGTTGTAGACTGTTAATTTGTTGTTGTTTGTTTAATAACAAAACACTTGCTGCCGACTTCACATTACATAGAGTTGTAAACACATGCCCTTACGCCTCACTCAACAGTACTCACTTTTAACAAGCTTTGAAAAACGAAAGGCTCAGGCGACCTTGTTGGGATTCGATTATAGAACCAGCCTGCTAAATGTTACAAAATGGATGTCTCCTGAAAAACAAGCTAGATTAGTAGCTTCATCAAAAAAAAAGTCGTAGTCGTTAAAAACAATAGATGTGTTCTGGAAAAAAAATAAAAAGACAGCTCCCAAACATACATGCAGTCAACAATCGAGCTGGATTACAAAGAAAACAAGCTGCGAGACGCGCTCTGTGGTGGGGGAGGGGGAGGGGCATTGAAGCGAGGCGCGCACGCTTGGGCGAGCGAGAGGAAAGCCAGATGGCGCCTCTGCTCGTGCCTGTGCGCGTAACCGCACACTGTATGCCACACAAAGCTGTGGTTGGACTTTTAAAAGCCCACTCACAAAATGTCTCGCCAGAGCAGCGCATGCGCTGGCTCAGGCGAGACCTAAACATAGCTGTGACTGACACTGTTGTCATCCTTCACACCACTAACCACTAGGATACATTGTCCTTCACCTAGCTAGAGGATCAGAAACTAGCGGAGAAGTTGCCTTTATCCACTAGAAGTCCTTTAAAAGCAAACTGAAATATCTCCTTTTTCCAAGGCCTCTCTGTTAAAATTAAAAACACAAAAAATATACCACTGAGCATCTTTTATTGCCCTCATGACCGCAAAAATATTTTCATTGATTAACAAATGCATGTGCAAGCTTGTTTGTGTGGAGGTGAAGTCTATAAGGAGTATTTTCGGAGCAGAGAACAATATATCTCTTCAGATATATCGCTGATGAAGATAAATGTTCTGAAGTGACAGGGCTATGTACTGCAAGTAATATGGCATTTAAGGGGGTGCCAGGTTAGAGCGTGAAGTGCCATTAAAGATACCTTGTGGTGTAGAGATGGCATTAAGTGTGTGTCCAATAGAGTGTTTTGGTCCTATGATGTTTTCATCACATTGCAGTACTTCCAGGTTAATTATGTATGATTTGACCACTCTTATGTGTGATATTAAAACTAATTGTTGAATTAATTGTATACCTATTGCAAACGGAGTTACTGAAGGCTTCTATGAATTAAGAGTGTGGAAGAAAGAGATCAGTGCATGTTGTCAGACCTACATGCCTTAGGGCGGTCTTACCCCCAAACATTTTCCATGCTTGCTGCTAATTATGCTGGATTTTTGGTTCTGTTGGCCTTAGGATTCTGAGCACTTTCCCACTGCTAACCAGTGCTACAGTGCTTGTGATCTCTCCCCTAAACATGATTTTATTGACATATACCTAATTGGCATATTTAATTTACTTGTAAGTCCCTTGTAGAGTGGTATACCATATACCCAGGTACTGTAAATTAACTGCTACTAGTGGACCTGCAGCATTTATTGTTACACCCACTTAAGTAGCACTCTAAAACTTGTCCCAGTTCTACCATTGCAGCCTGAATGCAGTGTCACACTGCCATGCTGACTTGGCATTTAAAACCTCATGCTAAGCCTTAAACTCCCCTTTTATTGCATATGTCGCCCCTATGGTAGGCCCTAGGTAGCCCATAGGGCAGGGTGCTGTGTAAGTAAAAGGTAGGACATGTACTTTTAAGCTTTACATGTCCTGGTAGTGGAAAACTCACAGATTCATTTTTCACTACTGTGAGGCCTACCCTTCTCATAGGATAACATTGGGGATTCCTTATTACATTTAATAAGATGTAATTCCTAATTGTGAGGAGGTAGATCTATCATGTTTGATACCTATGGTATTGTAATGATAAATCCTATTTAATGGCAAAGTCTGATTTTTCATTACAATGTTGAAAATGCCACTTTCAGAGAGTTGGCTTTTTCCTGCTCTTAGCCCTGTGTACCGGCAGCCTGTCTCTGATTGCATGCTTGAGTTGGGTGATAGCTGGGCTTTGTGTATTCCCCTAGACAGCCATACGCAATGGGAGCTGAGGTGTGATTTGATAGGCCATCCTGGCAGGATGGGAGGGAGGAGCTGGGCACAGCCTCACTTACACCTGAATATAATGTGTTCTGTCCACACAAAGGACTGCATACTCCCCAGTAGTGAGTCTGGAGCCATGGCAGTAAGAGAGGACCTCTGTGCACTTCAAAGATCTGTCTTTGAAGTCTCACTCACTTGAAAGGCACCACTGGGTATAAGAACTGGACCTCAGACCATAACTCATCAGTAAACTTCTGGAACTGTGGATACTCTGCCAGGAAGAAGAACTGCTGTGCTGCTGAAGGACTGCCACTCCGCTGGACTGCTGCTCTGGAAGAATTGCTGGCCTGCTGTGCTGACCTGCTCCCCTATTTGCCTGGGTGAGAAGGACTGGACCTATATCACTTGAACCCAGAGGGACTCCAAGGGCTAACTGGCTGTTCTCCTGATCTGAAGTCTCAGGGACATAAAATACTTCCAACCACCCCGCCTCCCCACCTGGATTCTGCCATCTGTGAGTCTGCCCTGCCAAGTGGTGCCATGCCAGTCCTGGACCCTTGGAAGTGGGTCTGAGGTGTTGCTCCAGGAGAACCAACGCATCACCGTCGCTGCAGAGATCGTAATTGGCGCATCGTCACCACTGCGAGGGTCAGCACCAACGCATCGCCGCTGATGTGTGGATTGGAACTGGTGCATCGCCGGTGCTGCGTGGATCCGAGTTGACACATCGCTTTTGGAACCCCCACTGCTTGATGCTCTTCCAGGCACAAGGTCCTCACATCCCTGTCAACAGCAGCCTTGACGAGGACACCGAATCTCTGCATCACAGCACCCCGCTCATTGGCTTGCCTGCACCAGCATCTTCCCCGTCAACAGGATCCTCAACATCGACGCAACCAGGATTACGGTACTTTTGTTCAGCCAGCTAAGCTCATGCTCAATCGCAGTCGGCCTGAACTTTTGACTTTGTCCCGGTCCAGCGCGACCAGATACCCCTTATTGGCACTTTGTGGTTTTTGGGGCTATTTTCACTTAAAACTTTAAAAATCAATATTTCCGGTTCTACTTATTGGTGTTAAATAATTTTTTTTAATGTAATCTATTTGTCTAAATTAGTTTGGGATTTTTCTTGTGTTGTGCTTTCACTTTATTACTGGTTGTGAGTTGCCTAAATAATTTACACATTGCTCTAAGTTAAGCCTGACTGCTTTTTGTGCCAAGCTATCCAGAATTAAGCACAGGTTAATTTGGTGACTTTTTGTGGTTCATCCTGTAATGGATTGTGGCTGTTGCTTGACCAGGGTTCACACCCCAGTCAACCAACAATCTAATTTCTCACTCCTGGAAAAGGAGAGGAATTCGGGGTGCAGTTGAACTTAGAAAAGAAATGGATTCACAATCTGTTGTGAAAAAAACAATCTGGAAGGCTTGTACACTCCTTAAGCCATAACATTTTGGCAGATTTAACGAAATGTTATAATCTAGGGGAGTAGGATTCCTGTAATTGGGTTAGGGGTGCTGTGATTTGCCAGCTATGTGTCCATGATGAAAAGCCAGGTAGGTTTGGTTAGAGAGCATTTTCCAAAAGTGGAACTCTGAATCTGATACAGATCTCTACTCGATGAGGATATATTTCCGAGCATTAGACGAGAATTTCCGAGAATGAGACAAGAGGGGGAGAGTGGGTATAAGGGGAGGTATAATACAGAGATTTTGGACACGAGGATTTAGGAATTGGAAAGAGAGACTTTACAGGAGCGTGAGGTGCATATATGAGATGCAGTGGATAACCTGGAGAAAGACTGAGGGGTATATGTACAAGCCCCTATGTACAAGCCCCTATCGCCACCACAACGTCACTTTTATCGACATTGTGGTGGCGATAGGGGCTGCGCCTTACTTACAAGGCAGCGTTAAGCCACTTAATGTGGCTTAACGCTGCCTTGTAAATAAGGCCCTCTTTCACGCTATGGTTAGTGGGAAAGGGGTGGGCAGTGGGTGTTGCAGTGGGCGTTCCACCGCAACACCCATTGTTTTTGATGCTGCCCCCTATGTACAAGGGTGGCGTACATAGGAGGCAGCGCCAAAATTAAGACCAGGTAAAACCTGGTCTTAAGTTGGCGAAACGAGGAGAAATGCATCAATTCTCCTTGTTTTTGCTTTTTCCATGTGTGCTTCCTTGTGCAGCACACATGGAAAAAGCAAAATGCCATGGATTGTTTATGTACAGGAAGGTCCCCCTTCCTGTACATAAACAATCCTTTAAAAAAAATGCCATTCTGTGACTTTCATGTGTGCTGCATAAAGCAGCACACATGACAGTGACAAAATGGCATTTTAAGATTGTTTATATGCAGGAAGGGACACCTTCCTACACATAAACAATCATCCCCTGCACGCAGACACCCTTGCACTATGGTGCAAGGGTGCCTGCGTGGGACCTAAGTAGCTTAACTTAGCACGATCGCAGGGGGAAACGCAAGGCCGCACTGCATTCTTGTAAATATGGTGCAGCCTTGCGTTTCAGAAGTGGCGGAGAGAGGCGTTAAGCCATGCCGGTTAACCCCTCTCTCCACCACTTCCTTGTACATATCTCCCTGAGTGTTGCTCGTGCATGTGTGTTTGGCAGAAAGAGAGGTGTGATGTGGAGAATGGGTTTTGTTGTAAGATGTGAATGTGGGGAAAGAGCTAGTTTGCAAAAGGGATAACTGAGTTTGTGAATTGATTTGTCTGCATTCAGATCCTCCACAAACCAGCACTAGGATGTACAAACTGAATTTAGCTTTACACGTAGATCCCTGTAAATGGTCACCCTAGAGCTCATGCCCCTGAAAGACCTGTTCTAGACAGAAGAACACCCAGCATTCCTGAAAATCAGATGGCCTTGTCTTCAGCAAGGTTGCCATGTTTGCTCAGGAAGAAATCTAGAGAGCGCATCTGAAAGCTTACATAAACCCTTCCAGACAAGGCAACTCACACAGTATACACCTTATATTCATTGTCTCGCGACTGAAATACATAAAATGTTGAAAAAGTTATAAGGGGTGTCCAAACTATGATTCAGTGACATTTATTGCGCATAACTGAACCTCAGGTGTTGTAAATGGTGTCCAGAGACATTAGCACTTTGATTATACCCTTGCCCAGCAGCCTACTCTCAAGCTTATGCGAGGCTTTGATCATCGGGTGAGAATAGTGGGTTAGACTGCCCTGATAGCCTTGTCCTGGAGACCTTGACGGTCCTGACTGGACAACTCTGGCCTTTGATCCGTAAGTAGCACAGTTGCCCATGCCGCCTACCTAGTTGTTCCTATTAGTCCTGTTTGGTGCCCAGCCCTTCCATTCTGTGTAGTGGACTCATCATGAGAGTCACAATGATCATCATAAACTCTCCAGCCCAGAATTGCAGACTAGAATGGGGCAATGCAGGAGCTGACCTAAGTGATGGATTGTGTCTCCCTGCTCCCCCGATCTCTGTTAAATCACCGCCAGCCTCTGTATCCTAGAAGAAGAAGCGGGAGGGCTGGATTTGACCTGAGCACTGGAGTGGATCTCCATGCCTCATTGAGAGCTGACAAATCACCTTAGGTGTGCTGCACCCAAAAAGAAGGAGAAAGAGCGATGACCAAGGCAATACAAGTGTTTGTGTGCGCCTTCCTGCCTTCCAATTGC
Organism: Calotriton arnoldi; assembly: GCA_963921515.1. Classification (NCBI taxonomy): domain Eukaryota; kingdom Metazoa; phylum Chordata; class Amphibia; order Caudata; family Salamandridae; genus Calotriton; species Calotriton arnoldi. The sequence continues at coordinate 1,415,183 of CAWUFW010000919.1, read as the reverse complement.
GGCTTCAACAATATCCAGTGTGCTGTGCGGCCAACCAAGGAGATCGAGACAGTGAGAGGCGGGACGGTGTCTGCAACCTCCAAAGACAGCACCCAACTCCAAATGTCCTGTGAGGAGTGGGGAAGCTTGCTCACCTTGTGTGTACTCTAGGTAGTGAGGAGGTGGGGAATTCCTCCTGTCGGAACTAGGACCCTCACACACCCAGCAAGCTAGGTGTCATGCTTCATCATATGGGTCTGCTCCTCGTCGGGCCAGCGCTGCAATGCTCGACGGGCACCCATAAAGGGGCTCTTTATCGGAGTTCTTTTGTTCCTCGCTGTATTGGTGCCGTGGGTGTGAGGGGCCTAGGTACGTGTAGATGTGAAATGTGAATATAAAACAGGTAAAGGATGCCTCTATGATAATTTTTATTCCGTTAGGGTCCCAACCTGATTAAAAGAGATGAAGGGAGGTGAATGTTTTGTTGTAATGTGACAAAATTTTCGCTCAAACCCTAGATGGTCAACATGTTTCTCGCCTCAATAAGTCACGGAAGTGATCAGCTGGCGATTCTTCAGGACCGAGTGAATAAAAAACTATCTACAGTGAGTGGCAAGGTGCAACGCTACCTACCAAATGCTCTACCCGTGGGTCATTACCCCGGGAAAAGGCAGTCAACCTAGAGTACAAAAAAGAGAAAATTTAAAAACCATAACATGGGAGTGGATATTGGTCCCAGTTAAATTCAATCAATGTGGACCAATTATCACATTGTAAATCGAACATATATTAAAAAACACACAGTGCTATCATGCCATTCAAGCTCTGTGTATACTTCTGTACAATACCCCTGTGTATACATGCTAAAAAGATGTGACTTATTGGACAGTGGTGGTGAGTGAACAAAAGCTCACCTCTTCCAGGTATCTAATTCTGCCTCGTCAGTTATCAGCGAAGTATGAGGACACTTAATGTAGTGTCTCTGTATAAAATGAGACATAAATTACCAGAACATAATAGGCTATATGTACACTAGTTCGATGCTCACTTACTAGTCCTGGTGCACTCGGTTGTAAGGAGCAGAAGGTCCGGGTCAGGGTGGTTGTAGCCTGCAGTTATGACCCCAAACCAATGACACGATCAATTATTGGTGCTCACACTGGGCTGGTGTATCTGGTGGCGCCGCATGCCGTGCCCCAAACTGGATGCTCGCAGTGCTGCTCCTGTGAAGTGGCACAGCATGAGCGCCCCAGGGGCCCTGCCGCGTAATGGGCTAATGCCATAAGAGAAGAAAAGAGTGTCCGCTTAAAGCTCAATGGCTTAAGGCTTGCAGCGCCTGATCCCGGTACCTCTTACCTCCATTAATCGCCGATGTCAGAATGAGCCTCCAACAGGATGTGCATACTCACCTGCTCCCACTCGGAGCCACGTGGCTGACCTACCCGCTCCGCTGCAACCAGGAAGGTATCATGTCACAGCAGGAACCTGTTTAAATACCTGCCGCGAAGACAGCAGAGCGGGTGAAGTGGCTACAGCTGGAATCAAAAGGTGGAGTCACCGATTGGTGGAAAAGTGATGTCATTGTAGACAGAATCATGGCGGCCATCTTGGAGTGTGTATTAGTGTGTTATTTACAGCCAAATCATTGTGGGGATGGTACTGCTGTCTCGCTATAGAGTTCAAAGAAGAGGGTGGGAGATGCAGTGTGTCGAGATATATGACACTGCAAGGGGTACCTCATTAGGTTCTAAAAGATCAAAAGTGGGATCACACAGTAGTCAAAACATGATGTCCATGTTGACGGAATCATGGCGGCCATCTTGGAGTGTGCTGTTAATGCTTAATCATTGCCTAATCATATAGGGATAGTGCGTCGCTACTGCTATCCAACTATAGTGTTAAAAAAAGGTGGGAAATGCAGTGTGTGGAAGTATTTGACACTGCATGAGGTCCCTCATTAAGTTCCGACAGATTCGGTAATAGTCAAAGTAAAATCACATAGTAGTTGAAACATGATGTCCTTGTTAACGGAATCATGGCGGCCATTTAGAAGTGTGTTACAGTTAATCATGGCCATGTTGGTATGAGGGTTGTGTCAGAGCATGGACAAGTGTAGCAGATAATAGATTCAATATATGGAAATAGTCAACACTGCCTAAGGTACCTCCTTACGGTCCCAGGTGTTCAGTAACGGGGACACCTTATAAGGAGCAATAGTTGTCATCATGTAGTGTATAATGAGCTCCCATGGTATGCTGTAGGTAAGGATCATGTGTTAATTAATGGTGCTCCAAGGAATGTCATCATTCAAGCCACTATTGGCTGAATCAAGACGAAACACCCATCTTTGTTCAATCCTGAACAGGGCTGTATGTGTTATTTGTTGATGTGCCTCGAGGACTACCCAACGTAGACTTTCTGGGGGATGTCTCAGTTCTGTGAAATGGGTATAGAGTTTGGTGTTTGTCTTGAGGCAACGAATACTGCTTTTATGTTCAGTTATTCTGGTTTTAATGGCCCTCATGGTCATACCGATGTATCTTTTCTCGCAGGGGCATGTCAATAGGTACACACAACGTGGTGTGTTACAATTCGTGTGTTTGGTGATCGTCCATGTGAATGTGTCAGTCAATGCCAGTTCTTTAATGTGTTTTGTCTGCGGACAGACGGTACATGATCCGCAAGGATAGTGTCCTACGACAGGGGGAGGTCCCACAGTTGTCTCTGGTTTGAACTGTTTCTGTTTTTGGGTCTCGTATGTATTAACATGTCTTTTAGATTGTTAGTACGCTTGAACGCAAACCTAGGTTTCGGTATTGTTAGCGTGCCTGTGTTCAAGATCTCCCAATGTTTATTCACAGCCTTCTTGATCAGATTAGATCTTGGTGTGTATGTGGTTACACAGGTCACTGTATTGGAGGGTTCTTTTACATGTACCTCTAGAAGGCCTTCGCGATGGTTATTTCTCGCTCGTTTCATGCAAGAATTAATTTGTTGTTTAGGGTATTGTCTTTTCAGTAAGTTTTCTGACAGTGCCTCAGCTTCAGTTTTGTAGTCATTTATTGAACTACAATTCCTCCTAATCCGTAAAAACTGGCTGTAGGGTAAGTTATTTTTCAGGGTCTTTGGATGAAAACTGCTATATAACAGCAAGCTGTTCCTGTCAGTAGGCTTTTTAAACATAGTAGTGGTTAGTTTGCCCTCTTGTAATTTGATGGTGAGATCCAGGAAAGCAATTTCAATTGGTGAAATTGTATGGGTGAACCTCAAGTACTGGTTCTTAGTATTGATCCACTCACAGAATTCATTGCATGTCTGTATGTCCCCTTGCCAGAAGATCAGTATGTCGTCTATAAACCTCTTCCATATAGTATCCCTTGTTATACTAGCCATCATGAATGACAACCCAGGTCTCAGCTTCGGCGAAGAGATAGCCGCAGAAATACTCAGGAATACCCCATCTATTTTAGGGGGGATGGCCCTTCAGCCTCAGGGGCACCGTCCGAGGATTGGACCACCCTGACTAATATGAAGAGGGATTGGCTCAAAATCACGCTCCACGGAGCAATGATGACAGAGTACCTGAGGGCTAATATTGCACCTAATGGTCTGATAGTAAAAACTTCCCTAGACTTTTCCTGGACGATGTAGTTTTCAAAAGGAGTGGTCCCTGGTGGCGTGGAAATGCACCAGGGACTTACTTATCCTTATCATTAACACGGCAAGAAGAATAGCTGATGCGCTCCTCATCAGAATACAAGTGATTGAAGGGGCCATCAAAACCACCATTCAGGCAACCCTGTTTAAAACCAAACTGACAGAACTCAATAATGAGATTTCTGAGCATAAAGAATTCCTGTTGAAGCAGAAGGTCAGCAAACTCCAAAAGGATATAAACCGATTCGATAAAGAGAAAATATATCCATATTTGAAGGCTGATTATACGACCAACAAGACAAGCTACTCTTCTGATGAAAGCAGCGACACTAATAGAAGAGATTCAGCCAGTAGTGACTCCAGCAGCGGGAGTTGGGGAGGCCCTAATCAGAGGAGAAATAACCGCCCACAAACTCCTAACTACCCCATACATAATTTTCAAGGCCCACAACCTCCATACTGGCCTTTTCCTATATATCCCCAAGGCCAACCCCAATTCTACCCTGCTAGCCACCCACCTTTTTTAGGCAGAGGCTGGGGCAGAGGAAGAGGGCGCAGAAGAGGAGGACACAAACAGGTCCAGTGGCAGGACCAACAACCCAATATGGTGGAAACCAGGAGCAAAACACAGGGCAGGAGAGTCTAGTGGTAAACCTATCACATAGGCAACTGACATCAACAGAACAAATGGTACTGGAGAAGGGGCTTGGATATGTCCCTACCCCCAAAGATGATAAATTTCTAGAACAGTGCGAAATCCAGAACCTGTTCAGAAAGGTGCGCCTGAGGGCTTATTTTGAGGATACAGAAGAACCTGCCAAACTAGACTCAGGCCTACGTAACCCCTCTACCTTTACCCCCACCAGCGGTATGGTACCGGTGGAGGTATTGACATTTGAGAAAGCCATGCTAAAAGAACTTAAAAATGAGGGAAACAGAGTTCCTTTTCACAACCTTTCGAATCAGGAACGTGCTGCTATCAAATCATTGGCAGAAGACAACAGCATCACAATAAAACAAGCTGACAAAGGGGGAGCAACGGTCATTCAATCCACTACGGATTATGACTCTGAATGCTTACACCAACTCCAGAACAGAAAATTCTATACCCCCATAGCAACGAACCCCACAGCACGGTTATCAACTAAGATTGCTATGATGGTTTTTGAGGCAGAGAGTAATGGGTGGGTCAGCAGAAAAGAAGCTGATTTTCTAATCACTAAACATCCCAAGACCCCCTATTTTTACACTCTGCCGAAAATACATAAGGGGACCACCCCAGTCCCGGGCAGACCCATAGTCTCAGGGATTGGTTCTCTGCTAGAACCCTTGTCGCAATTTTGTGACTTCTTCTTGCAACCTCTGGTCAAACAGACTCCCTCATACATTAGGGATACCACTGATATCCTACGCATTATGGGGGGTTTGGAAAATACCACTGATATCAACCTCCTGATCACCCTGGATGTTGAGCAACTATATACCAATATCCCACAAAGAGAGACACTGACAGTGATAGAAACTGCACTAAGGGAAACTGAATGGGTGGCACCGACTCCCATCCCATTCATTATGCAATGTGCCACCTTAGCCCTAACAGAGAATTTCTTCGAGTTTAACAACCAACTCTTCCATCAGTCTCAGGGAACTTCGATGAGGAGTACCTTTGCTCCCAGTGTAGCTTGTCTATACATGGCGGCTTTTGAGCAAGAGATTATCGACATGCCAGCAATCCCTTCGGAGTTAACCTGAGACTATGGAAGAGGTTTATAGTCGACATACTGATCTTCTGGCAAGGGGACATACAGACATGCAATGAATTCTGTGAGTGGATCAATACTAAGAACCAGTACTTGAGGTTCACCCATACAATTTCACCAATTGAAATTGCTTTCCTGGATCTCACCATCAAATTACAAGAGGGCAAACTAACCACTACTATGTTTAAAAAGCCTACTGACAGGAACAGCTTGCTGTTATATAGCAGTTTTCATCCAAAGACCCTGAAAAATAACTTACCCTACAGCCAGTTTTTACGGATTAGGAGGAATTGTAGTTCAATAAATGACTACAAAACTGAAGCTGAGGCACTGTCAGAAAACTTACTGAAAAGACAATACCCTAAACAACAAATTAATTCTTGCATGAAACGAGCGAGAAATAACCATCGCGAAGGCCTTCTAGAGGTACATGTAAAAGAACCCTCCAATACAGTGACCTGTGTAACCACATACACACCAAGATCTAATCTGATCAAGAAGGCTGTGAATAAACATTGGGAGATCTTGAACACAGGCACGCTAACAATACCGAAACCTAGGTTTGCGTTCAAGCGTACTAACAATCTAAAAGACATGTTAATACATACGAGACCCAAAAACAGAAACAGTTCAAACCAGAGACAACTGTGGGACCTCCCCCTGTCGTAGGACACTATCCTTGCGGATCATGTACCGTCTGTCCGCAGACAAAACACATTAAAGAACTGGCATTGACTGACACATTCACATGGACGATCACCAAACACACGAATTGTAACACACCACGTTGTGTGTACCTATTGACATGCCCCTGCGAGAAAAGATACATCGGTATGACCATGAGGGCCATTAAAACCAGAATAACTGAACATAAAAGCAGTATTCGTTGCCTCAAGACAAACACCAAACTCTATACCCATTTCACAGAACTGAGACATCCCCCAGAAAGTCTACGTTGGGTAGTCCTCGAGGCACATCAACAAATAACACATACAGCCCTGTTCAGGATTGAACAAAGATGGGTGTTTCGTCTTGATTCAGCCAATAGTGGCTTGAATGATGACATTCCTTAGAGCACCATTAATTAACACATGATCCTTACCTACAGCATACCATGGGAGCTCATTATACACTACATGATGACAACTATTGCTCCTTATAAGGTGTCCCCGTTACTGAACACCTGGGACCGTAAGGAGGTACCTTAGGCAGTGTTGACTATTTCCATATATTGAATCTATTATCTGCTACACTTGTCCATGCTCTGACACAACCCTCATACCAACATGGCCATGATTAACTGTAACACACTTCTAAATGGCCGCCATGATTCCGTTAACAAGGACATCATGTTTCAACTACTATGTGATTTCACTTTGACTATTACCGAATCTGTCGGAACTTAATGAGGGACCTCATGCAGTGTCAAATACTTCCACACACTGCATTTCCCACCTTTTTTAACACTATAGTTGGATAGCAGTAGCGACGCACTATCCCTATATGATTAGGCGATGATTAAGCATTAACAGCACACTCCAAGATGGCCGCCATGATTCCGTCAACATGGACATCATGTTTTGACTACTGTGTGATCCCACTTTTGATCTTTTAGAACCTAATGAGGTACCCCTTGCAGTGTCATATATCTCGACACACTGCATCTCCCACCCCCTTCTTTGAACTCTATAGCGAGACAGCAGTACCATCCCTACAATGATTTGGCTGTAAATAACACACTAATACACACTCCAAGATGGCCGCCATGATTCTGTCTACAATGACATCACTTTTCCACCAATCGGTGACTCCGCCTTTTGACTCCAGCTGTAGCCACTTCACCCGCTCTGCTGTCTTCGCGGCAGGTATTTAAACAGGTTCCTGCTGTGACATGATACCTTCCTGGTTGCAGCGGAGCGGGTAGGTCAGCCACGTGGCTCCGAGTGGGAGCAGGTGAGTATGCACATCCTGTTGGAGGCTCATTCTGACATCGGCGATTAATGGAGGTAAGAGGTACCGGGATCAGGCGCTGCAAGCCTTAAGCCATTGAGCTTTAAGCGGACACTCTTTTCTTCTCTTATGGCATTAGCCCATTACGCGGCAGGGCCCCTGGGCGCTCATGCTGTGCCACTTCACAGGAGCAGCACTGCGAGCATCCAGTTTGGGGCACGGCGTGCGGCGCCACCAGATACACCAGCCCAGTGTGAGCACCAATAATTGATCGTGTCATTGGTTTGGGGTCATAACTGCAGGCTACAACCACCCTGACCCGGACCTTCTGCTCCTTACAACCGAGTGCACCAGGACTAGTAAGTGAGCATCGAACTAGTGTACATATAGCCTATTATGTTCTGGTAATTTATGTCTCATTTTATACAGAGACACTACATTCAGTGTCCTCATACTTCGCTGATAACTGACGAGGCAGAATTAGATACCTGGAAGAGGTGAGCTTTTCTTCACTCACCACCACTGTCCAATAAGTCACATCTTTTTAGCATGTATACACAGGGGTATTGTACAGAAGTATACACAGAGCTTGAATGGCATGATAGCACTGTGCGTTTTTTAATATATGTTCGATTTACAATGTGATAATTGGTCCACATTGATTGAATTTAACTGGGACCAATTTCCACTCCCATGTTATGGTTTTTAAATTTTCTCTTTTTTGTACTCTAGGTTGACTGCCTTTTCCCGGGGTAATGACCCACGGGTAGAGCATTTGGTAGGTAGCGTTGCACCTTGCCACTCACTGTAGATAGTTTTTTATTCACTCGGTCCTGAAGAATCGCCAGTTGATCACTTCCGTGACTTATTGAGGCGAGAAACATGTTGACCATCTAGGGTTTGAGCGAAAATTTTGTCACATTACAACAAAACATTCGCCTCCCTTCATCTCTTTTAATCAGGTTGGGACCCTAACGGAATAAAATTTATCATAGAGGCATCCTTTACCTGTTTTATATTCACATTTCACATCTACACGTACCTAGGCCCCTCACACCCACGGCACCAATACAGCGAGGAACAAAAGAACTCCGATAAAGAGCCCCTTTATGGGTGCCCGTCGAGCATTGCAGCGCTGGCCCGACGAGGAGCAGACCCATATGATGAAGCATGACACCTAGCTTGCTGGGTGTGTGAGGGTCCTAGTTCCGACAGGAGGAATTCCCCACCTCCTCACTACCTAGAGTACACACAAGGTGAGCAATAACCCACCTGAGGAACTCCGTACCTTTTTGTCTCTTGGCTTAATTTAGGGCATATACGTTGGGCCTTTATCAAGCCCTTTGCGTCCCTCCTTTTGTTGACACGAGTGGGGAAGCTTGCCAGAGAATGTAGAATCGCCACCTCTGGTGGGTGGGTTCTTCACCTGTTTGGTAGCGGTCTTTCTTTTTGAGCCTGTTGTGCCACTGACGTCTGCAGCTTAGAGGTGTGCGAGCCAACAAATTACCAAGGAGAGCTGAGCCACAGAGGACCCAAGGGCATGGCTTGGCTCTCAGCCCTGAGCATTTTTGCCATGTAAATCATACAACAAACATCCTGTAACATATGATAAAGTATCTTCAAAATGCAAAAAGTGTCATGTGTAAGCTTTGACATAAATACGTCACATTATAGTGCTTCACTGAGAAGATCTTATTAATGGTGATAGTTTTCTAAACATCAGCTTAGAGCCATTCCTGCCCCTGCCCCACCTTGGCGACAGTTAAACTAAAGAGCAAGACATCTGTCATGTGAACCCTCTGTGTGGCCCAGATTCATATAGCTAGAGCAACATTATTGCCTATTAAATCAAATACAATAGGTTTTAGTACAGCTGTATTCTGAATTTACAAATCTGAAAGTACTTTCATATGCGATAATGAAGAAAAAGGAGGATCGGTGAAATAAAATCTCTGCCTAAGATTACACAATCCGGTTAAGAGGAGAAGCAGCAATTAATCTAGGTTTTCTGGTATCACTTTCTACAAATCAGCCACTAAATGTTAACTGTTTGTCTCTCCTTTTTACCTCAAATGTAATATTTTTTAATTCTCTTTATTATTGAAACACTTTGGTACATAAATCCAGTGGTTACACTATGACCGCATTCGACTTACAACTATTCCTCAATGTAGAGCAACAATTACATCAATGAGCAATAATACTGTTATCATTGTACAAATTCAGGTAGACTGCATCCATACATTAGACCCGCCTATGGTGGCACCCCTGCCGCGTACCTCGTAGCAGAATATCGACTGTGGTTCAACTTTAGTTTCAAATATTCCGCCAGCCGTACGGCTGTCCTAGAGCACTGCCATATAGCGTCTCCGCTGCATTCTGCTTGCAACTGTCAGGTAAGGTACCCCTGTTTATTCTCCCTCCATCTCTCCCGTTTCCTTACCCACAAGGTATATTTGACATGGGCTCCAGTGGTTTTTAGGGTGACTCTGAGGGGGGAGTAATTCACTATAAACATCCAACTGCGTGTTGCAAAAGACCAAGGGGCATATTACCAAGGGCGTTATCGCCGCTTTAGCGGCACTTTTTGCCGCTAAAGCGGCGATATTTCTATCGCCCTATTAGCAAGCTGTCGCTAACAGCTGTTAGCGACAGCTTTATGGCGAAAGTGACCGTTTTGGTGCCGCTTTGCATGTCAGCGATATATATCGCTAATGACATGCAAAGTAGGCGTTCCCAACTAAAAGCGACTGAAAACAGTCGCAAACACAACTTCCCCCTATTAGCAATGCCCGCGAAGCGATAAAAAAAGTCGCGCTAACCGCGATTATCGCTGGAATCTAACACCTGCTAAAAACCTGACTTAACCATTATAGTCAATGGGAGGTGGATTGTAAGGTTAAGTCCTCACCTGCCTATTAGCAAGCTTTTCATTAGCGCGTTGAATTTTTCGCCGTATTTCTCACGCTATTGCAGGGTTTCGCCGCTATCGCTGGAGTTTTTATCGCCTTAGAGATAAGCGTTGATAATAACGCGGTATCTCCGCGATGAAATCCAGCGATAGCCGGCGATAAAAAAAACAGCGTGCTTTGCGATAATTATCGCAAATCCTTGGTAATATCCCCCCATGTCCGGGTGCCAATGAACTAGGGCGGGAGTCGGGCCTCTAGCCCAATGCATCGCTACTCGGCGCCTGGCCAGTAATAGCTCGATAGACACTAGTTTTCTATTTGTTTTATCCACTCCCTTGTCGTAGCCCAGAAGAGCCAACATGGGGTCTATCATGAGGGAGGAGCCAATAATGATTCCCAACTCTCTGAATACCACTTTCCTGAACTCAGCAACCCCAGGACAGTGCCATGCTACGTGCATGAAGTCAGCCACAGATATACGGCATCTTGAGCATTCTGATGAATCTCTTAGCCCAAATTTGAAGAGTCTGTCTGGGGTATAATATACTCGGTTGATGTATTTAAAGTGGATAAGTCTATGTCGCCCATTTAACGATACTGTCTTGGTCACAGAGCAACAATATCTCCAGTCTTCATTGTCTATGGCCTTACCTAAATCCCTCTGCCATGCCAGTCGCGCCCCTGTGATGCCTGGCATACGCGCTTCCTGCGCTAGAGCGTAGAATTTCGTTACCAGGTTAGTGGGAGTGCCTGTTTTTATCAGGAGTGACAGAGCTAGCATGGCTGTAGGCTCCTGCATGTCATCTCCAGGAGGTCCCGTAATGCGTGTTGGACTCAAAAATTCTGGAAGTGGGCGAGGGGTATCTGTGCCTGTTCCCCGTCTCGGAAAGCATCCCAGCCTTTCACTTCCCCCTCTTGTAATAGGTCTCCCATTGCGGCAATTCCTAGTTTATGCAATGTGTTTACTACACTTTTCTCCAGATCAGTGGGAACCAGGAGCATCATTCTATTGAAACTTGTGGGGAGTATAATAAAGAGTCAGCCTGTTGTTCCAACAATTGCCGCCAAGCATGGACCGTGGAGTTAAGAGAGTCGTATATACCACGGCATCGCGTCAGGGTATGAAACAATGTCTGGGGGAGTGTAAGAAGGTGTGCGGCCTCTCTTTCAATGTATAAGTGTGGCAAGTCATGTGGGTCATGAAGCCAATGATATGCTGAGATGCACTGCGCTACTCTAGTATAACTCTGTCTGGAGCATTTAGTCCCCCCATGTCATGTGGTAAAGTGAGCACGATCCACTGCACCCTAGCCTGCTTACCCTCCCAGGCCGACCGAAGCAACAGAGACCGCAGCTCTGCAAACAGTGACAGCGGCAGAAGCAATGGAATATTTTGGAGCAAGAATAAAAATCTGGGGAGCACAACCATCTTCATAATCTCTATCTGCCCCACCAATGACAGAGGGATATTAATCCAGCGCTCAACGTTCTCACTCAGTTTATACATCACTCTCCCGTAGTTATCTCGTAGGTCCTGTGCCGGGTCCGTATGGATCTGCATCCCCAGGTACTGGACAGAGTAGGTCATCCAATGTAGGGGATATTCCAGCTTATTGGTGTAATTGGCAGGGTTGAGAGGAAAAATGATGGATTTGTCCCAGTTGACCTTGAGGCCTGAGAGCCCCCAAATCTCACCACTTCTCATAACATGGGCGAAAAAGCTCCTCTCTGGTTCACAGACATATAATAAAGTATCATCCGCCTATGTTGACACTACGAGATTGTAGCCAGGGAAGTGCAGTCTTCTATGCCCATGGTATTCTCGGAGGGCGCACACCAGTGGTTCTGCCACAAGCGCATACACTAAGGGCGACAGGGGGCATCCCTGTCTAGTACCCCTTGTAATTGCGATTGGGGATGTTACAGTATTACCCACTTGAATCCGGGTCATAGGCTCAGAGCACAAGACTTCTATCAATCGCAGGAATATTTCTCCCGCTCCTATTCAGCGGAGTACAGCCTGCATAAAGGCCCACTCCACAGAGTCAAACGCTTTTTCTGCATCTAAAAATTCAGCAGCTGCCCTCACTTCCTGATCTACATGCTGCATAGTGACAAACAGTGTGCGGAGATTATACGTCATGCTGAGACCTGGAACGAATCCAGCCTCCTCCTGTCACACCACCACAGGTAGCCGGGGGTGGGGGGGGGCAGCCTGTTTGCCAACACTTTAGCATATAATTTAGTGTCCACATTTAGTAAGGATAACGGTCTGTATGAGGAACAATTCTCAGGGATCAGCCTCAAATGTTAATGCTTTGTTTTTACATCTTTATGCAAGGGAGGTAGGCAGAATCCACATGAAAGCTTGGCTTCTTATAGGCTTGAGGTTCCAACAGGACCTCTAGGTGAGGCAGAACCTGGCTCAAGCTTTCAGTGGCTCACCCACCCCTACAGTGCAGCTGTATCCACTGACCTATCATCTGCCTGTAGCTCCTGAACAACACTGGGGGAACCCAGGGCCTTCACGCAAACACTCTGTAGTGAGATCCTCTCACTAGGGACCCCCCTGCAACTGGAACCAAGTAACTCCAGAACCTTTGATCTTTTGCGCACCAAACACAGTGACTCTTTTGGATTTAGCATGGAAAAGCTGCAGTAGAAGTTGGCAGTGGCTGGGGCACAGTGACTGGCCTATGGCTATCACACACAGAATTCTGTGTAAACTTTCCATAGTGAGCCTGTACTTGTGAAATTATTCTAAGCCTGATACATTGTTGCCTGTGGTACCTGTTATAGAACGCTGTGCCACTGCATATTCCTTTGTGTGTTATTTTGTTTTTTTATAACAAAGTACTGTTCTTTTGATAAAAGATAAGCACTGGATTGAACAATCATTGTATTCTATTCGGTTTCTGTTGAGTTCTGGGTCTCTACACCTCACACATTCTCCTTGAGAAGGCTTGGATTGCTCCCCCACTACCCTGAGGGCCAAGGGCTGAAAAGGTGTACTTGGTGTTCGGTTTGAAGTTTGTAGGTCAAGCCCTGGATCAGCAGTGGTAAAAGACTTCAACCACCACAGTTGTGGAGCATTACTGCACCCAAATGGCTTCTGACAAATCCTTTCCTATTGGACATATTGCTCTCTTTCTACGTTTTGACCCTTGTATCTAATTTTCTTTCTTTTTATGACACATATTGCTTATTTGTCTTAGAACTAATTAGATTTGAACTTTTTGAGCTCTTTATTTCCTAACTATATACATTTTAAATAGTTATTCCACATATACTGCAGCCATTTTATCTGAGGCCACTCTAACTGCATATGCCAAGCTACCAAGCCCATAGAAACCAAATTATCCATGTGCCTTGGATGTTTTGGTTCTTGTGGGAGTTCAATCACAGTTCAAATCAAGACTGTGGTCTATTTCTCTCTTAGCTTAACACATCAATTATCTGCAACTTTTGTGATATCAATCAATCAATCAATGCATTTATAGAGCGCGCTACTCACCCGGGAGGGTCTCAAGGCGCTGGGGGAGGGGGGAGTTACTGCTCGAACAGCCAGGTCTTGAGCTGCTTCCTGAAGGAGAAATGGTCCTGGGTTCGCCGAAGGTGAGTGGGGAGGGAGTTCCAGGTCTTGGCTGCCAGGTAGGAGAAGGATCTTCCTCCGGCGGTGGCTCTGCGGATGCGTGGTACGGTGGCGAGGGCGTGGCTGGTTGATCGTAGCTGGCGGGTGGGCGTGTAGAAGGTCATGCGGTCGTTGAGGTACTTGGGGCCCAGGTCGTGGAGGGCCTTGTGTGCGTGGGTGAGGAGTCTGAACGTGATTCTCTTGCTGACGGGGAGCCAGTGCAGGTCTTTCAGGTGTCCGGTGATGTGGCTGTGTCGGGGGATGTCCAGGATGAGTCGTGCGGAGGCGTTCTGGATGCGCTGGAGTCTTTTTGAAGTTTGGCTGTGGTTCCGGCGTATAGGGTGTTCCCATAGTCCAGTCGGCTGGTGACGAGTGCCTGGGTGACGGTCTTCCTGGTTTCAGTGGGGATCCATCTGAAGATCTTGCGGAGCATGCGCAGGGTGTTGAAGCACGAAGATGAGACGGCGTTGACTTGTCTGGTCATCGACAAGGAGGAGTCCAGGATGAAGCCCAGGTTGCGTGCGTGGTCCGTTGGCTTGGGCGCGGTGCCCAGGGCCGGGGGCCACCAAGAGTCGTCCCAGGCGGAGGGTGATGAACCCAGGATGAGGACTTCCGTCTTGTCTGAGTTCAGTTTAAGGCGGCTGTTCCTCATCCAGTCGGCGACGTCTCTCATCCCGTCGTGTAGGTTGGCTCTGGCGGTGGTGGGGTCGTTGGTGAGGGAGAGGATCAGCTGGGTGTCGTCGGCGTAGGAGATGATGTTGAGGTTGTGTTGGCGTGCGATGGCTGCGAGGGGGCTCATGTAGACGTTGAAGAGGGTAGGACTGAGTGAAGATCCTTGTGGAACGCCGCAGATGACTTCGGTGGCCTCGGATCTGAACGGGGGAGGCAGACTCTCTGGGTTCTTCCGGCGAGGAACGAGATGATCCATTCCAGTGCTTTCTCTCGGATTCCGATGTTGCTGAGGCGCTTCACTAGGGTGCGGTGGCAGACGGTGTCGAACGCCGCGGAGAGGTCCAAGAGGATGAGGGCTGCTGTTTCCCCGTTGTCGGTTAGGGTTCTGATGTCGTCGGTGGCTGCGATTAGGGCGGTCTCGGTGCTGTGGTTGGCCCGAAACCCGGACTGCGAGGGGTCGAGGGATCCATTTGTCTCGAGGAAGGCGGCAAGCTGTCTGTTGACGGTCTTCTCGATGACTTTGGCCGGAAACGGAAGGAGCGAGATGGGACGGTAGTTCTTGAGGTCGGTGGGGTCCGCCGTTGGTTTCTTCAGGAGGGCGGTAAGCTCGGCGTGCTTCCAGCTCTCCGGGAAGGTGGCGGTGTGGAAGGAGGAGTTGATGATGTCCCGGAGATGGGGTGCGATGGTGGCGTCGGCTTTGTTGAAGACGTGGTGTGGGCAGGGGTCGGTTGGTGATCCGGAGTGGATGGAGTTCATCGTGCGGGTGGTGTCTTCGGTGCTGATCGGGGTCCAGTTGTAGAGGGTGGTGGTGGCGGGCGTTGGTTCGGCGGTAGGGTGCGTGGTCTGTGCGTCAAAGCTGTTATGTATGTCGGTGATCTTGCGGTGGAAGAACGCGGCGAGTGAGTTGCAGAGGTCTTGCGAGGGGGTGATGTCGTTGTTTCCGGCGCTGGGGTTGGAGAACTCTTTGACGATGCTGAAAAGTTCCTTGCTGTCGTGGGCGTTGTTGTCCAGTCGTTCTTTGAGTGCCGACTTCTTGGTGGCACGGATCAGCTGGTGGTGTTTGCGGGTGGCGTGCTTGAGGGCGGTCCTGTTGTCTGTGGTCTGGTCGAGTCGCCAGGCTTTCTCGAGAGTGCGGCAGTTCTTCTTGGATTCCTTGAGTTCGTTGGTGAACCAAGGGGTTTTCTTGCTTCCGGGTCTGCTGGGAGGGTTTTTTAGTGGTGCGAGGTCGTCGGCGCAGGCGGTCAGCCACTTGGCGAGGTTGCTGGCTGCTTCGTTTGGGTCCGTTGTGTTAGTGGGTGTGTTCTGGCTGAGGGAGGCGGTGAGCTGCTCGGCGGTGATCTTGCTCCAGCTCCGGCGGGGAACCTGTTGCGGGTGGTGGTGGGTCGCAGTCTTTCTGAAGCTGAAGTGGACGCAGCTGTGGTCGGTCCAGTGGAGTCCGGTGGCGTGGCTGAAGGAGATGTGCTTGCTGGAAGAGAAGACGGGGTCAAGCGTGTGGCCGGCGTAGTGGGTGGGCGTGTTCACCAGTTGCTTGAGTCCGAGGTTGGCGAGGTTGTCCAGCAGGGCGGTGGTGTTTCTGTCGTTGTTGTTCTCCAGGTGGAAGTTGAGGTCCCCTAGGAGGATGTAGTCGGCGGAGGGCATGGCGTGCGGGCTGATGAAGTCTGCGATGTCTTCGCTGAATAGTGTGCGTGGTCCCGGGGGTCTGTAGATGAGGGTGCCTCGGAGGGTGGTCTTGGGGTCAGTGTGTATCTGGAAGTGTAGGTGCTCGGCGGCGGTGAAGGTCTCGTCGGAGTTAGTCGAGATGCGGATGGTGTTCTTGTGTACGATGGCGATGCCTCCTCCCGTCTGGTTGACGCGGTCCTTCCGGGTGATCTTGTATCCGTCCGGGATGGCTATGGCGATGTCGGGCGCTGAGGAGGCGTTCATCCAGGTTTCGGTGAGGAAGGCGACGTCCGGTGCTGTTGCGTCGAGCAGGTCCCAGAGTTCCACGGCGTGCCTGTGGACGGAGCGGGTGTTCAACAGGATGCATTTCAGGTGGTTGCTGCTGGTGCTCGACTTGGCGGGGGTGGTGCAGGTCCGGGGGCAGGTGAATCGGCAGGCTTGGCAGGTGAAGGGTCCGTGGGTGCGTCTCGGGGAGGCTCGGTAGCAGGCAGGGTTCCGGTCGGCATTGAGTGCGGTGAGGGTGGCGGCGTCGTAGGTCCGTCGAGTGGTGTTGCATCGGTGGGATCCAGGGGTCCTGGCGCTGGGCGCGGGCCAGGCGCGGACGGGCGCAGACGGGCTTACCTTTGGCGCACCTTCGGCGCTCCGTCGGTGCTCCCGCTGCGCGCGGCCGCTGCGCGGTCGCTTAGGGGCGTCATAAGTAAGGAGCCGGGAGGGAGGAGCAGCTGGGTGGCGGGAGCGGGGCGGCGAATGGAATCACGGGGGCGGGCCGCAGGGAGGCAGTGGCGGGAAAGTCCCAGGAGCAGCGGGAAAGTCCCAGGAGCAGCGGGCAGCGGGAAAGTCCCAGGAGCAGCGGGCAGCGGGACAGTCCCAGGAGCAGCGGGCAGCGAGCGAAGGAATCTGCAGGCAGGAGGCGACAAGGCAGGCAGGAGCGGCAGCAGTGAGTGGGGCGACCAAGCCCTGTGGAGGGCTGAGCGATCACACTCTGTGGTCCCCTACGGTCCCCTTAAGTAAGGAGCCGGGAGGGAGGAGCAGCTGGGTGGCGGGAGCGGGGCGGCGAATGGAATCACGGGGGGGCGGGGCCGCAGGGAGGCAGTGGCGGGAAAGTCCCAGGAGCAGCGGGAAAGTCCCAGGAGCAGCGGGCATATATCTATTTATCCTCTACTGCATATGGAATATTCCCTCAAAGTGACTTAGACTGCCCGTCGAGCCACAAATTACAGGTGAGCCAACAAAGCAGCAGGGAAATATTTGAAAGCTGTGCCATCTGGTCTCTGGCTGTACCATCCCTTGAACATCCTGTCTGCCATCACGTGGTCTCCCTCTTCTGACCCTCTAGAGCAGTGGTCTTCAAACTTCTTAATGCTGCGCCCGGCCCTCAATTTTTCCAAAACTATTCTGCTAAATTGGCAATATTTAAATATGTCTAAACATATTTAAACATTGCAGTTAAGGTCTGTTACCCCTTTTTACACATACTCCCAGCCAGCATATAAATGACAAAAGTTGTTAGTGAGGGCCCATTACAAGGTGGCTTACTGCCACTCATGTTTTTAACTCTTAAAACAAAGCATGATGCTTCTCTTGGCCAGAGACTGGTGCCCCCCTGAGAACACTTCACCCCCCCCCCCATTGGGTGGGCCAAGGGCCTTTGACTGGGAAGGACCAAAAACATAGGGATTAAGGGTACAGCACAGCGAATTCTAAGCACTACAATTTTTTAAAAATACGTTTTTAGCCGATTCTGCATTCAACAGCCAGACAAGTGAGGTATCATTTTACTCGGAAGACCAAGGAGAACGCTGGGTGGTAGGACAGGAAAACATTTTGGGTCCTTGCCTGTCGCGAGTACTTGGCCCACCCACACGAGTGAGGTATCACTTTTATCGGGAGACCTGAGGGAATGCTGGGTGGGGTGAAACTTGTGTCAGCCCAGTGATCCCACAACTTTCCCACACAGAAATTTGAGAAAAATTGATTTTATTCAGCTAAATTTGAGGTTTGCAGGGGACTCTGGGTAGGAAAACGTTGGGGGCTCCACGCAATCCATACCTCCATGGACTCCCCAGGGTGTCTAGTTTTCAGAAATGTGTGGGTTTGGTATGTTTCCCTATATGGCCGCCGAGCCCTGGGCCAAAAACCCAGGTGCCCCCCCATTGCAAAACCAGGTCGTTTTGTGATAGGTAATTTTGATGTCTCCACAATACATTTTGGGCCCTTGCCTGTCGTGGGTACTTGGCCCACCCACACAAGTGAGGTATCATTTTTATTGGGAGACCAGGGGGAATACTGGGTGGGGTGAAATTTGTGTCAGCCCAGTGATCCCACAACATTCCCACACTGAAATTTGAGAAAATGTTCATTTTATTCAGCTAAATTTGAGGTTGGCAGGCGATTCTGGGTAGGAAAACGTTGGGGGGTCCACGCAACCCATACCTCCCTGGACTCCCCAGGGTGTCTACTTTTCAGAAACGTGTGGGTTTGGTAGGTTTCCCTAGATGGCCGCCGAACCCTGGACCAAAAACCTTGGTGCCCCCCCGGCAAAACCAGGTCGTTTTGTGATAGGAAATTTTGATGTCTCCACTATACGTGTTGGGACCTTGCCTGTCGCGGGTATTCGACCCACCCACACGAGTGAGGTACCATTTTTATCGGGAGACCTGGGGGAATGCTGGGTGGTGGTAAATTTGTGTCAGCCCGGTGATCCCACAACTTTCCCACACAGAAATTTGAGAAAAATTAGATTTTTTCTTCTAAATTTGAGGTTTGCAGGGATTCTGGGTAGGAAAATGTTGGGGGGTCCATGCAAGCCATACCTCCCTGGACTCCCCAGGGTGTCTAGTTTTCAGAAAGGCCTGGGTTTGGTAGGTTTCCCTAGATGGCCACCGAGCCCGGGGCCAAAAACCCAGGAGCCCCCCCCCTTGCAAAACCAGGTCGTTTTGCGATAGGTAATTTTGATGTGTCCAGGATACATTTTGGGCCCTTTCCTGTCACGGGTACTGGACCCACCCACACAAGTGAGGTACAATTTTTATCAGGAGACCTGGGGGAATGATGGGTGGTGTGAAATATGTGTCAGCAGGGTGATTCCACAACTTTTCCACACAGATATTTGAGAAAAAGTTGATTTTTCAGCTAAATTTGAGGTTTGCAGGGGATTCTGGGTAGAAAAACATTGGGGGGTCCACGCAAGCCATACCTCCTTGGACTATACTGGGTGTCTAGTTTTCAGAAATGTGTGGGTTTGGTAGGTTTCCCTAGATGGCCGCCAAACCCTGGGCCAAAAACCCAGGTGCCCCCCTTGCAAAACCAGGTCGTTTTGTGATAGGTAATTTTGATGTCTCCACAATATGTTTTGGGCCCTTCCCTGCCGCGGGCACTTGGTCTACCCACACAAGTGAGGTACCATTTTTATCGAGAGGCTTTGGGGAATTTAGGGTGGGTAGAAGTTTGTGGATCCACGCAGATTCCAAAACTTTCCATCACAGAAATGTGAGGAAAATATGTTTTTCTTGACAAAGTTTGAGGTTTGCAAGGGATTCTGGGTAACAGAATCTGAAGAGAGCCACACAAGTCACCCCATAATGGATTCTCTGGGTGTCTAGTTTTGAAAAATGTATAGGTTTGCTAAGTTTCCCTAGGTGCCGGCAGAACTAGGGTTCAAAATTACACAGCTAGGCACTTTGCAAAAAAAGGGGTCAGTTTTCACTGTAAAAATGTGGTGTGTCCACGTTGCGTTTTGGCCCGTTTCCTGTTGCGGGCACTAGGCCTTTCCACACAAGTGAGGTACCATTTTCATCGGGAGACTTTGGGGATTGCGGGGTATGTGGAGATTTGTGGATCCACGCAGTTTCCAAAATTTTCCTTCACAGAAATGTGAGGAAAATGTTTTTTTTTTCAAAGTTTGAGGTTTGCAAGGGATTCTGGGTAACAGAACCTGGTGAGAGCCACACAAGTCACCCCCTCCTGGATTTCACTTGGTGTCTAGTTTTCAAAAATATATAGGTTTGCTAGGTTTCCCTATGTGCTGGCAGAGCTAGGGTTCAAAATCCACATCTAGGCACTTTGCAAAAAAGGGGTCAGTTTTCACTGTAAAAATGTGGTGTGTCCACGTTGTGTTTTGGGCAATTTCCTGTCACTGACTCTAGGCCTACCCACACAAGTGAGGTACCATTTTTATCGGGAGACTTTGGGGAATTCGGGGTGGGTAGAGGTTTGTGGATCCACGCAGATTCCAAAACTTTCCATCACAGAAATGTGAGGAAAATATGTTTTTCTTGACAAAGTTTGAGGTTTGCAAGGGATTCTGGGTAACAGAACCTGGTGAAAGCCACACAAGTCACCCCCTCCTGATTTCCCCTGGGTATCTAGTTTTCAGAAATATATAGATTTGCCAGGTTTCCCTATGCACCAGCAGAGCTAGGGTTCAAAATCCCCAGCTAGGCACTTTGCAAAAAAGGGTCAGTTTTCACTGTAAAAATGTGGTGTGTCCACGTTGCGTTTTGGCCCGTTTCCTGCCGCGGGCACTAAACCTACCCACACAAGAGAGGTACCATTTTTATCTGGAGACTTTGGAGAATGAGGGGTGCATGGAATTTTGTGGATCCACGCAGATTCCAGAACTTTCCATCACAGAAATGTGAGGAAAATGTGTTTTTCTTTTACAAAGTTTGAGGTTTGCAAGGGATTCTGGGTAACAGAACCTGGTGAGAGCCACACAAGTCACCCCCTTCTGGATTCACCTTGGTGTCTAGTTTTCAAAAATGTATAGGTTTGCTAGGTTTCCCAAGGTGCCGGCAGACCTAGGGTGCAAAATCCAGAGCTAGGCACTTTGAAAAAAAGGGTCAGTTTTCACTGTACAAATGTGGTGTGTCCACGTTGCGTTTTGGCCCGTTTCCTGTCACGGGCACTAGGCCTACTCACACAATTGAGGTACCATTTTCATTGGAAGACTTTGGGGAATGCGGGGTGTGTGAGGTTTTGTGGATCCACGCAGATTCCAAAACTTTCCATCACAGAAATGTGAGGAAAATATGTTTTTCTTGACAAAGTTTGAGGTTTGCAAGGGATTCTGGGTAACAGAATCTGAAGAGAGCCACACAAGTCACCCCATAATGGATTCTCTGGGTGTCTAGTTTTGAAAAATGTATAGGTTTGCTAAGTTTCCCTAGGTGCCGGCAGAACTAGGGTTCAAAATTACACAGCTAGGCACTTTGCAAAAAAAGGGGTCAGTTTTCACTGTAAAAATGTGGTGTGTCCACGTTGCGTTTTGGCCCGTTTCCTGTTGCGGGCACTAGGCCTTTCCACACAAGTGAGGTACCATTTTCATCGGGAGACTTTGGGGATTGCGGGGTATGTGGAGATTTGTGGATCCACGCAGTTTCCAAAATTTTCCTTCACAGAAATGTGAGGAAAATGGTTTTTTTTTCAAAGTTTGAGGTTTGCAAGGGATTCTGGGTAACAGAACCTGATGAGAGCCACACAAGTCACCCCCTCCTGGATTTCACTTGGTGTCTAGTTTTCAAAAATATATAGGTTTGCTAGGTTTCCCTATGTGCTGGCAGAGCTAGGGTTCAAAATCCACATCTAGGCACTTTGCAAAAAAGGGGTCAGTTTTCACTGTAAAAATGTGGTGTGTCCACGTTGTGTTTTGGGCAATTTCCTGTCACTGACTCTAGGCCTACCCACACAAGTGAGGTACCATTTTTATCGGGAGACTTTGGGGAATTCGGGGTGGGTAGAGGTTTGTGGATCCACGCAGATTCCAAAACTTTCCATCACAGAAATGTGAGGAAAATATGTTTTTCTTGACAAAGTTTGAGGTTTGCAAGGGATTCTGGGTAACAGAACCTGGTGAAAGCCACACAAGTCACCCCCTCCTGATTTCCCCTGGGTATCTAGTTTTAAGAAATATATAGATTTGCCAGGTTTCCCTATGCACCAGCAGAGCTAGGGTTCAAAATCCCCAGCTAGGCACTTTGCAAAAAAGGGTCAGTTTTCACTGTAAAAATGTGGTGTGTCCACGTTGCGTTTTGGCCCGTTTCCTGCCGCGGGCACTAGACCTACCCACACAAGAGAGGTACCATTTTTATCTGGAGACTTTGGAGAATGAGGGGTGCATGGAATTTTGTGGATCCACGCAGATTCCAGAACTTTCCATCACAGAAATGTGAGGAAAATGTGTTTTTCTTTTACAAAGTTTGAGGTTTGCAAGGGATTCTGGGTAACAGAACCTGGTGAGAGCCACACAAGTCACCCCCTTCTGGATTCACCTTGGTGTCTAGTTTTCAAAAATGTATAGGCTTGCTAGGTTTCCCAAGGTGCCGGCAGACCTAGGGTGCAAAATCCAGAGCTAGGCACTTTGAAAAAAAGGGTCAGTTTTCACTGTACAAATGTGGTGTGTCCACGTTGCGTTTTGGCCCGTTTCCTGTCACGGGCACTAGGCCTACTCACACAATTGAGGTACCATTTTCATTGGAAGACTTTGGGGAATGCGGGGTGTGTGAGGTTTTGTGGATCCACGCAGATTCCAAAACTTTCCTTCACAGAAATGTGAGAAAATGTTTTTTTTTTTTCAAAGTTTGAGGTTTGCAAGGGATTCTGGGTAACAGAACCTGGTGAGAGCCACACAAGTCACCCCCTCCTGGATTTCACTTAGTGTCTAGTTTTCAAAAATGTATAGGTTTGCTAGGTTTCCCTGGGTGCCGGCAGAGCTAGGGTTCAAAATCCACAGCTAGGCACTTTACAAAAAAAAGGGTCAGTTTTCACTGTAAAAATGTGGTGTGTCCTCGTTAGGTTTTGGGCCATTTCCTGTGGCAGGCACTAAGCCTGCCCACACAAGTGAGCTACCATTTTCATCGGGAGACTTTGGGAAATCGAGGTGGGTGGAAGTTTCTGGATCCACGCAGATTCCAGAACTTTTCATCACAGAAATGTGAGGAAAATATGTTTTTCTTGACAAAGTTTGAGGTTTGCAAGGGATTCTGGGTAACAGAACCTGGTGAGGTCCACACAAGTCATCACCTCCTGGATTCCCCTGGGTGTCTAGTTTTTAAAAATGTATAGGTTTGCTAGGTTTCCCTAGGTGCTGGCACAGCTAGGATTCAAAATCTACATCTAGGCACTTTGCAAAAGTAAAATGTGGTGTGTCCGCGTTGTGTTTTGGGCCATTTCCTGTCACTGACTCTAGGCCTACCCACACAAGTGAGGTACCATTTTTATCGGGAGACTTTGGGGAATTCGGGGTGGGTAGAAGTTTGTGGATCCACGCAGATTCCAAAACTTTCCATCACAGAAATGTGAGGAAAATATGTTTTTCTTGACAAAGTTTGAGGTTTGCAAGGGATTCTGGGTAACAGAACCTGGTGAAAGCCACACAAGTCACCCCTCCTGATTCCCCATGGGTATCTAGTTTTCAGAAATGTATGGATTTGCTAGGTTTCCATATGTGCCAGCAGAGCTAGGGTTCAAAATCCCCAGCTAGGCACTTTGCAAAAAAAGGGTCAGTTTTCACAGTAATAATGTGGTGTGTCCACGTTGCGTTTTGGCCCGTTTCCTGTCACGGGCACTAGGCCTACTCACACAAGTGAGGTACCATTTTCATTGGAAGACTTTGGGGAATGCGGGGTGGGTGGAACTTTGTGGATCCACGCAGATTCAAGAACTTTCCATCACAGAATTCTGAGCAAAATGTGTTTTTTTTTTACAAAGTGTGACGTTTGCAAGGGATTCTGGGTAACAGAACCTAGTGAGAACCACACAAGTTACCCCATCCTGGATTCCTCTGGGTGTCTAACTTTCAAAAATGTATAGGTTTGCTAGGCTTCCTTAGGTGCCAGCAGAGCTAGGGTTCAAAATCTACAGCTAGGCAGTTTGCAAAAAAAGGGTTAGTTTTCACAGTAAAAATGTGGTGTGTCCATGTGTGTCCATTTTCCTGTTGCGGGCACTAGGCCTACCCACACAAGTGAGGTACCATATTTATCAGGAGACTTAGGGGAACACAGAATTATAGAGCAACAGTTATTACCTATTGACTTTCTATACATTTCTGCCTTCCAAATATAAGACAATGTGTAAAAAAGAAGTCACTTTGAAAAATGTCCTATAATTCATATGCTAGTATGGGTACCCACAATTTCGGAGATGTGCAAATAGCTACTGATTCTAAACTCTCTATTTTGTTCCCATTTCGGAAATACATAGATGTCCTTGATACCTATTTTTCACTCTTTATATATTACCAAATGAATTGCTAAATACGCGGTACACGATGAAAAACCATTGCAAGACGTAGCACAGTTATTGGCTCTGGGTTCCTCAGGTTCTTGGTGAACCTACATGTCCTATATATACCCACAACCAGAAGGGTCCAGCAGATGTAACGCTATATTGCTTTAAAAAATCAGTCATACTTAGAAGAAGTTACAGGTGAAAACGTTGGCACAAATGGCTGTTTTTTTCAACTCCTTTTTTATTTTTTTTATTTTCAACTGTTAGTTTCTATAAAAAAACCTTGAAGGATCTCCACAAATGACCCCTTGCTCAATTTAGAATTTTGTCTACTTTTCAGAAATGTATAGCTTTACGGGATGCATTATTGCTTTCACACCCATATCTACCACTAAGTGGAAGGAGTATGCAAGCACAAAAAGTAGCAAAAATAGACTATGTCCCAGTAAAATGCCAAAACTGTGTAAAAAATGTTGGTTCTCTGACAAAAGTCTGCTTGACTCTGAAAGTTGGGAAGATGGTGATTTCAGCATCACAAACCCTTTGTTGATACCATTTGCAGGGAAAAAAAACAGATGCCTACTTCAGCAGCACTTTTTCCCCATTTTTCCCCCAAAAAACAAAATGTAGCCGTTTATTGGCTAATTTCTGGGTCCCCTCCAGGGCAACCCACAAACCCTGCATACCTTTAAAATTCTCATGATGTTGGAAGAAAAGGACACAAATTTGGTGTAGATACCTTATGTGGACAAAATGTTACAGGGGCCTAAGCGCAAACTACCCCAAATAGCCAAAAAAAAGGCTTAGCACGGGGGGAGGCCTAACAGCTAAAGGGTTAACAGTTTTCCTTTTAAGTTTGGCGTAAATGACTGTTTCTAACTACTGAAAAGTAAGCATTGAATTCCTGATTCCATCAGTTCAGCTTGGTACCATGCAATACACATAAAAAAGAACATCCTATATACATACAGCACAGCACAGATATGCAACAAAGCTGGCAAACTAGTAGCCCCAAACTGCCTCATTAACTTACTATCCAACAGTCAAATGCAACAGACCTTATTGAAAGGCTCAAACCACGCCTTTTCCATATTGGCTTTGTGTTCAACTTTCAGTCGATGATGGGATGACATGAACGTAGTACTATATAAATCTCCCCCCAACTGAAGATGAGCCAGTCTGTTTTGATACTATGGCCCATATTTATAAAGCCTTTGCATTGTCCTTGCATCATGCAAGGTGACGCAATGGCATCACCAAGGCTTCAGTAATATTTACAAAGCCACACATGGCTTGATTTGTGTGGCCTTGCGTGGCTTTGTAACGAAATGTAAAGCAAAGCAGCTATGTGCGCTGCGTTATGTTACATTTCAACTTGGGAGGCGCATGGGCGTTCCATGCATTCACCCATGAATTTTGGTGCATTCCAGTTTTACAAAGAAATGTAAACCTGAGGATGCATGAAAACGGTACACATTCCCAAGTGATGCTTAAAGAGGAGAAGTGTCTTTATTTCTCCTTGTTATTTTCTCTTGCCACATGTGCTGCATTCTGCAGCACACTTAGAAAGAGGAATATGCCTATTAGGGTTGGTTTTGTGCAGGAAGGTGTCTCTTCCTGCATAAAAACAATCCTGCCTGTAACAAAGGTGTAGTGCAAAGCTGCCTAAAATGGCGATAGGCTGCACACAGTGTGCCAGCACAAGGAGAGAGCAGAAATGCTTCATATCTTTGCAAATATCGAGCATTTCTGCTCTTTCCCTTTCATGCAAAGCAGCGCAGCAACTTTGTATATTCCTAATCCTTACTAACCTATTCACTGCTATTTAAATGAATGGTGTTATGACGTGTTCCCCCGAATATGTTACATGATATCTCAATTCAAGCCTTCAGTCATAAATCCAGCTACGTTTTCTCTTGGTGGTGTACTTTTAGGGTCAGACTGTCCTATAGGGCAATCAAGCAGTGTGCGATGGGCTGTCTTTATAGGTCAGTGTGTAAGCCGGTTTTTGGGCTGTTTGTTGGCCTGTTCTATGGTCTGCTGGGCCAGTTTTTACTGTTGAATTCACTGATATCAAAACAAACACTGTCCATACCAAACTCATATCCATGCTGCCTTCGATACTTTGCAAAGTATTATAGAGCTTATAGAGCTGTCTTTACGCGTTAGAAAATGCCACAGTTTGCAAACATGGACTACTTTGGACACTTTTATTTTGGTGCCCCGGTCTATATTTTGTCCCGGTCCGACCCTGTTTACTTCTTTAATGCTTGAGTACCATATGTTATCCTTGTTATTTTGCTTACCTCATTAACAAATATGGAGAGTGGGCCGAGGGACTGGCTCCTTGAAGTCACTCTTACCCTCAGTTTGGTAGTGGAGCCAAACTGATCAGCAGGCACAGTAAAATAAGAGATGTAATTCAATACGATAAAGAAATGAAAAAAAAACAATGCCCTGGCTATAAAATGCAATAAACAGAAGAATTTAATAAAACCATAGCATGAAATTAGAGAAAAGCGCAACTGGGACTCGTAATGGTCTTCTCATCTCTATAATAAACCTAATTCCCACAAGAAATAGAAAAGTGGACATTTCGCGGATTGTGTGTGCGACAGGAAGCAGTTAAAAAAACTGTCAGGAAAATGTCTACGTTCAAATATGTAGTGCAAGTGGGAGGCTGCTGTGTGGCCCGACTGACGGGCAGTACTTATGTGAAAAGAATAAACTTCCTAGCACTTAGCCACAGGAGTGTTCAGGGACTTTGTAGCCTGATATGTTTCATCCATGCAGACCATGTTCTGGACTGGTGCAACAAGCTTCTCTGTGGTGACTGGACTTGCATTTCCTGTTGCATCAAGCTTGTATGACCAGTGGGATACAACCCCATCGGTTGACATATACCATCTGCTTTTGCATATTGCCGTATATAATATCACAACAAACGTATGTTCTAAAAATGTGCCCATGTTTTTGTGTATATATAGAAAATACATAGGGCTTGATTACAAGTATAGGTGCTGATAACAAAACCATGATGTACGTTATTTATCGGATGAGATAAATAACACCTATTGCGAGTCTGTGGAGAATAACATGCAGATTTTTGTGTTTAAAATACCAAAATCCGCATGATATGGGAAATACTGTGGGGCATATTTACAAGCCCCTTGCGCCACTTTTGCGCCGCCGTTGCGTCACGCATGTGACGCAGCGGCAACGCAAACCATGCGCCGCGTTGTGCTATATTTACAACGTGACGCATCTAGGGAGATGCGTCACGTAGTAAACCCCTGCGCCACATGAAACCTGCGTCAGGTTTCATGTGGGCGTACCGGCGCAGGGGGGCGTTCCGGCGCAGGTACGCCTCGGAAAAGTGACGTAGTGAAATCTACAAGATTTCACGCAGTCACTTTCCGGCAGCTAGTGCGTCGAATCCTTACGCCTGCTTCAAGCAGGCGTAAGGATTGACGCACCATGTTAGGGATAGGGAAGGTTGGAACAGTGCTGGAGTTGCGTCGTGCTTGCGACACAACTTCAGCACTGCGCCAACCTTCCGCCGGCAGATGCGTCACGCATCTGCTTATCCTTGCGCCATGATGCGCCGCATTGTAAATGCGGCACATCGGACGTGGCGCAAGGGTAAACTTGCGTGACGCATTTTCCCTGGCACATCCCTGCTGATATGCAGGGATGTGCCAGGGAACGTAAATATGCCCCTCAATGCTTTTCCCCTGTTAAATTTCAGCAGGTTTGATCTGCCGAAATGTAAAGAAGGTTGAGATATTTACCGTATACGATAATTATCGGATGCATTAAATACATTGCAACTCATAATTCAGGGGTAAACAAGGGTTTACACAGTGGTCGGAATAGACCGACAACTTGCAATACGGTCCATGTTATTTGTTTCTGCTAATACATGATATAGAAATATGAACATAACAGGCAAATGAGCCTGTATATCCGACTTTTCTCACACCATTATTTTTCGCGCTACTGTTCTAGCTATTTATCATGATCACAAGAACATCTTCTCACGCATCCTCGTGAGAATAGCTAAAAAAGAGAACAATGCTCTCTCTTCGGGCAGAGAGGACTGAGCTATCCACGAGAGAAGCATCTCTATAGGCTCTTGGCATTCTTTTTAGAATGGCCTGCTAGTACGCTGTGGGCTATGTCAACTAAGGATTCACCAAGTCAACTGGAGTGCTATTACCGCATCTTATCTCTCCTAGAGACTGATTTTCTAGCTTCTAGCAGGTAAAGTTAGGACATGCAGAGAACATATGCAAAGTAGGATAATGTTCACTTTCTTCATTCTTTACACGTTTCTTATGTTTGGTACTGGCAATTAGTTATATATTGCTACATATGTCCTGCACTATTTTGGGGTATAATAAAATCACATAATATACCATTCCCAAGATGTATGGTGTGTGTCCTACATTGGGAGTCTGGCTGAGGGTGGCACATCACTAACCTGTAAGTTGGATGGTTTGACCCACTTTGGGCCTTACTTCTGGTAAGATAGGCAGGTGGGCCCATGGGGCACTTTTCAGTTTTCTGTGCTCCACACTGCAAGTTGGTATACCTTCGCTGCCTGGGGTCAAGTAAGATCTCCCGGTGTGGCTGGAATCCTCAGCAATGTGATGAAAAGGGTATACAGTTCCTCAGGGGGGGGGGTTACGTTTTTGGTCCTGAGGAATTACCCTGATTGATAACGAAATTTGTGGCAAGAAACAAGTCAACATTTACACATAGTACCTATGAGCTGCATTGGATCATTATCTCCTCATTCAGACACTCATTGCTTTTAACTATAGGAAGAGAACCCACTCATTAAAACCCATTAGGGTATCTCCTAGCTATTTTTAATTTTACTCACACCAATCTACACTTAGAGCACCTCTACCCACACTTCACTTCGGCATCATATGCTAAAAAGGCCTCCGGCAAAGAGCCCCCTCGAGGGGCTCACTGGGCATTGCAGCACCGCCCTAACAAGGAGCTTCCCGATGATGAAGTATGACATGGGTATGTGAGGGCCCTTGCTTCGGAGCAATCAGATCCCCCGATCTGGTTTCTCAGTTTCCAACCCGACCTCTACCCTGTAGTTTCCCCCCTTAGGTACTGCGTACCCTATGTATCACATTGTCTATTTGGGAGCGTGTATGCTGACCTATAAGCGCTCCTAGTCCCTCTTTGAGTCTAGTTTCAAGTACGGCAGCTCAGCCGCGGGACTCTGATTTCTGGAAACAGCAATTTGGCGTTTCCTGTGTAGTGTAACTATCCGCGCACTACTACCCACTCTTCTTTCCTTATGCTCTCAACAGGAGCCACACTGATCCTCCAGGCAAGTCTCTACACCTCTTCTTAAAATGGATGACGATCAAAGTCTCAGTTTTGGAGACGATATGATGGCAGAAATCCTAAAAACTCCATCTTTTAGGAGCTGATGGCACTACACCCTCAGGAAGTCAAAACGAAGCTTGGAACTCGATAATGGCCCTGAAAAAGCAACATGTGAAGATACTGCACCACAGGGCTATTATGACAGAATATTTCAGATCTAACATCTCTCCCAAGGGCTTATTCCTCATGAACGCCCCATGCATCTTCCTAGAAGACGCCATCTTCAGACGAGAATGGTCCCAGGTGGCTTGGAAGGGCACCTGGGATTGGTTAATCCTGATTATGAATACAGCAAAACGCCCATCAGAGACTTTGATGATCAGGATTAATATTGCAGAGAATGCGCTTAAGACAGGGATCTTGATCTCAACCTACAAGTCAAAATTGGCTGAGGTCAACAATGAAATAAACGAACACAAAGACTTCTTCATAAAGCAAAAAAAAAAACTTCAAAAAGACATAAAAAAGGTTTGATAAAGAGAAAGTCTACCCGTACATCAGGGAGGATTTCCCGGCACCGGGAGGGGATGCCTCATCAGATGAAAGTAGCTCTACACATAGGAAGAACAACTCCTTTAGCAGCAACTCCAGCACAGAGAGTTGGGGCAGTAATGATGGCAGATGGGGTCCAGCACCCCCACCCTCACTATTTGGATACGGTATGGCCCCTTATCAGGGACCCCCACCTATGTGGCACCAACACTACTCTATGTTTCCGCAAGGCCCCCATTCAGACCTTCCCACAACCCTTCCACCCCACTTTTTTAGACAGAGGCAGAGGAAGAAGAAGAGGGGGTCAAAAGAAAGTCTAATAGCAAGAAAAGAGCCATAAATGTATACGAGGAGCCAAGCCATAAGAAATTGATAGTGAATCTTTCTACAGGAACACTATCCACAGTAGAGACCAATGTCCTCCAAAAAGGTCTTGGCTTTGTCCCAACACACAGGGAAGAGAAATTTCACTTGAGTTGCGAACTGAATAACATCTTTTGAAAAATCAGGCTCTGCGCTTTCTTCAAAGACAAACCCAGCCCAGAAGCAATTGACTCTAGGTTACAGAATCCCTCTAGCTTCACCCACTTTGCTGGTATGATTCCACATGAAATCTTAACTTTTGAACAAGCAGTACTCAATGAAGTAGGTGAACTTAATAGCACCACTGATTTTCTGAATCTGTCCAAAGAGGAACTAATTGCAGTAAAAGCACCAGACAATGACACTAACATCACCATAAAACAAGTAGATAAAGATGGTGCGGTGGCCATCATGTCCACTGAAGATTACGACAATGAATGTCTCTGCCAACTTGCTGATTGAAAATATTACAACCCCATAGAGCCAGATCCCACAGCTAGATTCAGTGTCCAAATCAATTCAGCAATCTCCACTGCAGAAACTCCGGGATGGATAAGTAAAAATGAAGTGGAATTCCTGATCAATACCCAACCCAGGATTCTGTATATCTACATCCTTCCCAAAATACATAAGGGGGTTACTCCGCACCATGGCAGACCCATTGTCTCTGGCATAGGTCCCCTCCTGGAAACTCTGTCAAAATTTTGTGACCGTTTCTTACAGCCACTTGTCACAAAAATACCCTTGTTCCTCAAAGACTAAAGGGGCGTTCAAAATCTGATTAATGAATCCAACAACATGAGCCACATTGACCTTTCAGTGACGTTAAATGTAGAGTCCCTCTATACGAACATCCCACAAGATGCCACACTGGATGCAATGGAGAGCACCCTGATGATCTAAGATTGCTCGTCACCCACACCAATCAATGTCATTATCGAATGTGCAACCCTGGCCCTTAAGGAAAACTTTTTCCAATTTAGGGATAGGCTCTACCACCATACTCATGGCACCTCTATGGGGAGCACTTTTGCACCAAGCTTGGCCAGTCTCTACATGGAAAATTTTGAATAAGAGATGATCTTTTGTGCTGCCAACCCCTACACAACCAACATCCTTTTATGGTGTTGATACATCGAGGGTATCCTCATCTTCCAGCAAGGAAACATGAGGGAAAGTGAACATTTCTGTACTTAGGTTTATACTTTGAACCCCTTTTTGAAGTTTACAAAGACCGTTTCTGATACCAGTCTCCCCTTTCTAGGTTTATACATCACCATCACAGCCGGGAATTGATGCCCACCACCCATAAAAAACTTACTGATTGCAACAGCTTGCTTCAGTATAATAGTCATTGCCCCAAATTCCTCAGAGATAACCTTCCCTTTGGCCAATTTCTGCAACTACACCAGAACTGTAGTTTCCTTACAGACTATGACCAACAGGCACAGCAACTCAAGTCCAATTTGAAAGCTCATCACTACCGACCCCATAGTGCTGACCTTGCACGCAAGAGGTCTAGGAACAACAACCAAGCAGCCTTACTGGAACAATGTTTCTGCCCACTAGAAGACACCATTACTTGTGTCATTATATTTACCCTGAGTTCCAAAAGCATGCAAAAAATAATACGGAAACACTGGTCCATTTTACATACAGACTCTCTAAATATCCCTAAACCAAGTTTGGCTTTCAAATGTACTAATAACATCAAAGACATGATCGTGCACACCAGACTCCGGAGAACTACCAGACAAGAGCAGCGTTCACTTTAGGGTCTACCCCCATCACAGGACACTACCTTTGTGGCTCATGTGGTGTCTGTGATCTCACAGAACCCACTAAAGAAACAACTTTTGATCAGACCCATATGTGGACACAACAAACACACACCAACTGCAACACAAAAAAAATTACATTATGTGATCACCTGTCCCTGTGCCAAACGCTACATTGAAATGACCACCAGACCAGTGAAAGTGAGAATCACGGAACACCGTAGTGGGATCTGTTGCAAAAAAGATGGAATTGCTCGATCGATAATGACATTTGGGGCAAGAAACATGTCGACCTTTACGGACATTACTAGATCAGCTGCATTAGACCATTATCTCCACATTCAGCCACTCATTGCTTTTAACCGTAAGAAGAGAACCCACTCATTAAAACCCATTGGGTATCGATTAGCTATTTTTAATTTTACTCACACAAATCTACAGCTAGAGCACCTCCACTCACACTTCACTTCGGCATCTTATGCTAAAAAGACATCCGGCATAGAGCCCCCTCAAGGGGACCGTTGGGCATTGTAGCGCCGGCCTAACAAGGAGATTCCCGATGATGAAGCATGACACCCAACTGGGTGTGTGAGAACCCTTGCTTTTGAGCAATCAGATCCCTCGATCTGGCTTCTTAGTTCCCAACCCGACCTCTACCCTGTTTTTCCCACCCCCCTTAGGAACTGCATACCCTTTGCATCACATTGTCTCTTTGGGAGCATGTATGCTGGCCCTATAAGCTCTCCAAGTCCCTCATTGCGTCTGAAATCCTCAGCACACATCATGGTTACAGGTTGTTTTATCGGACAAGCCTCATTATTTGTATTGGGATTCTGAGTAGGGAATGTTTGCTGCTAGACTCTTAATGGGTAAGTAAAATGCAAGTATAATGAGAATTTGGTGCAAAAATCCTATTTCTGCGCATTCTACTGGTAGTACTCATGTTGAGCTTGTCGGTAAAATAGCTATGTGTTGGCTAAATGTACTGTATTCATGATGAGGTAAAAACAATTCAACGAGTGCAAATAAAGGCATATATTCCCACCACCAAAAGGCTGGTGGTAATTGTGCATGAAAAATATGTCAAAATTGGTGGTAACTGTTATCAGCCGTAGTGCATAGTTTTCTACAGCAAAATGCTGAATTACGAGGGTAATAGAAGCACAATCAGTAGTTGCTTTGTGGTCCACAGAAAATCCCTTTTATTTTGTGTCCAAATCTGTGAGGCCCTAAGTATATTGGCCCTTATTTATGAAGGGCTTGCACCGTCGTTGCGTCACTTTTTTGTGACTGCAGCAACGTAATCATTGCGCCACACTGCGCCCTAGTTACGAAAAGTGATGCATCTAGGCAGTTGTGTCACTTTATAAAGGCCTGGGCTACATTATACTTGCGTCAGGTATAATGTATGCAGGGTGGACGTTCCCCTGTAAAAAAAAGCCTTGTAGAAGTGGCGCAGTGAAATTTATTAGATTTCACTACGCCACTTCTGCGACTTCACTGCGTCAAAATCCTTATGCCTGCTTGGATTGATGCAGGTCTTTTCACATTGGACTCGCCCATGGGTTATGACACATTGCTGGCGTTGCGTCAGCTTTCTGACACACTCCAGCAATGCATCATTTTTGCACCATCAGATACGTCAGAATCCATGATGTATCTGTAAATCCTTGTGCCATGGAGTGCTGTATTGTAAATACGGCGCATCCATGGTGTCATAACCATGGCGCTATGAAAAGTGGAGCATCGCTGTTTTTGCCCAGTGATGCTTCACTTTTCATAAATGAGGCCAATTATTTTTAGGTCTGGTAAACAGCGCAGCCGTCTAAAGAACATAGGGCCAGATGTACGACCATTATAAATTGCGCCTCGCAATTTGTGCTCAATTGCGAGTCGCAATTTACAATGTACTACAGTGTCAGAGACACTGATTGCGATTCCCAAAGGGGTTGCAAAATGTGAGGCTCATGAATATTAATGAGCCACTCGCAATTTGCGACCCCATTGGGAATGGCAGGCCCTCCCAGGTATGGTGGCCTGCTGGGCTAGCAGACCACCATGTCCGGGTCTGCTTTTAAATAAAGCAGTTTTTTTTAAATGCAGCCCGTTTTCCTTAAAGGAAAACGGGATGCATTTCAAAAAGAAAAATGAAACGCTTTTGTTTCATTTTTTAAGGGCAGGTAGTGGTCCCTGGGACCACTGTCTGCCCCTAAAAACTATTTTTGCCTGCATTTGCAAAGGGGGAGGGGTCCCCTGGTAACCCCTTCCCTTTTGCGAATGCATTACCACCCTCTTGAAGAGGGCGGTAAATCGCGAGTCTTTTGCGACCGCAATTGCGGTCGCAAAACATTCGTACATGGCTTTGAGGTCACTATTAGGAAACAGTAGCGGCTCCTGGAGCGAGTGCTGCGGGGCGGTGGGGCGGGGGAGGGGCAGGGTGGGGGGTAGTTAACTCCGGCATACGGCCGAACGGAGGTAAGTACATAAATAAATAAATAAAATGAATTACATTGCGCGCCTGCATCGCCATTTGGCGGTGTAGCGTGCGCAATGTAATTCGTTTTATTTATGTATTTATTTGGGATTCGCAAAATAGTGTTTGCACATTGGCCACAGGTATTTACCGTTGTACATCTGGCCCATAGTGTTATAAATTCTTTCAAATATACATAGCGTGGCTTTTGGCTCCACCCACAGAGCTGATTATCTCTCCCTTCATACAATTGGCTGTGTTATGTATCATTCCACTTCTTTTAAAGTGGTTATATTGAAATGCATAAGGGACTATTTTACATCTCAAAAGCGCACAGTTTCATCATTTGTTGTTTACGAAATGTATAGCAAAAGCAATCGTTTTTGCTTTGTTTTTTCACTGAAAGAGGATTTTTTAAATAGTTTTAAATAGGACTTGCATTTTTCCTGTGGAGAAATCCTAATACAGTCATAAACACACATCTAAAATTGCAATAGTCCTGAACATGGCCTGCACAAATTTTATCTACATACCAAGTCAGACCTGTTGGTTTTGCCAATGCTTGTTGGTTCGTGTTTCATACCCTGATGAACTTGAATTTGCCAGTTTCTCAGCACATCTGGACTCTACTCTGTCGATGCTGACATCACCTTGGGGAAAAGCTTGCAGAGTTGTCAAGACACGTGTACCTTCTTTGGAGGAGCCAAACCTGCCCAATGCCAATTGGTAAAGATGAGGAACAGGTTTTGTAGAGCCTTGACAAAATGCCACACAACGACCACCTAACGTGGGCTGGAACACACAATAGATCAAATGTGCTCTCTCTATGCACATTCACTACCAGCATCTCAGTTATGTGAGTCTTCTGAAATATGTCCAAACTTCCGCTCCAGTGGTGAAGTTGGGGCTGGACTGGCCGTAGCGGGCACCAGGCGTTTTTCCAGTGGGCTGGAGGGGTGGGGGCTGGTTTTTGTGGACGTGGGGGCTGGATTTGTCACTGGGGGCCGGTTTTGCAGTAGAGCTGTAATATCGACCCCCTGTTACATAAGCGGGAGCGGTGCTTTTTAATAGCACCCCCCCCCCGCCTCCACTACTCCAGGGCCGGTCAAGCAGCAATCTGCCAGGGCTGGTTGCTGTTCCCAGTCCGGCCCTGGGTGAAGTATGCACAAAACAAAGCCAGAGGTCCGACCTTCGCGTACATCTCCCTCAAAGCATGGAACAACCTCTCACATCCCATCGTAGCCTCCTCATTGCTTCTTGAGTTCCGCAAGAAGCTGAAGACCTGGCTCTTCGAATAATCTCACTTGGGAGACACGCGCCTGCCTACCGGTAAAGCGCCTGGATACCCATCGTGGGTGATTAGCGCGCTATTCAAACAAACATAACATAACGTAACATAACATACCAAGCATTTGTAATGAACCAAGGCTATCCAATATACCAAAACAGAGCTTGGGAAATTATTTACATGCAATAAAACAACGTTTTCGGCCGGTTTTGTTACATAAACATAAAAAATCGAAAACTACAATTAAGTACTCTAACTTGTTCCAGCGCGAATATAAACCTCTAATTATCACAAGTGCAGAAATCAACTTACAAGGTGCAATACTTTTTCCAGTGAGCATGTTCGCTTGCTTGATCATAGCACGTTTATATGATTGTCCTTGGATGTCTGCTGTATAAACTCCTTTCCTGATCACCTGCACCTCTTTGTGTCCTTACACTGATGTTTTCACTCGTTCACTATTGTGTAATCACTCAAGCACGAAACACCACGTGTTCTGTTTTAGCATTTACCAATATGTCATGACCAATTTTAATGCCGCCTTCTACTTTTGATACGTTTTTTACTTAGTTCTTCCGAAAGGTTTGTTCGGTAATCCTGTAGTGAAGCAGGCATAGACCGGGTCCTTTTGGCCCAGAAGAGATGCTAGTAGTTTAAGACATAACAAGGAGACAGCTGCAGAGAAGAGATTCCTCCTTCCTGCAGCATCTCAGCAGCGTCTGCTGGTAGTGTCCTCTTAATGCGAGGCGTAGGAGCTCTAGAACAGATTTAGGGGGAGATTTATTAAGATTTTGCACATTGTTTGCGTCACAAAAGTGACGCAAATTGGCGCAAAATCTTTTTTTCCCTGTTTACTTTCCAGCGCTAAACTTGTTTAGTGCTGGAAAAAACGGAAAAGTAATGCGGAGCAGTGCATAGTGCTGCTTCGCTTTACTTTGCGCCATGTGGGCGTACCAAGGGTGGAGCATGGGCATTTCCATGCAACCACCCAAGGTTTCTCACGATGAACCCAATTTACTAAATAAAGTAGATTAGGTTTAGCGTGAGAAAACTGTGCCCTTTTCAAGTAGGCGCACGGAAGAAGAAATGCTTTCATTTCTCCTTCCTTTTCCGACTTTGCAGGCGTGCTGCTCTGTGCAGCACGAATACAAAGTGGGAACAACTTTGCATTGTGTTTGGGCATTGTATTTTGTACAGGAAGGGTAACCTTCCTGTACAAAACATATGGTAGACTAATGCACACACCCTAGCGCTATGGCTCTAAGATGTGTGCTTGGCGCATGGCAGCAGTTATCAGAGCCGGCACAAGTGAAAGGGGAAAAGAGAGAGACATATCTCTGAAGATATGGCGCACTACTGCTCCCTCCCTGTCACGCAATGAGCGCAGCCTCGCAGGGGGCTGCGCTGCGCTGCGTGAATTTTTTGTAAATATCCCCCTTAGAGTCTCCTTCAAGATCCCTTCCCGCAGGTTACCAAGACATAACCAGTTCTACAACAAGGCAAGACTAGTATGTCACCCAACATGGCTACCTTCATGAGAGAAAATAAAAAAAAGTCAAATTAAAATAGCTCTACATCTAGAGAAACAAACATGCATTCACAACTCCAGCCTTGAAATCATATATATATATATATATATATATATATATATATATATATATATATATATATATATACATCCAAAACCAACTGCTCGTGTCAAGACCACGGACCCGTGGAGGGTGGTGCATGCACCGGGAGAGCACCCGGTAATTAAGTTTCCAAATTACGTATCGTACAGCGAAGTAAATGCACTCTCAGGAAACAACTAAATAAGTGTATCAGGAAGTTTAATATGCTTCCACGCTACGCGTTTCGGCAGTTACGCCTTGTGCGATACGTAATTTGGAATTATATACATACATATACATATATATATATACATATATATATATATGTAACAATGACGATTCCTGCGATGCGAAGAACCAGAGGGACACAGCGGGGAAACCAAGGAGGAAATTTATTTCAGCAATGGCATGACGCGTTTCGGACGTAAATGCCTTTCTCAAATGCCTGCTGCAACAGTTATTCCCGCCAGTCCACTTTGAAATAGTTCTAGTCGTTCTGCCATTGGTTGCAATCCAGGTGGGCCGGGTTAAAATTCTACACAATACTGCAGCTGCATCGGCGAACTGCAGTTCCCAACATGCATCACTCCTGGCAAGTCAGGTAAGTATCTCCCATCGGCTACCATCGTATCTCATCATGAGGACTGGATTGTTGTTAGGAACGTAGTTTGGCTGGGTGGCGAAAACACAACGTTGCTGCTGGAACAGATTTCCTTCCCGGGCCCCCAAGACGCCCAACCGCATAAGTCCATATCCAACATGCCCTGAAACCACGGATACAGTGATCCTAGTTCCTCCGTGAAATCACGGACTGCTGTCTGCAGTGGTGCTGTGCTGTGCGTGGATGCGGTGGGCCAGAGTACTTCCAATACCTTGGATCCTTAGTTCATGCTGAAGCTGCCCTTATGACTCTGGCCACTTGACAGGCGGGTCTCCTCCAACGCGCCCGGGGCTGGCGCGGAAATATAACAATGACGATTCCTGCGATGCGAAGAACCAGAGGGACACAGTGGGGATACCAAGGAGGAAATTTATTTCAGCAATGGCATGACGCGTTTCAGACGTAAATGCCTTTCTCAAATGCCTGCTGCAACAGAGTTATTCCCGCCAGTCCACTTTGAAATAGTTCCAGTCGTTCTGCCATTGGTTGCACTCCAGGTGGGCCGGGTTAAAATTCTACACAATATTGCAGCTGCATCGGCGAACTGCAGTTCCCAACATGCATCACTCCTGGCAAGTCAGGTAAGTATCTCCCATCGGCTACCATCGTATCTCATCATGAGGACTGGATTGTTGTTAGGAACGTAGTTTGGCTGGGTGGCGAAAACACAACGTTGCTGCTGGAACAGTTTTCCTTCCCGGGCCCCCAAGACGCCCAACCGCATAAGTGTGTATATATTTTTTTTTCACTGAAAAACTCAAGTTAAAGTGATATTATAGTTAGTAGTTGTAATAATATGTTACTTTACATTTTTAAAAAACCTCAGAAATTCACTGAAAATTACAAAGGCTAAAGGGACTTTATAGTTAGGTGAAAAAGTCAGTTAAAACATACCATTTTAAATTAAAGACACCACTGAAATTCACCAATTATAGTTATCTCAAGTAATGATAACTTGTGCTGCCACCATGGACAGTGTTGTCATCAATAATGAAATTTCAGTCTTTGCAGTGATGTTATAAGTGATGTCATAGAACATGTCATGATTGATGTAATACGGGAGCTAATTAGCAGTGCATGGCAAGGGCACAAGTTATAGTTACTTGATATAACTATAACTGGTAAATTTGAGTGGGTTTTGTTAGTTTAAAACAGTATGTTTTTACCTGACATTTTGACCTAACTATAAAGTCCCTTCAACCTTTGGTTTGTTCAGTGAATTTCTAAGTTCTTTTTTAATGTAAAGTAAGATATTATTACAATTCCTAACTATAATGTCACATTGACCTTTGTTTTTTTCAGTGAATTTCTTTGTTTTTTTACCGCAAAGCAAAATGTCCATCGGCATGAGTAGGAAAGTGAGTTTCTGTTGCAGTAACCCCCCCACGCCCCCCCTTTGTGCCTCATGTACTTTGACTTGATATGCCCTTGGTC
Source organism: Calotriton arnoldi (assembly GCA_963921515.1). Taxonomy (NCBI): domain Eukaryota; kingdom Metazoa; phylum Chordata; class Amphibia; order Caudata; family Salamandridae; genus Calotriton; species Calotriton arnoldi. The sequence continues at coordinate 1,375,223 of CAWUFW010000919.1, read as the reverse complement.
CCTGCCAATCAGGTGCCCAGGGTCTGTGTTTTTTCCCTAAGAACTGTACCACAATTGGCACATCTCTGGTCACATGTAAGTCCCATGTAAAAAGTAGGTACCATGGATACCAAGGGCACTGTGCCCAGGGGAGGCCTTTAAGGGCTGCAGCACATATTGTGCCGCCCTTAGAGGTCTTGTACCTTAACACCACGCTGCCATTGCAGGCGGCGTGTTTTGGTGCAGAGAAAAGTGAAGAGTCGACATGGATGACATACCTATGTGCCATGCCTGCAACCCACTGCCTATGCTATAGGTAAGTCACCCCTCTAGCTGGGTGCACTATACCACTGACGAGGGTACAGTTGCATGAGCACTCTACCCCAACAGTGTCTAAGTCCCTTCTTAGACATTGTAAGTGCAGTAAAGCCATAAAGAGTATATAGTCTGGGAGTTTGTCTTTACGAACTCCATAGCAACATAATATCTTTACAGAATTCAGTGACGTTTGGTAGCAAACTTCTCAGCATAATAAACCCACACTGATACCAGTGTGGGATTTATTATAAAATGCAATCAGAGGGCATCTTAGAGATGCCCTCTGAAAACGACCAGCTTCTAGTGTATTGGCTGACTGGTCACTGACAGCCAGCCGCCACCAGACAGGTTTCTGACCTCTTGGGGTGGGAGCCTTTGTGCTCCCGGAGGTCGGGAACAAAGCCTGCTCTGGGTGGAGGTGCTTCTCATCTCCCCCTTGCAGGAATAGCAGCACTTGGTGGTGAGCCTAAAAGGCTTTGCCTTGTGTTATGCTGATCTGGGCAGCTCCAACCAGTGGAGATGCCCACCATCTTTCCTCGCCCCACTTTTTGGCGGCAGGACAGGCTGGAAAATTAGTACACAGGGTAGGAGTGTCCACCTTCGCTTAGCACACCCCTGAAGTGGCCAGGAGCTGAGGTGAACCCCTCCCCCCAGAATTTTCCATCTTAGTTTGAAGGATTTGGCCAAAACAGAGTTAGGGAATGTGCTTACTCCCCCATGTGGGGTAAGCATGCCAAGGGTGTAGTCACCCTAAGGTCAGTAGCCCATTGGCTACTACCTCGAGACCTCTAAAGCACCCCCTAAATGTAGTATTTAGGGGGCAGCCCTGAACTCAGGAATTCAGTATTGATGGCCTACGAAGATTGGAACCGAAAGACGGTACAGCAGGTAAGACTAAAGGCACAACTGACTTGACCCCATCCCTACCAGCCTGCCTGCTGCTTAGAAATCCCTGCAAGATAAAATGACGGCTTCAAAAAGGATCAGCTACCTCCAGACTTGTTGAGGACTGATCCCCAACTTCAATAAAGACTCAAGGCTCCCAAGGACAGCGGCCCTGTCCACAAAAGAAGATAAAGACCATGCGAAACCAAGAAACCCTTCTCCACGACTTACCTCTGCACCTGCCGTCCACTGCCTGTGTCCAGAGGGTCCATCAGTCCTGAAGTGGTTTCCAAGCAGTCCTGACCCCCAAACCAAAGAGGCGTGTCACCTCCAAGGTCCAATGTCGACGCCTGCAGCCTCTTTACGACGACCACCCCCCTCTATTGCGACCTTCCGTTAAGGAGAAAACCCAACGTCAAAAGACACCCCTGCAGCCTCCAGCCGTGTGTCCAGTCGACCAGTTCCAAAGGGGTCCTGATGTCCTCCTGCATCTGAAGATACTTACCTGGCTGATATTTCCCTCGTCTGGTCCCCTGACCGACGCCTGCAGCCCAAGACCGATTTTGAAGATCCTCATAGAATAGCATTGGGAACATGGCGCTGTGCAAGCACCCTGCACCCAGCCACCCCTGTGCTGTTGGTGGTGCAATACTGTGGCTGCCCTTGGTCCCCCTTTGCCCTCACCAAAACCTCAGAAGATCTTCACCCAAGCCCGATTGGCCTGCCTGTGGAGAGCCTCAACATGCGGTGCCCCTAGCCCCATTGGCTAGCATTGGTCCCAGTGCCGAAGTTGCAATCTGCACCCGGCCGCCCCAGTACCACTGAGGGTGCAGTTTCAGTGCAGAACCTAACCTTGCTAGACCCTGCACACTACTGTAAACCGTTTTACTTACCTGCAATTGCTAACTTCGTTTTTCCCATAGGAAGTAGGAACCCATGTTATGATTTTTGTCCAGAAAATGTTCTAAACGTTGACCTGTTTCTGTATGAGAGAACTTAACTGTGTCTTAAACCTGAAAAAGTCTTACTTACCTTTGTATTGTAGAATCCACTGTGTGATATCTAGGTATATCACACCGGGTAGTCGATGTAATTCAAAAGTAATGCAAAAGTAATCAAAAGTAATTTCTATGTAATTTAAACTGCTTTTAACGCATATACAAGCCTGTAACGATTGCAAATCCATTCCCAATTGCTTCACCTTGTAAAGTTTTACAATTGCAAGTATATTTTACCGACCTGTACCAAGTCCTGCTTGATTCTAGAACTAAAACACAAGTATACCTTTTTTATGCTTGCCCAATTGGTCTGGATTCTGTCTCTGAGTGTGTGAAATCAGTCCTTGATTGAGTGAATACAATAAATGCTTAACACACCCGCCTGATAGGCCTAACTGCTCGCCCACACTACCACAAAGAGAGCTGTTCTTACTTATCTAATTTAGCCTCTGATATACCTCTGGGGACTCCCTGGACTCTGTGCACACTATACCTTACTTTGGTGAAGTACAGTGATACTCAAAGTATGGCCCGGGGGCCACTTGCGGCCCTCTTGACTTTTACGTGTGGCCCCCCTGGTGAACAGCAGCACTAGCTGCTGTTTAGTTGCTGAGCACGAATATTCAGAAAGAAATGTTAACTAAACGGGCAAGCATTTACTAACCTGTAAATAATTGCTTCCCGTTTATTTAACATGTTTTTAGACCTACTTACACAATTTGTTACCCACCCAGACCCCCTACTGCCACCCTGCTGGCATCAGTGTGGCCCTCTGTCACACCGCAGATCGTACTTTGTGGTCCCTGGGCAAATGTTTGTGAGTACCGATGTTATAGTATATACAGAGCCAGCTTCCTACATCATGCTTGATGTGGGGTTGGTCACACGGCCTGGCCTGTGGCAAGGTCCTGTGCCAAATCCCAAGTGGACACCCAACCACCCCACTGTGCACGGCCTTTTCCTATGCGAAGCGTGGGCTTTGGTACCCAACCACACTTCCATGCACGACTTTCGGCCATGCACTGCAAAGGGTTGGATGCAGGTTCTAGGTTGTGGCCAGGTCCTGCACTCAACCCCCATAGGCACCCAACCACCCCTGTAGGACACCCCCTACAAGGCCCAGGGTGTCAGGGTACCCCTACCCTGTGCCCTTATATCCTATTTTGTCTTACTTTTAGGACTCAGGGACCGAATCCTCAAGTCCCAAGATGGGGGCCTTATCCTTCTGGTAGTGACAAGCCAATCACAACTCATGGTTGAGCTCACAGATCCATTGCAGATCCTCCATCACGTGAAATACACATACATTTTGAGACTTAATTTCCCAAAAACTACTGAACAATTTACACCAAATCACAAAAAGCATAGTTTCTGGATCAAGATCTAGCTTTCTGACAAATTTGGTGTAATTCTATTCAGCCATTTGTACGATGCTGCTGTTAGATTTTCCTGTGGAAAATTGCATGGGGAAAATGAGTTTTGGGACTCCCCTTTTTTTCTCAGCCCCTGCTTGAAGGATCACCCGAAACATTCCAGGAAAAGCTGAGGAGTGTGAGCCTTTTTTTCCAAAGTTTTGTGAAGATTTGCCCACTGACATCAAAGTTATTAGCAAAACAAAAATTCCACTTCCTATGGAAACGTACTCCTTACTATAATTACCCATTGGTGTCCGCCACTGTGTAACGTACGTGTGTGTATGTGTGTGTGTGTGTGTGTGTGCGCTTGCACTCAAATGCATACATTGATAAGTACATAAAGGAGCTTGGAGATAGCACTCTTCATTTATTGATCAGTTCAGCTCTCATTCGCAATTTGCTTTCACCCACACCATACAGAATCAGGCAGTGGGTCAGACCACTTCAGCTACAGCATTTTTCCTGATCACAGGTGCACATCTGCCTTTAAAGAAAAGCACTTCAGTGCCAGGGATGATGGGCCAGTACTTCACCAATGTTTTTTCTTTCCATTTATTATCCCTTTTTAAATGTGTTTAGTCATTCTTGTGTACCTTTTGTGTGTGCTAATAAGAATTATGGGGCATATTATCAAGGGCACTATCGCCGCTTTAGCGGCACTTTTAGCCGCTAAAGCGGCGATATTCTTATCGCCCTATCAGCAAACTGTCTCTAACAGCAGTTAGCGACAGTTTTCGGGCATTAGCGCCCGTTTTTTTACCGCTTTGCATGTCAGCGATATTTATCGCTAATGACATGCAAAGTGGGCGTGCCCGACGAACAAACCTGGGAAACACCCGCTAACAGGCCTATCGCCTATTAGCAAGGTGGCTATGGCCCCAGTTAGCGACGTGAAAAGTCGCGCTAACCGGGGTCATCGCCATTTATTTAACACCTGCAATTAGCAGGTGTTAGCCATACCTAACATGGGGGGGTGGATTATGCTGATACGACCACAGGGTCGTATCAGCAAGGTTATCGCCGTTTTCCATGAAACATCGCTGGAAAACCAGCGATGTTCCATGGAAAACGACGCTATGGCTGGAATAATTATCGCCATAGTGCTAAATGTCGCTAATACAGCGTTAGCATGGCAAATTATTCCGACGATAGCCGGCGATAAAAAAGTGCTCGCTAAACACGCTTTGCGATGTTTAGCGCACTTTTTAGATAATATGCCCCTATATTTTCCTGCGATGAGCAGTGAAGAGTTTCTATACCTTTTCTAAGTACCTCTGCCTCCTGGGAAGCACCCATGCTATTCTATTAAAATGAAATATAGTGGTTAGTTTTATTTTTAAAGCATATGGCCTCCACCTTCGAGAGGTGCCAGGCTTTGTTTTTCCTCCTTCTAATTTTCGTTTCATATGCTTGCACCAAGAAATACTTACCCATTGCCACAAGTCTTATTGTCATTTCCAATGCCTGTTTTATATATTGACCTAATTTTCTGCATTCTTTCCTTTTGCTTTCTCTGCCTGAGACTCCCTTGCACTATATAGCTCGCATTCTTTTTTTCTGACTGGTTATCTCTTTTTGTCTCACTCTGCATGTCTCTCTATATCTCTCCTTTTCTCTTTCTGTGCTCTCTACAATTTTTTCTCCTTATGATTACCTATCGTCTCTCTTCCCTACTTTTCTTTTTCTCTTCGAAATATATACACCCTTCTTCCCTCTACCTTCTTCCTCTCAGCCCCCCGCTTGTCTCGTCCTTTTATCTCTCAATGTCTCTTCCCCAGTTTCATCTCTTTAATATTCTCCTTTCATTTTTGCTTCCCCTTCCCTAATTTGTATTATTTTGAACGCAGCCGTGCCGTCGCCGCTGCTGATGAAGCGCTGCGGGGCCGCCTGCGCCTGCCGCAGGGGTCACCGCAAACAAAATGAGATCATTTTTCTTCCCTGGACCTTTGCTTCTTTCATATCCTGTTTATCGGCCACCGAAGACCGTTCGTTTTAACCCAAAACGGGACGCGGGCGCTTCTGGGATGAATTATGTTTATAATCACATAGGGATGCTGATGACGGGGACACACCATCAAGTGGCTCTGCCCGGGGGCGGCGCGCGCAGGGAGTCGGGGGAGGGGGCGCGAGCTGGAGAGGAGGGGCGCGGGACACAGACACTGACATCCGTAGGGTCGGCCGGACCCCACTAGGGTCCAGCAGTGTCCTTCAGAGAAACAGAGACCTCATATTATTATTATTAGCATTAGTATTAGTAATAATACAAATTATTATTATTACTACTATTATTATTATTATTATTATTATTATTATCAGCAGTATCACTATTATTAATAATACAAATTATTATTATTACATTATTGTGATTGTTCATCAACTTACTATTTCTAAGTATTTAGCATTATTACTATTATCAAAATCTAAAATAATAAAAAAAATAGCAGCAATATTAATAACAATAATACTAATAATAATAGTTATCTTCATCATATATATATATATCATTACCTCTATTTTAAAAATCCAACAAAATAATAGCAGCATCAACATCAACAACGGCACTAAAAATAATAATAATAATGATGAAGATGTTGATAATAATAATAATAATAATAATTATAATAACAATGATAATAAGAATAAGCAGTTTTAAATAGACCCAGATGCTCTTGGTACTACGCTGATCTGCAAATAAACTTTTATAAGAGTTTCCTTTTCATTGACACCTCTCTCCTCAGTCCCTCCCTCTCCCCCACAGAGATTATTGCATTAATGAGATTTAATATGATTACAGATAATGATCAATAGTGCTGGCCTTTCACACAGTAGACACAATAAATTGAATTGTGTGTCTATCTACCTTTCTAAACAACAGGTCTTCAGTTTGACGTATAATGTGTAGACTCTGTATATTATATGTTTTTGTATTTCCATATTTATAATTTCCTTGTTGGTAAAAAAAAACTCTTGGTCAACCTGCACAGCACATGGCGCTATACAATAACAAAGAAACACAGACTATGATAGAACTACACGGTCCTCACTTTACCAGCCCCAAGGGATGAAAAGTTGAGTCGGCTTTGCAAGTGTTCAAACTGTCTCCTGCAGATAACACAAACATCTCTGCGACATGTTCATGAACACACAGGGCTAACTCACCAACCATGTGCAGCAAAACAACTGGCGCTGCCCCAATGTCCATAGCCATCTCATTGCCAACACAGAAGTCAGACCACCTCCCCCTTTTCTATAGGAGCTAAAGGTGCCCTGCTGGTGTGGGGTGTGGGTGCAGAAGGTCATCTCCTGTTCCTGCCATCCTTCGACTCTCTCCTGGGCACTCGCCTTTAGTACTAGTACTGGAGAGTCCACCTCTATACCCGTTCTGTCATTAACCACTCTCTTGGGGCCAGCTCTAAGGGGATTTGACAGGAGAATCTGAAGGCGTTATTCTAACACTCGTACTATTACGCCCACAGTCATGAAACACCTAGAGGCAATCCAGTTGCAAATTTCGCCCACTCCTAGTCTAAATAGTCAGTTCCCCCTTAGAGGGCGGCCACCTTAGTGCCACATTTGGCACATCGAAACCGGTCTAGTGGTTAGACCTCTGGGGTCCCCGAGGTCTGGCGCGCTGCCGCATCACTTCCGGCGCACCGAGTGGGCGGGGGCAAGGTATATTTATACTTCCCCCGCCCATCCGGCAATCCTTTAGCGCCAACTTCTCCACGCCGTCAGGTCGTGCCTTTCGTCGGGTCCGGGAGCTCTTCGTTGCGGTGAGTCCTTACCAAGCCCCCACCCCCCCTCCTTCTACTCTCCAGTGCGGCCGCCATCCGGGCATTGCCTGGGTTGGGGGCCTGCATAGAGGGGCGGGGGCAACGCTCCCGTTGTATGGAACCCCCCCGCGTGGGCATGTATCTCGGTCAGGGGGGGTGCGCAAAAGGCATAGTTGGGCTCAGAGTGTTGGCCCACCCGCCTGGAGGCCGCGCGGCTTGAAGTGACCTGCGAGCCTGCCGTCGAGGCCCAAAATGGTTAGCACCGATTGCAGGCGGGGTCAGCAGCGTGAGTTGGTGCCTTCGTTCATGGCTAGCAGCTGGCCGAGGTGCGGGCGGCCGCGGTCAAACGCGACCGGCACATAATTAGCCATTGCCGCCCCCAGCCAGCGGGGCGGCTGGAAAAGCACGTCATGGTGGGGGGGGGGGTCGCAAGCGTGGGCCTCCTCTCGTATGGGTGTGGCGGGGGCGTAGGAACTAAATGTACGGCATTATGACATAAAGATCCCCTTTTATTGTCCCATAATGCAGTCGTCCATGCCACATAATTTAATTCTTAGCCCGCTTAATTCCAGTTGCCCTGATTAATGTTTCAACTGTCTTGTGACAGTAAGCCTTTGGTTTGGAGTACCTCTGGTAGCAACCAAAAGTTTGTTTGAAAGATGAGCGTTTATTCAAATTCGAGGCTTCTGTTCCCTGAGAGCCCCATGTACTTGGGAGTAGATGTCTCGTTGCGTGTCATTCATAGTTGTGCTACGTTGTAGGTGGTTTTGAGGTTCCAACCAACAGTGTATATTGCTGTGAAGGTCTGGGCAATTCTGTTTCTAGCCTTCTTCCAGATTACCCACTCTTAGGAGCGGGGAGGGTGCCACTAGAGCACTCGGGCCCTCCCCGGCGCGGCAGGAGCCAGGCTGCCTACGCCCCAGCTCTAGCGCGCTGGGGCAGCCACTCAATATGTGGGGGTGCTGCAATGCCATGGGCCCCTGCCAGCGAGCTTCGAGGCGTGGGGAGGTTGCCGCAAGAGCACTCGGGCCCTCCCCAGCGCGGCAGGAGCCAGGCTGCCTGCCCCAGCTTTAGCACGCTCGGGCGGCCACATAAAATGCGGGGGTGCAGCGATGCCGCGTGCCTCAGCCAGCGAGCTTTTAGGCGTGGGGAGGGTGCCACGAGAGCACTCAGGCCCTCCCCGGCACGGCAGGAACCAGGCTGTCTCCGCCCCAGCTAGTAGCACTCTGGGGCGGCAATGATTAGGTGCAGAGGTACCACAATAGCGCGGGACCATGCCAGTCAGCCTCCAGACATGGGGGAGGGCGCCAGGAGGCACGGGGCCCCTCCCTGGCGCAGCAGTTCACAGGTTGCCATTGCCCCAGCCAGCAGCACGCAGGGGTGGCATCAAGGTTTGCAGGGGGTGCCGCAATGCACGTGGGCCCCTCGCCAGCGAGCGTTCCGGTGTGGGGACGGTGCCGTGACAGAACACAGACCCTCCCTGGTGCGGCAGGAGCCAGGCTGTCTCCGCCCCAGCTAGTAGCACGCTGGGGCGGCAACGGATAATGCGGGGGTTCTTTGATGTAGTGGGCCCCTCCTTGCTAGCGAGGCACCACGAGGAACGGGGGCCCTTCATGGCGCAGCAGAACTCCCAGGCCGCAACCGCCCCAGCCAGCAGCTCACTGGGGGAGAGCACCGAGGTGAGCGGGGGGTGCTGCAATGCCACGGGCCCCTCGCCAGTGACTTTAAGGCGCGGGGAGGGTGCCATGAGGCACGCATGCCCTCCCTGGCGTCGTAGCGGATCATGCTGCCTCCGTCCCAGTCAGTAGTTTGCTCTGCGCTGACAAACTACTCTACTAGACAGGCACAGGGGCCCACACGCAGGGCTCAGGTTTCAAGGATGCACATCTGCGCTCAGGAGGGGGAGACAGGCATTAATGATTGTCTTTGTGTCTACAGCTGAACCGCATCAGATACAGGACTAAATCGCGACCGGCGGCAGGGTGAGCGTTGCACGGCCAGGACCAGGTTGCACAAGCAGGTACAGGGTGATATAAATGGCCACCCGGCAGCGCTAGCGGCGACTTAGGAAGTGGCACCGCAGGCCTTTTGAGGAGATTGGATGGCATATAATTGCAAGGTTGTAGGTTTTTGCGAGGGAACGTTCTACTTCCTGAACTTCCTTCGGGGGGCAAAGAATAGGGCACTGTGGGTTAGGGCTGGCGGGGAGGCAGGTAACCCTTCGGGGTCGACCCAGCGTGCCTGCAGTCACAGCAGGGGCCGCAGATGTTAACGTCTCGTTTTTCATCCACCATACCCACCCCTCCCCACCTTCCAGAGTAACCTTGCCAGAGTAACCGTCGATCTTTCATTCGGGCGAACGCCAGCACGCAGGTTCGCAGCAAGGTCGCTCACATCGAATAAGTAAGTACAGGGGAGGCGGGCCTCGCAAGAGGATGAGGTGAACACATGAGTCTCACCAGGGACCAGTCTGTGCACCGGTCGGTCATGAGTGGGGGCTTTTCTCACACTCAGCTTTCTCTCCCTGCAGGTTCAGTCACTCGTTGGCTGACGTTTGAAGGTTGAGGCATGGATAGCCAGGGTTCCCCCCCCTATTCTCCCAGATGTCAGCGGTGGAGGACTCGCTGCCGGGCACGTCTCGGTATGCGCAATGGGCGGCATTCATGCGAATGGCCAAGGCTAAAGGCTTGGCGTGGGCGAAGGGAATCATGAGCTCGCCTGAGCCGGAGGATTCGGGGGTCGATGTCAACAGACCGGTCCCGGAACAGCAGGCAAATGTGGATGCAGGGCATTCGCGGCCGAAAAGGGCCCGCAGGCTGACTCACAAAGACTTCCCCGCCGATCCGCCGGCACCTAGGGCTAGAACGCCGGCGACCCTTCGAGAAGTCCCCCCGTGACGTCACCCCCCTTATGTCCGGTGGCAGGGACAGTGGCCATGACAGACAGTAGCGCAGCCACAGTAAATTCTGATTCTATGGACAAGATGGGTAAGCTCATGGACACTATGATGAGTTTTATGGCTGAATTTAAAACCGGTCTTGCCAGGCAAGGTCCCCTGCCCTCTCACAGTGGCTTAAGCAGCTGCGGGGAGGGGGTGCAAACAATTACTAAAGTGTGGGGGACTCAGCCAAGTGAAATCCAGACCCCGGGCGCTGTCTCCACTGCAGTTGCAGCAGCAATACCTACAGAAGTGGTGGGGCAAACTGATCTAGCGTCGGCCGCAGGTTCAATAGCAGCACACAGTAGCACTCCAGCCCTGACCAGCACTACACCCACTTTGCTGCCACCCTCTGCCCAGACACCCACTCTGCTGCCACCCTCTGCCCAGAACACGGCCAGTGTGGGTACGGTAGCTCCTTCCCACGAAGCAGGCCACGCGATACACGCCCACCGCACCGCCCCATCTGTAACTAGCATGGAAACCAAGAAAGTATCGCCGATGGCAGCTGCCAACCCGCAACTTATTTCTGTGGCCCCCTTGTTGTCGGGCCGCTGCTCCCTAGCGTGGCAGGTCTCCTTGGCAGCCAAAGAGGGGATTTGGCGACAGGACTTCATTGATATTTTCACGCTCCTAATGCATGGTCTGGATGGGTTAGACAACAGAAAGATGGGCGGGAAAGAGGATGAGAAGAAGGTGAAGTATCAAGCCTGGCCGGAAAAAACAATAGAAAATTGGTTAGAAGCCTTCTCCATACTGTCGGCTGTAGTAATGGAAAAACACCCAGATCTGGGCCCAGGTTTATTCCAATACTCCCGGACCATTCACAATAAGGCCCTGAAGTGGGGAAGCGTGGGTTGGTACAACTAAGATAGAGAGTTTAGGAAAAAGATGGGCATGTGCCCTAAGATGGGATGGGACCAAAAAGAAGTTCAGCTCTGGATGGAGCATATGGGTAAATGTCGCAGAACAAGGAATACCAGTCCAAATACCAGGGTGGGCATCCAGCAGGAAAGGATCCGTTCCAATTTGGGAGATGCAATTTCAAACAGCCCTTTCGAGGCATGCAGGGGGGTTCGCTTCTAGGCTTTTTAATGCTGGGTCCTGCTCCTGGGGCAAAGCATGTAAATTTGCAGATTTGCAAAAAAAGCGGGGCTCCCCACCCGCCAGCGGCATGTTACAGCAAACATGAGCAGCAGCCGCCTGGCAAGAACAAGAATGACAGTTGAGTGGGGACAGGCTCACCCAGACCCCCCCTCCCCGGCGGCACCGCACAGCACACCTTGTGACCCAGCTGCGTCCTGTTCACAAGATGGCTCCCTCACACACATTGTCAGCGCTCTAGCCCCCGCCTGCGCAGCCAAAGGCCCGTCACCGCTAATCCTGGATAACCTCCTCCCATTGCTCAGCCTATACCCCAATGCACAAGATGGCCAGCTGCTGTCGGCGGGATTTATCGAGGGCTTTAGGATTCCTTATGTCGGCCCTCTGGTAATCCGAGATGCAGACAATCTCAGGTCAGCGAAGGAGCATCCAGCAGTGGTACGGGCCAAGGTAGAGAAAGAACGGGCATTAGGTAGAGTGGCCGGACCCTTCCCCCACCCCGCTTGATAACTTTGTTGTTTCCCCACTGGGGGTGGTCCCTAAGAAGGAGCCGGGGACATTCAGGCTTATACACCATCTGTCATACCCTGAAGGGAACTCAGTGAACCATGGTCTGGAAGAGGGAACATGCTCTGTGTCATATTGCGCTTTTGATGTAGCAGTGGACTTGGTCAGGAGGGCGGGTAAAGGGGCCTGGTTAGCAAAAGCAGATATTGAATCGGCGATCCGCTTGCTGCCAGTCCACCCTGACAGCCAACACTTACTCGGTTTCAAGCTAGATGGCAAGTTTTACTATGACAGATGCATGCCCATGGGTTGCGCAGTCTCTTGTGCGTTTTTTGAGGCGTTCAGCTGTTTTTTGCAATGGGCATTACAGGGGACATACGGTGTTAAGGGGGTGACTCACTACCTTGATGATTTCCTGTTCATTGGGGAGGAAGGAACGCAGGATTGTGGGGAGGCACTCCAGGATTTTGAAAGGCTAGCCAATCATCTAGGGGTCCCACTGGCACCAAGCAAAACAGAGGGCCCAGCGCAGGTCTTGACTTTCCTGGGTATTGAGTTAGACACTGTGGTGGGGGTGTGCAGACTCCTGGCGGGCAAGGTGCAGGCATTAGTTAAGGACATCCAGGCTTCTTTGGCAAAGGATAAGGCAACTCTAGACTCAATCCAGAGCCACCTGGGGAAATGGAACTTTGCAGCGAGGGTGATCCCAGCTGGGAGGGTCTTTGCTAGGAAGTTTGCTAGGGCCACGGCCAAGGTCAGGAAAAAACATCACCTGGTCCGGTTGAGCAAGGGAATGAAGAAGGACCTCAGCATGTGGGCCAAGTTCTTGGCCAACTTCAATGGCTCCATTATCTGGATAGCTCCTTGGGCTGGCAGCCCTGAGCTGTGCCTGTTCATGGATGCATTGTGCAGGGAGGGCTTCGGAGCAAACATGGGGAGCGAGTGGTGTGCGGAGAAATGGCCGAATGCCTGGCATAAGAGGAAGATCACATCCAATGTAACAGTTCTGGAGCTATTCCCAATAGTTGTCGCCCTCCATCTCTGGCCAGAAGCGCTGGCAGCTAGAAGAGTGCTGTTCTGGTCGGACAACATGGCAGTGGTTTGGGCCATAAACGCGCAAACAGCTAATTGTCCTTTGGTACTCTGCTTGCTGAGGGAATTGGTGCGGGCATGCATGTACAACAATGTGGAGTGTAGGGCTAGACACATCCAAAGGGTAAAGAACGTTGCAGCTGACGTTCTCTCTCGTTTTCAGTGGTGCCGTTTCTGGGAGGCGTGGTCGAGAGCGAGAGAGGAGATGACCCCTTTCCCGCCGCACCTCTGGCTCCTTCTTCTGTGGAACAGCAATTAAGGGAGCTAGGCGAGCTTTCCCTAGCACCAGGGACCAGGAGGTGTTACAAGGCTTGTGTAGCTATTTTCTGCAAAGTGGTAGGGGCCTGGGGAGAAGGTACAAGATCTTTGGAACAAAAGGTCCAAACCTTTGTCGTGTGAGCCAAGGACCAGGGCAAGAGTCATTCCTGGGTCTCAGGCCACCTGGATGCAGTGAGTCATTATGCCAAGCTTATGGGCCAACTGGATCCAACTAAGTCATTCCCCATCAGGGCAGTGCTAAAGGGATGGGTAGGAGGGGAGACACAAATTCCAGAGTCCAGGTCATCCATCGAATTCAGAACATTACAGGACATGATTGACGTAGTACACAGGGCCACCCTTGCACCTTTCAAAGCTACCCTTTTCTCTGCAGCTTTCAGCTTGGAATTCTTTGGGGCCTTGAGAATAAGTGAATTAGTGGCTAGATCTAAGAAGGATGGGTCTGGGAATGCCATAGGGAGACAGGATACCCAGCTCACAGGAGAATCCCTGAGAATTCAAGTGAAGAGATCCAAAACGGACCAGTTTGGGCTGGGGAAGGTGATCTGGCTACATCCACTTGGCTTGGTGGCCTGTTGGCTTGGTCTCTGTTTTCTTAGCCGTCCGCCCGCCGAAGGTGGCTACTTGTTTATTCATGCTGACCACACACCCCTTACCAAGTTTCAGGTGGAACAAGTCATGAAGTCATGCTTGGTATTGTTAGGCAATGCTGGGCCGGGTAAGCGTTTTTGCAGCCATTCCTTTAGGATAGGAGCGGTTACCTCAGCATTCAAGGTTGGCATGTCACCAGAACGCATCAAGTGGGTGGGGCGTTGGGAGTCTCAGTGTTACAAGCGATACATCCGCCTGTGAATTCTGTAAGGGGCAGGGTGCACACTTGAGCATCAGGATGCTGCCAGTTGAATTATATGTGTTTGCAGTGTGGTTTTAGAGCATATCATTTGCAGTTATGCTTAGTAATTGTTTGCCAATTGTGTGTTGTTTTTTTTCAATAAAAGGTGTTTGCAACTCTGCATTTTCTTTATTTTGCCAGGATCAAAGGTGTGGGTGATCAGCCATTCAGGCATCGCTAGGGTGGCGCAATGGGCGGAAAGCAGGAGTTGGAAGCATGGGTTTTCCCTCACAGAGTTATTCTGGTTGGGGTTCCCAGGCATGCGATGGCACAGCTTGCTGAAGAAGCTGAGGCACAGACTAGCAGGAGGCGGACCTCCTCCCAACATTTTGGTCATCCACCTGGGAGGCAATGATCTGATTTCCATGGGTAGAAAGGCTTTGCTACAGGCCATGAAAACCACAATGAGTGAGATAGGTTATCAGATGGGCCCATGTGAGTTATGGTGGTCCGAGATCACTCCACGATTGGTCTGGCACGGGGCCAGGTCAGGAGAGGCCGTAGAAATTTCTCGTAGGAGAGTATACAGCGCCATGCGCAAATTCAGGGAATCAGAGGGGTTTTTGCTTTATCAGATTTGGACTCTTACATGCCAAGACCACGGAGTGTTTTGATGAGGATGGGGTCCACCTGTCTAAAGTGGGCATGGACCTGTTCCTGATGGACCTGGGCGATGCCCTAGAGTCAGCAGGGTGCAAGTAAGAAAGCTGCCTGCCTTGGTGGGGGACCCTGGGTGTGACGGGTGCCCCATCCAGAGCTATGGCGGAGTTAGAGGGTGAACCAGAGGCTGAATGATACATAGGGGTACCCTCTTAAGGAGCACAAGAAGGGTGCAAATGGCAAACAAACACAGGACTTTTTGGCAGGACCCTGGTGGAACGACGGCGCTGCGCTAGTCCTTTAGGCGGTTGTAAACCAGAGCAACCGGGGGCTTGCCTGGACACGCTCCGCCCCTAAAAGGGCGTGAGTAAAAGAGTGGACTGGTGGTCCACTGTATGTAAGGGGGAGATTCCCCAAAATGGTTAGCACTGATTGGTTTGGCCACGGTGCAGTTGGCTCATCAGGTGGGCAGGGAAGCTTAGGGGAGTCACTGCTGCCTGCCCTTGGATCGCCCGTAAGTTGACCTACCATGTTGGCATATTTCTTGTATGAAATAAACCTGTAGCAATATTTTCTCCAACAATCACTGTATCTTGTGTGTTTCTTTATTATGAGATTGTTATGTTTTCCGAGTTGGGTGAGTTGCCGATATTGGCACTATGTCCCCACACTTTGACACGCGCCGCCTGGGCGGGTCCCAGCTCTACGTCAGAACTTCAGGCTGCCTTTCAATCCAGGTGTCCGTTTAGGCCGCCAGGCTTTGCTCCACACAGATAGAGGAAGGGCCAATGACGTCGCAGACACGTACACTATAACCAGTTCTTTGAATGGGCCGGTACTCCCAAGTACGGAGAACCTGCACTTCGATCATTTGAGACGGAGAGTACCTGGACTTCTCAGCAGGGGTTCAATACTTTCAACGGGAGAGTACGGGACCAGGGACGGACTGGCCTATAGAATAGAGGAATTAGGCAGTGCCAGATGGGCTGGACTGACAGTTCAGTGTGTGGGATGGTTTTCCTTGTTTGTGGGCCTGTTTTATGGCCAAGCACCGTCCCCACATCAGCAGGCACCTTCAGCTTCTATGGAGAAGGGGTATGGGGGAGATGATCTGACTTGAGATGGCTAGTCACTGGCCATGGACATTGGGGCGGCGCCAGTTTTGCTGCAAATGGTTGGTGAGTTTGCCCCGTATGTTCATGCACATGCCGCAGAGTTATTTTTGCTGTTGGTTTCTATGATATCACCACAAGCATTGCCTGCAGCAAACACAAATGCATGCAGTCTCCTATAACTTACAATGTGGGAGAGGGGAGAGGATGTAGCCTTACGGCTAGAGCGGTCGATCTCGAAGCTGGGGAACCGGGTTCGAGTCTCAGCAACGACGCTCAACATCCTGTGATTCTGGGCAAATCACTTAATCTCCCCGTGCCTAACAAAAAAATTAATGTGTCCTTCTGTAACGAAACTGGTGCTATGTAAAGCGCTCTGATACCCGATGTCTCGGGTCTAGTTCGCGCTATATAAAACTCAAAAAAAATAAATTATAATAATATACCGACACAGGGTGCCTTTACAAGTTCAAAACTGGCCTGATTTGTAAATGTGGACCCCTTTTTTTGCTATCCATTGCGCTAATGGGGCCACTTTTATTCTGGTGCTCATGCCTATTTTTAGTCCCAGTCGGATCCTGATCAGCACTTCTAAATAGCACACGTCTTGGCCACTGAGAAGGGTTGGACTAGTATAGAAAAGAGGCCCCCATTAGGGTATCAGATAGTTAAAAAAGTGGGCCATATTTGCGAATCAGGGCAGTTTCGGCACACTATATAATTGTTTTTTAATGTATGGATGTAGAGGTAGGCAAGCCACTGGAAGCCTGTGCCAGGCTGGCTTCTGAAGCCTGGCTCAGCTCGAGGTCCTGTTGGAACCTCAGTTCTAGTCTCTGTGTCGGCTCAGCATCCTGTGATTCTGGACAGACCACTTAACCTCCCCAGCCCTATAAACAATGAATGGTGACCTTTTGTAATGTAAGTGTTGCTAATGGAAAGCGCTCCAATTCCTGCAGGTTGAGTTAGAAACAAAGTCTGAGCAGAAGGGAAGACAAATAGATAGCCATTTACTGGCTGTTTGGTACAATTTGAAACCAGAAAACGTGGATAAATTGCAGCTTCCCCTCTTAAATTATGTGATCTGAGGAAAATATTTTATTTCACCAAAACTCGTATTCCTTCATTATCACGTATGAAAGCAGTTTCAAATATGTGCGTTCAAAATGCCACTTGTACAAAGGCCTATTGCGTTTGATTTAATATGCTATCATATTGCTCTATATTAATCTGGGCCACCTCAGGGTTTATACGACAACTGTCTTGTCTCTTATTTCACTAATGGTTCATGTTTAAAAACTATCACTTAAATAAGTACTTCTCAGTGCAGTGCTATAATGTGACATTCATTTCAAAGCTTCTACATGTTAAAGAAATGCACTTTTTGAATTTCGAAGAGTCTTTTATCGTATTTTACATGATGTTTGTTGTATGATTTACATTGCAAACATTTCCAGGACTTGGCTCGTGCATGGATGGAATAGCCGAATCAGACCCTTGGCTTAGCTTTGGCTCGGCTCTCCTTGTTAATTTGTTGACTCTCCCACCTCTTATGGAAGAGTGCATACATTTGTGCGTGCAGCAGGCAATGTTTGTTTTAATATCAGGGAAATCAACAGTAAAAACTGGCTCAGCAGACCATAAAACAGGCCTACACACAGCCTATCAACTGGCTCGCACACTTTCCCGTCAAACCAGCCCGTCAAGCACTGCCAGAATTACCCTATAGGCAAGTCCGACTTCCAGTGAGTTACCTACACTTCTATAAATGTATTTCAACCACTGACTGCAACCTCTTGCAGGATGACTCCTTTACTTCACCACCAGTCCTGGGCCCTTCACCACTTATGTCTCCCCTACGTGTCCAGGGCCTGCAGAGTGAGCAGAGGGAGGTGGCAACTGGCGCTTGGAGGTGAGGCAGCCCCGCCTTTTCTTTCCTCCTATTAAAGAAACACAGCTGATCAGAAGAACACACCACTTCCCCTCAGGTACGCATGAATTGGAAACAAACAAATAACTCACAGGAAACCACACTTCCAGGGCTGATGCTTTCCAGAGAGAATATTGGAGTCAGCAAGAGCACAGTACAGTCAGGTCCTAGAAGGAGACGTCTGACCATGACTTCAGGCCTTTGCTTTCCCACTGACCTATCACCCTCTTTCAAATCCGTTGCCACATATTAAAGGCAAGAATGAGCACCATAGCCATCCAGTTTGGCAAATTGTGTGCATAGTCTTGACACACAGACCCTACATGGTCTCCAGATTTACCTTTGATTTCTCTGGTCTTCAATATCATTGGCAGCCAACAATGGAACAAATGCGCGCGCTCTGGCTCTTTCTTTCTTGCTCTAGACATGGTTGGGTATGTCTGTACTCACTAGCGCAGGATCCACCACACACTTTTATCCAACAGAACACAATAGGACACAACAACTAACATGAATCCAACATAGCCAAAATATGCAGCTTATTTAAAGCGATATAAAGAAATTGCCTTATTTTTCATGAAATTTTCCGAAATGTCATGAAAAATTTAGAAAATATGTGCAAACACAAACATAGTGTGAAAAGTGATTTCCCAATATCTCTTGTGACTTTTTTTTTTATAGAAGTGTATGCCTTAAAAGTCACACAAAATACAGACAAGAGTGTAGTTGGAGCAGAAAATGTCTCTTAGTAAGACTTTTTCTGTGAGAAACACTATACCGCTGACAAAAATGACATGAAATCGTTCAATGGGAAATTTGGTGGAATTTTGCAAATTTTGCATATTCGTGAAAACTATTAGTTTCATCTGCAAAAGGTCACATTTTGCCTAGGTCTAAATTATTGGCTGTTCTAGCATCCAACACAATTTCTCACAACCTGTTTTCTTACAGGCATTCAGTCAATGTCCATGTGTGCCAAACTAAAAGATGCAGAAGTGATACAGTGCACCCCTTTGGTCTCACCCATCAAACACCAAGAACATTCACCACAAACTCATTAAAGCTGGCATGTTTAACTAACATAAACATACTGATGGCAGAAAAAGGGCCATTATCCCCATCCAGTATGCCCACTTCTTTCAAGCTTAAAGTCCCAGAGTCCTTCCTTTCCCCGTATACTTTCGATCTGTTTCAAGACATCAGATGGATCACAAACTTTATTCAGTCCTTGGCTTTGTAATGGTGGCCGTTTCATAATGCTGGTTAAAATTTTAGAAAGCTGTTGAGTAAGACAACAAACTCTAGCTTAATAGAGTTCTGACCTTGATATTATTCTGTAGGGGTGCTCGAGTTCAGTGCTTAATTTGTGTCGGCATTTGCGGGTGCTCAGCACTGGCACTTATTTTTAAACAGCGGCACTTAATACTGACTTTCCACCACTTGGTGGAGCTGCTAGTCAGCTATAGAGGAGATCGGCCCTGGTTCACCCCCTCGGCCTTCACCTACCCAGGGGGACATTGGGCACAGTTCTCCTCGTCTCCCCGCTATGCCTCCTTTCTCCCCCTCCCTCCGACGAACTACTGTAACATTGCTTTTTCTTTGTCCTGTGTGTTTACTTGCTCTTGTAACTGATGTAATTTGTAACTGTTAACGTAACGATCCTCATGTAAAGCGCTCTGATATCTCCGGGTCTAGCCAGCGCTATATAAAACTCGTTAAATAAATAAATAAATGTTAACGCGATGCTAAACCTTTGAGAATCTGGGCCCATATCTATGAGGCCATGCAAAGCCATGGAGTGTGGCTTTGCGTTACCTCATAGATATGATTGAAAGGCCTGCGCTATTGGAGCGTCAAAAAAGTGACGCTCCGGCTTGCAAGTCTCTCATAAATAAGCCCCTGGTTGCCTCTGCTGTTAGGGCACCAGGGTGGCTTCAATTTTCCATGTTCCTTTGACAGTTTGCATGCTCCAGCAGTATGGAATATGCACATCTGCAAAAGGATTCTCTCCTTGGTATGGTGGCAAGCCCCCGCACAAAAGAGAGAACCTCCACTTGTTATTGCATGTACAGTAACTTGGTGTACAAGCAACGGCTACTATAGACAATGTTGACAAACAGCATTAAAAAACAAGCATTGGTAATGCATCAGTTTTGCCTATGTAAATAATAAAGAGCTGTTTTAATCAATCATCGTCTGGGAGAAGGACAGAGCTCCCTGACAGATAACACAGGAGTAGAGAGGATGTAGCAGCGGCCAGAGCTGCTGACTCGAGGGTTGGGAATCCTGGTTCGAGTCTCGGCGTGCTGCGCAACATCCTCTGATTCTATGCAATAAACTTAATCTCTCCGGTTGATAAATTGTTACATAAATATGCTGCAAGAGTAAAAGGCAAAACTTTATGAAAATATAGTTCTGCCAAAGCAGATGGTAACAGTATTTCGATGGCGGGAAACTGATAAGAGAAGCAGACTAGGAACAAGCATTGGTTAATTCAGGAAAATATGCTACAGCCAATAGAAAAGGAGGAAAGGTTAGTGGCATACTCAGGAACCAATGAGAAGTCAGGAAAGAGAGGAGGCGGGAGGTATTTCCCTTTTAATTTTATATTAAAAACAATAGGTTTCTCAAGCTCAGCCCAGGTGAAACCTAATGACTCAGGAGCCCATACAAACCAGATTTAAGGGATGAAATAATTATCGGCAGTGTGAAGTATAGGTGAAAATACGCCTATCTTCCTCTGTGAGTAAAGGTTGGATAAGGGGGAATTCCTCCTAATTGGAGAGTTGCCCTTCCACACCCGTTAAGGTGTCATGCTTCATCATTGGGCATTTTGCTCCTCGTGGGGGTGGTGCTGCAGTCCCCCATGGGCCCCGCGAGAGGGCTCTTTGATGGAGATCTTTTTAGGGGAACTCTGCAGTGGTGAGTGCCCGTGTGTGGGGAGTTTGCAAGTGGGTTAAAAATAACGTTCAGGTACCCTAGGTAGTATTTATTCTTGGGTCCGTACGATATAGTTAAAAACAGGCAAAAAAGGAACTCATATACCCTGCTATCATTGAGGAGGGTCCTTTCGTTCTTGGAAATTGAGTGAATAGTGGTATAGATTAATAGTCAGGTCTAGTCAGGTCGACATGTTTCACTCCTACTTGGTTCCTAGTGGATCCTATGGCATTTCATCAGGACCAGGAGAGTTTTAAGAGTAGGAAAATGTGGCACAGGGGTTCGAGAGAGAATCACACAATACACCCTGTGGTGTTACCCTGATTCAGGTATGTGGTCTAGGCGTATCTGCACCCAATCGGTAGGGTGCAATGGGGGTCTTAGACTGAAAAAGGGGAAGAGTGACTACTTGGTTAGGTATCTTTGTCGACGATGTTTTTGAGTAGCAGTGGCGGCCATAACAGAGTGGGGGGTTGGGGGTGCCATCGGGGCCGGTATTGACCATCAGGTGTGTGGTGAAGTCTACTGTGTATTCTGGGCTAGATATACTGGTGCCTTATGCAAACAATGGAGGGGAGAAAACCGCTTAACCTGTGACATTGCTCGCCTTTCGTAGCGCTATCAGCATAATCTAATTATGTTTTGTTTTACATTTATATCTTTATTTCTTTAGGGATGATTCACACTTAGAAGTGGTCGATACCGATTGGGTGCAGATATGCCTAGACCACATACCTGAATCAGGGTAACACCTCAGGGTGTATTGTGTGTTTCTCTCTCGAACCCCTTTGCCACATTTTTCTACTCTTAAAACTCTCCTGGTCCTGATGAAACGCCACAGGATCCACTAGGGACCAAGTAGGTGTGAAACATGTCGACCTAATTAGACCTGACTATTAATCTATACCCACAATTGATGGACGGAATGCAGAACAAATCAAAACATTCACACCCAGTCAAGAGATCTGGGTTAAATCCATCATTCTTTTGCTCACCATGCCACCCCAGTTTAGACCTGGCCATATGCAAATCAGTCTTGACCCTGTGCCTCATGGGAACAGTCCAGCCCGAACTGCCAAGCCAGGTCCTCCCTGGACCGGAAACAAGCATCCTAGGACCGGTTTCGGGGTTTCACCCCTCTTCAGCCAGGATAGCTTGATTCCAGTGGCACAGTGAGCACGGGACCCACGTCTGGGCATACCGGCGCACTTAGGGCGAGGAAGCAAAAGACATACAATTGATGGACGGAATGCAGAACAAATCAAAACATTCACCCCCAGTCAAGAGATCTGGGTTAAATCCATCATTCTTTTGCTCACCATGACACCCCAGTTTAGACCTGGCCATATGCAAATCAGTCTTGACCCTGTGACTCATGGGAGCAGTCCAGCCCGAACTGCCAAGCAAGGTCCCGAAACCGGTCCTAGGATGCTTGTTTCCAGTCCAGGGAGGACCTGGCTTGGCAGTTCGGGTTGGATTGTTCCCATGAGGCACAGGGTCAAGACTGATTTGCATATGGCTGGGTTCAAGCTGGAATGGCATGGTGAGCAAAAAAACGATGGATTTAGGCCCAGATCTCTGTACTGGGGTGAATGTATGACATTCTTCTGCATTCTGTCTATCAACTGTTGTTTTTGCATTTGTCACCCCGAGTGGGACGGGTATGCCCAGACGTGGGTCCCGTGCTCTCCATGCCACTGGAATCAAGCTATCCTGGCTGAAGAGGGGTGAAACCCTGAAACCGGTCCTAGGATGCTTGTTTCCAGTCCAGGGAGGACCTGGCTTGGCAGTTCGGGCTGGACTGTTCCCATGAGGCACAGGGTCAAGACTGATTTGCATATGGCTGGGTTCAAGCTGGAATGGCATGGTGAGCAAAAAAACGATGGATTTAGGCCCAGATCTCTGTACTGGGGTGAATGTATGACATTGTTCAGCATTCTGTCCATCAACTGTTGTTTTTGCATTTATTAATCTATACCAACATTCACTCAATTTGCAAGAATGAACGGACCCTCCTCACTGATAGCAGGGTATATGAGTTCCTTTTTTGCCTGTTTTTAACTATATCGTACGGACCCAAGAATAAATACTACCTAGGGTACTGGTATGTTATTTTTAACCCACTTGCACACTCCCCACACACCCGCACTCACCACTGCAGCGTTCCTCTAAAAAGATCTCCGACAAAGAGCCCTCTCGCGGGGCCCGTGGGGGACTTCAGCGCCACCCCCACAAGGAGCAAAACGCCCAATGATGAAGCATGACACCCTAACGGATGTGTGAGGGAAACTCTCCAATTAGAAGGAATTCCCCCTTATCCAACCTTTACTCACATAGGAAGATAGCCGTCTTTTCACCTATACTTCACGCTGCCGAATAGGCTAGCAATTACTCATAGGAACAGTTACTCTCTAGTGATTAACACGGATTACCTTGGGAGCATGGGTACTGGACCTTTTTTCCTTTGGCTCCCCGTCCCTCTCTTTGTGCATCATGAAATAATTATCTACAAAGACAAGTTTTCCCCCCTTACAAATGGGGAATAACATGGAGATTGGGTTGCCTTCTGCACCATGAGTCCTGTCAGTTTTGACTTGCCAAAATGTAATCTGGGGTGTAGACATTACTGCACTTGGTAATTTTCAGGGTTAGTATACTCCGCACAGCTTATAACTGCAAGCCATGCCACGCGCAAGCAGCTTTGCGAGCAGGCATTGTAAAAAGCCAGGGAATGCATAATCAAGGCCATAGTCATATTTCAAGACTTTATTTTTCACCGTCCATTGCCTTTAATGACCACCTACAATTACATTTAATCATTTCCTACAGACTCCAAGCCCTGAACTCAATTTTGTCTCTGAAATTTGCGACTGTCTCCAGTGAGAGTTTAGGTTTAGTGCATTAATCCTTTACCCAAGCTCCCAAAACATTGGTGTATGACTCGGGTAAATTTGCATAATTTACTTTTATGTATTTACGCAGAATTTTAGATAAATTACGTAAAATTACACAAAATACAAAACCTGCATTTGGGGGTATATTTTAGTGTGAAATGTGTTCTCTTGTCCATTTTGGACGTGAGGACAGTTTTCGCAACAAAAGCATAGGGCAAAAAACACAAGAACTTCAAACAGTAGCTTCTGGTCATTCACGTTATTCCGGTGGGCTCGCACTAACATTTTAGAGTGAACAGCATGTAAGTACACAATGTGGTGTGACAGCGCAATTTTGAGAATTTCACTTAACAAGCGTAATGCAAATTCCCGAAATTATGCACGCATGAGTTCCTAAGAGTCAGTATTGACAGATCAAAGAAATCAAAATAGGAAGGCTGCTGATTTTCGGTGGCATCTTTAACAATTTTTGACCTAATAAATGTTGACACAGAAAATTGTGAGCAGTTCCTAAACTGGGAAATCAGGGGGCTAATAATTCAATTTTAGGCCTGGTGGCGCTTAGAAAGATGTCACATCTGAAGTGTCCTAAAATCTTCCGGTCCAAAATCTAATCACAGGACCACAAAAGTTGGAAATAGCTTCCTAAATCATGCGTAAGCGTATTACAGATTTAGGCTAATTTTTAGGAAATGCCTAATTTCTAATTTTAAATCCAGTAAGTGGAAACTGTCTGTGGTTGGTATCATCTTGATCATCATGCTCGCCTATTGTGGGTGAGTTTGTTGAAATTTGGTCCCAAGCCCTACTTGCGGGGCTGCCACCTAATACAATCCATAGAAGAGGCTGGGGGCATATTTTCAAGCCCTCACCGCCACCGGAGCATCACTTGTTTGACGCACAAGCGGCACAGCGCCGTTTTCCATATTTACAAGGTGGCGCTAAGCCACTTTCCGTGGCTTAACGCCACCTTGTAAATATGCCCCTTTCCACTGCAGTCCTCTGCAGCAAAGGGGCGTGCAATGGGTGTTGCTGTGGCGTTCTACTGCAACACCCATTGCTTTTTGATGCTGCCCCAGATTTACAAGGCTAAGACTGCGCCAAAAGCTAATGCCATGGAATACCAGGTGTTAGACTGGCGATATGAGGAGAAATTATTAAATCATTTCTCCTCCTTTTTCTCTGTTTCAATGTGTGCTGCATTCTGCAGCACACATAGAAGGTGCAAATTGCCATTATTGATTGTTTATGTGCAGGAAGGTGCACATAAACACGCGCGCTAGAAAGCTTTTTTGTGCCAGCACTAGGGGAAACACAGGGGTGCGCCATATTCTTGTGAATACTGCGCATCCCTGCGTTTTGAAAATGTCAGAGCGCGGCGCTGCCAAATTTGGCGCAGCTCTACGTTCCGACATTTTATTGTAAGTATGACCCTGGGAGTACTCTGAAAGCCATGAGATCAACAAATGCTCTAGATTTGTGAGTAGGCCTGTGCACATTTTTATGTTACACTCACATAATTTGTAAAATTTACACAGTTTTGTTTTACAAAAATTTCCCAAAATGTCAGAAATCATTCAGACATGAAATTTCTCACTATTTTTTGATGCAGAGGACTGATTCAACCAGAAAATGGTTAGCAGGAGACTGGATCCAGCAAATGGACATTTTTTCTAAGAGCCTGTTCCTTTGGTGGTATCTTGAGCGATTTTCACTTGAGATACTGTAGAGCACATTTCTCATAATTTATACATATGTTTGCATAATTTTCTTGACATTTTGCATAACTTCAAGAAAAAATTACACAATTTACATTCCTATATATACACACGTCCATAGGTCATTGAAAATGTGCTACTAGCAGCACAAGATGGGGAGTACAACATGTACTTTTGTTTTTCCTGGTTTGGGGAACTGTAATGCAGAAATATAGTAATCAGAATGTAAGCTCTCTTATATACTAGTCTCCCTTTAATAGACAGAAAGAGGAGCCCCTTTATGCTTGCAACTTTGATGGCAGTGTTTCAGCACTCAGCTGTGGAACGTGCAGCTTGGTCATATATCTTATATACTTATTCCACTCCTTGACTTATACTACTGTTGCCTTGAGATGAAAGAGTTTGTGACATTGCACCTTGGTAGTCTAGAAGGATTAACAGGGAATAGACTAAACAGTTCAAATTTTGCTAGCTAGTTTTCTAACAAAAATCAATTCCATGCTATTGAGGCAACATGTTTGTAGGTGTCACTTGGACTTCTTTTCCCTAAAGGCTCACAGCTTGAAGAACATCACAAAGCTCTGGAGAAGTATGAAATTGATGAGGAGCTGGAAAAAGCCATTGAGGAGAATGACGAAGTTTAGTTTCATTTGCAAAGCAATTTTGAAAGTCCAGAAAACTCTTTTCATAAGCATATTAAAGCAGATGCACTAGTTCCTGAAATTCTCCATAGTTCAGATACCATCATTGGTTCCCTGACAGGCAGAATATCTTGATTTTGCACAAGAGGTAGAATTTCAGCTTAACATAGTGTCTCACGAAACCACTGCAGAAAATTGGAATCAGAGCAAAGTGGCTTATAATTTTGAAGATGGGTAGATATGGCTTGTAACATTTAGCCTTAAGCCAGGAAAATGAATGGGTCTTTTGAGGAAATTTCAGAATGTCATGCAAATAAAATGAAAAATGATCATATTGCTTCTCATTTGGAAGTGATGCAGTGATGTATATTTCATGAATTAGTGCAAATGAGAAATAAAACATAGATTTACTGACAGCTTTTTTTTCTCGAAAAATCGGTACTCTAATACAACCCTCTGTATAAATGTTTCAGCTCTAGGTTCTAAATTGACAAAGCACAAAGTGAATATTAATGCACACACGGTGTGGATGAATGAAATACTGACACCAGAATAGCATTCGCTAGCAAGGTAACTGCTTCAGTGCCAAATCTGAATGCTTGAAAGCATTAACCAGGGACATCTTAAGGATTTTGGGGGCCCCTCCTCAGAACAACTTGGAATTTATTATCCACTTTCATCTCATGTACGCACTCAAATACTTTGGTTGTATCATTGACAACTATCCTCTGTGGCCAGCCTACATCTGGGCCCAACATTAGAGCAAACAGTTTCTCTTTGGCTGGCCAGCACCAGAGAAACAGAAAGATTCAGTCTGAGACAGCCTGTTGCAAGTGGTGCTGTGGACTGTTGTCTCACCTTTTGGCCTGTGCATATGGAGGTTTTTTTTTTTGTATACTGCACTCCAGTTCCTGCTACGTGATGAACAGGGACTCTGGGTCAGGTCGCAATAGGTTGTGATTGCACCGGCCCAGCAGCGGCTCCATGTGGATGGTGCAATCATGGAGGGACCATATGATGCCGCACAGCACATTGACATTAACCCTGGGCGTAGTTCGCGTAGTCGCGCTACGCAAAGCTACGCAAAGCTACGCGAAGACGTCGAAGCGCTACGCGAGCGTGCGTAGTTGCTTGTCGCGCCCGTTCGCGATGTGTTTTTCTTCTTCGGGAACGCGTTGTGCGTTTTCGGGACGCTGTTTGCGTGCTCGGGGGATAGTATCTCGCGAACTTACCCATGCGGTCGCCTATGGGCGCGGCCATCTTGTTTTTCACTTGTCCCGCCATTCGCGATCCCTTATTTCCTGTTCCGTGTCGCATATAGCGTGCTCGCGATGCGCATTTCATGTTCGGGAACGCGTCGTACGTGTTCGCGACGCTTTTTGCGTGCTCGGGGAGAAATATCGCGCAAACTTACCCACGCGGTCGCGAAGGGCACGGCCATCTTGTTTTTCACTCTATGCTATGGTTCTGGGCCTGCTTTTCTATCCTCCCTCAATCTTTGCAATGCTTAGTTTTTTATACTGTTTTTCAATTTTTCTTTATTTCTTATCTATCTCTCTCTGTGCCTAAGTCTATATTTTGCATTTATTTCTACTTTTTACTGTGTTTTTTTTACTTTTCTACTGTTTTATATAACTTTCTTCTTTAAGCTCCTACTTCTTCCCCTAACTTTATTTTTCCCTTCTAACTTTTCTTTTCCGCCTCCTCCCACACACCTCAGAACCATGGCGAAGGGTAGCAGCAGCAGTAACGGCTCGAAGGGCAAGGCGCGTGCGCCCAAGAGCCGCCTGCCTTGCGGCAGACTGCGCCCTGCAGGGGTGCAAGCCCGGCAACTTTTTAGTGAGGCGGAGGTGGCCGCCCTTGTTTTTTTTGTTCAGTGCCACCTCCCCTTGACCTTGGCAGCAGGCGGCAGGCCAGGCTCCGGGTACCCTACCCAGGAGCGTCACCGCCGGTGGGCGAAGGTGCACCGGGCAGTGTTTCGCTGCTCAGGGGTCCGGCGCACCCATAACCAGCTGGCACACCGGTGGTCAGACATCCTGGACCGGGAGCAGGACCTGTTGGACCTGCTAGGTGTCGAGGTCGTGGGGCTTGGTGAGTAGCTAATATATATAGTAGTATAAGTATTGTGTATACATTTTTTACGAATAACAAGAATACTGCTGCTTACATTGCAGGTAAATTACGTTTCAAAATCTTCTGTGATTGTAGGACACAGGTGCTGGGCGCTACTCTTACTTGTTTGCAACTTTGCGCTCGCTTGTCCTTATTATTATGTAAGAGTTTACTTTAGAGAACTTAAGTTAGGTAATGCTATTGCTAGAGAGACTCTAGTTCTTCCTTTGTCCTCCTGTCAAATAGTGGTGGATGGATTGATACTAGGTTTAGTTACTATTAGTTGATAATTTTTGAGCGGTCTGCGTGATGCATCCTCTGTCACTGAGTGCTGCTTACCCCAGTCCTTAGTAGAACCTTTTGTAGTTTGTTTAGTGAGTGGTAGGCTTAGCAGTGTCAGTCAGTAACAGAACATCAGACGCAACAAACCAACAATTTGGTGTATGCACAAATTTATGCATGTGTCCTCCTTCTCATCTATGCATTTTTGAGGGCTTAAAAAAATGGAAATGCAGACTTAGTGAACAATTGGCCCATCTGGAATAGGTGGACTAGGTCAGGTGGTACTTAGGCTTAGTTAGTGTTCTGGATTTTATTTGAATCAATCAGAATGGAACACTGAATTAGTGTTCCTAAATAATTAGACAGTCCGTGAATCCCGCAAGCCAGTAATCGATCGGATTAGGTAGGTCAATTTTATTGCAATTTTTGTTTCCTAAAACGTTTTTTGAGCGTTTTTTTGGATAATTTATTTGTTTCACAGCAATCATTAATGTTTGTGTCTTTCTTTATTATATCTTACATGATCACTGATCTGCAGCACCCAGGGGCAAGAAGACGGGGTCCGAGTCGGCGGGACAACCACCAGAGGACTGCTCCTCTACCGAGGGCCCTGCTGCTGGCCCCAGTAAGTCCTCCAGTGGTTAATATTAACAATTATATTGCCCTAACTTTTACTGCACCTTATTTTTTCCGAACTATTAATTCTGGTTCCACTTCCTAATTCTATTTTTTACAAAAGCTTCTTTGATCTTGACTTGACTATCTGTTTCTAAATTCTGGTTATCCCTGCCTCTAAGTTCTAACTGCCTCTGCTATGAATGTCTGTACTACTACTATTAGTCTGTCGCTAAGCTTGCCCAGTTTGCCACTCTTTATTTTACGGTTTTGAATAAAACTCTGATTGACCAATAGCTCTAGCCACTGAGTCCAGTCCTTTGGGTTGTCCTCTTCTAGTCTTCTTAATCTTGAGGCTTTGACAATTACCACAAACAAAATGACCAACCAGATATTTGACTATTTTTGATAGGATATAGTACATACTACTATTGATGTGGGGATTCTGCACAGCCACATACAGAACTATGCACAAGAAAATAGGATGTTGGTGATGGGAGGTTGGACCTTCCTCACACCTCAGTCAGAAGTGAACCCACAATCCCCTGAACGACTAGCTATAGTGTCTCATTAGGTCCCCGAACCCCCACCCGAAGATACCCAATGATTACACAACCCAGAATAGATAACAACCTTTCGCTCACTCACTCGTGTAAGTCCACCACCACACCAAATACCACAGAGTCTATGTGTAAGTTCAAAAGGTTTATTTTCAACTAACAAGCTCTGTATGTTGTTCTATAAAATTCAGTGTACTCCAGCCAGCTCCAACAGCAAAATGCATAATATTAAAACAATAAACATTGTTACAAGTGCATGATAGAAGACAAAAGATCTGTGCGAATTCTGCGAGACTCCTCACCGTAGAACGTAGAATTACTGGTTACATGCATCATTCATAAGCTCTGCAAATCTCTGGTTCGTAGAAGGGAATCTTCTGCCTGTTATGAGAAAAATGGTGCGCGTTAGATAGTATAATGCAAGCATTTCTCAGTCATGCCAAAAAGTGTAACATGTTACTTATGGCTAAGCAATACGGACTAACCGAACTCCATAACAAAGTGGCTTGTTTTTCGACCTCTTGTATGCAACGCTCACACAGTAGCTGTATGAGCTCATGTGGGCTCAAAAAGGCGTCTTACTGTTACTGCACAACAAGCTGCGAGGTAACATGCACAAAAGACATGAAGCGAAAAATGGTTGCATGGCTCAGGCTAACTTTGCAAAGAGTAGAGTATACTATAATAATGACCCTAGGGACCATAACACTACTAGTGTCTACTGACTCTACTCTAGTACCCGATTTGGACTAGTGATGTATATGTATGTATTAACTTTTTTTTTCAATCTTGCTAGTGAAAACGAATAAATAGGGGGAGGTGTACAGGCATCTAAAAATGTGTCATGTTTTTTTCTAGGCGTACTAGCGACCACCAGTGCCAGCGGGGCCAGCGGCGATGCGACCATTCCGGAGGGGGCAGGAGATGCGGCACCTGCAGGAGCTACAGGGGGTGAGCCAGCAGCAGTGGCGGGCGGTGGTAAGTTATATTCATTACTTATTGACATTGCACTAGCTGGAAGGGTGTTCACTTCACTCACTGTACTGTTGTTGATACTTATTAGGTATGAAGTTGTTGTAGTGAACATTATACAACGGTTGAAGAAGACACCCTTTACTTAGCATTAGCAATGCAGTAGCAATAGCATTAGCAGCGTGACTTGATTAACCAATGGCCTCTTCTATCTGACTCCAACTCAGCTGTGAAAGTTTTATGGAGAAGACTAAAAGTCAGATCAGATGACCTTGATGGATGTGTTGAACAAAAAGGGAAAGAAGGGTGGAAGGAGGAAGGACGGGCAAGATTTAATATGACTGGCAGAGAAGGATACGTTGGAAGCATGGATAGGTGGCTGATAGGAATCAGATGCATGTGTTGTTGAAGGATGGGTGGAAGGTGAAAGAAGAATGGATGCCTGCCTGGGTGGGTGACACAGTATGGGTGGATACTGTGGATAGCAAGAATCATCAGCGGTGTTTGGGTGAAACTCAAAGCCAAGGCAAGCAAGGAAGGAGTGGACGCATGGGTTGTTGTTGGTGAAACAAAGTAAGGTTTGTGGAGAGATTAAGAAGAATGATAGACATTTACTTAGAATGGATGGATGCCTGTATGTATTCATCATAGACAGCATAGTTGGAGACTGTCACGGGATGCAGAGTCTTAGTTTTAAGGGAATGTAAAAGAAACCGCGCCAGAGTAGCAAAGCCGAGGGGAATACAAGTTGTATATTCAGAATACAGTTGACTCACAATAGTTTGCAAGCACATGATATATATTGTGTATAGTTAGTTATCAAGCGCCTTCCTTCGACTCCAAGGACCACTCCCTACCTATGTTAATTTATTTTCGAATGTGTCAGCCAGCCTGCAAAGGGTGGCCTATCTGTTGGTTACACAGTCAATCAAAACAAAGTACCTTATGCAGTAGCGGTCGGTGGTGGGAGTGCTGCCGGCGCTGATGTGGGAGGGGCAGGGTGGGGGGTAGTAAACAATGTATTACGTGGCCAAATACAGGGAACTTTACTGTAAACATAAAAATAAATAAAGCGAATTTCATTGTGCGCACTGCACCGCCAAATGCGATGCAGTGCGCGCAACGAAATTAGTTTTATTTATTTATATGTTTACTTACCTGTAATTGGCTGTAATCCATAGTTTACTACCCCCCACCCTGCCCCTCCCCACGTCACCGCCAGGCAGCACTCCCACCACCGACCGCTACTGACCTTATGTCGTCGTCCCATATATAAGCAATGATCATTGGATCAGATATATAATCTGCCTTTTTGTAGTAGCCAGGGCACTGTGAAAGTGAAATTGACCAATTGCCCTTCATGTAACAGAGAGAGTATGGCCAGTGCCACCCGTAATAGAAAAATACGAGCTTCCCCACCTGCAGACAGTAGTAAATAAAACTAGCGTGAGTCTGCGTCATGACTCGTATGTTTGTCTTGGGTGCAAGCATAGATGACTGAGCTGGCATGCCGGCTACAACCAGGTTATGTAATTTCGCTAAACTAGAGATAAGAAGAAGACTGGTGTACTGTGTACTGGAGTCCATAGTGCTAGTATAATGCCTGAAACTCACACAAATGTTAGAGGCCGAGGAAGTGGGAGGATAGATAGATTATTACCACAAATGTTATGTACTGTGCTTCTTGCTAGTGCTACTGTGCCACTATGTGTTGAATTAATTTTGTGTTACTGTTTTGCTAAGAGTACTGGTTACAACAATATTCTTTTTCTTTCTTGATATAGATAGTACTCCTTCCCAAGAACAACCATCCCGGAAGGAGTTGGCAGCCAGGGCCCGGCGCCGGAAACTGGAGGCCATCTGTGAGGAGTACCGGCGGCTGGTGGCTCAGGCCGAGGAGGAGGAGGAGGCGGCAGCAGCTGCAGCCTCCCCCGATGCCCCGGGCCCCAGCCAGGCCCCACCTCCAGTGGTACGGCGCCGCGGTCTGGCAGCCGCCCGACGCCGCAATTCCCTATCAACCAGCACTGCTGTCCCCCACCCTGGATGCCACTGCAGGGCATTTCGCCCCCAGATGCTCCTCCGGATGTCACGGCTAGAGGAGCAACTAGAGGAGCGTGTCAAAATATTGGTGGACAAACACCTAAAAGCCCGCCGAATATAAGAAGAACTATAGGACCCTGTTGGATTGCCCCTTTTTATTCCTTTTGTTGGTGGGTGGGAATTGGGCGTTGGGGTTTCTGGACATTCTTTGGACTTTTTTCGTTTTGGACATTGGTTGGGGTTAGGGAGAGGGGTGGGTCAGGTGTGGGATAGTTTATTTTTGTTAGGGTAATAAATTATATTTATACTTAAACATACAATGTTAATGTTTTGTGGGGGTTACTGTTTTACGAATTTACGTCACATGGTTTCCTTGCTGCTGCAGGGCCGCAGCCAGTGTTTGATTTAAATAATCTGCCGATGATGTAACACAAACAGATAGATGCGGTACCCCTCACTGAGTTATTTGTCCTACTAGTACAGTCAGTCTCTCCTCCTAGTCCATTATACCTCCCACCAAACTTATCTTACCTGTGATTGATGATGATTAAGTTCGGCACTGCGATGGCTGCATGGTTTCCCAAGAGAATGGAGAAGATGCCATGGTTGTGGTGGTAGTAGTAGACACTGGCAGTAGCATTTGCAAAAAAAAATAAAAAAGAGACAGTCCCTTGCCTGAGAGCGACTGTGGGAGGAGTAGTAGAACGAAGTAAAGTACAGTACAGAAGAAGACTGCCAAACAAACAATATTGCATTTGCAACTGCTAAAGTCAAATAAAACATAATGGTGGCGGGGACAGCCTAGTACAAGAAGTTACAAACTGTAGTTGTGTCAAGTGAGTCACTTAACTTAACACAATCGTAATTCATAACCTTTACTGCTGTGTGGTAGCACTGGTAGGATGTTGATGATGAATCCAATCAATGCCGGCAATTAATTATGATGTATTAGGTGACGGTCCCTTTGGGAAAAAAATTGGCTTGCACATAGACTGAGCATGGGTGGGCAAGCAGAAGAAGCTCCTCGCCCTTCCTTGAAATTGAATTAGTGTTGCTTTCACCACATCTGCCCCAGCAAGCGTGTGATCAATTGGCGTACATTTTATGTAGTCACATCACACCTCAATATAAATCACAGCCCGGGGGAAGAGGGTTAGGGTTTGATGAATGGATGGGAAGGGGGGTTTGGGGAAAGGTTTGACAAAGAAAAACAGTACGCATGGACACAACAAAAGCAAAGCGCAATCTTGGCAGACGACCATGATCTTATCCAATAAATCTATAAAGGGAGAAAAAGGAAATGCATGCATGATGATGAAGATAACTTGATGGTTAATGAGTAGTACTTACTAACTACTACTAGACAATTAGACAGTACAGGGCAGCAGTATATTCTATGCAATTTGCCTTGCCTGTAATATGCCCTCAGAGACCCAAATTCCATGTTGTACCGGGCTTACTTTTAAAGATAGCAAAGAAAATTAAAAAATAGTTGTAGGGATCAATTAGCAAACAAACAACAACACAACACACAGTCGTAATGATTGAAGAGAAAAAAGGATTCAAATTAATTAAAAGACGAATGATGAATGATACTAAAGTTACTGTATTATCCTGGTCAAATTGTGGAGTTGAATCTCTCGTCCTTCCTGTCTTGGTCCTATCTTCCATGGACACTCCGCACATCAATCTTGGGTGCCACTGCCTGCCTGATGCGGATTGGTAAGGTAAGTGTGAGTTGTGTCTCCCAGTATAGCACAGGGTAAAGGCCGGCCTGTAAGTGTAGATGGAAAAACAAAAGGGGTATTGAAAAATCAATGAATAAAAAAAAGCATCAATTACGGTGGAGTCCAAGAAGAGAAGAGAGAACACTTTCAGACTGAGGCGGCTTGGATATATCGTGTATATTCTGTTTACAGCATTAAGCTACAACAACAACAGGACAGAACAGGCCCACCACAGCACCAGCCCGTGACCCAACCTCCATTTACCTTAATTTTTGACAGAGCCAGACAAAAGGCATATACAGCAACCTAGCATTTTCAAAATTAAGTGACAAAATCAATGCGCCGCTGTCAGTCATATGACTACACTCGACTCCACCACTACATGGACATGTAGGTCTGCTGTGTTTACTTTCTTGTTGAATTGTTGTGTTTATGTTTACCTTTTATGGCACTTCATGAAACGCAGTTATTCCTTCAATCATCTCTGATCCAACTGACTGACTGCGTGCAAAGATAGTATGGTCATCATCATGGTGTGGTACGTGTTGTCCAACTCCAACTCAGTCTGTACAGTGACTCCGATTAAGTCCATATTCCATATTAAAAAATTGCAACAGATATTGGCCTGCACCTGCAATAGTAGGAGTACAATTTGGTTATTAAACAACAAGAAGGGAAACATTGACTGTCACTTGAGTCACTTTCACTTTGTAGATTAACTAGTAGAGTAGAGTTCGACTTCATGCACACATCAACACAACAAACAACAGCAATCGCTCAGAGTCAGCAAGCATCCAATGCATGCCATCATTACCTGTCTTGCTCTTCTCTTTGGCTGTCAGATCATCAGATGCCTAGTTCTGACAGGTGTGTGTGTTTTTTTTTAACGGGGCAGTGGCCTCATCATTACTCCACATTCATTTTGATTGTTAGTCGCAGTTTCGGTTTTCGTCTTATTCATCTGTGGCACTTTGTCACAGTTTAAGTTGCTTCACATGGTCAGCACTGTGATGATGGGCCTCGGCCTGGGTAGCGCTCATTGCTGGTCAATTGAGTTTGCACAAATGTCAGCAAGTTTCTTCTAAGAGTCTTGTCTTTCTCTGCCAAGTACCTTCTGTCCTGACAGTGAGGAGCTTTGGATGCCTGCCGAGGCTGTAGCCTTCGGACAGTGATGAGTTTACTTTTGGATGCCTGCCTAAGTTCTGACAGTGAAGAGTTGTGGATGCCTGCAGAGGCGGTAGCCTTCGGACACTGATGAGTTTCGGCTCGGAAACAAAACGGAGGATAGCTTTAGTCACGTTTCACTTCTTATGGAGGGACTGTTAAAGGCAACATTTCTTGTACTCCGATGTCTGGCTTGATGGAAATGTACTAATTAGGGCGAGACAGGAAGATGAAGCAGGACTCTGAAGAGTGGACAGTTAAATGCACAGACGTGCAACTCCAATAGGGAAATAAAAAGAGAAGACGGTGGTGATGGATTTGTTGTGATTTGATTTGAACCAGAAAGACAGATACACAGACAAATAAAGGAAGGAAGAAAGTAACAATTTGAAAGCCTAGTTGTCAGGGAAGAGGAGCTTGTCCTCAAACTCTGGTGGTTCGGACAGAAGTAGGTCCTGTAACCCACTACTTACGTCATCCAAGTCGCTCTCCTCTTCCTGCTGTGATTCACGTATTTTGTAATCTGGTGGTATAAAGTGCTGATTCATTTTGATCATGGTTAACCTCTCCACGCTTTTGGGCGAGAGACTGGTCCTTTTCAAAGTTACAATGGCACCACAGCACTGAAAACACGCTCAGAAGAGACACTTGCGACAGGGGACGCCAGATACTTTATCGCCAGCCTGCTGAGCACTGCCATTGGCTTCTTTTTCCATACCAATACACCAATGGGTTTCGATCCATGAAGACCTCTGTTGGGTCATCCAGATAGGCCTGGGCCGTCCGCTCAATCTTCAGGGGTGCTCCGATGTGCTCGGCCTGTTTTGCCTTTGCATCAGCACTGGACTTACCATACCCCTGCCGTAGAAACCAATCAGTTGCCGATTGTACTGTGGATGATCCTGTTCTTGCTGTTGTTGATGTTATTGTTGGTGTCGGTGACTGCTGGGAGGCAAACGCACTGCCCTCAGGCTCCGAAGTAGAACTTGACTCTGGATGCCCTGTAGTACTTGTTATGGCCTGGGGTGGGGGGCCTGTAATTAACAGCCGTTCGTTTTCGAAAATAGTGGCTTCCTCAGCTATCAAAGTTTTGTAGTTGGCAACATCCACTTCTGAAAAAGGAATTACTGCCTTACTGTTCAGAAATACTTTGTACCGTGGATCCAAAATTGTGGCACTAATGTAATGTTGTTGTGACACAATATTATTTTTAATCCTTGTATTTACAGATAAGCGAGCGGCTAAGGACTCCGCCAAATGATATGCGTCTTGTTTCTCATCCACACCTGCGTACGTTTCAGACACCTCCTTCAGCTGTTGCTCTAGCATGTGCAACAATGGGATAGCTTGGCCCATAGTACAGTCCTCCCTGCAGACTTCACGTGTGAAGATCTCAAAAGGAAGTAGCATCTCAGTCAGGCATTTAATGAGGTCCCATTGACCCATCTCAACGGTCATGCCTCTCACAGTAGGTTCCCCTAATCTTTGCATGACATAAGCATTGAGTGGTATGTACAGGTCAAACAGACGATCAAGCATGTAATAAGTTGAGTTCCAACGTGTTGGCACCTCCTGGATGAGTGCTTTGACTGGCATTTTATGCTCACGTTGAATGACCCTCAGCTGCTTCTGGGCTTTAAAAGAATGGCTGAAATGTGTGCATATTCTTCTGCAGGTGGCCAGTAAGTTGCTGACTTTGGATTCATTTTTCAAAAAGTCTTGAACAACAATGTTAATGCAGTGTGCCAAACACGGGACCCTGAAATAGCCACCATCGCCCATGGCCTTAACTACATTACTGCCATTGTCCGTGGCAACAAAACCAATCTTAAGCCCTCTTGGGTGCAGCCACTCAAAGACCTTGGTGTTAAACTCTTCCAAAATGTTTGCAGCAGTATTAGATTTCTCCATGGCAAACATGGCTACAGTTGCATGTTTGCGAGTGGCATGAAAAATCTCAGCAGCGTCAACACCAGCAGATATCTGTTCTCTAACCCCCGCAAAAGAGATCCAGTGTGCAGTGATGCACATGTAATCTGTGGCTTGGCAACTGGTCCACATGTCTGTTGTCAGGTGGATACTGTGAACAGCACTCTGCTTCAAGGCTTTTCCAAGCAAATCCAGCACGTCAAACAACTCTGGCAAAATAGTAGCGGCTGGGAACATGCCATTTTGGGCAGAAGGTTGACACAAATTCCAGAAAACCCACCCCTTCAACAAAAGAAAAAGAGAGAAGGTCCAGTGCTAACATTTTAGCCAGCTTCGCATTGTTCAAACGTGCTATTGGGTGGTTGCGTTTGTACTGCCCCTCCCCCCCAAACATGCTGATAATGGTAGGCTGCATGGTTTTCCTTTCTCTTAGGCTCAACAATGCACTTTTTAGGTCGAGCCTAGAGCAGCGCATGCGCTGCTTGCTCGACTTTTAGTAAGGGGGTTTTCAAAGTGCTACCAGAGGCTTTTGCTGGCCTCAAGCTTGCGTGCATGTGCGCGTGCATGTGCGCGTGAACGCGCGCAGCCGCCATCTGTCTTTTCTCCGTCACGGGTAATTAAGTGCATCGCGATCGCGATCACTTTAATTTTCGGCGCCCGCGCGGCCAATGCTTTTCGCCTGCGCTTGTTATAAGTTGTGTTAACATCTGAAGGTTTTACCATGGAACATCCTTTATATTTCTAAATATATGAGATCTCGAAAAATGATTTAACCGGTGAATCTTTGAGGGTCTTTTTCAATAAAGTTTCCTGCTTCCTTACCAAACTTATTTCTCAAGACAATACCCCGCTTCAAGTCAACGTGTTTCTGATTTCTTGAAAGGCTGCTGCAAGATTGAGCATCTTGGCCCTTTTAACATTACCATGTTTTGCCCCATTTTCAGCTCACTGTGCACCAGGAAGCTTTATGAGACGCTGTTGTCTCAAACACACTTCTAGACACTAGTAAAGGTGCGCAACTCAAATATTGCTACCCTGTCTCATCACTCCGTTCGGTGGGATGAAAACTTTTGCTCAGTGGAATCGGTAAGTGTGTTTCTTCGGAGCAGGGCTACTCTTGGGGAGCGGATGTAACCCAGAGACAACAAACCAAAAATGGAAAAGGAATACGCACCCCCCAGGGTCTTCAATGAGATTGATATCCGTGGCCAGTTATTAGAGTTCATTAGTGCTGAAAGATGGAGCATTTTTGGTGATTATGTGCATACTTGTATTTCCTAGTGTGGTTGATTGACTTACAAAACGTACGATTAAATTACGCTCCCATCACTGCAATTTAAAGACTTTATTTGGGTGCGTGTTTACAAAGAAAATCAAGGGATATATATTATGCCTTTGC
Organism: Calotriton arnoldi; assembly: GCA_963921515.1. Taxonomy (NCBI): domain Eukaryota; kingdom Metazoa; phylum Chordata; class Amphibia; order Caudata; family Salamandridae; genus Calotriton; species Calotriton arnoldi. The sequence goes on along the minus strand of CAWUFW010000919.1, from coordinate 1,336,411 downwards.
TTAAACACGTTTTGAAAGGAATTCATCCACACTCGAAAATAAAAGTAATGTTGCATCGGCAAATCAGCCGGTGCAATATGACTTTTAATTCTGAGTGCGTGTGATTTCATTGCAAAACACATGCTTAAACAATGTTTTGGGAAATATGCAGCTATCTGGGTCTTTACATTGCAGTGACAGAGGCGTGAATTAAGTGTGTGTTTCAAGTGCTTTCACAATTAAAAATGTTTCACCATCAGATAGGGGTACAAATAAATGCAATTATTTTTTCCAGTGCAGCATTACTTTTTATGTGCATGCTGTTCTCTCAAAACGCGCTTAAAAATAGGCTTTACATCGGTTTCAAGTTTCAGACACGCAGTCACATAAGCCCTCTCCATGAAATAGACAAAAGTGTGAGTTTATATTTACACCTCACTCGATATATTATTTTATCATGCCTGCGTGCTTGTTTTTCCTTTGTCACATCCTTCGAAAATAAAGGCTAACCATCGGATGAAAGCAACGGTGACTATGTAACATTTACCAACATACATTTCCTTTATATTTCCTTTTATTATTCACTTTCAAATGATCGGACAAGAAATACATAGTGGAAACAAACATACTAACTAGGAACATATACATTGTTCCATGCATGCAGGGTGCCCCCAATCAAAATAAAGAATTGCTTACATTATGCCAACTAATGTAAACAACATTGTTTGCTGTTTTTTGACAGCTGATTAAACAGTTTTACTACTTGGATTTCTGTATCCTCATTCTGTGTCTGTGCCTCCCCACTGGCAGGCCATACCATACCATACAGTGACAGGCAGCACCATACAATACAATCACTCTCACTGACTGACTCTCTCACTCTCACTGACTGACTCTCTCACTCTCTCTCTGACTCTCACTCTCTCACTGACTCTCACTCTCTCACTCACTGACTGACTCTCACTCTCTCACTGACTGACTGACTCTCTCAATCTCACTAACTGACTGACTCTCTCTCACTGACTGACTCTCTCACTCACTCTCACTGACTAACTGACTGACTTTCACCCTCCTGTTATTTATGCCCCCCCATAACAAAACAAGCATTGGCATAGCCAATAGGTCTCGCCTTTGGGACCTTATAAGTGTTTAGCCATGCAACAGTTGATGCTGTTGTACCAATGATATTGTGCTGCATAACTAAATACTTATAAGGTCCCAAAGGCGAGACCTATTGGCTATGCCAATGCTTGTTTTCATTGGGGTACTCCTTGGTGTCTCAGGCTGACTCTTACTCTTGTGCCACTGAGATGTTGCTGAAGATGTGGGCGACGTTAACACTGCACTGCTGGGGACAGGGAGACTTTGTGTACCACTACCAGAGATAATGTCTCCCTGTCCTTCCTCTTCCACCGTGGTCAGATCTTCTACTCCTTTATCCCCACCAACACCAATGGTTGCAGTTTTTATACCGCGAAGGTGGTCCTCCCAGCTGATCAAGTGGTGTTTTTTCAGATGGGTCATTTGGCCTCCGGTACCATAGTTTGTACCAAGCTTACCACGACTAACAGAGGTATTACAAATGGAGCATATAGCAATGTTCTCCTCCTTTTCGCTAACCGTAAAGAAGTCCCAAACTGGGGAGCTTAACTTTTGCCTCCTGCTGGAGGTGCCACTTCCAATGCCGGATGAACTGGAGGGTGTGTGTTGAATTTGACTCTTTGCTGTACCACTACCTACTTCTACTGAGGTGGTGGTTGTGCTGGATGTAGGTCGCTGCCGGGCCTTTGCTAATGCAAATATGGAAGCTGTAGGTCGTGTTGGTGTTACCTGTGGAGGTATGCGTGCTACATCCCTCGCAGCGATTTTGGATAGGGTAATAATGTTGGTCTCCATCTCCTCGGGCCGGGAGTGATGTGCGTGATGACTGGCTCATCATCATCATCATCCTGCTGTTCTACATCTACCTCCATAAGTGTAAGGCTTTCTGGAACCTTCCTTTTCCCTAGCTTGGTCTTGGGACGTGTCTCCCTCTCAGACTCAGTTTGTGGCTTCCAAGTGGCATCTAGATCATCAGAAGGGGGGCTTGGCGAAGAACTTGATGAACTACCCCTCCTTTTCCTTGCTGGAGATTTGGAAGACAATGGATCTTCTGAATGAGTGGCTTCTTCTTCTACCTCTGCATGAGGCTCAATTTCCTGAACTGCCCCTACTTCGGGAGGAACAACAACTACTATTGCGGGCGGTGGTTGCGGCTGTTGTTGTTGTTGACCACTTATCTGCTGTGTTTCCTCCTGCGTTGATTGGGTACTACTTTGAGATAGCGATAAGTTTATCTCAGGCTCAGCATCACTGCTTTCCTCATTAGGCTGGCTACCTCTTCCACACTCATGTGCTTGGGCCTGGGTTGGTGGGTTGGGCCCACTGATGCGGAGGTGCTGCCCCCAGCTTGCCCCCCGGACACCGCTGCTGCAGGCGTAATTTTTTTCCCCCAAAAAAGGTATTGGGCGGCACACCAGACTTAAGTGTCACTTCCTTCTTCTGTTCCTTCTTCTCAATAGCAACTTTCTTGGTACTGGAGGACCTGGTACCTGCTTTCTTTGGGCCCATCTTCTTCAGATGTCAGCAGCACTCAGTTGCAGAGATGTCTGGTCAGGTCACACATCACGTTGTGTACAGCAGCAGGATGTCTGTCTGGCAGTGCAACGGGCAATGATGACACACCTCCTCCTCAGTCTTTGTGCACCTAAAAGCAAAAAAGCCAGAAGAACATCAGTCAAACGATAGCACAAATCAAACTAATATAATATAGAACTTAGTGTGTGGTTGCCTCAATTATTAAATTTTAGAAACTCTGTGAACAACAACACACAGTGTAGCCATTTATGAGACGTTGACAACAAGGCCAGGGCTTTCCTGGTGTACTGTGTAGTGTGTACACTCTGGAAGAATAAGAATAGCAAAGAACAAAAACTAAAATGTAGTGGAGCATGTTTGGCCTAAATTTGTGCATCACGTGGGATGTATGCAGCATCAGGGAGCTGCAGCTGGCCATGGGGATGGATTTGGAAGCAGTAAGACAAGAGGAACAATGGAAAGACACGCAGGCCTATGTGGCAAAAACAGCACACTACTAACTACCACCACAAAATGGCCCCCAGCAACATGGTGACTCACAGGCACAAGGCACGGCAAACAATGAACTCAAGCAGGCCTATATATGGCCAGACAAAGGATGCCTGATAAAACACACACAGCTTTAATGCAAAAACTAAAATCCACATGGCTAAAAACAGTTTGGAAAGTTAGACAACCACTACAACAACACATACACACGCAAAAAAGGCATTTATTTAACACACCCAAAAAGTGAAATAGACCCCCCAAAAAAACACACATTTTGCAATTCAATCCAATGCCATCCATGGCCTAAATGATGACAAAATTCCACAGACAACACAGAAACAGTTTTTATGCACCCATGATGACTACCTCTGGGCCTACTGGCAGACTAGGCCGCAAGCTTGGAGGCCTATGGCAAAAGCATAGTGGCTGGTCCCACAAAATGGCCGCCACCACATGGCCAGGCCACCCAACAACTTCCTTCCTCTTGAAAAAAATTGTAAAAAAAAAAAAAGGGACTCCTTGCTCACAAAACTACATCTAAATGACAACCTGAGGAGTTTTTTGTGCAAAATGAACTAAATCATCATTTTCGAGAAGGTTTTATGCTGCTCGAGAGATATTCTTCACCAGATTGTAAATTCTGCGTGTTCGGCATCGCGATCGTCACAAAAAGTCGTTATCGCGCGCTCGAAAACGTGTATTGAGCGCGCGAAGAAGATAAAAAGTGTAAGTCTGCGTTGTCGCGCAGTGCGGAGTTGCCCAAAGTCCGCGAGCTGAACGCCCAGGGTTACCTACTGGCTGAAAAGGCCTATTTATTTAACACACACCCAAAAACTGAAATACCACCCCAAAACCCACATTTTGCAATTCAATCCAATGCCATCCATGGCCTAAATGATGTTAAAATTCAACAGACAACACAGAAACAGTTTTTATGCACCCATGATGACTACCTCTGGGCCTACTGGCAGACTATGCCGCAAGCTTGGAGGCCTATGGCAAAAGCACAGTGGCTGGTCCCACAAAATGGCCACCACCACATTGCCAGGCCACCCACAACAACAAGAAAAGGAAGACAAGACAGACAATGCAGGCCTATGGCAAAAGCACAATGCCTGGCTTTACAAAATGGCCGCCACCCACATGACAGGCCACCCACAATAACAAGAAAGTGAAGACAAAGGACAGGACCAGGAAGTTGGAGACTCTGGGCAACTTCCTTCCTCTTGAAAAAAATTGTAAAAAAAAAAAAAGGGACTCCTTGCTCACAAAACTACATCTAAATGACAACCTGAGGAGTTTTTTGTGCAAAATGAACTAAATCATCATTTTCGAGAAGGTTTTATGCTGCTCGAGAGATATTCTTCACCAGATTGTAAATTCTGCGTGTTCGGCATCGCGATCGTCACAAAAAGTCGTTATCGCGCGCTCGAAAACGTGTATTGAGCGCGCGAAGAAGATAAAAAGTGTAAGTCCGCGTTGTCGCGCAGTGCGGAGTTGCCCAAAGTCCGCGAGCTGAACGCCCAGGGTTACCTACTGGCTGAAAAGGCCTATTTATTTAACACACACCCAAAAACTGAAATACCACCCCAAAACCCACATTTTGCAATTCAATCCAATGCCATCCATGGCCTAAATGATGTTAAAATTCAACAGACAACACAGAAACAGTTTTTATGCACCCATGATGACTACCTCTGGGCCTACTGGCAGACTAGGCCGCAAGCTTGGAGGCCTATGGCAAAAGCACAGTGGCTGGTCCCACAAAATGGCCACCACCACATGGCCAGGCCACCCACAACAACAAGAAAAGGAAGACAAGACAGACAATGCAGGCCTATGGCAAAAGCACAATGCCTGGCTTTACAAAATGGCCGCCACCCACATGACAGGCCACCAACAATAACAAGAAAGTGAAGACAAAGGACAGGACCAGGAAGTTGGAGACTCTGGGCAACTTCCTTCCTCTTGAAAAAAATTGTAAAAAAAAAAAAAGTGACTCCTTACTCACAAAACTACATCTAAATGACAACCTGAGGAGTTTTTGTGCAAAATGAACTAAATCATCATTTTCGAGAAGGTTTTATGCTGCTCGAGAGATATTCTTCGCCAGATTGTAAATTCTGCGTGTTCGGCATCGCGATCGTCACAAAAAGTCGTTATCGCGCGCGAAAACGTATATTGAGCGCGCGAAGAAGATAAAAAGTGTAAGTCCGCATTGTCGCGCAGTGCGGAGTTGCCCAAAGTCAGCGAGCTGAACGCCCAGGGTTACCTACTGGCTGAAAAGGCCTATTTATTTAACACACACCCAAAAACTGAAATACCACCCCAAAACCCACATTTTGCAATTCAATCCAATGCCATCCATGGCCTAAATGATGTTACAATTCAACAGACAACACAGAAACAGTTTTTATGCACCCATGATGACTACCTCTGGGCCTACTGGCAGACTAGGCCGCAAGCTTGGAGGCCTATGGCAAAAGCACAGTGGCTGGTCCCACAAAATGGCCACCACCACATGGCCAGGCCACCCACAACAACAAGCATAAGCCAAGGGGAACAAAGAAAAGACATGCAGGCCTATATGGAAAAAGCAGCACACTACTAAACTACCACCACAAAATGGCCCCAAGCCACGTGGTCACTCACAGTCACAACAGGCCATGGAAAACAATGAACTCAAGCAGGCCTATAATATGACCAGACAAAGGAGGCCTGCTAAACAACACAGCTTTAATACAAAAATGCAAAAACGAAAATCCACAGGGCTACGAAAGGTTGGAAAGTTACACAACAAGCACACACACACATCCAACAAAGGTATATATTACACCCAAAAAGTGAAATACACCCCAAAAACCACATTTACCAATTCAATCCAATGCCATCCATGCATGCCCTACATGATGTTTAAATTCAACAGACACCACAGAAACATGCACCCATGGGTACCTCTGGGCCTACTGGCTGAAATTCCAATCAAAGAAAAACAACTAGGCCCCTACTGAAACTACAGACCACAACAATTAATTTTAAAAACGATGAAAATCCCAAACAAAAGGTAGGTACAAACAAGCCCCAATCAAACAAACAAGTACACCAATTCTCCAACTTACTTGTAAAATCTCAAATCCAAAAGTCCTCAAATCCAATCCAATGATATGATGCAGCAGACAGACACAAAAAGTGATTCTTCCAGCTCCAAATCCAAATGAAAGTGAACAGCACATGGACAAAGCACTGGGAGGAGCCTGCTGGACAGGAACAGGAAGTTTGAGAATCAGGGGCACTTCCTTCCTCTTGGAAAAAAAAGTAAAAAAGAAAAAGGACTCCTTGCACAAAAAACTACAGCCAAATCACAATCTGAGGAGTTTTTGGAGCAAAATCATCATTTTCGAGAAGGTTTTATGATGCTCGAGAGATATTCTTCGCCAGATTGTAGTTTCCTCGTGTTCGGGATCGCGATCTTACCAACACTGCCGCCGGAAGTCAGATATCACGTCCGAATGACGTGTTCGCGTTCACACACTCTCGCGGGATCGTGCGGCCGGATTCCAAATCTTGTGGCGCCCGCGAACGGATAGGAAGTCGCGTCGGCGAACGCAGAATCACGGTAGGTCGTTACCGCACGCGCGAGAACGTATATTGAGCGCGCGAAGAAGAACAACAGCTACGCTACGCCGCAAATTGCGTAGTGCTCGGTAACTTCGCGCTCTACGCGAATCGCAAAGTTACCGAAACTACGCAAACTCCGCGAGCGTAGCGTAGTTCACCGCCCAGGGTTAATTGACATATGGCCTACCCCCAACATAAGCAGAAAAAACAGTGGTCCGACCAAGCCTTCTAACCACATTCTATGCTGTTACACTGCAGTTAGTCTTTAGAGCCATTTGGGTACACTGTGCTGATGGGTGCATTTGTTTACTGCAACGTCTGTGCTGCGCAAGACAGGTATTCAGAGTCAGGAAGTGGCAAGCTGTGATCGCACCACCTGGCCGCAGCCCCAAAAAACAATGCAATCAAAGAGAAAACCCACCATGCCAATCTTCCCTGCTCAGTAAGGGCCAAATTTATTAAGCCCTTGTGTTTCCATTGCATCACGCAAGGTGACGGAAGGCAATGCAAGAGCTTAATTCAGATTTAACAAGCCATGCAAAGCCACCTTGCGTGATCCTGCATGGCTTGACAAATCCAGAGTAACGTAAGGCAGCGCAAGTCGCTGCCTTGCGTTATTCTGCACCGGGTTGGCATTACATGGGTGGAGAGTGGGTGTTCTCATGATTCTACCCATGCTTTTTGGCACATTCCCAGATTTACTAAGAGTAGTAAACCTGGAAATGCATCATATTTAACGCCTTCCCAGCAGAGGCGCAACAAGGAGAAATATCTTTATTCTTCCTTGTTGTTTCCCCTTTCTATGTGCTGCATTTTGCAGCATACATTGGAAGAGGAAAAAGCCGCTAAGGACTGTTTTGTGCAGGAATGCCCTTCAACATTTCAAGCATCTCTTCCTGGCTCTAAGGGCGCCTGACAGAAAGCTTGCCACATTGAAACAAACTAAATGGCTCAGCAGCATTTGGAGGCAAATCAAAGCTGGTCTTACTTGCCAGAATCCCTTTCCCCGAAGCAAGGGTAAACTGTAACAATGTCACAAATCATTATAGTGATCGCAAAACATAAGAAAGTGCATAATGTCTTGGGGCTAGAAATTATCACATGAACAAGGCCCCAGATCTTCCACATTATATTTACCCTGTTGCTCTGCTAAGAGCCAATGCGAGACATTCAGTCTAAAATGTGTTAACAAAACGATGGTTGGGTATTGTAACCACCATCAAGTAAGGCTCCACGGATAAGACAGTTTTCAGGAGAGTGTGGGTCCTAACGTACGGTTTAAGTTCTCTATCCTGCCTGTAACGCAGGCACCCTTGCACCATGGCACAAGGGTGCCTGTGTTGGTGCTAAGAAACACTCACTGCACCAGTGCAGAGAGTGAGCAGGAATGCACCACATATTAGTAAATATGGTGCATTTTGCCCTCTCCCTTTCCCGCAATTCAGCAAGTTGTCTTGCTGCATTGTGTTACATGAAAGGTTTTTAATTCTGCCCCTAATTGTCCACAAGCTGAATACAGACAAAGGCCGGGGGGGGGGCGTGGCTAACCGCCAAACATGGCAGCCGCAATTTAGCTGAGCTCCGTGCCCGGACTATGAGATCCTGTTAATCCACGAGAAGCTGGGGTCCATCTACGAATGAAATGCCCCCCAACAGGCAGCGGAACGGAGGGTGCATAGATTGGTCGCTTTAGCGAAAAAGAGCGGTCCACGAGGCCCGAGAACAGGAAGGGGCCTGTGCCGAGCAAGGGCTCGCGAGCTGTGAAAGTGAAACCTTCGTAGAAGTGCGGCGACACTGGCCTGAAACGGCGGCGCACAGTCGAGAGGCCGGGGGCGATGACAGTGTGCTCCCTCCTCTCCCCCCCCCCTTCTTGCCTCCGCGACTGAGACCGGGGATCGCTGGATACGATCGGAGGCCTGTCCCGGATGTGGAACCGGGGGCTGGCCGGGGCCTCCAAACTCATGAGAATACAAGCTCTTGGATTGCCCTCCCTCCTTTTCTGCTGGGGTGCGGCGGAGCACCCTACTGCTATGTCCCTCCGGTGATCACCTAGTCAGCAGCCGGTGAGTCAGCAGGGTGCATGATGCAGCCGTGAGGCCCGCGCGGCCCGTCTTGAATCTGGTCTGGAGGGACGGGCAGCTATCCACTGTGGACTGGGCTAGACGAGGGACCGCGCAGAGTGCCGGGACCCCGCGACGCACCTGGAAGAGCCCGTATTGCGCAGCCCAACATGGGCGGAGCTGCTACCGGTCGCGGTGGACTTGGGGGGGGGTTGGAGGCTGAGCGGAACACCCTGGTGGGGGCCATGCATGAATACCGCCCCGAAGCATGGCCTAGAGGGCTTTTGCCCCCCTCCCTGACTGCCAAAGCCTGCGGCACGACATGAGGCCCATATTGAACAGCAACTAAGGGGGCACAGAATGCTGAGCCACTGGGACTAGTAGCCAACTGTGCACCGCTAACTGCATGAGGACGTGAGATTGGGGGAGAAAACACCCACTAAAGGAAATCATAGTCACACCGGCCATACTGGACCAGGCTCCTGAGTAATGTGCACTAATTAACAGCAAGGCCCTAACTGAGTCAGCCCCTGGGAGACTGGGGCTCCGCATTGAGGTGAGATACCCAGGACAGTACACCGACTGCGGAGCCCTACTGCAAGCGGTGAAGGTCCTGTCAGATAAAAAAAGCCCTCCTGGCATATGTTGGTCTCTGGTTAGGAGTGGAGGTGAGGGGCCAAACCGACGGTGGGAAAATTGAAGAGAAGCGACACGCAGATCTAGGCAATTACTTGGACTCAGCATAAAGCAACAACTAGGACAGGGGCTGTGATCCTGGACAACACAGAGGTCACGTATTTAAGCACGCCCCATACCTCTCCAAAACACGGCAGAGGGCGAAGGGGTAAGGGCACAGAGAGGAGGCGCCAGGTGCCTCAGTATTACAACACTACAGCGTTGCGGTGGCCGACAGGGCCACAATCCATCCTGGACTAGCACATCCTGCATAGCTAGAACCTACAGGCACACCCCACACCCGTGCTCACATCCAATACGCCATGGGGTGCCCCAAAGGTAAGACACCGGACACATCCACTACAAGCACGCAGCAACCAGAGGACACAGACAATACCACCCAATCTCTCTCGCTGAGCTGCATTCCACTCACAAACATGGAGTCAACCCCAGACAAGCTGGACTTAATCCTTTAGGTGGTCAGGGAATCCTGAAAGGCCATAGAACAGCAAATAGGCTCGCTAACCACTGGCCTCACTCTCCTAAAAGCGGACCATACCAAAATAGCAACTACTGTACGGGCCAATAAATCAACCTTAGCAGAGATACTGCCCCAGCACAAAGAACACGCTGCACAAGTAACACAACTACAGCGACAAGTGTCGGGCTACAAGACAAGGTCGAAGATGCTGAGGGAAGAACGAGGAGGAATAACGTCCGCATTATTGGTCTTCCGGAGCGCTGTGAAGGCCCCAACGCCACCAGATTCACTGAGCAATGGTTCCGTGAGCATGTGGCCCCAGAGGGCCTTTCAGACTTTTTCAATGTAGAAAGGGCCCACAGAATACCCGCTGGCAGACCGGTGGCGGGAGCCCCACCACGGCCCCTGATAGCCGGGATCCTTAACTTCAGGGACCGGGACACTCTGCTACAAAAGGCAAGGGAGAGATTTCCGGTACAGTATGAGAATCAGTGAATATTGTTATATCCAGACTATACAATCCTAGTCCAACGTCGAAGATCCTCATACCAATCAATCAAGAAGAAACACAGAGCCTTGGACCTTAAGTATGCCTTGTTGTTCCCTGCCCGCCTGAAGGTCATCCAAGACCAAAAATCACACTTTTTTGAGAGTCCAGAGGAAGCGGAGGAATGGCTGGAGGTCATGATCCCCCCTACAACATCCGGTGCCTCATCACAAAGCATACCACAAAGTCCAACGAGTACGGCAGGAAGAAGATCACACCGCACCACAAAACTCACTCATAAGCCGCAGACGAAAAGCCCTACACTTGAACAAGCCTGGAAAGGCAGAGAGGAAGCCCTAGCAGTGGCAACTATGCTCGGAGACTGTAATCTCCATGCCACATCAGAATCATCGGAGGAAAACACTATACACTCAGACTCAGAGACCAGTATCGCTTTGTTCCCCACTGTGACGCCCCAAACTGCTGATGATTTTCTAGACTAATAGTTTGCCTGATTGGAGGGCCCCGCCCTGCTTGAATGATCTGCAAAGTAGCAGAAGAGGTAACCACTACAAGAGTCGCAAGTATCCTCCCCCAGCTTCAGAGAAAACGCATTAACACAAGAACATGGTCCGGACACTGAAGGGCTCACATATTGCCTAATTCAACATACAAGGCACAAGCGACACCCCTTTTACTGCGAAAGCAACATACGATTGGACAATTGTTAACACAGTTGTGTTCATAGTTTGGACCAGCACAGGTTTGATGCTGGACCTAGTATTCAATGTTACAGGGGAGTTTGGGGAATCTGACTCACTCCGTATAATCCATTATACACTGCTGATCTCGGCACCTGTATCAGGTCCACGACACAATACAGTACCACTAACACATGTTGGGCACATATAACACAATAACCTGGAACTTGCAAGGGTTGGGCTCGATATATAAGCACCACAGGATACACACACAATTAAATAGGCGGAAGGCACAGATAGTGCTCCTGCAGGAGTCCCACCTTACCGATTCTGAGGCGGGAAAGTTACATAAAAAATGGAAAGGGCAAGTATTCTCCACATCATATTCAGCCTTTGCTAGAGGGGCGACGATATGGGTCAGACATGGGGTCCCGTTTGTGGCATTAGAACAGCGTATTGACCCTCAGGGTAGATACATAATACTACATGGTACATTAGATGGCGCACATGTAGTGGTGGGTAGTCTATATGCCCCGAAGTTCGAACAAGACAAATTCTTCTCAAGCCTAAACGCAATATTAGCAGAATGGGATGCATGCCCTTGGATACTAGGCGGGGATTGCAATGCAGTTATGGACACCCAAATGGACTGCTCACACCCCCCCAATCCAAGGTGCGGGGTCTATTAAGCAAGCGGAGGCATTGTGCAGATGGACGGATGGGTGGACACTAGGGGACGTGTGGCTATTGAAGAATCCGACTAGCAGAGAATACTCATTCTTTTCCCCGACCTACCAACTCCACACACGAATTGATAGAATACTATGCTCCTCCCCCCCCCCCCATCACTGCACAAGTGACTCACACCACTTCCTTGGGGATGACCTTTTCCGATCACAACCCATTAGAGAGCTCCCTTGCTTGGGGCAGAATCTCCACTCCGGTCCCTACCTGGAAACTCTGGCCCCAAATGCTGGAGGACGCTGTCTTCCGTAGTACTTTATCCACCGCCATCACCAATTATTTTACAGAGAACGCGAATACCGCCTCCTCAAACCTCGTGGAATGGGCTGCATTTAAAACTGTTATAAGGGGCACAGCAATTAGCACCACAGTGGGGGCAAGACAGGAAATACATAATAGTCTTAAAACAGTAGAAAGTAACATGAATGCATTAGAGCAAGAAGCAGCAAAAGACCCTACAAAAGCAACACCACTGCAGGAGGCGCACATACAGCACGCTGAACTGCTAGAAAGTCTCAGAGTTATAGACTATAGATCATACACCCAGGTGAAACATTCAGAGGCTGGCGAGTCGGGCGCACTCCTTGCCAAGATACTGCGTGATGCACCTCCACCCACCACTGTACATGAAATAACTACACCGGAGGGGGAGACTGTATACACCCAACAAGCAATTAACGAGGCATTCTGCACTTTCTCCGAAACCATGTACAACTTCCCTGCACAGACGACGAGCGTACTCATAGACGCCTTTTTGCACGAACTGACCTACCCCCAACTTAGCAAAACGGCCCAAGACGATCTAGCAGGTCCCATTACGAGAGTAGAAATCAAAGAGGCTATCAGAGAGCTACTGCGTAACAAGACACCAGGCCTAGATGGTCTACCGATAGAATTTTTTGACACATTCTCTGATGCCTTGGTCCCCCAATTGGAGCTGTTATACAAAACAGCGCTAGAAGTAGGACACCTACCCCCCACTACCATGCAGGCGCTAGTGGTTTCACTCCCTAAACCTGGACAAGTTGCCACGGATATTTCAGGATACAGCCCACTATCACTCCTTGCCACAGAATACAAGATACTGAGCAAAATACTGGCACGCCGACTACTCTCATACCTGCCTAAATTAATCCACATGGACCAATGCAGCTTTGTACCAGCATGCAGCAAGTCACTGAACATTAGGAGATTGTACCATGTTATGGAGGCCACTCCTGTAGAACATATAAATGCAGGATGCATTACACTAAACCTGAGACAAGCATTTGATACACTCAAATGGGATTATATGGTGAAGGCCTTTGAGAAGTTTGGTATACCACCTGCATATGTACAATGGATATGGCTTCTATACACGGCCTCCACAGCTAGAGTCTGTACTGGAAGTCATATATTGCGAGCATACCCAGTAGGCAGAGGCACACGGCAAGGTTGCCCCCGGTCCCCACTATTATTTGTGCTTGCAGTGGAGCCACTAGCTATTAAACTAAGGAAAGAGGCAGGACAAATGGGAATTAAATTAGGAAACACCACATATGTGTTATCAGCATATGCGGATGACCTAATAATATACGCCCACAATCTGATGGGCACCTTGGAACCGACGCCAAGTATTTTCTCACAACTTGAGCGCATCTCGGGACTCGCCATAAACGAGACGAATCGCACACTTTCTTCTTTTGTGATGGCGACCGCCCAGACGCGATTCGATTTGGACAATATACCCTACCTGTAGCGCAGCGCACGTTCAAATATTTGGGTATCTAAATTTATAGAGCTCAACAAGACTTAATCGAAGGTAACCTGACCAGAGCGATCAGGGCGATTCGTTCCCAGACGACCTTTTGGATCTCACTGCCGCTCTCAGTAGTGGGCCGTATAGCCATATCTAAGATGGTGGTTCTCCCGCGCCTCTTATACTTCTTCACCAATCTACCGGTACTGGTCCCTGCTTCCCTCTTTAAAACACTCGACACACTGTTATTAGATTTGATCTGGGGGACCGGCCGAAGAAAGGTGGGACTTACTAAATTACAACTAGAGACAGAGAGAGGGGGGCTGGGGGCACCAGACTTCCGTGCATACTGCTATGCGAGCCAACTTCAGTGGCTATCCTACTGGGTCGCCGGCCGCAATCTACAGGAACTAGGATATACTACACAAGATATTAACTGGGGAACCCTACACACCCTACTTTTACCTCGAAGCAAGATCCCTCAGGATGCCTCGACGCTGTTACACATAGCACTTGCACATTGGAAAAAAGCAATACAATACACGCACCAACGCCTCCCATATGCAAATAATATCCCCTTGCTAGGACTCCCCATGCCCAATGGACTGATCACTAAATGTAACACCCACAGCTTTTCTGAGGGAAGGGTTGACACCGTAGGGGCGCTCTTCAACAACGGTATCCTGATGGATCACGAGAACTTCACTCGGGAGAACAGGGTCCTGGGCAATTTATATATGACTCATGCTGCTATACTTCGCTATTTAAAGAGACACTGGGTCCCTGCCAGGGAAGAACCTCCACCACACAAATTAGTACAGGCAATGTATTTAATGGGAGAGGGGCGACACCCCATAAAATGGCTATATAAAAGAACCCGGGCGCACGCTGAGATCTCCCTTACTGAGCTGCGTAACAAATGGTCCAGGGACCTAGAAAGGGAATTTTCCGATAAGGAGTGGGCTGGCATCTTAGAATACTCTAAAAAAGTGTCACGAAATGCCAAATTTAAATTTATACAACATATGATCTTACATAGGGCTTATTTTACACCGCACTGCCTTCAACGTATGTTCCCGACTACACAACACCACTGCCCCCGATGTAAAGTAGTAGGAGCCGACACTGTCCACATGTTATGGTCCTGCCCAAACCTTAGTGAGTTCTGGGAGGAAGTCCGGCACAATATAGACACAGTGACAGGTCTGCACAAAGGAGAAACTGCTGAAAGCTGCATACTAGGACTGCATCGGCGCCCAAAATCACAAAAAGTGCTGCTCCGCTTCCTAGGCCTAGCCTTACTCATAGCTAAATGCTCCATAACAATGAGATGGAAATCGATCAAGCCTCCAGCAGTTCACAATTGGCATGGTGAGGTGGTGCACTGGGGTGGGGCAGAGAGCGCAGCTATCAGACGGGAAGAGGCCCGGGGACTACGAAAGAACCAGATCTCTATGGAATGGGATCTCATGTTAGAGGCTTTCAAAGCCCTAGAACCTGCACCCCTTTCTACAGCTCCCGAAGCACAGAAGATGTCTATAGACTTGACACAGTATAGTTGGGCCCAACTCAGGCACAGGTTGGATACGCAGTTACACGATGAACACAAATTATGCCATACATGTAACACCAAGGTGACCGAGACAGAATAGTATAGCAGTAATTAACCCAGGAAGAGCCAGACTAGGTGGGCGGAGGGTGGGAGGGACGGGTTGTTAAAGTAACACATCTGCAATAAATCCAGTTACTCAATGTTTGTTCTAAACAAATATCTCTGAAGTGTGAATACATGGCTAAAACTATGTAAACACAAGGAGATTGTGGACGGAGCGCTGAAACTTTTCAGACACTCACTCCCAGTCACAGATCTGGGTTGAATCCATCATCGTTCTTTAGCTCACTTCGCCACCCCAGTTCAGACACAGCTATATGTAAATCAGTCTTGACCCTGTGCCTCATGGGAACTGTCCAGCCCGAACTGCCAAGCCATGTCTTCCCTGGACTGGAAACAAGCATCCTGGGACCAGTTTCGGGCTAACAGCCCTCATCAGCCAGGCTATCTTGAATCCAGTGGCAAAGTGAGCAAGGGACCCAGGTCTGGGCATACCCTGCCAACTTAGGGCGAACAAAGCAAACACAAGGAGATGATGGACGGAGCGCTGAAACTTTTCAGACACTCACCCCCGTCACAGATCTGGGTTGAATCCATCATCGCTCTTTATCTCACTTCGCCAACCCAGTTCAGACACAGCTATATGCAAATCAGTCTTGATCCTGTGCCTCATGGGAACAGTCCAGCCCGAACTGCCAAGCCATGTCTTCCCTGGACCGGAAACAAGCATCCTGGGACCGGTTTCGGGCTAACAGCCCTCATCAGCCAGGCTAGCTTGAATCCAATGGCAAAGTGAGCAAGGGACCCATGTCTGGGCATACCCTACCAACTTAGGGCGAACAAAGCAAACACAAGGAGATGATGGACGGAGCGCTAAAACTTTTCAGACACTCACCCCCAGTCACAGATCTGGGTTGAATCCATCATCGTCCTTTAGCTCACTTCGCCACCTCAGTTCAGACACAGCTATATGCAAATCAGAGGGCAGGAATGTACCAAATCTATCAAGATATTGTACATTCCTGCTCTCTCACTGCGATGGTGCAATCAGTGCAGCCTAGTGCAAATGCAGGCACCCTTATGTCATGGTGCAAGGGTGCCTGCCTTGCAGACAGGATTGTTTTTGTGCAGGAAGGGACACCTTCCAGCACGAAAACAATCCTTAGAGTATTTTTTCTCTTTCTAAATGTGCTGCAGCATTTAGAAAGAGGAAACAATGAGGAAAAATAAAGAAATCTTTCCTCGTTCAGCCTCTATGGAGAAAGGGTACAATTTTGATGCATTCCTAGCTTTACTAGTCTTGGTAAATTTGGAAAGGCGTCATAATCCATGGGTGGATGCGTGGAAACACCCATGCTCCACCCATGGAACACCTTCCCAGGGCAGAGTCAGGCAAGGTGGCCTTGCGTTACTTGGTAAATCTGACTTAAGGATTGTGTTGCCCTTGAGGCACCATGTGTGACACAAGGGCAATGTAATCCAATGATATATCTGGGCCCAGCTGTATAAGCCATTGTTAGCTGTGTTTTCTTCTGCACATTTGTACAGCCACATTCACAAATAATGT
Source organism: Calotriton arnoldi (assembly GCA_963921515.1). Classification (NCBI taxonomy): domain Eukaryota; kingdom Metazoa; phylum Chordata; class Amphibia; order Caudata; family Salamandridae; genus Calotriton; species Calotriton arnoldi. The sequence continues at coordinate 1,319,623 of CAWUFW010000919.1, read as the reverse complement.
TTTGGATAAGCATCAAACATTCAAGTCACTTCTGAGACTGCAGACAATTAATTTGGGTATATCATAAACTTGTATATACTTATGCCCAACCATGTTGTTTAAAAAGTTTGCCTAAAATTAATTTTTAGATTATAAATTAACGGAAAATAATGTGCATAGATGGGCTGCTTCACCAGTTCTGTAAGATATTTTCCTAACATTCATTAACACACATACATCTATGAGTTTTTACCTGCACACATTTTCATCCTTACAAATTGCTACTACGTGGTTTGATGAGCAACAGTTGCAAGCCTAAAGTAGCATTGTATATCATAATTAATCTGCACATGAGGAAAATGTCTCAAGAACCAGCCAGTAGCTAAATGTTTTAACACATTTGTTTTTTTTTAATGGAAATAAAAGAGGGACACATTTATATTGTACAAAGTTAATTTTAATAGCACATAAGTTATTGTTTAAACTTGATGTTCTTCATCAGCATTATGATTGCTGCAGGTTAAATGTAGCAGATTTAAAAAGGTGTAAAATATATTTAAGAGTGCAATCTAAGTGGCAACGCCTCTTTAAAGTTTTGTAACTAAATGTTTGAAATATAGCTTTTACAGAAGGCCCATGCGAAATTTTGCTTAGGCTGACATAATATCATGTCATTTCCACCATTTTGAATTATGATTGTTACGCGAAATGCCTGAGATTACACCATTACATCAAGTCTGATAAACAAAATTTAATTCGGCGAAAAATTCTATCTCAGAAGCATGGGAACAACCCAAATGAACCAAACATAAGTGGCTGTTTGCGCCTCATGCGATTTTGCATTATTTTTTAATGGGGAAATGCATGTCACATCAATTATGAACACAATGTGCAGGATGGCATTTCATATAATAATGAGCAATTTTGCATAGGTTTTGAGCGTTTTGAGTGATTTCTACAAAAAGTAATTACACATTATCGTAAAAAATACTTAACCACTTCCTCTCTAATTGTAAAACCTCCTCCTACTTCCACCACAGGATTGACTCTGTGTCGTACTTGTTCCCATGTTTAAGTACTTCCTGAGACAGGGGAATATTTGACTGTGCAGTAATGTATTTAAACATAAGACAAACTATTAGTAGGTAACACACCTTCTCTGATGAGTACATTCAAGTATTCGATCTTAGTCCACAAACAGTGTCCGTTTTCCTGTATTTCAGTACAAAGTGATTCATTCAGTTTAAAAACGGAGGGGCATATTAGCAAGGCGATTATCGCCACTTTAGCGGGACTTTTTCCCGCTAAAGCGGCGATAATATTATCGCCTTATCAACAAGCTGTCGCTAACTGTTGTTAGCGACAGCTTGTAGGCGATAGCGACCGGGTTGGGTGCCGCTTTGCATGCCAGCGATATTTATCGCTAATGGCATGCAAAGTAGGCGTTCCCCACCTAACAGCGACTGGAAACAGTCGCTGAGGTCGCTAACGCCTATCAGCAAGGCAGGGTGCGGTGATTAGCGAACCAGCGCTAAACACGTTTAGCGCTGGTTTGCTAACACCTGGTCCCACCCTGACTTAGCCATGTAATCCAATGAGAGGTGGATTACATGGCTAAGTCCCCCTCGCACTATCAGCAAGCAGAACTGGGGAACAGTGTGAATATCGCCTGTTTTCAGGCGATATTCACACTGTTCTCCAAGGTTTCTATCGCTTTGGAGATTAGCATTGCTGATTGCACGCTAACTCCGCGATAGAAACCGGCGATGCCTGACGATAATTATCCAAGCGCTAATTGTGCTTTGCGATAATTATCGCCAGGCATTGCTAATATGCCCCGGAATTTCTACTTGACCCAAACTGAAAATGGAACCCCTGCTTCAGGCTTCAGAATCGTTTTAGGTGTTGGTTCTCCTTTCAAATGTCTTTCCAGGCTGCTCTCCAGACATAGCCTTTGTGTAGTGATGCCCCTCACAGCAGGGCAGTCTCCCGCCTGGAGCGCCCACAACAGAGGCACAAAGAGGTGTGATGGCTCTGCACTTAAGTGTGATCCAGGTAGACAAAAGGCTTGGCCTCACCTTAAGGGCCCCCTTCAGATCTGTAGCTCCACTCCTCCTTACCCATAACATCTACAAAAGGGCAATGCTTTGGGAAGTCTAATCAGCGGCCAATTGTCAAAATGTATTGTTTGAATTTGTAAAGTGAGCCATTCCACCATCCCACACTCACGTGGGTGTCTGCGTCGCCCATCCTCCAGCCAGTGGAATGCAGACAATACACTTCCCCTGTCAGGGAAGATGTCCTCACCTTTCAATATGTGTGACTGCAAAACCGAGGCATTCAAATGGATCCCACTCTGATTATTGTGAGCCAAACCTCTGAATGAACACAAAAGACATCCACTGCAGCATTTGAAGAATCTGCTTTTCAATGGGTACATTACTTCCCATGTATTTTTTCACACTGCTAGTTTCTTGAAGTTACTGCTTCCTCTGAGTATAGCCTAAAGCTCTTGATATTTCTCAACATATGCATCCAGCCATTATTTTTCACTTTCAACCCTTTAGCTGATCAAGTGACCTGGCTGGATCGATGGTCTAGCACCAGCCTAGCAGCAGAGTGATGGTTCGCCTCATTCTAGTGCTATCAAAAATACCTAATATAGCCCAGTCTTCACAAGTTATTAATGTTGCTTTCTGTCTACATTCTGGCATCCACAAACTGCATGCTGTCTGAAACATAGTCTTTACATTCCTTAAATCTGGCATGAAAAACTAACCTTTAATCAAAACTTTTGATTGTTGTCTCTTCTTTTTTTCTCTTTCAAATGTCCCTCTCCTTCCCTTCCCTCCTGTGCATGCCTCCTCTCTGAGAGCACAACCTACTCTGACACATGCATGTTTGCCTATTCTCTATTATGGTATTTCTGCAAGTTGCCCACAACTCATTTACAAGATCACAACCTCTCCTCCTTCCTCTGAAAGTCATACCTATGCAACCTAACAATACCTAATTTCCTCCAACACCTCTATTAATCCTACCAACCATGTGCATGAGCTCACACACCTCTACTCATGATTGAAACTAACCCCTTTTTACTTAGTCCACCATAAAGAAACTGAAATGACTACATGGAATGGTTTATTTGAGTGCACAAGACTAAATCCAATAACTAACAGTAACCAGTAATACTGAACTAACCACTAACCTCGGGTTCCAGAGCTGTGTGCTGCCTAGTTGAAAGTGCTTCAACGCCTCATCAGGGGTAGTAATCGCTATATAAATGCAGTTACAATTACAATTAAATTAGGTACCAACCAGTGATAAGCGGACAGCAAAAGTACTTTTGAAGTATCTCAAAAGCATTTTCAGTAGTGTGTTGGGAGTATAAAATCAATTAATCAGTGCATATCCTTCTACAAAGAAGAGATAACTTGTTGCAAGTGCTTACAAAAAGCTGAAAGCAACCCCCCCCGGCATCATCTAAACAGTAGTGATATACCACCCACAGGAACAGACACAGAGAACAGACCAAAGATTCAACAGTAGCAGAAGAGCCAGTTTGGTTCAAGATATGTAACTATGATCCTCAAGATAAGCAGGATGGAATCAGCATCAAGACTATCTGACATTCACACCTAACATGATGGCAGGTCAGAAATATTTATATATTTATATAGCAGCACCTAAATATACCTATTTTTAATACATCTTTTTATTGATATCATTGTAAACAACACAAAGTAAATCTGGTCGTGCATTGACATATGTATAAATGACACTAACATCTCAGAATATATATCACTCAGAAACATTCCCTCCTCCCGCACCCGCTGTGTTAACAATAGTTGAATTTAATCCTTAGTTGTCAGACATTGATCTTTCCCCAATGTTTGAACTGAAGTGGTCACAGATATAACCTCAATATTCATTCCAGTGTCCCAAAACTTTAGTCCATTGCTGGGGGCATCCCCAACCTTCGTACACCACTTTCTCCACTAACATGCACCAGTCCATATCTCTTTTCCAATCCAATAGTTGCAGCACTTGTTCTGCCCCCCAAAGGCATGCAATGTTCCTCTTGGCCACACCCAGCCCCAGTGTAACCCATATTCATTCCATACGAATCAGGCCAGCTTTAGTCCATTTCTGGGGGCATCCTCGACCTTGGTACACCACTTTCTCTGGTATGCTAGCATGCACCAGTCCATATCTGTTTTCCAATCCAATAGTTGTGGCACTTCTCCTGCCACCCAGAGTGTCCCTTTTGGACACCCCTAGCCCCAATGTAACCCATATTCGTTCCATGCGATTCAGGTAAGACTCTTCCCAGACTTCAAGTCCTGGCCATATTGGGCTTTTGCTCGCATTTTCAAAAGTGGGTGCACCTATTATACATCCTTGTACTCCTTTTGATTAATTTGCAGTGCATGTTTAGTGTCTGAGCATGATCGGTGAAGTAGATTTCTTTCCAACTCTTGAATTTTGTTTTCAAACTGTTCAGGTTTAGTTCCCTTGTCGCCTTTGTGACCAACTATTAAGGCAAGACTTTGCCCTTTAAAATTACAGTCTTATATGCCTCCCACAATGTCTGGGCAGATTCAACCGAGTGTTTTTAATCAGAAAAATATTGTTCTGTCACCGTAAGAAGACTCTCTCTAATATGGGGGACTTTGAGGTACCAGGAGTTAAGCACTATGTTTTGAGGGGCCGAGCCTCTATGCAGAGCAAATTCCACTCATTTAGGGGAGTGGTCCGATATCCCTTGTGCTAGAAAATGGGCTTCCAAGTAGCTTGTAATTGGTGTGTTAGGGTGAGAAGATAATAGCTGAGAGGCTACCATGCACTTTCAAGTAAAAAGTATATTGTCGGCCCGTGGGGTTAAGCACTCGCCGTACGTCAGTCAGGCCTAAGGCAGTTAGGAACTCTGCCAGTGGGCTGTGGGAAGGAACCATCGATCTATAGGGCCAGCGGTCTCGCTGCTCACATATTGTCACATTGGATTTGCCCCCCATCAACAATTTACCCTCCAGCATTTGGAGGAGTAGGGCACTCAGGTCGAGGAATTTTAGGTCATGTAGGTAGGGTGGGACATAAACTGAACATATGTTAGGGATAGCCCCCTCTCAGCTCCCAGTAAAGGCCACGTATCTACCATGGGTGTCAGGCCAGATCTGCTGAACAATTTCTTTACTAAAATGCCCACACCCCTGGTGCCAGTTGCGTACCCTGCATGGGCGACCAATTTGTATTCCCACTGCTCTAGGCCACAATAAGTAGTACCCAGCAAATGGGCCTCCTGGAGGAGGACCACATCAGGTGCCTGACCCTTAATATATTGTCGGGTGAGTGCCGCTTGATTGTGTCCCCCAGACCATTTACATTCCAGGATATCAGTCTTATAACTAAGGGTGGGCGGCAAATTCTTTTCCGCTCGCGGAACTTGCGAAATTTCGGCATTTCCGCGTTCCGCGCAGAACGCGGAAATGTCGAAACTTCCGCGATCCGCGGCGGACCGGAATTCGGGTGCAAGAGCACTGAAGCAGGTGCCCGAGTTGATAAATATGCAGGGCAGGTGTGCAGAATTCGTGAGCGTGGTTAAGCAGATGTGCCTTCTCTCCATTTCCAACGTGAAAAGTTAGCTGTAATCCCCGATGGAGGTCTTTGCATCCTTGCTTTTCTCGAGCGCAATCCTCGTGTAGAATTCGTGAGCGTTGTTAAGCAGATGTGCCTTCTCTCCATTTCCAACGTGAAAAGTTAGCTGTAATCCCCGATGGAGGTCTTTGCATCCTTGATTTTCCCGAGCGCAATCCTCGTGCAGAATTCGTGAGCGTGGTTAAGCAGATGTGCCTTCTCTCCATTTCCAACGTGAAAAGTTAGCTGTTATCCTCGAAGGAGGTCTTTGCATCCTTGATTTTCTCGAGCGCAATCCCCGTGTAGAATGATGGACAGCTTAATCAAAGGACCCCGGCGCTTTCGGCGCAGTGGCAAAGTTACAGACACACAGGTCACTGGGGTCAATTCTTCTGGACCTTTACGCAGCTGTAGTATAGGAAAGGCACTATACATTTACCCAACGAGGTAGCACTTACTGATTAGCCAGTAGAAAGTACTCCAGTTGAGTAGAGGTATTGCACAAAACGGTGGCATCTTCGTGGATAAATATGCAGGGCAGGTGTGCAGAATTCGTGAGCGTGGTTAAGCAGATGTGCCTTCTCTCCATTTCCAACGTGAAAAGTTAGCTGTAATCCCCGATGGAGGTCTTTGCATCCTTGCTTTTCTCGAGCGCAATCCTCGGGTAGAATTCGTGAGCGTGGTTAAGCAGATGTGCCTTCTCTCCATTTCCAACGTGAAAAGTTAGCTGTTATCCTCGAAGGAGGTCTTTGCATCCTTGATTTTCCCGAGCGCAATCCTCGTGCAGAATTCGTGAGCGTGGTTAAGCAGGTGTGCCTTCTCTCCATTTCCAACGTGAAAAGTTAGCTGTAATCCTTGATAGAGGTCTTTGCATCCTTGATTTTCCAAGCTCAATCCTCGTGTAGAATTCGTGAGCGTGGTTAAGCAGGTGTGCCTTCTCTCCATTTCCAACGTGAAAAGTTAGCTGTAATCCCCGATGGAGGTCTTTGCATCCTTGATTTTCTCGAGCGCAATCCCCGTGTAGAATGATGGACAGCTTAATCAAAGGACCCCGGCGCTTTCGGCACGGTGGCAAAGTTACAGACACCCAGGTCACTGGGGACAATTCTTCTGGTCCTTTACGCAGCTGTAGTGTAGGGAAGGCACTATACATTTACCCAACGAGGTAGCACTTACTGATTAGCCAGTAGAAAGTACTCCAGTTGAGTAGAGGTATTGCACAAAACGGTGGCATCTTCGTGGATAAATATGCAGGGCAGGATTCAACGGGCGCAGCAAAATCTCCGCGAGCACGCAAAATTCCGCGTGCTCGCGGAGATTTCTTGCCGTTTCGCGGAATTTCGCGGAACGCAACTCCGCATATTCCGCCCACCATTACTTATAACTGATGTGTCAGGGCAATGTTCCATAGGTGCGTGGAGTCGTAGAGGCAAAATGAACCATTGGACTGAGCAGCAAGCTTAGGGAGATACGTAGGTATATCCTGCACATGTGTGGGTAAACCTGCAATGTCGGTATTGGACATGACCACAACATTTTTAGACCAAAAAGTAACATTAATAAACAGACTAACAAACACCCCCAAAAGCAACCCCCCTACTTTCCTGCACAGTGGACTCAAAACTGCCTTCCCCCCAAACACTGCAGAGTACCTGTAGCCCCAAACCAACACTGAAACAGTAGCAGACAGTAGTAATCGCCACAAGCAATCCCCCATCCCACCACCCCCAAACTTAGGTCTTACATGTTACCGAATGCCAACAGTAATCATCCTCAGCTGCCTGTGTAGGGGAAGCCGCACCATCATGGTGCGTATATGCAGAGCCATTGCAGTTTAAGGAGGCCGCTGTTTACTTTACGGCACCTCCCTGGTCTGCAATCTTAGCCTCGCAGGGGCAATGCCGGCCCCCGGGAAAGTAAAGGTCGCAGACCAGTCTTCCCCCGGGGCACTTCGTGCAGGGCCAGAAGGACAAGGTGGGGAGGGTGTCAGGGAAGTAGGAGTAGGGAGGGGGTATAAAGGTGTCCGGAAGGGAGGAGCTGGCCTCTTCCTGACACCTAGCACCACTGGGAGGGTAGGAATTTTTTAAGTTAGTGTGAGGTTTTGTAGTAGCGGTGGGGTTTTTGGCCTGTTTTGGGTAGCGGTGTAGGCGTAGACAGTGTAGCCAGGCAATTAGCTGTTCAGGCTTACCTGGGAGTGAGGCAGCTGAATCATGGCGATATCCGATAATGAGGCGCTGTGGGCCGCCTTGTTGGTGCTTGGCCAGGCGGGACGTGCGGACCTCCTGCGGCCCAAGGTGTTGGACCAGGCGTGGGTAGGAATGTCCCGGCCCCAGCAGTTTGCGTCAAGCGGTGTGGCGGCGGTGGCATGCCTGGATGAGCCGCCACTCGCCGGAAAGAATGCCGGAGGCCGTGGGCAGGGCCAGAAGAAGGACGTCGCAGGCGGGAAGAGCCTGCCCGCGCGGCTTCCCGAGAAGTCTGCGAAGGAAGTGCAGGTGAGCAGGGGGCGGGGCTGCCCAATTCAGAGCCGGCGCCGCGGAGCGCTGACGCTGGCTCAATGCAGACAGTCAATGAGCTCCCAGGGGAGTGCGTGCCGATAGACCTCTCGAGGAGGCCCCCCCCCCCCGGGAGAGCGGGAGATAGTATGGCAGGTAGCCTGGGCACCATGTCAAAAAAGTCCAGGTGGGTGCAGGCTGTTTAGAGCCCTCAGGCAGGGAAGCGGGGGACACGCCCGGGGGGGAGATGGGGAGTAGGAATTATTGCCACAACTTCCATAAGGGGAACAAGCCTGGAGGGGCTGGGACGCAGCTGACAGAGGGCCACCCGAAGCCCACAGACATGGACCGGGACACAAGGGGCTCTGGGGAAGGTGGGGCTCTGGGGAAGGTGGGGGGAGGATATCCCCCCCACATTGTCCAGACGGGCGGGCATGGATTTGGAGGCACGCATTAAGGAACAGTGACGAATCGTTCAGGAGATGGAAGAGAGGTGGGCCAGGATGTGCGAAGACAGGGAGAGGGATGAGCAGGCCTCCCTAGGGTGGGGGGGAGGGGCGCCCCCAGCAGGCGATCAGGGTGCACAGGTGAAGGAGTCCGGGGGGCTAGTGGGGGCAAGCGGGTCTGAGTAGAGGATAGTCGTTCCTTAGAGAGGGGCAGAGGGATAGCCAGCATAGCGGTGAGGCCCAGTGGTGCACAGGCCCCCACAGGTTGGAATAGCCAGGTGGGGGGGAACAAAACTGGTAGGCGAGGCCGGTAGAAAAGGGGTGATGCCAGCGAGGCGCATGACGACCCCGGAACGTTGGTCAGAAGCAGCAGGGGAGTCCGCGGCGACCAGCCCTCCAACGAGGGAGCACACAGCAGGCACGACAGTGAAGGATTGCGCCGGAAAGATTGGCTTGAGTGCGAAAGGACAGAAGAAAGTGGCGGCGTATGATGAAGTGTGGGGGGCAATGGAGAGTGAAGTAGAGTTAGTGCAGGATTATGGAGAGGAGAGCGATGAATGTGAAGAAGGAGAAGTGTGTGAAGATGAAGAAGTGACTGTGGGAGGCTCTGGGGCTGCGGTGAAGGCAACCAGGAAGATTGGTGTTTTACAGGAGGCAAGTGCGGCCACGGACAAGTCAAAACCCATGGGGCCGAAGAAGCACAGCTGCCGGGGCAAGGGCAAGGAGGTCCAATGGGGACTCTCAGGTACTGGGGATTGGTGGACGGTATGGGATGGGAACGGCACGGCACGGGTACAAAAGGGAAATCCTGCCGGTCGGTGGGTGTGGGGGAGGGGACAGTGAGGGATTTGGGGGAAAAACAGGGGCAGCTGCGGGGCCTGTGCTGGACAAGGGGAAGAGCGGTGATAAGTGTTTAAAAGGCGCGAGTGTCCAGATGGACAAGGTGTAAGGGAGTGAAGGGAAGGATGAAACGATGGATGATAAGCACCACAAGAAATTGCCATACATGGGGCTGGCGATGCCATTAGGTTCGCATCTATCGGAGAAAACGAGGAACAGGATATGGGAGCACGAATACGTAGATGTTTTCAAATTAATACATAGGGAGATACAGGGGAAAGAGGGTTCAAAAGAGGAGGAGTGGAAGTTGACAAGAAGACCAAGGGTGCCCATTAACATGGAAAACTGGAAATCAGCTTTCCTGATATATGCCAGTATTTACTGCGAGAAACACCCGGATAGGGCGATTGCTTTACTGAAATACATGGATATTATACGTAAGGCACAGATGCATTTTGGGGTTTCGCCTGGCTGAGCTATGATGAGGAGTTTGGAGCTAGGGTTAGCATCAACCCTGATAAACCTTGGGGTGATGTAGATCAAGAGCTATGGATGTAGGAGATGGCCTCTACACAATCCGCGGCATCCACACATACGGCCAGCGGCCTGCCAGTGATGTATCGGTCCTTTCAGGCGCGTCCCGCTCAACACGGAGTGGGAGGGTCACAATTCGGGACAGGAGGAGCCAGCTTTACACCAAACCAGACAGGGACCACCACGGGGGCATGTTGCAACTTTAATAAAGGATATTGTTCCAGGCACCCATGTAAGTTCAAGCACGAATGCTCCAAATGCGGAGGAGGCACCCACTTACACAGTGTTTCACACTGGCCACCCCAGCAGAGCAGTGGAGGGCCACTAAAGGACGGGGGCAGTCTGGGCCAAAGGGCCCCTATCCCAGTTAGGATTGAGGCCATGGGCTGGCTAGTGACTCTCTATTTTCCCCGACAAGGAGGCAGCATTACGAATACGTTGGGTGTTCATCAAGGGTTTTCGGGTAGGATACCAGGGTCCAAAGGGACGTAGGTGGGCGGACAACTTGAAATCAGCTAAGGAATTGCAGCAGGTGGTAGCTGTAAACTTGAGGAAGGAAGTGGAGGAAGGTAGGATTGCTGGTCCATTCACGGAATGGCCCTTGGACAACTTGATCATCTCGCCTTTGGGGGTGGTGCCTAAAAAGGAGCCAGGGGAGTTCAGGATGATTCACCACTTATCTTGGCCAGAAGGGGGGTTTGTCAATGACTTCATTGCAGAAGAAGACTCTAGGGTGCTGTATGCCTCAGTGGATGATGCCATCCGCTTGGTGAAAGCTTGTAAGCAGGGAGCGGAATTGGCAAAATGCAACGTCAAGTCTGCCTTTCATTTACTACCCATACACCCAGTGGATTTTTCACTCCTAGGGATGCAATTTGAGGGAGCCATATATGTGGACAAAGTGCTGCCAATGGGGTGTGCAATTTCGTGTGCCCTGTTTTTTAAAATGTTCAGTACATTCCTGCAGTGGGTCTTCACAAAGAGCAGCAGTCATTGGGGGGTGTCCCATTACCTGGACGATTTTTTGTTCATAGGGAAAGGAGCCTCTGGGGATTGTGCAAAGGCATTACATCACTTTGAGGGACTGACACAAGCTTTTGGGGTGCCCTTGGCGCCAGAAAAGATGGCCGGGCCCATTTGCGGACTGACCTCTTTGGGCATCGAACTGGACTAGGTACAATGGAGGGCGCGGCTGCCTAAGGAAATAGTGGAGCACATTCAGACATTTCTTCTACAGGTGGTGGGTGAGAGGAAAATTGAGTTGAGAGCGGTGCAGAAGTTGCTGGGTTTCCTGAACTTTGCATGCAGGGTGGTGAGAGCAGGGAGAACATCTTGCCGGTGCCTAGGCATGGCCATGTCGGGAGCAGTGCTGCCACACCACAGGGTGAGGATTTCGATGGGGGTTAGGGCAGATTTAGGGGTGTGGCAGAAGTTTTTGACTGATTTCAATGGAGTGTCGTTGGATTTTGTAGAGGAGAATACAGTTTGGCAGGTTCAAATTTTTTCAGACGCGGCAGGAGCTTCGTGTTTTGGACTGTTTTGGAATGGACGATGGTGTGCAGAAAAGTGGCCAGCACACTGGTTAAATCAGGGGCGTAGCATTGCATTTTTGGAATTTTTTCCGCTGTTGGTGGCATTGGCAGTCTAGGGTGCTGAAATGGAGAATAGGAAGGTGCTTTTCCACGTGGACAACATGACAGTGGTAGAATTGGTGAACAAGCAAAAAGCGAGAGATTTGAGGGTTCTGAGGCTGCTGCGTAGGCTCATGCTGATGTGTCTAAGGCTGAATGTTGTGTTTCGTGCCAAGCATGTACCAGGGGCCCGCAATGACATCATGGATGCATTGTCTCGTTCGCAGTGGCAGCGATTCCGAGGTCTGTTGCCCGGAGCGGAGGAATGCAAGAAAGAGCTACTGGACAACATCTGGGCCTGGGGGTGTGAGAGTGATAGGCCTGGTCGAGAGGTCTTTGGCGCAATCTACAAGATGGAGCTACAAGCTGGCATGATCCGAATTTGGGGAGTTCATGGGTTGATCCGTAGTGGCATTGAGCTGTTCGCGTCAGGACACTGAGCAGGGAGTGTTGAGTTTTACTTTATGTTGCATGGATAAAGGTTTATCACAGATGAAAATAGCAGGCAAGCTAGCAGGGATATCTTTTACAGCAAGTTATATCTAGGTTTTGATCCTGCATAGATGAGATTCTGAGCAGAATGCTAAAAGGTTGGGGACGTGAACGAGGGGCGGGGGGGGAGTTCAGAGGGAGGCGATCACGTTTGTGTTGTTGCAAAAGTTATTAGGGGTTTTGCCAGAATGTTGTTACGACCCATTTGAGGTGTTGATATTTAGACTATGCATGATTTGATGTTTTTTGGGGCATTTCAGGTATCTGAGTTGTTGGGAATGGCACAACAGGTGGGGGTGTCTTATGGGGAGGTGCGACTGGACCAGGGTAGGTTGGGGATCTGGTTGAGTCGCTCTAAGACAGATCAGGCGGGCCAGGGGAGATGGGTCTGGTTGAATGAGAGTGGTTGTGGTGGCGCGTGCCCGGTGCGTGAATGGAAAAATTACGTATCAAGACCGGGACGGCTTTTTGCGGGGTTTTTTGCCATGCGTCAGGAGGTAGGTTGACGGCTTTCCAGCTGCTAGCGGTCTTGCGCATGGCATTGCGCAAGGTGGGCAGGGACCCAGCCGAGTTTGGTGCAAATTCCTTCCAAATTGGCGCCGCAACAGAGGCTGCGCATTTAGGGTGGTCCTGGGGCAAAATTCGCCAGATTGGAAGATGGAGATCCAGGTGATGCGAAAGATATGTGCGTAAATAGGGATCTAGATCTAAAGGTAGAGCATGGGGCAGAAGAGGGCTAGCACGCGTGGGGGGGTTTCTTTGAGGCTAATCAATTTCCTTTATACCGTAGGATGCGTGAGCGGCCCGGGAACCAAGACGGTTACCTGGATCGTGGGACATTCTTTTGTCTACTGGGCAGCAAAATATGCGGACCAGCAGGTGTATGGATGTGACCTGGGTTTGGGGAGCAGTCAACACGAAGTGTGTTGGTGGGGAAAAGGGGGAATGCGATGGGGAGCTCTATTACCATGGTTGACAAAAATGGTACCACAGACATGTTGGTGATACACCTGGGAGAGAACGATCTAGTGCGCTTGTTAGGACTGTCACTACTACAGCACATGCAGAGGGATTTGGAGGCGATAAAGAGGAATTTTGCAGGAACATGCCTAATATTCACTGAGTTTGTGCCTCGCGGGGAATGGAGGGGGGCTGTCAAGCACGCAGCCATTGATAAGGCCCGTAGGAAATTGAACAGGGCGATGAGGGTTTTGTGCCAAGCAAAGGACATTAAGGTGATTGCCCATGAGGGACTTAAGCTGGAAGAGCCGTTACTGTTCAGGGATGATGGGGTGCACCTTTCGCGGATGGGGAACGCATACTATATGATGGAAATGCGAGATGTGATTTGTAAGATATGGAATGAGTCCATTTGGTGTCGCAGGGTCTACTGAGGGTTGGCGAAAGGTGCACAGGTACTGTTGGGGTGGAGCAGTTAACCACCCTACGGGGGTTACCTGGTTGGCGGTACTTAAGAGGGTGGTGAGTCACTTAGAGCGGATCCACCCCTCAGGGGACGGAAGGGTACACAGGTGACTGATGGCGGGGCGCGGGATGCAATGAGCTTGGAAGAAATTCAGGAGAGGATGTTAAGAGGACAAGTGAAGGGGAGAATGGGGATATGAAGGAGAGCGCAGAGTGAAAGGGGAGGAGTGAAATAGGTGAGGTCGTTTGAGAATGGCTGGGAAGAATGAAATGCATGGTTGTGATAATGTTATATATTCACAGTGTTTTATTGTTTATATTGTTGACTGTTGCAACCTTGTTCTAATAAAATGGCCTTTTACGCTTCAAGTAACAGCGTGGAGTGTGGTTATTGCGCGGTCTTGCCGGTGCCCCTCACTGCTGCGCCGGATCGTCTTCACGCCTTGTGATCGGGTGACTCCAGCCGGGCAGGATGTCTTTCTCCGCCGCAGCGATTAGGAGGGCAGCAGGGATAAACATCGGTCGCCCTTCCTCAGCAGCTCGGGTTGCATGTTAGAGACCACCGCCTCACATGTCGCAGTCGGCCACACTCCAGTTCCGGTAGGCCCACAGCTACTATTTTTTATAATAGAGGCATTTTCAGCATCACTGTGACACCTGGCATTAAAGGCAGTAGCCAGACAGTCGTGGAAGACGGTCCCTTCCCCTTTATCGCAATCCTACGGGTACCTGCTTTCTCCTTCTTTCCCCTTTGTGCATCTTACATCTCTTGTTCCTAGAATATGCCTGATGAGGAAAAATGAGTGCCGATGGCCCCCACCAGCAACCACCTGCTCAAATTAAGCACTGCCCACAGAGTGATTTTCTGAGGCAAAAAAATCTCTCGGCTATGCTCAGATTGTTCAAATGTTTTTGGAGTTTTCCTTTGATTGATAGAACAAGAGAAGGTATGAAGAAGGGTGTAAGGAGTTAATTCTGAGTTTGTGAATATATGTTCTTAGGGTAGTGTGGCTAAATTAGAGGTGTGCGACATTTGCTTAATTGGCATTTGCAGGATTATGCAAAATTTTGGAAAAGTTCAGTGAAACTGGGAGTAATTAGATGAAATGCAATCTGGCATTTGGCACTGTATTTTAGTGTTTAAATGGTTCCTTGTGTCCATATTGGATGCAAGTATGCATTTCACATTAAAAAATAGCTCAGAAACACAAGCACTGCAAACAGCAGCCACTCACGGTCTGGTCATTCGCAGTGTTTCTGTGCGCCTGCACTAAACCTTTTGCTGCAAATAGTGCTTAGTAAGGCAATGTGGCATAATAGCATAATTTCGGGAATTTTGCATAACAAGCATAATGCAAAATTATGAGAGATTACGCCCATATAATAGAAATATCTTCCATTTACTGCTAAAGATCCATAAGCTAGCTCTCTGAAAGTGCTGTTGAGGGCCACGGGGAGCTATCAATGGAATACCTAAAAATAACATAATGATACCTGGGAAACCTGTACCAGTCAAAATCTACCAAATTAAAAAAAAATTGATAGGGATTGAGCTATTTCGTTGGGAAAAACCTGGGGCTTATATTAGCTTAAATTCATGCAGAGCAGCACTGCGTAAAATCAGTAGCAATGTATTGGACAAGTGTGGGCGAAGAGTGCACCAGATTTAGCAAGAGTCACATGCCGATGATGTCATCAGTGTCGCTCACACTAAAAATGTTGTTGAAACCAAAGCAATTTTTGTGCAGCACTTGAGCTAACTTTCGGAGTAAAATTATTTTTGCACACGAAAGTGCTGCAGTATATGCTGCAGAATGTAACCATGGTATGCAAGCATCCGCATAAACATATAGTAAATTTGTATCTTGCTTTGCAATCCATCTAGGAGTAAAGGTAGAGGTGGGCGAGTTTGTGAAAGCTCCAGCCAGAAGCCTGGCTCTGGCTCTGCCCGAGGTGCTGTTGGAATGTTGAGCCTATAACGAGCCGAGCTTTCATGTGGTTTCTACC
Organism: Calotriton arnoldi; assembly: GCA_963921515.1. Lineage (NCBI taxonomy): Eukaryota > Metazoa > Chordata > Amphibia > Caudata > Salamandridae > Calotriton > Calotriton arnoldi. The sequence goes on along the minus strand of CAWUFW010000919.1, from coordinate 1,304,143 downwards.
TGCCTCCCGCTATCCATGAAGTGTTTTTTTTTCCCCGGAGTTTTATATAGCGCAAACTTGATCCGACGGTATCAGGTATCAGAGCGCTTTACATGAGCACAGTTTCGTTACAGACAGACACATTCATTTTTGTTAGGCACAAGGGGGCAGATTTACAAGGACCTTGCGCCACTTTTGCGTCACTTTTCCCATGTTAAAAATGACGCAAAAGTGGCGCAAGGGCCTTGTAAATCTGCCCCAAGGAGATTAAGTGATTTGCCCAGAATCACAGGATGTTGAGCGTCGTTGCCGAGACTCGAACCCGGTTCCCCAGATTTGGGTTCCCCAGATTTGAGGTCGACCGCCCTAGCCATTAGGCCACATCCTGGGTCAGAACTGCTGACTGTGGTGCTGGGAAGTTGGGTTTGAATTGCAGCCTCCGCTCAAAGTCCTGTGATTCTGGTCAAATCACTTAGGGGCATATTTACAAGCCCCTTGCGCCACTTTTGCGCCGCCGTTGCGTCACGCATGTGACACAGTGGCGACGCAAACCATGCGCCGCGTTGCGCTATATTTACAACGTGACGCATCTAGGGAGATGCGTCACGTAGTAAACCCCTGCGCCACATGAAACCTGCGTCAGGTTTCATGTGGGCGTACCGGCGCAGGGGGGGGGGCGTTCCGGCGCAGGAACGCCTCGGAGAGTGACGTAGTGAAATCTACAAGATTTCACGCAGTCACTTTTCCGATGCTGGTGCGTCAAATCCTTACGCCTGCTTCAAGCAGGCGTAAGGATTGATGCACCATGTTAGGGATAGGGAAGGTTGGAACAGTACTGGAGTTGCGTCGCGCTTGCGACACAACTTCAGCACTGCGCCAACCTTCCGCCGGCAGATGCGTCACGCATCTGCTTATCCTTGCGCCACGATGCGCCGCATTGTAAATGCGGCGCATCGGACGTGGCGCAAGGGTAAACTTGCGTGACGCATTTTCCCTGGCGCATCCCTGCTGATATGCAGGGATGCGCCAGGGAACGTAAATATGCCCCTTAATCTCCCCATGCATGTTACCTTGTATAATGTAACTGGTGGGCAAGTAAAGCGCATCAGTACGCTTCTGTCGAGTTTGTGCTATACTTGAAAAACTGCACAAAATACACTGCAAGTTAAAAACAAAGCCTTAACATAAGGAAAGACAAAAAGATACCCATTTATTTGCTGATTTGTACAAAGTGAAACCAGCAAACCTGGACAAATCATGGCTACCCTGCTAAAATTGTGTTATCTTGTGGATAGGTTTTATTTCCACCAAACTCTTTTTTCTTCATTATCGCGTATGTAAAAGTACTTTCAAATATGAGCTCAGATTTTCAGTTGTATAAAAATATTACTTTTCAGTGCAGTACTATAATGTGTCCTACGAGTGTCAAAGCTTTCCACATATTAAAAAAATATAACTTTTTTTAAAATTTGGAAGAGTCATGTTTGTGGTATGATATACATGGCAAATATTTTCAGTGCTCGGCTCGTGCACTGGCTCTAAGATAGGAGGCAGATCCTTGGCTCGGCTCTCCCTCTTACTTTGTTGGCTCGCCCACCTTTAAGTAAAGGTTCTGGTGGGGTTTAGAACACCCAGAACTGTCGACTAGCAATGAAGAAGCTTTAAGGAAACAGTACGTTGAAACAGTCCATAGAGACAAAATCATCCCCTGTAGCTGCTCCACCACCTCTTTCTATAGATGGTTTTGTTATTTTATTCCCATTTATACAGACCGCTATGTGTCATTAGTAAGACTTTGTAGCACTTTCAGCTCTGGCCACACGCTTTCATGGTTTTCTTTATAGACCGGAATGTGTGTCAGCCCGTGATGGTGTGTATTGGGTTCTGTGCGCGGTTTTTGGTGTCGAAGAGATGTGGTCGGAGGGCTTTGCAGATTGAATATGAATCTCGCAGTGTAGTAACTTGCCCATCACAAAGTGCATGACGATTATCTGATCACTCGGTTGGTGGGTATGTGACATGTCGGAGCTGTGTTGAACGTATGAAGTTTTCTGACTAATGTCTTCTTTGTTTCGAGGATTTGTGGGTGTGTATGTGTTGTGTGTGTGTTTGTATATGTGTGTGTATGTGGGGGGTGTATGTGTGTATGTGGGTATGTGTGTGTGTGTACGTGTGTGTGTGTGTGTGCGTGGATGTGGGTGTGTGTGTATGTGTGTGTGTGTGTCTGTGTGTGTGTGTGTGTGTGTGTATGTGTGTCTGTGTGTGTGGGGGTGTGTGTGCGTGTGTGGTGCATGTGAAGCTCTGCCTAACGCAATCTTTGTAATGTATATGTCACCTTGGTGCTTAGTGCTATTGGAGTACCTGTGTTGACTAGCGAACAGTTTGAGGGCCTCTTTCATGCTGGCAGATGAACATGAAGTCCCTCAAACATGAGGGTGGAGCAGTGAGTGACATTCCACAATCTCACAGACATACATTGATATCATCGTCGGCAGCGGTCACTGCAGATCTGAGTAGCAGGGATGTGTTGTATAACCCTCAGCAGTAACAGCTGAGTGAAGACGTGAGGAACAGTCACCATCTTGTATTTTGAGTGACATTCCACAATCTCACAGACATACATTGATATCATCGTCGACAGCGGTCACTGTAGATCTGAGTAGCAGGGTTGTGTTGTATAACAGCTGAGTGAAGACGTGAGGAACAGCCACCATCTTGTATTTTAGGTTGGCCCATAGGTTTCCCCTCCAGTACAGGGTCACCAGGTACCTTGTAAGATGACTGTAGACAGGAAACAAGGTTCTATACCATCCTGATAAAGGAGCCTGGTGCCAATGAATGGATTGGAGAGCTTCTCCAGTCCCTTTCAAGCGGAGGTCGATACTAAAGAGCTAACCTTTTCTTGAGCAGACCTGACAGAATACCATAAAACTACCGCAGATGAAGAGCCCAGTCCTGGCATAGGGTAACAAGCATTGCAGCTCCCGGAAGCCGCTGGAGCCCAAGAGTAGATGCAAGGGGAGCTCTTCTGGCCTCTCTCGAGGAAGGAACCTGAGGCCTACACAAACCACCATGGCAGCTGATTTGCAAGAGACAGGGGGTTGCCTACATGGACTGCAACGGGGCAAATGTCCAGGGTCACCTAAACCACAGCGGTATGGCCTATGGTATGGACGAAGCACACCTCCCTTGCTCAAGGCCCCCTCATTCTTGAAGGACTTTCAGAGACCATAAACCCTGTGGAGGGCACCTTGAGAGGACACCCTTGGACTTTTGGAAGTCTAGGGAATTCATGAATCTGGAGTTCCTCTTGCTCAGTCAGGATAGGTGAGACCTGTCAGGTGGGGTCTAGCATTCATTCCGCGCATGATGGCTCGGTCAAAAGTAGAAATGCATCGAGGCAGTTTTCTGTTGAGGCAAGCAATGTGAGACAGAAACTCAGCTTCGATCATGGAACAAAATGGCGAATACTAATAAAATGGTGCCATGAATGCTAACTTAACACAAAACGAAGTATGAGCAACAAGGCAATTATGTTTTAAATTCTAACCGACCCTCCTTTTAGCATTCATAGCTAAATTTTATTATTGCTATCAAGTAAGGGCCTTTACAATCCTAAAGCTAGGAAGAGAGTTCGATCATAGGCAACATTTGCTAATTTATGCGGCTACCAGCAAGAACTAAAATTCTATAAGGCTAGACATATAGCATTAATATTCAAAAATGCCCTCGTCAATACACATCATATCCTGAATGTCCTGCATTTTCATGGCCTTATTCTTAGAATCATGATGCAAGGGTTTTTGGCGTGGTGTCAACATTTTTACACAGCGGGCACAACAGGCAGGAAGGCAGTGTAAGCACAGACATGATGTTAGAATGATACCAGCTATGGCGACCAGGAAAATGATAATCTTCCAACCCCAGGATGCGAATAGGCCCAAAACCAGCCCGTGAGAGATTATGTGCCATTCTCCTGGTGTATGTCTGAGGCAAGCCTATAGAGCTTCTGTATAGCAGCATATACATTTGGAGCATGGTCTGGTATGTATACACAGCAACTACTTCCGATGACGCGGCAGGCCCCACCCCGGTCAGCAAGGATGACGTCTAACACCATCCGGTTTTGAAGGGCAGCAAGCCTCATAGCCTGAAGCTCGGCCGTAATATTATTCAGAATTTCAGCCATTACATTTATTACTCCTTCCACCACCCGAGTGAGTCTTCGCATATTAAGACTGTTGGACATTGGGCCCCAAAATGGAACAATACCCTTCAAAGTATCCGTGAACTGCTGCAATGTGGTATCTGTCTGATCTATGTCTGCAGTGTCTATGACTCGTCTAGCACGTGACAGATGAACAGCCCTGCGTTGCAGCCGGTGGTCCCTATGGTAGTTGGATGGTGCTATATACACTGGGGGAAGGAGAAAAGAGAGATAACATATTCCAGACCACCCTCGGGGAGGCCAAACGTAGGCCTGGGACCCACAAACAAAGTACACATTGTGAGGGGGTAGCAAAGGTGGGCTATTTGTGGTGCTCAGCAATTGCAATTACTCACCCCTACCCCTATTTTCCCTTTTCCCTTAACACAGAAACTTGCTGTCATTTTAACCACCGGCACTGGCATTGCCACATTATGAGTAATATTGCGCATCTGACATGATTTAAAATATTCAGTGACATTAAAATCTCAAAAATCAGACATCTCATTTTGAAGCCATGTTACATTTTGCTCTCTTTCGTAAACATTCATGCAAGCTGTCGGAGACAATGTATCCGGTGTTCCTTGTTCCCCTGGGGTGAACCCTTGATGTACACGTATATACTCTAAGACTGTTTCATAGTCAGCTAATGTCATATTCATAGTATCAGAGTGATAATGAGTGTATACCATAGTGAAGAGCTGAAACCAGCCTTCACAACTCCCGAGAGGAGAGAGAGGCATTGGCAATAATACATCATTCTTGTGTGTCACAGAAGGGAGAAGGCCACAGATCCAGAAATTGGTAACGTTGGACGTACCATGGACCTGGTGCAACATTTGGAGGAAGACATTATCCACATACGTCTTTCGGTGTCGGCCCTTGTGAGGTGCCAATGTTACAAACATATGTTCAGGGGGGGCAGGTGTTTTATCAATCAAGGAATGCAAAGGATATTTGCCCAACTGGGCCAACCAACCCCATTCTCCTCCAAACGTGGTGCTACAAAAGGCTGTTCCTCCTCAAAAACTGGGAGGCCAAAAGGATACATGTTGGTCAGAGGGGAAAACGCAATGCAATGGGACTGGTGACAAGAAGATGGGAAAAAAGTTTCCAGCGTCCTTCTGAGCCTCGCTGGGAGACTCCTATTGTTCATCTACGGTGGTGCTACTGAGCACAGCGGTGAGGCAGCGCGATCGCGGCCCGTTGAAGAAATCCCACGCCGACCAGAATAGGGCACCCCCCCCTTCTGGGAAGACACCCTCAGCTTATCCTGTCCAGTGTCTTGGACAATGCACCAAACTCCCTTTCCCTAAGCTATCATTGGTACCGCGGGCAGGGTACATACACCCTATTCTTCATCCAAGGAGTCCATCCCTACTAATCTGACTTTTCCTTTGGTGCACTGTCCCTCCGTCCAGGATGCAAATTGTACCTAGCCACTCCGGGCACAGAGTGATCAGTAAACAAGGGCTCAAATTCAGAGGGGCCAAGGGACTGAGACTCATGCACTTGTGGGCTAGATGGAGGGGAATCCTGGACGGCCCTTATGTCTGGGGGGACCGCCTCATTCAATGTGGCATCATTCTCCTCCTCTGTTTGCACTCACGTCCGTCGGGCATCCGTAAAAGGGATGAAGCGTGGCACTTTCTCCGTCTCGTGGTCACCTATGCCATCGATCACCCACCGATCATAGGGGAGAGGCAACGGCACCTTGCGGCAATGGCTGAGATGGAGCCAGTTCTACCGACCGGTCACTTTGACGGCACTTCTGGTCGCAAGAAGCACCTGCAGAGGTCCTTTCAAACGAGGCTCCAGGCTCCCTCATCGCTGGAAGTGCCATACCAAAACAAAATCCCGGGGTCGGATGGTGTGCTCAGGCCCCTCTGTTGGCGGTGGTAACGTCTCGTGGATCTGTTGATGAATAGAACACAAATTTTTAGTCAACTCAAAAAGATAGTCCACTAACAGTGGGTTCTCAATGTCAGAGAAGTGTTTCGGTCGAGGGACGCACCAAACATTTGCTGGGCGGCCGAACACGACCTCATATGGTGTCAATCCTGTTCTAGTGTGAGCCGTTGCTCTTGTTGACAAAAGAGCTAAAGGTAAAGCATCTGGCCACTTCAATCCTGTGCTTTCCTGAATTTTTGCCAGTTTCAGTTTGAGAGTACCATTGTACTTCTCAACCAAGCCTGCTGATTGGGGGTGGGGTGCAGTGTGGACCCATCTTATGTCCAACCCATCACACACCAACTGGATAACTTTTGAATTAAAGTGACTGCCATTGTCACTCCAAATCAAACGAGGCAAACCAAAACGGGGAAAGAACTCCTTCAGGAGGGCTTTCGCCGTCGCCAAAGCTGTATTCTCCTTAGTGGGGTAAGCCTCAACCCATTTACTGAGTGCGCAAACAACGACCAACACATATTTCAAATTGTTAACCCGCTCCATCTCCATATAGTCCATCTGAAGGACCTCGAAAGGGAACGAAGGGGGTGCAAAATTGCCAGGGGGTGTAGGAGTGCCCTTACCAGGATTGTACATCATGCATATCATACAATACTTGACCAAATGGGCAGCTACTTTCGGGATGTTATCATTTTGCCACACGGGGTCCAATAGCTTGCATATGCCCTTGGCTATAATGTGAGCTGGGCCGTGCGCCATAGTGACCACAGGGAGGACATAGGCATCGGGTAATATCCACCTTTGCTTTCCTAAACTATCCGTCCAGCACCCATCTTCGTCTAAACATGCTGTGCTTTTCTTCCATACTGCTAGCTTCTCAATCGTTGCCTCACTCTGTATTTCCTTGACACTGTCCAGTGTATCCTCAAACATAGTAACATCAGGTACCCATCTAGCAGGGCCTGCCACAAACATTCTTTTCATTTTTGTTCAAGCTGTCTCCTTAGCTGTTAGGTCTGCAAATGCATTTCCCCTTCCCACATCATCAGTAATTGCCTTGTGGGCACTGCACTTCACTATTGCTAACTTCTTGGGAAGTGTCAGAGCTGACAAAAGCCTGTGTATCAATGGGCAATTCTGGATCTTTAACCCATGTGAAGTCAGGAATCCTCTCTCCGCCCAGAGCTGCCCGAAGTTGTGGGCAACTCCAAAGGCGTACTGACTGTCAGTATAACTATTGACAGTCAGTCCCTCATTTAGCTCACAAGCTCGAAGAAGGGCAACAAACTCTGCAGCTTGGGCCGATTGATATGGAACTCGTGATGTCTCGACTACTGTGTGTAAGGTAGTTATGGGCATATGCCGCAGTTGTTGTGCCATCCGGTAATTTAAAACAAGAGCCATCGACATATAGCCTCCCCTTGGGGTTCAGATAGGGGAACATCAGTCAGGTTTATCCGTCACTTTGTCTCTTCTTCGGTGCGAAAGATGCAATCATGCACGTCTATTTCCTCACTTTCAGAAGGGAGGGGTAGTAACGTGGCTGGGTTCAGAGTGGGACATCTTTTGATGGTGACGTGTGGTGCGAATAGAGTCAGCTCATAGCCAGTCAGACGCGCAGTGGTAAGGTGCTGCGTCTTTGTTCTGTTCAAAAGTGTATCCACAGCATGCGGTACCATGACTGTGAGATCGGTATCAAGGACGAGCCCTGCCAATTGTCGGATAGAGATGGCCACAGCTGCAACCGCTCTTAGACAGCTCGGGAGGGCTCTCGCGACGTTATCAAGAAGCGCAGAAAAATAAGCACATGGCCTCTGCTTACCTCCAAAGGCCTGTGTTAGGACACAGAGCATGCAGCCAGCCATCTCGTGTACATACAACACGAACGGCTTCTGGTAGTCAGGCGTGCCAAGCACAGGCACAGAGCAAAGCGCGACTTTTAGTTGCTCAAAAGCTTGTTGACATTCAGGCGTCCAGGGCGAGGGTTCATGCACATCTTTAGTGGTTAGTTGCAACAGCGGCTTTGTTAGTAGGGAACAGTTAGGTATCCAGTGGCGACAATACAAAGTAATGCCGATGAAAGCTTGCACATCCCTTTGAGTCTTAGGGATGGACATTTTGACAATAGCAGTAATGCATTCAGGTGTTAGTCTCCTTCCCTCCTTCGACAGTAGGTGACCTAAGTAGGTGACCTCCTGTCGACAATATTGGAATTTTGAAAGGGACACTTTATGTCTGTGATGGGCCAAATGTAGCAACAATTTAACTGTTGCATTTTTGCAACCGTCTTCAGTGTCACAAGCGATCAAAAGATCGTCCACATACTGCAGTAATACATTACCTGGGGGAAGTATGAGGGAATCCAATTGGCCTTTTAAAGCTTGACTATAGATACTAGGGCTCTCAGTATAGCCCTGAAAAGCCCGACAGAATCTAAAACTTCTGCCCGCAAGGGCAAATCCAAACAGATGCCTGCTATCTGGATGGATTGGAATGCTAAAGAACGCATTCTTCAAATCGATGACAGAAAAGAATTTGGCAGAGGAAGGAATAATAGTCAGAAGGGCAGTGATGTCAGGGACAACTGGGAACTGAGGGACCACGATCTTATTAACCTCACGCAAATCAATCACAAAACGATAGACATCAGGATGGTCATCAGAGGAATCCGAGGGTGTCGTCTTAAGAATGGGATTAATAGGTCTATTACACACATTCGCAGTCGTCTCTCCAACAACCCCTGACTTAATCAAATCCTGTATAATCTGCAATAGCGCTCGCTCCCCTGCTTGCGGTATTTTGTACTGAGGGATACGAGGGAGAACCGCGTTGTCCTTGACCCTGATAGAAACCGGAGTTATCTCCAACAGCCCTACGTCCGTATCACCTGTAGCCCATAACGTTGTTGGCACATCCTTAAACTCAGCGGGAAGGGGTTCATCCTTGGACAAACACTGCTTGGAACTCACTATATTGGGTCCGATTGTCATCGAGACACCATCCGGGGAGCAAGAAATTGTCGCGTGCAACTTCTTTAACAAATCCAAACCCATCAAATTTTCTCCAGAGTTAAATGTCAATAGAAAGGGTGAATCTACAGTAAAAGGACCAATAGTCAGGGCAAGTGGCTTGGAAATGGGGCTCACAACCGGTAAAAGCCTACCAAAACATTATTTTGGCCAGACAGGGCTGCCCTGGGGATCAGTGAATGAGAAACAGAGCTATTCATTGCACCTGTATCCACCAAGAACTTTTTAGCTGAGCCCTGCAAATTAGCTGTAACATAAGGTCTGCGCTGATCTACAGGTATCTGAACTGATCCCTCACCTGTCCCTGGCTGTCCTAACTGTGATTTAACCCAGTCACTTCATCCAAATCGTAGTCATCATGATAGTACTGTCGCCCCCGAGGGTCATCGAAATATTTTTGATCAGATCGACCTTGCTGTTCCTCATTTCCCTGGCCTCTGTCATGTCCACCTGCTCCACGACCCTGTCCACGAGAACCCCGTCCTCTAGGGGCCGCAACCTTTTGCAACAACGTCGGGCACTTACTGCGCCAATGTCCCTCCTCCTTACAATATGCACACTGGTTCGGCCCCACAGGTGCAGTGTTTTTCCCAGTGCGGGGCAACTGTTGAGCCGGACCAATGCCTCGTCCTCTACCGTTCCCCCTGGACACCTGCTGCATCAACACCTTAGTTTTCAACTCCTTGTTTTTCTTCTCTACCTTCTCCTTCTCTTCATTCTCTCTAAGCTTATAATATTGTGCCATGCTTAATATCACTGATGGGTAGGAGGTAGTCCAAGTGCTCTCCGAAGCCTGCAACCGAGTCGCGATCTCGGGAAGCAAATTCGTAACAAATCTGTTAACAAACAGTCGGATACCTCCCTCCATCGACAAGTCCTGTCCACTAAAATCCAAAAACACACCTTCAAACCTAGTAAAAAAATCAGATACACTCTCATCTTTCTTCTGACGACATGCTGTTAACTTGTCCCAATCTACTCTTCTAGGTGGAATTAGAGAGTGCATATAAGTAATAATTCGACCTGGCAAAGCTAGTATCTCAGCCTTAGGCTTCTCACCAGGCTTCCTCTCTTTATCCCATGCCCTGATTTCATCCCAAGTTCCACCCAGCTCCACAATATGGTCCTGCGTATGCACCTGCCGCCATATCAACTGGCACCAATAAACAGAAAAACATCTCAATGTCTGCCAACGTTATTACCGTCAACGACACAGCCTCTGTTAACTCTTTATAGTATGCAGTTGAATTTTTCCTAGGGTCAGGCAACTGAGTTTTAAGAGACAAGACCTCACTCCGCTTCCAAGGAGTATAAACCCATTGTTCTTGGAAGCGGGCCTCTACTCGCTGTCTGACGACAGCATCCCTCTGGTCTCGCAACTCTGGTATCTCAGGGTGGAAGATCGGATGTACTTCCCTCATCGGAAACTAGGACACTGTTGTTGGGCTCTTCTGGTGCAACCTGCCTCGGTATCCAATCAACGTCGCGACATTACTGAAAACGTCATTAGGGGCCATATCAGCAGCATACACGCGGTCCCGGATGTCATAAATAATTTGGGGTGCAACACCATTAAAGCACTGTTCCCACAACCCTATCAAAGTAGTTGACATATGTTTGAGAGCATGCTACTGTACAAATGGCTCATACTATTTCAACACGCTCCACACATCGTCCACACTGTAAATCGGACTTCGGGCCCACCGGGCAGCCTGGTTAGCTACCATCTGATTCTCTGCATTCCCCACATCAGTTCGAATCAGCACCCGGCCCATTCGTCCCTTGCAGTTGCCCAGTCCCCGTCATCCAGTCCACGCACCGGCGTTCCAATGCTCAACAATGTCGGGGAGAGGAGATGTGGAGAGGGCACAACAGTCGAAGAGGCAGGCACCAGAGTTACTAACGACTGTGTCGTAGGTGTATGTGATGGAGAGAGGGAAGAAGTTGGAGCAATAGGCGTAGCAGAGAGACCTGCAGTCGATGCAGGCGTGACAGGCGAAGCCGAAGAAGAAACAGGAGGTGCTGTAGCCAAAGCAGCCAAGTCAATAGCAGGAGAACCAGAGGCAGGGGCAAGAGAGACAGAAGACTGGGGCTGTGGGACAGCAGGATATATTTTCTGCGGAGCATATGGAGGCAGGGGTCGGGTATCTAACAAATCCTCTACAAATGTATCACCTTCTTCTCGAGCAACATAGGATTTGTCACATTGCAAACTAAACTTTCTATCAGCACACTCTATACCCTTCTCTATTTTCTCTCTATCATATGCTACTGCTTTCTGGGTTACTGTCTGCATCTTTCCTCTTCGAGCCTCCTTTTCTGCTCTCATCTGTCTCTGCTTAGCCTCCTTTTGCCATAGCTTGAGATAATCAAACATCGTCAGCCTACTTCGTCTTGCAAACAATTTATCCTGCAGGAAATTCAATTTCTGTTCATTCAAAGGTACCTGTTAGCGGCCACTGCAACTCGGCATTGTCCCTAGTATATTTGTGCCATAATGTACTAAACATAATAGGGCCAAGGCCGTGCTTCACGTACATATCAAAGTTCGGGGTGCTTTCCGGAGGGGCAGGCTACCTCTCTTCCAATCGAGCATCAGCGGAACAACAAAGGCACCCCAAACAACACAACTTGCTCCAACAGGGCATCTTAAAAAAGAGCAAGTTCACTATTCATGCCAGACAAATAATTTGCAAATCTCTTTCGAACGATCGGTCCTCAGACCGTGTCAAACAAAGAAAACCAAAAGTCAGTTCTCAGACTGCACCAAAGAGACAAACCAAAGTCGATACCATGAAACCAAAGATCAGCCAAATCCCATGCATTTTCAAAAGTAAGCCAAATCCATTATGTTGCCTGGCAAAGTGTCCGCAGACACTCTGTATCCAAATCGGTCCGTAGACCTACCAAGTGCAAAGCAAATGGTCCGCAGACCATACCAAATATTATTCAAAAGGGCGCCATATTCACAAAGAACCAAAGCAAACTCACCTGGTGCACACAGGTCAAACAAATGTATTCTCCACTGCCGACTCTTCAGACCAAACGGTCAAATCCAAGGGTTTCGCCTTTCAGGACCCCAGCCGGGACGACCACTGGGTGAGGCACCGCCCGATCAGACAGGCGGGGCAGCTGCGAGTACTAGGCTCAATCGTGCAGGGATCCCTGATTCGCCCATCCGACCCGACGTGGCCCCGTCCTCCTCACCTGTCTGCGGGCAAGGATGGGTCACCCGATGGAGTCCCTGTTCGGGCGCCAACTGAAGGAAGTGACCCGAATAGGGTCACCCGGGTCACCTGGGTCACCTGTGACCACCCCTCGGCCTTCCAAACAAATGAAGAGTCGGTCAGACAGTAGAGAATACAAATAAAAGTTATTTATTAGTATTGTGCTGCAGCGGAGCCCAGTCTGACCAGCCTCATGAGATAGCTGCTGAGGGACTGACTCCCCCCAACATATCATCATATATTATACATTTCCAATTCCCCAAGAACACGCCCAGACTGGAAAATTCCGGTCCAGGCAACAGTGAACAAAGGAGGCACAGAAGGATGAGCTATGGTCCTGGGACCGGGTACACGCTATCTCCACTTCAAGGTTACTTTGCCCGTGCCCGCCATTATAGAAGGTGGGAACGAGCCTATCTAACAGCAAAGGTATGCCATAATAGAGAGTACATTCATTAGTGCAGCGCAACTCGGCCTTGGAGAAATAACAACTAAGGAGACATTGAGGCAGTTTTCTGCTGAGGCAAGCAATGTGAGACAGAAACTCAGCTTCCATCATGGAACAAAATGGCGAATACTAATAAAATGGTGCCATGAATGCTAACTTAACACAGAACGAAGTATGAGCAACAAGGCAATTACGTTTTCAATTCTAACATCTCCTTACAGCAGCATGATCTGAAGCCAGATTGGCAGGTATACAGCAGATTGGCAGCATTGATATAATCTTCAAGTTGTGCAAAGGCAGCTTTTTTTCTTACTTATCTTGCCACTAGAGGGTAGGTGAGTGATTGGCCTTTAGTTTGCAACGTCATCAGGGTCTAGGGTTAGTTTATTCTGGAGTGGCAGGATATGGCCTGTCTTGAGAACTTCTGGTAAAATACCTTTAGGGAGGACGACATTGACAGTGGTGAATGGTACTGAGAACAATTCTCATGAGAGGGCCTTGTTGAAGGACAAAGGTAAGACATGAGGTTCAACGGAGGTCGCGTGAGAGTGTTTAGGATGTCAACAAGAAGTGGGGTTGAAAGATATCTATTGTGGGATGCAGTGGAGAGAGATGGGTGTCAGAGTAAAAGAAGGCTTGGGATTGTTGATATGATGTCAGATCTTCTGCAGTTTTTCAATGAAAAGAGGTTGATGACATTGCACTTGTTCATGGAGTATGGAATTCTTAAGGCAGAAGATTGATGTTGTGCTTTCTTGTATTGAAAAGCATTCTACTTCTACTGGCACCTTAACCTCTATAGGAGCTATGTACTGCACTCTAAAATGCAAGCTTTCTTCAAAGTATATCTATTTCTTTATGCAGAGTGTTTCTGTCTTCTTACAAGAAACTGTCCATTCATATTTGTATGCCAGATCAAGGAGCACTTGTTCATTTATAGGGTCAAATCATTTCTTAGGTGGCAAAATTGTAATTGTAACTGCATTCACACAGCGTTCACTACCCCTGACGAGGTGTTGAATCACTTTACGTCGGTGAGCACTCTGCCCTGGAACACAAGGTTAGTGGTTAGTCCAGTGTTATTGTTTATTGAGATTAGTCTTGTGTGCCCAAGCAAACCATTCCATGCATTCACTCCAGAATTTGTGCGATGAATTAACTTAATATGAGTTAGGTGTAAACATTACTGGCAATATGTGAGCTCAGGCACACGGTTGGTGAGATTATTAGATGAGCTAGAGGAGGTGAGGTGTTTTTAGGTTGCAGTGGTCTGACTTTCAGAGGAAGGTGGAGAAGTTGCAATCTTGTAAATTAATTTTTGGTCATTTCGCAGAAATACAATAATAGAAAATAAGGCAAACATGCATGTGACAGAGTAGGTTGTCCTCAGAAAGAGGAGGCACGCAGAGGATGGAAAGGAAGAAGAGGGACATTTGAAAGAAAAAACAGAGGCGACAAGCAGTTTTAAGCAAAGGTAAGTTTCTCATGTCTGGTTTTTAATGATATAGAGGATATTTTTGAAATAGCATGCGATTTTTCAGGATGCAAGACTGTAGAAAGACAACATTATTTGTATGTGAAAATAGTGCTATATCAGTTATTTTTTATAGGCATTAGAACCAGGCAAACAGTCTATCCACTGCTACTCTAGAACAGTCCTCCAGCAAGGTCAGTTGATCAGCTCAAGAGTTGGAAGCAAAAAGTAATGGCTGGACGTATATGTAGGGACATATCGAGCACTGGGCTGTGCTCAAAGGAAGCAGTAATGTCAAGATCATAGCAATGTGAGAAAATACATGGGCAAATAATGTACACATTCAAAAGGAGGTTTGTTCAAATGATGACTCATATGTCTTCTGATGTTCCTCCTCAAGTTTGACTTACAAAGTTAGTCCTAAAATAGTCACTTCATCTTATTGATCTTAAGTTCAGCATTTCTCATGTATGTAGATGGATTCCATTTTGAATTCAAGACTACCCCTCTCTACCTTGTTGCCAGGGCTCACAGTAATGTGTTTGTTTTTGCAGACCATTTCCATGGGCCTAGACATACACAGGGATATCTGCTTTACAAATATCTCCCAAAGGACACTCCAAAATACCCTTAACCCAGGTCTCTTTCAAATTCATGCCATGCATGGCTCTCGTCTTACATACACTATGCAGAATTGCTTTCCTCATAATAAAGATTCATGCTATTTTTACATAGTGCTTCATGCTACAGTTTTGCCATGTTTATGCACTGTAAATAACAGGTGCTATTATTAGTCACATTAATTGTTCTCAGTTTATCAACTTTGGACAGCAGGAAGGCTGGGTCTGTATTTCTGGGAGTTTCACCTTTATTATGTGTAGTTGTAGAGGGTACTATCTCCTGAATGGTATCCTGGAGCCGAGCAGGTGTGAGCCTAGCCATGCCTCCTGTGGGTGAGAGGAACAATTTAAAGAGCCAAGTCTTCAGCCTTTTGCAGAGCTCGATCGAGAAGAGAGGAGGAAGCTCTGATGTGAAGCAGTAGGTCATCCCACACTTTAGGAAGGCCTGATCTCTGGATTTGCTTCTGTGTATGGGTGGGATGTGCACGAGAAGGATTCCCACTGAGCAAAAGTGCCTGGAAGGTATGTGAAGGAAGATGTGGCTATTGAGGTAGGCAGGGTATTGCCTTGATGGTAAGGGTGAGTAGTTTCAACTGTGCAGGCTTGCTTAAAGGGAGTCAGTGGAGCTCCTTGTGGTGTGGCATAATGTGTGTCCTGCGTGGGAGGTTGAGGGTAATACTGGCTGCCAAGTTCTGAATCAGTTGTAAACTTCTGGTGTGTTGGTTGTTGATCCCAGCATAATGGGAGTTCCCCTTATCCTCTTATCCAGCTCGCTGGTGACAAAGGCATGTGTGATGGTTTTGTGACCCATTTGGAGATTTTCCTTAACATCTTTAAGATGTGTAAGGCTGTGACAGCGTTTTTGCGTCGTCATGTCCAGTTTGCTGATGATCCCGAGATTCATGGCATGGGGCTGGTGTGGGTGTGGGTATCAGTTTGGTCAGCCACTAGATTGGATACCATGGTGAGGTGTTTTTTCTGAAGCTCATGTCTTTAGTCCTGTCAGTGTGGAGTTTGGGACAGTCAGTCTTCATCCAGTTGGTGATTTGGTTCATGCAGGCAGTGAACTTGTTCTGAGTGCTGGGAGTTTTGTCCACGATGGAGAGTATGAGCGGAGTGTTGTCAGCGTAGAAGAGGAAGTTGAAGCCTTGTGCTCTGATGATGCTGGCCAGGGGGATCAAGTAAGTGTTGAACAGGGTCAGACTGAGGGAGGGACCTTGCGGTACTCCACAGATGAGGTTGCGAGTGTCTGACGAGTAGGGGGCTAGACTAACTGCTTGTGTTCTGACCTTTAGTCCAGCAAAGAGAGGGTCCTTGGTTCACAATCTTGTTTAGGCATTGGATAAGGATAGGATGAGTGACCATTTCGAATGCTGTGGAGAGATCCAGAAGGATGAGATCTGCTGTGCTCCCTCTGTCTGGTATCATGTTGTCTGTGGTAGCGATGAGCGCAGTTTCTGTGCTGTGGTTGGGTCTGAAGCCAGACTCTTTAACATCGAGGAGTTGGTGGTTGTTGATTTGGTCAGTGAGGCATCTGTTGATGAGTTCTGTTAGGACTTTGGTGGCTATGGTAGCCGGGAAATGGGTCCGTAGTCAGTAAGTATAGATAGGCCCACACAGGGTTTCTTGAGGCAAGGGAGGACTGTTTTGTGTTTCCAGTGTCTAGGAAGATAGCTGAAGAGATGGAGTAGCACCGGATGGATCAGAGTGCTTCACTGATGAGTTGAAGTCCTCTGTAGAAAGCGTGGTGGGACAGTTGTCCGAAGGTGCCCTAGAGTGTATGGACTTCATGGTAGTGGGAATCTCATCCGGTGTGATAGTGGGCCATGTTGTTAGGGTAGATTCGTTGATCAAAACAGAGAGATGGGTTGTGTGTTCTGTGGGGTCTGGTTCAGGGTCGAAGTTGATGGATACAGAGGTCACCTTACAACAGAAGACATCTAGGAGCTTGTTGCACAGGTCCTGTAGGGGGTGATTTTGTTAGAGGTGGCAGCCGGTGAAGTGAAATCTTTCACAATGGTGAAGATCTCCTTGGTGCTTTTGCCGATGTGGTCTGGACCTGCAGTGTGCTTGGTGTCCCGAATCTGTTGGTGGTGGCATCTCATGGCAGATTTGAAGGTGGTTTTGTGTGTGATGTCTTGGCTCGTTCTCCATCTTTGCTCCAGTTGTTTGCCGTGGCACTTTATCAACCTGAGTTCCTCTGTGTATCAGCTGACTTGAGGTCTGCATCTTGTGGTTTTGAGGGGTGCCAGGTAGTTGGCACAGGTGGGGATCCAGTTGTTGAAGTTGTTGATGGATTCAGGTAGGGTGCTGGCACATTCAAGCTAGTGTGCAGAGAGAACAGTGGTCCAGTCCTCTTCTGGGATGTTGTTCTAACTTCGGTGATTGGGTCTGGCAGAGGTCAGTCTGGGATGGTGTGGTACTGGGATGATGAATCTGACAAGAGTGTGTTATGTTCAGGTGATCGGTGCGGCCTTGTCAGCTGAGATGTTGTTGAAGGAAGTGAAGATTGGGCCAGGAGGTGTCCGGCAGAGTGCGCTGGTCCAATCACATGTTGGGTGAGGCAGAGGTTTAAGATGTCTTCTTATAGCAGTGTACAGTTTGGGTTGGCATGGTCTTCCAAGTGGAAGTTCAGGTCTCTGAGGAGGCTGAAGGCCCTGGTGTCGAAGATGAGGGGGTTACAAAGTTTGTGAAGGTGTTGGCAAAGCCAGCCTGTGGTCTTGGTGGTCTGTAGAAGAGGATTTCGCTCAGGGTGAAGTTGGCTGTGATGTAAAGTTTGAACATCAGGTGTTCCATTTTGCTAGTTGTTGTATCTGAGAAAGTGGTGCATCTGATGGCATCCTTGAAGATGATGGTGAATCCGCCACTGGGCTTGGGCTGGGGTCCTGCCTTGTTATCTTGTAGCCAGGAGGAATGGCGGTGGCGATTTCAGGGGCCGATGTGCAATTCAACCAGGTTTCTGTGAGGAAAAGAAGGGCAATGGCGTGGTCGTGCAGCAGGTCTCAGATCTCTGAGGCATGTTTGGTGTGTAATCGGGTGTTGAGGAGCAAGCATGAGATTGTGGAGTGTTGTGTGGGTGGTGGCTGGTATGTGTGAGAGAGTGGGGTGTTGTCTGCTGTCAGTGAGGGAGCGGTGAGTGTGGGGAAGCATATTCAATCTTGCAGGAGGTGCGGGGAAATACTCCCTCAGTGATTTGTGATGCTGTGTGGCTGTAGCACGATTTTGGCAGTGCGCAGAATCAAAGCTGGATAACGGTGGATGAAGAGAGGATGAGGGTTCTTGGTACTGGGTGCAGACGGGTCATGGACAGAAGAAGACGGGCTGGCCCTTGGCACCCCTATGGCACACCAGCAGCGCACCAGCTGCACGCGTCTGCTGCATATCCATGCACCGGCTGCCATTAAGCAGGTCCTGGGGGGAGTAGAGCAGAGGGTGGTAGGCAGGGAAGGGCAGCGCAAGGGATACAGGAAGCGGGAAACAGAAGAGCAGGGAAAGCGCGGTAAGAGGGTAAGGTGCACTTGGAGAGGCAGGAAAGAAGAAAAATCAAGAAAAGTCCCCAAAAAGGAATGCAGACAGAAGTAGTGATTGAGAAGCGCAAGAGAGAAACAGAAGAGAAACAGAAGAGTGGCAAAAAAAGACAAAAGCCAGCAGCCAGAAGAAACCAGTGTGTGTGTGTGTGCGCGTGCGTGCGTGCGTGTGTGTGTCAGACACCACGGGCAGTTTTCTAGGTTTTTTATTCTTTGTGCAAATTGTCCACCATTATACGGTTCGATCGTCTGTGCGGCCTTGATCACATGACATGAATGCCTACTGATGACATTGTTACATGTTCAACAATCCTAAACATGGAGACAAGCCTAGCGTCCTATTTTATTTCGGAGGCGCTTTACATAAATAAAGCAAAATGCAAAATATAAAATACCACTCTTTGGGACCCGTATTTATTTGGCACAACATCTTGACAGCTTCCTAATTCATTTGCAGCTAGATAAATATTCTTTCATCATTTGATACATGTGCTTTTAATTTTTCACCACCCATAATATCCATATAGGGTAACTGGTTACATCACAATTTTGTCCCAGTGGGCATTCTCAATGTGCTTTAAACAATGTGGACGACCCCACTATGTATCTAGAGTGTTATCACTGTATGTGGTATGAACATGGACCCATTAGGTATGTTTAAAAGACCCCTCACACACCAACCTAGTTGGTGTCATGCTTCATCATTGGGTCCCAACCGGTGGCCGAATGCTGCCCGGTTGTGCTACGACGCCTGAGTTACAGCGGAGCTGGTGTGGTGCGAATATGTGATGTGAAGTGAAATACTACAATTAAAAATATCTCTGAGAATCCTTGCCCTTAGTTTTAATTTTGGCGGCTCAGGATATGATTAAAAACAATGTGTATAGTACAACTAATTTGGACTTTTTACCGTAAGTTGACTATGTGTGGCGGTCTACATGTTTCAGCCCGTAAAACAAGTGTGAGGGCTTTCTTCAGGACCAGCTGAGTGAAAGGTGAGTGGCAAAGGTAAAATATGCCACGTGAAACCTGAATAGTACCTACACACGCGCTAAGGTGTGTGGTGTAAGTGTCGGTGTACTTACTGACACTTGTAAAAAAATACACTATTATGGAAATTTGGTAGTCCACCAGCCGGGACTACGGGAGACTGATACAGGTTTGCAGCAGGGGACTCGCCAAATCCAAATTGGTATCCTGGATGAGTACCTTACCCTCCTGAGCCTCGATAAACTGCCAAATTTCCATAATAGTGTATTTTTACAAGTGTCAGTAAGTACACCGACACTTACACCACACACCTTAGCGCATGTGTAGGTACTATTCAGGTTTCACGTGGCATATTTTACCTTTGCCACTCACCTTTCACTCACCTGGTCCTGAAGAAAGCCCTCACACTTGTTTTACTGGCTGAAACATGTAGACCGCCACACATAGTCAACTTACGGTAAAAAGTCCAAATTAGTTGTACTATACACATTGTTTTTAATCATATCCTGAGCCGCCAAAATTAAAACTAAGGGCAAGGATTCTCAGAGATATTTTTAATTGTAGTATTTCACTTCACATCACATATTCGCACCACACCAGCTCCGCTGTAACCAGGCGCCGTAGCACAACCGGGCAGCATTCGGCCGCCCGGTTGGGACCCCAATGATGAAGCATGACACCAACTAGGTTGGTGTGTGAGGGGTCTTTTAAACATACCTAATGGGTCCATGTTCATACCACATACAGTGATAACACTCTAGATACATAGTGGGGTCGTCCACATTGTTTAAAGTTCATTATCTCTTTGGGGAACGGGACGCACCTCCTGCCTCATCCCTTGCTCTTCCATTGATTTTTTCTAACCATTCTCAATGTGCACCATGTTGTTCATATTCGTGATGACACACAGTTTGTGCTGCCTGATATATCAAACAAGTTTTCACAAAACTCTTTAACCACTGTGGGTCTAGCAATACCTGAATTTGTTTTAAGATTCTTATCAAGCCTATTGTTGACTAATTTATATTGAGCCATTGGGGGTGAATATTGTCTCAAACACTTATTGCTGCCTGTTAAAGCTTACCCCTTAGCCAATACTGGGACCAATGCTGCAACAAATTATATTCATAAAGTGCAAAGATTATATTATCAAAACAGTGCATAAAAATTCTATGGGAAATAATTTCATACTTGTGTGTCATTATCTAGATCTTGTAACTCATGTGTGACCTTTCAGATGTCCCACAATTATCTAACACGAATTATATATTAGTGGTAGGAAAAGAAAGCATGCTCATGTGAGCAATCAATCACTTCGAAGTTTCTTTCACAGTAAATAACTGTTTTTACACATTTAGAGGCAAGAGTGTAACTCCTCATTACTGTTAAGTCAATTACGTGCCTTGTAATTGAGACTTATTATGTATCTCATCTCCAATTCTCTTAGTGCTCGAACACGATCCACCCCTCTCCTATTTAAAGGTGCTGCATCTATTACAAAATACCTAATCTGGCTGGAGTCATGTTGATGGTGTGTTGCACAGTATCTTGCAGCAGGATATGGTTGGTCCATGTTGCTCATAGCGCTCATGTGTTGTAAGACTCTTTTGCAAACTGCCAGAATGGCGCTCCCTATATAGTGTAGATTACAAGTGCAAGCGAACACATAGACTGCGAATTTGGTCCTACAGTTGATGCACCTTTGATTTTTAATGGTTTGTCCCTGAAAGGCGATGTGTAGTCAGTTGTGTTCTGACCTATCGCACAGGCCTTACACTTTGAAAAATTTTTGAAACCTGCCTTGCACTGCAGCCAGTTTTCCAGACTCATTGCTTCTGGGCTGCTATGTACAAGAGTGTCCCTCAGTGAGTGTGCTTGTTTATATGTAATCTGAGGAGTCTTTGGAATAATGTCACCAATCACAGGGTCAGCCCTGACAATATGCCAATTTTTCATTAGCAAAGCCCTGAGTTTCTTGTCTTGATTGTTGTACGGGGTTATAAATCTTACCCCTACACTTTGAGCATTTTTCTCTTTATTACTTCGCCTTGCAAACAGAATTGTTTCCCTTTCAATTTTGTTGGCTGAACTCTGTACCGCCTCGATCATTTGTATACTGTACCCTTTCTGTAAGAATGTTTTCTTCATTTTTTCCTGACAACTAAATGTGTCTGTTACAGTGCTACAGTTTCTTTTTGCACGTAGCATCTCACCATACGGTATACTCGTTTTTGTGTGCCTAGGGTGGGAGCTGTAAGCGTGGAGGGTTGTATTCCCCACAGTTTGTTTTCTGTGTAAATGTGTCTCTAGCTTTTCTATTGTGTATGTAGACTTCTAGATCTAAAAAATGCACACTTGTTCTGCTGATATTATATGTGAAGTGTAGATTGAGAGTGCTATTGTTTATTCCCTTCACAAACTGTTCTGCGGAATCTGTTGATCCCCTCCACACAGCGAAAATGTAATCGATAAACCTAGTCCAGATGATAATGTGGTTTCCCATGCCTCACCATGGTCCCTGCAGAGCACCTGGTCCTCTCACCAGCCCACATGCAAGCATGCGTAATTGGGGGTGAAACAGGTGCCCATCACAGTCCTGTGGATCTGGTGGAACAACTCACTCCCAAAGAGAAAGAAGTTGCTCTTCAGGCATCTTCTGGCCATTGTTAGCAACATCTATTTGTGTTTATACATATACAATGTGACCTGTCAGCTTTGCAAGAAATGTTTCATTGCCCTAAGGCAGTCATCAGGGTGAATACTGATATAAAGTGCTGTGATATCAAGTGCTATCAACACAGAATCATCTTCAATTGGAATATCATATATTAGTTTTAAGAAGTGACCACCATCTTTTACATATGATGGTAGATTTTTTACATGTTGTTGTAAGAAACAGTCAACATACTATGAAGTATTTTCCAGGGGGCTTCCTTGAGCGAATATAATAGGCCGTCCTGGAGGCGCTGTTGGGTTCTTATGCACTTTAGGGATTAATCATAACATCGGTGTTTTGGGATCGCTGTTACGTTGGAACATATATTGCTCCTGTGTAAGTAAACCATCATTGCACCAACCCTTCAAATCACTTTTGTACTGTTGTTTCACTTGAGACAACATACTGCGATTGCATCTTGTGTAACAGATAGTATCATTTAGTTGGCTGTAAACTTCCGTTTACTACATATTCATCGGCCACAGGACAATGTTCCCACCCTTGTCCGAGTTTCTTACAACAATATGTTTGTCAGCTTGTAATTTGGTTATCAGATTCCTGTATTTCATAACAGCAGCTGGTTTTCTGGAACTATTCCTGTTGGTCTCTACATGTATTCTTTTGATTCCATTCACAATCAGATTATATCAAGTGCGTTCCTTGGAGAGATAGGCAAGAACGTTGATTGAGGCTTAAACGGGGTTTCTGCCACCTTCCTACATCGAGGTCACAGTCCTGAATTATGTTGTGATCCATTATTTGTTCATTTATGCCCAGCTTCACCCTTCCAAGTTCTTTTAATGCTCTCATTAGAGAGAGATCCGCATTTGTCATAGCCTCTAGCCTCTCGTTCAACCTATCTTTACCTTGAGCCATTCACTGGCTTTTTCTTTTTGTTCAAGATATGGACTTTGAATATATATATATATATATATATATATATATATATATATATATATATATATATATATATATATATATATATATATTCATTTTCGCCTCCGTGCACACCGCCCTCCAATACTCTGCGCGTCTCGAGGGCGAGCAGAAGAACAGCACCACCAAATCCTTCGTAATGAGGTAACTCGTTTTATTTTTCAAAGTTTCAAATAGCCTCCATTAGTCACAGGGCCATAACAAGCAAAGTGCAAGAGTGCATAAAAACAGAGAAATGACCTACGCATTTCGGCTTGCGCCTTCTTCTATATATCCACAAAATAATTCTCCTACGGGGAGCCACCGACCCTACAGGGCAGCTTCAGACAACAGTGGGAACGGAGCAGCCCGCCAATATGCACTCCACACAAGAAAAAAGCTGAAGCACAGCTCTCCACGAGAAGCTTTTATTCTTTCTCCAAGCCGCAACCAATTAATTATCTTTGACGCGTTTCGGCTGGTAGGCCTTAATCATAGAGCAGCAATGATTGCTATACATAGTCCACAGCTGTTTGAACATGGATCTTTACACACCTCTTGGGCTTGGGAACTTCACTGCCCATAATGCACTTTGATTGTATTTCAAAATTGTATTTCTTTGTAGTGGACATTCAAACACCCATTCCATTATATCTAGTCTAGTGCTGACTTGTGAGTGTTACCTCAGTCCGTACTCCTTTCTTTAGTGCATTGCGGTAGTCCAAGACGTGTTCCGCTATGCGTGGTGTTGCCGCCTATTTTTTATTTGAAGCGTTCCTCATGAGTTCGCAAGAGGTAGTTTCAATACCCCTCCCGCCTCCCTTGCTCATTGCCGTTTTGTATGCCGCAAATGTATTCCAGGAAAGTCCTACGGCAAGAGCGGGTCATGCTCCCTCATTAAAATCCACAAAAAATGTCTCCTACGGGGAGTCACCGACCCTACAGGGCAGCTTCAGACAACAGCGGGAACGGAGCAGCCCGCCAATATGCACTCCACACAAGAAAAAAGCTGAAGAACAGCTCTCCACAAGAAGCTTTTATTCTTTCTCCAAGCGGTAACCAATTAATTATCTCTGACGCGTTTCGGCTGGTAAGCCTTAATCATAGAGCAGCAATGATTGCTATACATAGTCCACAGCTGTTTGAACATGGATCTTTACACACCTCTTGGGCTTGGGAACTTCACTGCCCATAATGCACTTTGATTGTATTTCGAAGTTGTATTTCTTTGTAGTGGACATTCAAACACCCATTCAATGGAACTTAGGCTTGGCCTATCAGGAGGTTTCTGAGCATTTTTGTGTATTTTCAGGAGAAAGTAGATGGTGGCCATTTTTTTATGGGTGGTATGAAGATAATATTCTTACAATTCTAGAAGGTCCCTATCTAACCATTTATCTATCAACATGTGATAATGATCTCGATTTGTTTCATGGGGTTTTCTGTCAAATGCTGATAGCGTATTGTATTACCCAGTTGTCTACATGTCTCAGCCAGGTACATTATTTTGTCCATTATAATGATGTTGCCCCCTTTGTCAGATGGTTTAGTGATCAGTGAATTATTATTTTTTAGGGCATTGATGTCATCCCAAACTTTGGATGTTAAATTCTTCCTATTCCTCAATTTCTTTTTCCTCCTCAGGTCATTAATATCTTCCACTACCATTTCCACTACCATTTCATGAAAGAGTTCACTTTTATTTCCTACTGACAATTGTGGACAATGTTTGCTCTTTGTTTTGCATCCACTGGATATAGCAATATTGGTGTTAAACCCCATCTTTCTCAGGGTTTGAATCTGTTAATCATCCTCCTCTTGTACCTGTATGCCTCCTCATCCAAATAAGTAATCTCTAATAGTTCTAGAATATATCCAATTATAAAAGCTGTTGTCTCATCCGAATTCTTTTGTTTTTCAATTGCCTTTCTTGGTTTCATCTCAAAATGTTGGTGCAATTTAAATTTTCTGGTGTATTTATACATTTCAATTCTCACATTCGCAGAGTTGAAGATGGAAAGGGGCCAAATGTCAGTCGAAGGTTTAATATCCTCTCTTGGTTTGGAGTTCACTTTGATGAGATGCTAATTACCAGAGGTCTTTCCTTAATGTTAATCTGATTTCTGACTGTGGTTATCTTCTCATTTCGTCCCTACCTCTTCCTCTTCCTTTGCTTCTCCATGTTCTGCAGTGTCTTTGTTGCAGTTTACTTGTTTGCCTCTTCCACTTTTCTGTGTTGTCATGTGTACGAGTTTCTTGAAAAAATCCATCCTTTCAGAAGGTCCTTCATGAGCACTAGATCCAGCTTCTGAACTAATTTCTATTTCACTTTCTACAGTTGCTGTTGGCTTTTCTACTTTCTCTTTCATTCTCTCAAATCTCTTTGCAAAGGTATAATCTTCCCATATTGGTAATCCAACCTGTCCCTGGTAAACTTCCTAGATTTCCACTCCATTATTTCCTTATCATTCTTTTATAATGCTTTTTCCATTTTTTTATAACACTTCTTTAACCTCTTCATTATCCTTGTTTGTTTCCAATTCCTTCATCAAGGTTTTTATTTTTGCAGTTTGTACTTCAATCAATCAGGGGCTTGTAAAGCGTGGCTACTCCACTCTCAAGGCGCTGGGGGGGGGAGGACTGCTGGTCCCTCTGGGTGTAGGATCATTCGAAGAGACAGGTCTTGAGGTCCTTCTTGAATTGGGTAAGCGACACGGATTGCCTGAGGTAGATGGGCAGGGTGTTCCAACTTCAATCTTGCATTTGGCATATTTTTTGTGTGTGCCCATCAATTTCAATGAACAATCCTCTGTGTTGGAACACAATTCCTTAATAAAATGTTCATTCATGTCTTCATAAGTAGATTACAGCATGATACGTAAGCCCCTTGGAATTCTGCACCACTTCATATATTTCGAGAATTATGCTATTTCCTACCATTGCTTTAATTCTGCTCTCCTCGCTTTTTCCAATACCTTTACTATATTATTATTTATATATATATAAATGTGATCAAGGACACCGTGTTGTCCGAAACGCGTCATAAACGGCTTTGTAAAAATAAAGACCTTTTGCCACTCATTACTGGAGTCCGGATCTCTCTCATCGCCGGCTGAAAGTTGAGTGAGCAAGCGTTTTTGTTTCAATATATATATATATATATACATATATATATATATACACACACACACATACATACATACATATATGCGCAACCGAAACGCGTCCTGTTTTTCCGGTGTGTCCTGATGGAATAAACATGATTATTCATCACTGTTCCGGAGTGCCGTCTCTTTCACTGATATGTGAGGATTTGTGTGGAATGAATATATATATATATGCAAGAAACTCCGGCAGTATAAGGCAGGAGATGGCACTCCGTGGACACGATAAATGGATTTATTAAACACAAGCAAAATCAGGCAATGTCTACCCGTTTCGGCAAATAGCCTTGTTCACGACGCTGCTACAATCACTAAGGGAGTGTTAAATAAAGTTTTTAAATAATAAACATAGAAAGAGGCATATAGTCTGTACTCATTCTTTGAAAATTCAAGTCGGCCATTTTGGAACTTGTTCACCATGCATGGCTACAACAATTCTAAACATTACTAAACATTAATGCATAGGTTATACTCTGCATACTGAATATGGTACAATAAAGTATTCAATTAAAATAAAGTGCAATGTGATAACATAAATTGAGCCCCAGTGGGCTTTCATCCTTACATAGTTCGAGGACAATTTCTCCTCTATTATTTTTTGCAAAAAAGATTTTTTAGAAATCGAGATGTATAACCTTAATAACATTATGAGATCAAAAGACAAAGTCAAAATTCAGCCCCAGTGGGCAAAAATAGTCCATGCATATTGAGACACACGCGTGTCATGAAATTCATAAACAACTGCTATCGATCAAAGACCAATCTGGCCTTATTTGTAAGTTTATCCTGATAAACTGACACATGCATCACTAAAACATGCATATGTCCAAAAGAAGATGAATAACTATGAGATAAGAAAAAATAATAATAGTGAGAATACAATAAGATGAATGATTAGATATGTTAGCTCATTTGCTGTTACTTCTTGGTAATCCAACTGGACAACCTACATCCCTATGGTAGAGGGGGCTGCAGAGTGGACTTGAGGGTCCGTTCTACTGTTCACTTGGTCGTTCTGCCTAAGCTCCGTTACCGTTCCAACTTGCCGGACATCACCCGAGCTCCCTAGGCTGCGAAGGTGGAGCTCAGATCTCAGCAAGGAGAACTCCTCACCGCCCACCCTGGCCGCGGAGATCCCGGTTGCTGAGCTTGCTTGAGTGCCAACCCGCGGCGCTTGGGGCCGTCCTGCAATGGATGCCCGAGCTGGAGATTTGAATATAATGTGCATAATGATGGCAGCATGCGACATGACGGCCCGCCACCACTCCGGTGAGTGAATGAGTGTCTTGAGCTTGGAGCGTCCCGCCGGCTCTCTTTCATTTATGATGCCTAACACGGTGAGGTACGGAGGCTCTCATAGGGCCGACGGTGACTGATGACTGCTGGTGATGTGCGCTCCGGCTCTTTGAATTTGAATTGATTTCCTGGGGTCTGGGGTTGCTCCCCGCCCCCACTCACCACTGCCGCCTCTTTGTGCCCGAATTGCCCCGATTATATGAGGAGTCTTGGGCGTGGGGGCCACAGACTCAGCGAGACACTGCTGTGTGAGCCGCGACGGCTCTGGCCTGCCCACAGGTGCTGCCGGCTCTTCTGGATTCTGCTTATGGCTCATCTGTGGCTGCCTACGAGCCTGATCTGTTTAGGACTCTTTTTTTTGGGCTGTTGTACATTCTTGGGCGCCCATTTTGTTTAATGTTTTTGGCCTGATGTTGCTGTTGTTTAGCTGCCATTTCGTCCCCATACCTTCTGATTTTGAAGATGGCGCCCCCTTCCCTGGCCTTGATGCTCGGCAGGGCATGGAAATAGAAAGGGGCCTGCCCCACTCCCAACCTATGGAGGCCATCTTGAAATGGGCATGCATTCTTAGGTAGCGCTGAGCTGCAACACGGGGGGCGGACGTCGCACAACTGTGCACCAACGAATGGGCTATTGTTTATTTGGGGGACATACCTTGGTAGCTAGGAGTGAGATGCACTCCTTTAGCCCTGACCTTCACAGCTGCGCAGCACTTAGTGCCAGCTGCAACGTTTAGGCCTGCGCAGATTGCGCACCCTTGACTTTCGCTACCTAGGCAGCGCGCCCTGAACTTTTGGGACATAGGGCATTTGAGCCCCTCTTTGAGATGGCCAGTTGGCCAGGGGGACTGTTAGGATTGTAGGGCGCCAGGCCCTAATGTGATTGTTGCCTCTGCTTTGGTTTCTACCGTGATGTTATGTGCTAATGTGGTTTCTGTCCTAAAATATGGTGCTAGGGAATGTGATGCATCTACCAGGGTTTACGCACCGTTTCTTACCTCTAATTGTACTTTTATGGTTGTGAGGTTTTTGCATAATGTGGTTATGCTAGCGAGGTTATTATTCCCTAATGCGTTTAGGTTCTGAGATATTTCCTAATGTGATTTATGATTAGCATGTTAGTGCCTAATGCGTTTAGACCGATGAGAGAATTGCATAATGCTTATGATGGTGAGGTTGGCGTCTAAGGTTTTGCGCCTAATGTGATACTGTGCATAATGTGGTTTATGTTACAGGCTGATGTGCTTTTGGGATTGTTACTGGAATTGGCTTGTGGACATTGTCTCCTCCCAATATGGCAGGCACTGAAAAATGCTGATACTCCCCCTGCGTTGGGAGTGTCCCCCTGGTTTTGGGCCAAATAATGCCTACTGGAAAAGCATGGTTACTGCTTGATTCCTGATTGCGCCCCGGCATTTTCTACCATTCAACCATGCGCCCGCCTAACCCCTCCCGTAACTCGAATCTCGTACGTTACGGACCCAACTCCTGGTCCATTAACTACCCAGACAAATTGACCAATAATGCAAAAAAGAACTTCAAGCACAGTACTCTAAAACAACACCCGGAAACACTCATTGTAGATAACTACCACACAGCGACCAACGGCAACACGAAAACTAACTTCATTTTTTACACTAATCGCCCAACTAAATGGAAAAACACCTTCTCTCTTCACCTTAAAGTCGCCAAGTCAGTAATCATTCCCTATGGTGAAAAAATCTCCACCACTATCTCTCCGACCTTCAAAGGGGAACTCACCATTTCCATCTACAGAACTGGAACCATTCTCATACAGGCCACCGACCCGCACCTCACCACTTTTGACCGCCACTTCCCCACACTTCTTTCCTCATTAACTCAACTGAGCCACCAAACCCTATCTCCCCTATCCCCCACCACCCTCACTAATAACGTGGAACTGATCCAATCTCCCTGCCCTGAAGAACCTCTCTTCAACTCATGGACATCCACCATCACTCACTACAATCACACTACCCCCATCATTACTCTCCGCCGCCAAACGCCCACCATTATTACATCAACTGATCACACCAGGAACAACAAAATCACAATTAACAAACACCAGAAGGCCGATCTCGATCTCGTCAGCTCGGACTTCACCCTCAGCCCTCCCACGACTGAAATCCCCACAGGCACTCCCCCTCGACCTCTGATAATCTGAACCCTCCCTCTCAAACTACCCCTTCCTCCAACACAGACCCTCTTCCCCCGACCCTTACTTCCCCCTTGTCCAACGTCATCTCCAATCCAGCGGTCACTCTCCCCCTACCACCACAGCACACTCCCCTTCCGATGTCCCACATCCACAGGCACAACCCGTCTCCACCACTTACCTCACTGACAACCCCCGTGACTTCCCCATGTCCAACGTCTTCACCAATACAGCAGACACTTTCCCCCCTATTATCACCGCCCACTCCCCATCCGCCGGCACACACCCACATACACAACCTGCCTACACCGCTAATCTCATTGACATTCCCCGGAACTCTGACTTCCTACCCAGAATTTCTCTCCCTCCTCACTTGGACAGTAGACCCTCTACTCCTCCTCTGAACTCCTTGAATGGGAGCATTACTAATCCGGCTCCCCGCGTTCAACCTCTCCCCTCTCCTAATCCCACTGATTCCGTCCAATCCCCGACCCCTGTTCACTCTCCCTCCATAGGCCCAAGTCATTCTCGACCCCTGCCAGAAACCTTAAACTTTTTCAGCTCAATAACACAGCAACTGAACAGAATGGAGCAGAAAATTAACTCCCTTGCTGCCGATCTCCTACACTTACAACAAGACCTTCTCAACAGGACCAAGCCACCGTACTCCCTCTCGTCGGGTAGATTAGCTCAAACCCCCTCAATACCTCTCCCATGGCCCCACAGAGCTCCCCCGACCCTCCAGTCCGCCAACGAGTCAGGCACTTCGACCCAACCAGGATCGCCTCCCCTTTCGGTATTGAAACCTGATGTGACCAACGACCCTTACCTCGCTCTGAGCCAGAAATCAGCCCCTTTCCCCATCCCTGTTATTGTTGGCACTAACAGAATCCCTAAAACTGTCCACTCGCCTAGACCTCCTGCTCAATACTCCTCTATCCACCTAGCTCCCCCCACCACCAAGGCTCCCCGCCCTCTCTCTTGCATGCTCCTAAACTGCAGATCAGCAGTACAACACGCCATAGACATTGCCGAAGCTCTACTCGCTGAAGAAATTGACATCACTTTCCTCAGAGAATCCTGGCTTAATGTCCACTCCACCCCCATTCTTGACATCCTCACCCCTCCAGGGTACAACATCATCAGGCAAGACAGGCCAATCAAAACGGGGGGGGGACTAGCCATCATTCACAAAGCTGGAATACAGATCAACAAACTTAAACCTGCAGAATACCTATCGTTTGAATACCTGGGTGTCGAACTCACTGCCAAGGGCACCTCTCCCATCAAATTCCACACCATCTACCATCCTCCTGGAGAGCGTACCCTTTTCCCCGAAGAACTAACAGACCTAATAACACGTTTCTCCATGACAGACACAAAAGACGTGTTCCTGGGTGACCTCAACATCCACTGGAATGACCCAGAAGACTCCACTGTCCAGAACCTATCCAACCTACTTGAAATATACAATCTCAAACAACTCTGCAATGAACCAACTCACATCAAAGGTGCAACACTGGATGCGATCATTACCAAAAATGAACTGGTCTTTCTGAGAGCGATTTCTCCCATTGACTGGTCAGACCACCACCTCATTCTGTTCAAGATTGATGCACTTGTCAGATACCAACCTATTCGTGATGACAAACCTAAGCACTGGACCAGAAACATCAAAAAAGTCCCTTTACCCGAACTTGAATCCAGGATTCATGCCCATCTACAACCCCAACCCTCATCATGGACGGCCGATGACCTCAC
Organism: Calotriton arnoldi; assembly: GCA_963921515.1. Taxonomy (NCBI): domain Eukaryota; kingdom Metazoa; phylum Chordata; class Amphibia; order Caudata; family Salamandridae; genus Calotriton; species Calotriton arnoldi. The sequence continues at coordinate 1,272,707 of CAWUFW010000919.1, read as the reverse complement.
TACACACTTTAACTCTAAAATGACAGCGGTCTTAGACCAAGTAGCTCCACTCAAACTCAAACAAATGAGGCGTACAAAATCCAAACCCTGGTTCAATATGGATCTGAATAACGAAAGGCGTCAACTCAGACAAACGGAAAGGTGTTGGAGACTAAACCCCTCGACCTTGCACCTAACGCAACTCAGATCTGCTCGGCAGGCATACAAAAAACACATTTTCAGTGAAAAGGCGTCTTTCTTCCGCAACCAACTAGATCTGGTGAAAAACAGACCGAGAGAACTCTTCAACATTGTCAAAAGCCAAACAAACGGCACTCCCTCTAACGAAATCATAGCCACCAAAGAGCGATGTGAAGAAATTGCCACCTTCTTCTCTAATAAAGTCTCAAAAATTGATCAATCCTTCCTCCAAACCGCAAACCCCCTTCCCTCTTAACCTGCCCCCTTTAACCACCCTTGACCAATCAGAAAGAGCTCTTACCAAGGACAATCAGGTCTGCCTCCAGCTAAAAAACAATGCGCATTGGTCCGACTTTGAGCTAATGTCAGAAAACGAGGTCTTCAATATAATCTCTACCCTAAAACCTTCCTCCCACACTATGGACCCCCTCCCATCCACAATTATAAAAGAACTCAACCACACCATTTCCCCTTTCTGGACAAAAATCATCAATGCCTCTCTCATCTCAGGCTGTGTCCCAGACTCCCTTCAACTAGGACAAATCACACCCATTCTCAAGAAACCTGGGGCCGACCCTAATGATCTTAACAACCTCAGACCGATCTCCAACCTCCCGTTCCTTGCGAAAACATTGGAGAAATGCGTTCTCCACCAACTCAACAAACACATTGATGAGTTCAACCTCCTCGACACCTTTCAATCAGGATTCAGGAAAGGCTGTAGCACTGAAACAGCTATGCTCAACATCTCTGACGATATTCACAAGGCTTTAGATGAAGGTGATGCCTGCATTCTCATCCTTATTGACCTATCTGCGGCATTCAACACTGTAAATCATCCAGCTCTTCTGGAGACCTTGTCAAAACGCTCCGGCATTAATGGCACAGTACTAAAATGGTTCACCTCCTTCCTTCAACACCGCTCGCAACAAATTAAAATCAACCTCTGTCTCTCGAAGCCAACAAAAGTTACACTTGGGGTCCCGCAAGGCTCGATCCTCTCCCCGTCCGTCTTCAATCTCTTCATGGAGCCCCTCACAATCATCTTGAAAAAAGCGGGAGTGAACTACCACCTCTACGCTGACGACACCCAAATCTATTTCAAAATCAAGTCTCCCAACGACATCCGACACCTCAATGTCACTCTAACCGAGATCCAAACTTGGTTCAACACTAACCACTTAAAGCTCAACCCAGATAAAACGGAACTAATACTATTCTCTCCAAAAAGCAACCATCGACCAATCCAAGAGTGGCTCAAGAATCTGGTTGCCCTAAACTGCCCCCTCGTCCTATCCGACTCAAGTGAAGTCGCTAGGCATCACCCTTGACAAGAACTTATCAATGGAGGCCCACATCAAAAACTCTGCAAAAGGTGCTCTTTTCTCACTAAAACACCTCAAGAAATTGAAACCTTTTCTTCCCCATGATGACCTCAAGACAGTAGTTCAATCCCTAGTTCTCTCTAAAATCGACTACGGGAACGCCATCCTAACAGGGACTCCAAAAGCTCACCTAGCCCCACTAAGGGCAGTGCTGAACATGGCCGCTCGACTCATATCTGGAGTGAAAAGATTTGAACACATCACTCCAGCTCTCAACTCCCTCAACTGGCTTCCTATGGAAGGGAGGTGTATTTACAAGCTGGCCTGCATCACTCACAAAACCCTTCACTCTCCGGCCCCCAACTACCTGAACAACAAACTGGTAAGAGCAGGTCAATCCAGAACACTGAGAAGTTCTAACTCACTCCTTCTTATCCCTCCGAAACTGAAAAAGAAAACCACCCAATACCGATCGTTTTCTGGCAACGCTCCCAGGATATGGAACGCTCTCCCTAGAGTCCTCAGATGCAACCCCTCCTTCTCCTGTTTCAAAAGGGACCTGAAACTCCATCTCCTTAACAAATACTTTCCTGACCAACATCAACTAACCTAGACTTCAATATCTGAGTTAACTCCTCTCTCTCTTGACATTCAAGGATAGTGGTGACCGGTCTGTGTTAACCACCTTCGTTTGTTTTCTCCCCCTCCGCTACACTGGTTATCTATTTTTCATGTTGCTCTGTGTTTGCTTCCCTACTGCCTTCCTACTAAGTAATGCAATTTCCTTTGGTTTTGTACAGTGTGTATGTAAAGCGCTCTGATACCCACGGGTCTAGCTAGCGCTATATAAAACTTTTAAAATAAAAATAAATAAAAATACAATAGAGATAAAAAGATACATATAACATTAGGACTCATATCTTAGTGAGAGACAGAACAAATTATAATTTAACAATAAAAAAGCCTATGAGAGGCTTATTGTTTACATGCACAGACCATTGTATATCCAGCCTAGAGATGTAATTCAGAGATAAGGAATTCTTTAATTGAAATCAAAATGCAGGGACAAAAACTGAAAAACACAGGTTCAAAGAAATGTATACATCTCCTCATCAATGTTCATGCCTAGTGGTTCGTTTGTACCCATTCTTAATATGTATCTGCATTCAAGCTGTCTCAGGGTTTTCTCTCTATCACCCCCTCTTAGTGATTTTTCAACTTGATCTAAGATACAGTAGGTCAACTTTGAGGCATCTTTATTGTGGTATTCAATGAAGTGTCGTGCTACTGGGTATGTTATGTCTGCATTCTTAATAGCACGCAAATGTTGTAAAATTCGCTTGTGTGCCTCTAACTTGGTACTTCCAACATAACCTTCAGGACATGGACATTTCAATAACTAGACCACATACTCAGATTTACAGTTTAGGGATTTTGAAATTTTTACATGCTCGCCAAGACTAGTGGTGACCTCTGTGACATTTTTACCATGTTGACAGGCCTTACATTTCGTACATTTCCTGAACCCTTTACTGGGTTTGAGCCACTGTTGTTGTGTAGTAATGTTGGTGTTCACTAACTTGTTTCCTGGTGTCTGTGAGCGCCGATATGTCAAATCAGGTTTACAAGACATGTCTTTACCAATGACAGAATCTAACTTGACTAAATGCCAATGTTTGTTTAGAGGGTTCCTCAGCTCTTTATGATGTGTGTTATAGGTAGTTATAAACCTTGTAACAGGCTTTGATTGTCTTCCTTCTTCTGATTTTTTGAACAGTAGATCTGTTCTTCTTACACTACTAACTTTAAGTTTAGCATGTTCTAAAACATGACTTTGGTATCCCCTGGCTTTAAGTCTTGTACATATATCTCTTTCCGCCTGCTCGTATTCCATAATTGAGCCACAGATTCTTTTGGCCCTTAGTAGCTCACCATAAGGGATGCTATTCTTGAGTGGTTGCGGATGTGAACTGTTACCTGCTGTTGGTTTGCGATAGATTGTGGTACAAAGATGTTGCTCTATACTTCTACTTTCACATCCAAAAACTCAATTTCGGTTTTACTGATTCTGCTAGTGAAATTCAAATTCAAATTGTTAGAATTGATACATTCAACAAACTCTGTCACTGAAGAGAGACTGCCTTTCCATAAAATGAAAAGATCATCGATGTACCGCAGCCACAACTCAATATGTGACGACCACCTCTCCATGTCAGGCCCATGTAGCACCTGCTCCTCCCACCAGCCCACATGTAAATTCGCATAGCTGGGGGCGAAGCAGGTGCCCATAGCTGTCCCCTGTTGTTGTTTGTACAGTTTCTTATCGAAAAGGAAAATGTTACAAGTTAAACACCATTTAATCATTGCAATCAACATCCTGTTATGTTCAGCTAATTGTCTTGGCCTACGGTTCAAGAAATGTTCGACAGCCTGTAATCCGTCTTCATGGCGGATACTTGTATAAAGGGAGTTCACGTCAAGGCATACCATTAGGAAATCTTCCTCCCAGTGAATATCAAAAATCTGCTTGAGGAAGTCTGTTGTATCCTGAATATATGATGGCAAATCTTTCACCATCGGTTGTAGAAAAAAGTCTACATATTTGGAGACATTCTCCAACAGAATGCCTATCGCAGAGATGATCGGTCTACCTGGGGGGCATTCACTGTTTTTATGCACCTTGGGAAGAAGATATAAGATAGGTACTTTTGGAGATTTTATTCTTAGAAAATTGTATTCATTCGATGTAATTAGGCCAAGGTCACACCATTTTAATAGATCGTCATATAGACTGTTCTTTAGTTGGTCATACTCTCCCCATGTGATGATTGTATAGCAGGAGGTGTCCTCTAATTGGAGGTTGGCTTCATCTACATACATCTTAAGTGGCCAAATGACCACGTTACCACCTTTATCAACGTTGCGTATGACGCAATTCCTTTCTGACGACCACTTGGTAAGTACCATATTAAGTTCTCTTTCTCTTTCTCTGGGCGTAAAGTTTTGCTTATTTTTGAGTTCTTTTCGTTTGATGTTCTTTATCTCCTCAACCATAGCATCATTGAATGCATCAATGTTGTCCGCAGGAAGAATAGGATTAAATTTGGACTTTGGTTTAAACTGTGATTTGACTAGGGAGATGGGATTATCATCTACCAGGGATGCTGAGTAAGGATCCAAACCACCTTCTATTTCCAGTTCATGGAAGACATGAGGAGATTAATGTCTGTGTTCGACAATTCCGGTTCATTACTCAAAGTAGATATGCTCCTACTACTGTTTTTAACTTGTTGTTTAAAATATTTCCTTAATTTTAACTTACGCATGAACTGGTAAAGGTCAATGCATGTCTGATCATAATTGAATTTGGACTCTGGACAATATGAGAGACCCAAACTCAAAATACGTCTATCTTCTGTGGTTAGTACAATTTGGCTAAGGTTTATTACCGTATTTCCATTTTCTACTTCTTGGTTTGGCTCCTCGTAACTGCTCCCTCCTTTTCTCCAGTTCCTCTTCCCCTTGCCGCCCCTACTCGCGTTCCTCTTCCTCTTATATATATATATTAACTCTCCACCTTCTGCCAGATGCTCTCGCACTCGCTAGCGAGTGCTTGGTGCGCGAGGGCAGGCTCGCGCAAAATCTCCACGCTCGAGAAAATAATCACCAGCACTCACGGGGGGTAAATCCCTCTTTGGATTTAATGGCACACAAAATCAATGAAACAAACGCGTTTCAGCGGTACGCCTTCCACACTGAGGAAGGCGTACCGCTGAAACGTGTTTGTTTAGTTGATTTTGTGTGCCATTAAATCCAAAGAGGGATTTACCCCCCGTGAGTGATGGTGATTATTTTCTCGAGCGTGGAGATATATATATATATATATGAGAGAGGGGGGCAGAGAAAGGGAGAGAGAGAAAGTGAAGAGCGACTAGAAGGAGGATTGAGGTAGGAGCCTCACTCACTAAAGCTGGTTCCGACCGAAAGGGCCTCGACGGGGGCACGAACCTTTCCAAACATTAACAGCAAGCGATTAACTCACTGAGCCACACAATACTTGCTTTCCTACACTTCCACACAGCCAGCTATGGGTAGCAAAACTATCCTGTCTCCACAGGTCGCCCCAACACAGAAAGATGGCCCTCGTCAGCTGCTTGTCTGTATGCGCTCATCTTCTTCAGCTTTTTCCTGGTGCTCTTTCGAGTCCCTGTGATGTCTCGCTGCCCTTTGGCGGTGGCACAGATCATCCCACAAGTTGGCACCAATGTGACAGATGCTGGAACGGCCTGCCTCCTTTCATCAGCACCTGACAGCAGCATCCTATTTTACTAAGAGCTTGAGTTATTGTCAGACACCCGGGGATAGAAATCTTGCCCTTTTAACTCGTCTACACCCCCAGGCATTAAACAATATTTGAAAGCATTTATGCTCACCACAGTTTTAAGGGGTTCAGGTCACGACGTCACCTCTTGCAGTGGAAATGATTCCAACGCAGAAAAAACTTAAATGAGAGACAACATTAGTTTGTAATGAAAAACAACACAGTATCACAGTTCGAAACATTTGAAACTTGCAATTGTCTATTCAGTGAGTTGCAAAAATACTAGAGAAAAAGTTAAATGTTCAGGGCCAGGTTTAACACTTATTCAAGCAGAACAGTGCAGCAGCAGCGAATGCTGTGCGGCGTTGAGTGAAAAGGAGAGAGGAGGAGAGGGACATATTTACAGAAATATGGCTCTTGCATCCCCTTTCCCTACCGCTGGTGCTGAAATCAGCTGCTGTGCGCCACAAAGACACCTTTGTGCCACAGTGCAAGGGTGTCTCCATGAGTGTAGCATAGGTTTTGTACTGGAAGGATAGCCTTCCAGTACAAAATTGGGGAGCTTATTTACAAGCCCCTTGCGCTGCTGGTGTGTCACTTTTTTGACGCACCTGCAGCCCATATTTACCAGGCCACGCAAAGTCACCCTGCGTGGCTTTTCATGGCCTTGTAAATACAGCTCCTTCTTACACATCACTTTGTGTGAAAGGGGCATGCCATGCCCGTTGCTGTTGGTGTTCCCACTCAACACCCATGAATTCAGCCGCATTCCCATATTTACAATATTTTGATAAAACTGGGAATGCATAAGAATCCTACGTAAGGAGGTGCAACGAAGAGAAATACTTTTACTTCTTCTAGTTTTTTTCTCTTTCCTTGTGTGCTGCATTCTGTAGCACACATAGAAAGAGGAAAACATCATCAGTGATTGTTTTTCTGCAGGAGGGTGTCCCTTCCTGCACAAAAACAATCATCCCCGCAACGCAGGCACCCTTGCACATGGTACAAGGGTGCCTGCATTGGCGCATGGCAGCCCATTGTGTGCCAGCGCAGGGGAAAGCACAAGGAAGCATCATATTGTTGTAAATATGATGCATCCCTGTGCTTTTAAAATGATGCAGCTCGGCGCAGCAAAATGGCTTGCGGCGCAGTGCTGCGTCATTTCATTATAAATGAGGCCCACAATACTAGGACTAACTTTACCCCTTTTCCCTCTTTGTATGTGTGCTGTAAAGTGCAGCACACGTACAAAGTCAGAAAAGGAAGGAGAAATGAAAGCATTTCTCCTTCTGACTACTTCAAAAGGTGCAGCTTTCTGACGCTAAACCCTGACCACTTTATTTAGAAAATAGGATTTCGCATCAGAAACCTTGGGTGGTTGCATGGGAACGCCTATGCACCACCCATGGTACACCCCCTTAGCGCTAAGTAATCGCGTTACTTTCACACTATTTCCAGCGCTAAACAAGTTATCAAAAAAAGGTTTTGCGCCAATTTGCGTCACTTTTGTGACACAAACACTGCATTAAATCTTAGAAAATTTCCTCCTAAGTGTCTGGAGGTCTCTGAAACTACCTATAAAGAAAATGGAAGACGTGGGAGAGTTCAGAACGCTAACAACGTGTCCACACTTTCCTTGAGTTTAAGATGAGTTAAAACGTAGTTTAGCTAGAACCAAAGCCCTCCTTTGAATCAAAAGGACCGCAACATCACTATCTATGAGCCCCGTTTTACTCAACCCTTCGCCAAGTGAGCTGGTTCTTCCCAGAAACGTGTCCTTTCTGTATGTAACCCCCCAACTGATATAGGTAAATAACTTTCTGTGCAGAAACCTTTTTATCACAGTAGGGGCAGAGCGTCCATTTATGCATTCACAACACAACTTGTGTGATTGAAGAGGTTGAATGATACTTAATCCCAATTTTCTCAAATGGAAATACATTTACAATAGGAGTGAAATGCGGACTTTCAATGAGGAGTGAAAGGTAACTCAAGTAGTGCCTGAGGGCCTCTCGGCTGGGCGTGGAGTTCCAAAGTGAAACACATCCAGTTTGCCCGGGCCAGGTAAGGAGGTGCTGTATTTCCAAAACCTTATGTATACTCAGCTGATCTTGTGTTGAGACCACTAAGTAGCACCCTGTGAATTTAAAATGGGTTCCGCCTTGCATGAGTTCTGAGATACATGAAAACACTTGGGCCCAGATGTCCTAAGGGCTTACATTGCCCTTGTGTCACACAAGGTGACGTAAGGCAACGCAAGCCCTTGTGGCTCTGCGTGCCTTAGTAAATCTAGAGTAACACAAGGTAGCAAAAGTTGCTGCCCTGCATTACTCTGCGTTAGGAAGACGTTCCATGGGTGGAGTGTGGGCATTCCCATGCATTCACCCATGGATTTTGGTGCATTCTCAGATTTACTCAGTGGTGGTCACCACAAACAAAGGGTGGTGGGGCGGGTGGAGGGAATGTGCACGGGGGAGCGTGCAGGGTTGTGTGTTAGAATATATAAAAATAAAATAACTTACATGAGGCTGCCGCCCACCTCCCACGTTGCGTCGCGCTTCCTCTTCTCTTCCTGGTATCGGCAGCCCCTGGGACAGACCCTCATCCAATCCCCGCACTGCTCATCTTCTTCTAGGAGAGCAGCGTGAGGATTGGCCTGAGCAGGCTGAAAAGACTCTCCGCTCAGGCTAGGGAGTTTGTAGGGGTTTCTCCAGCCCGGCTGTTAAATGCAGCCAGGCTGGAGAAACCTAAGTGCGCATGTGTGTATGGTCGGCCTGAGATGGCCGGCCAAACACATATGCGCACTTAGGGAGTAAACATAGCACTCCTCCTCCTGTGCCCTGCCTGCCCCTCCCTGCAGAAGCTAGCTCAGAGCTGGCACATAAATAATAAAACGAAGCTAGAACATCATTTTATTTTTCATCTGCTGGCTCTGAGCCAGGCAGTGGGGCGATGCTCCTCCACCACTGCGGAGGAGCCAACACTGGTTTTACTATGAATAGTAAACCTGGGAATGCGTCAAAATGCTACGCTGTCCCAACAGAGGCCTAATGAGGAGAATTATATTTATTTCTCCTTGTTATTTCTTTTTTGTACATGTGCTGCATTCTACAGCACACGTAGAAAGAGGAAAATGCCTCTAAGGATAGTTTTTGTGCGGGAATGTGTCCCTTCTTGCACAAAAACAATACTACCTGTAATGCAGGCACTATTGAACTGTGGGGCAAGTGTCACTGTGTTGGCGTTAGGCAGCACACAGTGTGCCAGCAAGGGCTGGACTGGGAACAGCAATCAGCCCTGGCAGATTGCTGCTCGACCGGCGCAGGGTGGGGAAAGGGGGGAGGTGCTAGCAAGAAGAACTGCTCCCGCTTTTGCTGCAGGGGGTCGATATTGCAGCACTGCTGCAAAACCGGCCCCCAGTGACAAACCAGCCCCCAAGGGGCACAAAACTGGCACTCACCCCTCTGGCCCACTGGGGAAACGCCTTGTGCCCGCTACAGCCAGTCCGGCCCTGGTGCCAGAGCAGGGAGTGAGCAGGAATGTATCATATCTCAGCAGATATGCACATTCCTGCTCTCTCCCTGTCACGCAACGCAGCAGGTAGTCTTGCTGTGTTGTGGTGCATGACTTTTTGGTAAATCTGGGCCAAAGTGTTTTAAGATGTATTCTCTGATCGGGAGTATTTGCCTAGTCTCTATCCCTCGTAGAGATCAAGAAATTGGTGTGCAGTAAGTCAGCATTTCCAGTTATCCCAAGAGCAAGCAATGTTAAACCAGTTTGCAACATGAGGGCTAACTTAAATTGCAATTCTTTTTAGACCTTAGGCGACAGACCCACAGCTCAGTAGGTTGAGTACCTGCACTTATTTTTCTCCATTTCTCCATCTTAAGCATTGCTAGTGGCCCAAAATGAGTGCCAATGGGCCCTAACAAGGCAGAGGAACAACGCAGCTGTCAGGTGAAGCACTCAAGTGGCACACAGAACTCCCACGGAGAGCATGCTTTGCGGCGGGACCACAGGGTCCAGTCTTTTCCCCTTATGTAGGTGCAGTCATACACCCTAACTGCCTTTGGGGGCGCTGTATTTGCCTTCAGGGCATGGCAGGGTCTGTCGCAAGAAATGAAAAGCCAACCTACGACTTTAAACAGCTACTGCTGCTTTCATTAATGCACTGGTCCCAACATATTGTCGAGCTTGTGCCTGCTTTGGGGCCAACACATTTTTAGGTCGAGCTTGGGCAGCGCATGCACTGCTCTGAGGCATGCTGTATTGGAGTATGGAATAGAAGCCCTGCCCACTCTCCGCCTATATTTGTCATTGGCTTGTGTCATTGCCCTTCGTAAATGCTGGCTTCTGATTCGTTAATAGGCTTGTTAGTCCCTCCTTAGTACCGTCTTGTCTTCATTTGTAACCTCCCATGAGGACTTGCCCTTTTACTTCGGTTGTTACACGGTACGTCTTTTAAAGTCTGTAAGCACTATTTTCTTTAAAAAGTTTCTCCTACTGCAGGCACGACATGCTTTCCTGCAACATGCAGCACGCCATGTGTGCTTTTAATTTCCGAGCAGCCCGAGACAATGGCGGCCGCTTCTTTGAATAGGTCTCGCATTTACAAGAGTTTGAGCTATTGGCATTGTAAATGACAATGCCTTTTATTTATGTGTTAATTAGCAAAACAAATAAATAAAAGGCAGTCATTTACAATGCCAATAGCTTAAACTCTCGCAAATGCGAGACCTATTGCATTGCAAATGCTTGTTTGTAATTGTGTACACTTTCGTAGTCTGTGTGAGGCACAACCAATTACCGGTGCACCACGATGTAAATATGGGACAGAATATCAGCGTGAAATATATAATGAGGGGCCCTTAAGGTCAAACCTATTATGTTTTACGTGTAGACGTTTCTCTAGTAGTATATGTAAAGGGATAATACGGGGCACAAAGAATTCCGCCAAATTTATGATTCATCTCTAATAGGCCAATGCAACTTTTTTATTATGCCTGCCAAATGTGAAAAATTCGTGAATTTCATAGGATCAAAATTTTTTACAGTTTCTTTGACCCAGAAAACTAGTCTGAGTAGAAAAATGTCTTGCAAGAGACTTGTTTGAGTACCAAATGTCTTGCTGGAGGCATTTGAAGCAGCATTTGAAATCATACATTAATTAGTTTTGGAGCTCCTGGTAGAGAAGTATTTTTTTTCTACATAGCCATCTGTGTTTATTCATGGTTATATTTTGCTGATTTTATTTTTGGTGAAATATATTTATTTTGTAACTGGTGAAAAAGTTTAATCTGCAACTGGTGTATTCCACAATTATTTAATCAATAACTGCATACTCACACTTGGATGGTTGATGAGTTATAACGTCCTAAGAAGACATTTCCAACACAGCAGTACATTCACTTGAAAACATTACTAGTATAGCATAAACACATTACCACCCCTGCACGAACCGAGCCCTGAAAATATTTGCTATGTAAATCATACAACAAACATCACGTAACATATGATAAAGTCTCTTCAAAATTCCAAAAAGTGTATTTCTTTAACATGTGAAAGCCTTGACATTCATAGGGCACAATATAGCAGTGCCTTGAGAAGTAAATATTAAAAGTGATAGTTTTGTACATATGGCAGTCTGAACTCACATATTTGAACGCGTTTTTATTTGCGATAATGAAGAAAAAAGAGTTCACAGTTCCACAGTCGGCAGCTCTGAACTTACTGCCACATTCTGGGTAGAGGGAGGCAGGCAGGAGTCACATGAAAGCTTGGCTCGTTAGGCTCCAGATTCCAACAGGACCTCGGGCTGAGCCAGGCTTCAGGCTCGATCCTGGCTCGAGGTTTCAGTGGCTCGCCCACCTCTACATTCACCACAAGGAAGTGTAGTGTCGCGCTCTAGCGTTCCCAGGTCACGTGTGGCCGGGAATGCTGGGAGCGCGGGCGGACATTTTGGGGATTGTCGGCTGGCTGCTGTTAAGCCAGCAGTGGTTTCCGGCGCTCCTGCTAGAGAGCAAATAAAATAGTAGAACGCAGCACCTGGGTCCGTCTTTCATTTACCCCAATCGCCTCACTACAAATTGGCGACGAGGCTGGGGGACGGCGACCCGAGGAGCAATCGCACCGTGCTCAGCGCGCACATCACGATCACCTACACCTAGCAGAGAGCGCGGCAGGGGCCCGGTCATCGCCTGCGCGACCTCCCGCTGAGCGCGACCTCAACGCATCAGGAGCCAGGCAGCAGGGGAGTACCCGTGGTCCAGGGCAACAGGAGGGACGCAGTACCTCCATCCCGGTCCAGACCTCATCAGCTCGGCGCTGCACCTCATCAGCAACACGCTCCCCTGAGCAGCACAACTCACAGGTACCAGCGCCCCGCCATAGCGCCTAGCCCGGACATCCCACAGCCATCCCGGTGCCAAAACACGGCCCACGGACGATCGTCCTAGCCCAGCTCACGGCGTTCAAGGTCACCTAGCCGCCGAAAGGGGGGAACAGTGCAGAGTGCCACCCCAACACACACAGCGTGAACCTGGCTCAACAAGGGCTACGTCGCACAGGAGCGGACACGTCGTCCCACGAAGGGGCGGCAGATCTACAAGGGCAGAGCGCTCCGGGGAGCCCCCGCCCAGAGTAGATGACGTGCCAACCGTAAGGCAAGCAGGGATGTGTGCTCAAACATTCTCCCTCACAAATCCACTACCGTTCCTGCCCCACCCAGGGGAACCGGCGATGAAATGGGAGGATTGGAAGGAATATTTCCTTAATTATTTGTCTGCGTTGGAGGATGAAGGGGAGGAAGTCTTCCCGAGTAAACGGAAAAAAAAGATCCTACTTCACAACCTAGGCCCTGAAGGTGTCAGGGTATACAGGAACCTGGTAAAGAAGACCCGTCCGCCAGAAGAAACGGACGTATTCCAACACGCCATCGACGACCTGGATAGCCACTATCAGCCGGTAGTGTGCACAGCCATTGACCGCTTCAATTTTTTTCAAAGGAAGCAGAGGGTAGGAGAATCAGTGGATGATTATGTGGCCGCGTTGAAGAGTCTAGCCATCACATGCAAGTTTGGAGGCCTGCATGATGAGTTCATAAGGGATCAAAACATCATGCACACGGTGAACACGTCCATACAGGAAAAGCTGTGGGTCAGTGGCGACTCTCCTCTTAAGGAGATTGTAGCTCTGGTCAAGAAAGCGGAACTCTCCAAGCGGTGTGCGGAGGCCGCGAAAAGGGAGGCAACCAGCAGGCCACTGGTAGGAAAAGTAACAGAGACCCTGGTACATGAAAGGAAGCCGCAGGCCATGAGGAACCCAGGGTGGCAACATAGGCCTGAGACGAGGACGCCAATGAACACACCGTTCCAACGGGACGTAAAGAAAGGCTGTTACAGATGCGGTAACATCGCTCATGCAGCATCTGACAGACGGTGCCCAGCCTTCAGAGCCAAATGTCTATATTGTGGGATCATGGGACACTTTGAGAAGGTCTGCAGGCGCAAACCCAGGAAGGCGACAGTGAAGTACGTGACACAGGATTCTGACCCGGAAGGGGGAGAAGAAGGAGAAGAAGAAGAGGAAGTACTGTGCATCGAAGAACACGTCTTGGGCGTGGATGGCTCCCGCACAAGCAAGCCGTTGTGCGAAGTGACAATAGGAGGAATCCCAGTCTCCACGGTGGCGGACTCAGGCTCACCATATACCATCATACAGCGCAAAGTGTGGGATAGAGACTTCGCCCAAGTGATTGGCATGCACCTTCTACCCCCCGATATCAAGCCGGTCACCTTCACGGGAGAACCCATACCGATGGTAGGGTTCCGGAAACTGCTGTTCCAATTCAAAGGCCGCATGAAAGAAGGGAAGCTGTACGTAGCAGAGAAGGGGCCATCGGTGTTGGGATGGATGGACCAGGGAGGACTAGGAATCCAACTCAATCCTGGAGGGTTGACCCAAGTGCTGATGACCGACCAAGCGCAGGTATATGAAGCAGACAGATGGAAGTGGGAGTTCCCGAAAGTATTCGGAGGCACGATCGGCAAATTGGCAAAGTTCACGCACAAAATATGCCTCAAGGAGGGTGCACAGCCAGTGAGTCACAAGGTGAGGAACATTCCGTTCAACAGCAGGGAAGCGGTGCAGCACGAACTACAACGCCTGGAAGATAACGGAGTAATAGAGCCGATAGAGAGTGCAGAATGGCTAGCTCCCCTGGTAGTGGCCAGGAAACCTAACGGCAAGGTGCGTTTGTGCATCGACTTACGAGAACTCAACAAGAACATCGTCGTGGACAAATTCCCGCTACCTCGGATAAACGAAATGTTGGCACAGACAAAGGGCGTCCAGTGGTTCTCGACCATAGACCTGACCTCGGCATACCATCAGATAGCACTGCATCCGACGAGTAAGAAATTGACATCGTTCATCACGCCGTTCGGGTGCTATCAATTCCGGCGTATGCCCTTTGGGCTGGCGTCCGCCGCGGCTGTGTTCCAAAAGTTGATGCATAAACTGTTTAGAGACACTGATGGAGTACAGTACTTCCAAGATGACATCCTAATCATGGGAAAGACTAAAACAGATCACGATACTAAACTCACTAACGTGCTGCGCATCCTGGCGCACAATGGCCTCACGGCAGAATGGGACAAGTGCAAGTTAGGAGTGTCGGCTGTGACGTACCTGGGTCACGAGATTAGTGACAGAGGAATCACCCCCAAAGCGGCCAATATGAAAGCCATCAAGGACGCACCCATTCCAAGGAACAAAGATGACGTCCGGTCCTTTCTAGGCATGGCGGAGTTCTACAGCAAGTTTGTGCCCCACTTCGCTACCAAGACACACAGCATGCGTCAGTTACTAAGAGAAAAGACAAACTTTGTGTGGACAGAGGCGTCGGATGTAGAATTCAGCCAAATAAAGGATGACATCTGTGAAGCAGTACCCTTACAGGGGTTTGACCAGGACGCACTCTCAGTTCTTACCACGGATGCCAGCGACAGAGGGTGGGGGGCAGTCCTTATGCAAAGGTCAGAGAACGGAGCACTGACGACGGTCAGCTTCGCGTCAAGATCACTGTCCACCACAGAGGAGAAATTCAGTGTAGTGGAAAAGGAGATGCTGGCTGTTATATGGGCAATGGAACGGTTCCGTCAATTCCTGTGGGGCTCAAGGTTCTTGCTAAGGACTGATCATAAACCTCTGATCAAGGTGCTTACATCCAGCGGTCATGCGAGTGCCACCCGCGCATAGCAAAGATGACTTTGAAGTTGTTGGACTATGTGTATGACGTGGAATACATTCCGGGCGTCAAGAACAAAGTAGCAGATTACCTGAGCAGAGCGGCAGCCATGGAGGACGCACCTCAGCCAACGGAAGAGGATGACTACACCATCGCCTTCGCAGAAGATCAAGAAGCAGTCATAAGTGCACAAGAGTGGAGGACGGCATATGCAAACGACGCGTGTCTCACGGAAGTAAAAGGCTTCGTGATCTCAGGGTGGCCAGAAAAAAAACACCTAACATCGGAACAGCGGAAATTCTATGAAGTACGGGAAGAACTGTCAGTAGAGGACAAGAATGTGTTCTTACTAAGAGGAGACAAAGTGGTGCCTCCGGAAGCGCTGGTGAAAAGGATAATGGCCATACTACACGAGGGACATTTGGGCATAGTAAAAACTAAACAGAGGGCAAAACAAGCATATTGGTGGCCTGCACTGGACAATCAGGTGGAAAGGCACGTCAGAGAATGCGCACAGTGCAGTAATGCAGACAAGACCCAAACCACGATGAGACCTCCATTGGGGAAGTTCCACCAACCGGTCAATCCATGGGAAGAAGTGGCGATTGACATCCTGGGCCCCATCCTGAACGCACAGGGTACACCCATGTACATTGTAGTGCTGGTGGACCGATATTCCAAATGGCCAGAAGTGGAAATGCACGACACAATGGACACAGACACAATACTGAGGTTCCTTACTTCCCTCTTTCTGAGAGAAGGGATCCCCAGAGTCATAACTTGCGACAACGGACCACAATTCACGTCTGACAAGTGGAAGTCATTCATGGAGAGGAATGGTATCCTGACGAAGCACACTCCGGTATATCATCCAGCGGGCAATGGTCTAGCAGAACGCTTTAACAGAGTGGTGATGGGGTCTGTGCAGTCTGCCATCAATGCAGGAAAGAAGTGGGAAATAGAACTCCAACGTACCATATGGGCTTACCGTATCACTCCCACGCAAACGGGGTACAGTCCGTTCAAGATCTTAAGGGGTCGTGACCCGTTCACTAGAGATAATATAGCGTGGAAACAAAGGACAATACAAAGTAAATGGTCACCTGCAGTGGTACGGAGCAACTTAGAGAAGGCCCAAAGGCTCTACACGGATCACTACAACCGACGGCACAATGTAAAGGAAGAGTCTTTGGAAAGAGGAGAATGGGTCAGAGTAAAACTGGCTCAACTGAAGAGGAAAGGCGAAAGCAAATTCAGTACACCTTCAAGAGTGCGTGAGGCATACGCAAGATCAGCCTTATTGAGTGATGGGAAGATATGGTCCAAAGACAGGATGACACGATGCAACAAAATATTGCAATGGGAAAAGGCAGTAGACACACCAGTAGGAGGTGAGGAAGAAGATAATCAAGACGCAGATAACCAGACGACCAAAGCAGAGATGACAGGTGGAAGCACCGTGAACATCAAGGCAGAAGAAACAAGTACCAGGGACACACCGGAGAGTGGAGGAGAAGAGAGTCATCAGGGGCTGCAGAAGAGTCAGGTGGACGGAAGATCGGAGGCAAGAAGTCTACCCCATAATTCACCTAGAGCTACTGGTCCCAGGGATAGCAGAGACACTAACATTAAGACACCACTGAGACACACCAGATCAGGTAGAGCTGTGGTGTTTCCCAAGAAGTACCGTGAGTATGAAGTGGAGATATAACTACCCGGTACATTCAGTCTTCCAGAGACACTGTGTTGTGTGACATTATATTGTAAAGGGAGGAGATATGTAGTGTCGCGCTCTAGCGTTCCCAGGTCACGTGTGGCCGGGAATGCTGGGAGCGCGGGCGGACATTTTGGGGATTGTCGGCTGGCTGCTGTTAAG
The DNA here is from genome assembly GCA_963921515.1 of Calotriton arnoldi. Lineage (NCBI taxonomy): Eukaryota > Metazoa > Chordata > Amphibia > Caudata > Salamandridae > Calotriton > Calotriton arnoldi. The sequence continues at coordinate 1,255,758 of CAWUFW010000919.1, read as the reverse complement.
CCAGCAGTGGTTCCCGGCGCTCCTGCTAGAGAGCAAATAAAATAGTAGAACGCAGCACCTGGGTCCGTCTTTCATTTACCCCAATCGCCTCACTACAGGAAGATTAAGTTGTACTACACATAAGTAAGAAACTGAAGAGCACTGCATGGTGCAGGCACTGCCGCAACTGGGCCAGCTTTGCCGACACCCCTTCCAGAATGTCACAACACATTTGTGCAGAACACGCTGGTAAGTGCAACTCCGCCTACTCAACACACCAAAGGAGACAAGAGCGGTAGTATGGTGTTAGTAGAAAAAGCACTATGCACTTACACCGCGGAGTCAATAAGGGTACCGCACCTCTTGTATCCATAGCTGAACTGGAAACCGAAACCGGCCCTTGCTAAAAGCTTGGCCTGCCCCAGGGTGGTGCTACTGGAAAACACCACTCCGGTCTCTCTGTTGCTGCGTTTTTTTTTACCAGGGGCCGATATTGCAGCTATGCTTCAAACTGGACCCTGGTAACAAAAACGGCCCCCAGGAGACCGAAACCAGCCCCCACCCTGGCAGTCACCCCTGCTCGTATCCTTATTGGCTGCAGGAAAAGCAAGTTGCTTGGCACTTCTGGCATCGCTCATGACCAAATGGGCGGGGCATCGGCAGAAAGAGATAAAATGTGTGTGCCATTGGAGTCTGTGCGGTTGCACTGGCGTTTGGCTGTCAGAGTGGCGCACATAAACGTTCCACTCTGTCAGCTTCATCAGTGCCAGTTAAGCTGCACCTGCTGAGTAAACCAACCCCCACTGAACATGCCCCACTGCCCGTACGAGTACCGGTATTCTCCTCAGCAAAGGAGAAGTTCTAGTAGTCAAACAGAGAAAATTATAATGTCTCAGTACTCAGTACCGGTTAGTACCGGCCAGTGGTGCTGGAACAATTTTCAGAGTGGGGGTGCTGCCATTAATGTTACATCACTGATGTCAGATATAATTTGAAAAATCCAAGCGTAACCCAAAGAATAAGTGTAGATTATGAGCCAAGCCCATTCAGCAGAAGAGTGGTAAGGGTGTGGTATGTAGTGGGTGGTGTATTTTGGAGCACACTTTGCAAATATATTATTAAAGCATGGTGTCAAAGTGCACTGGAATTTGCAAACAGCATATTTTCTATTGAAGTGACCACTAAATTTGCACTGACATGCATTTCTACTGATAAAACTATGTAGCGCAGAAAGGACAATGTGTGGAAATCGTGTTTCCGCAAATAATTATCATTTGCACATCACTAAGTAAAGTGTGTGATTTGTTTTGATCCTATCAAAACTTTGTTTCCATCACACTTCAGAAATACAAAAAAGGTGTTTTCATTTGTGCTTTCTTAATTGCTGATGTATTTTTAAATATTTTTACAGTCAATTTAGAGGTCTATAAATGTTGCTGCGTTCGAAAAAGAATGACATCCCGCAGCCTTTCTTTTCACTCTCCTTGTACTCCAGCAATATTGTCACATAGTTCACTTTAAAAAACCCTCTTACTTTGTAGTCAGAGAATTAAAAGTAAACCTCAATCTCCATATCAAATTAAGCAGCAATTTGTCTAAAGACATACACACAGTAAATGTGAAGCGATAGAGACATTTAAAGACATCTTTATTGCTCATTCACTCTCTGAACTCCAGCATGGTTACTTCAGGGGGTGCTGCTGCCCCTGCCCCCCCCCCTCCCCCCTGCGCCCCTACTTCCAGCGCCTATGGTACCGGTCCATTTAAAGCCCTGGGGGCCGGCATTTATTTTTCCTCATCTCATTCTGGCCACAAGCAAGAGAGAGAAAAACGCTCAAACTGGATGGAAGAATGAAGAGAAAACAGAAGACAGGCACAAAGTTAGAAAGCAAGGACCGGCAAGAGTGAGCCAAAGAGGCAGAGAATGCCTCATAGTCAGGGCCATTGGAATTATGTGATTGTGCGTCCGCGGCGATTTACGCATAATTATAGATTTGCTGCATTTGCCATGTAATCCATCATCTGCCGCATAATCTGCAGATTTTAACAAAAAAACTATTTGTTTCTCCCTTAAACGGTACAAAAGTTTAAAAAAAGGTGACAATACGTGTTGCTGCGCAGTGAAAGGACCTTTGAAAAGCTGGAGTGGTCACCTCTCTGTTGCTTAATATATTTGAGTGTTACATTTGTACTGATGTAATGCAACCAAAGCCCAGAAAGCATTACCAAGTTTAAAAATGTTGAAATAATGTAGCAATAATGTTAAAAATGTGGCGCATTATGACGGATAATTTGCCTTTTCTTGGCGCATAATTTACTCAACCCTGCAGCATAATTTGGCCCTCTCCTGCCGCATAATTCCAGTGGCCCTGCTCATAGTGTTTTAAAGAGGCATGAGGTGAATTCTAGACTAAGCAGCCTTGGTATTCTGCGCGCCGATTTGTTATAACATCACAGAATCAGAGATTTGGGCGCTGGCATTCATTCTTCATTCTTTTACAAATTAAGGACTGGAATTTTGTCCTTTTTCTGCTCAGTTACATGTCAAGCTGCACATCTAGTGGTATGGCAATCACGAAAGACAGCCTTGAAACTCACTCAAAAGAAAACCCCTTTTTTTATATATACCAAAATATGAGTACAGCCAGGTAAAAAGTCGTTTTATCTTAGTATTTATGTGTAAAAATCAGTATCAGGCATTACCATGTCTTGATCATTGGCTCGGCCGCCTAAAGTTCACCAAGAGGCTTAGACGATCCTCACAGGGACCTAACTCAGGGCCCCGCAGCCCCTGTGGCACAGGGGTTCACCAACCCTTCGGATGCCCCTAAATCCTCCAGATGGGCCCCATTCTGCCCATGGCCAATGAACATGTGTGAGACATGGGAGACTCAGAAGCCCCTCTTCACATTCTGCAGGGGGGCCAGTCTTTTAATTTACACCACTGTACCCTCACCTAGTTTACCTGAGCATTAAGAATATGTGTTACGCCCCCTAGAGGGACAGGTTTGAATCAGAAGGAGAACGTGTGATCCCTCATGAACTTCTGATCGCAGACCCCTAGAGGCGTACAATTATTTTAGGTCCATTTTTTTTTCGTCAGCATCATTTCAGAGAAAATGCTTAGAAATTAAAAGAAAATACCATGACATTTCCTACTGCTGACTCTGCGTTTGCCTCCCCCTTGGGAGCAGTGCACCATGGGAGCGATTCTGCTCCAATTCATCTCTACCTGCAGGTATCTTAGCTAAACACACAGGGCGAAGGATTTTAGCTCTCTGCAGGGAGTGATTCTTGGAAGCAGAAGCAGGGGTCATGGGCACCAGGGGACAGAATTCTTAGGAGTTGGGGCGAAAAGGGAGGGCCTGAGGATAGTTGCCTATGTAAAAACACTTAATTTCAGTTAAGTTCCTTATATTTGGAATGATAGCTCAGTGGGTTAATCGCCTGCTTCTAGCCTCTGTGTGTGTGACCTGCATCCAAAGAAGAGTATGGATCATGGCCATTCAGGGCCAGCCTTAGATCCCTTTGAGGTTTATAAATCCAATACCATTAAATTGGGAAATAGCAACCCTTCTCATTTATAGCAGTTCGAGCCGGTAAAAATGGCATCCACATTTATATTTAATACACGTTTTATTATATAAAAGACCCAAGCAATGTGAGAACAAACTTCAACAGGTATGGAAGCTCCATTCACAACGATTTAGAAGAATAGCGGTGACCTCTCCCAACCTCTCAACAGTTCTATATTTAGCAAAGTCTTGTATGATGTGAAAGTCCCTGCTCATCCACTTGCACTATGAGTGATATTAGGCAGGCCACGTCATTCTAGGTTTCAGCACAATGACTAATGCATACTAAGAGTTTCTTAACCAATGATATGGCGCTTCATAATACAGTTTATGCAGAAAGCGTTCCTTGAATTTCGCCAACTGCACCTAGTTTCACCCCACAGACCTCGCAGCCAACTCTTCTTCACAGTTCCTGAGCCCAACCTTTCCCATCCCCTGCAGTTCGCCCTGTCCATCATTCCCTGCAAACAGTCCCACCACACTGCCCCTCCGGCCAGCTCTGCCTCACACTTCTTATAACTAACTCATTTTCACAGTCTTTGCAGTAAATTATAACCTTTCCCGCAGCCAAGTCTTAGAGTCTTTGCAGCCAGGTCCATCCAGCGTTTCCCTCTCCAGAGACACCCCAAAGGTCCTGAATCCAGCCCCACTTTGCAGCTTCTTCAGCCAGCTCTATCCTTCTGTTCCCGCAGGAAGCACTTTGAGGTCTGTGCAAAGAACTCTATCTTCCACTTTCTGGCTCTATTACTTGTTCCCACAGTCCCTGCGGCCATCAGCACCCCACAGACCCTGCACACAGATCCACCCTACAGACACTGTAGCCATTTCTAGGGGGGGTGGAGGATCGGTGCAAACGTGGAGCTCTGCTATTTAACAAAACCTCGAGAGCAAGAACAAGGGGACCCTACTTACTAAGGAACCAGGGTAGGTAAGGTGTTTCCAGAAACAAAGGTTCCAGTGGAATGATACAGTGTATTCTGATATTAACACTATGCGTAATAGCAATGTGAAGGGTTACTGTGTTGTCAGAAGGCAAAGAAACCACCAATACCAATGATTGAGTAAATCACAAATAGATTTTATAATATAGAACTGAAGGAACTAATATATACAAAATCAAAAAATGAACAAATTGCAAAACAATTGTGCGCAGTGTCCCTAGTGAAGAACAGGAACCAAAAATAGTGGTGCTAAATTGTGACAGTATTTTTACAAGGTTTCCACATTTCAAAAAGTCGACCATTAAATGTATACAAGTTGAACAGCAGTTATATACAATGATATGTGCTTGTTAATGGTTCGCTTTTGCTTTGTGTCGATGACGTTTTGACCCTCTGTGCAGTGTGGGGTCTCATCAGGACCTAGGTTTGTAGGGACATCTGATGGTGAGGCCGCGCAGCCGCGTGAGGAGTGTGTGCCACACGTGAGTGAAAGAATAGAAAAGAAATACTCACAATGGGACCCAGCCGAACAGCAAAGCCGTGTGAGTCAGATTTGCCCGGGTTCAATAGCTATTGAACCCGGGCAAAGCTGACTCACGCGGCTTTGCTGTTCGCCGGTGCATCGTCCCGAGCCCAGGAGAACTCTGACCTTCAAGGACCTTTATGAAAATATTGGCTACACCGATGGCGGCACTTTGGCTATCTAATCCATATAGGGCAATCAAGTAAAGAAGTACTTATCCCTCGCCTCATCTGGTGACACAAGAGCCTGTAGGCCTGTCCATATTGCCATCAGAGTTCCCCTTCACACCAGTAGCTCATCAACGCTATAGTGTACCATTTCTTCATCGTACCGCTGTGCTATCCTTGATGAGCAGCCCTTCCTTCTTCTCACTATTGGGTACCCGGCTGGGTCCCATTGTGAGTATTTCTTTTCTATTCTTTCACTCACGTGTGGCACACACTCCTCACGCGGCTGCGCGGCCTCACCTTCTGATGTCCCTACAAACCTAGGTCCTGATGAGACCCCACACTGCACAGAGGGTCGAAACGTCGTCGACACAAAGCAAAAGGGAACCATTAACAAGCACATATCATTGTATATAACTGCTGTTCAACTTGTATACATTTAATGGTCGACTTTTTGAAATGTGGAAACCTTGTAAAAATACTGTCACAATTTAGCATCACTATTTTTTGGTTCCTGTTCTTCACTAGGGACACTGCGCACAATTGTTTTGCAATTTGGTTCATTTTTTAATTTTGTATATATTAGTTCCTTCGTTCTATATTATAAAATCTATTTGTGATTTACTCAATCATTGGTATTGGTGGTTTCTTTGCCTTCTGACAACACAGTAACCCTTCACATTGCTATTACGCATAGTGTTAATATCAGAATACACTGTATCATTCCACTGGAACCTTTGTTTCTGGAAACACTTAACAAAACCTGTCCCCAGCACTGCTGCTTTTGTTACAGGGGGCTGATATTGCAGCATACAACCAGCCCACAGCACTCAAAAACTGGCCCCTACCCTCCCAGGCAAATGCCCGATGCTTGCTACGGCCTATCCGGCTCTCGAGCCATTTCCACCAAATGGTCCCTGTACCTAGCTCCACTCAGTGCCACTTCTACAGAAGGAAAAAGTATGTGAACGGGGCACTAGGCATGGTGAAAGTGGATGGGCAATGGAGTGAGGGGATAGGAAGGAGTCCTATGGGGGAGTTTGAGCAGAGACATGGCTGGTACTAATTTCGCAGAAATGATGAGTTAATGACAAATTGTGCATTCGTAACCCTGTAGGTCAGTCACATAAAGAGTTCTTGACATGGAGGCATAAAAAACATGTCTGCCTCTTCTGATGCAATTTGCACAATGTTCCTCTTAGCTCCTTTCAGGACCAAGAGTCCAGGGCTCCTGAGATTTGGGGTGCCCTGGAAGGAACATTTTGCAATTTGGCTTCGCAGCAAGATGAAACATCTTAAGCGCAGTGCTCGTGAAGTTGCAGCCGGCGGATTTGCCCATGTATTCTGTGGAGGTAGGTCTGAAGCGCCATGTTCTCTCGCTAGTGAGGAAGTAGATTGCCCCCTCATGCTCTCCAGATAAGACAATAGTGAAGCGGCCACTTAAGTCATCACTAGAAACGTCATACCAGGATGACTTCAATAACACCAAATGTCAAACCATTATAAGGCGGGCAAGCAGCAAACTGTCTCTTTGCCGGGTGCCAAAACCATCGTTTCCATCCTTTCTCCACCTGTATCCAGCTCCACCTCAAGATCTCTGCATTTATGGTGGCCCTAAAGACAATGCATAGAAGTAGAATAATACTTTATTCAGAACTATAAAAACATCCATAAAAGCAACATTTAAAACAAATGACATTATACAGTACTTATCCTATATTGGTAAACATCCACTATTGGTTAAAAGGACGGGTCCAGATTCTTATGTCATTCAATATTAAATTATCAGTGGGTATTTATACAGTGTATGAGTACCATAATACAATATAGCTAATTACCCACTTTACAAACACCCCCAAAAATAAAACATTTCCAAGAACAATTTGTAAGGAACCTACATAATGACACTGACATTTGTACAGATTTCATCATAGGACCAATTTTTACAATTCCTCATCATTCTATAACCATATAGTTGAACTTATTCTATAATGCAACCAATACAGAAAGTGGGAGGGTGCAAAATAACCTAAAAAACCTAGTCCCTGTATCCCTCCCCATGATAAAATCCGGATAAGAGGTGGGCTAAAATCATAATTAAGAGTACATAAAATATTATCCAGTCATACCATTGAGGTTCGCAATAAAATTATATGAGTACATAGTATTGCACATGCCCAGAATAATTAAAAATAGATCCTTACAGTGCATTGCTCTTCACAAATCATTTGACTGAGTTCCATCATTTGTATATATAATACTCCCTGGATCGGTGGAGGACATGGGACATATATCCTATTCTAGTGGAGTTAATAAAATATTCTTTCTAGTATAAAATACCGCCCATAAAAAGGATGACAATCTGTAGCAAATCTCCAGAGTGGGCAATGATTGCAGATATAAGTAAGCCGGGCGACATTGTGTAAAACAAAATGGTTTAATAACTGGTAAGATATATCTATTTCTTAAATCACTATAAAATCTGCAAAAAAGAACCACATGCATTGTATCCTGGGGCATCATGTTATCACAGGGGCAACTAGTTAAATTTGTAGACCAATCATTCGTTTTTGGAAAGCTGACTAGTCTGTGGAATATATCCAGTCTTAGACGGGTCAGACCAAATCTATGTCTACCATTCAATACTGCTTTGAGATAGGGCTGCATGTAAAAAGTGGGTAAAATCAGTTGGTTCTTTAAAACACTGGGTTTGTGGACTTCGGTTAGCAATCGAAGATTTCCTAGATGTGTCATCCCTTCATCTTTCAGTGTCTTTCTACTGATATTATTCAGTGTTTCTGGTCTTTCAAAGTATTCAGGATGACTCAAATCACGAAAAAAGTGTTTCACATAAGATAACCATGAAATTCTTAAGTGCAAACTTAATTTAAGACAATCCTCAATAATCGCTCAGTTAAGCACTGTATATTCCGAGGTCCATATCTTATACCAAAGAAGAATTGGTTGCAGTTTAATTATGTCTGTAATGTGTAGTGCCCCCAGTTCAGTATGACATACGTAAACTGATGTGCTTTTAGGTATGGCAAGTAGACATCTAAAAAATTAATTCTCTACAGTTTGGATGTCTGTGCATTTTCTGTAACCCCACAGTCCTGCCCCCTAAAGACAATGCATCCACAGCCCTGCACAACACAGGACCAGAGTACCTGAACAGCCGCATACACTGTCACCAACCCACCAGACACCTACGCTCTGCCTCACTCTCACTTTCACACATGTCTCGCATCCGCAAAAGCAAAACTGGAGGTCTCTCTTTTTCCCATATCGCACTTAAGACATGGAACAACCTCCCTCAACACATCAAAGCCTCCTCCTCACTTATTGAGCTCTACAAGAAGCTGAAGATCTGGCTTTTCGTATAAGCACCTTGGGGCCATACACCTATGTACCTTGCCCAAGAGCCTGGATACCCTCTCGGGTGATTAGTGCACTATACAAATCAACATATGTGACAGGTACCTGGAGATGTCACTGTCCTCATCGCTATTTGAAAGGACCTGTGTTCCAGGCTGGAGCATATGCTCAGGGTCTGTAGCTCTATGTCCCGCACCTGGCCTCAGACTATCCCAGGCAATAGCCGGACTGTATCTCCGACCACTCTGAAACAGTGTTTCGGATAGGCGGGGTTAGGAATGAGTTCGTAACACAAGTGGTCAAAGTGGTGTTGTGTCAGCCTCACTCTGGTGCTTGTCGCTCTACCATCAGACGAGCTGCCAATTACAATGCTTGCTGTGTACACTGAACTCCCTTGTGTGATCATTGCAGCGGCGGCTCCTCCACAATGGTGGAGGAGCGTTGCCCCACTGGCTCAGAGCCAGCATCTAAAAAATGAAACAATATTTTATTATCATTTTATTTTTCAGCTGCTGGCTGAGCCAGCGTGTGCAGAGAGAGGTCGGGCGGGCCATGGGAGGGAGGAGGAGGAGTGGTAGGTACACTTTTAAGTCCGAATGTCAGTTTAGCTGGCCGTCTTAGGCCAGACAAACTGACATGCCCACTTAGGTTTCTTCACCCAGCTGTATTGCACAGCTGGGTTGGAGAAACAGCACTTACTCCCTGTGCCGGAGCAAGCATTAATCCAGCCTGTCAGGCCAAACCCCGCGCTTCTTTCATGCTTGAGAGCAGCACGGGATTGGATGAGGAGTCCATGATGCTGTTCCAGGGACTGCTGGAACCAGGAACTGGAAGCAGAGGAGCGCAAGGCGGTCGGCAGCACCAGGTAAGTCTTTAATTTTTTAAAAATTATCATTAAACCCCCCATCACGTGCCCCCGCATGCTCCTCCACCCTCCCACACCCCCTCCACCCGCCTCACCACTCTTTATCTGTTTCGGCCTCCACTGGATCATTACATGTTTCTTATCAACACTCCAATCGTCTGGTGCTGCACCATTCCTAGGTGGGAACTGCGGTGCCCTTCGGCCATCAACTGGTCGAGCTGGAAAGCTCCTGACATCTGATATGGCCTTCTCTTTTTCCTCTATTGTTTTGTGAATATCAATAGTCTTATGGGTGAATGAATAAGGAGTAGGAGTGCAGCAGGGATGTAGGCTCCTATTGCTCCTCCAGTTTAGGATTATTCAAACACTCAATATCAAAGGTGTCTTCTTCCAGAAAGGATTTGTTTATCATCATCATTAGTGCTCTTTGTCCAGTTTTCTATATACCTACAGTTTCTCTTACCTTTCCGGTGGTACATAACATGGGCAGGAGTTCCGTTAGGTGGGGTGCTATTTGTAGGAAGCTGGCTCTTTATATGATATGCCAAAGTGAGGTATATCGTGCAAAGAGTCCAGGTATTCCCTTATGAGTGGACAGGGGCTTCCTCTAGCAATCCCAAGGTGTTCTTCAAGGGGGTAGTGTGGTCGAGCAGCCTTAGGCATATCAGAGAGGAGTGTTAGACATCTAAAAATACACTCAATAGTCAATAAATGATGCACACAACTCAATAAGGAGATCCACACCGATTTATTAAAATAACACGCTTAGATATGTTTAGGCACCAGAATCAATACGATTAGGTAACTACGTTTTGCAAGATAATTACTTTCCATTTTAAATAGTCAACGGTGCATTTTTCATAAGCTGCAATGTTATCCTATGGGAGGAAAAACAATACGGCATTCAGGTACAGTACAGCAACTTACAAGACCAATCTCCGGGACTTAAGGTGAGTATCGGGCAAGGTCCAAGGCAGCACCAGCAGGTCACCTCCAGCGGTGCTAGGGCAGCCGGGTGCAGTGGTGCAATACAGCGTTGGGTGCCCAATGTAAGTCTATGGGGACTGGTCCTCGTGAAAAGAGGCTGCAAGTTTTGACTGGGAGGCCAGTGGGGTTGAACCAAACAGAGGGCTCATGTCATGCGATGCTAGGTGACATGGGGACACCGGTGGTCCTCTTCTCCTGGGGTCGGGGCGACCAGGTACAGAGAGTCTTTAAGATGTTGGGTTTCTTCGTCCAGGAGCACTCGTAGTTGAGTGGGGCCTGGCAGCAGAGGCTGCAGGCAGCAGAGAGTTCACAAGGGCAAAATCAAGGTGGGCTTTGTCGCTGGAGGGCTTGGGGACAACACTGACAACGTTGGCCCACTTTGACATGGGCTGGAGGGCTTGGGTGCAGTGGTGCTTAGTGGCGTCGAGTTTTGGCGGCTCTGGAGTTCTCATGGTTATTCTTGGGTGCATGCAGGATGCAGGGGGGCAGTTCCGCTGCTCCATGGGAGTTCTTAAGTCTTTATTGAAGGCATGCCATCCCATCCTCTCAGGCTTTTGAGGCACGACAGCTGCAGGACAAGACGTCTTTGGCGCAGGTTCGATGGGGAACAGCAGACAGGCCAGCAGGGTTGGTGCCAGGTCAGTTGCTCTTTGTCAGTCTTCTGCTTTCGCTGCTCTTCAGTGTCCTTCTTCTTCGTAGGTCAGCAGGATCTGATTTGCTGGTGCCAGGGTCTCCTCTAAATACTGAATTAAGAGGTGTTAGGGGAGTGTAGTGTAGTAGCCAATGGGCTACTTACCACTGGGGTCACTAAGCCCCATAAACCTATATGATCACCTCCTGTGGGAAGTGGGCATAACCCTGTCCCAGAGTTCCGAAGGTTACCATCACAAAAATGGCTAACTCTGCATGTGGTGGGGGAGTTGTACGATGTGCAATGAGCACAGACGTTCTCCCCGGTATATCTGTGAACCAGTGTGTCACCTCTGGTGTTTCCCATGCCCCACGGTACAGACATGGTGTCCTGCACCCTTAGACTCGTTACTCCTAAGTACTCAGCCCTCTTGACTCATAGTGAGTGCCAAGTCCTGGGGTCATATTCAGTCATTCTTTTTCCATAGTTGTTGGGGTCATGTCCATGCATGGATGTATCTTTAGTGCAACGTGCCCAGGGCGTTGAGAGTCCAGTCTCCCAAATGAAGATGTCCCACCATTCCTTGGGTGCTCTATTCGTATTGATATGTTGTGCTTGGTGAGGAGTATAGTCCTGACCATTGTGCAACCCAAATAGTTTGGCATTGGTATTACATTATTGCTCAATTTGTCCCCTGCACCTATTGCCAGGTGTGTGTGTGTATCTTCCATCAGTGTTTAGTAGTAAATGTTGTGTCTGGCATATGGGGCTGTTCCACTTCAGTTAACAATTGCTATTGCTTTGTTGTGCTATTTTTGGTACCTCTTGGTCAGTTCTCGGTGGATACACAACATATCCCTGTCGGTGATAAGTTGTGTTGGCAACCATTACACTCGGGATATTTTGGTCATACAAATCCTAGTCATTCATTAGTTACCTGTTGGGTGTGAACTTTCTTTTCCATGCACCGAGGAATTTGGTACTCCTCTGGTACAACTTACTTGTCTATGTTTAAATCCAATATGGACTTCTCTTAATACTATACCTGAACTCGGAAATTTGTAATACCCTATTATTGACGTCAACTTCTCATTAGCCAGATAATGGAACTTCCATGTAGGTGTATTTACTTCACAGCTGTAGATGGTAAAATCTGATGTATCCTATTACTCTGTAGGTCATTATATGCTTGGCACTGTTGGAGCAGGTATATGCAAATACTAGATGACATAATACTTGTAACATTGCATCATCTTTTATCATTTTCTATTCAACATGGTCCTTTGCCCTCCGGGCAAGCCTGGCATTTGAAAAATTCAAAGCTGAGGTGTCATTCAATGATCATATTTTTAGGAGTAGATGACATTTCTTAAGAACTCTGAAGGCACCATGAGCAGTATGCAGCACAGATAACAGTTGGTACCCATAGTCATTCCTTGGCGGGCCCTGCAGAGGTGTCAGCTGTTGTCTTGATGAATTGCAAAGGAACATTTCAAATTGATCAGTCTCCTGCACCTTATTTATTGCATCAGAGGTTGCCAGCACTTGAGCAATAAATACTCTAGAATGAAGGTGAGGGGCTCTACATTGGATTTTCCAGCAACATCTGTCAGCCAGAATTGCAGAAATTGGAGGCGATGAGGTCAGTGCTGCCCCCGGTCCTTATCGGTGCTTCAGTGGTGGAGCACCTGCTTGGTGTGAGGGCCGGGTATCCTTGAGGTCAGCTCCTTACCCTTGACGATGGTGGCAGTTGTCCAGAGGAACACCTGGAAAGGCAGTGATGTCTGATGTGGGCATTGACAGGGGTCTTGATAGGAAGGGCCTGCAGTGGGCTCAGTTGTGTAACTTCATCGGAAGTGCTGCTCATGAACAACAAAGCTAACAGCAGTGCATCAGGCCAGGATAGTTCAGTGGATGCACAAATCCAATATGCTTTTGTTCTTCCACCCACCATTTCCTCTCTCAATGGCCTCTGCTGCTGGTGGGTGATATGGGCAATGTAATTTCTGTGTTGCATAAGCCCTCTTTGCTCATTGGCTGTTTTTGTGCCACCATTCCCAGGGATGTTGTACTTTGGCCGGTATCCAAGGAACTTCTTAATTTCTTGCCTGACTCCGACCTGTAGGTGTACTGTCTTGTATTAGTAGGTCTACGTTGCATTAACTGCGTTGCAACACCTTCTGGAAATTCAGTGGCTGTGGAGGGCACGAGTACGCAGCAAGGAGACTTGTGGTTTGTTCTCCCGTCCGTCGTAGTCATTGCTATGTATTGTGCACTGCTGTTGCTGTCAGCACTGGTACATGCAAAATATGTCTCTAGTTTTTGCAATGGCATCAGAAAAGATGGAAACAAATCCTAATCCAATGATTTAATGAGTCTCCCATGAGGGCAGAAAATGCCAGTCCTTGATAATACTACTTTTTATCATATGAGAGAAAGCAGTTGTATAACCCTTTGTGCACACCTGATCCACAGCCCATTGTACTACGTGTGTAAAATAAGTGTAATCATTGATGTATATCACTCTCCATTGCACATTTTACTTGCTATTACAGATTGCCAGGATGAGAACAATAGCTCATCATCATACATTACAGGCACACTTGAAAGGACAGAATGTATGGAAACATGGTATAAACACGACTGTAATAGATGCCGTGATGCAACAGTTGTAACATAAACCTTTCTAATTATACTGAACAAGGAGAAGAGAAAAATATATTTGAAAACAATATTTCCCATCAATGTGCAAGGCCCAAAGCACAAATTAGTGCGCAGTTAATCTTAATACCAACATTTCACCACTGTTCCTTAATTCCTCAATTTCAAAAACAAAGGAGGGACCAAAAATGTCGTATAATATTAATTCTCAACAGCAAGGAACAAAAGGGACGCAAGAAAGGTGTCAGCATCATGTTGAAAACAACTTTCACGTTCAATGTTAAATGTCTCAACTGTAAACTTAGGGCCCACAGTTATGCTCACTTCGCAATTTTGTACCTTAAAAAGCATTTTAATTCTGTAACACACATATAATCCTGTAAATATATCAATAATAGGAATAGGTATTAATTTTATACCGTATTCTTACCTGTTAATATGCTTTACTAAACTAAAACCACAACTCATCACATTTATACGGATTACACTACCACACATCATTCATTCTTTCTAGTACCTGGTGAATGCACTGCATCACAATGCATTTTAGCACATTCCCCTTACAATCTGAGCCTTTAAAAGAGTATTATCCGCAATCCAGTTGTCCTTAACGAAGGTGATATACACTCATAAATGTATCAAAACGCACAATCAATGCACCTTCCAAGAAATCAAAATTCTTCCCTCTCACTTTAAAAACATTGTCATAATCACTCTTTCCTTGTATCCCTTTTCCACCATCACCCCAAACATCCCTTTCCTCTGTATCCTTCTAAACCCTTGTGCTCTCCTCTCAAAAGTCCATATTTCCACAAGGCTGCCTCCTACTTGAACCAATAATTCCATACTCCACCCACGCTATCCTGTCTGACTTACACATGCAACTATTTTCATTCTCATCAATACATTTCAGGCATCTTATGGATGGGATAAAAGAATAGTGAATGAATAGTCCATAGTGAAAGAACTTCCCTCATTGCCTGCAGCGAGCTGTAACCCCAGCATAGGAAGCATGCAATGTCCCCATCTCATCCTTTGGACAAGATCCATCAGCAAAGAGGTCTCCATCGGCACCTTCAGTGCTGTGTTACTTAAATGTGGTCATACCCTAATGTGTTTGTCAGTGGCTAGCACACAATAATCATTGGGCAAAAGTCAGACACGGTTCAGGTTGGTGCATCTTTTGATCGCAATGTATGGTGCCAATACAGTCAGTACCACCAGTTAGGAACCCCCTCTTCCATTGTAGAGCAAGCGGAAATCCCTGGTGTCATACCCCACCCATTCTTTAGGGTGTAGAATGCTATGTCAGAATCACCGGACCACTGCACGATGCCTAGAATGTCTATATGTGTCAAGGCCTGCAGAAGTCTGGTAATCAAGGAAGAATTTGACTTTGGTATCCAGTGCCTGCAGTAGTGCCTGCTGCAGTCCTGCAGTGGTTCTCCACCCCTATATGCCAGCGTGGTAGAGGAAAATGTGTGATGGTGGAACGTGTATGGCTATTTTGCTCTTTCCCGGGCAGCGGTGATGCCGGTGGTACTTCACGTAACGGCGCACTGTAGTGTGTCAATTATTCTGGCATTTGCCGAAGACGGTGAATCTGGACCATGGAAGCTAAATATAGATAAATCCCATTCGCACAACAGGGGCAAGGGAGTGGGTCCTGTCCATGGGCACGGTCTTGTTGTGCTGCACATAAAGCAGCGTACCCAGGGGCTTGTCTCCATAAAACAAGTTTGCACCAGACCCAGCATTGCGTTTCGGTGTGGTCTATCATGAGTTCCTCCAGTTGACCTACTTGTAACTTGCCCCCTACTTGGTTGTTTAATAGCGCAGTGCATTTTGATCTGTCACTTTTTAAAACAAAAAAAATCTTATCTGTGCTGCGGGGGGCTCAGCAGGGACCTTGACATGCTGTCCTTCCAGGCCCTTGGTGGTTTTGTTTGCTTGTCACCTGCGTCTGCTAGAGCTGATGTACTGTGTTCTGCATGTTTCCCTAATTGTTCGATCTGCCACCTATGTCCATTTCCTTGCCCTTATTGTCTTCTCTTTCAATATTCACACCTTCCTCAGCTACTACGATCCGGCCATATTATGAGTGCCATCCAATGAGAACTGCAAATCCTCATTCCTGGCTGTCAGTGTGTGCAATTTGTCTGATAATGGGCACGCACTGAGGCCGTGGCATGTGTTCCCTTAATAGGTGGGAGAGTCTTTAGGCAGGGCATGCTTACTGCTATGCTAGACATCCTTAGTCATTGTGTTACCCATTGTATGTTCTAGGAACAAGAACAATAACACATAAACAATAAGAGATAAAGAGAATAAAATTAAATGTTGATATTTTCAATGCTCAAGGCCATTATGGACAGTATGCAGTTGTGAACTGCTTACACATGGAGGCAAAGCCATGCCACTGTACTTAATATATTAAGATGTACCCCAAAAATTCACACAAACATTGAAAATAACATAACACAGACAACCTACGAAAAACACATCTTCTTGTCTTTCATATTCTGAAACCTAGGAAAAACATGGAAAGAAAAACACTTTTGCACCAACTATTTTAATCAACAAATATATATGTATGTATCCCTGTGTCCAGGATGTATTGGAAATTATACAAACCTTAAATTTAGTAAAATCCAAGAAAGTCTGAATATTGTTATTCATACCTATCCAGTTGGGCATTTCTTTGCTTTCTCCACATTGGACAATACACACTGAACCTACTAGACTATCCTGCATGTACATTACACTTCTATTTGCAATCCCAGGATAATATTACATTTATTACATCGTGCAGCTGTGCTCTTGGACCAACGCCCAGAGTCTGTGGTTTACCAGGCAAGGGCAGCCTAAAAGGGGAAGTTATACTCTGCTGACATAGCTAATATGAAAGCGTGGGTATATGTTCCTATTGAGTTCATATTGGAATTTATTTGGGACTGTATGATGTTGCCGGTCTCTTGGGTGGACTAATATCACGCAGGAAGCAGCAGAAACATGAGGTGGAGATGTTCCCACTGTCTATGCATCTGGACCGTCGCTAGGCTGTCCGGACTGCCTTCCAGTATGGGCTGCGGACACTTTTTCTAATGGTCTCCGACCCTCTGCCACTACTGATAGAGCGTTAAGCTCTCGTGAAATTTGTAGGGGTGCATCATAATCACCGTTAGTCTGCACCCGCATATATCTAGTTATATATCAGTGAATGGCTAGTAAAATGTAGTTTTCACTTGCATTATTGGAGTGAATAGAAGAGTAATTGTGCTATTATAATCCTGCAAATGTAATGCATAACTGAATCATGTTTAAATGATGCATAAATGAATCAGCCCATGCGTAATCGAGATGCAGTAGTTTAAACGTGTATCATATTAAAGTTGCACGTGTAGTTCACTCTTCGCATATGAAATGTATGTATCAAGGCTTATAGAAGTGATTAAGAATTGTGTGTTTAAATTGTGTAAAGGCCTGATGGAGCAGAGAAAATAAAATAAAAATTTAACCCCTAAACAAATTTTATAAATAATTAATAAAAATGTTCGTTTAAATGTATTAATCAACAATGTACGTGAGGGAAGGGTAACACGCAAGTATATGGGCTGAATAATCTATTAACAAATGTCTGTGTGTCTAATTATAACATAAAATAATTGCGTACTAAATAAATAATAAATGCATGATTTGTGCTTCATAGAATATAAACGTGACGTTGCAAAAACAATAGTGATGGTAAGTAAGGAACAGCTTAAATGTTGCTTTCTGCTAGGTAATAACTAATTGGGGTACGTAGATGACGGGAGGGAAACGAAAAGGCTATGTTTCTCTATTTTAATTATGTTTTGTTTATTTCTAAATAGTGCTTCTAAGTCTAATCGAGTGGCGATATAAAATGGCTGCCGTTTATTAGAGTACGCATGCGCTGAGAAAACGCATGACAAGGGAGAAAAAGTTGGAGAAAGACTGACCACGTGATGGTGCTGAAAGGCTAGGATGCAAGAATGGTCAAGGCTGATGTGACCTAATTGAACTGATAGTGTGCCGTGGTGATCAGCAGAGAATCGTGGGAAACAGTTTTAAGAGAAAGGACAATGCCTGCAGAGTTCTCGAATGTATCGAAAGAAGTTACAAATGTACTGATCGAAGCGGATGGAAACATGTCTTGAACTGTGAGAAAGGAAATGAACATATGCATTCCAAAAGAACAAGCTGGATCCGGGAGAACTTGATTAAAAATGAATAAATGAAATGAGTGGACCAATGAAAGAAAAGCGCGTTATTAATGTTGCAACAATTTAGTTAGCAAAGTTAGAATTAGGGTATAAGAAGGCCTACTCTTAGTGGGAGGGGTAGTTGGTGTTGGAGTTGGTGGCTTCCAGTGCTTGGTGTTCCAGATCGATCCATTTTACTGAGCGGGAGATGCTGAAAGACTGTTAGATGAGACGGGTGGCGGTAGCTGATGCTGACGAGCTGAAGTTTCTGTTGCTGTCTTATTTTTCCAGTTGAGTATGAGAATCAGGTTATTTTTAAATCTTAAACTTAGGTTAGAAATCATTAGGCTAAATTAGGAAGATAGGCAGGTAATTAGGGTTTTGCTTCATGACAAAATTTCCTTTCTGCAATAAAATTGATTTTGCTTAATAAATATTTGAATTAATAATGAATGAATAATTGAATAAAAAGTCTAAATTCTTTTCCATGCCTTTAAAATTATATAAAATTTGAGATTCTTAAATCAAACGACTCAGTGGTTATTTACTAAATGATTGTGAAATTGGTAATTGGTTATTGTGATTTAGCTGGTCTTAATCACTATGAACTGATTTTTTACTAGATGATCCATCGACAAAACAATGAGCAGGAATATCTTAAGAAATAACTAAGAAAGCGATAGGTTAAGGTAATAAGGTATCCCGGCTCCTTCCAGCGGTACATCATGATGATTTTCATTTAGTTTTTCCTTTTCTCCTAGGAGTATAGAATTTCGTAAAGGTGTAGAGGAAATCCAGGTGTGTGTGTGTGTGATAGGCGATGTTATGGGCCCCATCGTCATGTGGATGTGAGAAAATATAAGTCGCCCCTGGATGACCGATAAGTGACCTAGGAGGAAAATAGTTTTCATTGTATCCGCTGCATCAGATTTCTTGGTAGCAGAGTTATGGTTTCTATAGATTAGTTTGGTGATTATTGATTATTGATTATTTTGATGACTAATACTATATGTTGAGTCGCGTTATGTTATATGTGAGTTTTCACGCTTCTGGGATGTAGGAAGTGGAACACGTGTGGCAAGAGAAGTCACATGGAATTTGGTACATGGTCTGAATTCAATTTTTGGTAATAACACAGGTTGTGTTATGTTAGGGATTTCTGTACGAAAGGTGTGTAACTGAGATAGCAAATCACGTCTTCTTGTGAAACTCTGGCCTTAATTCTCAGGAGCATAGTCTCCACATGTGTCTTATCCCCAGAGAAACGGGTTTACTGTTTGCTTGAAAGAAGGGTAAGGTAGAGGGAAGTGCTACTTTATCGGCGAAAGTTAATAATTCTGTGGTAGGGTAGAGGTAAGCGCTGCCTACTGGAAATACAGGATTCTTGTGTAAAAGGACAAAGCTGTCACTTTTGTTTAGCGAATCAGACTATGGAATTGTTTTAATTGTTGTAACTAACGAAGAAACATTGAAAAGAGAAATTGCCGATAATTTTTGTAAAGGAGGGGTAAAAGAGCAAGAGTGACATAGACAGTGCCGCGCTAGGATTGGATAGTGCGCTAGTCACGTGAACACAGAGACAAGAGTGACGTAGAAAAGTGCCGCGCTAGGATTGGTTGGTCCGCAGACGAAGGGAATCGTTCTGAGTGGCGTGTTGGTGTGAGTCGCGCTGTGATTGGTTGAAGTTACGTACACGGAACAATGCTGGTTTGAAGAGAAAAACCAATCGAAAACATGCCGTATTATGAGTATGAAAGGGAGAGAACGTCATGGACGACAAAAATTAAGAATTTCTTTAAGAAAGACAAAAAGGTTGTGACTAGAGAGGGACAAGTAATTCCTCCGCCGAAATCAGCAGCTTCACGTATGATGCTAAAATATGGATATCATACATGCATATGGTTAGAAAATTGGGCAAAGTATACGAAGAATGATGGAGCATTAGCTTTCCCTGAGAATGGTTCATTTAGTGTAGCGGTTTTGCGAAATTTGAGAGAAAAGATGACAAATTTAGAACCTAGACCTAGACCGACACAATTTGAAGCGTTGACAGAATGGGAAGATGAGATGTATGAGCGAGAGAGATTCAGAGGTTTAAGGGATCATGAGTTCATGCCTGGAAGAATGTGGGGAATAAATCATGAGGATAGAATAAAACGATGGAGATGTGCTAACATGACAGGAGGTTTGTTTCCGGCTTTTACAGTTGAGGAAGAGACTAAGAGAAAACGTACTGAGAAAAAGAAACATATGGAGAGGGAAAAATATATGCATGAGAGTGAAACGGATGATGAATTGCTGGAAGATATTCTAAATAGAAATCCCCCTCCGTATCAGCAGAGTTCTACAGTGGTGACACCTAATGCGCCGCAAATAGAGACTGTGCGAAATAAAAGTCCGGTAAAAAGAATTGAAATAAATAGGTCACAAGATCAAATAAGAACTTCACAAAATGAAGGAGTAGAAAGTGACAATGCAACTGAATTAGCAAGAACAACAAAAGAACTGACTGAGAAAATTAGGGAATTAACGAAAAACATGGAAGCTGTGACTGTACCCGTAACAATAGGTCCAGTAATACCAGTTTTTGAGAATCAGAAAATTGATGAACGGTCTTTAGTGATTCCTATGAGTTCACAATTTCAGAGAGAAAAAGAAAGGATGGAACCAAGTGCAAGTACAAGTAATTTGGCTAGTACCTACAGACCAAGTCCACCTACAAATTGGACTGTGAATGAGTGTAATGGTAGAAAAATGCATATGGTAACAGAATCTGCAACAGTGACCCCTGAAAAGAGTGGTAATTGGATAGAACTAAATAATACACCCATAGGTCCGACTCCCGATGAATTAAATGAATGGATGAAGGCATTTAAAATAAAGGAACCAGAAGAAAAACCATTAGATGTAATTAGGTTAAAGATTGACATGGAAGAATTAATTTTAGGGACGATTGGTACAGAAAAGCTAAAAAATTACCAGGATGATGAAATCATGTTTCTGTGCAAAAGTATTACATGGAGAGCTAAAAATTTACATGACAAACTAGAAGAGATAGCAAGTGAAATTGGAGTAGATTTTGCGAAAGTGAAAACATTGCAGAAACCGTACAGAGTAGACTTTTGTGAGAAAGATATTGAAAACTTGAACACAGCAGGAAGGCTGACACAGATAAAAGAGTTAATTGTTTTACTGAGAAAATGGGGTGATGTGGACAGATGGAAAGTTAGATGGACAAAAAAGTATGAGAAAACTGCAGACAAAGCTTCTTTGGCTTTTATGATAACTGAAAAAGAACCTGTTGCAAGAGAATACCCTATGAGAGAAACTCCAGGTGGTAGTTATGTGCATGTTCCCTGGACTAGACAGGATATACTGTCATTTACAAATGAGTTCCCAAAGCTGAGAGAGAAACCAGTTGAATGGTACCGACAAGTGGAGAGGTTTGTGAAGGTTTCAAAAGTGTTGTGGATAGATTTAGATGGATTGTTTGACATAGTGGTGCCAACTGATTTGTGGTCTGAGTGTAAAATTACAGTTGACTGGCCAACTACAGAATATCCAAGAGATCCTAAGACAGGAGCTCCAGGTCCTGAGGTGATGAGGAAGTAC
The DNA here is from genome assembly GCA_963921515.1 of Calotriton arnoldi. Taxonomy (NCBI): domain Eukaryota; kingdom Metazoa; phylum Chordata; class Amphibia; order Caudata; family Salamandridae; genus Calotriton; species Calotriton arnoldi. Next base: position 1,234,219 of record CAWUFW010000919.1, on the reverse strand, counting down.
GATAAGGTGATTACCTTTTTGAAAAATAAGATTCCTCCTAAAGAAACAGATTGGGTAAAAATCGATAGAACTACACAGGAAAGTAAGGAGTCTGTACATGCCTATTATGAGAGGTTGTTGTTGGTTTTCAAGCAGTATAGTGGATATGAGGAGTTGAGTGAAAAAGATATGAGTCATTTCGTATATAGATTTGTGTTTGGACTGAAACCAGAGATTAGTGAAATGATTAAACAACATATGATTAACTGGCAAAATGGCACTGTAGATGAGGTACTAAGGTATGCTAAGTATTGTAGTGATGATATTGAGAGTAGACAGCGTAAATTGAAAGAGAAGGCAATGTGGGCACAGGTGAAAGTGGCAGAGAAGCAAGAAGCTCAATTGGATAATAATAGTGGGAATGAAACAGGACAGAATAAATCCCGACCTAACATAGGTAAAGGGAAAGGTCAAATGAGTCTAGAGGAGGCAAAGAAAAAATGGCCATGTCATAATTGCGGAAAATTAGGGCATTGGAGAAACGAGTGTAAGTTCCCACCTAAACCTAATCCGGAAAATCAATCATTAACTCCACAGGTGCAGAATGAGGTAGTTGTTCAACAAGGTCAGGTGCCACAACCACCACTTCCCAACACTGTTAACCAGCAAAGATACAGTACAGAAACAGGATTCTACGGAGGAGAGCAGGTAACACAGTTGCCGCGAGCAGCTAACATTTCTCAGTATTGGTTGCGACAGAGTGAGGATGAGTCGGATGAAAGTTTCTGACGGTGCCTAGGAGAGGGAAAAGAGTGCGTACTTGGCGCAACTCTAGAGGTAGATCAGTCTGGTCCCTTTGTGGATGGAGAAGTGAATGGTGCAAATGTAACATTCCTTGTCGATACTGGAGCTACCCGTTCTACTGTTAGATCAGTGGAAATTCCAAACCTTCCTCTCTCAGGTGAATACATCCAAGTAGTTGGAGTAGCGAATCAGCAGATTAAAACACCACTTACTGAATTAGTGGAAGTAAAAATTGGATCTTTTAGCAAAATGCATAGATTCGTAGTGTGCGATTGTAGTCCCATAAATCTCTTAGGTCGTGACCTTTTGTGCAAAATGAATTGCACAATTTATTGTACGCCATATGGAATTGGATTTCAGACCCCAGATGAAGATGTATTGTATAAAGTAACATTGATGAATCAGGAACCTGAAATGAATGGTTTGTTTCCTGCATTTGATGCAGAAAAACTTCCAAAAGAACTGAAAAATGCAGTGAAAGAAAATGTGTGGGATTTTACAGGAGAAGATATTGGATTGATGAAAGAAGAAGATCCCGTAAAAGTAACAGTAAAAGAAGGAACAACTTACCCAAATATGCCACAGTATAAATTGACTCCAGAAATAATTGAAGGAATAACTCCTGTAATAAATAAAATGATCGAACAGGGAATTCTAAAAGAAATAATGAGCAGTCCATGTAATTCACCTATTATGGGACTGAAAAAGCCAAACAGGAACATATAGAATAGTACAGGATTTGAGAAAGGTCAACAAAATAGTTGTACCTTGTTGTCCAATAGTGCCAAACCCTGCAGTAATTTTATACCAAATTCCACATGAAGCTGAGTGGTACACAGTGATAGATTTGTGTCACGCATTTTTCTCTATTCCTTTACATCCAGATAGCCAGCCATTATTTGCGTTCCGGTTCGGAGAGCGTATTTTGGCATGGTGCCGAATTCCTCAGGGGTATACAGAAAGCCCCTCAATCTTTAATCAGATTTTAAAGAAGTCCCTGGAAGATTTGAAAATGCCAGAAAAGTCAGTGATGGTGCAGTATATCGATGACCTATTGGTGGCATCGAAAACCAAAGAAGCATGTGTAAGCGATACAATTGCTTTACTGAACCATCTAGAGAAAAGAGGACATAAAGTGTCCCCTTCGAAATTGCAGTTTTGTCAAAAAGAAGTCCAATATTTAGGGCATAAAATTGAGAAAGGAGTGCGAAAGATAACGACAGAAAGAATAAAAATGATTCAAGGAATGAGAGCACCAATGACGCAAAGAGAGGTAAGAATGTTTCTGGGAATGGTTGGATATTGCCGACAATGGATAAGTGGTTTTTCCTTGATTGCTAAACCATTACAAAAACTGACCAAGAAGGATGTAAAAGACCCTTTTGAATTGAATGACGAAGAAATGAAATCTTTCAAAGAGTTGAAAAAGAAATTGTGTGAGGCCCCTGCTTTAGGAATGCCTGACTATGAAAAGGATTTTGAATTGTACTGCAGTGAAAGAGATGGATGTGCATTTTCAGTACTGGTACAAAAACATGGAACAATGAAGAGACCAATTGCTTATTTTTCAGCTGTTTTAGATCCTATAGCAAAAGCGTTGCCCGGATGTCTGAAAGCTGTTGCTGCTACTTGTGTAAGTCTGGAACAAAGTGAAGGTATAGTGATGGGGTATCCACTGAGAGTATATGTTCCCCATTCAGTAGAGATTCTTTTGACAAGAACAAAAACACAGTACATGACACATAGTCGGCTGACTAAGTACGAAAAAGTAATCTTGAGTGCAGAAAATGTGACCATAGATAGATGTATGAATGTGAATCCTTCGACATCATTGCCAGATGAAGAGAGTATAATTGAACAAGATGAAGTAGATCATGATTGTCTGAATGTGCTGGAATATTGCACAAAACCAAGAGCTGACATAAAGGATGAGCCTTTAAAAGAATCAGATTATGTCATGTTTGTGGATGGCTCATGCTTGAGAACGAAAGAAGGAGTTCTAAGCGCAGCTTACGCAGTGTGCACAGTGGCAACTGTGATGGAAGCGTCTTGTCTGAAAGGAATAAGGTCTGCCCAAGTTGCAGAACTGATTGCTTTGATTCAAGCATGTAAGTTGGGAAGAAATGTACGAGTTACGATTGTGACCGATAGCCAGTACGGTTTCGGTATAGTGCATGATTTTGGTCAGATTTGGTCACAAAGAGGTTTCTTGACGTCTGCAGGAACACCTATCAGAAATGGAGATTTTGTTAAGAAACTGCTTGAGGCGATACAGCTGCCTAGGCAGATAGCTGTAGTGAAATGCAAAGCACATAAGAAAAATGAAGATTACATAGCTGTTGGAAATAATTACGCGGACGAGATAGCCAAATATTGTGCAGAGAACATGGTATCCCTGAATAAGAATCGCGAAAGGGAGCATATCTCTTCTCCTTTGCTTTTTACTAACACTGTCGAGACATGGGATGAGGTGAGACAGTTACAGGAAGTTGCAAATGATGAGGAAAAAGATTACTGGATAAAAGCAGGGTGTAGAAGACAAGAAAACAATGGTGTGTGGGTTTACAGAGATGAAAGACCAGTTATGCCTGATAGCATGATTGCAGACATGGCACGGATGTACCATGGACAAGCTCATATTGGGAGAGATGCAATGATCAGACTTTTTAGACAAACATGGTATAACCCAAAATTCAGAGCCATAGCTGAAAGTCTTTGTCAAAGATGTCTTATTTGTCAGCAGTTTAATCCAGGAAGAAAGACAATAGTGAGTCTAGGAACAATAGGACGAGAAGGAGGTCCGTTCACTAGAATGCAATTAGACTTCATCGAAATGCCCCCTTGTAACAGACTAAAATATGTTCTAGTGGTCGTCTGTTTGTTCTCTCGTTGGGTGGAGGCATACCCCACTAGAAGGAATGATGGAATAACGGTAGCAAAACTTATGCTGCGAGAGTTCATTCCAAGGTATGGTTTTCCAGTCACGGTTGAGACAGATAGAGGAACACATTTTCAAAATGAGTTGATTCAATTAATTTGTGAAGCATTAAGTATTAAACAAAAACTGCATTGTGCATACAGACCAGAGGCTTCTGGGGTAGTAGAGCAAATTAATGGAACAATTAAGAACAGGTTAGGAAAAATGTGTCAAGCTACAGGACTCAAATGGCCCGATGCACTGCCCCTTGTCCTGATGACCATCAGAAGCATTCCTGAAAAGAAAACTGGACTTAGTCCTCATGAAGTGATCATGGGACGAGCAATGAGACAAGCACAAGTACCTGTCAACAAGTTATTGACTATAACTGATGATCTAGTACTGGATTATTGCAAAGGACTGGCTGATGTGGTGCGTTCTGTGTTTCATCAGGTTGGACCGGATGCGACCACTCTTGAAAGAAAACCAGCCCACGACTTGAATCCAGGAGACTGGGTCCGCATAAAAATCCACAGGAGAAGAAACTGTCTAGTTCCTCGCTGGGACGAGCCACGACAGGTAATCCTAGTGACAACAACTGCAGTCAAGTGTGCAGGAGTGAAAAACTGGGTCCATGCCAGCCACACAATCAGAGTTCCAGAACCTGCAGATCGACATGTGAGTCGACGTCTGGAAGTGTGGGATAAGAGTTCAGCGACTGAGACAGAAAGAATAAGAGAAAGGGTGCCAGAACTTGAAGATCGACCTGAAAGTCGACATCTGGAAACCCCAACTGCAAGCACCTCTAAAGAGGAAGAAGAAGAAGAAGGAAAAATTACAGAAATTCCAGAACTTGAAGATCGACCTGTAAGTCGACATCTGGAAATATCTGACACAAGTTCAGGATCTGATGATTCAGTTGAAAACTGTGAAGAATTTCGAAGGAGAACTTGGGGATTTAAACCAATTAAAGAAGAGAATGAACAAGAAAATGATCTAAATGAGCAACCAAGTACAAGTTATGGTGGAAATCCTTCAAAAGTAATATTAATAGACAAAGTAGGTAAAGAGACAAATAAAAAGTTAGAAAATCGAGAAGAACCCCGAGGAGCAATAGGGACAGATAGTGAAACAAAAGAACAGGGAAAATTAGAAGCAGAGAGTGAGATAAATACCAATTCGGAAGAACATCGAGGAGGGACAGTAATAAGGGAACACAAGAAGGAGAAAACAGATCCACCAGTAAAAGAAGATGAGATCATAAGTTTCAAAATAAGAGACAATTGTGAAAAAATTGAAACAGAATCTGAAGAAAGCGGAGAAGAAGAGAAAACAAGAACTGAATCAAGAAAAAGAAACTGGAAATCAGAAAGAGGAGAAAAAGACGGTGAAGCCAAAAGGCCAAGAAAAGGAGACAATTGGCCCAGCAACTATATAAGAAAATTGAGATACAGAATAATCAGAACAGGAGAAAAAAGTGCTGAACAGGTGAATGAAATAACAAGTCAAAAGGAACAAGAGAAGCCAAGTGGAAAACGATTGCAAAAGTCTAAAAGAACAAAGAAAGTGAATTCGAAATACAAGTCACCTGAGTGGTTGTACATCGCTCTAACTGATGACAAAGAAGAAAGAAACACTCACGAGAACCCGAGACTAAGAAACCGAATGGGTAAAGGTGAGATGCAAGAAACCTGAAGTGAAGACTTAAAGTGCTTCTGCCGGATGTGACAATTTTACTGGATATGACAAATCACCGGATGTGACAACGAAAGAATTCTGAAAAGAATTAAAAGAAAGTACCAAGCAAAGACTTTTGAAAGCATAGTGGCATATAAGTCATTTCTGAGGTGTAGTGACACAATTTTCTGAGATTTAACAAAAGATAAAAACAAAATGGAGAATACTAGAGATAGAAGAGATAAATGTGAGTTTGTAAAAAGATGGTGTAAGATGTGCTGCTTTTGTACAGGATTATTAATGACAGTATGGATAGTTTTAGCAATCACAATTCCTATTAGTATAGCTGTAATAGAAGCAAAGAATGATACTAAACCAGAAAAAGAAACTAATATTAAAGAACCAGTTATTTTAAGAAGTAGTGCAGAATTACATAAAGATAAGTCGGTAACAGACTTTTCAAAAAATGTTTTTACAAAATTGTTGTACGAATATGTAGAGACAATGGATGTGAGAGATTGTTATGTTTGTATGCAGTTGCCTGCATCAGTGTCAGAAGGTGTGACTTATCATCACCTACCTCTAACTTATGGAATAACATGTAGTGTCATAGCAAGTTTATTTTATAAAACAGGTAGATTAGAGTTTTATTACACTGATATAGATAAGATTTTTGCAAATGTTCCTGTAGTTCCAGAACTTAACAAAGTAAAACAAGCAAAGGTTTTAGGAGAATTCTTTTTAGAGCATAGAATTTTAACATTAGAAGAAATAGCTAAAAACAACCTTACCTGTGAGTTAAGGAAAGAAGAAAAGGTATTTTTAGAAATGGTTGAAGAAAGGAGAATGAAATTTCAAAGAGAAGCAATAAAAGAGAAAAGAACACATCTATGGACGTTTGAGGAAGAAAATCATGAAGGGAAAAAGATAAATGCAGCAATGACATTAGATTGGCCGCAAACAGGAAAGTTGTGTATTAGGAGAAATAAGACAGTCTATGTCAATTATTTTGTAGGTTCCAGTATCTGCCATGACAATTATCAAATTTTGGGAGGTTGGGGATTCAAAGGTGGAAAAGATCCAATATTTCCAGGTATCTATTATATTTGTGGGAATAGAGCTTATTACAGGTTACCGGACCATTGGTATGGAACTTGTTATGTAGGCCTGGTCTTTCCAAAAATCTTTCATATGGACAGAGAAGAAAAAGGAACATACAAGATGATTAATAGCTTTACACGTAGAAAGAGGGAGAGTTTTTCAGAAATTGTAGGTGATATTTTTGGAGCATTAATACCAGCAGTGGGAATATCTTTGAATGCATTTAAAATTCGGAAGTTATCCACAGTAGTAGATCGTTTGTCTACAGATACTGCAGGAGGGTTCTTGATGGTAAATACCGAAATGGTTGCCATGAGAGCTATGGTGATGCAAAATCGGCTTGCCCTTGATATTCTTTTGGCAAAAGAGGGTGGAGTTTGTGGAATGCTGAAAGTCCAACATTGTTGCACTTACATTCCTGATAAAAGTGAAAATATACAAAAGTATATTACAAATATTACAAATTTGCACAAAGAACTAGTTCCACTGGAGGTTGAAAGTGTCCTGGGAAAACTTGGCAGAGGGTTTTCTTCAGTAGCAAATTGGTTAACAAGAATGAGTAGACTAATGATAGGGAAAGTTATAATAATAGCAACTGTAGCAATATTATTAGCCATGGTGTTGAAAATTGTAATAACGTGTATAAAAAGAAAAGTAAGACAAAATAAGATAAAAAGAAATAACAGAATAATGAAAGAGAGAGAGAGAGAAATGGGTGAAATTGAGTTAGAGAAAATGAAAGAAAGCATGTATAAAGAGACAAGAAGACAAGATGAAATGGAAACAGATGTATAACTAACAAAAAGCAAAAGGATGAAAGACATATGCTGCCTGAAAAAGAAGTATAACTTGGGTTTTATGTGGTGATTTAAAAATCACCAAAGGGGGAGTTGATGGAGCAGAGAAAATAAAAAAAAATTTAACCCCTAAACAAATTTTATAAATAATTAATAAAAATGTTTGTTTAAATGTATTAATCAACAATGTACGTGAGGGAAGGGTAACACGCAAGTATATGGGCTGAATAATCTATTAACAAATGTCTGTGTGTCTAATTATAACATAAAATAATTGCGTACTAAATAAATAATAAATGCATGATTTGTGCTTCATAGAATATAAACGTGACGTTGCAAAAACAATAGTGATGGTAAGTAAGGAACAGCTTAAATGTTGCTTTCTGCTAGGTAATAACTAATTGGGGTACGTAGATGACGGGAGGGAAACGAAAAGGCTATGTTTCTCTATTTTAATTATGTTTTGTTTATTTCTAAATAGTGCTTCTAAGTCTAATCGAGTGGCGATATAAAATGGCTGCCGTTTATTAGAGTACGCATGCGCTGAGAAAACGCATGACAAGGGAGAAAAAGTTGGAGAAAGACTGACCACGTGATGGTGCTGAAAGGCTAGGATGCAAGAATGGTCAAGGCTGATGTGACCTAATTGAACTGATAGTGTGCCGTGGTGATCAGCAGAGAATCGTGGGAAACAGTTTTAAGAGAAAGGACAATGCCTGCAGAGTTCTCGAATGTATCGAAAGAAGTTACAAATGTACTGATCGAAGCGGATGGAAACATGTCTTGAACTGTGAGAAAGGAAATGAACATATGCATTCCAAAAGAACAAGCTGGATCCGGGAGAACTTGATTAAAAATGAATAAATGAAATGAGTGGACCAATGAAAGAAAAGCGCGTTATTAATGTTGCAACAATTTAGTTAGCAAAGTTAGAATTAGGGTATAAGAAGGCCTACTCTTAGTGGGAGGGGTAGTTGGTGTTGGAGTTGGTGGCTTCCAGTGCTTGGTGTTCCAGATCGATCCATTTTACTGAGCGGGAGTTGCTGAAAGACTGTTAGATGAGACGGGTGGCGGTAGCTGATGCTGACGAGCTGAAGTTTCTGTTGCTGTCTTATTTTTCCAGTTGAGTATGAGAATCAGGTTATTTTTAAATCTTAAACTTAGGTTAGAAATCATTAGGCTAAATTAGGAAGATAGGCAGGTAATTAGGGTTTTGCTTCATGACAAAATTTCCTTTCTGCAATAAAATTGATTTTGCTTAATAAATATTTGAATTAATAATGAATGAATAATTAAGTAAAAAGTCTAAATTCTTTTCCATGCCTTTAAAATTATATAAAATTTGAGATTCTTAAATCAAACGACTCAGTGGTTATTTACTAAATGATTGTGAAATTGGTAATTGGTTATTGTGATTTAGCTGGTCTTAATCACTATGAACTGATCTTTTACTAGATGATCCATCGACAAAACAATGAGCAGGAATATCTTAAGAAATAACTAAGAAAGCGATAGGTTAAGGTAATAAGGTATCCCGGCTCCTTCCAGCGGTACATCATGATGATTTTCATTTAGTTTTTCCTTTTCTCCTAGGAGTATAGAATTTCGTAAAGGTGTAGAGGAAATCCAGGTGTGTGCGTGTGTGATAGGCGATGTTATGGGCCCCATCGTCATGTGGATGTGAGAAAATATAAGTCGCCCCTGGATGACCGATAAGTGACCTAGGAGGAAAAATAGTTTTCATTGTATCCGCTGCATCAGGCCTGACTACATATACGCCAAGGAAAGGCCTGTTTGTTCTTATGTTAGCTTATTTTGTAGGCAGAGAAGGTTCTCTTGGAAAGGCTCTCTGGGCACCGACAGTAGAATTAATTAGCACAGTGGAAGGTTTCTGTTGAACGTATCTTCTGTTGCAGGTGCAAGGACACATGCCTCGTTAGTAAAAGACTGGCTCTTTGTTTCACGAGTTGGGGTGGTGGGAGGCATTGAGATGGGAGTACACTGGAATGCAGGGATGATACTTTCAGCGGAGAAGGTGCCTGGGACTCAAGGTCACCGCAACCATCCTGGATGAAGTAAGAGTTTCGATGGAAAAGTACGAGAAGGAAGACCAGGCCGAAGAGGCGTGACAAGGGCGTGTTCAATTGTATTTGGGTTTTGTATTAGGGATAGTGCCCCGAGGGTGGAGGGTAGAGAAGAGGTAGAGGAGACCAGAGAGAGAAGACAGAGAGGGATTCTAGGAAGGAGCATCTTAGAACGAGCTCGAAATGCTATGTGAGTGTACTTCTTAGGAAGTCTTCACAGCTGACACCTTTTCTTTACTCTTGCTTGGGTAGCTCGTTAAGTAGGTACGTCACCTGAGTGATAGAGTAGGGACAGCTAATGGGTTTTATGCTTATCTAGGTAAATGAGGAATAATATAGAGATTGGAGCAGTTATCGCTTGTCTAATACTTCTGGAGCTAACGATTCTTCTTATCCTGAGTCGGATGAGACTCCTGCGTAGGATGCTATTTGTATTAGTACCCATCTACTTCTTTAACCTCGTGTTGAGGTGCTTGCACGTGCAGTTATTCTTGGCTGTAATAAACCCACAAAATTGAATTCGGAGTCAGTGGTCTGTTAAGGTAAACTGGATTCTAAATGGCCGCATAACTGAAAAAAAGATTTTCTTCCCTTCACGCTATTTAGCAGGTAAAAAGATCCTGACGACCTGAAGATCCTTAGGGTGATAAGATAAGGATCAGCGTTATCAGTTGGTAGCAGAGTAGGATGGTTACTTCTGATAGCAAGGGGAGATCTACATTAGGATAAGAGATTATTTGCCCCATAGAGCCCGAGTGAGGGTGATCCAGTGGATCGTAAGAGGAGGACGACGGCGGATGGACGAGAACTGACGGAGAGTGACAGTGCGGTGAAAGTAGCAGTTCGTGGTAGAGTGAGTATGAACAGGGTGATGCTTGTTAGATTGTGGTGTTTAATGGTTGTGTGATGTCTTGCGGAGTTGGAATGAGAGTCGTGTGATTGAAGATCGGACCGTGAGCGCGCGCAGGACCGAGAGATTTGATTATTGTGGTGTAGAAGACACCCAGAGCTGAGATCGTTGACCAGAGATTGTGGGGGTCATGAGACGTCGTTGATGAACCCACTGAAGATAGGAAGCATATGTGTGAGTGTGTGAATAACCAACGCTGGTTATTGAGCGGTTGGATCCTATCGATTGTGTCAGAGGTGATTGTCCGGTCGTTCGCGGACAGACAGTTGCCAGATTGAGGTCAACAATTTCGAGAGCCTGGTCGGTCATCGGTGGACCGACAGTCAGAGAGGTAATTGTTCGGTGAGACAGACAATTGCTTCAGAGTGTGATTGGGACACGTGCGAGCGAGAAAGGGTGAAAGGAGAAGGAGGGGAACTGCTGCGAGCGGAGGGAGAGTGACGTCAGACAGTGCCGCGCTACGATAGGTCGGTTGGTGTGAGCCGCGCTGGCATTGGTGGATTGAAATCAGGAAGTATAACCGAAATCTTGTGCGCGAACGGAAATTCGATTCATTATGAAATGTTTTAAAGTTTTACGAGAACTTTGCAGAGGTGATAGACAAGTGGTTACTCGGGGTGGAGAGGAAGCCCCTCCCGAGGATACGCCAGCACATTATATGGCTAAGAATGTAGGATTGCATACTATAATTTGGCTTGAGAATTGGCATAAAATGACAGAAGGAGAATTGACTTTTCCACGCTATGGTACTTTCAGGTTGGAAGTGTTGTACCAGCTAAAAACTGTAATGTCTTCTTTACGACCACTGCCTAGACCGACACAGTTTGAGGCGCTACATGCATGGATTAGGGCAGCGTACGACAGGAAAAGAGACAAAAGTCAGGAAAGGGTGAAGAAATCGATCAGGGCATTTCAAGATGCAAGATGGGATGCATTGGAGAAAAGGTGGAGAGTGGAAACTATTGAGGGAGATAGGCTGTTTCCACTGCTGATAAATGTAGGAGAGGCCAAGAAGAAGTGGGCCGAAGAAGACGACAGTGATACAGATGACAGCCTGTTAGATAGGTTACTAGCAGAGAGACCACCTCCATTCAATCCAGATGCAGAAGAGGGAAAATCAGCTTCAGCAGTAGAAACTGGCGAGTTGCGGAATCAGACAAACATGAGGGTAGTAGGGAAAATTTCCACAGGGACGGAGGGAGTGGGAAACTAGTCTTCTACTGGAAATATGCGGCTACCGGACTCCCTGACTGTACCTGTTCCCATTGGTCCTATAGTATCTGTATATGACCGAGATCGAATAAGTGAAGGAAGTCCAATGCAGACGACAGGGGGAGAGGGGACCAGCGTTGGAGGGAATGGCTTAGGGGTACAAGTGGTTCACTTTCCGAAGCCCTTAGAAACGAGCACGCCATTGCCAGCCACCGCAGACTCCTCTTTTGGACAGGTGGATGTGAGACCAGTAAGACCAAGGCCCTTAATCGAGTCCAAGTCAGATTTAAGAATGTGGGTACCACCTGTAAGGAATCAGAGTGATAGGATGCCAAGAGACATGGAGCAAGGCAACTTAGGAGACAGACTAGGTTCCAGGAATACAATAGAAGAGAGCAGGTCACGAGAACAAAGCAATGACTACGATGAGCGGAATGTGCGGCTTGTCAAGACATATTGAAGAGTGCAGTACAGGCAAGGTTGCTGGACGTAGTAAGACTAAAGGCGGAGGTAGACGAAATGATTAGTGGGAACCTGCCTTTGGAGAGAATAGAGATTTACGGGCCAGATGAGCTGCTTTTTGTGGCAAAAGATGTGACTCGTAAAGCAAGGGCCGCACATGAGAAATTGACAGAATTGGCAAGGAGATATGAGGTGGATGTGAATAACACCAAATCGTTGCAAGGGTCACATAGGTTGCAGTATAGTGATCAGGAATTGGAGGAGAAAAGAATCATAGGATTAAGGGCGCATACTAAAGACCTGATTGTGGGAATGCGCATATGGATGATGTTGGGTAAATGGGAGGAAAGGTGGTCAAAGAAGAAGATGACAAAGAAAATTGTAGGAGAAATGCCGCCTCCGGCGGGAGGGGGCGACGGGCATAGGGAATTTTCCTTTACGGAAAGTACAGAACGGAGGGTACGTGCATGTGCCGTGGAGTAGAGGTGACTTGGCTGCGTTTACAAATGATTTTCCTCGGCTGAGGGAAAAACCCGTAGAGTGGTATAAACAGGTTGAGCGTTTCGTTAAAATCTCGAAGGTACTATGGACTGATTTGAACACCTTGTTTGATATAGTGGTACCAGGAGATTTATGGACAGCTTGTAAAATTGCAGTTGAGTGGCCGACCTTCGAACCTGAAAGGGATGTTCTTACGAATGGTCCATCACCCATTGTCATGAAAAAATTCGAGCAAGTGATTACATGGTTGAAGTTGAAGATTTCACCTCAGGATATCGATTGGGTTAAGATAGATCGAACTGTGCAGGAACCCAAGGAGACAGTGCATGAATATTATGAAAGACTCTTGCAAGCCTTTAAACAGTATAGTGGGTTAGATGCCTTGGACCCCAAGGATATGGGACAGTTCGTCTCAAAGTTTGTCTTGGGATTGAGACCAGAGGTCAGCCTCATGATACAGCACCATTTGATCTGTTGGCAAAACAAGCCGGTAGATGAAATCTTGCGGTATGCGAGGTACTGTAGCGATGAAGTAGACTCGAAGCACCGGAAGCTAAAGGACAAGCTGATGCTCGTTTAGATGCAGACAGCTCAGGTCCAGCCTAATGGAGGGACGCTGGGAAGGAGACAGGGAAACTATCAAGGGAACCAAAATGGGCAAGGACAGGGAAAAGGGAAACCTATAGATCCCAAGACAGGGGTGGACGTGGCGACATTGAAGAAGACCACTGCGTGTCATCTTTGTCATCAGATTGGACATTGGAAGCGCGAGTGTCCCTTGAACCCAGCCAACCAAGTGCAGCAAGAGGTAGAAGTGGTTCAGGCACCTGTGCAGGAGGTAGTTAATACTGTGATGAGGCCCAGATCGATGAAAGGGGGGACGTATAACCCACAAGTGCAGGTCCCCCAGCCACCAAGAATTTCGCAAGGAATACGGACTTACCAGCAGATGCCCCTTTTTGAAGGGTATGATGAGTACAGTCCAGACCCGTTATCCTGACGGTGCCTGAGGGGGGAGGAAGACTGCACACTTGGAGCAGTCTTGGAGGTAGACCAGAGAGGACCTTTTGTGGAGGCAGACATTGATGGTCATCCTACCACACTCTTGGTTGACACTGGTGCTACCCGGTCTACTGTAAGATCAGCAGTAGTCCCCAACCTACCCCTCTCGGGACAATCGATCCAAGTTGTTGGAGTGGCAAACAAAAAGATAACTAGCCCATTGACCGAACCGATTCCAGTGAGAATAGGCTCCTTCCAAGCTAAACACCAGTTTGTGGTGTGCGATACGAGTCCAGTTTGTCCCTTGGGTAAAGAGATCTGTTATGTAAATTGAACTGCACTATTTATTGCACACCAAGGGGAGTGGAGGTTCAGACGAGGGATGATGATGCTACCTTTAAAGTTGCTAATCAGCATCTGTGTATAGACTTGTATCCAATGGTGACAGTGGAAGAGCTTCCACCGGACTTGAGAGACACTGTGTCACCAGAGGTGTGGGACTTTACAGGGGAAGCGATAGGACTGATCAAGGGGGTTGAACCTGTGCAGATTCAGGTTAAGCAGAATGCCGAATTCCCTAGGACGCCACAGTACAATCTGTCCTCTGAAACGATCGCAGGAATTAAGCCTGTAATCGAGTCTATGATCAAGCAAGGTATTTTGAAAGAGATAAGGGGTAGCCCATATAATTCACCTATCATGGGACTACAGAAACCGAGCGGGAAGTTCAGGATCGTGCAAGACCTGCGAAGGGTTAACACGATAGTTATCCCATGTTGCCCAGTGGTACCGAATCCATCAGTGATACTGTTTCAGATCCCATGCGAAGCTGAGTGGTTTACTGTCATAGACTTGTGTCAAGCATTCTTCTCGATACCGCTTCACAAGGAAAGCCAATTTCTTTTTGCTTTCCGGCTGGAAAATCGTGTGTTAACATGGTGTCGTATCCCTCAGGGGTATACAGAGAGTCCATCGATCTTTAATCAGATCTTGAAGAAGAATCTAGAGAGTCTTGCATTGCCACAGAACTCGGTCCTTGTGCAGTACATAGATGACCTACTTGTTGCATCGGAAACAGAAGATGCTTGCAGGATAGACACAATAGCCCTACTGAATCATTTGGCAGAGAATGGGCACAAGGTGTCCCCAAACAAATTGCAGTACTGTCTGAACGAAGTTCAGTATTTGGGTCACAGACTGGAAAAAGGCAAGAGGAAGGTGTCACCAGATCAAATTGAGGCAATAATGAACATGGCAGTGCCCACCACTCAAAGGGAGGTCAGGATGTTTTTGGGGATGGTCGGCTATTGTCGCCAGTGGATTCCCAATTTTTCCCTGAGAGCAAAGCCTTTACAGAGACTTACGCACAAGGATGTGAGTGATCCGGTACCATGGGATGAGGAGTGCTTGATGTCATTCCTACGACTGAGAGAAGAGTTGTGTTCTGCACCTGCTTTGGGAATGCCTGATTATAATAAGGCTTTCTCACTGTTCTGTTGCGAGAGAGAAGGTTGTGCATTAGCAGTTCTAGCTCAGAACCATGGAGGTGTCCGTAGACCAGTTGCCTACTTTTCAGCTACTTTAGATCCAGCAGCTTCTGCGTTGCCCGGATGTCTCAGATCCATTGCTGCAACAGGTGTCAGCATTGAAAGATGTGAAAGCATTGTAATGGGTCACCCTCTAACAGTTCATGTACCACACTCTGTTGAATTGTTAATGACCAGAACTAAGACTCAGCACCTAACGAATAACAGGTTAACGAGGTATGAGCAAGTCATACTCGCCGCAGAGAATGTAACCCTAAAGAGGTGTTCTGTCTTAAACCCTGCGACATTAATGCCTATACCCAATACCTATGATGAAGATTGTGAGGACCATGATTGTCTTGATGTGACTGAACTATGCACCAAACCGAGACCTGACATTGTCGATGAACCGCTGACTGACCCAGATGAAATTTTCTTTGTCGATGGTTCATGCTTAAGAGACAGTGTTGGCCAACTAAGAGCAGCGTTTGCTGTATGTACCATTTCAGGAGTGGTTGAGGCTGCTTGCTTAGAAGGAGTACACTCCGCGCAGGTAGCTGAGATCATTGCCTTGACTCGTGCCTGTTTGGCCGCTGATCAAATCCGAATCACGATATACACGGACAGCCAGTATGGGTTCGGTGTGGTTCATGACTTCGGACAGTTATGGTCACAGAGGGGATTTTTGACATCATCTGGTTCACCCATTAGGAATGGAGAACATGTAAGACAACTGTTAGATGCATTACAATGTCCGAAGGAAATCGCAGTTGTCAAGTGCACTGCGCACGGAAAGGGGGATGATTTTGTCTCTCTGGGGAACAATTATGCGGACGAAGTCGCCCGCTTTTGTGCAGAGCAAGGATGTATATTTACGGAGGGTTACACAGGAGAGAGCCAAGAAAGAACCGAGCTCAACATGATGTTGGCCATGGCAGACACTTGGGAGGAACTCAAACGACTGCAGGATGAGGTGACAGATCAAGAACGGAATGGATGGATTAAAGCAGGATGTGAAAGAGGGGATGTGGATGTATGGGTTTCCAATGATGGGAGAGCTGTATTACCAGAGAATTTGCTGAGCCCAATGGCGAGACTAACACATGGACCGGTACACCTTGGTAGAGATGCAATGATGCGTGTGTTTAGACAAACGTGGTATAACCCACGATTTCGTGCGATTGCTGAAACAGTTTGTCAGAGGTGCGTTACGTGTCAGCAGATGAATGCTGGAAAGAAAACTGTAGTCACTATGAGTCACATTGGGAGGTCAGGAGGGCCCTTCAATAGAATACAGCTAGATTTCGTGGAAATGCCTAAGTGCAAAGGGTTGAGATACATTCTAGTGCTGGTATGTGTTTTCTCACGGTGGGTGGAGGCTTACCCAACACGCAAGTGTGACACTCTCACAGTGGCTAAGTTATTGTTGAGGGAACTCATCCCGAGGTTTGGGATTCCAACCTCTTTGGAATCAGATAGAGGAAAACACTTCCACAGTGAAATCATGAAGTTACTCTGTGCCGCATTGAATGTTGATCAGAGACTCCATTGCAGTTATCGACCAGAGGCTTCTGGGAAGGTGGAACAGGTTAATGGGACTTTAAAAGCCCGGATGGCAAAAATGTGTTCATCAACGTCTTTGAAGTGGCCTGACGCATTGCCACTTGGGCTGATGAGCATGCAAAGTGTCCCAGATAGGAGGACTGGGTTGTCCCCTCACGAAATCTTGATGGGAAGGGCAATGCGGTTACCAGCAGTACCGGCTACAGCTTTGATAAACATCACTGATGACTTGATTCTCGATTACTGTAAAGGACTATCTGATGTGGTCCGTTCTGTGTCCCAGCAGGTCCAAGCTGCAGCTGTTCCAGCCTCGAGTGATCTGTGCCACGACCTGTGTCCAGGTAACTGGGTGCTTGTCCGAAAGCACGTGAGGAAGAGCTGTCTGGATGTTCGGTGGAGAGGCCCGTACCAGGTGATACTGGTAACGAACACAGCAGTGAAGTGTGGAGGATTGCCGAACTGGGTACATGCTTCCCATACCCGCAGAGTTTCAGCACCCTCAGAAGAAACAGCTCCTCTCGTAAATGAAAATCCAGCTGATGTGGCAGGGCCACATGAGAGGACAAGTCAAGCTGTGAGGGTCGCTGGCGCAGCTGGTGGTGCACCAGAGCAAGCTGAAGGGGGTTCCGACAACCCGAACCTCGACTCTGACTCAGATGACAGAGAGGGTGCAGTGGGTGGAGTGGAGTCAGATTCAGCAGAAGAAGGAAGTGGTGCACAGGATATAGAAGGGGAAGGCGAAAGAACGACCAGAATTGAGGAGGCTTGGCCTGAAAGACAGAGGCGACTGAATCTGAGGTTGGCACCCGAAAGAGATCTTGCTCCAGTGTCTGAAACGTCTGAATCAGAAGCAAGCAACGGAGAGCAGACTCAAGAGGGTCGAAGGAGGTCGAAAAGAACGAGGGTTCCTTGCCAGAGATACGCTACCCCAGAGTGGACTTACGCAGTGACTGATGCAGGGGGTAGTGAGCACGGGGAGGCTGAGGTCTTTGCAGGTGGTCAGCAAGAGCCCGAATGTGGTACTGAAGGTGGTGCTGCTGTTGCCAGGGCTCGAAGTCGAAGGAATACTGACCCTCACCGTTCCGAATCCCCCGCTTCTGAGTAAGGTCCGAGAACTGGTTCTGCATCGACTCGAATTTCCGTCCTTTGGATTTGAACCGTATTCACATGAAATGGTAATTCTTCGTCTTGAACTTTTGTATCACGTTTTAGAAGCGCTTGCAGATGATCTTCTTGTGGATGAAATATAACCTGTTGTAAATAAAAAGTTTAAAGAAGAAGATAACCTAGATCCGAGTGGAAGAAGAATAAACTTAGGGACTTTCCACCGAAGAGGAACAAGAGTTTAGGGAAGTCTTTTCTGGACTATGTAAATAAGACTGTAACTGAACAAGGGGGTTTCCAGAGGTTTCGAAGTGTTGCTCGAGTTGGTTAAGCAAGTCACGCGTAGAGAATACTGAGACTTTTAACTGTTCATTGCTGAAACTAAGAACTTTCGAGATCATGGAGGCTGGAGATCCAAATCGTAGATCCAAATTGATCGTAGGCATACTTATAGGGGTGTATAATCGTAGTAATTGTAGTCTCATATACAGTTCCACACGAGCTAGTAGTGGAGGGGGTGTTAGGGACTCCTACACCTACTACACCTAGCCAAAAAGAGGGAAACATAGGCGCTGACAAAGCTTTGCTGATAGAAGAAAGTCGTAGGTTGCATGTAGATTTGTCTAGAAGTGATTTCAAGCTTAATGCTTATGCCAAGCTGCTATATGAGTATGTAGATGCGATGGATGCTAAAGATTGTTATGTGTGTATGCAGTTGCCTGCTTCAGTGGATGAGGGTATTAGATATCACCATCTTCCACTGACGTATGGGATTTCATGTAGTCTGTTGCTTAGTATATTTTATGAAAGAGATCAGTTTGAGTATTTCTTTTCCAATTACGATGCAGTGCTTCCTGAAGTCCCAGCTTACAAGCATTTGAATAAGTACGATTACTATAAGTCAGAGGATAGACTAAGGAAGTTCTTCATACCATCTTTGGAACTGGATACAGCATATGCCCACCGACATAACTTGACTTGTTCATTATCAGATGTAGAAAAGAAGTTTGTAGATCAGGTAGAAGAGAGATATAGAAAACTAACACAGACACGGGACACAGGGTATAGTCCAGTAGATTGGACTGAGGAGGAAAGATTGCACCGAACAAAAGGAAATTATGGTCCTATAGCTTTGGACAATGAGCAGAGGGGAAAGCTGTGTGTGCGACGTTATCAGACCTACTATGAAAAGGTTCCAGTGGGACAGAGTACATGTGATCATGTTTTCACCATGGCAGATTCAGCAAAGAATTTTCTCCAAGGCCCTGTACAAGTGATACCTACGGTGTATTTCGTGTGTGGAAGGAATGCTTATGTGAGATTGCCTGCGAACTGGTATGGTACGTGTTACTTGGGGATAATATTTCCAAAGATTTACCATACAGAGGATTTGGAACTTTTGGAAGGTGGAGAGCATTCGAGAGTGAAGCGAGGTGCAAGTGCAGGAGCTGTAGTAGGAGATATATTTGGAGCAATGATACCAAGTTTGGGAGTGATTTTGAATGATGTGAAGATTTGGAGATTGGCGACTGTGGTTGATGAGTTATCAATGAATACAGCAAAATCGTTAGTGCTAGTGGAGGGAGAGATGTTATTGATAAGGACAATGGTTTTGCAGAATCGCCTTGCTTTAGATGTCTTATTGGCAAAAGAGGGCGGAGTCTGTAAATTATTGAAGGTTCAAGAGTGCTGTACTTATATACCGGACCGCAGCAAGGATCTGGAGAAATATATAAGTAACATCACTACCATCCACACGAAAATAGCGGATCTGACTGAAGAGGAGCCTGGGAGAAAGTTGGCAAAGGATTTGGTCAAGTGGGGAGCTGGTTTGCGAATTTGGGAAAGGGATTCCTTGGCTATGTTCTGAGACCTCTCCTTATTGTGGTGGTTTGTGTGGTTTGTCTGTGGGGCCTGATCAAAGCATACAAATGGTATCGAGCAGGCAGAGCTGAGAGGGCTCTGAGAGAAAATGAGACGAGAATGGCTAGACTGCAGGACAGTCACTATCGAAACCTTAAGAGTTTGAGAGATTCCGACAAGGGAGAGTGGCAACGAGTTCTGTTTAGGTCGGTTCTTTCTCCAAGGGAGTTGAAGATTGTGATGACCGGAGTCATCAAAGGGGGGAACTGATAGAGTGTTAAGCTCTCGTGAAATTTGTAGGGGTGCATAATAATCACCGTTAGTCTGCACCCGCATATATCCAGTTATATATCAGTGAATGGCTAGTAAAATGTAGTTTTCACTTGCATTATTGGAGTGAATAGAAGAGTAATTGTGCTATTATAATCCTGCAAATGTAATGCATAACTGAATCATGTTTAAATGATGCATAAATGAATCAGCCCATGCGTAATCGAGATGCAGTAGTTTAAACGTGTATCATATTAAAGTTGCACGTGTAGTTCACTCTTCGCATATGAAATGTATGTATTAAGGCTTATAGAAGTGATTAAGAATTGTGTGTTTAAATTGTGTAAAGGCCTGACTACATATACGCCAAGGAAAGGCCTGTTTGTTCTTATGTTAGCTTATTTTGTAGGCAGAGAAGGTTCTCTTGGAAAGGCTTTCTGGGCACCGACAGTAGAATTAATTAGCACAGTGGAAGGTTTCTGTTGAACGTATCTTCTGTTGCAGGTGCAAGGACACATGCCTCGTTAGTAAAAGACTGGCTTTTTGTTTCACGAGTTGGGGTGGTGGGAGGCATTGAGATGGGAGTACACTGGAATGCAGGGATGATACTTTCAGCGGAAAAGGTGCCTGGGACTCAAGGTCACCGCAACCATCCTGGATGAAGTAAGAGTTTCGATGGAAAAGTACAAGAAGGAAGACCAGGCCGAAGAGGCGTGACAAGGGCGTGTTCAATTGTATTTGGGTTTTGTATTAGGGATAGTGCCCCGAGGGTGGAGGGTAGAGAAGAGGTAGAGGAGACCAGAGAGAGAAGACAGAGAGGGATTCTAGGAAGGAGCATCTTAGAACGAGCTCGAAATGCTATGTGAGTGTACTTCTTAGGAAGTCTTCACAGCTGACACCTTTTCTTTACTCTTGCCGGGGTAGCTCGTTAAGTAGGTACGTCACCTGAGTGATAGAGTAGGGACAGCTAATGGGTTTTATGCTTATCTAGGTAAATGAGGAATAATATAGAGATTGGAGCAGTTATCGCTTGTCTAATACTTCTGGAGCTAACGATTCTTCTTATCCTGAGTCGGATGAGACTCCTGCGTAGGATGCTATTTGTATTAGTACCCATCTACTTCTTTAACCTCGTGTTGAGGTGCTTGCACGTGCAGTTATTCTTGGCTGTAATAAACCCACAAAATTGAATTCGGAGTCAGTGGTCTGTTAAGGTAAACTGGATTCTAAATGGCCGCATAACTGAAAAAAAGATTTTCTTCCCTTCACGCTATTCAGCAGGTAAAAAGATCCTGGCGACCTGAAGATCCTTAGGGTGATAAGATAAGGATCAGCGTTATCACTACCACAGGCCAATAGAGCCGAAACTCCTTTAATGGAGAAACAATGATATTGCCAGCAGAAATGGTATCTTGTTGCTGTATTTCAACATCATGTGATGCGTTCTGTGCAGACAGCTGCTCATTGTGTTCCATGCCTGTTGCATTTTCCAATTCTTGTGGTACTAATTCTTCCTCCAAAGCCTTAATAACTTCATTGAACAGCCAATCATGTTCTTCCATCATTGTTCTCCCGTTCTCACGATCTAAGTCTGGAAACAGTTTCTGCAACCGTTGTACACTCAGTTCCTCACTCTTCCTGTTTAATGAGTTATCAGGTGCACTTGTGGTGCAGGGGGCTATGGGAGCAACCTGGGCGTGTGGTGGTCTTTCATGACAGGGCTGTAATTGGCACTGAAGGGGACAGGTGTCGCTCCATTGACCAGGCTGGTTGCACTTGGCGCAAGTGGACCCCACTGGGACCTGGGGTACTGTTCTTTTTCCCCTAGACCTACCTCTGGTCCTGCGTATACCCTGTTTTCCTGTATTTAAGTTATTTTCAATCCCCATATTTTCCATACTCTTGCTATCATACTCCCTTTCTTTATTCTTATTTTCCTGTAGACATTCCTGCCATCATGCAAGTAGCTTTGCACCATGCGCACAAAGCCCATGAGCAAAATCTATGGTCTCCTGTAGAAGAGTTAGTACTTCACCGTTATTGGGAGCTGGGGGCGGTGACCCCTCCATGGTTGAAGATACAATAGCTCTCCCTACCGTGTTAAAAACGGTAAACAACCCTGACCACGAAACCGTCACCCCGCATGTTGTTACAATGCGGTCGTTACAACGACTGCGTTGTAACAACGCATACCATTACCACGCAAGTCGTAACCACGACTTGCAGAGGGGGGAGAAGGTGTTGGATTTAAAATCCAACACCTTCCCTACTGTCCGCACAGACAGGAGTTGGAATAGTAAATTATACTATTCCAACATCCAGCACCCCCCTCTGCAAGTCGTGGTTACGACTTGCGTGGTAATGGTATGCGTTGTTACAACGTGGTCATTGTAACGACCGCGTTGCAACAACATGCGGGGTGACGGGCAGCGGGTAAAAGAGGCATAGTCGTTAAAAACAGTTTCACTCATCATAAACAAGAGGCGTGGTAGGGTGCCTCTGGAATGAGTTCCCAGAGGTCAGATGCATGGATGACACGTAGGGAGTGGAGACACGTTCACATACATTTCTCATTGGCATTCAACTCTGTGCAATATTATTAGTAATAATCAAAGTGTGCGTTCTATTATTCCAGCATTCAGAGGACAGTTCATTTGCTTCAAGTTCACCATAAAGCTTTCACAAGTGAGAAGAAAGAAAAGAAGCTAGTAGGTGCTAGGTGACTGTGTCCTTTCAGACGAAAAGGAGAGGACAGGAAAGTAAGAATGAATACCGTGATTGGACTTCCTTGCGATCTTCTCCCAGAGGGAAAAGGGGCAGCTAAACCCAAATAGAAACCGGCTTAATCCATAGTTGGTTCATTATTCAGCAGTATAGTGCAAGGAATGGTGAACTCTGCATGCATTTGTAGACATCAAATACGAATAAGCGGGGATTCTCCCTAGGCAGCCTAGGTGTGGCCTACCCTCACACCTGAACACCCCAGGGAGCAGTGGAAGAAGAATGGTCCCGGAATTCCAACAGTCAAATACACAAGCACAGAAAAATGAATAAGCAATATATACCATGTGGCAATACAAAATACATGATCAACAACTATGAAAAAAGAAATCACCCTCATCTGCACACTAATCTCCTCTTGTCACCCTCCTCTTGCACGCAAGGCATTTTGCTCCTGGATATATCGGGAGACCCCGAAGGGCACCAGGGGTCCCGAACCTAGTGAAAGACACTCAACCGCCAGGTGCACCCTCGAAGCAAGTGAAACACAAGGTCTACGGAGGAGACAAGTCAAATTCAGCGGTGAACCCCCAGCTCCCTGCTAATACAGAAAGACCACCACCTTCCCCTACTGGCCAGTACAAATCATAACGCACCTGGAATACCAAAATCTCGCAAAACAGTGCACAACCTGCACATACCTACACCTGGAAATCCTACAAAACAGTGCCCAATCCACAAATACCTACACCTGAGATAGCCCCCAGCGTGTACTCACAGTGAATCGCCTGGGACACATATTTGTATTTTATTTTATTCATTTACTGGGCGCACGAATCATCCCCTAGGGGATCTCTAGGCGCCTTTGCAGCAGGGGATATCACACTGTATGAAGTGAGATTATAGGGTGAATAACCAGGTTTTCAGGAGTTTTTTAAAAAGAGTGAAGTCAGAGCATGCACTAATAGACAAGGGCAGCTGATTCCAGTGATGAGGGGCAAGGAATGAGAAACAGCGGCTCCCAAACCTGGTCGTTCGGATACGTTTGTGGCGTAAAAGTAGTGGGTCACTGGATCTGAGCTGACTAGCCGGGATGTATGGCTGAAGTTTGTTCCTGAGGTAGAGTGGGCCGTTTCCATGAAGAGTTTTGCAGACCAGACACAAAAGTTTAAAGAGGATGCGTTTTTTAATCAGAAGCCAATGGAGGGAGCGGAGGGTAGGCTCCGAAGGAGAGCGAGGGGGAAGGTTCAGGACAAGGTGTGCCGCTGAGTTTTGCACCACCTGAAGCCTAGTTAAGAGGCTTTCATTGATTCCCACCAATAAGGCATTACCATAATCAATGCGACTTATTAGCAGAGCATGAACAAGGGTTTTTCTGGCCTGTAGTGGGGTCCATTGAAAGACTTTCCTAAGCATTCGCATAAGGCCAAAACAGGTTCCGGAAATGGTTTTGACATGCTCACTCATGGAAAGATTATCATCGATAAGAACTCCTAAGTTCTTTACATATTTTTTAGGGATAGGTGGTGGGCCCAACTCCGATGGCCACCAGTCGGCCGACCAGACTGAATGAGCTTTTCCGAACAAAAGGATCTCCGTTTTGTTTGTGTTAAGCTGCAGAAAGTTGTTAGTCATCCATGTGGAGATTCTTAATAAGCAAATCTTGAATTTAGCTTTGGTGAGCGTCGGGTTATGGTCCATAGTGATGACCAATTGTGTGTCATCGGCATAAGAGATGGTTTCAAACCCACATGACCTGATGAGTTTTGCCAGGGGGGGGCCACATAAACATTGAACAGGGTGGGGCTCAAAATTGAACCCTGAGGCACCCCTCTGTCCAGGACCATGGATGCAGATGAATAGTTGCCCAGCTGAACCGAATGGGTACGTTCAGACAGGAAGTTCTTCATCCATTCCAGGGCTTTTCCCGTGATACCAATATCCCCTAGTCTTTGTACTAAGATTTGATGGGAGATGGTATCGAAAGGCACTGACAGATCCAAGAGAACCAGCATAGCTGAGGATCCCTGGTCTAAAGCCAGTTTGATGGTATCAGTGACCTCTATTAAGGCTGATTCCGTGCTGTGAGATGCACGGAAACCTGACTGAGAGTGGTCCAGCAGGTGATTTGATTCACTGTAAGACACTAGTTGGAGATTTACTAAGGACTCTAGGATTTTGGATATGAAAGGAAGTAGAGCTATAGGTCTGTAATTTACCATGCCCAGAGGATCTGCCATGGCTTTTTTAAGAAGGGATTTAGTACATGCTGTCTTCCATTTAGGAGGAATAGTGGCCGACTGTAAGGAAAGATTGCATAGATCTGTAGTGGAGGTGAGCAGAATAGGAGTCAGAACTGTAATCACATAAGAGGGGGCAGGATCTGACGGGGAACCAGATTTTATAGTGTTTATTCGGGCATGTATTTGATCCTCTGTGACAGGAGTAAAAGATTCCAGAGTGGAGGGCTGAGAGGGGCCTTGAGGATCCTGTATCATAAGCGTTGTATTATTTGCAAAAGAGTTGTAGATATTGTTAATCTTTTGTTCAAAGTGTGCCGCATGTTTGTCGCAATTTGATTGCGAAATGGGTGTACTAAGATTGCAACTGCTCGGGTTCGTGAGTTCCTTGAGAATTTGAAAGAGCTCTTTGGAAGAGTTTTTTGCAGAGTTAATTCTCTCAGCTATGTGAGTTCTTCTTGCAGTGTTACAATATTTTAAATATATTTCCTTAGAGCTATTTTATAGGCACGTCTTTCCTCCTCTGATTTAGATTTTCTCCATTTGCGTTCTTATTTCCTTACTATGGATTTCTCCTTCTTTAGAGATTCGGAGTACTAGTAGGCGGGGGGGTTTTCCCTTTTTGATTTTGGTCTTTTTAGCGGGGCAATGATGTCTAAGGCCTTTGTGAGAGAGTCTTCAAAGGCTTTTAGGGAAAGATTGATATCTTCATAGTCCGTGATGGCAGGGGGCGTAAAGACAGGGAGAAAGGCGGAAGGGACCACCTTCCTCCTGGTCTTGTGGGTTTAATGCTGTGACGGAGGGTTTCCTTGTGAGTCTGAATGTCTAAGTGGAAATTGACAGAGAGGTGATTGGTCCCCACCTGCACAGCAGGAGTGTCTACTACTAAATTAGTGGCATCTGTAAATATTAGGTCAAGGGTATGCCCTGCTATATGAGTAGGACCTGTTACCATTTGATGGAGACCAAGTGATTCCATGTCTGATAAAAGGCGCTTGGTGTCAGCGTCAGTTTGATTATCAATGTGATAATTAAAATCCCCCATGAGCAAAAATGCATCTGATGTTAGGATGTGTGGTGCCAACCGTTCCATGAGCTTCGTACTGAAGTCTTTCTTTCCCTCAGGAAGGCGATAAACCAGTGCTCCCTTCCAAGTTAGATTAGGTGATGCTTTAAGTTGGAAAATTATAATTTCCACTGAAGAGGTGGAACATGAGTCCAAGGTGTCCACTCTCAAAGGATCCCTAGTCGCGATGGCTATTCCCCCTCCCTTTTTGTGCTGTCTATCACACCTGGTTATACTATAGCCTTGAGGGAATGCTATAGCTATGGGGGGAGACAGATTTGGCCAGGTTTCCCTAATGAAACAGCTATCAGGCTTTGTGGAATCTGAAAGATCCCATAATTCTGAGGCATGTTTGGTAATAGAATGAGCATTAAGGTAGGTGCAATGTAGCTGAGAAGAGGTGCTGAAGGCCAAAATCCAAGGTGGTGGTGTTACTGTTGGCCAGGGGGTTACTTTTTGGCAGAACAAAGGTTGAAGGCCGCAGAGCGAATATGACTCGTTACAACGCGAGTCATTACATCGCGTGGCATTACAACGCGGTCGTTGTTACCACGCAATGCCATTACTACGCAAGTCATTACATCGACTTACATTAGATGGTGTGCTGACATTAGAAATGTATAATTTACTATTCTAACTCCAGCCTACGTAACAGAAGGGAAGGTGTTGAAATAGTAAACTATACTATTCCTAATGTTAGCGCGCCATCTACTGCAAGTCAATGTAATGACTTACGTAGTAATGGCTTTGCGTGGTAACAATGCAGTCGTTGTAACGACCGTGTTGTAATGGCATCGCAGTGTGATGACCGCGATGCAAAGGTCGTCTCCCCCGCAGAGCACTATGCCTGACTGGGAAGGTCCTGTTGACCCAAGAAAACTTACAGGTGTTGCATTGCCAGTAGTCAGGATTGTCAACTGGGTGAAATTTCTTACTGCAGAGTGTGCTGGGAATATAATTCACTATGGTGGTAAGCTCCACGCTCGAGTAAGTTTTATGGGCCATGAACACTCAATGCAATCTAGTAGGTTAGAGATAAAAAGTTAAAAACTGGATGGGAAAGGTAAAAAGATGCAGCCTTCCTGGTGGCTGGCGGTGTCCAGACGCGGACGGGCGCAGACGGGCTTGCCTTTGGTGCGCCCGCTGCACGTGTTCGCTGTGCGTCCGCGTCGGGCTCCGAAATAAATAGGGAGCAGAAGCCCGAGGTAGAAGAGAAAGACTAGAATGTCAACTGCCCAAAATGGCAGCAGCTGACATCCCTGAAGTTGCCCTCCGGGCTGCTCTCTCCACACAAATGGCCCACTAGCAGTTGCGGCGGACCGTAGAGCGGCCCAGGAATGAGGGGAGAGGCCAAAGATGTTCACAATTACAAGGTGAGCAAAGTTAAAAGCAAGTTAAATAAGTTAAAAGAGATGTGTAGGCTGTTCAGATTAAATATACTTTAGAAGAAAATACTTGTGGTATATCCCCCAGCTGGAAATCGAAAACACACCCTCACAGAGGACAGAGACATCCAAGTGAAGGACCTCTGAACATCAGCATGTCTCAGCACGAATAGCGGCACGTGGAGCATGGGGAACAGTGTGCCTGGGATGGAACAAATAACCACAGCCAGGAAACTATTAAAAAAAAATTGTCAAAAGAGAAATATCACAATATTACATTTGACAGGATATTCTGAAGTAAAGCTGCGTCTGAAACTCACAGTGACACCACATCCTCCGAAAAGCAAAATGTGCAAGAGTGAAAACAGGAATAATAGGGCGAGTGACACTTACAGTCCGCCACAGTGGAGAAGTGGAGGGCTCAAATGACAAGAGTCTCATAGCACATGGGCAGGGAGGGCAGAGAGAACTGTCATGTCAGAGACCTCGCAGCGACCGTGCATCTGATCCAGAGCGACCACCGAAGATCACCACTCCCAGGAGCAAATTTCTCCACCAAATGTTAAAGTTAAATAAAATAGTCACAGACACAGGTGAATTTAGGCAGCTTTATACATGTACACAAGAACAGCTGGCATTGTGACCAAGTGCCAAAACTGCATAAGTTCATCACAGTCTTTTATTCCTGTAAACCACAAAAAGGCATTTCGGTACATGTCCACTAAAATCCCAAGTACAAGAGTTTTTCTCTGGAACTATGGACCAATACATCACATGTCCATCATCAGACTGCACAGGTTACACAATTATTAGATACAGAGACAATCAGAAGAATCTAAAAGTGCATACCACCTGCATGATACAGAGTGGTTGTGCTCGTCATCCCCACATGTCCAGTTATTGAGACAGTAGGGTTTTTCCAAGCCTAAGCAATGCTGTAGCCAATCAGAGGTAGACTCTTTATCTCTTCTATATATATGTGTTGGAAATGGCCCTTTTTGCAGGGTCACCCCTAAACTTTTTGCCTGCCTCCTGTATTTTTGCTGACCTGTTTCTGTTGGTTTTATGACTCTGGGCACTTTACCACTGCTGTTCAGTGCTAAAGTGCATATGCTCTCCCTTGGTAAATATGTCTATGTGAATTGGTATATCCCTTATTGGCTTATTTGGTTTACCTGTTAGTCCCTAGTAGTGTGGCCTGTGTGTGCCCAGGGCTGGTAAACCAAATGCTGCTGGTGGGCATGCAGCGCTGGTTTGCGCCACCCACAGAAGCAGCTTTTAAAGTGTGTCTCAGACCTGCCACTGCAGTGTCTGTGTGCAGTCCAGAACTGCCATCTTGGCTGTGAAGTGCACCCACTTCCCAGCCCCTGAACCTTCCCTTGGCATCCTGTAAGTCGCCCCTCGGGTAGGGTGCATTGTATGTGTAAGGTAGGACATGCCTTGGTGTGTGTAGCATGTCCTGGTAGTGAATTATGCACCATTTCGTTTTTCACTACTGTAAGGCTACCTGTTCCTCATAGGCTAGAATGGGCAGTTTGACTATTACATGCTATAGTCCTAACTGACCCCAGGAACATGGTAGAAAAACGAATTTAGTATGCCTGAGCTCAGAATATTAAAATACACCTTTTAGTGAAGTTTATTTTTATATTCTGTGTTTGAAAATACCACTTTTAGAAAGTAGGTATTTTCTTGCCTAAGCCTTCCAGTGTGCTCTGCCGTTATGTGTATTGGCTGTCTGGTTTTAGAGGGGCAGGACAGGCTGAGTCAGACCTTGGTGGAATAGAGAGATCTGCATTTAGAGTGTGGGGAAGGGTGGCTCTTTGATCTGAATAGGGCTGTGCCTGGCAAGGTGAATGCTGGCTCCACCTCCCACTGTGTGTCTGCTAGCAGACCCCTCTTTCTGAAAGGAAGGATGCAGCCTGGTAAACAAAGTGCTCCAGGCCTGAGCAGAACTGGTTCTGGCTAGGTTCAGGGACTGGTAGCTTCAAGGATCAAAGGCTTTTGGGGTATAAATATCTGTGCTCAAACCCCCTACTTTTGTATTGCTTTTGGATCTGGAGAGGAAACTCTGTCCGTGCCACTGGAGGAATCTGCAGGAAGTGACTGTCCTTGTGCTTGTGTGTTGTTTCTTGCACTGGCCTGCAGCAGTGACCACTGGACCTTGAAGAAGAGGAAAAGGAACTATTGAGAGAACTTTTATTTTTGTACAGCAATCACCCAAGGGCTAGGAAAAGAGCTAGCCTCCTGCTGGAGTCTCAGGCACAACAGACTCCACCACCAACCTCCTGCTTCCTCCCTGCGAGGACCGCTATCTGCTGAGGAGGCTCCTGTGAGTTCCAGGGCCTCTATTTTGCATCAGAGAGAAGAGGGTAAGAAATCAACGCTAACGCATCTTTGCGGGCCGCTGCAGTCGAGAGCGCTGGGAAAATCATCGCGCTGCGGCCGCCGAGGGCCCGCAACCCGAAACCATCGCTGACGCCCCTTGGCGAGCCGCTGCAGCCGAGACGCGCTGGAAAGATCATCGCGCTGCTGTCGCCGCGCACTCGCAACCCTGACAGAAATCATCGCTTCAAGACATCGCAGTGCGGACGCCGTGCGTTCGCCACTTTGATCGCATCACACCGGATTTCGTCGCTCCCTCGCGGAGCGTCTTGTCTTCGCATCGCAACACGATCGCACAGCGCAACAGGATCACCGCATCGACTTCTCCCACGCGGCAAGAAAGTCATCGCATCGGCGGTCCAGCGTGCAGAAGTTTGTCGCATCGTCTCCGCACGCATCCCGCAGATCGGCGCATCATCCTCCCTTGCGGCAAGGATTTCAACGCATCGCCGGCCTCGCGTGCCGAGAATCATCGCTACAACTTCTTTGCGACACTTTGTTGGTTTTGCTACTAAACCCAGGTACTTTGTGAGAGAAAGGGTCGCAGAGACCACTGCCTTGAATTTGAACCTTATTTTTGCAACCTTTGAACTATTTTTTGACAGTCCTTCAACAGCCATCCTATTTTTGACAGTCTCATGAGAGAAGGGGTCGCACAGACCACTGCCTTGAATTTGAACCTTATTTTTGCAACCTCTGAACTATCTTTGACAGACCTTCAACAGCTATCCTATTTTTGACAGTCTTATGAGAGAAAGGGTCGCACAGACCACTGCCTTGAATTTGAACCTTATTTTTGCAACCTCTGAACTATCTTTGACAGTCCTTCAACAGCTATCCTATCTTTGACAGTATTGTGGCTTTTACAGTTATTGGTCTTGTGATAAATCTGCCTTTATATAAAGATACTTATTTTTTATAACTACTTGTGTGGTGTCCCTTTGTAGTGTTCCTCACTGTGTTACTGTGTATGGTCATAAATGCTTCACACCCTGCCTCTGAGATAAGCCTACCTGCTCGTGCTACGTTACCACAGGGTTGAGCAGGGGTATTAAAGAGGGTAGCCCTCTCACTCTGACTTAGGAAGAAGGGTCCCTACTTGGACAGTGGCCAGCCATTGCCAACTAGAGACCCCCATTTCTAACATTGGTGGTCAGCGGTGAGGATCTGGACTTGCATTTATGATCGCATACAGTAATTATAGTGTACACTACTAGTGAGTGCAGACCATAACGTACCGCATACATTTTTTTTGAGAATTGTTTTTTTTGCTCCTATATTGTGATTGATATTGCCGGTGATTTTTCACCCGCGCCCATTTATTGAAAGTTTTTGATCCCCTATTGTGATTGATATTGCTGGTGATTTTTCACCCACGCACATTTCTGAGAGTTTTTGGGATCCTGTATTGTGATTGATATTGCCGGTGATTTTTCACCCGCGCACATTTATTGAAAGTTTTTGATCCCCTATTGTGATTGATATTGCTGGTGATTTTTCACCCACGCACATTTCTGAGAGTTTTGGGATCCTGTATTGTGATTGATATTGCCGGTGATTTTTCACCCGCGCACATTTATTGAAAGTTTTTGATCCCCTATTGTGATTGATATTGCTGGTGATTTTTCACCCACGCACATTTCTGAGAGTTTTAGGATCCTATATTGTGATTGATATTGCCGGTGATTCTTCACCCGCTTACATTTTTTGAGAAGTTTTCTTCTATCTTTTATTGATATTGCCCGTGATTGTTACAATGGGCAAGCCTATGTTTTATTGATATTGCCAGGTAATAGTACCCGCATACATTTTTGAGAATTGTTGGATCCTATATTGTAATTGATATTGCCGGTGATTTTTTACCCGCATACATTTTCTTGAGAAGTTTTCTTCTATCTTTTATTGATATTGCCCGTGATTGTTACAATGGGCAAGCCTATGTTTTATTGATATTGCCGGTGATTTTTTACCCGCATACATTTTCTTGAGAAGTTTCTTCTATCTTTTATTGATATTGCCCGTGATTGTTACAACGGGCAAGCCTATTTTTGTTATTATTGATATTGCCAGTTATTGCTACAATGGGTCTTACTGAAATGAGACCTACCTTTTATATAGATGATCTGTTAACCTACAGTCTAGAGGAGCTAAGGGGGTTCTGTGAGGAGAGGGGCTTAGCAGTGAGTAGGAAGGAGACTCAGCTATCCCTGCAGACATCCCTGAGACTTTGGCAACAAGACAGATGGAGATTCTTGGAGTCCCAGTACACCTACCCAGAGGGTAGTTGGTCTGAGGGTGGCTCTAGAGAGTCTGAAGAGGAGGAAGAAAGTGTTATGGAATATCTCATAGGTGGGGAGTTCCTTGATGAGCCTAGTGCCTATGGTAGTGCCAGATTCCCCTCATGGTCCCCAGAGGAGTTGGGGGACAGGCGGGAAGGTCCCATAGGTAGGGAGTCCCTTGCTGGATCTAGTGCACAGGGTAGTGCCCAATCCCCTTCATGGTCCCCAGAGGAGTTGGACAGACAGAGGGAGAGGGAGTACCAGCTGGAATTGGAGAGGCTCCAAATAGAGATTGCACAGCTGGAGGCGCACCGAGCGCAGATAGCAGAAAAGGAGAAGTTAGCTCAAGAGGGTAGGTTACCCCTGGAGCACAGTTTTAATTGTCTGGATTCCCCAGAGAGGGTGGGGTCCAGTGGTGGCAGCAAAATTGAAGTGTATAGTGATGACAGTGTAGTACCCCCACCCAGAGATGTAGCACCTGACTTGAAGGAGGGGTTGATCTACACCAGGGGATTCAAGGATATAAGGTAGCCCCATTAATATGCAGTGGCCCTGAGGTGGATTGGGGAACTAGCGCAGGGGCCCATAGTCCTAGTGAAAGGAGGGATACTCGACCGACTCTGGATGAGAGGTGCAGGGAGAGGGGTTCCCCGTGGTTGAGGTCCTGGTGAATGTGTATGAGGACCGCCCAGAAGAGTGTGGGTTGAGTGATAGAGACAGTCAGTTAATGTCTCGCCCACTTCAAGAGAGTGGTGTGGGGTACGTGTGTGAGACACTGGATTGTGAGGTAAAGGTTAGCACCTGCGTGGAACTGTGTAATCCAATTGTGGGAGAGCATATTGTGAGTTCCTATTTTCCAGAGCTAAACCAACATGTGTTAGAGTGCGAGTTCTCTGATCCTAGGGAACTTGCGCAGGAGGCAGACCTCTGGGTGAGTACCAGAGGCTCTGTAGAGGCATTAGGGAATGACCCTAAGAGAAGTGGTTCAGAAGTTTTCCAACCCAGAGTGCTGGGAAAGGTTAGGAGTGTTACAGCTGGGTCCCCTTGTTGTGAGGAGGTTGTAGGGCCTCACATCCTGTCTCGTGGGAGCAGGAGTGAGACTGGGATAGGTCCCGAAGTGCCCCAGCCTCAGTCCCCAGGACTGGATGGTTCCATGAGGGAACACCAGGTGGGGAGCCTAGTCTGTCTAGATGGACCGTCCATTGTGGGGGGTACCCCAGTGTTAGGTGAGCTGGGAGTGCCTGTAGTCAGGCCTCCATCAGTTCTTGTGCCTGGCAGTGCCACTCCTAGGGGAGGGTACGGAAGTCCAGTCTGAGGGATGAAAGGGGGAAGGAGTCCCCAGTGGAAGAGCCAGTGGGTCAGGGGCCAGTCAGAAGGGCTGAGCCCCCTAGGAGTGACCATGGTGACACCACTTCAGTCCTGGTTGGCCAGGCAGTTGTTCAGCCACAGGGGTTGGTCCCTGGGTTGGTAAGTCAGATCCAGGAGTTGTCTGCCCTGGAGGGAGGGACAACTGTAAGCAGTGTCCCGACCATTTTTTCTAAGAGCACCACTCCAGGTGGGAGGGTGCAGTATGCTGGAAGGGGGTGCAGAGGGAGGGAGTCCTCGCCTCTGACCCCGGTGCAACCTGCGGGTTTTTTCAGGTTGGTAGGTCAGTTGCAGGGTCCAGGCCCTGAACTGGTGGAGGGGTGTGTTTCCCTTGAGGGGGGCCTGTGTGCTCCCCAGGAAGTCCTGGTTGGCCAGGCAGTTGTTCAAGCACAGGGGTTGGTCCCTGGGATGGTAAGTCAGGTCCAGGTGTTGTCTGACCTGGAGGAAGGGACAACTGTAAGCAGTGTCCCGACCATTTTCTTTTCTAAAAGCACCCCTCCAGGTGGGAGGGTGCAGTATGCTGGAAGGGGGTGCAGAGGGAGGGAGTCCTCGCCTCTGACCCCAGTACCACCTGAGGGTTTTTCCAGGGTGATGGATCAGTTGCAGGGACAAGGCCCTGAACTAGTGGAAGAGTGTATTTTCCTTGGGGGAATTGGTGTACGCCCCAGAAGTCCTGGGTTGCCAGGCACAGGCCCAGCCCAAGGGTACAGACCCTAGGTTGGGGGCCAGGTTCAGGGTGTCCCCCTGATCTGGAGGAAGGGGCAACTGCTAACAGTGCCCCTCCCGGTTTGTGTTATGGAGGCACCTCTCCAGGGGGGAGGGTGCCGGGCCCCAGTAAAGGGGGCGGGGAGAGGGCAGCCTCACCCCTGACCTCCGCCCAGTCTAAGGGTACAGACCTTATGCTGGGATACCAGTTGCAGGATAGAACCCCTGAACTGGTGGGCGAATTATGCAGGACACCTGCCTCAGGTGCCCTGACAATTCTGGAAGGGGGTATCGCTCCAGGTGGGAGGGTACCGAGCCCCAAAGAGGAGGACCGGGTGTGGGAGAGCCCACCCCAGTCTCTGGCCCAGCCGCTGGGTACAGGCCCAGGGCTGGTGGGTCAGTGTCCGGGTGCTTTGCCTGACCTGACAGGAGGGAGAGTGTACAAAAGGTGCCAGGCACCTGGGGTTACTGCCCCTCACTCTCTGATGCCACAAAAGTTTGAGAGCCCTGAGAGGTATAGGGCTTGGATTTCATCACTGACTACTGTCAGTGATTACTGGGGCTTGTTGTTTATCTGTTGGGACACACGTGGGGGCCAGTTAAGGTTAGATGCTGCACAGGTGGTGTCCACAGGTAAGGGGAAGAGTTCCCCATTGGTTGCCTTAGTGAGCCCTGAGAGGTATAAGGCCTGGGTCTCATCCCTGACTACTGTCAGTGGCGACTGTGGCTTATTGTTTATCTGTTGGGACACACCTGGGGGCCAGTTAAGGTTAGGTGCTGCACAGGTGGTGTCCACAGGTGAGGGGCAGAGTTCCCCATTGGTTATCTTAGTGGGCCCTGGGAGTGTGGACAGAGGGATCCACCAGGGTTCAGATTGGAGTAGAGCTGGCATAGGCCCCTGCAGTTGCGGGCCAGTTCCGTGTTCTATCGCTCGAAGCAGGGAAGCCCATCAAAGTAGTGATTGGTCTACCCTGCGTTTTGGCTGGAAGGGGGTTGTGTTGGAAATGGCCCTTTTTGCAGGGTCACCCCTAAACTTTTTGCCTGCCTCCTGTATTTTTGCTGACCTGTTTCTGTTGGTTTTATGACTCTGGGCACTTTACCACTGCTGTTCAGTGCTAAAGTGCATATGCTCTCCCTTGGTAAATATGTCTATGTGAATTGGTATATCCCTTATTGGCTTATTTGGTTTACCTGTTAGTCCCTAGTAGTGTGGCCTGTGTGTGCCCAGGGCTGGTAAACCAAATGCTGCTGGTGGGCATGCAGCGCTGGTTTGCGCCACCCACAGAAGCAGCTTTTAAAGTGTGTCTCAGACCTGCCACTGCAGTGTCTGTGTGCAGTCCAGAACTGCCATCTTGGCTGTGAAGTGCACCCACTTCCCAGCCCCTGAACCTTCCCTTGGCATCCTGTAAGTCGCCCCTCGGGTAGGGTGCATTGTATGTGTAAGGTAGGACATGCCTTGGTGTGTGTAGCATGTCCTGGTAGTGAATTATGCACCATTTCGTTTTTCACTACTGTAAGGCTACCTGTTCCTCATAGGCTAGAATGGGCAGTTTGACTATTACATGCTATAGTCCTAACTGACCCCAGGAACATGGTAGAAAAACGAATTTAGTATGCCTGAGCTCAGAATATTAAAATACACCTTTTAGTGAAGTTTATTTTTATATTCTGTGTTTGAAAATACCACTTTTAGAAAGTAGGTATTTTCTTGCCTAAGCCTTCCAGTGTGCTCTGCCGTTATGTGTATTGGCTGTCTGGTTTTAGAGGGGCAGGACAGGCTGAGTCAGACCTTGGTGGAATAGAGAGATCTGCATTTAGAGTGTGGGGAAGGGTGGCTCTTTGATCTGAATAGGGCTGTGCCTGGCAAGGTGAATGCTGGCTCCACCTCCCACTGTGTGTCTGCTAGCAGACCCCCTCTTTCTGAAAGGAAGGATGCAGCCTGGTAAACAAAGTGCTCCAGGCCTGAGCAGAACTGGTTCTGGCTAGGTTCAGGGACTGGTAGCTTCAAGGATCAAAGGCTTTTGGGGTATAAATATCTGTGCTCAAACCCCCTACTTTTGTATTGCTTTTGGATCTGGAGAGGAAACTCTGTCCGTGCCACTGGAGGAATCTGCAGGAAGTGACTGTCCTTGTGCTTGTGTGTTGTTTCTTGCACTGGCCTGCAGCAGTGACCACTGGACCTTGAAGAAGAGGAAAAGGAACTATTGAGAGAACTTTTATTTTTGTACAGCAATCACCCAAGGGCTAGGAAAAGAGCTAGCCTCCTGCTGGAGTCTCAGGCACAACAGACTCCACCACCAACCTCCTGCTTCCTCCCTGCGAGGACCGCTATCTGCTGAGGAGGCTCCTGTGAGTTCCAGGGCCTCTATTTTGCATCAGAGAGAAGAGGGTAAGAAATCAACGCTAACGCATCTTTGCGGGCCGCTGCAGTCGAGAGCGCTGGGAAAATCATCGCGCTGCGGCCGCCGAGGGCCCGCAACCCGAAACCATCGCTGACGCCCCTTGGCGAGCCGCTGCAGCCGAGACGCGCTGGAAAGATCATCGCGCTGCTGTCGCCGCGCACTCGCAACCCTGACAGAAATCATCGCTTCAAGACATCGCAGTGCGGACGCCGTGCGTTCGCCACTTTGATCGCATCACACCGGATTTCGTCGCTCCCTCGCGGAGCGTCTTGTCTTCGCATCGCAACACGATCGCACAGCGCAACAGGATCACCGCATCGACTTCTCC
Organism: Calotriton arnoldi; assembly: GCA_963921515.1. Lineage (NCBI taxonomy): Eukaryota > Metazoa > Chordata > Amphibia > Caudata > Salamandridae > Calotriton > Calotriton arnoldi. Next base: position 1,197,571 of record CAWUFW010000919.1, on the reverse strand, counting down.
CACGCGGCAAGAAAGTCATCGCATCGGCGGTCCAGCGTGCAGAAGTTTGTCGCATCGTCTCCGCACGCATCCCGCAGATCGGCGCATCATCCTCCCTTGCGGCAAGGATTTCAACGCATCGCCGGCCTCGCGTGCCGAGAATCATCGCTACAACTTCTTTGCGACACTTTGTTGGTTTTGCTACTAAACCCAGGTACTTTGTGAGAGAAAGGGTCGCAGAGACCACTGCCTTGAATTTGAACCTTATTTTTGCAACCTTTGAACTATTTTTTGACAGTCCTTCAACAGCCATCCTATTTTTGACAGTCTCATGAGAGAAGGGGTCGCACAGACCACTGCCTTGAATTTGAACCTTATTTTTGCAACCTCTGAACTATCTTTGACAGACCTTCAACAGCTATCCTATTTTTGACAGTCTTATGAGAGAAAGGGTCGCACAGACCACTGCCTTGAATTTGAACCTTATTTTTGCAACCTCTGAACTATCTTTGACAGTCCTTCAACAGCTATCCTATCTTTGACAGTATTGTGGCTTTTACAGTTATTGGTCTTGTGATAAATCTGCCTTTATATAAAGATACTTATTTTTTATAACTACTTGTGTGGTGTCCCTTTGTAGTGTTCCTCACTGTGTTACTGTGTATGGTCATAAATGCTTCACACCCTGCCTCTGAGATAAGCCTACCTGCTCGTGCTACGTTACCACAGGGTTGAGCAGGGGTATTAAAGAGGGTAGCCCTCTCACTCTGACTTAGGAAGAAGGGTCCCTACTTGGACAGTGGCCAGCCATTGCCAACTAGAGACCCCCATTTCTAACAATATGGTATGCTAAAGGTGCCTAGTTGCTGGGCTAGCAGGCATTTGCAAGTCACAGGTGATGTCTTTGAGCAAGCCTTGCATTGTGTTACAACATAATCACTTCAGCACAGTACATTAGTTCACCAAGGGTCAAGCATTCTGCTTTGCACATTTTGCAGGCCTTATCATCATTGCATATCATACAATGAGCAAGTGGCACACAAATGGACAAGCAAAGAAAATGGATTTCACAGCATCAGTGGTGTGGGTTTATTAATATGAGATGTTTGATACCAAACATCCCTATTTTCAGTGAAGCCATCATTTAGCTGGGGAACTCGTTTTTAATAGTGTTCAGCACTTGTACTCAAAATGGCTTCCCTGTTCACTTGTACTGGCAGCAATAGAGCTGGCCAGCACGAGGGCATATCTGCTTGTGGAGATATGCCCTCACATGTAGTATAGTGTACCCTGCCTTAGGGCTGTAAGGCCTGCTGTAGGGGTGACAACTATACTGCATGGGGTGTCTGTGGGCATGGCAGAAAGGGATGTGTGCCATGTTGTGTTTTCACTTTTGTCAGCACCAAGACAAGCAGCCTGCAATGGCAGTCTGTATGTGTTTGGTGAGGGGTCCTTTAGGGTGGCACAATTCATGCTACAGCCCTTAAGGTCCCTCTTTAGCATCCTTGCCCTAGGTAACAGGAGCACCACTTACTAGGGACTTACAGGGAGTGCTAAAGGTATTGCCAATTGGGGTACAATTGCACAGTTTTTGGGAAAGAGATCTGGCACTGAGAACCTGGTTAGCAAGAACCCAGTGCACTTCCAGTTGAAATCACATCAAATACCAGACAGAAAGTGGGGGTGACCATGTCAAAAAGGGCACTCTCGTACACTCTACAATTTAGATGTTGCGATTGCCATTTGCTTACTAATCCCTCAGTCACAGCTGGGAAAACATTTTGGTAATCTTCTGCCTTGTGTCCCAACTCAGGAGGTAGGAAAGGAAGGTAAGAAAGGGAAGGGAGTGTCTTACAACTCTTCCCCTATGCCACCTAGGAGGTGGTCGAAGAGTACGTTCTTGCTTGTCCACTGGCCTTCTTGTAATTGGAAAACCTCCAGTCACAGCCCTTTGAGGCTGTCAGAAAGTCTGGGGATGCTGAACCTGTACAGACAACACTGCTTAGAATTAAATAATGAAAGAATACCAAGTGTGGACAATAAACGCAATCAGGCTCACATTTTAAAGTTTTAGATGGCACTGAACTGTCACATCTTATCTGTGAGCAGAATCCCGGACATCGTCTTCCATAGCTCCCCTTGTAGAATACTCTGCCCTTCCTTTCAAGATTGGCTCTTGTTAGGTGGAGGTCCAGTCCTGCTGTGGTCACCGCACCCGCCCAACTGCTGGGGAATCCCAGACAACGGCGCCAGGTTCTGTCAAAGGAATATCCTTCCTCACCACTTTGAGTCTGACAGTTGTTTTTACCATAATAAAAACTAATAAACTGTGAATCACTAAGTCAACTGACGAGGCATCACCCACCAGAAATCATTGGTGGAGGCAACCTCGATAAGTACGGTTAAGACTCAAATGTGTACTCTAACATTGACAAGACTCTAGCAGTAGTGACATGATATGACTGTCACAAAAACTATGAGCAGATGTCTAGCTGAAATCATGAAAATGGGAGAATTACTTTCACTAGTAACAAAATCTAATTAGTTTGCAGTTGAGCAAGGTATTAACTTATTTCACGGCTCAAGAGACAAAACCCAAAGAGCTTCACCATCAGTGATGGGCACTTCCTGTGGGCAGAGGTAGCCAAGGCAATAAAACATGGCTGAAGCATGTTACAGTGACACTGGTATAAGCAAATATGCTCAGGGCTTTTGACAGCACACTATCTTTACATTGGCTCCAGCTCAATGCTCACAATTCTAGACATTCCAAGCAGCCATGGTATGATGGCTCCAAGGTACACATTTAATTTTCAATACATGAAACTTCAATCAGGCTCATAGAAGAGGAGAACCAATGCCTGTGACACATAGCATGCACTCTAGTGTACAAGTTTAGACAATCCTCTCTTAAAAACCAATGAGACATACATCTTTTTCAGAACCAACATTTTAAAGCGAGGGTTGAGCAAGATGAAAGCGATTTCAGTATCTAAATGCTTCTTTACCATTCTTCCCATACCGAGCATAAGAGTACATGCCCTAAACAACTTATTACTGTCTGTTCTTCTGTCTCCTAAAAGCAACGGCCCTTGCTTCCGCTGAAAGTATAAATACTTATAGACACAACTGGCGGAATGTTCTGAAGCGCTGCCATTGAAGGATGTTCTCAGATTACAGGGGGTCATTGGTTCAGGGACATGCTTGCTCCTGTTGACATGCCAGGACTCTAAACTGGATCCTTTATGGTGAAACTAGTGAATGCTTTCTTCAGCCGCCCAAATCAGGCCTGCAGTAGTTATTGGAGAATCAGGTCCCTGTCTTACCAGTCTCCATGCTCATGGTGCAAGGCTTGTTTTTCTCTCTACTCTATTTGTCATTCTCCATTGTGAAGTTCAAGTCTCCCCAGATTCACACCCTGTTAATCCTTGAGCCACACATGAGGAGCTTCAGAACTAATCCTTTGAATACCACTCCTCAGAGCCACAAATCCCAGTCTCAGAGCCACAAATCCCAGTGTCACTGCTTGTGCCACCTTGGTAGTAAATCAAATGTTAACCATGATCATAGCTCTGTAAGTGTCCAATGAATCAGTTTATGTCTTGTGAAGCTTCCAGGATTAGCATCTTACAATGAGATATTGTATTGTATTGTAATTGCATTTATATAGCACTTACTACTCCTGACGAGGCGTCGAAGCGCTTTTTCGGCGAGTAGCACGCTATTCCAGAACCCATAAAGGATTAGTGTTGAGTTAGTATACAGTCTTATCCACGGGTTTCCAATGGCTAAATAGTTTATGAGTACCAGATCTTTTTGAGTCCTACACATGGGCATGACCTTATATGTTTTGGATGAAGGGATGACACTGGAATTTGAAGATATTGGTAGTGGGGTCCTGTTTCTAGGGGTTCAGGCCCATCTCAATTTCAGGAAGTACTGAGACAAGAAAGAGAAAAGGCACTCGTGTGTTCTACTATATTGAATTATGAAGGTAGCCCAGAATATTCTAGGCATGGGTGAAATTTTAACTGCAATGGTGAAATTCACAAAATTCACAAATTTCATGTTTAGCAAAAGTCATGAAATTTCTCGTAATTTCTAATTATACAATTTTGCATACCCTTTATTGGGTGCATGTGCACCTCAGTTAAAAATTATTGAGACCTACTAATTGAACAATGTCTCATGAAGAAATATTTCATGCTTGAACCAGTCTCCTGTGGGAGCCTTTTTTAATGCGAGGTGACAAGAGTATTTAATTCTGAAAGTGCAGTTTTGTGTTATTTTGTGATGAATTAATGAATTTCCTGAACCTTAGCTAAAAAATATGTTTTTTTGCACTCTATTGGTATATTCTTTTGGAGAAGGAATACAAGTTGTGCATAGTTGAGCCCCTGAGTTTCTTAAGTAATTGTAATTATTGTAAATTGTATTTATATAGAGCTTACTATCCCTGATGAGGTGTTGAAGATGAGTTGCACTCTACTCCAGAGCCCAAGGTTAGAGGTTAATAGTTAATAGACTAGTAAAAAACAAAAATTCTCTTTGTGCATTAGTGGTGTTAGGTTTGTGCTCTTGATTTATTGTGTGTTTAGTAGACTTTAGAGTAGGGATAGAATGATGAGAACAGATTTGAAAGGGGAAGTAGTGAGCTGTTTTTGTAAGTAGTGGATGTGTGTGACTGTTAGTTGGGTAACAAGGCTAAAAAAGGAGGGGAAAGTTTGAGAAGGATGTTTGGGGGATCATAGAAGTCTGAAAGGTTTGGGATGAGTGAGAATGAAGAGAAATTGTACAAAGGTTGAAAGGAAGATTTTTTTAATTATCTTATACATACATATATGCACAACACTTGGTAAGGTTGTATTGGCTGGAGAAAACCTCTCTATATAAATACCCATATGTGCAATATTTACATGGTTGGATGTGCACATTTATCTTCTGGCAACGTATGCACATTTTTTCATGACATTTCTTAAAGTTTTAGTAGCACACATAAACTCCTCTATATGTGCACCTATATGTACATAGAAGCATCAAGTATGACACTGTCTGATATACACATGTATATTTTGGTGTATATATTGTTTTCCCTTATAAAAATGTATCTGCTTATAACAGGAAGCATAGTTCAATGTACAATGACACACGTATAACAACAACTTCATTTCTTTACTGAAAGAAGTTTAATTTTGTCATGTCAAGGTATAATTTTGTGGAACACTGCTGTGTTGTGAGTATAGTTGTCATAAGGGGAAAAGCCAGCTCTTGACTAATCTTCAGAAGCTAAGATGCTGGTCAGTGGATCTTATGTGTGTAAGTAGTGACTTCCATAGTTCGGCAACTTGAGCAGAGAAAGATGTTCCACCCATGTTTCTATTTTGTATTTAGCAATATTGAGGCGGGAGCAATTCTTGAGCATAGGTTCCTTTGTTGCATGTATTAGTTGATTTCCTTCCTGATGAAGAGTGGTCCTTTGCCATGTATTGATTTTTGTGTGATACAAAGCAACTTGAGTTAGTATTATGCATGCCTGCCTCTCGAAAATCTTCGCTAGCATCCTTGAAACCAACACGAACTCCTGTAAGCAGTGTAAGAGCGCAGAGTTGGGAAGAAAACAGGAGAGCAGGGTGCCTTTTGATATCATTGTGAAAATGCAAAATTACAAAGAAAAGGAAATGATCACAAAAGTCAGGCAAACTGAGCATGTTCTGTTTGGAGACAGCAGGGTTCTCCTGTTTCGGGATCTATCTGCAGCAAACCTGCAGCACCAGAGGGTCTTTAGACCTTTAAACGAGGTGCTACAAAAAAAAAAATTAAATACATATGGACATTTTCTATGGTCCTTCAGTTTCATTGGCAAGATTTGGACAAAACGGTTAGATGTGTGGAGGAGAGCCTGGGATTCTGAACACTAGCGATGAAGAGGACTCTGAAGACTCGACCAGTGGACCCAGCGCCAAGCGAGGAGCATCGTATAAAAGTCCCCTCAAGAGAGGATCATTCATACCTAACAGGGAGAAAGAAACAACCAGAGATGCAGACTCAAGACTGATACCCACAGATCAGAGTGACAGAGTCCTGAGAACTACAACGCCTGGGTCTCCATGATAACCACCTGGCTGACACCATGAGGACTTTGAGGGGAGTGGGGATGGGTAGGGGTTACCAGATGTTAAACTCTAATATTTTCTCCCATTGTGTTTGGGTCGGAGGGGTTGAGGACATACTGTGTATTCTGGGCCCAGTTGGACAGGTTATTTTCTTTAAAGGAGGTGGTGTTAAAGGAAGATACTTCATGGCAGGAATTGCCTGGGCCAGTGAACAGGTTACTACAGGGGATTCAAGCAGAGATTGTTACATAAATATCCCTTCAAGTTAATTTTGCTGAATGTAAAGAGCTTAATGTCCCTAATAAGCGAGAGAGTCTGCCAATATTCTCTCACAGGACTTGTCATTTTCTTACAAGAAACCCACCTGCTGACAGCTCACCACTTTTAAGCAAGCTACAGGAAGAATCCTGTGTGTTTTTGGGCATCACCCTTTTCCAAGAGCACTGGAGAGAAAATATTGTTTGAAAGTGAGGTTGTCAAGGGAAGTGTTAGACTCCTTACGGTTGTGATAACTACAATCTCAGGGTCTGCGGGACTTTGGGATACAAACATATGATCTTTATTAATATTTATGCTCCTAACAAAGGGCAAGACAGGTTCTTGAGGAACTGCATCGAGTGAGTGGTGTAGAGGGCGAACAGTGAGGTAATATGGGGTCGGAGGGGGAGCCTTAATCTGGTGCGGGACGTACACAGGGACAGATCCAGTAGCGCAGTGGGGCACGCTGGAGCTGCCTCAGTGGCACTGAAGTACAAGGTTCAGGATCGGGGTAACAGGTGCCTGCCAAAAGACACACCCTCGCTGACAGATTATACATTTTACTCCCATGTGCAGAGTCTACTCCCAGATTGATTATTTATATCACATAGTCTGACATATGCCCATCACTCTTGAGCTCGCAGAGATATTGTCTCTGACCATGATGAATGGGATGCTCAGAGGGAGGCAGGAAAATGAACAGAGCTCCTTTCCAAGACCCTCCCAATAAAGCAATAATGTCTAGGGCCAAAGCCAAGTTTTGTTGAGCTAAGCAAATAGTATATCTCCCCCACAACGACTTTGGGTGCCTTTAAGGTAGTGGTGAGAGGTTTCACAATCTCAATGTCATCTAGATGAGAGAGGCCAAATTACAAAGACCAAAAGATGAGGGCAGGGTTGGGTGCACTGGAGCCATTAGATAAAGATAACCCCACCACAGCAGGTAGATGGAAAATCATGGATCCAAAGGGCCAACTTAATTTATAATGCGCTAATAAGGCTGAGATGACCGCCATTACAATTAAAGCAACCCTTCTAAGAAAGAGGTAATAAAATGGCCACCTTATTGGCAAAGAGGCTGTGACATCAAATAGATAGGGCACATAAGTAATCTTAGAAATCGGAATGGTGACCAAGGAGGCTAATAAGATGGCCACCGTGAGAAATGATTATCAAGAACTCCATTCAAGGGAGGCAAGGATACCATCGATATAGACAAATACTTAGGGAAATGTCATCTACCCTGCAATCCAATAAAGGAAATTGAGAAATTGAAGGATCATATAGATATCTCCGAAACTCAGAAAGATATAAAAGAAATGCAGTCGAATAAATACCAAGGGCCTGGTGGAATTGTTGTGTGTTCCTTAGCACGTGAGTGACGTAAGGAGGGTTGGCTGCACAGAACGTCCGTCAAAAAGCGGACTGTCAGTCCTTCATGTGCCTGCATGGGTCTCGAGGCGCACTAAGCACTGACAGGTGCACCAGAGATCTCGACTGCACTGCCAGGGAGCCAGAGATATGAGGGACTGCCTTGGAGAGTATGTTTCTACTCAGTAACCTGAGCTCCAGAAAGAGCCTGTGAATAGACGGAGGCCATGTGCATGTCCTATAACCTTTAAAGATGTAGTACAGGCACTTAAAATAAAAAGGGCCTCATTTATGAAAAGTGTTGCATCACTGGGGGAAACCAGCGATGCAACACTTTTCAGTGCGCCCTCCTTGCGACACCTTGGATGCGTCATATTTACTGTAGACGCTCCATGTTGCAAGGATTGATAGATACATCAGGGATCCTGTAGTATCTGTAGGCGCAAAAGTGATGCATATCTGAGGTGTGTCTGAAAACAGACGCAACTCCAGCAATGTGTCCTTTCACATGGGGCAAGCCCCATGTGAAACTGCCTGCGTCACCCTTACGCCTGCTGTGAGGCAGGCGTAAGGTTTTGATGCAGTGGCATCCTAGAAGTGGCGCAGTGAAATCTGATAGATTTCTACGCCACTTCTACAAGGCTTTCTTGCGGGGGAACGCCTAACCTGCATACATTATACCTGATACAGGTATAATGTAGCGCAGGGCTTTACAAAGTGAAGCATCTGCCTAGATGCGTCACTTTGTAAATATGTACCAAAGTTGCGCATTATTTACGCCGCCAGTGCATCAACAAAGTGACAGACCGACGGTGTAAAAGGGCTGCAAGGGGCTCATAAACAAGCCCCGAAGTATTTTTGTTGCATTTTAAAAGTCACAGTAGCCGATCGCATGGCTGGAGTTAGGAGCCCAGACTAGGGTCTTATAATATGCTAGTGTTAGAAATGGGATTTCTGGTTGGCTAGGGCAAGTGCCTAAGCCAGGCAGAAACCACCACTCTAGTTAGGGCAAGGGAGTTACACGCTGAAGATAACCCCTGCTCACCCCCTTGGTAGCTTGGCACGAGAGTCAGGCTTATCCCAGAGGCAATGTATAAAGCGTTTGCGCAACACACACACACACAGCAGCGACACACTAGGCACACCACAAAAGAAACTCCACATCAGGTTATGTAAAAATAGCCTTAGTATTACTCATAAACAATTTAGAGCATAATCACAAATGTACACTGTGCCACCTGGCACTAGGCAATACTTTACAGGAGATTATATACAGGACAGTGCCAATTGGGCCACTGTCAGAACCATCAGAACAGGTAAGTAGTAAACAACCAGTAACTACTGGTACAAACACTTTGCATAAACCACATTAGGCATTCACATTAGGCATAAACCCATTATGCCAAAATCATGAGGCATAGACATCCTGAACTAGCCCCAGTACACCACAGTAACACTGATAAGGTGCACACAGCTCATTAGCCCCTCACAGGCGTAAATATCACTGGTCACAAGATGCCCCCATGTCACCGGGAACCCACTGGCCCCCAAATGGCAGTCCCAGCGCCTCTGCGCTCTCTACCCGGACTGCGTGGTAGTCTGGTGAAGGGTTCCTCCTCCACCCTGGCTCGGGGGCCTCCGTCGAGGTTCACCCTAGTTTCCCAGCTCACAACAAGGCCTCCTTTGGCACAAGGCTTCCACATTAGCCCCCAGCTGCAGCATTTATTACCAAACTTGATCCCGCTGCTCCTCTCAGATCAGGAATTACCACTGACACACTTATCAGGGAATCCCCAATGCATTCCTATGAGAGGGCAGCCTCACAGCAGTGAGAAACCAAAATGGCTGTTTGTCACTACCAGGACATGCCACACAGTTAAGGCACATGTCCTATCTTTTACCTACAATGCACCCTGCCCATAGGGCTAGCTAGGGCCTACCGTAGGGGTGACTGATATGTAGTAAAAGGGGAGTCACAGACGTGGCACCCACTTTATGTGCCACGTCACAGCGGCAGTAAACTGCGCACGCAGGCCCTGCAATGGCAAAGGCCTGAGACAGGTTTGAAAGGCTACTTTGGTGGGTGGCGCAATCAACGCTGCAAGCCCACCAGTAGCATTTAATTTACTGGCCCCGGGTATGTGAGATACCACATTACTGGGGACTGATAGGTAAATTAAATTAGCCAAACAGGTGTAGACCAATCTTACCACGTTTCACCATAGAGAGCACATGCACTTTACACTGGACAGGAGTGCTAAAGTGCCCAGAGTCCTAAAACCACCAACACCAGGTCAGAAAAAAAGACTAGGAGGAAGGCAAAAAGTTCAGGGATGACCCTGCAAAAAGGGCCAAGTCCAACAACTAGATTATGAAGCTGTCGCAGCTGTGGGTTTGAGAGAGGTAGGGTTCGCTCACTGCCCCCAAGCACTGCGCGGGTCAGTCCCAGACTGCACAAAGCGGTGGCCCTTCTCTCTGCTCTCGCTAATTGGCCCATTGTTTGCATGTTTTGGCCACGCGAAAGAGGACTTTTGCAGATTTTCTACTAATGACAGCCCAAGAGGCCTGTTTTTGCGCACTGCAGTGAAGTCTCCTGGAACAAGCCGTGTTTCTTTCATGTTCCGGTTGCTTGGGCAAATTTCACACGTCCGACTTGTCCCTTGTGACCAGCAAGAGAGGGAGAATGCAAGGACGGGCTGAAACTGAACACACTGGCTGAAGACCCGCGCCAACTTAGATCTTTGCTGTGACACGTCTTCTATTCGTGTGCTGAGACATGAACGCACGCGCACGCACACACAGAACTCTGTTTCATTACATTTCCGGTCCTGGGAGCCACACGTCTCCACCAGGGTATCTGGGGATTCAATACCCTGGCTAACAGTCGTGGCTCGCAATTCTCGCGGGTGGGGGGTGTCGCACGGGGGTTATCGCGCAGGGGTTACCGCGAGGGGGGGTAAAAATAAAAGAAACCTTACCTGACCGGGTCTGCGCCGCCTCTGCTCCTGGGCCGGGTCCCGCGCCGCCTCTGCTCCTGAACAGGAACAGGCATCCTCCCACCCCTCCTGTAAGCCAATCACAACGCTGCAATGGCAGCGTTGTCATTGGTGCGGAGTCCCGGACAGCGCCCAGCCGGGCACCAGGTAGGGAGGCCATTTTCTCTATGTGGGCTGCATGCAGCCTACACAGAGAAAATGTAGAGTGCGCATGACTGCTTTGGTCGGCCCCAGGGCCGACCAAACAGTCAGGGTACTCAGAGTGGTGCAAGCCACTCCCCCCCCGACCCGCCAGCTCTCAACCAGGCATACCCCTGCCTTCTGCTTTCTCGCAGCGCAAGAAGCAGAAAATAAAATGGTATTTAAAATACCATTTTATTTTCTGCTTCTCGCACTGCGAGAAAGCAGTGGGGCGGCGCTCCTCCGCCCTAATGGAGGAGCCGCCGCTGCTGGCTAATCCACGTCTAAGACCTTACGCAGCTGCGCCAGTCAGTGGTGTACCAGTGTGCCATGGGCCTAGTGTAAGGAAGGAAATGGCCTCTCTGGCCGCTGTTTGAACTATCAAATACAGCAATCACCAGGACTCAATAGTCTCCCCAGACCTCTGGGCGTCGGTGCCACCTCACCTGCTGCACCAATGGAAGCTACTCCCCTGCTGCCAGTGCACCACACTCATACACCTACACATTAATACTCTCCTATGATTGTCAGATTCAGATGTCTGCATCTTAATCCTGGCATAAACAGCTCACTGATATGTTTCCCCGTCTGCGTTTCTTTTTAAAAACAGAAAAATACAGAAAGTATATTTTCTTTTCAGTGATTTTCCATGCCGTCAGTCATGACTAACAGTCTAATATTTGTGCATATTATTGATGCATGGAGAGTTAAAAAAAAAAATAGCTGAAGACATAAACGTGAGTGCATTACAAAACTAATCTTTGCAGATAATGGCTTTGTTGTATGGTATATGTCTGCTTACTGTGCAAAAATATGTCAGGTACCGATTGTAAGTTCTTAATTATTGGTTGAATTAAATTATTGGAGGCATATTTACAACTAAAGTGGCGGAGCGTGGTGTTGAGCCAAGAAGGCTAAAGCTGCGCTCCGTCACTTTAGAAACGTAGGACTGCACTGTATTTACAACAATACGGTGCAGCCCTGCGGTTCTCCCGGCGCTGGCGCTAAATTTAACTGGCTAGCGCCAATGCAAGCACCCTTTGCACCATAGTGCAAGGGGCCTGCATTGTGGGAATGATTGTTTATGTGCAGGAAGGTGTCCCTTCCTGCACATAAACAATCATACATGGCGTATTACTGTTTCTATGTGTGCTGCACAATGCAGCGCACATAGAAACAGCAAAAACAAGGAGAAATACAGCCTTTCTCCTCGTTTTGCCTGTTTAAGACCAGGCTTTTCCTGCCCTTCATTTTGGCGCTGCCCCATATTTATGCCACCCTTGTAAATATGGGGCAGCATCAAAATCAATGGGTGTTGCTGTGGAACGCCCACCGCAACACCCATTGCCCACCCCTTTCACGCTACGTATAGCGTGAAAGGGTGCCTTATTCACAAGGCGGCGTTAAGCTGAACGCCGCCTTGTGATTAAGGCGAAGCCCCTATCGCCACAGGAACATCGGAAAAAGTGATGTTCCTGTAGAGATAGGGGCTTGTAAATATGCCCCTTTGTGCTTTGGTGCACAATGTGTCTGTGGTGGTGGGTTCGCACACGGGATATGCGTCTCCTAGACAGGCTCAATGGACCATCCATAGCCTGTTGAGTAAGCGTGGTATGATATCAGTGTAGGTCATTCCCTGTGGATGTGTGCTAATGGGACATTTGACCTGCTGCCCACACTTGTCTGGAATTGGTATATGTTTGAGCTGTCTCTGCAGGTTGTATTATGGCGCAGGTGCTCATTTTATGGCCGACCGTGCGCGTGTGGGTCTTCTGGCTCTCAATCAAACTCGAGTCAGCTGTTGATCTTTAGTCCATCAATTACGGTCTCGTTGAAACCTTTAATCCATGGGATGGATATTGGTTTCCCCCTGTCATGGTGGGTGATTGTGCTGGTGATTGAGGGGTGGTATAAATTGCCAGTAATCCCATTACAATTTTTTTATTCATCTGGCCCTAGAACTGACACATTGGTTGAGTGGCCTCACCTTTTTCTTAGATATGCGCTGTCTAGCTAGGTTGCGGTATTTTATTCTTTCAGAGGCTGCTCATAGTTTCTTGCCTGGCCCCATGATTTTGGTTCTCGTTTTTCCCTACATCTGTGTTCCACAAGTTGTTCTCAGAGACTTGCTGTACAATGTCTACTGCCATAAGATATACATGCACACACAGAACACCGTCAAAAGCCACAATCCCACCTTGCTCATGTTTAAGGTCGTGGAACTCCTCGTTGACTTGCAATATCCTTATAATGTACAGCAGGGGATTCTTTTTCCTATATGGTAGCCTGCTTAAAGAGCCCAACGACTCTATTGCCAGCAATTGTATGAAGAAATTAGTTGAGATCTGCCTTGATTGGGCGATTAACATATTGGTAGCAACAGACAGGCTTTTTTAAGAAGTATGATTAGAACATTAAAGTCGCATCTTTGGATAGTTAATTAAAATTAAACAAATCTCATTTAAAAGGAAAATTAATTAGCTTATACTTTCAGAAGCGCCTTAAGTATGTGGCAGGGAAGAAGTCAATTCTGGTTCTGCGTTAATCTATGACTGTGAATTGGCGGTCAAAATACTTTACTTCCTCCCCAAATTTTAACCTTCAGTGACTTTTACTTAAAAAACACCCAGGTTTGCCTTAAAAAAACAAAAACATAGGAAAGTTGTTTTTGAACAACGGTGATTGCATTTTGAATACGACCTACAGTCTTGATCATTTCCTGCTCACATCATTTTATAAATAAGGGACGTGTATGGTAAACGTGAATAGTCCCGATACCAGGTGGATGGAGGAGAATCATAGAGGCAGGTTGTCGTAGAAACTTCTTCGATAACATTAGCAGCTGGAAATTTTGTAATGGATGTTTCAAAAATTAATTGTTGATTTTCTTTTTATTACTCAGCCTCTAAGTATTACGCCTTATAGTATCTCCTGGAATTATTTTGTTGTATTATTATAAATGTGATGGTATGGTTTATTTACCTGTATTCAGGGCTGGTTTTGGTAGCGCTGGTGGCACCTGGTGCGACAATCATTTTTGGCACCCCCACACCTCATGACCGCCTCCTCGGATTCTCTCACTGCCACTGGGCAAAAGTGCCTCTCATCTCTCCAATCATAGGTCAGGGCTTTAAGTGGGTCGGGTCTCACCGGGTCTGAGCACCGGCAGTTTTTTAAAGGGGGGCTCGAAACGGGTCTCTATCGGGCTCTGTTTTGTGCCCTCGCACAGACGGTCTGTCTTTTTTCCCAGACTGCAGTGACAGCAGCCTGCTGTCACTGCAGTCCGGAAGTGCCAGGGCACAAAATAGAGCCCGATAGAGACCCGTTTCGAGACAGCAGGCACATCATGTGCGCTGCTGACACTGCTCACTTCTCACTAGTGTGCGCTGCTCACTTCTCACTAGTGGAGAAATTACGGCATGACGTCATGCCAGGTGAGCGTTGTAGGGGAAGGGAAATCCTTTAAAGAGAGTTATTTTCTCCCTGGATTTCCCTTCTCTTTCTGAGACTCAGGAGCAGCAACTTTGTCGCGGTGTCACCAGGGCTTTAAGTGGAAGCTTTCTAAATATTATATACAAGCCACAGTTGATGTTTATTTATCTTTTGCAACTAACAACCATTGACAAAGCCAATAGTCCTGACTTGTAGGTATGATCAGTGCTTTAAATGGAAAAAAATAAGTGCAGGTACTCATTAAATTGAGTTGGGGGCGTGGCTAGTGGGCGGGGTTAGAGGCGGGGTGAGACATGATGATAGAAACACATCTATTGAGTACTCATTTTGCCCATGCATTGCCCTTGGCAGTTGTCTCAAACTTTCCATATGTGCAGATTAACAGGTACATATGCTAATAAAGGGTGGTGTGAAGTACTTCTGGGAGCAATGTAAGGAGCATCTAAACCCTGAATGCAGCCGAGCCATCAACAGCACTATTAGCCCTTTCAGGCTAAGAATCAATGTGCACCAGGACGAGAGAGACTGGCAGAGCATCATTAATAAGAAGCATTAGACGCATTTCTTTTCAAATACCTCCTGGGTGTCCTGATCCTCTACTATCACTCTTTCTATTCTAATCTGCCATCTCCGTGCCTCTGTTACTCTTTCCATAGCCGTCTTGATCTCTTCCCCATCTTTGTCTGCACTTACCCCTTCTGTCTCTATTTTTCCCCCCTTTAAACTCTCCTCTGCTCCTTCTATCTCTGCCCCCTCACTCTTCACCTTCTTTCACCCAATTCTCCTTCCTCTTCCCTCGACAGAAGGGCACACGGCCGGAGAGCTTGCAGTGGCAGGCAGTGAGCACTGCAGGGTCGAGAGCATGTGCAGAGTCCAGTAGAGCAGAGGTCAGGGGAAGAACAATACTGTCCTCTGATGCGCAGGTCAGTACACCTCCTCCCACCTCACCTGGGCTCCAGGCAGGCTGCGTAAGCCATATCCACCACCTCATCCCTGTCAATGTCCCAGCAGGTGGACAGGGGTGGGGGTCGAATTGCAGGAGCAAGTGAGTCAGGCCTCAGTGGGAGGCCAAGCGTTTAATAGCACGGTCACTTATGCAGGCTCTCTTCCCTCCCACCCATTCAGGCTGCACACATCACTGTGCCCCTGGCAGCGGATGACCAATCCACTAACAAGACGACCCAGCATGGAGGCCCCTCAGGGGCGGTTGAGGACAATGAGAGCTTCGGGAGCGGAGGCCCACTTACCCCTGCGGCAGGCCTCCAGCAGGCGCCAAAACGGCAAACATGCTGCGAAATAAATGGGCACAGCTGGCCCTCAGGCATCGGCCCAGTGCCCATCTGATCAATCCGAGTACCGGTACTCTCCTTGGCACTGGAAAAGTGCCGGTACTCAGCTTGGTAAAAACAAGAAGTGCCGGTACTCAGTACCTGTGAGTACCGGCCCATTTAAAGCACTGGGTATGATGTTACTTGTTGTATCATATATCTGGATGCAATGACAGAACCAGCAAAATACAAGTCTGGCAGCACACTATGCTAAGCACAGATTTTTGGCTTACGTGTTTTAAGCCACGCCCCTAATTACATTGGCCACGCCCCTTTGAGAGACCCCCCAGTTTTTTTTATCCCACTTAAAGCCCTGTCACAGGTTATTGCTAAACACAGCCACCCCCCCCCCCCGAGGTCAGCGCCCTGTGCGGCCGCACCAGTCGCACTGCCCTAAAGCTGGCCCTGACTATATTTTACGTACATGGGACAGTGACCTAGATAAACTGATTTTGAAGTGAATTAACCCAGTAGCATCCAGCGAAGTAGGATTTAAGGCAGGGGCATCAGTTACAGCTTTAAACTGTGATATATTCATTTCCACAAGGAATACAGAACTGGTTTAAACTGAGGCCGAGGGCTCTAAGATGTAGCATGATAGTGAAGATCACTTGAGTCCCTGAAGGTTAGGAAACTAGTCCGGCAATCACTGGATAGTTTTGGACAGATCATGGCATTGCAGACTTAGCAGTCATGAAGTCTATCTTGCTTGTCCTACACCCTATTGTGAAGCAAATGTCCTGGGTTGAATTTTGGTAGGTTTGGCTACAAATTCCTCATGGTGGCTGGGCACTCACTGCCTCAAGATGGCCCCCATGAAATCTTCAATCCTGTTGAAGTTTTTTGACACTGATGCAGCACACAGTCTATGGGCCCTCTGTTCTTGACCTCCTGGTCTGGGCTCCGCTCCACTACTCATCAGAAGGTACATCTCCCGCTTCCTCCAGTCCAGATTACAGGAGCAATGTCTCTTTCAGGGTCCGGGCCTGTTCCTAGATTTGGCGAAAGCAACAACTTCCAGAGTCCTATTCCAGTTCAGAGATCCACTGATTGTAGAGTAGTAGAGTTCAGGCAGAATTTCATGTGAATACAACCCATTGCCACCAGGGACGAGTAACTATGTGCAAGTGGTGACCTGATGGATGGGCAGGGCCAACCTTGGTTCAAATATCAGTAGGCAAATCTGCCCCAAGAGTTAAACCAGTTAGGCCGGCCATTTATGTTTGGGAAGGGGTCCTAGCTGCAAGTATAGTGTGGTCAGAAACCTGACATGGGTGTAACTATGACGTGGTCTCAGAAGAGTGGCCACTTGAGTAGCATGAATTGTATGTAAGTGGACACAATTCATACCTTACAGTCTCTATACGCACCACATCAAAGCCGGAACACACAGCACACCCTTGGGACGGAGTCACACCCCACTTGGGGGGACTGACAGGTATGGGGGTTGGTAGACACTTCTCCCAGGTGTGCAGCTAAAAGGACTGGGGGTCCACTCCGTAAACTCTGCTGCCACCAACAGAAATCCCCAACAGTCTGGTGAGGGGGAAATAATCCTCCTCCTACTGTGGGTGGTACACTCCCTGGAGAGCAACACAAAACACGTGGAGACTCAATAGAGTCACGTCACAGGTAAGAAGTGCACAAGAGGAAAATGTGTGTTTGCTTCAGTTGGGGCCTGTTGGTGAGGTGAATATGTACTCGGTTTCTGGCAAGAGCTCATTGGCTGCCCGTGTGTCTATCTGCGTTTTTGTGTGGGGGTCTTAATGTGTTAGTTCTATGTATCCGAGTGTGTTATTTTGCGTCAGTCTGTCGGTCCCCAGTAATGTGCAGATTTGAGCGAACTTTGCATGTTTGCTTCTATTTGTCTAATTAATGTCCCTGGGCCGTATATCAGTTTGTAAGTGCCTGCTCCTCTGTGTCTGCACGTCTGGCGCTTCCTGGCTGGTATTTTTTCCCTCTGCTCCTCTGTGCCTGTGAGAATACATAAAGCCCTGCTGTCTCTGCTCTGTGCCTGCTGCGTGATGTGGCACATTTTTCCGGTAGCGAGCTTTACTGTGCATGAAGGTGAACCAGAGCCCGGGGCCCCCTCAATGCCCCCTCGAGGTTTTGGGCTGGTGTTAATATGCCTCGCCTTTGGCCACCTGCCAGGCTGGCGGCGTCACTGCCGCCTACGCACATGGCATCGGTGCCAAGGTAACCTTTCCATTCACAAGCGCAGACATGCCTGCCACGTGAAAACACCTCCATGCCCTGGAGGGGCTGCCACCATGACAGGGCACGCAGCAGGGGCTCTAAGGGGTGCGGGCAGGCCAGCGGGCTGCTCCCAGTCCGATGCCAAGGCCTTGCTCGCGGATAGCCTTTGCACTTCATCTGACAGGACTTTTCCTGCCCTTCTCCCGCCATCTGCCCGCTTTGGCAAAGGAGCCGAGAGCATCAGCTGCCGGCACGAGGCCTGCCAAGCCCGGCTCGCGCTGCCAGCCACTAGAGAGTGTTCATCTTCCCACAATGAATTGCTAATTTCCCGCATTAAACGTTAACGTGAATGTCCAGCTTTTCATATAACACTTAAAGCCGGAGGTGCTAGCCTGTTTATAAATGCTCTCTGTCTTTGTAGATAAGGGAACCGAGGCCTAGAGAAAAGAGCGGCCGTTCGAGCCCTGGAAATAAAAATGCCAACTGAAGCTACCGGCCACACTCATAGGAAATCCAAGATCCCACCAGATTCAACAGGGATTTCTTCTAAACACTTGTGGATCCCAGTCTATATGCCAACACCTAGATTTGGAAGAAGCAATTTACAGCTGATAAACTAGAATTTCTTATAATTTTCTTGTTGATCTGTCCTTTTAGATCACCTCAACCCAAGGCTGGCGGTGAGGATCTACTGACTAAAGGGGTCGTGTTATTGCCATTTTCAAATGGGGGGAAGGGGGGTTGGGGGGTTAGAAGAATTTTAATCTGTGAGATCCAAGAGGGAGCCCCATAGGAAGGCTTCAATCACAGCACATCCAGGGTTGTGCTTTTCACTGTGTGATTCAGTGGTTGGTTTGCATTTAAGTAAGGGCACATAGTGGGTACCTCTCTGTGTCATCAGTGGCAGGCGCACAGTGATTTATTATGCTTTTTGTGTGTAGTCACCTTACAAATATAATTTTGCAAATATGGTGCTGGCATTGTAAGAGCAAACACTAGGCACATTTAGATAAGTTTTTGCTGATGGAACTCTGGATGCTGTTTTTGTATGTTGGGATAGGTTTGTGTTTGCTAAAGTCAGGATACTGCCAGATTAACCAATAATGTATGTGAGAAAAACTTGTTTTCTAATTTGGCTTTGTTTGATGCTTGGTCAAAAGTTGTGTGACTCTGGGCGAATCACCTCAATTTCGTGTATTGCCTAGGTGAATTTTTTATCATGGAATTTTATTTTATCCCTATTGATGTTTTTGACGTTTACACAGCAAAATTGGTTCGCGCCACATGAAAATTTGGTGTTTCACTGTAGTTCAGGGTCCTTTTACTTCTAACTCGATAGTGGAACTGTCTCCAGACCTCACATGATCAACAGGAAAAAAGTTTCAAGAAGTACTACTGACAGAGGGGCTTCAACCCCACCCGAAGTTGATTATCTTGAGAACAGATTTGGATTGGGTACAAGCTGTGTGCTTCAGCTGAAAAAGATTGCCGGAAATGTGATTTTTGCCTTGCAGGAAAGCAATGCAGCAGGACTGAGTTGGTTATGGTTACAATCCATTGATCAAGGTTATAGATCTGATCTGTTTATGATGAAAAGTTACAACAAAGCCGGACTTATTCATTGTGAAAAGTAGATGGTAAATCCAAAAGACTTTTGAGGGTGAATTTTTCATTCCATCAAGACTGTAGTCAGGTATCTTGTTAGAGGGCATCTGAGAGATTGCCATATTAGGCCAGGCCTTCTATCTTGATTACTCTTTTGATGAACCATGAGAGTAGATTTGTGCTTTGAAAATCCTTTTTATGCCTATTTAGAATGTGTTCAATTTTGTTTTGCCAGGTGTAGTTTTCTAGATACTTGTAAGATATATGACTCGGTACGTGATGGCTACCTAGTAGGAAATAGGTAAGCTTATGCTCAGTATAGTGGGCCTGAGTTTTTGTGGTGACAAGCCAATTATAAAGGCTAAAGGCCTGATTGGTTCATTGGGAAAAGTGATGTCATATGCCAAGGTCTGATCTGTGTATTATGAAAAGATATGGCAAACGGAGTAGGCCTGAGTTATTTATTGTGAAAACCTAATGTTAAAGCCAATATACCTTTATGTGTGGATTGTTATCACACTGTGTTAAAGCATATACACATTATGTGGATTCCTATACATTACAATAATAGACAAGGGGCCATGGTGTTGGCTATCTATCTCTGTGCCTAAAGCTTGTGGTTTGCACAGGATTTGCATTGTGAGAATCCTTCTCGGGCCCTCATAGTAGGGGCTGTATTTTCTTTTGCTAATTCATATTTTGTAATTTTTTGTAATTTTATGACTATATGCTTGATTGTGCCTATGACTGGGTGGAACTTGCATAATTTTGTGCAGCATAATTATGCAAAATTACAGTAAAATTAAGTGAAATTACACGTAATTAATTACACAAAATGCATCTCACATTCAAAAAATTACCCGAACGGTCCAATCGGGTAAAAATTCAACTCAAAAATGTAATTTCAAGTTGATTTCAGGTGGCTCATGATCAAAACACTGCTGCTCGTATTCAGATTTGTAGTTTTGAATTAAATATTACCCAAATGGTCCCTTTCAGGTAAAAATTCTACTGGAAATGTTTGTTGACCATCCACATTCAAGGAACTGTCTCTTGAGGTCAAAACACTGCAGTTCGTGTTCGGATTTGAAGTTTAGCACTAAAAAATACCTAACGGTCTGTTCGGGTAAAAAATCAGCCTGAGATGCTGCTCGCATTAAAAAATTACCTGAACAGTACATCTTGAGTTAAAATATCGCCCCAAAATTACACGATGTGGCGTAATGCCACAATCTCGGTACTTATTTGTACATTTTGCTTCGTGAATTTACCATAATTATGCCAATTACTCTGGCTTAATTATAATTAAAATTTTGCTCAGGCCTAATTGTGACCTTGTAGGAAATCTTATGTTCAATGTAGTAGGCCTGAGTTGGTTATGGTGATGAATTGACGATAAAGGGTATAGGACTGATATGTCATATGCCACAGGTTTAATCTGTTTATTATGAAAAATTACAACAAAAGCAGAAGGCTTGATTTACTTATTGTGAAAATCATATGTTACAGCCAATAGGCTCTTAAGGGTCGATTGATATTGCCTGTAGAAAGACATTTTGCTACACGGACACTCACACATTACCGGAGTAAGCAAGAATTTTGGTCTTGGCTACTTCCTGAGACAAACCACTGGGGTAGAAGATTTCCACTGTGATGATCCTTGCCAGAACTTCTTAGGATGGTCTGGTAAGTGTAGTTGTCTGCTAGACTCTTGTAATAGAAATAAACATGAATAACTATACATACATAGAGAGTCTTTGGGTCAGACTTCTGTCTGTTCGAGTGTCATTCACATTCTGCTTAGCCCCTTGGTAGAGTATTGCACGGAGCAGTTGGTTAGCCCATCTCTGCCATTGACTCTACTGCTGTGTTATTAATAGCATTTTGCCTGATCACATGTTCGCATCCAACTGAAAATGAGTGTGCTTCAGTGGCTGGGCTTGTGGCCAGTCCTTTAGTTTATCATTGTTTTTATATTGCTCCTCTTTCATTCCTTTCCTTCTGCTCTATTTTATGTAGATTTGTAAGCCTGTACTGCAGCTACCCAGAAAGTCCTTCCGGGCCACTCGTTTGCTGTTCTTTTAATTGGCAGTGTGCTGCATCCTGTTCAGCACCTGTTTCAAAACTGTGCATCAATCTTGGAGTAGTATTGTCCATAGTGTATCATTGTTGCACCATTCCCAGATGGCCACCACATTTAGAAGCATTACGTAGGCCACTTTGGATCAGTACAACAGGAATACACATTATACTTTAGAATTCAAAGACAGTCACCCAGTGCAATTACTGAGTGGCCATCTTAGAATTATCTCTGCAACGTTTCAGTGGTGGTATGTTATGCTTTTAATTTATATTTCAAATGCTTGTTGAGTTTGTGCGTTTGTTTTATTGAGGATGGGTAAGTCTGTGAAAGAAAGAATGAGCCAGTGGTTAGAGGAATGGATGTAGGAGTGCAAGAATGACTGACAGGGCGCATGTATGATAACTTATTGAGTGTTTAAACTCTTCAGTGACTGCAGAGGCACTATCACTTATAAGCTGCACCTATTGGTTTTTACCAATGTTTGCTATAGTTTGCGCTAGAACAAAGGGGTAAAAAGCTCCCAATAAACTCCACAAAATTCTGCCCCACAGAAAAAAAAATTGTGAAGTTCTAGAGACTCTGTACCACATGCGAAATGTTTTGCCCACCACTGGTCGATATATCTGAAATAGTAATCTATGCCCCTGTGAATATCAGTATCTTTTTTATTTATTTATTTTATTTTTACAGAATTTTATATAGTGCGAACTTGACCCGAATCGGGTATCAGAGCGCTTTACATAGCACCAGTTGCATTACATGAGGACACATTCATTTTTGTTAGGCACGGGGAGATTAAGTGATTTGCCCAGAATCACAGGATGTTCAGCGTCATTGCCGAGACTCGAACCCAGTTCCCCAGATTCGAGGTCGACCACCCTAGCCGTTAAGCCAACTCCTCTCCCCAGTATCATATGCTTTTCACGAGTCGGGGGTACACGCATGTAGATGACGTCCACCCACTATTTTCACAGTGTGGACATCATCTACCCTGCCAAGAAATTGGGTGCCGCTAAAATATAATGAACTCGTCCCGGTGTGATTTTTAGACAGCGGGACAAATTCAGTAGCGCCTGCATGTTGTCTGCTTTGTTTGGAGCAGCAACATTCAGGGGGCTTTGTTATTTTAAATTCCAGCTAGGCTCAAAACAAAGGTCAAAGTTAAGGGGCTATAAGGCCTCCTTTTGTTCCAGTAGCCTGGCTGGGAGCTATCTGGAGTCTCACACCTA
This sequence comes from Calotriton arnoldi, assembly GCA_963921515.1. Classification (NCBI taxonomy): domain Eukaryota; kingdom Metazoa; phylum Chordata; class Amphibia; order Caudata; family Salamandridae; genus Calotriton; species Calotriton arnoldi. Next base: position 1,174,780 of record CAWUFW010000919.1, on the reverse strand, counting down.
GATACACACACAATGGAGGGGAAACAAAGGCACACAGCTTGTTGTTACTTCACAAGTACTTAAGAGAGGCATAGTTTTGACTTTGTTGAGTCCCTGGATATAAGAGATGTGCATGCACTGTAAGAATGTCATATGTTTTGGTCTGTCCCAGTATTTACGTAAATGATTTAAATACCACTACTATCTTTTATTTCGTTTATAGTGCTACTCATCAAAATGCAGGGCGACAGAGCGCTTTACATCACATGTACACGTTATACATTGACAATAAATCATATAAGTATGTAAAGCAAAGACAGGATAAATTACATAAGACAGTGAGGTTTACAAGGAATATGAGTCACGTGCCCTTCATAGCTCACTGTGCTATATTGGAAGGATTACAATTTATGAACTGCGAGTAACAAAAGGATCTCTGTATTAAAAGAAGTAACCCACTTACGTAGCTCCATAAAATAAAAATCTGTCATCTGCATGTTACATGATGTGCTTTGAAGGAGACACATTAACCTTCAATGCTACTTTGATTCAAAACTTGGACTAGACAAAACAGAGATCTCTACAGCAAATGCGTTAGCCTCCAGGGTTATCTTACCATTATTATAATTCCCTGAGATTTACTGGGCACACAAAGATCTCTGCTGCAGATGCTTTAACCCACATAAGATATTTTAAAATGCAGACTTTACATCCAATTAAGTAGAACAGATGTACTGCACGTTTCTCATTGTTGCCAATTTCTTTGTGGCAGAGTTTAATAAATGTATAAGTTGAGGCCCAGATTTGGCGTTGGGCTTGCATCACTTTCTTGGCACAACTAAGACGCAAAATCTCATTTGATAAATCTTGTAATGCGCTCAAATGTACTCATGGAAGACACGCTAAACATGTGTGAGGTGTTAAGGTCTGATGTTACTTCCTGTGAGGTCATGGTTTGAGATGCCACATACCGTGATGTCACGGGCTGTGATGTCACACGCCATGATGTCATTTGCACACTGCCTAACGGTTAGCCCTCCCACGTGTGTTTTTTAGGACTTGTGCCCTGACTTGCCCACACCTGAACAGAGAGTTGTTGTAGCAAATTATTATTTTCTGGAAAGCCCTGTTCTTCCAGCTAAAAGTTATAAGACTTAAAATGGCGACGGAGCGTGAGCGCAGCCGTAGGCAGCTTCAACTTTCTCATGCAAATTCATCATTAATTGTCTCATTGCATGCGATAAACAACGTTGACTAATTTGCAATTCCATGACCATTGATTGTGTAACCGCTTCTCGGGTGTGTGAATAGCCGGAGGCACTTCAAACCTGTGTGCGGCTGTTTCTCAACACACCGAGCTCTCTTACTATCTATCTATTCTCCAGACGCTGATGCCACTGAGGTCGCAGGCACACCTGAGAGAAGGATACACTGGTGGTGGCTGATCCCCTGCAGCCGCTGAACTCCCCCGCCGCCTCCGTGACCTCAGAGCGCCCCCGCCCTCCGTCCTGCCCCCCACGCATGATCTATCTGCAGAAACCATTAAGCGAATGGCCTCCTGTATTATTGATACCCTGTTTCTATAAAGCAGGGACGGATCGGCAGAAATGCCACAATGTTTGAGTGCTATCGATTTCCCGGCCTGTGTGCGGCCGTATATTGCGTGAGACGCTGACAGAGTTAGCTTCAGTCTGAATCTGGCAGAAAAAGGAGTAAAAAAAAAACGCCGCCTCGAGCAGCCCATGCTGAAGCTCCTAAGTCAGAGGGAGGTGTGACAGGGATAAGCGATGCGGCCTATTTGAGAGACCTGAGCACAAAACTGACACCACCACATATGTGATCCTGCGCAATTCCCTTGGTCTCCCTCTGCATCGGGTGCTTAGAAACAGTTGAACCCTAGTGTTAACCGTTTTGTTAATAGTGAATAATAAACTATAATTCACTATTATTGTAATAATAAAGCAAGGGTGAAGAGTAAGCGTCCATGAGGGTGAGCTGCCCCTGTCTTCATGACACAGATTTTGCTACATCTGTATCTCTCTATGTCCAGAGGGAGATAATAATAATACAGCCATTTATAGAGCGCGAACAGCTACCTCCGAAGAGGTGTCCCAGCGCTATGAGAGATACCATTCTTGCTGTCAAGGTATATTGTTCTGTGGTCAGTGTGAAGCACCCCTTCTGCAGTAAGAGTGAATGTTTCTCTGGTCAGTGTGTGATAAGGCCTCTTCTGTTCCCAATGTATATGTTTCTATGGCAAAGGATTGATGCCTCTCCTCCTGTCAGTGAGTGTTCTATGCCAGTGGGAGAGGCCTCTCCTGCCAGTGAATACTTTCCTCGGCTCAGTGGGAAATGGCTAATTTTCTGTCAGGGTATAATCCTCTATGGTCAGTGGGTGATGCCTCTTTTGCCGTGAGTATGTGCTCTATGGCCAGAAGTAGATCCACTCCTGTTAGTATGTGCACCTCATGGGAGACGTCTCTCCTGCTCAGTGTGTATACTTCTATGGTCAGAGGCCGGTGCCTCTCCTGCTCGGTGTGTGTACTTCTATGGTCAGAGGCCGCTGCCTCGCCTGCTCGGCTTGTGTACTTCTATGGTCAGAGGCCGGTGCCTCTCCTGCTCGGTGTGTGTACTTCTATGGTCAGAGGCCGCTGCCTCGCCTGCTCGGCTTGTGTACTTCTATGGTCAGAGGCCAGTGCCTTGCCTGCTCACCGTGTGTACTTCTGTGGTCAGAGGCCGCTGCCTCGCCTGCTCGGCGTGTGTACTTCTGTGGTCAGAGGCCGGTGCCTTGCCTGCTTGGCGTGTGTACTTCTATGGTCAGAGGCCGGAGCCTCTCCTGCTTGGCGTGTGTACTTCTATGGTCAGAGGCCGGTGCCTTGCCTGCTTGGCGTGAGTACTTCTAAGGTCAGAGGCTGGTGCCTCTCCTGCTCGGCGTGTATACTTCTATGGTCAGAGGCCGGTGCCTCTCCTGCTCGGCTACTATGGTCAGAGGCCGGTGCCTCTCCTGCTCGGCTACTATGGTCAGAGGCCGGTGCCTCTCCTGCTCGGCGTGCATACTTCTATGGTCAGAGGCCGGTGCCTCGCCTGCTCGGCGTGTATACTTCTATGGTCAGAGGCGGGTGCCTCGCCTGCTCGGCGTGTATACTTCTATGGTCAGAGACCGGTGCCTCTCCCGCTCGGCATGTATACGTCTATGGTCAGAGGCCGGTGCCTCACCTGCTGTCAGAGTCAATTCTACAGTAAGTCGAAAATGCCTGTTCTGCTGCAGGTGTTTGTTACACAGTCACAGAGAGATATCTCTCCAGCTCTCAGTATGTGCTTCTCATGTGGGATGTCTCTCCTGCTCTCAGTGTATCCTCTATGGGCACTGGGTAATGTCTCTCCTGCTGACAGAGCGTGCTATGAGCAGTTGCAATATCTACCCTTCTGTCAGTGTGTGTTCTATGGTCAGAGGGAGATACCTCTCCTGCTGTTGGTGTGTATGCTTGTTTGGTTATGGGAGATGCACCTTTTGCCATGGGTGTGTGTTTTATGGTCAATGGAAGATGCCACTCCAGCTGCTGTCTCCATCTTTCTATGGTAAGAGGCAGAAAACACTCTTGCTGCCAAAGTAGATATGTCTGTGGTCAGTTTGCAGCATCATTTTTGGTGTCAGTGCGCATTATTCTATGGTCAATGGGATAAGGTGTCACAGAGCATAGGCACATGACTACAAGTATGGCTGGAAGGGATTGGCAACTCTGGCGAACAGGTCAACGGAGACTGAAAGCTCACAAACACTAGACCGCACAATAGAGATTTACCTTCACAGACTGACTTCCTGGTTAAGGGTGCACTTCTGGATAGACTAGGCAGAGCGTTCATTTCAGGGTGAAAAAATATGAAATGGATGTGTGGCAATGAGTCTTTCTTGGTTGTTGTCTCTTCCCTTCACTCTTTTCACACCCAATGATTGCATTTGAAGCCGTTTGTTGGTTTTGCTCTTTGTGCTCCCCTCGTGGTTAGGGCTTTCCATAGTATTTCTTCTCTGTTTCTTTGTTTTTGTCAGGGTACCTCGGGTTATCTAATTATCTTTGTTTTGTCAGCTCTCATCCAGATGGTATTCTTGGCATGGTGGGTTCTTCTAATGGTATGCAGGTTGTTCGGAAGCTCGTGACAGCGATTCCCGCTTTGGTTCGACTGCTCCTATTACTTTTCCCAATATGGCGGGTACATGGGGTTTATTGTTGGTGCACTCCTTTTGTAGTTGGTGCTGTGGTACCTGCCTGTGTCTGAGTCAAATCCATAGTTCCTGCAGTTTTATTACTTACTACTTACCTTTATATGTGAGAAATCCATCAGAGAGTGCTTTCAGTCTATTGTTTATCACCCTTTTCCCTTGTTTTCCACTGGACACTATTCACTGTTTTTCCCCTGGTTACTACTGCTTGTGTGTTGTTATAAAGATATGACTATGTGGGGATCCTGAAACAGCAACAGGGTGATCAACAGATCCCTACACTTGCACCTAAGACAGCTGTTGCCGTGTATGTTTCTATGCTCAGTGAGATATGCCACTCCGTTTTCTAAGACATCTACCTCTAGGGTCAGCAGGAAAACGCCTCTTCTGCTTGTAGTGTGTGCATGTCTGTGATCATGGATGATGCCTCTCTACCTGTCAGTGTACATGTTTCTATGATAAGTGAAAGCCACCTGCCCTGCTGTCAACGTATATTTTTCTATGGCCAGCATGAGAACAGACTCCTATTAAGGTGTATGGTGATATTGTCAATGAAAGACACCTCGCCTGCTGTCAATGTATGTGTTTCCAAGGTCAGCCAGAGGCATCTCTCTTCTTATCAGCATGCATATTTGGGGAGTGGAACAGCACTTCTCTAGCTATCAGTGTGCATGTTTCTATGGTCAGTGGGAGATTCCCTCATTTCAAATTAATATTCCTCTGGTCAGTCAGAGATCCCTCTCCTGCTGTCAGTGAATGCTCAGTGGTGAGCAGGAGTCCCCTGCTGTCATTGTGCATGCTTCTATTGTCAGTGGAAGACACATCTTTTGCTGTCAGTTGACATTTTTCTGCAGTGAGAGGTAAACACCCTCTTTCCTGTGTTTCCCCTATCAGCAGGTAGTGTATGTTCTGAGGTGAGCACGAGTCTCCTGCTGTCACCATGTATGTTTCTGTTGTCAATGGAAGATGCATGTCTAGCTGTCAGTGTATATGTTTCCACGGGAAATGCCTCTCCTGCTGTTGCTCTGTATGTTTCTATGGTGAGTGGGAGCAGGTGCGCAGTGCCCAAAGGGCTAAAAGGGCTTGAACCCCCCCGTCGTGCATCTCAGCCCGGGCTGCTGCAGCTTGAGCTGCTGTGGGCTCGGCTGGGCAGTGTCTGGAGTCTCATCTCCGCCACATCCACGTTTTTCACAGGTCTTTAAAAGACCATTTACATGCATTTGTGAACTGGTTAACAAGGCTTTGTGTTTTTTCACTGGTTTCAGTACCCCCTGGGTCCGCACTCTGCCTATTCCTTACATTTGTATTTTATTTTTATTGCCACAGTGGGAGAATGCATTTCGTGAAAAGGCATTTCATGAGTAGGGATGCCAGCTTTCCAAGAGAAAAATACTGGCCATTTTTTGTTTAAATAGCCTGCAAAGGCCACACTTTGACATTGAATAGGGCTGTAAATAAAATAGTATGTATTATTTGTGACATTACTTTTCTGTCTTTGTTTCCTTTAATTCTTAGTCAATGATCATTAATGCAGCCCTAGAACACATTTAAAAGTGCTATTTAAATTTGGTTTTGAAGTATGCACAAATAAGTGCTAAAAATACCGGTGTTAGGTGATTTCGCTTTTTTTTATACTTGTTGGGACATCAAAATAGCGGTGGTGCGGTATAAATCCAATCAGCTAGCAACCCTAATCAGGAGACTGAAAGTTTGTTGCAGGATCAGCACATTATTTATTTCCTCCACCTTCCATCCTAGAGAGGCGGGGCCGGACTCGGCCACGCCAAAGGTATGGCGGTCGAGCCGGCCCCGATGCTGCCCACACTGGGGGGCGGGCCCATCGCGCCCTGAGAGCGCGGTGGGCCCGCCTTACAGAATGATTGGGGAGGGAGCGTGCCCCGGAAGCGAAACGCGCTTCCGGGGCACGCGTCTTTGTGACGTCATCAGGAGACCCCTGATAAGGCTCGGGAGCGGCGAGTTGGATCTCTTCGCCGCTTCCCAGCCGGACTACGCACCAGCCTCGCTAGGAGGCTGCCCTTAATTTGTTTGTTTTTCTCTTGCAGGTTCTCGTCTTCCGGGATCGTCAGACCAAGATCGGATGAGCAGGAGGACAGTGCCGGGTCGATTCGGACAGTCTCGAGCTGCCTCTTAATTGTAGGGTGGTGCGGCGGGCCTCGTGAGTCGGGAGGGATCTCCCAGAGGTAACAGTGAGTAAAGGTGAGCGGGTAGCCGGTTGTGGGGCGGGTCGGCGTGGTACCGCCGCTGTTGCACCGCTGCCTTGAGTGGGCAGAGTTCGAGGCTGCGGTCCGCCGGTCTGCTCTGTTAGTGAGCTCCAAAGGCGCAATTGGTTAGCGTGCGGTATTTATATAGCAGTACTTGCACTGAGCCATGCTGGGGTTGTGAGTTCGAGCCGCACCTGAGTGTTTTACTCATCCCGGCGGGATTAGTCATACCTGCGGTAAACTTTCTGGATAAATCTACCGATGGTGGTAATTGCTTAAGCAGGGTTGGGCAGGTATTTGTGTGCTGCCATTGTGAGGGTGCCAGTTAGTCAGTGAGCTATATTACGGCTGATTGCACAGAGGGACAGCTATTGAAGAGTTTTCTCATCTAAAGCTGGAGGTGTCACTTGATCTGTACTTTGTGTCTAAGCAGCAAGCAAGCAGTATCGTCACAAGAGTGGACAGTGGACAAGAGCGGACATAAGCAAAGGACAACAGCAACAGGATCAAGGAAGAGGGCACGGACAGGCCTGCATTTTCAGAGCTTCTGGGAGCCACGCGGGTTCGAGATTACTCACCTGACCCACTGGACTAGCTGGTGTGGCGTGGCTCTGGTTGCCTGGGTGCTTACGGCCGGTTGTGTACCTCCAGCGCTATCAGGTAAAGGGCTCGGGACACGTCCCAGCCCAGTCTGTGTGGGGAGTGCGCCAGCGTAGGACTCACTCAGAAGGCCCATTTGTAACGGGCATTTTGTGATCGGGTGGAGATTTAAGATGGCAAGTAAGTCCAAGCGGGGGACAAACAGTCCCGTATGGAAGGCCTTTTGCAGGGCATGATGGAAAAAATGGTGGCAATGGAGGATAGGATGAAGCAGATAGATGAGATTGGGCAGGCTGTAGCGGAATTAAAGAGAGAGTAGATGGGGAGGAGGCGCCAGGAGAGACCCCGGCGCAAGCATGTGGCACCCAAAGAGGCTTTTCCACCCCTCCCAAAGAGGAATAGAGCCAAGAAGGGTGGGGAGAGGGTGCCCGAGACACCAGTGCCATGCCCAATACCCACCCCAATGCCTGTTCCGCCGCCTATCCCTCCCGTCCCTGCCAATATACCACCTGTGCCGGCCCCTGTACTGCCGGTGCCCGCTCTCACTCCGCCCGTGCCAATTAACGCGCCAGCACCACAGCCAGCTCAGGTCCCAGTGGATCCACTAGGGGGGCCCGGGGCCCGGTTACCCCCGGAGGGAGTTCGGTACCACAGGATTTAATTTCCAATCTAGCAGCACTGCTCCCTTGGTTGGGGAAGGTGGCTAACTGGTCACCGGCAGCGGGAGCCACGGTAGAAGGGGAAGATTTAATGGAAAAGGTGAGGCAAATCATGTCCCAGTTTAATGGTACGCCGGGGGATGCCCCGGGTAAGGGGCAGGTGTTACCAGTTCTCCCCGCTCCAAAGGGCAACGCAACCCCAGCGGGGGCAACAAGGACCTACCGGGGCCCTGCCCGGTGGGCGATACATCCAAGGAGAAGGTCCAGGAGCCGGCGGGTGCAAGACACCAGGTAAGCAAGTGACTCTGCCGTTGTTGGGGGTGGGTGAGGCCCGCACTGCCAGGGAGAACTTGGCCAGACATGTGACAACAGAAACGAAAGAAAAAATATGGAAAGGGAGTTATGTGAACATGTTTTCTTTGTTACTTGATGAAGCTGAGCGGGAGGAAGCTAAGAAAAATAAGGAGTGGATGCTTCCTCGGGAATGGGCTAACGAACTGCAGAAATATAGGTTGGAAGAGTCCCTCATTAATTGGATTAGGGGTTTTTCAGTGTATATGGCCGTGATGGCGGAGCAATCTCCCAATATGCAGGCAGCGATGGCATGTTATCAGAATCGGATCACTATGGCGCACGATAAATACGGGGGTAATGGATGGAAGGATTATGATAAAAGTTTTAGGAGAGCAAGAGCTTCTGATCCTGCACTGGCCTGGGATCAAGTGGACTTGATATCTTGGATTGACCATGTTGGCGGGGTAGTGCAGGAGGGAGCAAGAAGTCAGCCTGCTCAGCCCTTTCGGCAGAATTCCCCCTCCACTTACAGGAGTGGCGGGGGAACGGGAAAGAAGGGAGCGTGCTGGGATTTCAATAGGCGGACATGTAGCAGGCCCCCTGGAACGTGTAAATTCAGGCACGCGTGTTCCTTCTGCGCCAACACATCACACCCTGAGTCTAGATGTTCCAAGAAAGGTAAAGATGCAGGGAGAAAGAAACAGGATTGAGGGTGCGCCAGCTATCCATTCACGTTCCCCTATTAAGATATCGGTTTTGACCCCTTGGCTGAATAAGTACCCATGTCCTTCATCTGCCCAGATGCTGTTGGAAGGCTTTACCTGTGGCTTTAGGATACCCGCCCCAGATTATATTGGTAAGTCGGTCTGTAAGAATCAGGCTTCAGTACGAGCTAACCCACGGGTGGCAGCCAATAAGATTGACAAGGAGCTACGGCTAGGTAGAATAGCAGGCCCATATGACACCATCCCGGTAAAGAATTTTGTTTGCTCTCCGCTAGGAGTGGTGCCAAAGAAAGAAGCGGGAGAGTTCAGGCTGATTCACAATTTATCGGCACCTAAGGGGTTGTCAGTGAATGACGCTATTAGTGAAGAGTTGTGCAGGGTAAAATATGCATCTTTTGACCAAGCGGTGGAAATGCTCCGGGTCCTGGGCCCTGGTGCGCTGATGGCAAAAACAGATATTGAGTCTGCATTTCGCTTATTGCCAGTCCATCCTGCGGATTTTCATTTGTTGGGTTTCCAGTTTCTAGGAAAGTATTACATGGATATGTGTATGCCCATGGGTTGCTCTGTGTCATGTTCTTATTTTGAGAAATTCAGCTCTTTTCTGGAATGGGTTTTTGGGCAGGTTACTGGGCACACGCATGTCCTACATTACCTTGATGATTTCTTGGTTCTAGGCTCCCTGGTTCCCCGGAGTGTGGATGGGCGCTGCGTGAATTTTGCACACTCATGCAGACTTTTGGGGTACCATTGGCACCAGGGAAGACAGTAGGGCCATCCACTAGCATTGAATTCCTGGGGATAGAATTGGACTCCATACAGGGATGTTTCAGGTTACCCAAAGAAAAAATTAGAAAGTTTCAGTTAGGCCTGCAACAGTGCTTGGAGAAGGAAAAGGTCACATTACATCAGTTGCAGCAGACAGTGGGGCAGTTGAATTTTGCTTTGCGTGTAATACCTATGGCGCGACCATTCTCACGCTCTATTGCACAGGCTATGTCCGGACTTCAGGAACAACGCCATCACACCAGGCTATCTGCTGAGGTACGTCAGGACATGCGCATTTGGTTGGCATTTCTGAGGGACTTCAATGGCAGGTTGGTGTGGCCCGGTCCACTCATTGCCTCCCCAGAGTTGGGACTAATGACGGACTCTGCTGGCAGTGAGGGATTTGGCGCCATACTGGGCACTGAGTGGGTGGCTCAACGGTGGCCGACATGGTGGAGGCTGAGTGGCCTCACAAAAAATATTGGTTTCCTGGAATTATTCCCCATTTGGGTGGCTTTGACTGTTTGGCCGGGTCAACTACGCGACCGCTCGGTCATTTTCTGGTCTGACAATATGTCTGTGGTCGAATGCATTAATCATCAAACTGCACATTGCAAATGGATATTGCGCCTAGTGAAAGAGATTGTACTGTTATGCATGCGATTGAATTTACAATTTAGGGCTAAGCATGTGCCCGGAATATTGAATCATGCTGCTGACGCCCTCTCTCGCTTCAAGATGCAGGTGTTCAGGACACATCTCCCAGAGGCGGCAGTGCGCCCGACGGCCTTCCCAGAATCTCTTTGGCAGATTGGTGCCCCCAATTACCGGACCTCGTGGCGGCTAGTCTAGCTCCAAGGACTAGGAAGGCATACGAAGGGGCGTTTTGGGCTTACTGTACCTTTTTGGGAAGGGAGTGGGAGGAACATTGGCATGATGCGGGGAGGATCCTGACCTACCTAGCCTTTTTGCAGAGGGAGGGGCGTTCAGTGGCGGCCGCCAGGCGACATATGGCAGCAATTTCCTTTTTGCGCAAGCAAGAGGGTTAAGGGATCCCGCAAACAATTTCACAGTCAGGAAGGCTTTGAAGGGGTGGCAGCGCATACAGGGATCAGTGCCGGACACTAGGCGGCCTATAGGGATGGAGTTGTTAACAGCTTTGCTTGGGTCTCTCGGTTTAGTGTGCAGCTCCACGGCTGAAGTGTTGTTATTCCGCGCGGCATTTTCTTTGGCATTTTATGGGGCATTTAGGATCAGTGAACTGGTGTCCAGCAACAAGCGGGATGTGCAGGGTGGCCTACAATTTGATCGGGTTAAAGTACAAGGGGATTCTGTGCTGATATCTATCAAGAAGTCAAAGACGGACCAGTTTGCCCGGGGAGAAGGAGTTGTACTACACCGTGCACCCTCAAATCCTTGTTGCCCTATTGCTAACTTGGAGGAATTTTTGGGCAGTAGGGCCGATGGGGCGGGTGGCCCTTTATTAATTCATGCAGATGGCACCCCGCTCACAAAATTCCAATTCAAAAGAGTCTTGGACATGGCGGTGTTGAAAGCAGGTTTGGAACCAAGTAGCTTTGGGACGCATTCATTCAGAATAGGAGCTGCAACTGAGGCGACGGCTAGGGGTCTGCCAGGGGGACGTCCAGAGGATTGGTAGATGGTCATCCAATTGTTACAAGCGCTATGTGCGTATGCATTTGTTATAAGGAGTGCGGGAGCTTGGGTTCTGATGTCTTTCTCCTTTTTGTTGATTTGCAGTTTCTCGAACCTGTCACGCAGGAGGGAAACTGATGGCGATCACAGCGGCAACAGCAGTCGGCGCTGGGACAGGGTCACGCCCGCCAGCGAAGACAGCAAGTGGTTTGGATCATCGGCCATTCTTACGTAAAACGGTTGCATGCCTTTTTTCTTGCAGGAAAATTTGAGTCAAAAACTGAACTGGCAGGCCTTACAGTGTCTTTCCATGGGAGAGGGGTCTCCTCATCACACAACTCAGGGACCTGGTGTCAGATTTATTAAAGAAAAATGGGGTTCTACCCAGCGCCATTATCCTACACGTGGGTGGGAATGATTTGGTGCACTTGGGCAGGAGGGGTCTAGTGGAGACTGTACTGACGGAAGTGGGTTGGTTGGCTCGGACTTGCCCAGGGTGCACCATAGTTTGGTCACACATGGTCCCAAGGATGCAATGGCGGGGGCGAATCAGTGAAGGCGTTAAATAATTCAGTTCGGAGGATCAACACAAAATTGGAGAGATTATTCAGGTCCCCACATTTACAGACGATTTCCCATGGGTGCATACGAGGGGAGTCGTGCTTCCTACAAGACGGCGTCCATTTATCTCAATTGGGTAATAGGATTTTCATGGGGAGCTTGTTGGCTTGGATGGAGGGGTTCAGAGCTAGGCTTTGACCTTTCTGGGAGCGATGGGGGGGCCAGACAGTCGGTCAACCATCTGGCCTGTGGCGGTAAGGTCATGATTGGGGAGCAGTAACTTAAGGTCCTTAGGGGCGGCGCCATTCTGGAATGGGGTCGCCCAATGGGAAGGGACAAGTGGTCTCTCACGGTACTCCAGGGGCGGTTACAGCCGGTAGGCTGGAGGGTGCGGGGGATGGGGAGTGACGCTTTCCAGTAGGCTGGTTGGCCACCCCGCACGGGCACACGGGTGCAATGGGCCCCTTGGAGATAATATACAGGGCGTATGGGGGTGACCGGGAGGGGTAAGTACCCTCACGGTGACTGGGCCCCCGCGCATGCGCACTCCGGTACGAGGGCGTGGGGCTTAATTGGGGAGGATCTGAACCCAGACGTGACCTTGCCGTGGGCTCAAAGGGAATGCGCAGAAGTAATTGCTGTGGTATGCTAGATTAAGATAGGAATACCTTTGTATTAGATTTATGTTAAGGTTAGCCATCTGACATCTGTACATATCATTGTAACAATGGAATGCAATTTATTCTGCGTATTTTGTGTTAAATAAGGTATAAAATGTTTATTAAAAAATGTTTTATTAAAATTGTTTAATAAATACGGCCGGGGTTTACGACCCCCTACTCCAAAAACTTCTATTGGTAGTCCATGTGGTTATCTGGGTATCATTAAAGGAGGAGCGAAGGGGTATAGGCTGTACCTGGCCATATAGAGAGGCGGGGCCGGACTCGGCCACGCCAAAGGTATGGCGGTCGAGCCGGCCCCGATGCTGCCCACACTGAGGCGGGCCCATCGCGCCCTGAGAGCGCGGTGGGCCCGCCTTACAGAATGATTGGGGAGGGAGCGTGCCCCGGAAGCGAAACGCGCTTCCGGGGCACGCGTCTTTGTGACGTCATCAGGAGACCCCTGATAAGGCTCGGGAGCGGCGAGTTGGATCTCTTCGCCGCTTCCCAGCCGGACTACGCACCAGCCTCGCTAGGAGGCTGCCCTTAATTTGCCCACCCACCATCCCCTAAAGCAAGTTGTTCTGGCATCGTAGGGGGAATCGTTTAAAATAGAGATGTTTTAGTCAAAATTGTGTTGTATTTTGCTTAATTATTGTCCCGTTTTCTTTGATGGACAGCTTTATGATTTTCTTTGATAAGTATATAATTGTCGTATTTGGCGTTTCCTTGGTCGGCGGTAAGGTCATGATTGGGGAGCAGTAACTTAAGGTCCTTAGGGGCGGCGCCATTCTGGAATGGGGTCGCCCAATGGGAGGGACAAGTGGTCTCTCACGGTACTCCAGGGGCGGTTACAGCCGGTAGGCTGGAGGGGTGCGGGGGATGGGGAGTGACGCTTTCCAGTAGGCTGGTTGGCCACCCCGCACGGGCACACGGGTGCAATGGGCCCCTTGGAGATAATATACAGGGCGTATGGGGGTGACCGGGAGGGGTAAGTACCCTCACGGTGACTGGGCCCCCGCGCATGCGCACTCCGGTACGAGGGCGTGGGGCTTAATTGGGGGAGGATCTGAACCCAGACGTGACCTTGCCGTGGGCTCAAGGGGAATGCGCAGAAGTAATTGCTGTGGTATGCTAGATTAAGATAGGAATACCTTTGTATTAGATTTATGTTAAGGTTAGCCATCTGACATCTGTACATATCATTGTAACAATGGAATGCAATTTATTCTGCGTATTTTGTGTTAAATAAGGTATAAAATGTTTATTAAAAAATGTTTTATTAAAATTGTTTAATAAATACGCCCGGGGTTTACGACCCCCTACTCCAAAAACTTCTATTGGTAGTCCATGTGGTTATCTGGGTATCATTAAAGGAGGAGCGAAGGGGTATAGGCTGTACCTGGCCATACTGATTGATGCCATAATAGCAATAGTTTATCTTATATCTGAAACCCTACACCAGCCGTCAATACAATGTTGGGTTATGCCAGGTGTCTGGGAATACATCCTGAATTCAGAAAACTCCCTCCTCATTCTCACTGCTCACCCATCACTTTCATGTTCACCCTGCACTCACATCAATCACACTGCATTCACACTGCTCACCATGCACTCAGGCCATTCACCCTCCTCCTATCCTACAATCACGCGAGCACACCGCTCACCCTGCACGCACATGGCACTCCACTCACTTGTCACTTTCACCACTCACCCTACACTCACAGCACTCACACTGCATTCAAACTGTTACCCTGCACTCACATGTTCATCCTCCTCTTACCCTGCGCTCACACGAGCACACCACTTACCCTGCACTCACAGCAACCACATTGCACTTATGCCCCTTGCCATGAACTCACACTGTTCTCCCTCCACTTACTCTGTGGTCACATGAGCACACCACTCACCCTGAGCTCACAGTGATCATACTGCACTCACACCACTCACCATGCACTCATGCTTTTCATGCTGCACGTACACGAGCACACTACTCATCATACACTCATGTGCCACTTCACTCAGCTGTCACTCTCACTGCTCACTCTGCAATCTCACTCAAACAAGCACATCACTCACCATGCATTCATTCCTTCCACTCTGCACTTTCACCGGCACCCAAAATCATGTCACATCACTCATCCTGCAGTCACTCCTCTCACCCTACTCTCATACTGTCACATCGCTCACTGTGCACACACATAGGCACTCCTTCACTCAGACAGTTCACCCTTCACTCACATGGGCACAGCACTCACCCTACCCTCACACTACGCAAACAAACTGTCGCAACCCTCCCTCCCCCTTCTTGTGTTACCTTGGTCACCCTGTCTCGCCTTGAGAATCTGCCAGCAGTGTATTTCGTATCGCGCGCCTCAGCGCGATCATGAAAGCGGGGAAAGAAAAAACTACACTTCCCAAGAGTCCCGGAACATGGGTCACGTGATCGGGACGACGCGCGCGCTGCCATCAGGGAAGCGGATGAGAATAAAAGAACTTCCGCTTCCCCGCAGCGCTGCCGCTAATTCTGATGACTTGCTGGTTATCGAGGAATCCGTTTGTGACTATTCTGAGGTGGTATACTGATCTACGGTCCGGTAAGGGTGTCGTTACACCGATAAGCCTTTCTGTGTTTAAAGGACGCGTATTTCATTTTGTTCATTGGAGTCCGAGTGCACCTCCTTAAATTCATTGCGGTGTCCCTCCCTGTTGGCGAGACACACGTTTGTGGTCTCTTGCAGGTAGAAGGGATACCGGCATAATTTTCGCATAGTGGGGGTTCTAGCGAAATACTTATACTATGGACTACCACTCTTTCATTTCTAGGCACAAACATTGTGCTCTTGCAGGACTAATGGTGCAAAGGCTATTTCGTTTTGTGATTGTGTGTCAGTGTTGTGTATGCGGCAAACTACTCTAAACATTGCATAACGTGTTAACAGCATTGTGACGCAACAGTGTTGGCACCTTTTCAATTGATGCTCACTGCAGTCAGACATTGTACGGTTTGCTATAAATGTTCTGTTTTACAGCAATGAGAATTATATGTGTTTCTCCCCGCATTCAGGCCGCATGTTGTAGCAGGGAATTGTGGAAGAGTCTAGTGTTGCTTTCTCTGACTACCCTGTGACGCCAGGCTTGGCAATATATTAAGTAGGTTGTTTTAGGTGTTACTTGTTTATTACAGGATTGTTGTTGCACACCAACACTACCACGATTATATTCATTGGTTTGTTTCCTTGTCTTTGTTTCTCTTTGTGTGGTCTGCAGGGGGTCCTTACCTGAAGGTGTATACTTTAGGTCCTATGCTAATGAATAGGAACCATACATAATAACCACGAAGGGCTCATCTAAGAATCCATGTTCTTTTATTTTACAGGTACATATAATTTATATAGGAGAGTTAATTCTTTGTTCAAAACAAGACTTCTAAGTGTTATTAATAAGTATTGGTTGCTGTCATTTCAGGTCTCCCTCCCCGCAGTCCCCATCCTTTCCTTCCCTCGCTCGATCACTTCACTGATCTGTGCTATTACAGCAAGCAGACTTGAAGCTATCGAGAGGTGAACCATTTTTGAGCATCGTTCCGATCCCGAGGAGTGGAGACGTGACAGAATTAGCGGCCCACGGATATTACTCCTCCCGATCGGTCTCTTTGCTCCAACATGGCTACTTTAAAGGATGTGTTGACCACACTACAAGTGGTGCAACAAGAACTTGCTGCCTCAAGAATAGAAACCGCGGCTTTACAAGCCAAAGTAGATCGCTTGCAACAAAACCCTTTTGATGTAGGAGGGGTTTCACCTTTTTCTTCTTTGCATCCTATAACTGTAGAAATGCCTACACCGATACCATTAGCACCCCCGGAGAGATATTATGGAGAGGCCAATAAGACACAGGTATTTATTTCACAAGTGTTGTTACATTTTAATTGTAAACCCAAGGTGTTTGCAACTAATCAATCTAGGGTAGCTTTTCTGATCTCTTACTTAGCAGGAGATGCTGCATTATGGGCGGTTCCCTTGATACAGAAGGACGATCCACTTCTTTATGATTGGGACACTTTTCGAACCGAATTCGAGAATATTTTTGATAGGCGAACCCATACACTATCAGCAGATAGAGAACTCTTAGAGCTCAGACAAGGCAATAAAGAATTACACGTATACATCACCACATTCAGGAGATTAGTGGCTGAGGCTAATTGGCCGGAAGAAAAACAATTTGCTATATATTACCAAGGATTGCGTGACGAATTGAAAGATGTTATTGCACAGATTGACCCTCAACCTAGAACCTGTAGTGATCTAGTACACCTCACATTAAGATTAGAACATCGCTTGGGCGATCGGAAAGGAGACTCAAAAAGAAGAGACAAAACTTATACCAGGTATGAACGTCCTAGCGTTGGAGAACAACGATCCAAAAACACCACAGAGCCCATGGAAATAGGCACTGTTAGGGCGGCCTTAACTTCGGAAGAAAGAGATATGAGAAGGAAAAATGGCCTTTGCTTATATTGTGGTAAGCGGGGGCATTATGTTAGGGAATGTTGTTTAAAACCTCAAGGTAATCGAGGGGGATACAAAAGGGATGAAATGTCATCCAGCAACAAGAAGTCGGAAAACTAGAGCGCTCGAGCGACAAAAGAGGGGAATCCTCGAGCATTGGTGTCCTTCCCTCAATGAAAGATAGGTCAGAGGCATATTTAAAACGGTTCTTTTTCATTCCCATTACCTTAAAGTTAGAAAACCATTGGGAAGAAAGACCAGCAATGATTGATTCCGGAGCTACCGACATATTCATGGATGAAGAGGTAGCAAAATCGTTGGGAATACAGCTGATAAAGAAATCTCATCCTGAAATTGTAATGGCGGTAGATGGTCGAGTCCTGGAATCAGGACCCATTGACTTTGTGTCTAGTTCAATTGAGGTATTACATGGAGTGGAACACTGCGAAAATATGGTCTTCCAGATAATC
The DNA here is from genome assembly GCA_963921515.1 of Calotriton arnoldi. Classification (NCBI taxonomy): domain Eukaryota; kingdom Metazoa; phylum Chordata; class Amphibia; order Caudata; family Salamandridae; genus Calotriton; species Calotriton arnoldi. The sequence goes on along the minus strand of CAWUFW010000919.1, from coordinate 1,157,457 downwards.
AAGGCCCCCCAATATGGTATTATCTTAGGCCTCCCTTGGCTTCAAAAACATAATCCCTCTATAGATTGGACCAACAAGACCCTTTCTTTTGACTCTCGATACTGTCTCGACAATTGTTGCGGATCATCTACCACACCTTCCCAAACGTTATCCACCTGTCAGTGGGTTGCTACGGCAGCAGAAAAAGACACGGAACTGCCGGATCAATACTCAAGATTTGGAGACGTATTCAATGAGATACAGGCAGAAACACTCCCCCCACATCGACAATATGATTGTCAAATAGATCTAATACCTGGAGCAGTGGTGCCCTGTTCGAGAGTGTATGCTTTAACAGAACCTGAAAACGACCATCTAAGAAATTATCTAGATAAATATCTAGAACTGGGATTTATACGTCCCTCAAGGTCTCCTGCATCCTCGCCTCTATTCTTCATCCCAAAGGCTAATGGTGAGAGGCGCACGTGCATAGACTTCAGGGCCTTGAATGACATCACGGTTAAAAATCGTTATCCCTTACCGTTGATATCGGTACTATTAGAACAGGTAAAACATGCCGTGATTTACACTAAATTGGATTTCAAGGGGGCATACCATTTAGTGAGAATGAGATCCGGAGACGAGTGGAAAACCACTTTTAAAACTCGGGACGGACTATACGAGTACTTGGTAATGCCGTTTGGGCTATGTAACGCACCTGCGGCGTTCCAGTACTTCCTAAATAAAGTATTAAGAGAATTTCTGGATCAATACGTAGTTGTCTATATTGACGACATACTCATTTACTCATCATCTACGAACAAACACTACCAACATGTTTGTAATGTTCTACAGGCACTAAGGGAAAATCATCTCTACTGTAAGTTGAGTAAGTGCGAATTCCATGTTGACACAGTGGAATTTTTAGGGGTAATGTTAACACCCAAAGGACAAGAAATGGCGGAGAGAAAGGTAATGGCAGTCAAAGAATGACCAGTCCCACAGAACGTTAAAGACGTTCAATGCTTTTTGGGTTTTGCCAATTTTTATAGGAGGTTTATTAATCAATTCTCCAATCTGATCGCTCCTATCACCAAGTTAACTCGGAAGAAAACACAGTTTCGTTGGTCCAAAGAAGCACAAGAAGCATTTGACGGCTTAAAACAGGCATTTGTCACCGCACCTGTACTTACCCATCCGAATCCTGAGAAGCCCTACGTTTTTGAAGCAGATGCTTCAGAGTATGCTATAGGAGCAGTGTTATCCCAACGCCAAAATCCACTGGACAGTTACATCCTATAGCTTTCATGTCACACAAGCTTAATGACGCTGAGAGAAATTACACTATAGCGGAGAAAGAGTTACTAGCCATTAAGACAGCTTTCACGGAATGGAGACATTTCCTTTTGGGGGCCAAGGAAAGGGTGACGGTTTATACGGATCACCGCAACCTCCAATTTATGCGCTCCACTAGACACCTCACACCTAGACAGTTACGGTGGATGTTGTTTTTTGAGGAATATAACTTCATTGTCACATTCAGGCCAGGCAAGGATAATAAAAAAGCGGATGCTTTAACCAGGCAAGAATCCGTACAAGATGAGGAAGAAAGTTTAGAACACGCCATACTACCTCCTACTAAAGTGGTTTGTGCTGTGAAGACGAGTGACTTATTGCAGCAAGTGGCTCGTGGGATCCGGACCATAAAATGGAAAACCTGGTTCAAGTTTCACACAGAGTGGCATATAAAACAAGGAATTCCTATAAAAGGCAATCAGTTATTAGTCCCCACTGAACCACTCCAAAAACAAGTATATCAATGGTGTCACGAGATACCTAGCGCTGGTCACTTTGGAGTGGAAAAAACTACGGAAAAAATTGTTAGACAATTCTGGTGGCCTGCCGTAAGAAGGGATGTGGCTGTATGGATCAAAAAGTGTGAAGTATGTTCACAAATGAAATCAGATCATACCAAACCACAGGGGTTGTTACAAACTCTTCCTACTCCTGATACGCCATGGGAACACATATCCATTGATTTCATAGTAGGTCTTCCATCAGATCAGGGATTCACCGTTGTTTTAGTAATAATAGACTACCTTACTAAGATGGGTCATTTTGTGGCCTGCAAAAAGATACGTTCAGCGGAACAACTCGCTAAGTTGTTGCTGTTGCATGTAGTCAGATTGCATGGACTCCCTAAAAAGATCGTTTCAGATAGGGGATCCCATTTTACTGCTCGCTTCTGGAAGATATGGTGTTCCGCTTTGCAAATACAAGTTGCTTTATCCACAAGTTTCCACCCACAAACTGATGGACAGACCGAAAGGGTGAATCAAACGATAAAGCAATATCTTCGTTGCTACGTATTTTTTTATTTTTTTTATTTTGAAGGTTTTATATAGCGCGAACAAGACCTTTGCGGGTATCAGAGCGCTTTACATGTCATAAATTGGAGACAAGAGTAGGACATGGAAAAGAGAAAAATCAGCATAGAAGAATACAATTATAGATGAATAGGATAAGAGTCATATGAGGTGCTCTGTAGTACGAAACTAGAAATAAAATACGGTGCTCGAAAATACATCCTAGTAATTAACAAATAGTAAAAATTAAATAGTTGAATAGTTGAAAAAAATTAAATAGTAGAAACTGTGCGTGGTGGGGGTTGACAATACATATGGTAATAAAATACCCATGCCCTCGGCCCTCGCCATGCACTGCTAGCTGCCCCACATACTACATCACCTACATAACTCATGACATCTTCTATGACATTTCACCTAACTACAACGTTGCTTTATCTTAGTTTTTTCAGTATATATATATATACACACACACATATATATATAAATATGTGTGTGTGTACATATATATATATATATATATATTCACTGAAAAAACCATAGGTTTTAGGGACAGTTATAGTTAGTTGGACATTGCACTCGTACAAAACCCGTGAAATTCCCCCGTTATAGTTAGTTCAGCTAACTATAACTCGCGCCCCCGCAATGCACTGCTGATGACGTCACATATTACATCACTCATGACATGGTCAGTGACATCACTGATGACATCACTGATGACATCTCAAATGACATCACTGATGACATCATCCAGTGACTGTGTGTTTCTGTAAAGTTTAAATATGTTTAATATATATAGGGAAAGGCGTATTGAAGAATGAGTGGGTGTATAAGTGTCTGAATGGATGATTTAGTACGTGCGTGACTGACTCTACAAGTGAGTGATTAAACGTATCTTACTGAATGCATGGGTTAGTGACTAAACTGTGTGAATGTCTGTATCCGTCTGTTGGTGTGTAAGTGGATGCATGGATTTGCGAATAGCTACATGAGTGTCTATATGGGTTATTGATTGGTTCTATGAGTATCTGTATGGGTGCCTGAGTGTTTGTGTGGATGGGGTGTGTGCGACTGTGCATAGATGTGTGAGTGGGTGATTCACTGGGTGGATGGTTTCAAGAGTGCATCTGTGATAGACTGTATGGGTGGGTAAGTGTGTGTAAGAGTGTGTTAGTGAGTGAATGTATGTCCCAGTGGTACATGTGTGAGTAACTACATATGTGAAAGGCAGTATATATGTGTATTGGAGTATATAAATAGCTATAAGCGAGAGTGAGTGATTGTGATAGTGGCTGTATGGATGATTGTGTGCTTGTATCAGTGATTGTATAAGAGCGTAACAATGTGCTAGTATTTGTATGATTAAGTGAGCTGGTGTGTGTATAACTGTATAGGTGAGTAAATGGCAGTGTGTTTAATTATTTGCATGACTGACTAGGTGTGTGAGTACCTCTATGGATGAGTGGCGGTGTTTGAGTGTCTATATAGGAGTAAGAGTGCATATGATAGTCCTGTACTGAGTGACAATAAGTATGAGTGACTGTACGGGTGAGTGAGTGGATGTGTGCGTGTAGACCTAAGAATCAGTGAGTGGGTATGTAGTTATTGGTGTTGGAGTGTCTATGGTTTTGCGAATGGCACTCTGTAATTTAGATTGGGTGTATCAAAGGTTATATTAGGGTGTGAGGAGCTGCATCATATTATCACGTGGATGATGTCATCAGTGATGTCATTTGAGATGTCATCAGTGATGTCATCAGTGATGTCACTGACCATGTCATGAGTGATGTAATATGTGACGTCATCAGCAGTGCATTGCGGGCGCGAGTTATAGTTAGCTGAACTAACTATAACGGGGAATTTCACGGGTTTTGTACGAGTGCAATGTCCAACTAACTATAACTGTCCCTAAAACCTATGGTTTTTTCAGTGAATTTCAAAGGTTTTTTAAATGCTAATTTCTAACTATAACGTGTCTGAAACCTATGGTTTTTTCAGTGAATTTCAAAGGTTTTTAAAATGCTAATTTGTAACTATAACGTGCCTGAAACCTACGGTTTTTTCAGTGAATTTCAAAGGTTTTTTAAATGACAATTTTTAAATGTATTAATTTTTATATTAATTTTTTTCATACTGATTTACTACATTTTTAGAAACAATTTCTTTTACATATTTTATTTTTTAAATTACATTGTAATTACATTATACATTACATTACAAAAAATACTTTCTCAGAATGAATTACTTTAGTTTAAATACTTTGCACATAGGCAATAGACTTTTAAGTACAGTAGTTACAGTTGTTGCAATGGGCAACACATTTTCAAACACAATGCAACATTCAGCTCAATGTGAATTTCTAGTTAAATGCAATTAGTTACTTTATGGATTACTTTTCTAACCACAGGACTGGATCCTAGATTCAGTCCTGGTACATCTCCTGTAAACAGTTGAGTAAAAGCGTTTTGGTTACAGTCGTGATTTTTAAGGAATATTATTGTATTTTAAAAGTTGACAGAAACTTTTTCTCATAGAATCACCAATGTTATCCTATGGAAGGAAATTCACTTAGCAGGTAAAAACTGTTATCGTTACTTTTTCTTACTCAGTGTTGGATCCTGGATCCAGCACTGGTGCATCTCCTGTAAACAGTTGAAAGAATGCGTTTAAGTCATACAGGCGATTTTTAAGGAATATTTGTAGTTTGTGAAAATCGACACTTTGAAACTTTTCTGCTGAAAACCAGACAATGGATTCCTATGGAAGAAAATATAAGTTACTGGTAAGTACGGTTAAAATTACTTTTCAGGACCAGTACTGGGCTGAAAGATACAGCACTGAGGTCTCTCCTTATAACAGGTGAGTAAATCGGAATTCGTATTTCGGCTGATTTTAGAGGAATATTTGTATGTTTCAAAAATCAACACTTAGAAACTTTTTCAGCAAAAAGCAGGCAATGATATCCTATGGAAGGAAATTCAAGTTACCGGTAAGTACGGTTAAAATTACTTTTCAGGACCAGTACTGGGCTGAAAGATACAGCACTGAGGTCTCTCCTGATAACAGGTGAGTAAATCGGAATTCGTATTTCGGCTGATTTTAGATGAATATTTTAAAGTTCCAAAACTCCACACTTAGAAGAATTTCCAAGTGAAACCAGTCAATGTTAGCCTATGGAAGGAAATTCAAGTTACCGGTAAGTACGGTTAAAATTACTTTTCAGGACCAGTACTGGGCTGAAAGATACAGCACTGAGGTCTCTCCTGATAACAGGTGAGTAAATCGGAATTCGTATTTCGGCTGATTTTAGAGGAATATTTTAAAGTTCCAAAACTCCACACTTAGAAGAATTTCCAAGTGAAACCAGTCAATGTTAGCCTATGAAGGAAATTCAAGTTACCGGTAAGTACGGTTAAAATTACTTTTGAGGATCAGTACTGGGCTGAAAGATGCAGCACTGAGGTCTCTCCTGATAACAGGTGAGTAAATCGGAATTCGTATTTCGGCTGATTTTAGAGGAATATTTTAAAGTTCCAAAACTCCACACTTAGAAGAATTTCCAAGTGAAACCAGTCAATGTTAGCCTATGGAAGGAAATTCAAGTTACTGGTAAGTACGGTTAAAATTACTTTTCAGGACCAGTACTGGGCTGAAAGATGCAGCACTGAGGTCTCTCCTGATAACAGGTGAGTAAATCAGAATTCGTATTTCGGCTGATTTTAGAGGAATATTTGCACAATGGTGAAGGGAGGGGCGGGGCCTGAGGTGACATCTGTGCAAACGCGCCCCGTGGCGCGTTTTAAGTTGGGGGATTAAGTCCCCTTGAATCATGAGGGTCCCTACGGGCCAACTAGCCCACCAGGAACCTCCAGTATGCGCCAGGGGCTGCGTTGCAGAGACATGTACAGAGGCCACACCCCTTTTTACACCTCTCTGCAACGCAGCTCTGTGGCGCTTTCTGGACGTACCTGTTGGGCTAGTTGGCCCCCAGGGACCCTCAGGATTGAAGAGGATTTAATTCCCCATCTTAAAACGCGCCACGGGGCCTGTTTGCACACATGTCACCTGAAGCCCCGCCCTCCCTTCACCACTGTGCAAACGCGCCCGTGGCGCGTTTTAAGTCGGGGGATTAACTCCCCTTGAATCCTGAGGGTCCCTGGGGTGCAACTAGCCCACCATATACCTGAGCGCATCCTGCCGATTTTTAAAAAAATTTTTTTTTGCCCAGGGGGTCCTTGTGGGACCCCCTGAGCAGACCTAGGGAGTCAGGGTGTTTCTACCCTGCCCCCTTTGTGCGCTTTGCGCACTTGTTTCTGTCCCTCGGTTCTACCGAGGGACAAAATGGCTGCCAACACTTCCTGATTTGGAGTGTTGACAGCCAATTAACATAAAGCTCGTGCTCGGGAGGATCCGCGGCCCTAGATATATCTATCTTTTTACTTTTGATTTTCTCAGCAACTACTAAACGGATTTACACCATTTAACAAAAAGGGTTCTTTCTGAACCAAGAACTACCTCTTTGCCAAATTTGGTGTAATTCCGTTCAGCAGTTCGGGCTGTAGCCGTGTCTAAAGTTTCCTATGGAAAATTGCATGGGGAAAACGCGTTTTGGGACCCCCTTTTTCTCGGCCCCCGCTTGATGAATCCCCGAGACTTTCAGGGTAGGAGCGGACCGGAGCGCCCCACAAAGTTTGAAAATTTTGCGAAGATACGTCAACCGGCAAGAGAGTTATTTCAAATAGAATGTCGCGGATTTCCTATGGATAATAGGTTGTAACTATAACTATCTACTGGCGACCGCCAGTAGATAATATATATATATATATATATATATATATATACACACACATATATATATGTGTGTTTAGGAGGGAGTCAGGTACTGCACCCTCTCGCTGCAGGGCCATGCATCCTGGCCCTTTCCTCCTGCACAGACATCTCTCGCCCATCCCCACCTCTGCGCCCTTGCTTTGTCTCTCCTCAGACACCCCCGGCCTGTCTGTGTCTTTGTGCCTCAAGCTCTCGTTTTCCTCTCTCTGCACAGCAGCTCCCAGTCGCTCCCACCGACGGCCCATGCGTTTCTCCATTCTTCCCTCCAGCCTTGTCCCATCCCAGTCACCCTCTCCTTCTCTCTTTTTGCTCTCTGGATTCCCCCCTTCACGATCCCTCCCTGGTGTCCTCCTCGTGCCCCGTCTCTTTCCACCTCTTCTCTTTCCCTCTGTCTCTCTCCCTGCCCCTTCTGTGCTCCTCCCCGTAGACACCAATACTGATGAATGGGTAGATTATTTATGGTTAGCCGAGATAGCTTATAACAATGCCAAACATTGTTCTACCCACACCACACCATACTACAACACCTATGGTTTTCACCCAAGATTTCTCCCTTTTTTACATCCTCTATCGACAGTTAATCTCCCAGAAGTACAAAAGAGAGTAGAACATGTTCAGAAGACTCTAAAGGAAACACAAAGACACTTAGACAAAGCTAAATTACAATACAAACAAGGAACAGATAAACACCGCCGTATAAGTCCTGTGTATAAAAGGGAGACCTTGTTTGGTTGGCAACCAAGAACATTTCATTTCGAAAAAGAATGCTTTCACTCCTAAATACATAGGACCCTACAAGGTATTGAAATGTGTGAATCCTGTAACTGTTAAACTTGCTCTGCCTTGTACCTTGAAAATACACCCTGTATTTCATGTTTCATTGTTAAAACCCTCTGTTACACCTATGAAGAAACGACCTAGCCCCTTATGGGTGAATGGAGAACAAGAATATGAGATATCCCAGATTTTGGACACCAAATTGAAAGGGAAACGAAGATGGTACCTTGTGGCTTGGAAAGGGTATGGCCCAGAGGAACATTCTTGGGAACCAGTAACCAAGATACACGCCCCAAAAATTAATCGCTAAGTACCATAAGAAACATCCTGGAAATGCATAACTCTCGACAGGATTCTCTGGAAGAGGGATGTACTGTTGCAACCCCCCCTCCCCTTTCTTGTGTTACCTTGGCCACCCTGTCTCGCCTTGAGAATCTGCCAGCAGTGTATTTCGTATCGCACTCCTCAGCGCGATCATGAAAGCGGGGAAACAAAAAACTACACTTCCCAGGAGTCCCGGAACATGGGTCACGTGATTGGGACGACGCGCGCGCTGCCATCAGGGAAGCGGATGAGAATAAAAGAACTTCTGCTTCCCCGCAGCGCTGCCGCTAATTCTGATGACTTGCTGGTTATCGAGGAATCCGTTCGTGACTATTCTGAGGTGGTATACTGATCTACGGTCCAGTAAGGGTGTCGTTACACCGATAAGCCTTTCTGAGTTTAAAGGACGCGTATTTCATTTTGTTCATTGGAGTCCGAGTGCACCTCCTTAAATTCATTGCGGTGTCCCTCCCTGTTGGCGAGACACACATTTGTGGTCTCTTGCAGGTAGAAGGGATACCGGCATAATTTTCGCATAGTGGGGGTTCTAGCGAAATACTTATACTATGGACTACCACTCTTTCATTTCTAGGCACAAACATTGTGCTCTTGCAGGACTAAGGGTGCAAAGGCTATTTCGTTTTGTGTTTGTGTGTCAGTGTTGTGTATGCGGCAACCTACTCGAAACATTGCATAACGTGTTAACAGCATTGTGACGCAACAGTGTTGGCACCTTTTCAATTGATGCTCACTGCAGTCAGACATTGTACGGTTTGCTATAAATGTTCTGTTTTACAGCAATGAGAATTATATGTGTTTCTCCCCGCATTCAGGCCGCATGTTGTAGCAGGGAATTGTGGAAGAGTCTAGTGTTGCTTTCTCTGACTACCCTGTGACGCCAGGCTTGGCAATATATTAAGTAGGTTGTTTTAGGTGTTACTTGTTTATTACAGGATTGTTGTTGCACACCAACACTACCACGATTATATTCATTGGTTTGTTTCCTTGTCTTTGTTTCTCTTTGTGTGGTCTGCAGGGGTCCTTACCTGAAGGTGTATACTTTAGGTCCTATGCTAATGAATAGGAACCATACATAATAACCACGAAGGGCTCATCTAAGAATTCATGTTCTTTTATTTTACAGGTACATATAATTTATATAGGAGTGTTAATTCTTTGTTCAAAACAAGACTTCTAAGTGTTATTAATAAGTATTGGTTGCTGTCATTTCAGGTCTCCCTCCCCGCAGTCCCCATCCTTTCCTTCCTTCGCTCGATCACTTCACTGATCTGTGCTATTACAGCAAGCAGACTTGAAGCTATCGAGAGGTGGACCATTTTTGAGCCTCGTTCCGATCCCGAGGAGTGGAGACGTGACACAAACATAGCACTCACCCTGGAGTCACACCACTCACCCTGCACTTCCTCCTCTCACCCTGTACTCACATGGACAAACCTCTCAGCCTGCATTCATACAGGCACTCTGTTCATCCTGCCTGCACACAGGGATAATAGTCTGTCAGAACTCATAGGGACACACAACTCACTCTGCACTAACTCCTCAAACCATGCACTCACCAGTCACTCTCACAGATCACCCTTCACTCTCGTCGCTCACCCTGCACCACACACAGGCACACAACTCTCCATGCACTTACACTGCTCACACCACCCTTCAAACACTCCTCTCACAATACACGCACTCCTCTCACCCGACAGTTACATGGGCCCTCCTCTCACATTGCATTCATGCAGCTCATCTAACACTCACATCAGCAAATGTTTCCCCCTATGCTCCCCCCACACATGCTTCACTCACTCACACTATTCACCCTCACCCAGCACTTACACGAGCACACCTCTTACTCTGCACATATAAAAATTACACAACTTTCATGAATATACACATATTTCTCCAAAGGCCCCCACAGAATACCTGCTCTTTCCGTAGTACTAGATGTCTACTTAATTCCATCTGCAACAACGGGGTTGGTGCAAGAGTGGAGAGTGGACTAAGAATGTGGGATGGTGCAAGCAGAGAGAGTAGGACTGAGGCTTTAGGGTATTGTACTGGATTGAGGATTGTGTGACACCTTCAGCCATTCCTGGCCTTCCTTTCACCACAATACTTCATTGCGGGACTTGTCCTTTTTTTTAACATTGTAAGTTGGGTCTCAAAAACCCCAAAATGCAAAGTGCTACTGGATTAAATCCATGGTTGCCGAAGAAGTCAAGCATTTCTTAAGATCAGTTGGATGCTGTGATATTACATATTAAAACATGGATTAGTTCATTTCCAATTCTGTAACTGCTTGATCCACATGTGAAACCAAATATATGCCCTGTACAGCTATTTTAAGGAAGTGCACTTTTCATTCACATCATACTTGTAGCAAACATTGACAAGGCAATATATTATTATTTGCATATGGAGAATATGGTTTTATTAAGCTTCACTAAAAGGCAAGGCAGGTATAGCAGAAGCAGCAGGGCAAGATTTTCTAACACAATAAAAGCAGATTGACTAATGGAAGTGTGAGTGGCAGTGTGTCTGTGTGTGAGTGTGACAGTACAAATATACGAAAGAGTGAAAGCTATAGTGAGAATGTGTGTGTGAGAGAATGTGTGTCTGTCAGTGTGTGTTTTGCGTACAAGTGTACTGCTGGTCTGGCATACTGGAGGTTATTCTTGCCTTATCGACAAGTGCACTAATAGAATATGGATGAGAGGTGTTACCTATGGCAAAACTGCAGACCTTGACATGCTTCTATTAAGACATCATCATTGGCTGTGGGGATTCGAGCTGTCTAACTGAGAAAGCCACTAGCCCAGTCATACCCAGCAGCAGGGACACAGAACGTGTGCCACCACACTTGACCGAAGGCCCTGACATGATGCACGTAATTCTTAGCAAATGGGGTGGATCCATAGCAAAATGTTAGAACTGATATTTGAGGTAATTCTTGTCATAAGATTTCCTGTATCCATTTTATGGGGGTGTCAATGGCAAAATGCTGACCCTTCTATACCGGAGGGAATTTTTAGAGGTACCCATGGCTGTGGCTGAAGTATCCATGGTACGTTTTCGGTACTGTTCTATTGAATGTACTCTTTGGCATAAGGGGCTCACCTATGAGAAAATGATGACCTTGGTATAGTGGAAGTAATTTCTGACAAGACATTTGAAAACAATGTGATCTACTCCTAGGAAAGGCCAGGCTTCCCTGGTGCACCACGAAAATACTGGAATATTTCATGAATGCATATAAGAGTCTGTGGCGTTTTGGTCCTAAAACTTTCACAAATTTTCAGGAGAGAAGTCTACTCTCCTTTAAATCATCTACAAGAAATCTGTTAACTTGTTTTGCTTGCTGGAATTTGGGGGAAGTATCACACCCCACCACTTACATAGATCTTTTTCCTCATATAATGGGTATGAGGTTAGCTCTCACACCATTTCTGGAAATGCTTGTCCTGCCCCATTGGTGGGAGCAGGATTGGCTTTAGGGCAGGGTGAATGGTGCAGCCGCACCTGCAGTTGCCTTTGGTGGGGGGCGCTGTGTTTAAAAATAATTTTGGGGTTTAAAAGTACATGAACTTCCTTGTGCATCAGGGGCCGTATTACCGATGACTGCGCCAGCGCCAATTGTCGTTGTGCGCCAGAGTATGCGCCCGACGGCATTACAGAGGATCTATCTGTAATGCCGTCGTGATGTTGGCGCAGACTTTAAACTCTGTGTTTATGTGCGTTTGCGTCTGTGTGCATATTGTATTAGCGCACAGATGCAAACGCACATAAACACAGACATACCCGGGCGCACAGCGACAATTAGTGCTGGCGCTGTCATCTGTAATACGGCCCCAGGTAGTTTTTGGGCAACAATTAAAAATATCAAGATCACTTTGGTGATTAATGTTCCAACTAGTCAGAGTTCGGAATTCTGTCTGTTGGAAAACGAGGCAGCATCTGTGAGGCCTGCACAAATAACATGACTACATTTGTCCTTCACTGGGAACCAAACACCTCATTGTAGCGCTTGACTCTCAGAGGGTAGCGTTGCAGAGCAGTCTGAGGCTTACTCAAGGGAGGTGGTGTGGGCTAGTAATCGCCATTTGCAGGTGCGCAGAAATAACACTCAATAATTGATTGTCCAGCCTGTACTTTGCTTTATAAACGTAAGAGTACATTTATTAAACACACACACTACTCAATACTATGCACCAATTTACAAATATACATAAGCTGTTGGAATTACTTTGTGACATTGCGTAACATCTCCACCCCTCCCAAAAGGGGGGGTGGGGTCTAGTACCACCACTCCCATGTATGCACATCATCTTGCCCCCTAATGCAGTGTGTTGAGCATAACCTGAAGCGAGGGCCCTGCGCACTGGCACCATCCCAGTGGCGACCCACCCCATTACCTCAACACGCATTAAAAATAGGTTCACCTGCCCTAGTGACACATAACCCTGACTGAGCATCTTATATTGACCATACAGTATGCATCTCTACATATTCAGGGCTAACAGTCTGGGTTGTTACTCACTTAGGCGCAGCAGCAAAAATACATGTTTACGCACACTTTAGAATAACAGTACTCAGCACGTTTGTGGATCATTAGAATGCATTGCAATTACAGCCCCTAAAGGCATCACAGATGAAATCACAGGATTACACATATACAGCCAGACATCTTAGCAGGAATGTCTGGCAACATAACCCACTTTGCTTATGACATCCCCTTACACAGGTACTTCACATTACATGTGTGATCTTCAGTCTCTCTAAAAAGAAATAACCGTTAGTAAATGCAGGTCTGATGCAATTACACTTCCAGGAGATGCCCTTCTCCAGACATCCCCAACTCAGCCCTTCACTTCATGAAGCACTTCACACGACACCCTCAGCTGTAGAACAAAATTTCTAGGCTAGAAGGTGTTGAATGCACGCTGAGCCCTTGAGGGGTTATCCTTTTAAAATCCCTAGGAGACTTAGGGTGGGACTTAACTTCGTGCTGGGGGGAGACTGCGCATCTCCAGCAGCTCCCCCAGCAGCCTTGCACCAAGTTGGTGGTGACCCCGTCCTCCTGGGGCCACCACAAGCACCAAAACACTGATTCTCCAATGCCTGGCAAGGCATTATGGGGCGCTTCAGCTCCGCTTTTACGAATACTTGATGAGCGGCTCTCCCGCTGTGCCGGGGAGAGCCGCGATCGATATGGCGCTTCGCGCCGCGGCTTCTGGCCTCGGTGGGGGTCCGGTCCCACCCGGACCCCCAGGTAAGGGAGACGGCTCGGGGAGCCCACCCCCGGCCGCTCCTGCCACGTGTTGGGGGCCCGGCCCCACCCGGGCCCCGCGATGCCTGTTTCCTCCTTCTGTGGGTCCCGGTCCCACCCGGGACCCGCGACGGCCTGACGGGTAGGAGGGCAGCCTGGGGAGCCCACCCCCGGCTGCCCCCGCCAGCTCCCCGCGCAGCCAGCACCCTCGTGTGCTGCCGCGGGAGCCGGCCGATCAGTTCTGGTCTGCCCGCTCCAGCGGGCAGACGCGTCGTCCTGCTCCGGTCCGGGGGGACCGCGGGGGAGTGCAGCGGCACTCCCCCGGCCTTCTCCCAGTCTTCGGGGCCCGGGGATGGGGTCCCCGGCCCCTGGACATCTTCGGGGGGGCACGACGGCGCCCCCTCCATCCTGGTTTCTTCGGGGCCCGGGGATGGGGTCCAGGGCCCCATCCTTCTCCGACTCTTCCCGGGGAGCGCGCGCTCCCCGTCGGGATTTGCTCGCGGGGGCCAGGGTGGGCTCCTGACTCCCCGCCTTCCTCCACTTCACAGGGGCGCGACGGCGTCCCCCGGCTTTACTTCGGGGCCCGGGGATGGGGTCCCGGGCCCCCTGGGGACCTCCTCGCGGGGGGCGCAACACCGCTCCCCCGCCTTCATCCTCGGTGGGGGCCAGGGTGGGCTCCTGGCCCCCAGGCAGGGCACTTTCGCGGGGAGCGCAACGGCGCTCCCCGGCTTCCCTTCTTCTTAGGGGTCAAAGGTCGCTCACCTTCCGGGGGCCATATCTCAGCCCCTGGGGGTCCGATCTGCCCCATTTTCATGTCTTCTTGCTCCTGGCGGCGGCCCCCAGCCACTGGGAGCACTCTCCTTCGCCCTCCGGGTCTCCAAGAGGATGCATTCTGCAGGGAGCGGTCTTCACTGGCTCCCTGCGCCAGACTTTCGCCTAGCTCTCCTCCTGGGCCTCTCTTCTCCTTGCGCAGAGGCCCCTGCTTCTGCGCACCGGTCCTGGGCTCTTCTTCTGGCGCTGTTAGGGCCCTGGGGGGGCAGTCAGGGGGTTCCTCCTTCCAACTGCCCATTGCCAGGCTCCAGCACCTTCCGCCTCAGCAGACCACACCCCAGAGAGAGCTTCCCTTCCTGTGCAAGCACTTTTTAAAAGTTGAGTAGGGGGCTGGCAGGAAGTCTTGGTTGGTTCTATCAAACAGCGACACATCACTTCCCTGCCCCTGCTCCCTCCTTCTTGTCCAGCCTCTGGGCTGGTTCAAAATGGCGTCGTCCAGGGTCTCTGGCCACATGGTCTCTGAAACACGAGCCCTTCCCTCCTTGGTGCAGCCTGGTGCCTGGCACCAGTGATAGCTGCTGATGGATGAGCCTGTAGCCCCACCCATCTTCTTCTTCGTGGAGAGGAGGCCTTAGCTTGTGGAAAAAAGGTTATCAATCCATCCAGCTGAGGCCAGCCCTCAGCCTGGCCCTGGTTATGACTGACTCAGAGAAATGTGACATTTCTGGATGACCCAAAAGCAGTACAAATATGACTTTGGACTCTGCAGAATACTTCTTCTCACACCCGTTACAGTGGACTTTAGTGCGTGTCTGGAATCTGTAGGCTTTAGGAATGTGACACTAGCTTATGGGCTCCACTTCCCCATAGGGGAATAATGAAGTGAAAAACACAGTAAAGCACACTGACTTTCCCTGGCATGTTTCTTCCCAGTGTATAAAGCCTATTCCATGTCACCACCCAATTCTGCATAAGTCCTGCCACACCATTCACTTTGTAGCTGCTCCTGGACTGCGCACGCCAGGAATCTCCCCTGCGCAGTCCCTACACGTGTGCACACGCATGTACACAGGTGTCTGCATGTAACCAGCCCGGTGCCCCGTACTCCAGCTGCTGCGCAGCGGCCTAGTCAAGCCAGGGGGACACCAGTAAAATCCACATGCAGTCTCTTTCATCTTGAGTTCACTGTGGATGAGTCCCAATTGATGAGGCTCTCCCACAGTAAAAGCTCAACACACAGGTGCTCAAAAAGCGAAAAATCCGAGCGGCACATGGTGTCAGAACCACCTTCTAACACACGCCGCGCCCAGCTGATTCCTACAGGGAAGAAGTAGCCACTCTACATGGGTATTCTTCCCGTAATCAGTGATAACTAGTTATAAGGGGTTCTGACCAGACCCCCCTTTACTCACCAGTTATCCGCTCAGACCACCTACTCCTCCCATCCATAAAATCTCCACCCATGACAGGGATCCCAGACTACCCTAAGAACCCTCCGGGCTCTAGGTTAGATACCTCTAGGTCACTCATGGTCTACATGGACTTGGCCTCACTAGGCCCACCTTTGCCCTGGGGCATGCAACACTATGCCTACCCCTTCTCTGGACAAGGGTCCAGTGCCTCAGCACCGATGCGGTCTTCTGGGATAGGTCTACATCCCATCCCCTGGGTCACTAGCTGTTCTCCCTTCTGGAGTTTGTTCCAACCAGTACCCTCTCTCCGTTTGGTCCTTGTACCCCAAAGATGCAACCTCTCTGGACCCTCACCCTCAGCCTGCCGCTGAGGTCATTCTGCTGCCACCACCCTTTCGGGATGACTGGCTTCCCTAAAGAAAGCACAGCCACTTGTGCTTTCCCCACACAGAAAAGCACCCTTTGGCCACTGGCCTGGCTCCCTGATAGGACCTCAGACCGACCTCACTCCCACACTGGCAGTGCCAGGGAGGAACACTGAGGGTGCCTCGTCAGACATCCTACAGCTCATTCCCCCCGTCAGTAGCTCCACACGGAAACTACCCCGGGAACCTAGACCCCTTCTTTGTTCTCCGCTGCGAGAACAGGGCCTATGCACCCTTCCCTCCGAGAGGCGCGCTCTCCTCCCAAAGTACCCTTAGAGAGCCTGTGGGCCCCGAGTTAGCTAGACCCAGGCCCAAGTCTCATGGCTCTCCCCGGTCTCCCAGCAGCGCCTTGGGAGACCGCCCAGGGACCTACATGGTCCCTGGATGGCCTGCACCACCCCTTATGAAGAGCAGGGTCCCTTCCCTAAGATAGGCCCCACCTGCCTTCAGGGTAGTACTACCACACCAAGCCAGGGACCCTAAAGATCCCGGCTAGGCCTGCACCACCCCTTTGCGAAACACAGGGTCCCGTCACTTAGGATAGGCCCCACCTGTGTTCAGGGTGGTACTACCGTGCAGAAGTCCACCTCCTGCATTGAGCTGGGGAACACCCTCATGCTTCCGGTCCTGGGATACAAGTCCCCTAGGACCTACCTGACTGGTCACCTGGCCAGGCATCGCCCCAGCCACCACCTCAGGCTCACCACACAAGCTCCAGGGTGACATCCTAGCTCGAGCACTACCCCACCTTTGGGGCCACCCATCACCATGGGCCACCCCGGGGTAACCACTCACCGGACCCTGAAACCTCAGGGTCCACCCCTAACCCCTCACCTGGAAACCAGGGAGTACATCACCCCCACTCAGATCTCCACGGGGTCAGTTACCTCGCCCACCTAGTGTACCTAGGGGCTACCACTACACACCATCACTCAAGAACTACCCTCCTTTGGGGCCACCCACTACCAGGGGCCACCCCTGGGTCGCTCACCTCCCCACCAGTTAACCTGGGGGCCTGCCGGACACCCAACTCTACCACACCCTCCTCCCACCGTGGGAAAAGTTCCTGGGGGTCCCCCACTATGGGAACCCCTGGGGCGTTACTACCCGGGGTAAAGAAACCTCCTGCCCCACCCTTCCAGTGGCTTTGGCCTGCGTCAATGGCAAGTAAACTTTCAGCGGGGGAAGGATACCTGGGGCCCCTTCTGTGGAAACCCTCCCCGCCCTTAAAAAGCGCGGGAATCTCCCAGGACCCCCTCTCTCTCCTGTCCCCCACAAAGGTCAATCCACCCCTACAACCCCACCTGTGATGTAGGAATCAGTTGCTGTCCCTATCTCTTGAGGAGACACCCTCCTCATGCAGGTGTAGTGCGTGTAGTGTTAGGGTTCAAAGGTGTACAATATGGCTTAGAACATTTGTATGCAATCATTTCCTGGAAAGCACCATCCCGCTAGCACATGATAATCAACATAGCGCGGTCATATCAATACAGTTCACATTTAAACCATAATCTCTTCACATGACACATATGTGCGCGGGGCTTTCCTTTCCCATACTTTTAGTTCACCTAACCAAAACTTTGAACCCTTCTCAGAGCCTTGCGCTCTTCCATTTGCTCATTACTGCATAGGTAATGTGTGGCAAAACTGGACTTATCAAATGCTATAAATGCGCACCAGAATGGGATACTATGTTTCCCGCCGCTAGACACCAATGTTGGAAAACGAGGCAGCATCTGTGAGGCCTGCACAAATAACATGACTACATTTGTCCTTCACTGGGAACCAAACACCCAATTGTAGCGCCTGACTCTCAGAGGGTAGCGTTGCAGAGCAGTCTGAGGCTTACTCAAGGGAGGTGGTGTGGGCTAGTAATCGCCATTTGAAGGTGCGCAGAAATAACACTCAATAATTGATTGTCCAGCCTGTACTTTGCTTTATAAAAGTAAGAGTACATTTATTAAACATACACACTACTCAATACTATGCACCAATTTACAAATATACATAAGCTGTTGGAATTACTTTGTGACATTGCGAAACATCTCCACCCCTCCCAAAAGGGGGGGTGGGGTCTAGTACCACCACTCCCATGTATGCACATCATCTTGCCCCCTAATGCAGTGTGTTGAGCATAACCTGAAGCGAGGGCCCTGCGCACTGGCACCATCCCAGTGGCGACCCAACCCATTACCTCAACACGCATTAAAAATAGGTTCACCTGCCCTAGTGACACATAACCCTGACTGAGCATCTTATATTGACCATACAGTATGCACCTCTACATATTCAGGGCTAACAGTCTGGGTTGTTCCTCACTTAGGCGCAGCAGCAAAAATACATGTTTACGGTCACTTTAGAATAACAGCACTCAGCACGTTTGTGGATCATTAGAATGCATTGGAGTTACAGCCCCTAAAGGCATCACAGATGAAATCACAGGATTACACATATACAGCCAGACATCTTAGCAGGAATGTCTGGCAACATAACCCACTTTGCTTATGACATCACCTTACACAGGTACTTCACATTACATATGTGACCTTCAGTCCCTCTAAAAAGGAATAACCGTTAGTAAATGCGGTTCTGGTGCAATTACACCTCCAGGAGATGCCCTTCACTTCATGAAGCACTTCGTACGACACCCTCAGCTGTAAAAACAAAAGTTCCAACCTAGAAGGTGTTGAATGCATGCTGAGCCCTTGAGGGGTTATCCTTTTAAAATCCCTAGGAGACTTAGGGTGGGACTTAACTTCGTGCTGGGGGGAGACTGCGCTTCTCCAGCAGCTCCCCCAGCACCCTTGCACCAAGTTGGTGGTGACCCCGTCCTCCTGGGGCCACCACAAGCACCAAAACACCGATTCTCCAATACCTGGCAAGGCATTATGGGGCGCTTCAGCTCCGCTTTTACGAATACTTGATGAGCGGCTCTCCCGCTGTGCCGGGGAGAGCCGCGATCGATATGGCGCTTCGCGCCGCAGCTTCTGGCCTCGGTGGGGGGCCCGGTCCCACCCGGACCCCCAGGTAAGGGAGACGGCTCGGGGAGTCCACCCCCGGCCGCTCCTGCCACGTGTTGGGGGCCCGGCCCCACCCGGGCCCCGCGATGCCTGTTTCCTCCTTTTGCGGGTCCCACCCGGGACCCGCAACGGCCTGACGGGTAGGAGGGCAGCCTGGGGAGCCCACCCCTGGCTGCCCCCGCCAGCTCCCCGCGCGGCCAGCACCCTCGTGTGCTGCCGCGGGAGCCGGCCGATCAGTTCTGGTCTGCCCGCTCCAGCGGGCAGACGCGTCGTCCTGCTCCGGTCCGGGGGGACCGCGGGGGAGTGCGGCGGCACTCCCCCGGCCTTCTCCCAGTCTTCGGGGCCCGGGGATGGGGTCCCCGGCCCCCGGACATCTTCGGGGGGGGCGCGACGGCGCGCCCCTCCATCCTGGTTTCTTCGGGGCCCGGGGATGGGGTCCCGGGCCCCCTCCTCCTCCGACTCTTCCCGGGGAGCGCGCGCTCCCCGTCGGGATTTGCTCGCGGGGGCCAGGGTGGGCTCCTGACTCCCCACCTTCCTCCACTTCACTTGGGCGCGACGGCGTCCCCCGGCTTTACTTCGGGGCCCGGGATGGGGTCCCGGGCCCCCTGGGGACCTCCTCGCGGGGCGCGACGGCGCTCCCCCGCCTCCATCCTCGGTGGGGGCCAGGGTGGGCTCCTGGCCCCCAGGCAGGGCACTTTCGCGGGGAGCGCGATGGCGCTCCCCGGCTTACCTTCTTCTTAGGGGTCAAAGGTCGCTCACCTTCCGGAGGCCATATCTCAGCCCCTGGGGGTCCGATCTGCCCCATTTTCGTGTCTTCTTGCTCCTGGCGGCGGCTTGCAGCCACTGGGAGCACTCTCCTTCGCCCTCCGGGTCTCCAAGAGGGTGCATTCTGCAGGGAGCGGTCTTCACTGGCTCCCTGCGCCAGACTTTTGCCTGGCTTTCCTCCTGGGCCTCTCTTCTCCCTGCGCAGAGGCCCCTGCTTCTGCGCACCGGTCCTGGGCTCTTCTTCTGGTGCTGTTAGGGCCCTGGGGGGGCAGTCAGGGGGTTCCTCCTTCCAACTGCCCATTGCCAGGCTCCAGCACCTTCCGCCTCAGCAGACCACACCCCAGAGAGAGCTTCTCTTCCTGTGCAAGCACTTTTTAAAAGTTGAGTAGGGGGCTGGCAGGAAGTCTCGGTTGGTCCTATCAAACAGCGACACATCACTTCCCTGCCCCTGCTCCCTCCTTCTTGTCCAGCCTCTGGGCTGGTTCAAAATGGCGTCGTCCAGGGTCTCTGGCCACATGGTCTCTGAAACATGAGCCCTTCCCTCCTTGGTGCAGCCTGGTGCCTGGCACCAGTGATAGCTGCTGATGGATGAGCCTGTAGCCCCACCCATCTTCTTCTTCGTGGAGAGGAGGCCTTAGCTTGTGGAAACAAGCATTGGCATAGCCAATAGGTCTCGCCTTTGGAACCTTATAAGTATTTAGTTATGCAGTACAATATCCTTGGTGCAACAACATCAACTGTTGCATGGCTAAACACTTATAAGGTCCCAAAGGCGAGACCTATTGGCTATGCCAATGCTTGTTCTCTCTTATACCAGTTGCATAATATGTAACCTTCAATATGAAGTTGGCACTAGCTTTGGAGAGCAGGGCAGACATTTTTCCGCAGCAGGAACATGAGCGCTTCTTGGCTGTTGGCTTGTTCACTGCTCAAGGCTTCATTTTCAAAGCCTTTGAACCTGCATTAATGCACAGCTATAAAAAAAAATATGAGTAAAATACTCCAAGCTCAAATGTTGCCGGAGGTAAGGCTTAAGAATGAGTACATGTAAAGAATATAAATCCTGAAGTAAAAGAATAGAAATTAATAGAATATAAATCCTGGGTGGAGAGGGGAAGACTGCATCCGCCCTAGAAGGTTCAATATGAGTTTGGCAGGGACTGCAGCAATCTATCCATAGGGGATGATCAGAAATGGTCGGAAACATTCTTTAAAAGAGAAGAAGTAAAGGAGTGTAGCAAGCACTCAACAGAAGAAGAAGAGTTACAAATAATGTAATGGATTAAAGAAAGACTGGGACGACAGCAATGCGAGACCAACTCTTTAACTGCAGACTAAGGACGGTTTGTGGCGTCGAGAGTAAGAAGGGAGCGATGGGCAGGCAGGATGTCTCGCAGTCCTCATCAAAAGCTAAAGACAAATAAAAGACCAGTGAATTTGGAGCAGAGGGTTGAGGCGCTTCCAAGAGCGCACAAGAGGCACCGAGCCCTTTCAGCATTAGTTCATCAACAACTAAGCAACTTCTGTAAAACAGAAGGGTTTCATTTTATAAGTGGAGCAAGGCCGAGGTCTGTAGTGTACTGCATGAACTGGAGTGAAAAGAAAAAAAAACACAGATGCAAAGCTCGAACAAAGGAGTCACATCTGAAAACAAGCTGCTGCCTAGCATGTGCGTGGTTTCACAAGATAGAAAACAAGTGAACCACCACGAGAAAGAGGTTTGTGGTGTGCCGAGGGTGAGTCATCACAGCTAACAGGGCAGAGCCCGAGCTCGTCAAGCCGGTGAAGCTTGTTCTGTGTCTGATTAGTATGCGCATCAATAAAAGATAGAGGCACGAAGCTCAGAGGAACAGAAAAGAAGCGGCTTAAGAGAAATAAAGCCAGAAAGAGAGTGGGCTGCATGTAGGAGCTAGAAAGGTGGATATAGCAATGGTCTACCGCAGGGATGAGAGCCGGCTGCTTAACCTTAGCCTGCACTCATGATGGCGTATATGATGCTTGCGCTGGGACGCGGTCACTTTCACATCTTTTCCACCTACTCTCGACAAGTCACATACCACTAATGGAAGTGCTGCAATTTGCTAACGTGAAAGCAGCATGGAGGTTCAAAAAGCCCCATACCTGAGAATAAAGCGCCGCGGTTTGTTAAAGAGTAGCGCCATGAAAACGAAATAAGTCACAGCGGTTAAATGCATTAAATGCGTCCTAACCCGTAATGTCCTAAAGGGAAAGAGTGAGAAAGAGAGAGGGGAGGAGAGCGAGAGAGGGGGAGAGAGAGAGCGAGAGAGAGAGAGAGCGGGAGAGACAGAGAGAGAGAAAGCGAGAGGAGAGAGAGGAGGGAGAGCGAGAGAGAGAGCCCGGGAGTGCTGCGTGCGTGCGCGCGCAGTCTGCTCTTTTTGGAAGCACATACTCGTGCTTGTGGCGCGCCCCTGCTCGCTCCCGCAAGGTGGATGCAGCCACAAGCACGAGTATGTGCTTCCAAAAAGAGCAGAGCGACGGCTAAAGGTCCTCCTAAGCAGCGCATGCGCGCTGCGTAGGCGAGACCTAAAAAGAGTGTCTGCATTTCTGATATCCGATCCTGCAGCAGCATACATGACAATAGACCCGATTGAGGCCTCAGAAGTCAATGGTGGTAATACATTCTCCTGATTATTGTTTTAAAATCTCTCACTTTTCTCTTCTAAAATGTTGCCATGAATATAACTTGAAACATGGCTTTAGCCCCTACATTTAAATGAAAAGTTGGGCATAAGTTTAGGCAAAAAAAGTAAATGAATCAAATGAAAAAAAATCGTGGGCAACAATTGCATGAACCATATAGGGCGCCCATTGCTCGCAGATATTCAAGGTCTAGCACAGATATTATTGGGCGCTGTGCATCCGAAGCAGGTCTTACTATGAGGCAGAGCTTGGAATGGAGAAACAGAAGTGCAGGTACCCTATACCAGAGTACCTACATGCTTCTGAGAAGTGCCGGAACTCTCCAATTAAAAGTATTGGACCTCTGCTGCGAAGGGTCGGTACTATCCCTCTCAAAATAAAGAAGTGCAGGTACTCAGTAGCGGCTTATTTAAAGCACTGCATTGTGGGCAAGGCGAGGAGCTCGCAATGCGCGCAGAACGGGCTGCGTCCCAACCCATCATGGATGCTAAAGCCGAACAGCACAGAATATATCACCTCTATTAAAAGCGCGCGTTCCTGCGGCTGACAACGCTGATTGGCGGTAACAATATAAAATAATTCATAAGTGAATGGCTCCTTAACTTTAACGGGACTGTGATCGGACTGGATGTTTACAATTTTAGAAGTGCAACCACGTGCATTAATATAATAAACCATTACTTGATGGCTTGCTCTGTTGTATCAGTCGATTTGCAAGGATGTATTGGGCCCCATTCGAATACGGAAAATGGACCCTCGACTCCCGATTTAACAGTAAAAAAACACATCTATTATTGGCGTTGCAGTGGGGCCCGGTGCCACTGCACCTCCTGCATTGCTGATGATTACGCCTCTGATGTATATGGTCGCACTATTGGCAGAGGCAGTGAATCTGTGGCAGAGGGGCCGCTTTGAGCGCAGAAGCCCAACGACTGATAGCAGCAAAGCACTGTAGGTGGTAAAAACACAAAACATGCGTGAGGCGTGTTGAATTTGTATATTTTATTCTGTTCTGAATCTCCCTAAGACATTAACAGGAGCCTGGACTGCTTCTCTTCTCCATACAATAGAGTCCGACTCCTCAGACATGCCCCGAAGCGGGGAAGTTTGGAACCCACAGAGGAAGTCCAGTGACAATTGAATGCAAACGGCAGACTCATATCAGGCTGGGGCACCCGTAGGCTGCTTCCTCCCCGATTTACACCGACCTGCGCGTGCAGCTTTGCATTTCACCGCCCTGGGAGGGGCGCTGCTGTCCAGGGGCCCTCGAGACTCGACCCCAAGGACACAGGAGTCTTTCTCACCAGTCACAAGACAATGTGCTCCTGGGCCCGGGTGCTTAGCAGGCCATGATGCAAGCACACTGCCCCGGGTGAGGCACAGGGACCTCGCGGCACCTGCTAATGTCACACTTTATAATAATGATGCACCCAGGGCCACACAATAAGCGCTTCAGCGCCTCGTCAAGGGTTGTGAGCGCTATATAAATGCAATTACAATAGAAGACAATTTAGCTATGCGTGAAATTTAGGACTGGGAGAGGAGGTCGTGCTTCCTGGCTGTATACCGCATTGTTCTCCCTTATGTGTGAAATTAAACAGTTCTGTAAAACGCTCTAGCAAATTCGAAATTTGACCCATGTAAAAAATTCAATCTTAGATGAACTAATACCTGCATGGTTTGTTTTTATTGGTTGACTCAAAGGTGAGTCTCAATCGGATGCAACAGAGAGGACACTCTATTTGCACTTCACTGGCAGGCCAGCTGCAAGAGACTTGGCGGCCTAAAGTTGCTTATATCCCCTCCTGTTTCATACACATATGGCATGAAACCGTTCATAAACGGCGGTAAGCGGGAAATACTTATTTCTGCAGCCAAGTGAAGGCTTTCTACAAAAAGCCCGTGAAGGGCGAGGGGGCGATCTACATTCTGGATGTGTCGCTCAACAGGGCCCCCTCAGCCTTTCATCTTTCCGACATCGATAAAAGTAATTCAGTTAACTTGGGAAGTAATGTTGGAAAGCAATTTTTTGGTGTGAAATTACCACCTTGTTAGCGATGCCTATGGCATATTAGTGATCGAAGAAACTGAAATTATTTTGGGGTTGCTACTTGTTAAACCGAGATTCCGCCTACTTGATCTTACACGATTGGCTGAATCTCTTCTGTTCGTGCTATATTCAAGCGCTAGCTCGACAGGGCTTCCAACGTAAGAAAGACATCTAGATCCTGGATTATTATCCCGTTCAACCAGCAATAAGCACTTCATTGTCCAAGGGGTGAGCTGGGTAGAACATGGGATGAGCTGCTCTTTGACAGGAAAGCGAGGCGCGGTTGTAGTTAACATTTCATCCTGGCAAGCTACACTGCGACCCAAAAACCAGGACATTTCACAAAAATAGAGGAAGGACAACACTTTTACATCAACGGAAATGGCAAAGAATGACAACCCTCATCAACACAGACACACAGAAGAGGTACTAAGAAAATAAATCAAATGTTATGTGCAAAACCAGCATCATACCTGTTAATTAAATTGCTAACTTATAACAGCTGCTAACTAGCCCTGATTTGGAAACACCTAATAAAAGGCTCCCTTTGTTTCAAGTTGACCTCGGCCTCTCTAAAAACCAGGACATGACCAACATCTGCCAAATCTGTCGGGGAAGCTGTTGAAAAACCGTGACTGACCCGGCAAATCCGGGACGCCTGGTCACCCTATACACTGCCAGTGCAAAGCTCCCGCTGACACCTGATGACGTCATATCTACCACACCCATTCACCTACGCCACACTGCCCTGATCTTTGTAATCTGACTCTTATGCCCTGCTACGGGAATCCATTTCAGGTGCCTGTGACCCCTGCTTTTGACCTTCCCGTTCTGTTGCTCAATCCACGTATATACCGGCTATGCTACCTGCTGCTCGTGCCACCCCTCCCGTTTTAAGCTGCATCTACGAGTGCCCCTTCGGCCACGGTGGCTCTGTCCTCCATTCCGCATGTGCCCATTTTCCCTGGTGCCATGTCCCGTGCTCCTCTCCTGCAGGGCCGCCTGTAAGCGTTCACGCCAGTTGCAGCAGGCTGTCAGCCTGTGCTACCCGTGCCCTGTTGCCAGTCCCGAGCTGGTACGTCCAGTGGACTCTTGCCATCCTACCCACCTTCGTACCTATTTCCATCAAAGCAGCCAGTGCCCTGCTCCATGCCGCTCGCATCCTCCCTCGGCGTCCCTTCCGCAGACCGGGCCGGCTCCCAATCCACATCTGCGCGACAGGAGGGCACAGATAACAAAGGCCTGTCTGCCCTCAGAGGGCAGCGCTGATCAAACAGGCTGGCCTGGCTTACACATTCAGGGCCCACTTCACACCCGGCAGCACGATAATTAACGAGCCACAGTAGAGAGTCATTTGCAGGCCTTGTTAAAACAATTCGCCATCTCGGGAAAAGGAGCAACAACAGCAAATTAATCTTGTTATGTGTCGCCGCCCTCCATCGCGGGCGGCTTTGAGGCCTGGTCGCCATCGAGGCCTTGATTGAAGCTGGCCTGACAGGCCTCAAATCAACGGTGCAGTGATCTTAACTGATAGCCCCAATACAACATCCCAGCTAGGCCTGGGATAAGGCCCTGGTGGGGGGCTTCTAGTAAGAACAAGTGAAGCGCTGGACAGCAGAGACGTCGGCAGCGTGAGAGAGGAGCGGGGGCGAGCAAGCGCGGCAGCCTGCTGAGCTGACCACACGCTCTTGCACAATGGCCATGTGTTTTCAATTATCGCGCCCGCGTCTGGGCACGATAATTGCAAACAGATGGCGGCCCTGCGGGTAACCGCAGGGAAAAGGCCATTGTGCACGAGCGTGTGGTCAGCTTTTTGAAGCCCCTTACATAAAGTCTCGCATAGCAGCACTTGCGCGCTACTCGAGGCTCGACCTAAAAAAGGTTAGCAATCCATCCAGCTGAGGTCAGCACTCAGCCTGGCCCTGGTTATGACTGACTCAGAGAAATGTGACATTTCTGGATGACCCAAAAGCAGTACAAATATGACTTTGGACTCTGCAGAATACTTCTTCTCACACCCGTTAGAGTGGACTTTAGTGCGTGTCTGGAATCTGTAGGCTTTAGGAAAGTGACACTAGCCCATGGGCTCCACTTCCCCATAGGGGAATAATGAAGTGAAAAACACAGTAAAGCACACTGACTTTCCCTGGCATGTTTCTTCCCAGTGTATAAAGCCTATTCCATGTCACCACCCAATTCTGCATAAGTCCTGCCACACCATTCACTTTGTAGCTGCTCCTGGACTGCGCACGCCAGGAATCTCCCCTGCGCAGCCCCTACAAGTGTGCACACGCATGTACACAGGTGTCTGCATGTAACCAGCCCGGTGCCCCGTACTCCAGCTGCTGCGCAGCGGCCTAGTCAAGCCAGGGGGACACTAGTAAAATCCACATGCAGTCTCTTTCATCTTGAGTTCACTGTGGATGAGTCCCAATTTATGAGGCTCTCCCACAGTAAAAGCTCAACACACAGGTGCTCAAAAAGCGAAAAATCCGGGCAGCCCATAGTGTCAGAACCACCTTCTAACACTGTCTAGTTGCAGTTTTGGCTCAAATTAAAGTAGCACAGAGGGTTAATGTGCCTGCTGCAAAGAACGTGTACCATGCAGATCACAGATCTGAGTGTGAGTTAACTATGAGTAGCACTATAAAGAAATGAAATATATGTCAGAGAGAGGCTATGGAGAGATGAGGTACACTGTTGGAGTGTGGTAGTGAGGGAATTCATGGAGAAGGATGATACGGGGAGGCGATCGCTAAAAAAGACTGTCGTAACAGGCGCCACCAGCGCTGGAGACGGCCCTGGCTGGGAGTCTTAGCCCCTCCCCCAAAGTTCGGGTCTAGTTGCACCCCCGAGTGGGAGGCACCTCTTAGTATATTTCTCGGTCTGCAGGAGATCCCTGTGTTGCTGTCAGTGTATTTGCTGTGATACAAAGGAAACTCCTGCTATGTACGCTTATATGGTCAGTTGTAGAAACCCCTCCTGTGGTCACCCTGTATATTTCTACGGTGAATGGGAGATGTCAAAGTCGAAATGTCTGATGTAAAAGGAACTCCTCCCTTGCTTTGAGGCATCTCTTTGGAAGGGGATTCCCTGAAAGTGGCACCAGGAACAAAATAGATTTCTAAACAAACAATTATTTGACGTTGGAAAATCGCTTAATTACATACACTTTTCTGTCACAGTAATAAGCTTTGGTGAGGTTTCTCACGAGCTTTTGCCCATTCTGCACACGTGGCAGAAAAAAGACACGGCTGTAATTTGCTTTGGGAACATTCGCGCAAGTTTAATTTTTTAAAGAGCACTTTCTGGTGCGTTCATTCAGAAGAAAACTTGCTCAAGCGTTCCTAAAGCAACTTACGTCAGACTTTCCATTCATAGGGGCAGATTTACAAGCCCCTTGCAACATCTTTATGACACAGTTGCGTCACTTATGTGACACAGCGGCGTCGTAAGCAATGCGCCACTATGCGACAGATTTACAACGTGACGCATCTAGTGAGATGCGTCACGTTGTAAAGCCCTGCGCTACATTATACCTGCGTCAGGTATAATGTATGCAGGGTGGGCGTTCCGTCGCAAGGAAGCCCCGTAAAAGTGACGCAGTGAAATCTACAAGATTTTACTGTCACTTTTACGTCCCCGCTGCGTCAAAACCTTACGCCTGCTTGTAGCAGGCGTAAGGAGTGACGCAGCATTGCAAGTATAGGATGCCCCTGAGCAGTGCTGGAGTTGCGTCGCACTTGCGACACGACTCCAGCACTGCGTCACCTATACGCTGACAGATGCGTCACGCATCTGATTCTCCTTGCGCCATGGTGCGTCGCATTGTAAATGCGGCGCATCCATGGTAGCGCAAGGGGTTCCTAACCTCACGCAAAATAACTAGCGCATCCCTGCTGATCTGCAGGGATGCGCCAGTTATTGTAAATCTGCCGCATAGTGCGTAATGCGGTCAGGAAAAAGAAAAAAACACAGTACCACCGCTCTTAGCACAGTACTTAATTTGTAAAACAGTAAGGGGCAGATTTACAAGCCCCTTGCGCCACTTTTGCGTCACTTTTAACATGGGAAAAGTGACGCAAAAGTGGCGCAAGGGGCTTGTAAATCTGCCCCTAAGTGCCAGGGCCCTCGTCAGGAGGCTACCATAGATCGCACTACCCATTGCCCCTGCCAGTGCTACCAATAACAGTGCCAACACAACTACTAACCATCACACTCCTACAAGTGTGACATTTCAGACTATTCAAGGATGCTAAAACTATAAGAATGGCTTGAGTGGCAGTTTTAGCCATTTTTAATGTATTTTGAATTAATAAACAACTGTTGTTGTGCTACTCTCTAAATCAGACAAACAGTGCCACCCTGTTACAGACTGCCATAAGTCATGGTGTTGACAATTAAGTGCCGGTGCCAGCACCGGAAACAACCTGCACAAATTAAGCACTGTCATAGCACCACTGACAAACAATACAAAAAAATATAATCCAACCGGACCACAGAGAAATAGGAAAAACAGAGAAGCAGTCAGTTTTGTGTGGTGATGGTTCTATGAAGCTGGGATAGTGAGGGTATAAATAGAGAATGCAAAACGGTTGCCCCATAAATTATAGAAAATGCAGCAAACAGCTTTTGCTCTGGCCCTATGGCACGTAGTTTGGCACTGGTGCAAACGTGACGCAAATATATCTGTAGCATTGTTGTTAATGTCAGAATTGGGACTAGATCAAAAAGTGTTTTGGTGATTGCTCAAAATGGCCACTTTTTGCATCCGAGTTTAAATGTAGCAATTTCATGTTGCACTGTTTTGCTACCTGCGTAATAATCACACGTGGCAGTGTTTTTAATAACCTTTGAGCTGGAAATTTTTCATGTTAAAATCGACAAATTATGCAGCACATGAGGGGCTTATGTGGTATGCAGTGGTGCTGGAACAGTTTTCAGACTGGGTGTGCTGCCGTCAGTGTTACATCACTGAACTCTGAATCTGAAAAATCCAAGCACCACATAAAGAAAAAGTGTAGCAACTGAGAAAGGTCCATTCAGCTGGAGAGTGGTAAGTATTTAGAAGCACACTGTCACAAATATAGTACTAAACATGGTGTTGTAGCCACTGTCATTTACAGATAGCACATTTTCCACTAAAATGGCCACTAAATTGCAGAGGCATACAGTTTTACTGCTAAAACAATATAGTGCAGAAATGTGTGGATATTGGGCTTAAGAGAATTTTTCTTGTAATAAATCAGGTTAATGGTTGAGGGGGTTGGAAGCAACAGGGTCCCAAAAAGCCAAAAAATTCACTAAATTAACCTGTGCTTAACCTTCTGGAAGCGTGGCACAAAGCAACATTAGAGGCAAAGTGTAAAGTAATAATGCTGCACACAAAAAGCAATAAAGGGAAAATACAACACAAGAAAAATCCCAAACCAATTTAGAAAACAGAGAGTACATTTTAATAAATAAAATGACACTGGAATAACAAAAATGTAATCAGTAGAAGTGGAAATATGCAATTTCAAAGTTTTAGGTAAGTATACTGCCTAAAAGAACATAGCGCCACTCGCGGTCATCTGGTCATGCTAGACTGGACGAATGTCACAAGAAAAGACTGACCACGATGGAGTGTGGGCCAGATTCAGGGACCAGGTTGCTCTCACTGAAAAAGTTCCCCCCTCAAAGTCCTGCGCTAAGAATCCAGTTTGTTGTGAAGGAGGCTGCAAGGAGCAGGGAGAGCATCGTGGATGGTCATCGCTGTAGCACGAAGAGCAGGCTGGGCTGTGCCAGCTGTTGTCTCTGTAGCATAAAGAGCCGGTTGGGCCTCGTAGACGGTCGTTGATGGAGCTTTGCATTGGCAGTCACTGCGGGCTGTCATTTCTGTAGTGCGAAGTGCAGATCTTGCATTGCCAGTTGTCGCTGGTGATCACTGTAGGGCGAAGAGCTGGGTTCACTGGAGCTTCGTCGCAGGTGGAATAGTCTTGGTGTGTAGGGGGTCCATTTGCAGTCGTGAAGAGCCCAAAACCTCCAGATGTTTCCTCTTTCTCATGGGAGGAGCTCCACTGATGCCAGCCAAAGTTCCAGGATCTGGGGAGGCACCTCAGGGGGATCAGGAACTCACTCCAGCAGAGGGCAGTAGTGCTCAGGCAGGTCCAGTTGCAGCAGATCAGCTCAGCAGTTGCAGGGAGGCCTCAAGCGCTTGTTGTGTCCCTCTAGTTCAGACAGGTGGTCAGCCAAATGACCCTTGGAGTCACTCAGGTAGCCTGGGATGAAGGGAGCAGGTCCAGTCTTCCTTCTCAGAAAGCTGGGCAGGCCTCAAGTGGCAGTGAAGTCCTCTGGGGAACAATGCAGGCCTCAAGCAGCAGAGAAGTCCTCTGGGGAAGAAGTCAGTCCTTCTTCTGTAGTTTCCACAGGTCGAGGTGTGTACTGAAGAGTGGCTCAGGAGGTCCAGTATGTATAACTGGTGCCAGGGACCTGGTACCTGGCAACACACTGCACTACCCCCACGCCTGGTTCTGGAACGTTCTTCCCTTCCCCTGTCAAGGCTCCAAGAACTCAGGCGTGACAAAAGGCTAGGGTCAAGTTCCTTTGTGTGCTGGAGGCAAGCCCTTTGAATTCGTAAGTGGGACACGGAACAGCTCCACCCCCAGCCATCCTGGCAGGATGGCCCATCTTGTCTACACCTACCCCTATTTTGTGACACTCTCTTGGAGGAATACACATACTCCAACAGCAGGGCCATTCACAGTCATGCGACCCAGCACACTGTTGGAAGGCACAAATGGTTAGGACAAGAAAATGCCACCTTTCTAATACTGACATTTTCAGAATTGTGACATAAAATCCAACTTTACCATTAAAGAGGATTTTAAATTGCAATTCATTTGAGTGCAAACATGACATCTCTATCGTCTCCCACTCCAAAGTTTTCACTTTTGAAATGCAATGAGGTAATCGCCTTGATTTTTAATAAGGTTATCAAGGATGTCTCCTGGTTTAACACACTCTATAAATGCTACAATTACCCAGTGTTAGCCAATAGGAGCGATAGTCCTTAATGTAATGAAAAACGACTTATGGGGTTTTTCACTACCAGGGCGTGTAAAACATAACCTCACATGTCCTACTTTTTAAATACAATGCACACTGCACTATGAGCATTGAGGGCCTACTTTAGGGGTGGCTTATATGTGTTAAAAAGGAATGGTTAAGCATTGCAAATGGTTTATTTTGCCGGGTCTAAATGATAGTATAAAACTGCACTACAGAATGCAGTGACAGGCCTGAGACATGTTTTAAAAGGCTACTTTAGTGGATGACGCAATGAGTTCTGCAGGTCCACTAGAAGCATTTATTCTAAAGGCCCTGTTTACCCATAGTGCCATATACTAGGGACTTACAAGTACATTTAATGTGCCAATTAAGTGTAAGCCAATTTTACCAGGTTTAAATGAGCAAACACAAGCACTTTAGCACTGGCTAGCAGTGGTAAAGTGCACAGAGTCCTGATGACAACACAAGCGGGTTCAGAAAATGAAGGCAAAAACCTGGGGGGAGGTGACCATGCAAAAAGGGCCAGGCCCCACATTTCTCATTTGCACATCACCCAGTAAAGTGTTTTTATTTGTTTTGATCCTATTGAAATCTATGTTTCCATCACCCTTTAGAATTAGAAACAAGCATTGGCATAGCCAATAGGTCTCGCCTTTGGGACCTTATAAGTGTTTAGCCAGAGTTACTGGCTTTGCTAATGTGTCTAAGCGATGTTGTAGAGTAGTGTAATTACACACCCACCACATGTGCTGCCACTGCACACACAAATGGAAGTTGCGTGATATGCAAACAGCATCATACCTGCCTCTCCCTAGAGCCTGGGTACCCTACACACTACCTCTGCCCAGGTCTATAATGGGTAAACCACCAACCAACACTTACCAGCCCCTGCAGGGCAGCCTTCACACATACTATGCTAGGGAGCACATGTAAGGTAGCCTATACACTGGCTCTCCCCAGACTCTGGGCAGCCTACTGGCTGCTTCTGGCTCGATCAGAGTACTAGCCAGCGCAGCGAACATCAGGGACCTGCGCTGTAACAAGGGCCACTGAAATTATTCAGCAGGGGAGGGCCAAATAATGCTGCAGGGATGACTAAAATATGTGGCAAAAAAAGGTAAATTATGCGGCGTAATATCGCACAATTTTTGATAGTATTACTTTATTGTTTTTTTTCATTTGTACACGTTAACACTGTCTCGATGAAGGTTTCACCTCATGGGTACCTCATTAACACCCAACTACAGCAACAATCAACTGAAAGGTGGCAAGACAACGTTTGCGAGGGGCTTTGCACTGCGTGGCAACATGTGTCACCACGTTTAGTAACTCTTGGCCCGTTTGACCTAGAAATTATTTTTTGTTAAAATCTGCAGATTATGCAGTAGATGATGGTTAATGTGACAAATACATATAAATTAATGCGGAAAACTATGCGGCCATAGAATCACATAACTCCAGTGGCCTTCATAAATAACAGCAGCCACGAGCCGGGCTGGGCCATAAGTCTTTTGAGTGTGCAGCGCGTGCACCTGAAGGAAAAAGGTGCCCGAATAGGAAGCGGGCTATTAAGGTGACCACAGGGGCCCAGGCAGCGCCATTCCACAGCAAGACCGACCAAAAGGGAGAGGGAGGGGTCGTCTTTAAATGTTTAACAGGCGATCATTCAAGTTTGGTGATATTCCTTTTACTTTAAGTCTTGACATGATTGGGGACGATGGCCCACCTGCCACCAGGAGAATCTTTTATCGATACAACTGCGACCTCTTAACTCCATCAAGTGGATCCACTGGATTCTTGTGAAATGAATTAGTGGGAGAGAGGGTTCAAAGTGGGCCAGAAACGCGAGTGCCTGAGTAATTGCCATGCGGCCTCCACGCTCCCTCGGCACCAAGTCTAGGCACAGGAGGCTACGGATGGCTCTCCCCAGGTCCTGGGAAGATTAATCGCTGCAGCGCCCATGGCTCTAACCTGACTCTGCTCAGGCCTGGGCACACGGATGGCGAATTGCCTGCATATGGCTCGAGCCAGGAGGATATGGGCGTGAGGCGTACACAACGACGTCACGCACTCTACCCAGGCCCTAGGCGTACGAACCTACTCACAAACTCTGCCTAGGCCCAGGGCACTGACAGACCTTTTGTACTGCCTGACTGAATCACCACAGGCCAGGCACTTGTGTGTGTGAATTCTAGCTTAGCCCCCTGCCAGCAGACCAAAATGTGCGCCCGATGCCTCAGAGGCAAACACCTGCATCCCGCCCTCTCGCGCATTCCCACCCACACCTCAATTGAATTCTCAGCATCAAACTCTGGGGAACACGCCGGTCTGCTCGCCAGGTGGTCCCACTGGGATCTCTCCAGCTGGGTGGCCCACTTTCGGGTGATTATGGTGGAAAACAGCCCCAGAGACGTAGATATCTGGCCCAAGATCACACAATGAGTCAGTGAGAAAGGAACTAAAACCTGGAGTTCTAATTCACACTTCCTAGTGAGTGTATATATTCTTGGCTCCACGCTACGTCATGGAAGCAAGCACCTCCTGCCAGGCCTTCCTCACTCATGTAAGAACGGATTATTGCCCCCCCCCCACACACACACACCTCCCTCTACAGTCTCAGGAATTTCTGTCTAAAGGCTAGATGCAAAGGGCCAGAACCTCATCAGAAAACCCACTAACTCGGGGAGACCCCGCCTTAAGCCCTCATCTAGACAGAGCTACAGGTGGGAGAACAACAGGCCTGCAGTATGAGGATCCTGGCCAGTAATGGAGGCTGGCCAGGAGCCACCGTGAAGGGCCAGGGCCTCTGGCGCTGGCATTTGGACATCACAGCCACCCCGCGCAAGCAGTCACTTCATATGGGCAGCTGCCATGTGACAAAGGAAACCCACTGTTGGCAGATCCATCGTAGACTCTCTGATCGGGAGCCTGTCGCCTCTAGGCACAGAGTCAGACCCGCACACTGTCCTATTGCTGGCTGGATGGAGCAGCGAGTTAATGCTCGCCACTGACACCTGCGGTGATCTGTACATCGTGAACCCCCGGACTTCTCCGTCCTTGGACATGCGCACCAACACTGCCCCCTCCGCCCCCGCAGTGAGACTTGAATTATGAAAGAGACGCAGGAAAGGGAAATCTTTCGCTTTAATAAGGCGGAGGCCGCAGGCCGCTCTGCGCATCGATCGGCTGATCCGGCGTGAGGCAAGGCCGAGATCGTACATATTTTATTGTTATCACATGCGCGGCGCTATAGATTACCGGAATATCGGCCTTTAAACCGGAAACCGTTCATTCCATCTCGGAAGGTAAATCATTATTCGGTGTCTATAATGGACATGGGTCGGCGCGGCGTATGGTACGATGACGTATGCGGGGTAGGGATTTCAGACCTCTTACTATGGTATCCAACCTCAAAAGGGCTGGCCGGCAGGGGGGTGCTGCCGCTCCCCAAGGGGTGTACTCGGCCATCTGCAGGCACTTTTCATATTTGTACTTCCTAAACATAGGGATGGTCTGTTTTCAGGAAAGCTGGCACGCAGTATGTGATCCCAAGGGTACATTTTAGGCAACCCCATAGAGTGCAGTCTAATCGCCCAGGGGGTTTGGGGGCGCACAGTTTGACACAACGCCTGGTTACCATCGATGCATAAAGGTGCACACAGTCCAGGAGACGAGACAAGCGCGGCCGCCGTGAAAGTGATAGCGATCGCGCTAAGCCCACGCTAATTAAAAGCGCCTGTAGACGCTGAGGGCATGTCTGGTGTTTCCCTTGCGGGAGCGAGCAGCAAGGCGCGATAATTACTAACAGATGGCGCTGCTGCTCGCTCCCGCAAGGGAAACGCCAAACGTGCACGAGTGCCTATAGAGAGCAGTGCAAACATGCACGAGTTTTAACAAAAATGCTGAGCGATGCCAAGAGGTCCCCTCCTAAGCAGCGCATGCGCGCTGCGTAGGCGAGACCTAAAAATTCTTCTTTTGTGCTTTCCTAATTTCATTTCTTTTGAAATATTTGTACAGTTCATTACAGGGATTTAAATGTTGCTGTGTGTTAGAAGAAGCCAACATCCTGCATCCTTTACTTTCACATCAGCAAGAGTGTCACATAGTTCATTGTATAAAATACTACACTTTGCAGTAGGAGGAAGAAAAGTACACTGCAGTCTCCATGCTAAAACAATATGCAACAATTTCTCAGAGCACTAGGATGACATTTGATCTCTGTCTTTGAACTCACAGCAAATGTGTCAAGATAAAAACAAAATGTAAAGACATCTTCTAATGCTCATTCACCTTCTAATTTCCTGCATGGTTATTTTGGGGATGCTGGAGCACCCCCTTCACCTCTTCTTCCAGCACCTTTGGTGATACGTGCAGCAGATCCACACTTATGCGGAAAACAGTGCAACCATAGAATCATAATTCCATTGGCCCTGAGAATAATGGCGAAAATGTTTTTACTCATAAATGTGCCAAATCTTTCCTAATTAGTAGATGAAGCAAAATCAGTTTGCCTCATTTCGTACATGACAAAAATCATGCTCAAAGTAGTGGATGACGGGTACTCTTAAGTGATCTGTAAAGTGGTAGGCAGCCCCTGCAATACTGTCCGGTTTATGGGTGACAGGACATGAGAGGACTAAGGGGTTGTTTGAGTTTGGTGAGGTGTAACACCCCAAACACCCCCCCTGAAGCTACGCCCCTGGGCCTGGGCTTTTTCAAACATTTCGATATGACCCAGGCTGTACTAGGGACTAGTTACACAATGGACGATCAGACCCACAGAGATCATTGCAAACGTGACCTCTTACCAGACCGGTATGACAAAATACTATTAATGTACGAACAGTATCTACAAGAGAAGAAATCCTGACCCTGTATTTCAATCACACTTCAATTACAGAAAACAAAGCCACCTATGGGCCTTGAGAATGCTCAATCATTGCGTGCCATAGTGGACGAAACGCATGTTGGCTCTTACTCATTGCAGCTGCAAAGTATACTATCCTTATGCTTCAAAGGAGCCTTCTGTCTCTTGTCTTCTCACACCTTAGATTCTTGTCCACTTCAAAGGACCTCGTCTGAAATGCTTTGGCGGAGCCTTGCAATTCAATTGACAGTGTCTCCCCAACGGCCATCTTATGTACCTCTCATAAACAGGGTATCCAAAATGGATTCCTGTCACCATATAGTAAAAGACACCATCATGTTCACCATAATCCACAAACACGACATGTGCAGTGCACACACACGGAGAGTGTTCCCTCACCGTACCCACAGCCCGGACCCTAACTATTCGCAGTCAGAGGTCCTTACATTGCAAGGCGGACTTTGAAGGTTGCACATCACAATCCAATTTAAAAAGCGCTTACAGTGTGTGCAACTCTGTTAAGGAGGTACACCACAGAGCAAATGCCCAAACACAAAGTTTGGAAAGTGAAAACTGGGAGTTCTCTTGGGTTAGAACTCACTTTCCTGACATCTTATGTTGAAAGGCCCCAAGACAATATCTGAGCTTGTCCAGGCATTGAAGAGAATTCTTAAGAAGTCTAATGACAAGCTGGGTGTCATCTGCGTAAAACACTGCTGAGCATCCAAAGACCCATCTGAGCAGTGTGAGAGGTTTCATGTAAATGTTACTCAAGATGGGTGAGAGGGAGGAGCCCTGAGGCACTGCACACGTCCCCACACAATCAGCACCTGCATCTCTCACCTTGTTGCATCACAAATAAATACAATTATGCAGAGCAGAGAAATAACGCCAACCCTGAGGTTGCGCAAGACAAGAAATTATAAAGTAGAAAGGGTGTCACCAGGTGAAAGCAGGACTTGCCGATCAGTTCTCTGCACTAAAGGACAAGGCCTGGTGAGGCAGACAGGCAGTTTCAGCAATGAGACCTTCCCCCTTTGTGAGGGTTGGACAGAGGAATGGGGAAAACTTAATGGTGTGCCAGCAAGACGTAGCCGACTCTGGGCCAACAAGATGGCTTCACATTATGAACGAAGGGTGAATATGACAAAAGTGAGTCATTTCCCCTAGCAATACTATCTGTGAAGATGGCTCTCCTGGATCTTATAGACGAGACTATTTGTTGCAATAGGTTCACTGGTGGCCAAGGTGGGCATAGCATGCAACTGGGAGCTGAACAGGGCCATCACCCCCAAGTAATATTCAGACAGCAAGGGTTACTGCCCAAAGGATGAAGTGCATGTATATAATTCTTGGGAATGTTCCCCAAAATACCACATAGTTTGGGACCAATGGTGGGAATTTTTAGGTTGATGGGTCCTTGGCTGTGACTGATGCTTTTCGATTGTCACTTTGTTTTGAACTGTACTGTGAATTGCTTATTACTGAGCCAAACATTTGCTGTGTGGTAACTGCTGTATTGTTTGGCACTGAAAATCAATAAAAAGAGTTTTACAAATACCACCAATGAAAATTGCTCTTAACCCCATGAGTCAACAGGCAGCAAACAGTGGTGAGCGTGATTGGGCAACCTATCGGAAGCAGTCCAGATAAACAGCACAATCAAGATGCTGAGCTCAGGTCTGGACTAAAAAAGGATGTCTTGCCAAACCTCATACAAAGTCCTCACCTCCTGGGACTCCAGTCCACAGCTCAGAGGGTCTTGTAAATGAAGGTGGCAAAAGTGATGAATGAGCGCATGGTCTGCATATGCAACTGCGCTTGACAATCTGGGGGATCCCTGAGTTTAGCAAGCCCTGGTTTTGCTGGATGGGGAGGCAGACCAGATATTGCTGCTCAGCTTGCGAGGTGCCTCCCAACAGTCAAAGATGTGCTGGTCCATTGTCAAATGCACTCCAGCACTGCGACCTCAGCCTGAGAGGGTTCCAGGCCTCAGGAGACAACTCCCAGAAGCCTGTGCTCTCTATCCAAAGTTCTTCGCTCAAGGGAAGTCCGCCCCTCTAAACATAGACCTCCTCTGGCCTGGCTGCCTAGGTTCACCCCCTGTCCCAAAAAGGTAAATTAAAAGCCTAGGGGTCTGGCTTGACTGCAACCTTGACTTCAAGTGATAGAGCTAGATTTCTCAAATTAAGCATTGCTTTATTTTTATGTTTCAGACAGACTGCATTTAAAATGGCACACAAATTTTGGTGCAAGTGAAAACACATGGCACATGCCTAGTCCAAAGTTTTTTTTTTTTTTAAAGTGGCACTTTTGGTGCATGCAGTGAAAAATATAAAATGAGGTTTGGTCATAAATGCTTTCAGTCTGAAATGCTTGTGCTGAATTAACGTGTTTTTGCAGTGTAGAGAAAACTCGTGATTTCAGTGGCCTCTTTAGCTTTGAATCATGGAATGTGTTCTCTCTTTCCAGTTTCCTTTCCCTTATAATCTACACTCCCTGTTCCTGTCTCAAGAGACTTTTGCTTTGTTGCATATTTAGACAATATATATTCAGTTCATAACACATCTTTTTATAATGTGTATTAATTAACCATGCACCATCACTACACGGGGCAAAGCATTTGCATGAAAAGCTATCTAAAACATTAGAGCATGTTGCTATGAGTATGTATTAACTGTGTGCGCTTTCAAAATTTACACTAGTGCATGTTTTATGCTATGTTGTACATTGCACATATTTTTGCATGTTGTGCACAAATAATAAGAAAAGCTGCTTTACATTAATAGCTTTTGCAAGGTATCATTTATACAGGGTATTAGTATGTGGAAGGTAAAACATAATGGGTTTCATTTGAAAATTAATACTCTTTTTGTGTTTATTTTGTTTTTGGGCCCACCATTAAATGGCTGCCTAAGAATCCAGCATGGCTGAGAATCGTGCTGAAAAATGCATGCGCAGATTATACCAGCTACATACTGCCAAGTGCCTCAAGTGAAGACCTGGTTCAAGGCCACCATGAACTGTACATTCTTGTTACCCTGCCAATGTACCAGTGTTTGTGGAATGTGTCCTTCCTGCGTGCGATATGACAGGAAGGAGGAAATAGACTGAAACATTTTTCCTAGTAAATGTTGCTAAAACATATAATTGTATTAATCATTAAGGCTTTTTTGTTAAAACTGGTGTGGGTTGGATTTGCCAATGAGAACAGGATGGTGAGACCCTCGTCATCTAAGCTATCCAATCAGGGTACAAGCTTTACTGAAAATTGCAACCTTATTAGTATAGTCAGCCAAGAATTAGAGTATAAATAATGACCTCTTTAGGGGGCTTGGGTTTTTTTTTTTAGTTTTTTTTTAGAGGCTTTAGAAGCTTTAGCGGGTGCAGTCTGAGAGCAGATTGCGTCCCAGGAGAGATAGAGGGAGGTGGGGGGCATAGGCTAGCCTTGCACGTCATATTTTTGGCAAGGTAGATCACATTCCTCTGTGGTCTGTGAAGGAGGGGCCTTTTCAGGAGCAGCGTCTCTCTGTGAACACAGAGAGGACAGATGAACAGGCCAGGGCAGAGAGTGGAGCTGGATAGAACAGGATTAGATTTTGATGCTAAAACTTTTAAGTTCATGCTTTGACTAATTAATTAGTTTTGAAAAGATTTATTTGTCTTATGCATTTATTTCTCTTTCTGGGAGATTTTTGCCAATTATTAATTATTGATTAGCCTTGCATAACTCACTCTTGAATCATATTTTCCTGAACTTTCTTTGGAGAATTCTGATTGACATTTGATTGCCTCATTCCCTTCCTTTATGGAATGTTTTCTATGCAACCTATAATATGTTCTGTATTAATTCTATTTTTCCTGTTTTCCAAATTCTGTAACCTGATTGATATTTGACTAATGAATAAAGGGTCAGAGAACTTTAACTAGAAAATAAAACCCTTTAAAATACTCAACAACTCTCTTTATTGGCTTAAATATTAATTGCATTTTTGATTTTTCATGTTTATGTAAATCTCCTGATGGTAATATACAGTGGCAAGGGTCCAGTACCTTTGCAGCGGTAAATTAGAAGGTAAATGAGGTTTTGCATACATCATTATGAGGCACAACTACATGAAGTGTGCAGTTCCGGAAGGACATGTATGGTACATACATGGCCAACATCTGTCAACACGGTCCAACAGGTGGCATCAATTAGTCCCAGGTTGGCCCATTGGATTTCATGAGGCCGTGTCACAGTTCCCATCTCCTGCTGCCGTGTCACAATAACCCCCCACAGTGACATGTGAGGACAGATGTGCCCCAGGCACCACAGCTCAACGACAGGTACATTCCCAGGGACCCTGTATTGCCACATGGACACTGGCATTACATGGAGTATCATGTATACACCACAGCAAAACAACCATGACCCCCACAGGTAGTGGCCCCACTTGCCACGGCAGGACAGACATGGACGTCTGTGACACACACACGCACAACATCAAAGTCCATGCACACACAACCTGGATGTGGAGACTGTCTCCCATTGTGCACATGTAATCAGAGACATTGTAAACACTACATGCACAAAGACTGTGGAGGACCATCACTATTGTGCCACTGGGACACCCTGGCTCAAACATACCATCCCACATGGGACTCACGGGGTATGTGACATGACATACACATACACCACCGTGAAATGTGACCATGGCACATGCACAGATATGAACAGTTGCACATCACAGTGGTCATGCACACGTAACACCCAGGATCCTGTCCCCATGAACACGTGCACAGCCTGGGGGTGGCTGCCCACAGGTGACACCCACAGGACAACATGTACACCAACATACACACAATAGGAAATGCAGCCTTACATGCCTTATGATAAAGTTTGGACAGGCTGTCGTGATGTAGGTGTGCCCCTCACTCCCTGGGAGCTATCTGTGGCTGGCATATGTCCATCTGAGACAGGCATGCTGACATATGCCAGTCACATGTACAGTGATGCGTTGTACTGCAATGGACCGATCGGTGCCCCCGGCCGGCCCATTGCATTCAATGTGTGCGGGTACGCGTTGTACCCCTGTACGCGTTGAACTGCAATGGACCGATCGGTGCCTCCGGCTGGCCCATTGCATTCAATGTGTGCGGGTACGCATTGTACCCCTGTACGCGTTGTACCCCTGTATGCGTTGAACTGCAATGGACCGATCGGTGCCTCCGGCCGGCCCATTGCATTCAATGTGTGCGGGTACGCGTTGTACCCCTGTACGCGTTGTACTGCAATGGACCGATCGGTGCCTCCGGCCGGCCCATTGCATCCAATGTGTGCGGGTACGCGTTGTACCCCTGTACGCGTTGAACTGCAATGGACCGATCGGTGCCTCCGGCCGGCCCATTGCATTCAATGTGTGCGGGTACGCGTTGTACCCCTGTACGCGTTGTACCGCAATGGACCGATCGGTGCGCACCCATTGACAATGGGCTTGCCTGGCAACGGACGCGTTTTCGAATTTCGAACGAGTCGGTTGCTGGAAAATCAGTTGGTCAACCACAACAATGTTGCAAAATCATGTATGTCATGAAGTTGAAGATTTGAAGGATGCTGTGGGCGTGTTTTGGTGCTGCTATTCCATGGATTGGCCAGATTCAGAAGATGCAAACGACTTGGACCTATCACTTTGGACACAAGGGACAGTATCTGCCTCTCCAGCACATATATATTGCTGGCTGTTCCCCTGAGAGCTCACTTGCCTGCACTACATGCTCCAGGACGACATCTGCCACTGCACTGCTGCTGTCTCTGCCCCTCTGGACCCTGCAATGGCACGTACTGTGGAGAGAGCCCCAGCCTTCAGCCTTGAAGAGAACCAGGCCCTGCTGGACAGCCTACTTCCACAGTACAGCAAGCTGTATGGGACACCAGGGGAGCAGGTGAGTGTTCTGTGCACTGCCTTTCTGAATGTGCATTTTGTCTGACTGGCAAGGCTGAAAGTCTGCACGCCACTGGCTAGCAGGCTCACTGAGTAGTTGTCATCCCCCATAGTGTGTAGTGACATGCACTGGACAGGTATGGTGCAGTGACAGTGCATTTGAACAAGGTTTTACTTCCCATGCAATGATACCATGTAGTGACGTCTGGCAAACTGTCCATGGGCAGCTTTGCACTGCCTGTGTACATCATGTGCCCCTGTGATTGAGACATGTATATACAACTGTGTCATGCACGGATATGTTGCATGTGTAGTAATGGCCTTTTCACTTTGTCATCCTGACAGGTTAATGCCCATCGGAAGCAGGAGATCTGGAAGGACATCGTCCGGGCTGTCCGGTCCGTGGGGGTCTACAAGCGCCGGATCCGCAACTGCCAGAAGAGGTGGCAGGACCTTCGGGGCTGGACCCGGAGGATTGCACGGGTCCAGCTGAAGCTGTCGCCTCCTCGCAGGAGGGGCGGAACACGGACCCTGACCCCCACATGCTCCAGATCCTGGCGGTGGTGTTTCCAGACCTGGATGGGCAGCTGAAGGCCAGACAGCAGCAAGGAGGGGGTGAGTCAAAGACTGCACTGTGAACTCTGTATTACATGCTTTGTGCCCTCCTCTGGCCTGGTTCAACTGCCACAGTGCAGCAGTCATGTTGTCCAGGAGCCATGTCCCTCTATTGTGCACTGCCCACTGCTCATCTGATACCCAGGTGTGGCCCTTACATTCAGGGAATTGTGTCACTTGGGACTGTGTCCTTGCAGTTTGCTTCACTAAAGGTGGGGGACAGCATCTGTTTCCCTAACTCTGTTGTGGGCATCATGGGTGGGTCCATTGTTCACACAACGCCTGTGTTTGGACGTGTGATCTGCGTGTTGCTTTGATATGCGGTCCACTTGCTGAGCTGAGCCACCACATGTGCCTGGGGTATGTGGCACACGCCCATGCAGCGGGTGGGAACAATGTTTGGGCCCCAGGAGTGTGCAGATTACGTGTGTCACACATACATAGCCAGCTATCCACTGTCCAGGGCACATCCCTCATTCATGTGGAGCAGGACAGTCATGCCTACTCCAGGCCATGCAATGCACTCTGTACTCCCACTCCCGTGTATCAGCTGACACATTGTGCACAGTGATTTGACCCCTCAGGTGTCTGCCTCTGTGTCAGTGTGCTGTGGATTAGTTGCCAGGACTGCTGGGGTGTTTCTTGGTAGGGGCTCAGCATGCCCCTGGAGATGTGACCATAGGAGACGATACTTGTGTGTCACATAGGTGTTTGATCAG
This sequence comes from Calotriton arnoldi, assembly GCA_963921515.1. Classification (NCBI taxonomy): domain Eukaryota; kingdom Metazoa; phylum Chordata; class Amphibia; order Caudata; family Salamandridae; genus Calotriton; species Calotriton arnoldi. The sequence continues at coordinate 1,113,624 of CAWUFW010000919.1, read as the reverse complement.
CTGCCCGTGCAGACTGGGGTATGCGAATGTGAAGTTCAGGCAGCTGTTCCCCATTCACAGCAAATTGTGAGGGGCTCAGGTTCAGAGGGTAGTGTCACAGGTCTCCCATATGTCCAATCGGTATGACCTGGACAGATGAGGGTTAAGATGATGTGTTGTGTGGGGGATGTACATGTGCACTTGTGCAGCTCCAGGACTTGCATTCCCCATGACCTACTATTGTGACACAGTGCATAGTGTTGTTGTCTGGCTGCCAAGTCATACATCACTGAGACAGTGATGTATGACTTAGCAGTCATGCCTCTGCCATGGCATGTGTCAACTTATTGGTGGTCCTGCAGGGGAGTGACATGTGCTACATGCACACCATTGTGGCGATGGCTATCAGGACATGGGTGCATCATGGTGTCTGTCGCTGGTATGCATCACATGCATTTCCTATTTGACTCTGGGCATCCCTTTCATCCGGAAACCTGTACTGACTCAGTGGCAAGAGCTGTGATGTGTGCATGTCCACATGCCACACCGTGTCCTCTGCACTGTCCAACTACTGTGTACTTGGTGCATGTGTCCACACTGGGGTGTTGCAATCCAACAGACACCAGACAGATGGGTGCAAGGCCATGTGGGATGTGAGTGCCATGGTTGGCATCAGACTGACAATTGGCTTCTCCTGTTCAGTTAGGGCACTTTTAGCAATGTACAACTAATGATGCCAGGGCTTGCTCTGTAATGTGCTGTGCTCACAGTGGTGTGTGCGTTTGGTGCAGGTGACTGATGTCTGTCTGTTTCCCCATTGTTTGCAGATACATCCACGGCCACGGAAGGGGACAGCTCCACGGACCAGGAGGAGCCAGAGAGCCAGACTGGGTCAGCAGCCGAGGAGTGGTCGGAGGGACCCAGTGGCACGGAGGGCGAGGGGAGCCACACCGAGGAGTCCTCAGCACCATCCACCTCAGCTGAGGACCAGAGCAACTCGGAGGATGACTCCCTTGTGGAGGCGGGTGTCAGCAGCCACCACACCCCAGCTAGTGTTGCTGTCCCCGCCACCACCAGCACCACCACCGCCCTCCCATCGGCTCCCATTCCCCAGGTCCGTGGAGGCTCCCATGTACGGGAGCGTGTCTCCTTTGGGCCAGGCACCGCACCCCCTGCCCCTGTGTCCCCTGCTGCCCTGAGTGAGGAGTCTGTGTACCTCCTTCGCCAGCTCCATGTAGGGCAGACAGCCATGCTGAGTGTCCTCCATGCGCACACCGCACTGTTGACTCAGCTGGTGTCGTTCATGGAGGGCATCTCATCGGGCATGTCTGACCTACAGAGGGGCAATAGGTCCATGGACTCCTCCCTGACGGCAGCAGTGTCCCTCCTCAGACAGTCCCTCACCCCTCCTGCCTCTGCTCCATCCACACTCCCCAGCACCTTACCCGTCCCAAGCACACACACACCGGCACAGGCACACACCAGCACACACACGTCCAGCACACAGACACACACGCCACAAACAAAACGCACACGCACGCACAGTCAGGGGACTGAAACCAGACTCACAGGGGATGGGGCCCTGGAACACACACACGCATCCACGAGCACTGCGCAGTCCTCAGTTGCCTCTCCCTCCAAAGCACCCTCCCTTGCCTCACCTGCAACCCCAAAGACCCAGCGCCTCTTCCTCAGTGACCTCGGCCTCTTCCCCTCCGATCCAGCTGCTCCAGCATCCAGGGTGAAGAGGAAGCCCCCCACACAGAGCAGAGTGCCCCTCGCCCCCGGACACCCTCCCCCAGGCGCAGACAGACTGAGGCCCCCACCCGCAAGTCCCCCGGAGTGTTAAGAGCAAGACCCCGCCGCCGCCCTGCAGCTCAAGCACCAGGTCTCCTTCCTCCATCCCTCAGGCCCCCACTCCACAGGTGCCCCCACCACACCCTGCCCCAGGTTCCCCCACCCACAGATATACCATCCCCAAGAGGCTCCGGCCTTCTCCCCTGCCACTTGCTCTCCCGGCACCACACCCCCGCTGCGCTTGTCTGTGCCACTGATGTGGTGAGGGTGTCCTCCCCCTCTGTCCAGCCCACCTTGCCTGTTCCCCATTCTCCTCCCCTGGTGGTAGGCACTGCAGTGGAGTCCACTACCACCCTGTCTGACTTGGGCACTGCAGTGGCGGACCTGTCCACTCCATCTGCAGGGTCCACTGCAGTCGTGCCGGCACCCACAACATCTGAGCCATGCCCCCAGTTGTGCCGGCACACACCATGTCAGACACCTCCACTGCAGTTGTCAGTGGCTCTCCAGCACCCACCACCCCTTCCCTGCTTCCTCCTGGTGAGCCCTGATCCTGTCCCTGCGGTGCCTGGCCTACCCCCCGGTTGCCCCTCCTAGTGGATTGTCCCTGGTTTTGTGCAGGCATGTGTAGGGTGGCATCTGCCACTGTCACCCACTTGTGACTTTGTTGATGGACTGGCCATTGGCCTTTGTTTATGTTCTACCGGACTTCTACTTTTAATGCCACATATGCTGAATAAAGCAACTTTCTGTTCTCTAGTGCTTTTGCTTCTGATGTACATGATGTTGATGATGCTAACCATGCCCTTGCTGCAGTGATGGTGATATTTGGTCTCATGATAATGAAGTGTTACTGTGCAGGAACCCATGTGGTCCAGGGGGAATGTGTCCTATCCTGTGGTGTATCCATGTCATCCATAGCAGCATCTGAGGGTGTCATGTGTTCAGTATTTGGCAATGGGATTTCCTACTTAGATTGGCTATTTCACATCTGTGGCTTCCACCCCTGCACATCTGTTGTGCCTGCCATTGTTCAATTCGTCTACTTCCCTGACCGTGTGGCCATCTCCAGTGGACATGCAGGTTTGGGCATCAATGGGGAAGGACTCATCTGTGTTGTCAGTGCAACACTGCTATACAAGTGTGTTGGATCTGTGCTGATGATTCCGTTGGCACTTCCATGACCAGGCTGATGTGACGGGAGCCCTCATTTGGTGCTAATTGTTGATTGTGTGACCAAGTGCTCAGCTGACATGATGGGGCCCTACTGAGGCAACATATGGCACAGCTTTCCTCACACAGGAGTGGAGTCCCCTCATGGCAGTGTGTACTCCTGTGACATTGCCTGCGCCCAAGGTGTGTGTTGTATGTGCATGTCTGTGTGTTCACTTCCGTTTAGCTGTGCATGCTGTGATCCCTAGTGTTGTACCTGTTTGTGATGCTAGCTGAGTTGAGCTATGTTCCCCCAAAGTCTTCTCCCAGGGTTCTCTGTGATGTGGGTGCATGGCACATTACTGGTCATCAGGGTGTCACCCATAGGTGTGTTTGCTGTCAGGGCTGAGTTTGTGTGCAGACGCAGATGGGTCACAGTCAGGTTTCCCCTTGGCACTTGTTGTTTGCCCCTGTCATGTGATTTCCAGTTTGTGTTATCTTTCAGTGATTGTGACACGTTGTGTGTGTGACTGCTGGCACTCCTCAGGGTCCGGGCTGCAATGTTGGTTGTTGTCTATGTGTGTTCTTTGTGGGTGACCTTGGCTTCTTCATTGGTGTGTGACTGTGGCTGTGATCCCATTGGTTGGTGTGGTATTGCCGTCATGTCCATGTACAGCGTAGTGTGCAGTGTGTCAGACATTCAGGAGTCTTGTTGAGTGTCCATGTGTGATGTGTTTCTGCACCTTGGTTCCCACCCACCACCCTGGAATAGTCATGGGTGCATGTGCAATGTCACCAGTGCATGTGTGCTTCACTGCTGCACATTGTTGGAGGTCGAGGGGTGTGGTGTTGAGTGTGTGCAGATGAGAGTTGTTGCCCGGCTAGGCCCCTGCCTCCATGTTGGCCTTGGCTTACTGGCCATGCTGTTTGATTTGGGCTTGTGTAGGTGTGATGGTAGTTAGTTGCTCAGTACACATGACTGTGGTTCACAGTGTGAACCACATTTAGCTTTGTCATCACAGTGGGATTGTAATGCAGCCCAGGGTCACCACATTGTGGGGGCCCTGGGGGTGGTGCTGTGGTGTGTCTGTGTCTTGCTGTGTCAGTTGCTGTCCCTACGTGCCTGTGTGACATGTGTGATTTGTGCTCCCTCTCATCTGACAATGCCTGCTTGCCCACATAGGGGATTTGGATCCATGAGTTACCTTTGTGTGGCACTGTATGCACATCTGTATGATTGGTATTTAGGTCTCCTCATGTGTTGTGTGGTTGCCTGGGGACACTGGCACCCCCCTCACCTGTTGTGTATGATGTGCAGTGTGGGTCTGCCTGTTTGTGTTTGTGCATCTGCACCACTGCATTGGCATATCTTGGGTGTGCCATTGGCTGTATGTAGTTTGGTGGGTTTCCCCTGCTGTCCCTGGGACTCCTAGGTCATCGGTCAGCACAATGATCATGGTTTGTGTGTCCCATTGCTGCCATGGTATGGTATCTGTTCACCTCACATCTACAGTCTCCACAGGGTATCTGCATGTGTGTGCCCATTGGTGCAAATATGTGGGTCTGCATTCTGATGGTCACTTCTGTCATTGTGTCATTGATGATTGTTGACGGTGTCAGCCCCCATGGGTGTAGTTTGTCTGCACATGGCCAAAGGTATGTCTTATTTGCACTGCAGGATTTGGCTCCCCCAATTTATGTTGCAATGGGACACATACACTACTTTGCCACTGATGTGTTTGTTGTTCTGTGACCAGGAATCATCCATGCAGTCTGGCAGTTGCACCTCTTTCTTTGTCAACACTTACCTTTTGGTCACTGTGATGATGGGGGTTTGGACCCCATTGCCACAATGTTCGAAATGTGCTTCAGCTATGGACCCCACACTTACATTTTGGTCACTGTGATGATGGGGGTTTGGACCCCATTGCCACAATGTTCAAAGTGTGCTTCAGCTATGGACCCCACACTTACATTTTGGTCACTGTGATGATGGGGGTTTGGACCCCATTGCCACAATGTTCAAAGTGTGCTTCAGCTATGGACCCCACACTTACATTTTGGTCACTGTGATGATGGGGGTTTGGACCCCATTGCCACAATGTTCAAAATGTGCTTCAGCTATGGACCCCACACTTACATTCTGGTCACTGTGATGATGGGGGTTTGGAACCCATTGCCACAATGTTCAAAGTGTGCTTCAGCTATGGACCCCACACTTACATTTTGGTCACTGTGATGATGGGGGTTTGGACCCCATTGCCACAATGTTCAAAGTGTGCTTCAGCTATGGACCCCACACTTACATTCTGGTCACTGTGATGATGGGGGTTTGGAACCCATTGCCACAATGTTCAAAGTGTGCTTCAGCTATGGACCCCACACTTACATTTTGGTCACTGTGATGATGGGGGTTTGGACCCCATTGCCACATTGTTCTAAGTGTGCTTCAGCTATGGACCCCACACTTACATTTTGGTCACTGTGATGATGGGGGTTTGGACCCCATTGCCACAATGGTCATGGCCTGCTTGCATTGTGGGGGCCACACACATATATGTGTGGCACATGTGCTAGGGGGTCACATTGTATGTTCAAAGTCATGTTCGGTGTTGTAGGCATTTGACACAGTCTACACACGCTTGTCATGGTGTTGGGGGATGTCTTCTTCTTGCATTCCCTAGGTTGTGGTGTGCTGGTTGTGTCATGCATTGTCCATCCTATGAGTGGGGGTGGTAGTAGTGGTAGGCATCCAGCCCCCCCCTGGGTAAGGGTGGTAGTAGTGGTAGGCATCCAGCCCCCCTGGCTAAGGGTGGTAGTAGTGGTAGGCATCCAGCCCCCCCTGGCTAAGGGTGGTAGTAGTGGTAGGCATCCAGCCCCCCTGGCTAAGGGTGGTAGTAGTGGTAGGCATCCTGCCCCCCTGGCTAAGGGTGGTAGTAGTGGTAGGCATCCTGCCCCCCCTGGGTAAGGGTGGTAGTTGTGGTAGGCATCCTGCCCACCCTGGGTGAGGGTGGTAGTAGTGTTAGGCATCCAGCCCCCCCTGCCTAAGGGTGGTAGTAGTGGTGGCATCCTGCCCCCCCTGGGTAAGGGTGGTAGTAGTGGTAGGCATCCTGCCCACCCTGGGTAAGGGTGGTAGTAGTGGTAGGCATCCTGCCCACCCTGGGTGAGGGTGGTAGTAGTGGTAGGCATCCAGCCCCCCCTGGCTAAGGGTGGTAGTAGTGGTAGGCATCCTGCCCCCCTGGCTAAGGGTGGTAGTAGTGGTAGGCATCCTGCCCACCCTGGGTAAGGGTGGTAGTAGTGGTAGGCATCCTGCCCACCCTGGGTGAGGGTGGTAGTAGTGGTAGGCATCCTGCCCCCCCTGGCTCAGGGTGGTAGTAGTGGTAGGCATCCAGCCCCCCTGGCTAAGGGTGGTAGTAGTGGTAGGCATCCTGCCCCCCTGGCTAAGGGTGGTAGTAGTGGTAGGCATCCTGCCCCCCTGGGTAAGGGTGGTAGTAGTGGTAGGCATCCTGCCCCCCTGGCTAAGGGTGGTAGTAGTGGTAGGCATCCAGCCCCCCCTGGCTAAGGGTGGTAGTAGTGGTAGGCATCCTGCCCCCCCTGGCTAAGGGTGGTAGTAGTGGTAGGCATCCTGCCCACCCTGGGTAAGGGTGGTAGTAGTGGTAGGCATCCAGCCCCCCTGGGTAAGGGTGGTAGTAGTGGTAGGCATCCAGCCCCCCTGGCTAAGGGTGGTAGTAGTGGTAGGCATCCTGCCCCCTGGGTAAGGGTGGTAGTAGTGGTAGGCATCCTGCCCCCTGGCTAAGGGTGGTAGTAGTGGTAGGCATCCTGCCCCCTGGCTAAGGGTGGTAGTAGTGGTAGGCATCCTGCCCCCCCTGGGTAAGGGTGGTAGTTGTGGTAGGCATCCTGCCCACCCTGGGTGAGGGTGGTAGTAGTGTTAGGCATCCAGCCCCCCCTGGCTAAGGGTGGTAGTAGTGGTAGGCATCCTGCCCCCCTGGGTAAGGGTGGTAGTAGTGGTAGGCATCCTGCCCACCCTGGGTAAGGGTGGTAGTAGTGGTAGGCATCCTGCCCACCCTGGGTGAGGGTGGTAGTAGTGGTAGGCATCCTGCCCCCCTGGCTAAGGGTGGTAGTAGTGGTAGGCATCCTGCCCCCCTGGCTAAGGATGGTAGTAGTGGTAGGCATCCTGCCCCCCTGGCTAAGGGTGGTAGTTGTGGTAGGCATCCTGCCCACCCTGGGTAAGGGTGGTAGTAGTGGTAGGCATCCTGCCCACCCTGGGTGAGGGTGGTAGTAGTGGTAGGCATCCTGCCCCCTGGCTAAGGGTGGTAGTAGTGGTAGGCATCCTGCCCCCCTGGCTAAGGGTGGTAGTAGTGGTAGGCATCTTGCCCCCTGGGTAAGGGTGGTAGTTGTGGTAGGCATCCTGCCCACCCTGGGTAAGGGTGGTAGTAGTGGTAGGCATCCTGCCCACCCTGGGTGAGGGTGGTAGTAGTGGTAGGCATCCTGCCCCCCTGGCTAAGGGTGGTAGTAGTGGTAGGCATCCTGCCCCCTGGCTAAGGGTGGTAGTAGTGGTAGGCATTCTGCCCCCCTGGGTAAGGGTGGTAGTTGTGGTAGGCATCCTGCCCACCCTGGGTGAGGGTGGTAGTAGTGGTAGGCATCCTGCCCCCCTGGCTAAGGGTGGTGGTAGGCATCCAGCCCCCTGGGTGAGGGTGGTAGTAGTGGTAGGCATCCAGCCCCCTGGGTAGGGGTGGTGGTGCGCATTCAGGCCCCTGTGTGCATATGTGGCATTGGTGATGGGCATCCCGCCCCTATGGTGCTGCTGTTGCTGGTGTAAGTATATTCTGCATCCCTCTGTGTGTGTGTGATGTGTCGTGTACGTGTTGTATGTGTTTTGTGGTTGGTGTCTGGCTTACCTTCTGCGCCGTACGCGTTCCGGTAGTAAATGTAGAATATCGGTATGATCGGGACGAAGGGATTCATGGTTGGTTCGTGTCGTTCGTCCTTCTCGTTGCTTCGCGTCGTCCTCGTCGCTTCGCCTCGTCCTCGTCGCTTCGCGTCGTCCTCGTTGCTTCGCGTCGTCCTCGTCGCTGCCGTGTTCGTCTCGGAGCCGTGGATCGTGTTGTGGCGCGAATCGGAGCTTATGTGCGCCTCTCCCGGATGCTTTGACGTGCCGTGCGTAGCGACGGGTTCGGCGCGTACGGAAAGCGCATCGTACTCGTTCGGCCGGACTGAGCTGCATTTTCCCTTCCGTGCGACTCGATTCAGCGTTTCCGGATTCGCCTCGGTCGGGGAACAGGACCTGGTTTGGGTGAGTACGGCTCGGCCGGATTCTTTGCTGTTGTGCGCATCGTACTTACTCGTTCGGTGTGCTGTACGGATCGGTCGGGAAACAGGCTTTCGCATGGCTTTTTTCCCGACCGAATGGTGTTGGGTGCGCCTCCGACCGAGATCGGAATCGGCCCCATGGTGTCCATTACGATGTCGGGCGGATAAAAATCCGCCATCAACCACAGTGGCTAAAATCCGCCCGCCTACACCCCCTGAATACCGACCGAGCAATTACGATGGCGCGAACCGAAAACCGCCGGAGGCGGAAAATAAACAGAAAATACCGCCCGCCCATGTCCGAGTCCAAGTCCATCCGCCCGCCACGGACGGAAAGACGCACGACAAGCCAAAACCGCCCGCCCTGACGACCGAGACACCGCCCGTGAAATTAGGATCGTACCGACATGAGCGCGGAAAATCCACAAATACACCGCCCGCCAGCGCAAACAACAGTGACGAAAATGTACACGGCGGAAGCCCTGGCGGCCACCTCCATGCACAGAAACCATCCGCTGACAAAAACAAACACACACAACATGGCTAACAAGTCCACACAGCAACCCACGCACAAAAACCCAAACACAGTACACATCCCTGAAACACTACCCCCCCTGGACATACAAATCAACTACAAATCCCAGAACACCAGCCACAACACACCTGAAAACAACAGACCACCATGACACACCCACATAGGTAAGTACAAAACCAGCCCCTCCACAGACCACAACCCCCTGCAACATTACAAACTGAGGTCGAAAGCACACAACACAGCGAGACAGAAAGGACAGCAGCACACCACAGACACGCACCTATCACACCCATCACCACCACCACCAAACACCTGACCCACAAACCCCCTGCACATCACACATCACACACCGCACACCGCACCAGCACCACAAACACCAAAACACACACCATGGCATCACACAGAATGCCCAAGTTCACTTCCACCGAGCTGACGGTCATGGTCGACGAGATCGTCAAGGTGCACCCACAAATCTATGGGAACCAGGTCCAACAAACACCACTATCCACCAGAAACCGGTTGTGGAGCAGGATCGTAGACCAGGTCAATGCAGTCGGGAACGTTCCACGCAACAGAGGAGAAATAAACAAAAGGTGGAACGACCTCAAAAGCGTGGTCAAGAAGAAGGAGAGCAAAAACCGAGAGCTGGCTGCCAGGACTGGCGGAGGGAATCCCGCGCTTTTCAAGACCTTCAAGGCGTGGGAGGAGAAGGTGCGAGTGATCATACATCCGGAGATCCTCACCGGATTACCAGGGGAGTGGAGGCTGGTAAGTACAAACAAACGTATACCAGCACACCGCTATGTACTCACATGCACCACCACCATGCCATAGCTCCCAGGGACAAACACCCCCATGTCCAGCACACAATACACAAGACATCACCCACACATGCAACAGACACTGATACACACTCAGCCCAAAGCTACCAACCAACAAAACCATGGGGGCATGTGTACAGTGAGCCAGCACCGCAACTACCACCAGGTCCCCTTGTACTCCAGATGCGCCAGAATGAGCACTCCCCACACCCACATCCATGTGTCCGCCATAGCTGCACTGACCGACAATGAACAGGTAAGTAGCCGGAACACAAAGACAGTGAGTCGGAGGGGGACAGCCGAAGTCAAACACCTACCAGGCCCCCACTACCACAGACCAGCAAGGTGGAGCACACCCCACATCCATGTGTCCGCCATAGCTGTACTGACCGACAATGAACAGGTAAGTAGCCGGAACACAAAGACAGTGAGTCGGAGGGGGGACAGCCGAAGTCAAACACCTACCAGGCCCCCACTACCACAGACCAGCAAGGTGGAGCACCCCTCCCTCCCAGTACCATGTGGCATCCATTGCATTGCGCACTCAGAAACAACCTGTAGGTGGGAAACTGTACAGGGCGGGGCGTCTGTAGGCATGAGGACTGTACTACGACTGACACATGGGACATGACACGTAGCAGAGGAACACGCAGCACTGCTCCCAGTCACAATCATGAGACCAATGTGCACACGGACATGTTCGACAGAGTCAAACCCCACATGACCTATCACAGATACGATACAAAAGGGGGGGACAAAAGGGGATGATGGACGGAACGCTTGAGCCAATCAAACACTCACCCCCAGTCAACTGATCTGGGTTTAATCCATCATCATTCTTTAGCTCACTCCACCACCCCAGTTCAGACATGGCCATATGCAAATCAGTCTGACCCTGTGCCTCATGGGAACAGTCCAGCCCGAACTGCCAAGCCATGTCTTCCCTGGACCGGAAACAAGCATCCTAGGACCGGTTTCTGGCATTTCAGCCGTCATCAGCCAGGCTTGCTTGAATCCAGTGGCAAAGTGAGCAAGGGACCCACGTCTGGGCATACCCCCGCCAACTTAGGGCGACCAAAGCGATACAAAAGGGGATGATGGACGGAACGCTTGAGCCAATCAAACACTCACCCCCAGTCAACTGATCTGGGTTTAATCCATCATCATTCTTTAGCTCACTCCACCACCCCAGTTCAGACATGGCCATATGCAAATCAGTCTGACCCTGTGCCTCATGGGAACAGTCCAGCCCGAACTGCCAAGCCATGTCTTCCCTGGACCGGAAACAAGCATCCTAGGACCGGTTTCTGGCATTTCAGCCGTCATCAGCCAGGCTTGCTTGAATCCAGTGGCAAAGTGAGCAAGGGACCCACGTCTGGGCATACCCCCGCCAACTTAGGGCGAACAAAGCGATACAAAAGGGGATGATGGACGGAACGCTTGAGCCAATCAAACACTCACCCCCAGTCAACTGATCTGGGTTTAATCCATCATCATTCTTTAGCTCACTCCACCACCCCAGTTCAGATATGGCCATATGCAAATCTGTCTGACCCTGTGCCTCATGGGAACATTCCAGCCCGAACTGCCAAGCCATGTCTTCCCTGGACCGGAAACAAGCATCCTAGGACCGGTTTCTGGCATTTCAGCCGTCATCAGCCAGGCTTGCTTGAATCCAGTGGCAAAGTGAGCAAGGGACCCACGTCTGGGCATACCCCCGCCAACTTAGGGCGACCAAAGCGATACAAAAGGGGATGATGGACGGAACGCTTGAGCCAATCAAACACTCACCCCCAGTCAACTGATCTGGGTTTAATCCATCATCATTCTTTAGCTCACTCCACCACCCCAGTTCAGACATGGCCATATGCAAATCAGTCTGACCCTGTGCCTCATGGGAACAGTCCAGCCCGAACTGCCAAGCCATGTCTTCCCTGGACCGGAAACAAGCATCCTAGGACCGGTTTCTGGCATTTCAGCCGTCATCAGCCAGGCTTGCTTGAATCCAGTGGCAAAGTGAGCAAGGGACCCACGTCTGGGCATACCCCCGCCAACTTAGGGCGACCAAAGCGATACAAAAGGAGATGATGGACGGAACGCTTGAGCCAATCAAACACTCACCCCCAGTCAACTGATCTGGGTTTAATCCATCATCATTCTTTAGCTCACTCCACCACCCCAGTTCAGACATGGCCATATGCAAATCAGTCTGACCCTGTGCCTCATGGGAACAGTCCAGCCCGAACTGCCAAGCCATGTCTTCCCTGGACCGGAAACAAGCATCCTAGGACCGGTTTCTGGCATTTCAGCCGTCATCAGCCAGGCTTGCTTGAATCCAGTGGCAAAGTGAGCAAGGGACCCACGTCTGGGCATACCCCCGCCAACTTAGGGCGACCAAAGCGATACAAAAGGGGATGATGGACGGAATGCTTGAGCCAATCAAACACTCACCCCCAGTCAACTGATCTGGGTTTAATCCATCATCATTCTTTAGCTCACTCCACCACCCCAGTTCAGACATGGCCATATGCAAATCAGTCTGACCCTGTGCCTCATGGGAACAGTCCAGCCCGAACTGCCAAGCCATGTCTTCCCTGGACCGGAAACAAGCATCCTAGGACCGGTTTCTGGCATTTCAGCCGTCATCAGCCAGGCTTGCTTGAATCCAGTGGCAAAGTGAGCAAGGGACCCACGTCTGGGCATACCCCCGCCAACTTAGGGCGACCAAAGCGATACAAAAGGGGATGATGGACGGAACGCTTGAGCCAATCAAACACTCACCCCCAGTCAACTGATCTGGGTTTAATCCATCATCATTCTTTAGCTCACTCCACCACCCCAGTTCAGACATGGCCATATGCAAATCAGTCTGACCCTGTGCCTCATGGGAACAGTCCAGCCCGAACTGCCAAGCCATGTCTTCCCTGGACCGGAAACAAGCATCCTAGGACCGGTTTCTGGCATTTCAGCCGTCATCAGCCAGGCTTGCTTGAATCCAGTGGCAAAGTGAGCAAGGGACCCACGTCTGGGCATACCCCCGCCAACTTAGGGCGACCAAAGCGATACAAAAGGGGATGATGGACGGAACGCTTGAGCCAATCAAACACTCACCCCCAGTCAACTGATCTGGGTTTAATCCATCATCATTCTTTAGCTCACTCCACCACCCCAGTTCAGACATGGCCATATGCAAATCAGTCTGACCCTGTGCCTCATGGGAACAGTCCAGCCCGAACTGCCAAGCCATGTCTTCCCTGGACCGGAAACAAGCATCCTAGGACCGGTTTCTGGCATTTCAGCCGTCATCAGCCAGGCTTGCTTGAATCCAGTGGCAAAGTGAGCAAGGGACCCACGTCTGGGCATACCCCCGCCAACTTAGGGCGACCAAAGCGATACAAAAGGGGATGATGGACGGAACGCTTGAGCCAATCAAACACTCACCCCCAGTCAACTGATCTGGGTTTAATCCATCATCATTCTTTAGCTCACTCCACCACCCCAGTTCAGACATGGCCATATGCAAATCAGTCTGACCCTGTGCCTCATGGGAACAGTCCAGCCCGAACTGCCAAGCCATGTCTTCCCTGGACCGGAAACAAGCATCCTAGGACCGGTTTCTGGCATTTCAGCCGTCATCAGCCAGGCTTGCTTGAATCCAGTGGCAAAGTGAGCAAGGGACCCACGTCTGGGCATACCCCCGCCAACTTAGGGCGACCAAAGCGATACAAAAGGGGATGATGGACGGAACGCTTGAGCCAATCAAACACTCACCCCCAGTCAACTGATCTGGGTTTAATCCATCATCATTCTTTAGCTCACTCCACCACCCCAGTTCAGACATGGCCATATGCAAACCAGTCTGACCCTGTGCCTCATGGGAACAGTCCAGCCCGAACTGCCAAGCCATGTCTTCCCTGGACCGGAAACAAGCATCCTAGGACCGGTTTCTGGCATTTCAGCCGTCATCAGCCAGGCTTGCTTGAATCCAGTGGCAAAGTGAGCAAGGGACCCACGTCTGGGCATACCCCCGCCAACTTAGGGCGACCAAAGCGATACAAAAGGGGATGATGGACGGAACGCTTGAGCCAATCAAACACTCACCCCCAGTCAACTGATCTGGGTTTAGTCCATCATCATTCTTTAGCTCACTCCACCACCCCAGTTCAGACATGGCCATATGCAAATCAGTCTGACCCTGTGCCTCATGGGAACAGTCCAGCCCGAACTGCCAAGCCATGTCTTCCCTGGACCGGAAACAAGCATCCTAGGACCGGTTTCTGGCATTTCAGCCGTCATCAGCCAGGCTTGCTTGAATCCAGTGGCAAAGTGAGCAAGGGACCCACGTCTGGGCATACCCCCGCCAACTTAGGGCGACCAAAGCGATACAAGGGGATGATGGACGGAACGCTTGAGCCAATCAAACACTCACCCCCAGTCAACTGATCTGGGTTTAATCCATCATCATTCTTTAGCTCACTCCACCACCCCAGTTCAGACATGGCCATATGCAAATCAGTCTGACCCTGTGCCTCATGGGAACAGTCCAGCCCGAACTGCCAAGCCATGTCTTCCCTGGACCGGAAACAAGCATCCTAGGACCGGTTTCTGGCATTTCAGCCGTCATCAGCCAGGCTTGCTTGAATCCAGTGGCAAAGTGAGCAAGGGACCCACGTCTGGGCATACCCCCGCCAACTTAGGGCGACCAAAGCGATACAAAAGGGGATGATGGACGGAACAGCTTGAGCCAATCAAACACTCACCCCCAGTCAACTGATCTGGGTTTAATCCATCATCATTCTTTAGCTCACTCCACCACCCCAGTTCAGACATGGCCATATGCAAATCAGTCTGACCCTGTGCCTCATGGGAACAGTCCAGCCTGAACTGCCAAGCCATGTCTTCCCTGGACCGGAAACAAGCATCCTAGGACCGGTTTCTGGCATTTCAGCCGTCATCAGCCAGGCTTGCTTGAATCCAGTGGCAAAGTGAGCAAGGGACCCACGTCTGGGCATACCCCGCCAACTTAGGGCGACCAAAGCGATACAAAAGGGGATGATGGACGGAACGCTTGAGCCAATCAAACACTCACCCCCAGTTAACTGATCTGGGTTTAATCCATCATCATTCTTTAGCTCACTCCACCACCCCAGTTCAGACATGGCCATATGCAAATCAGTCTGACCCTGTGCCTCATGGGAACAGTCCAGCCCGAACAGCCAAGCCATGTCTTCCCTGGACCGGAAACAAGCATCCTAGGACCGGTTTCTGGCATTTCAGCCGTCATCAGCCAGGCTTGCTTGAATCCAGTGGCAAAGTGAGCAAGGGACCCACGTCTGGGCATACCCCCGCCAACTTAGGGCGACCAAAGCGATACAAAAGGGGATGATGGACGGAACGCTTGAGCCAATCAAACACTCACCCCCAGTCAACTGATCTGGGTTTAATCCATCATCATTCTTTAGCTCACTCCACCACCCCAGTTCAGACATGGCCATATGCAAATCAGTCTGACCCTGTGCCTCATGGGAACAGTCCAGCCCGAACTGCCAAGCCATGTCTTCCCTGGACCGGAAACAAGCATCCTAGGACCGGTTTCTGGCATTTCAGCCGTCATCAGCCAGGCTTGCTTGAATCCAGTGGCAAAGTGAGCAAGGGACCCACGTCTGGGCATACCCCGCCAACTTAGGGCGACCAAAGCGATACAAAGGGGATGATGGACGGAACGCTTGAGCCAATCAAACACTCACCCCCAGTCAACTGATCTGGGTTTAATCCATCATCATTCTTTAGCTCACTCCACCACCCCAGTTCAGACATGGCCATATGCAAATCAGTCTGACCCTGTGCCTCATGGGAACAGTCCAGCCCGAACTGCCAAGCCATGTCTTCCCTGGACCGGAAACAAGCATCCTAGGACCGGTTTCTGGCATTTCAGCCGTCATCAGCCAGGCTTGCTTGAATCCAGTGGCAAAGTGAGCAAGCGACCAAAGCGATACAAAAGGGGATGATGGATTCAAGCAAGCCTGGCTGATGACGGCTGGAATGCCAGAAACCGGTCCTAGGATGCTTGTTTCCGGTCCAGGGAAGACATGGCTTGGCAGTTCGGGCTGGACTGTTCCCATGAGGCACAGGGTCAGACTGATTTGCATATGGCCATGTCTGAACTGGGGTGGTGGAGTGAGCTAAAGAATGATGATGGATTAAACCCAGATCAGTTGACTGGGGGTGAGTGTTTGATTGGCTCAAACGTTCCGTCCATCATCCCCTTTTGTATCGCTTTGTTCGCCCTAAGTTGGCGGGGGTATACCCAGACGTGGGTCCCTTGCTCACTTTGCCACTGGATTCAAGCAAGCCTGGCTGATGACGGCTGGAATGCCAGAAACCGGTCCTAGGATGCTTGTTTCCGGTCCAGGGAAGACATGGCTTGGCAGTTCGGGCTGGACTGTTCCCATGAGGCACAGGGTCAGACTGATTTGCATATGGCCATGTCTGAACTGGGGTGGTGGAGTGAGCTAAAGAATGATGATGGATTAAACCCAGATCAGTTGACTGGGGGTGAGTGTTTGATTGGCTCAAACGTTCCGTCCATCATCCCCTTTTGTATCGCTTGTTCGCCCTAAGTTGGCGGGGGTATGCCCAGACGTGGGTCCCTTGCTCACTTTGCCACTGGATTCAAGCAAGCCTGGCTGATGACGGCTGGAATGCCAGAAACCGGTCCTAGGATGCTTGTTTCCGGTCCAGGGAAGACATGGCTTGGCAGTTCGGGCTGGACTGTTCCCATGAGGCACAGGGTCAGACTGATTTGCATATGGCCATGTCTGAACTGGGGTGGTGGAGTGAGCTAAAGAATGATGATGGATTAAACCCAGATCAGTTGACTGGGGGTGAGTGTTTGATTGGCTCAAACGTTCCGTCCATCATCCCCTTTTGTATCGCTTTGTTCGCCCTAAGTTGGCGGGGTATGCCCAGACGTGGGTCCCTTGCTCACTTTGCCACTGGATTCAAGCAAGCCTGGCTGATGACGGCTGGAATGCCAGAAACCGGTCCTAGGATGCTTGTTTCCGGTCCAGGAAAGACATGGCTTGGCAGTTCGGGCTGGACTGTTCCCATGAGGCACAGGGTCAGACTGATTTGCATATGGCCATGTCTGAACTGGGGTGGTGGAGTGAGCTAAAGAATGATGATGGATTAAACCCAGATCAGTTGACTGGGGATGAGTGTTTGATTGGCTCAAACGTTCCGTCCATCATCCCCTTTTGTATCGCTTTGTTCGCCCTAAGTTGGCGGGGGTATGCCCAGACGTGGGTCCCTTGCTCACTTTGCCACTGGATTCAAGCAAGCCTGGCTGATGACGGCTGGAATGCCAGAAACCGGTCCTAGGATGCTTGTTTCCGGTCCAGGGAAGACATGGCTTGGCAGTTCGGGCTGGACTGTTCCCATGAGGCACAGGGTCAGACTGATTTGCATATGGCCATGTCTGAACTGGGGTGGTGGAGTGAGCTAAAGAATGATGATGGATTAAACCCAGATCAGTTGACTGGGGGTGAGTGTTTGATTGGCTCAAACGTTCCGTCCATCATCCCCTTTTATATCGCTTTGTTCGCCCTAAGTTGGCGGGGTATGCCCAGACGTGGGTCCCTTGCTCACTTTGCCACTGGATTCAAGCAAGCCTGGCTGATGACGGCTGGAATGCCAGAAACCGGTCCTAGGATGCTTGTTTCCGGTCCAGGGAAGACATGGCTTGGCAGTTCGGGCTAGACTGTTCCCATGAGGCACAGGGTCAGACTGATTTGCATATGGCCATGTCTGAACTGGGGTGGTGGAGTGAGCTAAAGAATGATGATGGATTAAACCCAGATCAGTTGACTGGGGTGAGTGTTTGATTGGCTCAAACGTTCCGTCCATCATCCCCTTTGTATCGCTTTGTTCGCCCTAAGTTGGCGGGGGTATGCCCAGACGTGGGTCCCTTGCTCACTTTGCCACTGGATTCAAGCAAGCCTGGCTGATGACGGCTGGAATGCCAGAAACCGGTCCTAGGATGCTTGTTTCCGGTCCAGGGAAGACATGGCTTGGCAGTTCGGGCTGGACTGTTCCCATGAGGCACAGGGTCAGACTGATTTGCATATGGCCATGTCTGAACTGGGGTGGTGGAGTGAGCTAAAGAATGATGATGGATTAAACCCAGATCAGTTGACTGGGGGTGAGTGTTTGATTGGCTCAAACGTTCCGTCAATCATCCCCTTTTGTATCGCTATCACAGATACAGCAACACCTAAGGAGCCACGTCTGCATGTACAAGTCCCACTGGAGCACAGACCCACATGGCAGGTACTGTGCCACCCATCACACACATCAGCAACACCATCGAAGTCCTGTCCATGTAGTCCTCACTGTCACCCACACATCGTACAACAACGCCCACGTAAGACAGACCGTACCAGATGTACCAGCTTGGAACCACAATATTGCACACAAAGACAACCGGACCCATGAAACACACAGGCACACAATGCACATTCAACATATCATCCATCTCATCTCACAGCCACAATGTCATGATAGGTATGACATCCGAACAGCTGGCCCACATCCAGTAGACATGCAAAGATACCTGCCCATGACAAAACAAGTGCCTGCAGTGACCGAAGCGCACGTCACACTGCGAATAACGACACACATAACATAGTCAACACCCCAAGAGCACAGCACTGATGCACATGTACCAGGGCAGCGCGCACACAAAGGAATTGGCCCATCTTCAATACGACGTGTGGCACACAACAAGCACGAACTCACAACATTGCAACCAATGTGATGTCCATGAATGATAACAGTCAGCAGATATTCCGGCCATGTGAGACAGACACACACCTTTGTCCATGCACTGTCACGTTGCCAGAACACATGTCACGTTCTGCACCCATCACCCACAGCATGTACCCCAAAAGCATATCTCAACCCAAGAGCGTGTAGGGGCTGTACCCCCTTCTGGCATCAGCGTACCTAAGCGTACCATCCCTCCCCCTAAACCATCGTACAACCCAACATCGCCGATGGCCCTGGAGCACGCATACACATGAGCCACAAAATGTAGGAGCATAGCAACACACACCCATCGGCATTGCTAATCCGTCCCATGCCACATGTCCACATCACACAGACCCATTGCCTAGCCCACGCATACACACATCGTACATCCACACACGCCACTGGGAAACCTGTGCACGACAGTGCACGAACTGTGAATGTCAGACAACCAATACATACTTTGCTAGGTGCAACACAATGACCCATTTCATCCTCCCCACAGGTGCCGAACTGCTGGATGCTGGAGAGGGTGACAGCAGCCAGCACAGCCAGTCTGCAAGCCCCCGACCCGGACTCACGGATGTAGAGGAGCTGGACACCTCTCCGGACACGGACCACCCAGCAGGCCCATCTGGAGTGGCAGGGCACAACCGCTCCCCAGGGCCCCTCCTGCCTACCAACCCATCACCCAGGGCTGCTGACCAGTCACAGACCCCTGCTGCCACGGCCGTTGCGGCCACCACCACCGCCGCAACAACCACCACCACGCCATCCCTCGCCACAGCACCTGTGCAAGGGTCGGCACGGCCGTCGGGCTCCAACCTGGGAGCCAGAGCGAGGACCGTGGTGAGCAATGTGGCCAGTGGGCAGGTCGGTGGCAGCAGTACTGGTAGGAGGAGCAGGGTCAGGCCAACGCCAACTGTGCCTGGGAGCCAAGCCCTGCCGCCAATCGACAGAGTCCTTGGGGCCTATGAAGAGGCCCAAGGCGAATGGGCCAGGTCGGCAAGCGACACGCGGGAGGTCCTTGCGGTGTTGAGGTCCATGGACGCCCATATGGCCCAAATCGCGGCACTCAGGGGCCAGCTGGTGGTGGGGGAGGGCACAAGCAAGGCCAGCAACACCACCTCCGCCACCACCTGCTGTGGCGCAGGCTCGTGCAGCCTCGCGTTCCCCTGCGTCCACAGTGAGTGAGCACTCCTCAGCCACCACCAGCGGAACATCAACACCCCCTACCAAACGTGGAAGGGGCCGTCCGAAGAGGAAACAGGTGTCCAGAGAGGACTTCGCCCGCACCAAACGCCAGTGAGTCAGCCAGCCACCTTGACCACCTACTGCATTGACATGGAATACGATCCTACCCCACACTGCCATGTGAATGGCATGTGTCTGTTGGACTGTGGACATAGAACTCCATGGGTACACCTTGACCATCACGCAGCCATGACCGTCAAGTCATTGTCACAGCATGCACCACATTTGTCATCACCTTGCACACAATCACATGTCACCGCTGTTAATAAATACACCTTGTTCACAATCGGCTTAATGTGTCCTGGGTTTATTCCACGATGTGCAATCGCCACCATGAGCAGAAATGCATCTGCTGTGTGGCATGTCGATGGGACAGGAGAGGCTGCAGGGACCTAGGGGTGTGAAACAGAACAAGAGTACATTCAATGAGTGTGTCACACACTCATCACACAGTACTTGTCACCAACTACAAGCAATGCACACACATCTCACAGAGCAACAGGGCACAATGCTACAGCCACTGTCAGTGGCATACCAACCTGGACATGGACCATTAACACACAGCACTCAGTGAACAAAAGGCCCCCGTGACAGAGCACACATACACCTGCACAACTACAGCTACATCAGCCGCCGTACATGGACACTCACCGTCAAGTGAAGTAGCGGGCGATGAGCTGCTGACGCACATTCACAGCTTCATCCTCTCCACTGTCCTCTTCACTAGAGCTGTCCTGGTCTGCAGGCTGGGGCCCTGGTTGATCTCCGTCATCTACAATTAGGGGGATCTGCTTGCGGATCGCCAGATTGTGCAGCATGCAGCAAGCCACAATTATCTGGCACACCTTCTGTGGGGAGTATGCCAGTGCACCCCCGGTGCGGTCCAGGCATCTGAACCTGGACTTGAGGAGGCCAAAGGTCCGCTCAACCACACGTCTGGTCCTCCCATGTGCCTCATTGTAGCGTACATCTGCTGGGCTCCCAGGACGTCGTAATGGGCTGAGCAGCCAGGCTCCATTCGGGTAAGCAGAGTCACCTGGGTGTGAGGGACACAGAGAACCGTTGCAATTCCAACTGGACACAAGACAGCATCGCACAGCCAGCACGCTACACTACTCCACATACTCACCAACAATCTAGCCACGATCCGGTTGCAGATTGGTCATCAGACGTGGCAGGATGCTGTTGCGCATGATGTGCGCGTCATGGGCCGATCCTGGGAATTTCGCACACACGTGTGTGATCACCATGTCCGCAAGGCACACCACTTGCACATTCAGGGAGTGCGTGTGCTTCCGGTTGCGGTAGAGGTGCTCGGTGGCCTGTGGTGCAACAAGGCCAACATGGGTGCAGTCTATTGCACCAACGACGTGGGGGATTCGTCCAAGAGCATAGAATGCACCCTTCACTGCCGCCAATTCACGAGCCCTGGGGAAGCGGATGTATCTGTTCCTGTACAGCATCATGGCTGACAGTACATCCCTGAGCACCATGCTGAACATGGGTTGGGACATCCCACCTCCACTGCCCACTGTGTGCTGGAATGACCCAGTGGCGAAGAAATGCAGTGCAGCCATCACCTTAGCCGTGGGGGTGAATGCTGTTGGATACACCCTGCTAGGACGGAGGTGGGGTTCCAACAATACACATAGACGATGCAGGGTGGGTCGGTCCAGACGATATTTGCGGATGACCTCAACATCCACCATGTCTGACAGCAATTGGTAGGGGCGATGAATGTTTGGTCTCCGCCTAGGAAAGATGGAAGTGTACACATGTCAAAGCAACACGCCACAT
Source organism: Calotriton arnoldi (assembly GCA_963921515.1). Classification (NCBI taxonomy): domain Eukaryota; kingdom Metazoa; phylum Chordata; class Amphibia; order Caudata; family Salamandridae; genus Calotriton; species Calotriton arnoldi. The sequence goes on along the minus strand of CAWUFW010000919.1, from coordinate 1,092,174 downwards.
GGCATATTCACATACACAAAACATAAATGACTGAGCAGGCAATTGAATGACAGAACAGCTGACAAGTAGGGACAGCACAGCCACAATACACTTACACAGGTCCCCTACCAATAGCAATGGGCAGTGACACACACCATTGCTATGAGCATGCACATGGGGAGTCAGGCATTAACAACTTGTACGGCATGCTGAAGGCAACAGACTGCATAATCGGTAAGCTGCAACACCACGGCAACATAACTAGCTGCTGTGCATCACACTGCTTCCGAGGCTGGGTGTGTAGGGCACACACCAACAACGCTATGGACACAGGCTGAGCGGCCAAAACAAGTGGGACCGGTGGCACGAGGGGATATGAGACAGTCATTGATGTCCCTACTGCACCCTAAGTACAGCACTGTACGGATCACACCTCCTGAAACATTGACAGGTGTACACATTGACAGCCCCATGCCGACACGGCTGTGTGCCTGCAACTACACATCACAAGTGACACGTAACATTGCACGTGCCAAGTGGCAGATGTACATAGTGAAAGATGGCATGTGTGTGCATATGCATATCCCATGCTCCCATGCCAATGTGTACATGATGATGTTCCTACATACATGTGGAGGCTGAGCACTGGCCGTCCCTGCCAATGCACACAGCATGTTGTGGCCTTGTCCATTGTGGACCTGCACCCACACGCAAATCATGGCCACACCTGCAGATGCATTGCGCACATTATACTGTGTGGTGCACATGGCATCAGCGGACTGTACCCGGCATGGGCCAGGCCCTTACGGGCAACTCCAATGACCCTCGCGGTTGCACCCTGCGTGTTCCACTGTGGAGGTAGGCGTCCATGGCCAGCTGGGAGCAGGCCAACGTCTGCAATTGTAGCTGCCAGACATGGTACACGAATCGCAGCAGCTTGTACCCACTGAAACGGCCCCAGGGGGTAATGTGTGTGTGTGAGTGGGACAGGCATAACCACAGCTACCTGGCACTGCAGCCTGGCACCCCTCAACGACACCTGCTGCTGCCACCACTCCACCTACACGTGGATGACGCTGAGGACATGTCCAGGTCCACTCACCAGCGAGGAGCTGGAGAACCTGGATTCCGTGCTCCACGCACACTGCACATGGCTATTCCTTGCGAAAGTTGTGTGTGTGAGACAACTGCAGTGGGTGTGGGTGTGCATGTGGGGGACACACATGTCGTTGCTCCTCAGCACTATGAGTCGGAGCCTGTGGAGTACAGACATGCACTGCACACCATGCTGGCCGCAGGTGGCATGGGTATGTGAGCTCTCGGGCGCTTTGACCTGTCTGTCCCACCCGAGTGGTGGTACATGGCAACTTCATGTCAGACATCCAGTGACACAGACAATTTGCAATGCAGGTCTCAGTGTACCTGTCGGTCATGTGGAAGTCAGGCTGGGGCCATGCTGCCCTTCTCAGTCCCAGCAGGCCTGGCCTGCACATTGACTGCACAATGCCAGTCGGTGCCGACACAGACTGCCTAGTGGGTTACATGTGTCTCCTGTTCAGGACCCCCGGATGAGCGCTTACTCTGCACTGTCGATTGGACACACCATGACTCGTGATAGGGATGTGTGTGAGGGATAGTGGCACTGAATGTGACCTTCGTTGCGGGGTGGGCCATGCACAGGGCGAGTACGCTGATGGTTGCGCAGTGTTGGTCACAGTGGGTACACCCACACAGATGTGTTGCCTTGTGATCTTTTTCTAGGTCAGCCTGACAATGGACAGTAGATGTGGGCAGGCTACACATTGCTCGATGTGCTGTCTATGTGCATGTGTATTCACACCAGGCACAACTGCCCCTGCACATGTGACCCCTGCTGCACTCAGTGCTGGGTCTGTTGTGCTGGTGCACCGTCTGTGCGTGGGGCAGACAGCTCTGCTCACTTCCGTCATTGCCCATGTCATCACTTTGCCGCAGGTGACATGGTTCATGGAGGGCCCACATGTACGCATGGGTGGACTACACAAGACTGTCCAATGGTTGTCACCCCCAGTCAGTGCTTCGAATGGGAAGTATGTGGTGCTGGTACTCATTACGCTGTGTCGGGTGTGCGGGGCTAGGTGCGGGGCTACATGCAAGACATGGGTAGGTCATCGGCTTATCTACTAGTTGCAATACACACGAGACATGTCTTTTTCCGACCACATCAGGGGCATTCCTTAAACTAACTGGAAGTCAAACAGTTATCTTTTACACTGTCCTCATGGCCTCCCCTCGCTCACACCAATATGCATTTGCACATGAGAAGCTAGCGCATGCACAAGCAGCTCCAAGCTCGCCCCAGAGAGGCCAAGGAGTGTATGTGTGGGTCCATTTGTACATGTGGTCTGTCTCACGGTATAATTAGTGGCGTGACGCCGTCCACATGCGTGGTGCCCCGACTCGGGACCCGGGCAACATTGATAATGCATGACAGGCTCCGCAGTCCGGATACACCACCTGCAACACACAGAGGCTGTAGCTGCCCTAGCGGGCCAGTCCGCGTTCAACTGGAGCTCATGGCCCCACACATTCACTCTTTGGCCTCTCTGGAGCGAGCTTGGAGCTGCTTGTGCACGCGCTGGCTTCTCTGTTGCAATGGCATGTAACGTGTGTGGGTGTATTGTCAATGGGTGGGATGGTGCGAGCCACCTTCCGTGACGTCACTGCTGCTTGTGATGTGTGCGTCCCCCCACTACTTCCATTTGACTTGTGCCATACTACACATTGTGGATGTGTTGCCTGCGTAATGTGACAAGGATGGGCGCGCCATGACCTCTCACCCACCATGCTCAACTGCCATCCCGTGCCCTGGATTGCCTGTGCAAGTGGACAATGTTGGGGATACACCAGGCCGACAGGGGATGTGAGTGCCTTGGCAAGGGCCTGGCGGACGCGCAGCAGTATCCAGCATGTCCACAGAGGGTGGGCTAACGTCTACACCTGATGCAGCATTGATCGTGTGCCCGCCTGTTGTGCACACACGAGTTCACATTCATCACCAGACAGGTGGTCTTTACTGATTCCCAGCAGTGCGCCAATGTACTGGTCCTGAGTCCTACCAACACAGCGTGTTTCAAGATTGCATGTGCGCACCTACCCGTCACACCGACCCACCTGAGCCATGCGTAACTCCCGCTTCACATGACACATGTGTGTCTTCCACAGTTGTGCTACTCATTTGCGTTGACATCCAATGACAGTGGACTACATGGTCATCTCACGACTGCTGTGTACTTCACACACTCTCATCCTCTCTCATTCGTACTTGTGAAATGAATCAGCAGAGACACATTGTTGCTTCAAGCCATGTATTGGGACTAATGTCCTCTGTGATGCAGTATAGTGAACACTACTGGCAGCGAAGTGCATGTGGAGGATATACTCAGCATGATTACACATAGCATAGGGTGTAGGGGTACAGTGTTTAGTTGTTGACTGTGGGATGTGGGCTTCAGAGTTACAACTGCTTAGCCGTTGGTGTGCTAATGTACATTTGCTGATTACTGTGGTGCTGCTGACTGACACAGACAGTATACATTTAGCCTACCAGTCCGCTTGTCATCATGGGCACAGTGCATCTCAGTTCCATGTTACAGGTTTGCTGCTATGGTTACTCATACACACGTGCGTGGAGGTGACATCAGGGCATGGGCTTACGTGCATGCAAAGGCGTCCCACTTGTTGTTGCGATGTGGTGGGTACTGGCCATGTCACAGTCACTGGGCTCATGTTGTTGGTGGATGCACTTGGTGTCCATGCAAAGGTCCTGGCACGGATGTTCAGTGGGAGGTGTGGTGACAGCTCTCACATACTACAGCAGGACGATTGCTGTCCACTGACCGGTGCATATGTTCATGGGCGCAGGATCCATATCATGGCATGGTTGTACGTGCAGTTCTGTCCATGTGGTTGCCATACACAAATCCCATGCCTCTGCCTCCCCTGTTCATGCAGAGTTCCTGGATGTGATGAGGTACAGGGTGCATTTCCCAAATAGTATCAGATGTCATGGCAGTGTAGTTGTTGTTGTGGTGTCAGTTGCAGGTTGCATGGTGTAGTAGTTGTACTGGTAACTGCCTAGTCCGTGCGTAAGCCAAGCATGGGTACGGTGTGGGACATCATTGCTCAATTGGGGGTCTGGCGACGGGGCCCGACGAATTGACAGGTTGTCAGGAATGCAATACCTTCCAGCAGGGCTTCCATGGCATTGGTGGTGGACATGGTTGCCAGCCAATGTAGCGGATGGTGGCTGTCAAGGTGTTGGTCGTGAGTTGTCCCTTGTAGGAGCATGATGGGACATGTTGGATGGCATTCGATGTAACTGTAATCCATTATCCGTCGTGTGGAGGCACAGTGGTCCCATTGCAGTGTGGGTCCGATAGTCGCCACATACGCCATGCCCCCATAGGCTGAACAGGCCCTGTCGTGGGCGTCCAGGGGTGGAATAGTTGTAGCAGGTCCGCCCTTGGACATGCCGGGTTGGAGAGACATAAATCCACAGGATAGTAGAAGGGACACCTCCGACAGTAGAAGACGGGGATGACGCAGCTGAACAATGCGATGCGGTAAGTTAGTCGGTAACTTACGTTCAGCAGGGCCAGATTGTCACATCCCAATATCTGTATCAGGTTATGTTTGTACAGCTTGATCTGTCCGGCGTAGTTGGGTAGGTGTGGTGCAAGTGCCATTTTGCTGCAGGGCGCTGTGGTGGCATGCTCCGGCTGTCTGTGCAGTCTGCAGAGTGCAACCTCCGACGTTGCTGGGAATTCTGTAATGGTCGTAGGGAGGCAGGACTTGTGTTATGTTGGCTTGTGCGGAGGACACGGGCCCTCATCCCACATGCTTCTCTGAATGGTCAAGGTCAGTGGTGTCTGACTCCTTCCAGATAACTTGCATGTGAACCACATGGGGGAGTGTTATCATTTCTTCTTTCCGTTGTGGATGTTCTTTGGTGTTCTGCGCTATCTGCCCTGTGGCCGCTTCCCTCTGCATGCCTGTGTTGGGCTTTGTTTGGTGCAATGACTGTTTCCTCCGGCTTGTTTAGTCGGGATGTGGTGTCAGAGTGGGAATGGAAGGTCATTCGGTGCTGTCTCCTCTCCCGTGTGTGGGCAGCAGGCTGCGTATCCGCTGTACGTTGGGCTTTGTGTTATAATTGGTCCCACCTGTTGTCTGTCCCCGGTATCTTTGATGTTACGTATTGCATGTCTTGTTATTGGGTGCAGGGTGGCACAGGTGTTTCTGTGTGGTACTGGCGTACCTTTTCCCGACGGGGTCCATATTCTGCTGGGTGATGTTGCCTCCGCTGTGTGCTTCGCCGTGTTTTGCACACAGGGGTGTGTCCTGATGTGGCGTGACGTCACTGACATATTCGGGTCAGTTGTGTGACGTCAGGTTGGCAACAGTGAATTGCCGGTTGGGGACATGACTGTGGCAGGGCTGTCACGTGACATGTGCGTTCTGGGTGGTGCTGGTGTGTGTGGTGTTTTGTTGTGACCCTGTGTTGTTTGTGTGTGGCGCATGCATTGCGCTGCCGTTGGCCTCTGCGTTGTGCGCATGTGTGGGTGCAGTGGTGGATGTGTCGTGTCCACGCAGGGGTGTCGGGGTGGGGGCCATATGCAGTTGTCCCGCCCTTGCACTGTGTGCGCTGTTTGCGTGCCCCTGTTGTGTGTCTGCCTACCTGCGTCGCCGCGGTGCGTTGACTCCTGGGTGCTGCATCAGGTAGAGCATGGGGAGGGCCTGCAGTGCTGGATTCATGCTCGGGGGGACGGTCCGCCTCTTTGCTATCCGTACTGTGAGTTCGGTTTTCCGCCTTGCTTTCACGTGCGGTGTCTCTTAGCCGGAGGAACTGTTTGGTTCTGGCATCGTAATATGTACGCCGGGCGGTACGTGATTTCGTCGGGTGGTGTGTCTCCATTGGCCGCGCCGCTCCGTGAACGGGCGCACTTTGATGGCGGACGGCATCGCTGGCGTACGGGCGGTGTTTGGCTGTCTTTTCGCATCCTAATTGGGCGGGCGTGTGTGCTGTGGCGGGCGGACGGTAACTGGTGCTTATTGCATCCGCCAGCACGGCGGTGGTGCTTCCGCCTGCCATCCTAATGGGCCCCTATATTTTTAAAACACTCCCCACCCTTATCCCCTATAAACCCAACATCCCGCTCCTAAAATTATATATAAAAGTTTCTTCAATTATTTAAAATATAAAAAAAATTTAATACATTCCAAATAACATGTTAACACACTTATATACAAAATATTACAAAATATACAAAAAATAACACAATACTACACTTTATCGATATTTTAACACAACGATATTATGACAATAGATATATTGCACTTCGATATTTTACTACACATACCAATATCGAAATTTTTGATGTCGATATGCTAAACATCGATATTTTATACCATCGATATTTTACAATCGATATTTTGGTATATCGACATTAAATTTTCGATATTTTGACTGCTCACCTTTTTCCAGATCTAAAAATCTGCCATTAAAATAAATGTATTTATAGTTGCTTTCCAAAAGACTGTCAAATATGGAAATTGATATATTGCCTAAGTTGGAGAGTTACAAATTGGAAGGGGGCATAGATTACTAGATAAATGTTACTAGAGAAATTACTTCTAGAGATTGATTTTATTGTTAGGATAGGACACAGTGATAAAGCTTGCTTTTTGAACATTATATGCTAGTCTTGAAACAGCTACAAATACTCTACCAAGTACTGAAAATGAATTTGTGCATGTTCTTTCTACAGTAACATGGTTTATGATCTATTTTTTAAATCCTAGATAATTCAGATAGAAGTATTCCACACCATTTGTAGCCTATTAATACGTTTTGCATGAAGGTATGGTCTACAGGCTGTCACTTAACCAAGGTGAGTTTCCTGCAGCTCCCACCACATTGGTCTTTTCTCTAGGGTAAGTAAAGATAGAACAGAACTTCACTTGATTAGTTGGTGTTAGCACCTACATATCATCTGAAATTAAGAGATGCATGAGGGTCAAAACAGACCCTGAGGATATTTACTCTAATCATTGCAGGTATTTCTAAACCGAATAACTCTGACAATTTCAGTCCAGACAGAGCTGTCCAACATTTGACAGTAGTAATAATAATTTCATTATTTCTTCTATTCAGTTGAAGATGATGAATGTACATCCATTAATATATTTTAAGTAGGTTAACTTGTATGGCCAGAATTGAATATGTATCCTGGGACAAATTCTCAAATTATTTAGGGCCTGGTTTATGAGACTCCTTGCGCCTCCGGAAAGTCACTTTTTTTGACGTTCCATGGCGCAGAAGCCTGCGTGATATTTATCAAGTAGCACTAAGCCACTTTTTTTGGCTTAATGCTGCCTGATAAACATCAGTCCCTTTAACGCAGTGTTCTGCGTTAAAGGGACTTTAGACTGCGTGCTTCTCTTGTATAATGTATCCCCTATTGTACCCAATTGATCCCTCCCTTCCTAACGCTTTGTATACCACCCTTAATCCTGTAAAGCGCTCTGATACCCTCACGGGTCTGGTTCGCGCTCTATAAAACTATAAAATAAATAAATAAATAAAAAGAATGATGGATTTAACCCAGATCCTTGTGACTGGGGGTGAATGTTTGCATTGTCCAGCATTCCGTCCATCAATTGTTTCTTTTGCATATGTCGCCCTAAGTGGGAAAGGTATGCCCAGACGTGGGTCCCGTGCTCACTACACCACTGGATTCAAGCTAGTCTGGCTGATGAAGGGTGATGCCCTGAAACCGGTCCTAGGATGCTTGTTTCTGGTCCAGGGAGGACCTGGCTTGGCAGTTCGGGCTGGACTGTTCCCACAAGGAACAGGGTCAAGACTGATTTGCATATGGCTGGGTCCAAACTGGGGTGGTGTGGTGAGCAAAAGAATGATGGATTTAACCCAGATCCTTGTGACTGGGGGGTGAATGTTTGCATTGTCCAGCATTCCGTCCATCAATTGTTTCTTTTGCATATGTCGCCCTAAGTGGGAAGGGTATGCCCAGACGTGGGTCCCGTGCTCACTACACCACTGGATTCAAGCTAGCCTGGCTGATGAAGGGTGATGCCCTGAAACCGGTCCCAGGATGCTTGTTTCTGGTCCAGGGAGGACCTGGCTTGGCAGTTCGGGCTGAACTGTACCCACAAGGAACAGGGTCAAAACTGATTTGCATATGGCTGGGTCCAAACTGGGGTGGTGTGGTGAGCAAAAGAATGATGGATTTAACCCAGATCCTTGTGACTCGGGTGAATGTTTGCATTGTCCAGCATTCCGTCCATCAATTGTTTCTTTTGCATATGTCGCCCTAAGTGGGAAGGGTATGCCCAGACGTGGGTCCCGTGCTCACTACACCACTGGATTCAAGCTAGCCTGGCTGATGAAGGGTGATGCCCTGAAACCGGTCCCAGGATGCTTGTTTCTGGTCCAGGGAGGACCTGGCTTGGCAGTTCGGGCTGGACTGTTCCCACAAGGAACAGGGTCAAGACTGATTTGCATATGGCTGGGTCCAAACTGGGGTGGTGTGGTGAGCAAAAGAATGATGGATTTAACCCAGATCCTTGTGACTGGGGGTGAATGTTTGCATTGTCCAGCATTCCGTCCATCAATTGTTTCTTTTGTATCTTATAGATACGGCACATTCCTGCCCTTTTCTTTTGCCATAGGGAAGTGCAGCAGGAAGGCCTGCTGCGCTGCCCTACAGCAAAACCTCATAAATGAGGCCCTTAATGTATACTTGCCAACTTTCATCACTGGATTCAGCCTAAACCAAGGTATTGGCATACAGTCTGAAAGGAGTGATATACATTAAAAATAAGGTAGGAGCTTTTCACTGGTTACATTGATGATATGAACTTCCGTGGACCACATTGTGGGCAGCACCTGAGAAAACAAATCAGTTAAATTTGGAGGCATGGCTGTTTTGTTCACATTAGACTGCCAGTTAGTGTTCTCACAAAGGAGGGCAAGAACCTCGTTATCATGTTGTTGGCGTATATTGAAATACACCCCATATGGGGTAAAAAACACGGAGCAGTTTGGCTTAGACAAGATATCCTGCCCTAACAAATTAGCGGGTTAGGTCAGGCTGAGTAAGAAGGAATGTTTGTCATTTATAGGTCTTACGGCGATAATGATGGAATCAGAAATATGATGAGGAATTTATTAATTAGAAATACTGACTGTGCCTATAGATAAGCCTGAGAGAGGCAGTGAGGGAAACTAAGAGAGTTTTAGGGAAGAGCGACTAGTGCCGGTGTCAATGAGACCAGTGGTGTGTTTGCCATTAATAAGGCAATCTACAAAAGGACCTTTGTGGTCTACTGGATTTAAGGTATTCATGGCATGGTCAGTACCTTGTGGGATATCCTAAAATTCAGTATAGGAATATAGAGTAATCTGATGAAACCCAGTTTGGTCGGTAAGACCTGGCACGTAAAACACAGTGGGGCCGATTCCGATTCGGGCCGGAAATCTCTCCGACCGAGCCAGACCCAGAGAGATTTCTGACCGAATCGGACCCGTGCAGCCCGACCGAACGAGTACGATGTGTCCGTATGCTATCGGACTCGAGTCGGTCGGACTCCCATTGAAGTCAATGGGACCCGGTTGTACAACGCGTACGCGGGCTCCCATTGCCTCAATGGGTGCGAGGCGAACAAGGGCGCCCCTACAGCGTGTACGCAGCGAGCGACTCACGCCAGTAACGCACAGGTAGGGGGACCCATGGGTCCCCCTGTGTGCGACTCGCGTGGCTACGCGTACAGAGGGGTCCGACACGGACCCCGAAGTACGGCTCCGACTGCTCTTTCGAGCCGGGCGGCGCGTGTCGGTCGGACTGCTCGCGGCACGCATCGTACTTACCCGGCCGGGGAACGTCTCCATTGCGTGGTGCGAGTCGTGTCCGAGCGAGTCGGTCGGTGCGGTTCGACCCAGGAACGAGTCGGTCGGAGCGGTTGGGATGCCCGAACGAGTCGGTCGGCGATTTCGCATCGTACTCGCTCGTCCGGACGTGCGTACGAATCGGTCGGGAAATAGGGCTCCGAATCGGATCCGGTTATGCCGAATCCGATTCGGAGCCCTACCGGCCGAGATCGGAATCGGCCCCAGTGTTAGGACAATCCCGCTGCCACTATCCTAACAGGCCACAAGCAAAACAAGATCCTCAGGCTCATGGGCTTCTCCTCTGTCCCTCTGTTTCCTTGCCCTGCTCTCCCACCACCCTGTCCTTCCTCGCACTCCCCTTTGCAGGTTTTCCCTTTACAGTCTGTTGCATATTCTGTAATGCCAGTTAAATCAGTTTTCAATCAACATTCTCTTTCTTTCTTGCAAAGCCACGTAGTGGTTTGCAATGGTTTCTAATTCTGCTAACTTCTTCATTTGCAGTTCAATAGATACCGTCTTCCGGTTGCTTCTCACATTTAGTAGCAATTTCTCTACAAAAGCTGCATCTACATCTTCCTGTGTCATCTCTGCAGTTTGGGCTATGCCCAAATATCTTTCAGACACATCCTTAAGTCTGTCTAAGTAATCTGGAGGTGTTTCGCCCTTATTCTTCTTACAGTTTAAGATCTTAGTCCAATTAGTTTTCTGCAGGCATACATCCACAACCACATTCAACAACACATCCTTTGCAGCATTCAACACTCCATCACTGCCAGGATCAACCCTTGGCCATGCTGACTTTTCCACCAATAGGTCTCTCACTTCATACGACACCACCAATCACAATAACTGGTTCACATCTGCCCAGTTGGGTCTGTACTTTTCAAACATACTTTGCAGCTCCTCTTGGAACTGGAAAGGGCTTTCCCTAAGGAAATTGCTTCTCAATACTCATTAGGTCAGAGGGAGTCCTGGGAACATGGAATGTAATTCTACTCCCGGCTGTAGGGTAGTCCTCAAAGGAAGTAGGGTGTCTTGGGCACCATAATGGGGAAAGGGAAACTGACTCCTAGCCAATCAGTCTGCTGTCCATCTTCAGCTTTCTCTGGTAATAGTGGGGCTGCGCTCTTGGAAGGTCTCTGTGCCCCCATAGGGACAGTGCACTTGCACTCTAGATCGATCCTAAGTAGTGGAATCAGAATCTTATATAGTCAATTGCATTCCTCTACCAAATGCTTTGCTGTCTGTCAGTGGCCTCATAGATTCATTTGTGCATTACCTCCTAGTGGTCCAGTCGCCGGCGGTCCCACAGAAGCTGCTTCATTTCCAGGTGTATCTACTGCTGCACCTCCTAGCTTCCTCAGCCGGCATTGGATAACATCTCAGGCAAAACCTCTTCCCTGGGGGTCTTCACTGCCTTTCTCTTTTTTTGTGGTTTAGTGATCTGGAGAGATATATAGGGAGGAGGCAGAGCAGTTGGAGCACAAGCCCTAACTCTGTCCCTAAGGTGACTAATTTGATACTCCTGTTTCTCCTGGGTATCTTTCATACTGAAGACATGGAAGTCCTGCTTACTGTTTGTTTCAACAGACCAGAGTTGTGGGGGCTACCTGACATCAGTGACAAAGCTGTATATTCATCAGCTTGAAAGATATGTCTGGAATCTTGTCATCTCCCATCTCGGTTAGAAACCTTTCTCTCAGTGCTTGATTATTATAACAAGAAGGGAGTCCACAATGTTTTTAAGGCTTACTCCTACTAAGACAGAGGTTCAACTAACTACATGGAAGTGTCCTCTCTAGGAAAACTAAATTGTAGCCTAGTTCACTAGACACAACCTTAGCTAACCTAGGCTCAAGACAAACCTTAGGATGGTTATTAATCTAAAACTAACATTGGAAAAGTAAGTAACACCGTCTTGAGCAGCTGTTTTTATCGGTTTAAAATATTGAAATGCTTTTCATGCGGACTGTTTGTAACACTAGTTAATGCATTCAAACTGTCCCACCTGAGCTACATAAATAGTGTGTATTTAGAGACCCTTCAAGAGCGATTCTGTGTCGCCAGTTGCTACAAAAATACCACTGGTAGTTTGTGATGGAGGTTGCATGAATGTAACCACATCTACCCATCTCTGCTATCTATGCACTGGTACAGAGAGTTATTCAAAAGCGTATGTGCTTGTCGCATAAACCTTTCTATGCAGGTACTCCATTATTTTCTGGCTAGAAAGCTTCAGTAGTGTGGTGACTGGCCTTCCACCAACCTAACAGGTTAACCAGTGCAGGAGGGAAAGTCTTTCATGTAGTCATAGCAAAGCAATGGAATTAACTACCAATTTACTTGAAAAGACCACTACGTCTACAGATATTTGAGAAAATGATCAATATTTGCTTTTCATACTTCAGAGGAGGATTAACTGATACAAGCGTATCCTTCTGCAGCTATCAGCAGTGACATAACCCCATACTCTTGCAAATGAGGTGATTTTGTTTCTATTTCCTTCATAGTATTCTCAAACCACTCATTCCATTCAAACACCACCTGTTTTTAGAAGCTCCTCCATAAACTGTGGCTTGCTTGTAAAAATGTCTAATAATTTAGAATTAAAATCGGTGGACTTCCTAATAGCGCTCACCAATTGTTTCAATGGTTTAAAAGCATATTAAATTGCCCTAAGGCTCAACATGTTTCTAAGCAATTTTACATTTAGGGGCCGATTCCGATCTCGGCCGGTAGGGCTCCGAATCGGATTCGGCTTAACCGGATCCGATTCAAAGCCCTATTTCCCGACCGATCCGTACGCGGAGCGGACGAGCGAGTACGATGCGAAATCGCCGACCGACTCGTTCGGGCGTCCCAACCGCTCAGACCGACTCGTTCCCGGGTCGAACCGCACCGACCGACTCGCTCGGACACGACTCGCACCGCACAATGGAGACGTTCCCCGGCGGGGTAAGTACGATGCGCGCCGCGAGCGGTCCGACCGACACGCGCCATCCGGCTCGAAAGAGCAGTCGGAGCCGTACTTCGGGGGTCCGTGTCGGACCCCCCTGTACGCGTAGCCGCGCGAGTCACACACAGGGGGGACCCATGGGTCCCCCCTACCTGTGCATGTATGGCGCGAGTCGCTTGACCGCGTACCCGCTGTAGGGGGCGCCCCTGTTCGCCTCGCACCCATTGAGGCAATGGGAGCCCGCGTACGCGTTGTACGACCGGCTCCCATTGACTTCAATGGGAGTCCGACCGACTCGAGTACGATAGCATACGGACGCATCGTATTCGTTCGGTCGGGCTGCACGGGTCCGATTCGGTTGGAAATCTCTCCGGGTCCGGCTCGGTCGGGGAGATTTCCGGCCCGAATCGGAATTGGCCCCTTAGTCTGGTGATTGACTGGGCCTTCATCCATTTGAGCAGTCAGCTTTTTCCATCTGCCATTTTGTTTAAACATATTCTTACCATATTGTATGTAGGGCTCCCTGTTTTCCATTGTAACTGATTTTTACAGATAAATACAGACAGAAAACATTGTCTTTCCCGTCTGTATTTATTTTTAAAAGCGAAAAAATACAGATAATTTGTCTTCTTTTGGGTGTCTCTCTCTGAAAGTCTTTGCATTTACATACAGTTTTAATGGGACATTGACTTTCTTAGCTAACACTGCTGGTGAAAGCCACTCTGATGACTCAACTGCTTTGATGGCACTTTTCACAGTTAGACAAATATCTGAACAATTACTTTCTAAGTTGCTATGGGGTATGACATGGCTGGAATTGTTGAGCTTCTTCCACAGCTGAGAATTACAGACATGTCATAGCCCCAGGAAGCAGGTAAGTAGGTTAAGTTCTTTATTTCAGAAGTAACAAGTAAGCAACCAGGGATTGTGTCTTTTATCGGTGCCAGAAGCAATTGTCTTCTCTAGTGCGCAGTCCAAGAAATCCAGAACCCTATGGCATATCCAGGATTCTCAGCTGTGGAAGCAGTTCAACAAATCCAGAAATGTTGTAGCCCATAACATAAGTATTATATGTACTTTTTATTGTGCTTGACAGTAGCAACTGTTTTCAGAAAAAATATAATGTGTGAATTTCTCCAAAGCACCCAAGCTTTCAATCTTCTCTCTTAATTAATCCACAGATGAACCAGGTACTTGGGGGATACACATTTTAAAGTTAAGCCACCGTTTCATACCTTTGTTTGATCCATGGAATGTTCTGCAAAAATAGTCTTTAAAACAAATGTATTGTTTTCATGTAATAATATTATGAGTGAGTTGTAATCTCTTCATTGCAACAGTGTAGAACATGTGGTTTTAAATGTCTAGCATGTATGGGCATTGAGATTTCATGTTTTTTATTTAAATCAAAAGTACAAAATAGTTCTGAAGTCCTTTGTGTTGTTTGCTCTTTATTAAGTGATGTGTGTCCAGCCAAATGGCAAGTCCGTGAAAAAAGTTAAATTATTTGTCCTTTTTGTCATCATTTCTCTCTACTCTATTTCTTAGGTTTTTGATGTCTCTCAGGTACGGTCAACGTGACTTCTGGGGCCCTTGTCAGAAATTGGAGGCTCTATTGTGCCCAGGTATCTTGGTTGGTGATACATTACCCTGGGAATTATCTTTCAAATGGTGGCCAATGTAAAACATATTCCTTTTTAGTTGAGTAGAGTGTTCTGCCACCAAGAAGATGCAGATGAAAGTGCAGCGCCCTCTTTGAAACAATATCCTAGAATTAAGGGCCAGATGCATGAATATCAGGCTGCAAAATTCTGCTCGCAAATTGCGACCAGTAAAGATTTTGAAAAACGGACTTATGTACTAATAGATCTATTTTTAAAAATCTGAATCGTAGTGGACCTTAATGGGACTTACCTCATGTATAATAATGAGGTAGGTTACAAATTGTGACTCACTATGATTAGAGGCCATCACAGAGATGTGACCTACTGGGACCTGCAGACCACCATGTCTCACACTGTTTTAAATAAAGCATTTTTCTTTAAAACAGCCCATTTTTCTTAAAGGAAACAAAACGGTTTTTTTTTGTTTTTTTTTTAGTTTGCGAGTTGGCAATGGTCCCTTGGAACCGCTGCCTACTTCTCAGTGGCCTTTTTTTACATGCACAAAGAGGAAGAGGTCCCAAAGTGGCTCCTTCCCTTTTGAAAATCGGTTACCACCTCCTTTGATATCTCAGTAACATTTCAAAGGTTTGAGACCAGATTTTGGTCGCAAAACATTGACACACAGCATACCGATTCTGTATTTGGAAGGGACACCTACAACATGTCTCTTCCAGATACCAAATCTGTATCCATTCTGAATCCCATTTTATGAGTTGGAAAACGTTTTCAGATTCTGAAATGGAATTAGTAAATCTGAACAAGGATTTTTGCAGTCACAAACACCAAATCGGAGCGTTTGCAACTCTAAAAAGGCTTAGTACATCTTGCCCTAATTTCTGCACAGGCCCGCAAAATGCTGAAGAAAATGCAGCAGTCACTTCTAAGTCCTGCTCTAGAATTGAGCACCACACTAGATTGATGGCCTGCGGAAGAAGCTGTAGTGCTCTGTACATTTTAATAGTTTCACCTCCATGGTCTGATCCAGTCACCCCAATAAAGTTAGAGAGTAAATCACAATTTCCTGCAGAATATATCCTCTTTTTGGTTCCCCTTCCCCTATACTCCATGCTTGTCCATCCAATGCTTGTGTATGCCACAGGATAGACATTGAACAATGTTACTTTAACATATTTTTCTAGCTGTATTATAAGGATGATGAACCTGCAACCTAGGTCTCCTAAAATGTCAATAGTTTTTCCATTTACATTATAACCATTGTATAAGTTGGATACCTCTACATCCTTTGTGCCTTGCTCTACACCATCAGAACCAAATTGCTCCTATCATTCTCACACCATTCACAGCAATTCGTACCTTTCAACTTTGCCTGATTCCGCTTATCCTTGTGAAATTCTATTTGTAATTACATAATTTGACACCCCACGCCAAGCAGGATGTACTTTGAAACATGCTGTGTATTATGTCTCAAACTGTTATAACTGAAAGACAAATTCATTTTTATCTATATTCCTTCCTTACACCTTCTAATTTCATTAAATTTTCCCATGTCATCATAACTAAATACTCTTTTATGTTCCACTGAACTTTCTTCTCTTCTTGCACTTTCAGTATATGAATTTATTGTGCACTGCTGCCATTAGTGTGGCCTTGAAGCGCTGTTAATGGACATTCAGAAGGCATGGAGGTGAATATGGGTATGGATAGGAGGGGTGTTGTTTAGTGTGAGCTTTAGGTATGCCTCGGACAATATGTAGATGAAACCAGAGAGGTCACTAGTGTCAAAGAGGGCGTGATGCAGCATAATATGTGGTGAGATTGGATGTAATTGGAATGTTTAGGGGGTTGTATGTTTTTCTGAAGAAATACATACTTAAAGAAAGTGGATCGTCTGGAGGAGCAATACACCAAATTAGGTTAAAAAGCAGGGTGAGATCTGTAGGAAAGTGCCCTTTTTGTATGGTGCCCCTTACACTTTTTGCTACATTACTGATGGTTATGACTCTGAAAGTGCACTGGAGCCTGCTGCCCAGGCCCTAAAGACAGTATTTGCTCCCTAAAACTAATACATGTGAATTGGTAACCCCAATTGGCAAGACCTTTAACCCCCTTATAAGTCCCTCGTAAATTGTACCAGTGGTGCACAGGGCAAGGGAGCTAAAGGGGTCACCAGGGCCTGAAGCACTGTTTGTGCCAACTTGAGAGACCCAAGTAAACAGATTGCAGCAGCCATGCCATTGCAGACTGCAGGAGCAGTGGAAACTTCTCAAACTTGACTTTGCTCTCACCATGTGTGGCAAGGTCAATGCACTATTTGTAATATACTGCAGTCACCCCCTAAGGAAGGCCTCATGGGCACAGGAGGCAGGGTGTATTATATTAACGGTGAGGACATAAAAGTGCAAGCTTATATGTCCCTGTAGTAGCCTTTTCCATTAAGGGCTACTATAAGTGATCAGTGGTCCATAGGATAACATGGGCTAGCACCCGGCCAACCTCGAGGTCGCCAGCTCCATTACGGTACCACCAAAATATGTCATGGTTGGTATCAAACAATGTGCCTCATCACCCCTGACATGATTCTTGTAGTGAGGTCGATGTGGCATACACCCAGGTGGCTACCTTAGAGGTTGCCCACCTGGTTGCCCCAGCCTTTCCTGTGCTCTGGCTGCCAACACGCAGCTGCTGCCACCAAGACAGGAATCTGACCCCCTGCCAGGAGGTGTGAACTCTCCCAGAAGTCAGAAACAATGGCCTGGACGGGAAGGAGGTCACACCTCCCTCTCTGACAGGATTGCTAGTAAAGTGGCCCATCAAGGCGGTGAGCTTCAAAGCTTACACCGCCAATGATATGCAATCAGGCTGCCTTCCAAAGGAAGAAACAACCCTGTCCCTGCCCCAGGCACGTTTCCACCCAGGCAGGTGGGAAAATTATGTTGTCTGGATGTGTACATCCCCAGAAGGCTAGCCACACCTCTAGGGTGGGCTACCTGGTCTGTACAGCTAAGAAAGGTTTCTGCCATTTTTAAAAGCGGCAGAATAGAGGGTTCTGGGCAAAAAAGGTAACAATATTGGAAAAAAACAAGGGGGAGATAGAGGAACAAAGGCTGGAAAGGCTAGTCCTCCTTTGTAGATACGTGCTAATCAAAAAGAGCCCTTCTGTACAGAAGGGAAGGGTTGTTTTTCTTTCCACTCACAAGTTTGTTCAGAAAACAGAGGGTTTTCCTTAGATAAACCTCACTCACCAGGGTTTCCCCTGGGTGGCATGCTTCATCATTGGGTTTTTCCCATTTCGCTGCAGAACGGGGCGTGCTGCAACCTACGAGTTACGCGGGAGCACTTATAGTTGGTAAAAAGATTAATTTATGATGTTGCACTTTGACAGCAACATATATGTATGTTCAGTGAATCTACACTATATGTTTCATTGTGTGTACGTCTTTGTCCAGTGTATACCTCACATCCTCTCCAGTACTAAATATGTTATGGGTGCACTAGAAGTTTGGCACCACTACTGCGAGAAATATATCACAGTTTTTTTCACATAGGTGTTAATGGCATGTAACTATACGTTTAAACCAAATGTTTAAACCGAACGCTCTAACAACCTAATTTTTTGTTTTCTTTACCACACAGTTTAACAACAGAATATACTGATACACACACCAATCGGTGCTGTATGTATTTTACCATATTTTTCTTCACAGTTCATTTCTCTTTATTAGAAGAGTAATAAAGGAGTGGTATCAGGGAGTATCTTTTTCAGTCTTGAAGAATAGCCTTGAGGAAGGGCAACAAACATGTTGACCAGGGGAACTTGGGCACATTGATCCCCCCAGTTCCTCTATTTTCCCCATATTTTTAGTCATATCAGTTAGAGGTAAAAATTAAAGGATTTTCTCCTACTAAGCAAGGTATTTTTAATCTTCCTCCCACTCCCTTTCCCATAGACTTCATCTCATAATTGAGATCTTTTTACCAACTATAAGTGCTCCCGCGTAACTCGTAGGTTGCCGCACGCCCCGTTACAAAGCGTAATGGGAAGAACCCAATGATGAAGCATGCCACCAAGGGGAAACCCTGGTGGGAGAGGGTTATCTAAGGAAAACCCTCTGTTTTCCGAACAAACTTGTGAGTGGAAAGAAAAACAACCCTTCCCTTCTGTACAGAATTTCCTAAATCTAGGATTTAACAGGCACCCCTGGAACCAACATCTCAGTTCTGATCTGACTCACAACAGAGGACACAGAAGAGCCCCGAGTCTGCGACAACAGGAGCTGCTCAAACCAAAGGCGTGATACTCTACACCTGTGGCAACCATCCTAGAACAGGGCAACTGTGACTCATCCCAGTCCAAAGACCAGTTCTCCCAGACAGAGGCCAACGACTACTCCGGACTCCTTTGAACTAGTGGCACTAGTCCCCTGCAGTCTACAGGTAAAAACAACGTCCCTGAACCAAAGAATCGCTGGCCATCGGGCCCTCCGAGCGATTGCCCAAAAGTAGATGGTCCAGTGCATTGTGGGAAATGTAGTCCTGACCTCCAGCCAGTTTCAGGTGGCTCCTTCTTTCCCCCGGACCTCCAGACATCAAAATAACTTCTTGCTGAGCTTACTGCTGCCAAGGCTTGTTGGTGGCCAGTCTGGCAACCGCCACCTTTATTCAATGCTGCAACTCGAGGGAACACTGCAGCACCTTCACCCGACCGCAGCAGTGGCCCCGTTGTCAACTTTTTGCACCGGTTTCCTCACCAGCACAGTGTAAGCGGTAAAACAGCTCCCCTACGGCTCCCGCTTCAGCACCAAGGACACCCAGGGCAACTCTGCACCCGGGTTTCTCGAGCCAGGTGAAATTGAACTGACCATCGTGGCTTGGTCCTGGGACCTGCATCACCCCCTTGGGTTCCACAGAACTCAACCTGCAAGTGACCGATTGTCACTAGTGCTTTTTGCCATTGACCGCAATGCAAAGGTTTTGCAGTAAGGATTTGCACTGATTTATTTTTGCATCTAAAATCCATTACTGCGCTTTATACTTATACGATTGACTTCATTTTGGTATCTAAATTTATATAAAAATCTGCTCTGGTTTTATAAACTGGTGTTGGATTTCTATTGAGTCGTATCAATTACTTATTGTCTATGTTGGTACTCTGAAATGCTTAACACGTTCCTCTAGTGAACCCTGACTGCACTTTGCCACTCTACCAAGACTGAGCTAAGGATTTATTCTTGTGAATCCGAGGACCATCTTTGGGGTATTGTAAGAGTTTTGCATAGTAAAGCCCAACCAGCATCACTACATAATACTCCACCTTTTACAAGAACCTTGACTAATATGTGACTCCAAGGCTCCCCTCCTGTACTCCTCCATGTAGTTTACTTAACCTTAGGCAAGGGACCTGATGAACCTTGCGAAATCAGCAAATTTCCCTCTGGAAACAAAATATACTACGGTCACTGAAAGTTTATGTGCTGGTATGTATGCATGCTGATGGTGTATGGTTACAGTCAGGGAAATAACTTAGGGAGACTTAGACCCATATGAGCTCTCTGAAACTACTTCTTGCATTCATATGCAGTTATAATGGGCCATTGGTTTTCTTAGCTAAAACTGCCAGGTAGAGGGCTGAAATATGTTGTCCTATTGGATGCAGGAGCAATAATCTCTCTTGCGCATCCCACTTGTTTTTAATGATCTCACTGCCACCCCACTGTTAAACGGGAAGTTCCCCAGGTAGGCTTTTGAGATTTGTATTTCTTTATTTCTTTCTGGATCCTCTTCACTCACTTCCCTGCAAGAGTACCCGCTGATTAACAAGAGGGCACACCCAAGACAAAACGATTCTCTGGCGAGCAAGTGATGACCAATGATGAAGACTGATACCCAGGGTGGTGTGTATGATACCCAGGGTGGTGTGTAAGTCATCAATTTTTTTTTAATAATGTCCGGGTCCTGTGTCGTATCCTGTATATGTCATTAGGACACATATGTTTCCTTGCCAAAAAGGGAATTCCACAAACCAAGGATACTGAGGACCAATAATTTCAGCTAGTCTTGTTTACCTTGTGTGGTTTTTATACTTAGCTGGGAGGGTGCAAACAAGTGTAGCCCATTTTTCTACTCTTATTACCCCAATCCCCCTAAGTAAGGCATTCATATGTGTTGAAATATTTTAAAGACTGTTTCAATACCCCTTTTTTAAGGGGATTTCCCTTCCTTTTTCCATTTTTTTTAACTACCCCTTCCCTTTCTTTAATTCCCATATGTCAGGTACCCTCCTGCTGCAACCCATTGTTTTAAATTTAAATTTTACTACTCCCTCACCCCATCTAATTCATCCCTATCCTCTACACCCTTTCCCTGCTTCCTTCTTACCTTTCATTTGATGACATATACCTCTTCCATGAATAGACACCATTTAAGTGGAAAAGCTATTTCATCATTTTTGGCATTTCTCTTGCATGAAGTTTAGTTAGCCTTACTTTGTCAAATGACAGGATGCCGTTGAGAGAAAGGCGCTCAAGGCAGACTCCTAGACCTCGAACAGGGATGTACTACAGTAGGGTGTTTGTATCTAGACTGCTTGCAGACGTTTGTGAGAGTACAATACTCGAGGTATATGTAAGCGCACTTCTGAGAGGGCTGGAATCAGTGGCATAATGCAAAATGATGAAGACCCCATGCAGAATGCAACGAGGGACCCCTGAATTTCCCACATGTCACAAATATTCATTGCTCTTGGGCTGAATGGGGCCCTCATGAAGGGATGGTCCCCCGTGCCGCAGGGGCTGCAGGGCCTGCGTTCAGGGGTGGCTCCTCCTTAATGGTGGAGGAGCGTCGCCTCACTGGTCAATCAGTCAGCAGTCAAGCGAAAAATAAAATGACCGCTGACTGACTGAGCCGATGATGTCAGCAGTGTAGGGAGGGACGGGGACGGGTGTAGCAGGGAGGAGTGGTAGGTGCACTGTAAGTGCACATGTCTGTTTTGCCGGCCGTCTTAGGTCGGCCAAAAAGACATGCGCACTTAGGTTTCTCCAACCCAGCTGTGTTGCACAGCCAGGTTGGAGAAACGTCTTAAGCACTGTCTGAGCGGCAAACCACACCACTCAGACCAATCCTGGCGCTGCTCTCATGCTAGGTATAGTAGCCCTCAGTTCGAGGATAAAATAACTTACAGGTAGCACTCAGACTGGAATGAGGCCCTAGTGATCACCAGTGGCTGAGACTTTTTCTAAGCACCTTGGGTTTTTCCTCAGTACGACTGCAATGCACAAAAGTGGGTCCCATGTTCACTGTTCCACAGGACACAAACTGCATCTCACTGATGAGGACTAGAAGGACCCCAATTGTTCTGGGGTTGCTTGTGTTGCGTTCAAAGGAGACTTGGCCTTGTCATTCGGGGTGTATCAGAACAGGACTTAGGTGATTTGCATTTGGTTGGTTTTTGTCTGCAGTAGCATAGTGGGAAAAATGGACTGGACGTTTGGCCAGAGAAATCACCGGTGACTTGCAAACATTCCACCCACCGTATTAATGTTTTCCTTAAGACTCATAGGAAGACAAGCGATGTGATTGTAGCACTCAGAACAAGAGTAGAATAGTTTATAGGAAACTTCAGATATAGAGTGTTGGACTTAGCACTCTCTGCAGGGTCACCCAACAACCTTTTTGCCTTCACCCCTCCTGTTTTATGAACCCGTTTTTGTTGGCTTTGATTACTGTGCACTTTACCACTGTTAACCAGTGCTAAAGGGCTTGTGCTTTCTCCCTTAAACCTGGTAAAATTGCCTTACACCCAATTGGCACATTTAAATGACTTAGTGGGCCTGCAGCACTTTTTGTGCCACCCACTTAAGTAGCCTTTTAAAACATGTCTCAGACCTGCCAATGCAACCTGTGTGCAGTTATAAACTGCCATTTTGACCTGGCAAAATAAACCTTTTGCCAGGCTCTACCTTCCTTTTTGTTTAAATTTCTTTTATTAGTTTCAGCATAGAGATAAAACGAACGAGCCAATGTGCTCTATAGTCATCGGGATGCAACCCGGCAGTCATATTGCTATGTCCGACAATCAAAAACAAAGTGAAAGAGAGAAGAAACAGATGTGGGGAGCAGTCTAGAAGTTTCTCCCACTTCAAAGCTGGGGCCAGGTATAAATATTAGACCCTCATACCAATTCTTCAGTACACTCCTGGACCTGTGGATAATGAAGAATAAGGACTGCCCAGCTTGCCTGCTGCAATGGACCTGCCTGGATCTGCCTGAGGCTTGCCCTGCTGTCTGAGAAGGAAGACTGGACCTGCTCCCTTCATTCCAGTCTACCTGAAGTGACTCCAAGGGTCAGCGGAATGACCTCCTGTTCAGACCTACAGAGAGATAACAAGCTCCAGAGACGCCCTGCAACTGCACAGTTGACCTGCTGCATTGGACCTGCCTGAGATCTGCTGGCCTCTGCTGGAAGGAATTTCTGATCCCCAAGAGGGTCCTCCCCGGGTCCTTGACCCTTAGGGTGGCATCAGTTGAGATCCTTCTGGAAGAAAAGGAGAAATCCTAAAGTTATGA
This sequence comes from Calotriton arnoldi, assembly GCA_963921515.1. NCBI lineage: Eukaryota > Metazoa > Chordata > Amphibia > Caudata > Salamandridae > Calotriton > Calotriton arnoldi. Next base: position 1,069,106 of record CAWUFW010000919.1, on the reverse strand, counting down.
GCTCTTTGCGATTGCGAACAGGTCCATTCACACCAAGATCTTGGTACCCGCGCTGACGGCCAATGTGAAGCTCTGGTGAACCCTGATCTTCGCGCTATAGCAACTGCCAGTGACGACCTGCAGCACAAGATCTGCACTTCACGCTACAGCATCGACAGCCCATGGTGAATGCCAATGCGAAGCTCTAGTAACCACCAACAGCGAAGCCTGACCTGCAATTCTCACTACAGCGATGACCATTAGCGATGCGCTCCCTGCTCCTTCCAGCCTCCTCCACTACGAACTGGACACTTTGTGCTGGACTTTGAGAATGTAACTTTTTTAGAGGGACTAACCTGGTTTGTGTATCTGGCTGGCACTGCATTGCGGTCGGCCTGAACTTGTGAATTTTACCCGTTCTCATATGACCAGAAAACCGTGAGTGGTGCTTTGTGCTTTTAGGCGCTATACTTACCTAAATCTTTGCAATTGCATATCTCTGGTTCTACTAATTGGGTTTTTGTCATTTTAGTGTCAAATAATGTATTACATTTTACTCTAATTTTCTAAATTAGAGTAGGATTTTACTTGTGTTGTGTCTCCCTTTTATTACTGTTTAAGTGCTGCATAAGATTTTACACAGTGCCTGACTGCTTTTGTGCCTGGCTACCAGAGGGTTAAGCACAGGTTAATTTAGTGACCTTTTGTGGTTCACCCTGACAAGGATTGTGGCAGTTACTTGAGAAGGGCTCACAATTCCCTCAACCAAAACCACATTTCTCACATAGAGCAAGACAGTTCACATGTGGAACTCAGATAGAGGCTAAGAAGTATGAATTGCACTAAGATGCAGAAGCAGCATCTATTTGGAAGTCCACCATCAACTATGATTTGTGTGCTTTACATTTAAGTTATGAGTACCCAACCATGGCATGGCCAGCTGCAGTGCTCCATAAGTACCATGCAATATATTCTTGCTGTAATACACATACACTATTTCTAAAGACAATGGTCCCTAGACAGTCAAAATGAGGTGCGAATTAATATAGACCAATTCAGTACTATATTCTTTGTCCAGCCGGACAGATTTTTAATATTACACAGTGAAAATATAACACAAAATAAGGGAAAGAAATTCCAAGTGGGACACAGCCTGCGTCCTACTAACATAGACAAACAACATTAAGTGAAAGAGTGAGGCAAGGGAAGGCTTGTCTGCATTTAAGTTTGATAAAAATTCAGCAGACAGAATACTGTGAAGACACCATTACAATTTCATCATTACATAATAGTCAATGTATATGGTGTACATTATGTTGACTGACGTTTCGATCCCTTAATTAATTAGTGGGATCATCTTCAGGACATTTATGATGACATGCCTGTATTTATATAACATTGAATTGAAAGGGAGGAAAATGGGGGAAAAAAACAATAAAAACACACAATTAAAAAAAGAGCACTTACAAATCAAAACAGTTTTATAAAAAGGTTCTAATCCGTAAATGAATTCAGGCATGCGTAGTATAAAAAGAAATTGGCCGTGTATCAAACGGTTACAGAGGTACAGAAGAAAACCAGAAAACATGTCGCATGTTTTGGTAGAAAAAGAACCAAGTGACTAGAAGGATGGCCGTGTGACGGAACCGAAAATTAAGTGCCTAATTAGTGACATATGCGCGCGCCACAGAACATCACGTAAGCATGGTGATTAGAGGAATAAAGGTCAAACCAAAGGGTTGGATAGTACACTAATGAAGCGAGACAAGAAAGTACCCTGGCTCTGCAGGGATAGAGGCTTACCAAAACCGGCGAACCGGAGGTACCAAAACGGAATGCGTCAAAAATTAATAAGCCGCTGACGGGCCTGATGCGTGCCTAAAAGAAGGGGGGGGGGTAGGAGATGAGAACTGGTGATACGGTGGGACAGGTGGTGAAGTTATAAAACGCTAAGTGAGCGCTTACCGGGGCAGCTATGATAAGCACAATGGCTTCCGAGACCATTAGTTTTAGGTGGAATAATAAAGTAAAGCCTGCAAGAAAAAGGCTCACATTAGAAGGTTTTATACAGTCGGGTGTATGCCGACCATTGCTTACGGCAGTACAAAAGCTTACCTTCTAGGTCAACTTGACAAGAATCAAAGCGGAGCCGCGTGCGCGATCTCCGTGATAGAGAAGTCCTAAGGGTAAACAGAAACTAATTCAGGACAGAATTTACAGCGTGGAGAATGAGTCTATGCGCCTAGAAGTGAGATGGGACGGGCGTACTTACCGAGCAATTCTCGGCTTCTTGCTTATACTCGTGGTCCCGGCGGAGTGTCTGAGTGAATCCTCAGTGCTATCTGGTGTGGAGCACGTAACCCGGAACTAATAGGGGACGTGCGGAAGGTCATGTGACCTGGGGGAGGTCCTATGAACAGTGGAAGACCAACGTAGTGTGAGTGTATGGACATATTGAGAGTTGCAATGTGTACAGAAAGAGGGCTAATAGCGCCCGTAATGGGCCAGAAGACGATAAATAAAGGAAAATCAGACAGAAAGCAAGGAAGTGTGTAGATGAGAGCATGGTTGACATGTACTTTACGTTTACAAACTGATTTCAAAAGACGCATAAAATGCTAATCATAAACAATTAATCATAGTTAAAAAATTAGAGGTCCTAGTCAAGGCCTATGTAGTTCATGCACTGCCTGCATTTGTGGTACAATATATATATAATAGTTGGGCTGGTGGTGCCCATAATAATTTGGAAACAGTGGGTGTGAAAGTAAAAACCGTTAAAAAGGAAGATTTTACGTACAGTTTACATACACTTTACAAATCTCTAATTTCAGATAACTCATCTTGTATTAAAGGTACACATTTTTGCTCTTTATTGGTACATGTTGTGCAAGAGAACAGGTTAGAGCAGGGAGGTCCAATCTTGAAGGCGGTTCAAGCCCGTATGTATACTCCCAGTTTTCAAAATCCATTTCAGTTCCTCTTTGTTGAGTAGTTGGTGAATGTCCCCACCCCTGGGAGGGGGTTTGATTACATTAATGATTGTCCATTTCATGTCATTTTCTGTGTGACCTGTCGCATTGTAATGTTCAACCAATGGTGCATTAGGGGTATTGCAGCGTATCCTTCTTCGATGCTGGCAAATTCGTATACGTGCTTTCTGAATTGTTTGTCCAATATATATCTTGTTACAAGGACATACAATGGCATATATGATGTTACAAGTATTACAATTTGAGAAAAACTTTCGTTCAAACTTAATCTTATCATATACAAATTCTTTCCCTTCTATTGTGGTTTGGCAAACAATGCAATCTCCACATTTAGCGTGACTCAGTGAGTTGGGGTAAACCCTAAAGGTCATTCAAAGTACATTTAGCATCTGTGGATGGTAGAGCTGCACGTACCAAATGATCTTTAATGTTTTTAGCCTTGCGAAAGGCAAACAAGGGACGTTCCAGTTTAAGAACTCCTGCATTAAGTACTTCCCAGTGTTTGATGACACTTTTTCGAACGGCATGTGATACTGGTGTAAAGTCGTTACGCATACCATCCGGTTCTGTATTTTCTTGGTCTTGGGCTCTAGGAGCACATCTCTGGGGCAATACCACGCTCTTTTTAGTGAATTACGGACTAGTCTGCGTGGGTAACCTCGGGTGGTAAGTTTGTTACTAAGGATCTGTGCTTCCTTGAAGTAGTCCTCTTTTAGGAAACAGTTCCTCCTGATCCGGAGGAATTGGGAGTAGGGGAGTGAGTCCCTAAGAGCACGGGGATGATGGCTGTCGTATCGGAGAAGTGTATTGCGCTCTGTAGGTTTTCTGAACAAGCTTGTTATCAATTGACCCTGATTGTGTTGGATATTTAGGTCGAGGAAGGGAATGGTGGATTTGTTATGTGACAGGCTAAAGGTCAGGCCTCCACAGTTGTTATTCAGCCAATGGAGAAATTGTTCCATGGCCTCATTGGAGTCTTGCCAGATCATGAAAATATCATCTATATACCGCTTCCACAGGGCAATGCCACTGTGGAAGGGGTTCATGGGTGACAGTATCCTGTCTGTCTCAAGATCGTTCATATACAGAATAGCCAGGTTTGGGGCGAAAACTGCCCCCATAGATGTACCCCTAATTTGTCCATAGTATTGGTCATTGAAAAGAAAGAAGTTTTTGTCAGACAAATTTCTAGGCGTTGCAGAATAAAAATGGTAGGTACCGCATGTGGCGTAGGCGTCTGTTCAATACTCGCTCAATAACGAGCATGGATTCAGTTTGGGAATATTGGTGTAAAGTGACTCCACATCCAACGTACAAAGTGTGTTGGATGTGGGGTCAAAAGGATATTCCTCAATGAGATTAATCATAGCCATACTATCAAGTATGTAACACTCGGTTTCAGGTACAAAGTCCTTGATGAAATAGTCAATGTACTGCCCCAGAGGTTCTAGTATAGAACCACACCCCGAAACTATGGGGCGGCCCGGTGGTTTGTCTTGATTTTTATGAATTTTCGGAAGAGTATATATCACAGGTATTCGCGGTGACTTGACGTTTAAGAATAGATGTTCTTTCTTACTGAGGAACCCAGTCTCCAAGCCATCATTGATGACTTGTAGAATGAGTTTCTGTATCTCCTTGGTCGGATTCGTAGGAAGTCTACAATAATGGTCGGTGTTACTCAGCTGTCTTAAGATCTCATTAGTATACTCTTCTTTCTCTTGGAGGTCTATTCCACCTCCCTTGTCAGCTGGTTTTATAACAAGGGAGGGGTTCATTTTTAATGTGGAGAGTGCCTTTCTTTCGTCTAATGATATGTTGTATGGTACAAAGCAGTCATTCCTTTCTAAATGGGTGACATCATTTAGTACCAATTTTTCAAAAGTCAAGATCTCTCCAGGTACCATATTGGAGGAAGGAGACAAGGTGGAAGGGGGTCTAAATGGAGTATTGGAATTCTTGCTGGGCGTTGGATTGAGAAGGAAATAGCTGTGTAACCGTATTTTCCTAAAGAACCTAAGTAGTTCTGTTTGTAAATCTAGGAAACTTGGCCGAATAGTCGGCACAAATGACAGGCCTTTACTAAGTAAGGACTGTTCGGGGTTGGATAATAGATAAGTGGAGAGGTTAAAGATTGGCAGTATGGAACTAGAAGAAGTTTCATCAGTATTAGTTACCATTGGTAATGCTGACGGCGTGTGTGCCGTTCGCCCGGGGGATTGGGCCATCGCTGCTGCAGAGACCCTGGGGCCGCTTTAACAAACGTCAGAATTTAGTGGGCTTCTCTGACACATCGGCCGAATCTTCAGATAGCTCAGACCAAGGAGAAGGTCCCAGCACTTCCAATAAGACTCCTTTTTTAGGACGTGGTCAAACAGAACCACCAAAGAGAGGAAAACTAAAACAGCAGCAGCGATGGCGCAATCCCCCGGGCGAACGGCACACATGCCATCAGCATTACCAATGGTAACTAATACTGATGAAACTTCTTCTAGTTCCATACTGCCAAACTTTAACCTCTCCACTTATCTATTATCCAACCCCGAACAGTCCTTACTTAGTAAAGGCCTGTCATTTGTGCCGACTATTCGGCCGAATTTCCTAGATTTACAAACAGAACTACTTAGGTTCTTTAGGAAAATATGGTTACACAGCTATTTCCTTCTCAATCCAACGCCCAGCAAGAATTCCAATACTCCATTTAGACCCCCTTTCACCTTCTCTCCTTCCTCCAATATGGTACCTGGAGAGATCTTGACTTTTGAAAAATTGGTACTAAATGATGTCACCCATTTAGAAAGGAATCACTGCTATGTACCATACAACATATCATTAGAATAAAGAAAGGCACTCTCCACATTAAAAATGAACCCCTCCCTTGTTATAAAACCAGCTGACAAGGGAGGTGGAATAGTCCTCCAAGAGAAAGAAGAGTATACTAATGAGATCTTAAGACAGCTTAGTAACACCGACCATTACTGTAGACTTCCCACGAATCCGACCAAGGAGATACAGAAACTCATTCTACAAGTCACCAATGATGGCTTGGAGACTGGGTTCCTCAGTAAGAAAGAACATCTATTCTTAAACGTCAAGTCACCGCGAATACCTGTGATATATACTCTTCCGAAAATTCATAAAAATCAAGTCAAACCACCGGGCCGCCCCATAGTTTCGGGGTGTGGTTCTATCCTAGAACCTCTGGGGCAGTACATTGACTATTTCATCAAGGACTTTGTACCTGAAACAGAGTGTTACATACGTGATAGTATGGCTATGATTAATCTCATTGAGGAATATCCTTTTGACCCCACATCCAACACACTTTGTACGTTGGATGTGGAGTCACTTCACACCAATATTCCCCAAACTGAATCCATGCTCGTTATTGAACGAGTATTGAACAGACGCCCACGCCCACATGCGGTACCTACCATTTTTATACTGCAACTCCTAGAAATTTGTCTGACAAAAAACTTCTTTCTTTTCAATGACCAATACTATGGACAAATTAGGGGTACATCTATGGGGGCAGTTTTCGCCCCAAACCTGGCTATTCTGTATATGAACGATCTTGAGACAGACAGGATACTGTCACCCACGAACCCCTTCCACAGTGGCATTGCCCTGTGGAAGCGGTATATAGATGATATTTTCATGATCTGGCAAGACTCCAATGAGGCCATGGAACAATTTCTCCATTGGCTGAATAACAACTGTGGAGGCCTGACCTTTAGCTTGTCACATAACAAATCCACCATTCCCTTCCTCGACCTAAATATCCAACACAATCAGGGTCAATTGATAACAAGCTTGTTCAGAAAACCTACAGAGCGCAATACACTTCTCCGATACGACAGCCATCATCCCCGTGCTCTTAGGGACTCACTCCCCTACTCCCAATTCCTCCGGATCAGGAGGAACTGTTTCCTAAAAGAGGACTACTTCAAGGAAGCACAGATCCTTAGTAACAAACTTACCACCCGAGGTTACCCACGCAGACTAGTCCGTAATTCACTAAAAAGAGCGTGGTATTGCCCCAGAGATGTGCTCCTAGAGCCCAAGACCAAGAAAATACAGAACCGGATGGTATGCGTAACGACTTTTACACCAGTATCACATGCCATTCGAAAAAGTGTCATCAAACACTGGGAAGTACTTAATGCAGGAGTTCTTAAACTGGAACGTCCCTTGTTTGCCTTTCGCAAGGCTAAAAACATTAAAGATCATTTGGTACGTGCAGCTCTACCATCCACAGAAGCTAAATGTACTTTGAATGACCTTTGGGGTTTACCCCAACTCACTGGTCACGCTAAATGTGGAGATTGCATTGTTTGCAAAACCACAATAGAAGGGAAAGAATTTGTATATGATAAGATTAAGTTTGAACGAAAGTTTTTCTCAAATTGTAATACTTGTAACATCATATACGCCATTGTATGTCCTTGTAACAAGATATATATTGGACAAACAATTCAGAAAGCACGTATACGAATTTGCCAGCATCGAAGCAGGATACGCTGCAATACCCCTAATGCACCATTGGTTGAACATTACAATGCGACAGGTCACACAGAAAATGACATGAAATGGACAATCATTAATGTAATCAAACCCCCTCCCAGGGGTGGCGACATTCACCAACTACTCAACAAAGAGGAACTGAAATGGATTTTGAAAACTGGGAGTATACATACGGGCTTGACCCGCCTTGAAGATTGGCCCTCCCTGCTCTAACCTGTTCTCTTGCACAACATGTACCAATCAAGAGCACAAAATGTGTACCTTTAATACAAGATGAGTTATCTGAAATTAGAGAATTGTAAAGTGTATGTAAACTGTACGTAAAATCTTCCTTTTTAACGGTTTTTTACTTTCACACCCACTGTTTTCCAAATTATTATGGGCACCACCAGCCCAACTATTATATATAATGTACCACAAATGCAGGCAGTGCATGAACTACATAGGCCTTGACTAGGACCTCTAATTTTTTAACTATGATTAATTGTTTATGATTAGCATTTTATGCGTCTTTTGAAATCAGTTTGTAAAACGTAAAGTACATGTCAACCATGCTCTCATCTACACACTTCCTTGCTTTCTGTCTGATTTTCCTTTATTTATCGTCTTCTGGCCCATTACGGGCGCTATTGGCCCTCTTTTCTGTACACATTACACCTCTCAATATGTCCGCCACGCTCCACACTACGTTGGTCTTCCACTGTTCATAGGACCTCCCCCAGGTCACATGACCTTCCGCACGTCCCCTATTAGTTCCGGGTTACGTGCTCCACACCAGATAGCACTGAGGATTCACTCAGACACTCCTCCGGGACCACGAGTATAAGCAAGAAGCCGAGAATTGCTCGGTAAGTACGCCCATCCCATCTCACTTCTAGGCGCATAGACTCATTCTCCACGCCTGTAAATCCCGTCCTGAATTAGTTTCTGTTTACCCTTAGGACTTCTCTATCACGGAGATCGCGCACGCGGCTCCGCTTTGATTCTTGTCAAGTTGACCTAGAAGGTAAGCTTTTGTACTGCCGTAAGCAATGGTCGGCATACACCCGACTGTATAAAACCTTCTAATGTGAGCCTTTTTCTTGCAGGCTTTACTTTATTATTCCACCTAAAACTAATGGTCTCGGAAGCCATTGTGCTTATCATAGCTGCCCCCGGTAAGCGCTCACTTAGCGTTTTTATAACTTCACCACCTGTCCCACCGTGTCACCAGTTCTCATCTCCTCCCCCCCCCCTTCTTTTAGGCACGCATCAGGCCCGTCAGCGGTTTATTAATTTTTGACGCATTCCGTTTTGGTACCTCCGGTTCGCCGGTTTTGGTAAGCCTCTATCCCTGCAGAGCCGGGGTACTTTCTTGTCTCGCTTCATTAGTGTACTATCCAACCCTTTGGTTTGACCTTTATTCCTCTAATCACCATGCTTACGTGATGTTCTGTGGCGCGCGCATATGTCACTAATTAGGCACTTAATTTTCGGTTCTGTTACACGGCCATCCTTCTAGTCACTTGGTTCTTTTTCTACCAAAACATGCGACATGTTTTCTGGTTTTCTTCTGTACCTCTGTAACTGTTTGATACACGGCCAATTTCTTTTTATACTACGCACGCCTGAATTCATTTACGGATTAGAACCTTTTTATAAAACTGTTTTGATTTGTAAGTGCTCTTTTTGTAATTGTGTGTTTTTATTGTATTTTTCCCCCATTTTCTTCCCCTTTCAATTCAATGTTATATAAATACAGGCATGTCATCATAAATGTCCTGAAGATGATCCCACTAATTAATTAAGGGATCGAAACGTCGTCGACATAATGTACACCATATACATTGACTATTATGTAATGATGAAATTGTAATGGTGTCTTCACAGTATTCTGTCTGCTGAATTTTTATCAAACTTAAATGCAGACAAGCCTTCCCTTGCCTCACTCTTTCACTTAATGTTGTTTGTCTATGTTAGTAGGATGCAGGCCGTGTCCCACTTGGAATTTCTTTCCCTTATTTTGTGTTATATTTTCACTGTGTAATATTAAAAATCTGTCCGGCTGGACAAAGAATATAGTACTGAATTGGTCTATATTAATTCGCACCTCATTTTGACTGTCTAGGGACCATTGTCTTTAGAAATAGTAACGTACCCATGGTCCTGGACCAATTGCATATTGGGTTCCCTTGTGTTTTGTAACAGTAATACACATACACGACATGGCTCCTGGTGCATAGCATGCACAATACATATTGGGCATAGTATACTTAGGTCATGGCCTGCTCCAAACTTCACACATTTCAAAGATAACATCACCAATGACATCACTGACTACCTAAGATATCAGGTCACTTGTGCACACCTGACACCGTCAACCCCCCTCCCAAAGTGCCAGTCTCACACTAAATAAGTTACTCACTCTTTGAGTTAATTTGTTTACATGTAACCCAATCATGCAGTTCATTTTTTATCAACACTAAGTAATTTACTCACTTGCCCATTCAAACATTCACTCACACTCCCAAATCAATATCTTGTCCAATGAAGCACCCACTCTTACAGTCCCATGAATTCACTTCCTTACATGAGCAACATATACAATCAGGCAGTCATTATAGGGTTATTTTTCATAATAAATGTTTTTGCATTTTATGAACATGAGCATGTAAACCATCCATCATCCCCTTTGGTTTTGCTATGTTCGCCCTAAGTTGGCAGGTTATGCCCAGACGTGGGTCCCTTGCTCACTTTGCCACTGGATTCAAGATAGCCTGGCTGATGACGGCTGTAAGCCAGAAACCGGTCCCAGGATGCTTGTTTCCGGTCCAGGGAAGACATGGCTTGGCAGTTCGTGCTGGACTGTTCCCATGAGGCACAGGGTCAGACTGATTTGCATATGGCCATGTCTGAACTGGGGTGGCGGAGTGAGCTAAAGAATGATGATGGATTAAACCCAGATCAGTTGACTGGGGGTGAGTGCTTGCAATGTTCAACACTCCGTCCATCATCCCCTTTGGTTTTGCTATATTATTTAGATTGACCAATGCTAATGTAGGCCTATGTTTAGTATGGCTAACAGTTGGGAGCCATCTTGTTACATGTCACGTGTATTTTTATTTCTAGAAGCTAAACTCACAATTAATGAACGCGATGTGTCTTTGCTTAATTCTCAGGTGAAATGTTTTTGTTTAAGTGATAACTCCGGAATGTTTTAATAAATAGCAACAGTACACCTGGTGAGAGCAGCAGGGTGGTCTAGTGTATCTTATGTTTTTGCAGATAACGGTAAGTATGAAGTCCGTTTATAGACGCTTCATTTTGTAGGATAATGAGAAACTAATGATCTTCGATTGCTTCTGTGTGCCTTGACTGGAATGTTTTATGGGAATCATGTATACTATTGTATAGGTGTAAAAAATGTAAGAATTGTGTAATTTAAGCTAGTGCAGCGCAGACCTTTTCCAGATTGTCCAGTTCTAGATAGCTTAGACCAGAGTAGGGTGCTCTCATTATGGGAGAACTGATTTACTTAGCCTTTTCCTTTTCAACAACTTTATACTAACTTGTCTTTTACTTAAATGACTGATTGATTTGAACTTAATACAGATTAATGCATTCATTAATTGATTACTGATTGATACTAATTTGATGATTTTTAATCTGTAATCCTTTCTAATCTTTTATAAACCTTTATGGTTTTAAACGTAACCACTCTCTGCCTTCCTTGTGGGGTTTAATGTGCTTTACGTTATTAAAATGCATTGATTTAATGACTAGCCTCAGTTCTGCATTTCGATTAATCAGAAAGCACTTTATGGGCCCCAAATTTGCATGAAGAAAAGCGCTAACATTCACATACATATACATCCATTCACTCGCGCTCAATCACACACTCAAGTACTGGGTGGCAAATCTACTTACGTACACTCACCTGCCTATTCACTTACCTATTTTTGTAATGTATGCAAATGTTCCCCTTCTCTTGCTCAGATGCTGGAGTATGACTTCCTTCCTTCTGTGATATATGAGTGCTATATGTTGCAATAAGAACAGTGGGAAACAGTTTATATTTTCTAGTGCAGGGATCATACAATGGGGAACGTTGAAAAAATGGCTGTATCTGTGATGCCATATCACACAATATTTTGTCTGTTATGTGTACCTAGTTTCCTTGGGTGTTAGGATTTCATGTAAAACTAGGTCAAGTGATTTTCTGTACATTTGTCAGTCAGTCAAATGTATGTTTATTTTAGACCTTAGTCTTTAAACAAAGCATAATAAAACCGATATACAAACATGTAAAATTAATAACTAAAATCGGGATAAAACCCACAGTTAAAACACAGTATTACCACAATTTATCTTACCATAAAATGAAAGAGTGCCTGCCTTGTATTTTGTATGATGTATTTGGAGTGGGGAAGAAAAGCGGTATTCATTGTCATGAACCCAGGTAGGGGGATCCCCATAATTAGTTTTTTTTTCCACCTCTAGCAACAGAGGGCGATAAGCCGGGTTCTCTATGAACCAGGTTGCTCCTTGCTTACATAAGAAAGCTGTTTGGCATGCTCTGAAGTTTGGGAGACCCACTCCTCCTTTATTTTTAGGTTGCTTAAGTTTAATTAATGAGATTCTTGGTTTCTTCCCTTGCCAAGGAAAATTGTTGAGGGCCTTGTCTATTCTGAAAAGGAAGGCCTCAGACAGTCTCATCGGAAGCATACTGGTTAGATAGTTAATAAGGGGGTAATCATCATCTTAATTGTTTCTATTCTACCCCACCAGGATAGAAATGTTGGTGACCATCCGTTCAGTAGTTCGGTGATTTTTTTCAGCAGTTTGTTCTCATTTTCTACTGGTGTTGTAATGAGGTTGTTAGTGAATTCCAGACCCAAATATTTAATCGAGCCTGTTTGCCACGTCAGTCCTGACTTCCCTATTATTTCTTTATTACCTTGATTATTAAGCAGCTTGACTTCTGTTTTATCTTTGTTCAGCGTGTACCCTGAAACCTCTGAGAACTCTTGTATCGACCTCATAAGAGCCGGAATAGCTACCTCCGCATTCTCTGAGACAACCAGGACATCATCTGCGTAAGCAGCTACTTTGGCAACCGTTTCTCCGAAGGCTAGACCTGCAATATCTTTATTTTCTCCTAGGTGCTGTAAGAATGGTTCGATTACTAGTAAGTAGAGTGAAGGTGAGAGAGGACATCCCTGTCTCGTTCCTTGTTTGAGTGGGAAGCTAGAGGAGATCACTCCCCCTGCCCTGACCTTCACTGAAGGCTCCTTGTAAAGCGCCATTATCATACCTATCAGAGTATTTTCCAAGTTGAACTTTTCGAGCGTCATACGTAAGAAAACCCAGTCTACCTTATCGAATGCTTTTTTAGCGTCGAGTGTGATGGCTATCGTTGGGGTGCTGGATAGGTTTGCTTTTTCGATTGCATGGCAGAAGATCCTTGTATTATCAGTGGATAATCTGTGTTTGAGGAACCCTACCTAGGCTGGATGGATAAGTTTAGATATATGATTTTCTATCCGCTTAGCTAGTATCATAGGAATAGCTTACAGACAATGTTTATTAGGGAGATTAGTCTATAGTTTTTGGTGAGAAGGGGGTCCTTACCCTCTTTAGGAATTACAGATATGATGGCTTTCGCTGGGGTGCCCGATACCTGTCCAGTGGAAGCAAACTGGTCATAGAGATTTAGCAGCGATTGTCTTAGTTTTGAAAAAGGTGGCATTAAATCCATCCGGCCCTGGGGGCCTTCCCTGCTTTGATACTCTTAATTGCATTATGATTTCATGTAAAGTAATCGGACCATTAATCGAGTTCATTTCTTGCTCCAATAGAGTATTAAGTGATACTTCCTCCAGGTATTGTTTGTTATTCATATGCTGCATATTGGGGTTGGAGTCGTAAAGTTTTGATAAAAGTCTTTGAAAGTGTCTGCAATCCTATGTGGGTTGGTGTGTATATTACCGCTGTTGTCTTTAATGGCGTTAATAGCATATTTTTGTATTTTGAATTTGAGGTATGAGGCTAGTGATTCCCTGCTTTGTTGGATTCGCATAATCGTAGGCTTTTCTGTTTGTTTATCCAAACTTCTGCTTTAGTACTGATAATTTTGTTGTATTCTTATTTTTTGTTTAGCATTTTGTTTAAAGTCAGAGGGTCATTATTTAGTATATGTAGTTTTCCCAGATTCGTTATATCTTTCTCTAAATTCATTAGCTTAGCATTAGCTTCTTTATTCATATTTGATTTGATTTTAATTACTATCCCTCTGATGGTGGATTTCAGTACTTCCCATCTGGTTAGGTGTGAGGTATAATTTTCTTTGTTTTCTATTAGGAAATTTTTAATCTCCTCAATTGTTGCTTTAGTTTGCTGCGAATTAAGGACGTCATTATTAAATCTCCATAAGGGTTGTTGGAGCGGAGGGGTTGAACCTGTAATAGTTAGGGTGATACATGAGTGGTCCGAAATACCCCTAGGTTCTATAGTAGTTTGATCTATTCTACTGCTAGAGTTGCCTGAAATCAGAAGGTAATCAATAGGTGAGTATGAGTTGTGTGGGAAGGAGTAGAGAGTGTAGTCTCTTTCTGTTGGGTTTTGTAGTCTCCATGCATCTATCATGTTGTATTTACTGCATAGCTTTTTTAAGGCCTTATGGGCTTTGTTTGGTCGGAATTGACATGTGGATTTCCTATCAAGGGTGGGGTCAAAGGGTGGATTGAAATCCCCTGTGATAATTAGTGTTTCAGAGTCTGGGATAGATTTGATTTGAGTTGCTATGTCCTCGCAGAAATCTGGGTCGTCACTCGTGGGAGCGTATATGTTTGCTATGTATAGTGTGGAACTTTGTCTTTTCGTTTTTGATATCACCCATCTACCTTGTGTGTTGGCACAGGATGAGGATATTTCTGCTCTAGCTTTCCTTGTCACCAGCGTTAATACCCCGTTTTTTTTACCTACTGCTGGCGAGTAAGCTATGTCTGTGTATTGATTGTTATGGAATGATTCTGCTAGGCTAGCATCTAGTTTAGTTTCCTGTAGGAGGATAATATCAGCCTTCTGTTTATGGATGTAGTCCAAGATTCTTTCCTTTTAACATGATGGTTCAGGCCCTTAACGTTAAGTGACATAATTTTAATATTTTTTTGAGTCTGATGTATCATATTTGTTGTCTACAAAAGATTGTGGATTTTATATTCAACCATTCGTTCTAGTACTCTTGTCTCTAGAGCCTGTTGTTGTCTGTGGTGAACAGTTGATTCGGTGTGATAGATAATGGGCAGTAATCTCCTAAGGATTGGTCCAGAGATGGTTTGTAAAGGGGGGCCCCCATCTTGCGGGGCATACTAGTCTGATTTAGGCATGTGTGTGTTCCAATGGCGGAAAGTAAAATATATGGGCATAAAAAGATGGAAAGCCAGGGGTAACAAAGAAGGTAACAAAGAAAGTAATAATAGAAGTAATACAACAACAAAATCCCTCTTCTCCCTCCCCACAACCCTGAACCACCCTCCCTCCTCCCTTTGAGAACAATAGGCATGGCAAGAACAAGGGACGCCTGATAGGTTGCTACTATTACGTAGCAGTGTACCGGTTTGAAACCTTAGAAAAAACAGTACAAGGAAACTGTAAGCAAACATTATGACTGTCTAGAGGACCTTGTGAGTGTCTAAACAATCTTCCTGACCCCGAGAGGGAGTCCTTGTCACTCTATCTTAGATCATCTCCAAGAGCAAATAACTTCAAGGCCTAATGTCAAGCCAATGGTACGTTAAGTTGTAAAGTAGTAATCCTACCAGTAATTATCCTTCTAAAACACACGTTAATCACCTCTTGTTAGAGTGTCAGGTAGCTTGGTGTTGGGAATCTACTACTTCTACAGTCGCATTATATTACCTCTTATAGAACCATGAACTTTCTAAAAATATATAACTATAACATGTGTAAGCCACCATAATCGTGTATTGCTTCTTTTGTAACCATGAAGCGTGAACTAATAAGCCTATTCTTCGGATATTATCTTTATCTGAACTGAGAGGTTCTGCGTCTAGAGAGCATTATGCAAGACTAGCTAATCATTTTGGACTAAAACGAGCATTTCTAAACATAATCCCTAGGCTCTAGGAAATATTATGTAAGACTAGATGCTTTTCAGGACCTAATAAGAATGATCCTGTTGATCATATCTAGAGTCTTCTTATGGGTCAAGTATCTTCAATATCGGGTAACAAAGTCCTTAATGCATTGAGACCTTACTTCTTTTAGCACTGTGTAGACTATAGTGTGAAGTATGAGAGTTAGCGTTTGGATCTAGTCGACAGGTCACTCGGTGTTGAAGTGTCTATCTGGTGGTCTTCTGCATTTTCCAAAAATCTCCTGAGGGCTTCGCCCTCCGTGAAGAGGTGGAGAGTGTCTTGGATAACTACTCTGTATCTGGCCGGGCCTGCAAAGGAGAACTGGTATCCTAGTTCTTTCAACCTGGCTCGAAGAGCCAGAAAACCTTTCTTCGTCTCCACGGTCGTTTTGGAGTAGACTTGCATGATAAAAAGTTTGTTTCCATTTCATGCAATGTGATTCTGTTTTCTCATAAAAGACAAGATAATCTCTACATGCTGGTATCTTGATGGTTTGAATACTATCTGTCTTGGGTGTAGTTGATTCATCAATCTTTTTTTATTGAGATTTGTAAACAATCAGACAATGCCACATTGAAACTTTGCTTTATCGTGGGCTATATTTAGCCCTGTACATTTAGGATCCAAACAAAATCAAGAGAAAAAAAAACAAAAGAAAAGGGAAACACATTACCCCCCCACACTTCTTCCCCCCCCCCCCCATCCTACAGTCACAGCAAGATCTGTGACTCTCATTGTTTAGAATTGTGGTGTTTCCTGTTGGTCCGTGTTTGGGGCAGCAGAGGCGCTAGCCTCAGGTAAGCGTAATAAGCGTAAGTATTTAGGGAAAGTGAGTTCACGGAACTCAGGTGTGAGTAGTGACAAGAACGGCTGCCACAGTTCCCCAAATGTCGAACCTTTCCCAGATAGTGTGAGGGTTATTTTCTCCATCCCCAATACGTGCCACAGGCGTTGGAGCCAACCCGTGTGGGTGGGAATCCTGGGAGATCTCCAGTGAGTCAAGATATTTTGAATAGCTGTTCCCAAAGCTATCCCAATCTGGCGTCCTCTCTTGGACTTTAGGGGATACGTTAATGGGTTTGGCACCCCTAAAATCACGTAGGCTGGGAATCTAGGCAGCTGGGTGTCCAAATGCGTGTCAATCTCATGCAGTATCTGAGACCAATACTGTTGTAGGTGTTCGCATTCCCACAGAATATGTACCAGTGTACCCTGCTCTCCACAGCCCCGCCAGCAGTCTGCACTTTGTTTGGGATCAACCCTGTGTATTCGCACTGGAGTGTAATACCAATAGGTAGCCACCTTCGTCAGAGTTTCGTTCAGCCCCATATTATACGCTGTGTGTCGTGCCCTATGATATACTCCCTCCCACTCCTTACTACTCAGTTCCCTTCCCAGATCTCTCTCCCAGCGAGCGTGACTCGCGTTGTATGAGTGTTTGTGTCGTGTGTTTAACATCATGCAGAGGTCCGAGATTAGCTTTTTGTCCGAAGCCCTAGTTATGAGCCACTTTTCGTAAAGTGTGAGGTGTCTCTGCACGTATGGCCTATAATGTGGTTGTAGTGCCCAATGCCGGAGTTGTAAATAGCGTAACCGTTCTGTCTCAGGAATCCCGTAGTCAGATATGACCTGTGAAAAGAGAGCACGCCCTCCACGTCAGGTGTCCTAAGGCACGGCACTCCGAAGTGCACCAATGCGCGAAGGCAATCTCACCTGCACCTGGGCCGAATTCTGGATTAGCGGAGAGCAGAGTAAGGGGAGAGGGGAAGGTGGTCAGATTGTATTTGATGCTGGTTTGGTCCCAAGCCGCTAGTGTTGTATGTGTTATGTGGAATGCATACAAATATGGGGGCCTATGTGTTTTTTTAAGAAAGGGGATCTTCTGAAGAGACATGCCTGCCACCGCCCGGTCCTGAAATAAGCAATGTTTCTCAGATTCGGTGCGGCTCCACTCCACCAGGTGTCTCAATTGTGCTGCGTAGTAATAAAGCTGGAGGTCGGGAATCCCCAACCCTCCTTCACCAGGAGGCAAGAAGCCAATGGTTTTCTTCATGTGCGGTTTGCGGCATTGTCAAATAAAGTGCGCAACCTCCGTCTGTATCTGATGGATCAGACCAGAGGGGGGGGGGGGGGGGTCACAGGGGAAGTGTTTGAAACATATACAAAATTTTGGGGAGGACCGTCATTTTAATTGCGGCTATTCTCCCTAGCCATGAAATAGGATAGTATTTCCACCTTTGCAAATCTGAGCGAATCTGTGTATGCAGTTTGCGATAATTAACCATAGCTGTAGCTTGTAATGTGGATGCCAATTGGATTCCCAAATAAGGGATTGTGCTACTCGCCCACTGTATGGGGTGTTGGCTCTGCAGGCCTTTCAAAACTTGTTGCGGTAGGGAGAGGTTAAGTGCAACAGATTTCTCAAAGTTCACCTTAAATCCCGAGGCCTTCGGAAAGGAATCCAGCTCCGCGAGGAAGGCTCCTAGTGCCGTGACTGGGTTGGCCAGTGTCACCAATATATAATCCGCATATAGGCTGATAGTATGTATGTCCCCTCCAAACGGGACCCCGACTATATATCGGTGTGATCTCACTCTTTGCGCCATGGGTTCCATATATAATACAAAGAGCAGGGGCGAAAGAGGACACCCCTGTCTAGTACCTCTACCTATGGGAAAGGGGGTCGATGTATGCCCATTGATTCTAACAGTCGCTGTAGGAAAACGGTAGCAGTTCAAGATCTGTGTCCTCATTTTCTTTCCTAGGCCAAAGAGTGACAGTACCTGTTCAAGGTATGGCCAATGGACCCTGTCGAAAGCCTTCTCGGCGTCTATGGTCAGGAGCATATACTCTCCTGAGGTCCTTGAGGCCTTCTCAATGATATGCAAGACCCGCTTAGTGTTGTCACTAGTTTGCCGCTGGGGAATGAAACCCGCATGGTCAGGGTCAATCAGGCCGGGGATATATGTGCTAAGTCTATGAGCCAGTATCCCTGTGTATAGTTTCAGGTGTATATTCAGGAGGGAGATAGGGCGGTATGAGCCACAGCTGGATTTGTCTTTCCCCGGTTTAGGGATGACCACAATGGCGGCCTCTAGCATTGAAGCCGGGATTGCCCCTGGTGTCGAAAATGTATTGAAAAGCCGGGTTAGTAGAGGGGCTAATACCGAGCAAAACGTTTTATAGAAGGCCGCCGTATAGCCGTCCGGCCCGGGAGATTTGGCCAATTTGAGTCGCGAAATTGCTGCTTTAACCTCCTGTACTCGGATGTCTTTCTCTAGATATTCTGCTTGCGCTGCATTTAGTGTGGTGGGTTGCGCCTTCGCTAAGTAAGTGTCCCCATCCGTGCTATCCAGCGTCTGACCCGAGTATAGCTGGGCGTAAAATTCCCGAAAGGTTTCAACTATTGCTGCATTGTCTGATGCCAGTTTCCCTGCTGAATCTCGCACCTCCTGAACCCCCTGTAGTTGTCTGCTCTCACGTAGCTTATGTGCCAACAGGCGCCCGCATCTGTCCCCTCCGACGTAGGAGTGGCGCAGTCGCAAGGCTGCGTACTCTGCTCGATCTTGGTCAATGGCCGCTAATTGTGTTCGAACTACGCTTAATTGGCGCCATACTCTAGGTGCCCCCGTCCTATGGTGCATTTGCTCTAACTCCCGTATCCTCTGAGCTAAATCCTCTCTTTTCTTTCTGCGGCAAGCGTTATCTGCAGCCGAGATCGCAATGAACTCGCCTCTAATCACCGCTTTGAGTGCTTCCCACAGTGTTGGTGTGCGTGTGTCTGGAGTATCATTGTGTAGGAGGTAGTCATCAATGGCGTGCTGGATTTGCGCAACTGTGTCTGGGCGCTGTAAGAGTGTGTCTCTAAGATGCCATTGCCGAGCAGGGCGACATGTAGGAGGAAACGACAGTGGGGCCACAAACGGTGCGTGGTCTGATAGTGATGCCACCAGAATTTCAACCTCCGAGGTGAGATCATGAATAGCCCTAGAGCCTATTAAATAGTCAAGCCTGGTGTAGGTTTTATGAGCATTTGAAAAAAAGGAATATTCCCTGAGTTGGGGGATTTGGGATCTCCACAGGTCTACCAGGCCCAGCTCCCTCATTCTGTCTAACCCATCTGCCGAAAGGGCACCCGTCTGGCCAAACCGTTGGGCCAATCTGTCAGGAGTATTGTCGAGTACTAGGTTGAGGTCCCCCCGCCCCCTCCAAGAGTATTTTACGTTCATTCGTCGCTGCTACCTCGGTCAGCGCCTCGTGAAAAAATCTCTCTTGACCCTCATTAGGTGCATAAAGCGACCCGATTATCAATGTTTGGCCCCAAATTGTAAACTGGTAAGATAACAGCCTCCCTCTAATTTCTGCCTCTTTCTGGACCACCCTGCCTTGGAAGGACCAGGACACCAGGATAGCCACCCCTGCAGCTTTGGTAGGGCCAGACGAGAATAGCTGCGTACGAAACATACGGGACTTAAGCCTATAGATGTCGCGGGTGAGGAGATGTGTCTCCTGTAAGAGGCAGATGTCAGCTTTGGTGCTTTCTAAATAGGATAGAATCGCCCTATGTTTTATCGGATTGTTGAGACCCCGCACATTCAGTGTAAGGATCTTGTGGGGTGCATCTGGGAAGTCGACAGCAGGATCTATAGCGGCAGCCCCAAGGGTAAACCATCTCGCTTGTTCGATGCCGCCGTTCCTAGAAAGCACCTGTATCTCGTTATAAAACCACATGGTGCAATGATACAGTGAATGAGGAACCCCCCCAAAAAAAACTAGAACAAAACATGCATGCAATTAAACAGTAGTATTTCCAAGAATACTATCAATAACAAAAGAGGGAGTGGAGAGGTGGTGTCCTAACCGGACACCGGGGGTGAATTCGACCTCCCCTTGTAATTTGTCATAAACACTAGGATCCACCCTTGAAGGATTATGGCGGGGGTTATTGAAATCCAGGGTCATGTGCATTACCTACATTGGTTGGAAGCACATTGTGTTTCTTAAATACCCCTCACACACCAAAGGGCCCTTGGTGTCATACTTCATCATAGGGGTCTTCGCGCCTCTCTACGGGACGCGGCGTGCTACTACCTGCGAGTACGCTGGAGCACTGATTTTGTACACTATGTGTGGTGTAGAAATGCGTGAGTGGAAGGGTCAGGAGTGAGTGAAAAGTGAATGTTAAAAATACCTAGCTCCTGTGGAGTAGAAACTTTAATATTCCATGGTGCCGGTATTGTTAAAAGGTGTGGGTCGGAGGTGTGTTGTGTCAATGCACAAAGCCTCCTGTGTGTGTCAACATGTTTCGAAGTGTGCTGCTTCTTCTTCAGGACAGGTTAACAGATCCCTACCGTTCTCACATAGCTAGTTTGACAATGTCATCATTGATGTAATGCTACATAAACACGGAGCCGCGAGGAGGAGATCCTTGTACGAGGTAGTACCCTGGTGCATAGTGCAATTAGCACCTTGTCTCCCTCGTTTTCTAAGGCTCATGAGGCACCTGCCTTCCATACAACAAATTATCCTTAAGGAATTTCCTTTTGGTATCGTATTTTACATTGACAATTTGTCTCTAACACGTAGCATTTACTACCTGTTTATGTAGCATTACATCAATGATGACATTGTCAAACTAGCTATGTGAGAACGGTAGGGATCTGTTAACCTGTCCTGAAGAAGAAGCAGCACGCTTCGAAACATGTTGACACACACAGGAGGCTTTGTGCATTGACAACACACCTCCGACCCACACCTTTTTAACAATACCGGCACCATGGAATATTAAAGTTTCTACTCCACAGGAGCTAGGTTTTTTAACATTCACTTTTCACTCACTCCTGACCCTTCCACTCACACATTTCTACACCACACATAGTGTACAAAATCAGTGCTCCCGCGTACTCGCAGGTAGTAGCACGCCGCGTCCCGTAGAGGGGCGCGAAGACCCCTATGATGAAGCATGACACCAAGTGCCCTTTTGGTGTGTGAGGGGTACTTAAGAAACACAATGTGCTTCTAACCAATGTAGGTAATGCACATGACCCTGGATTTCAATAATCCCCCGCCATAATCCTTCAAGGGTGGATCCTAGTGTTTATGACGTATTTCCAAGAATAGTCCGTCAGCCATTTGTGACTGGTAGGAAGTATTTACGGGGTCCATAGTGTGGTCTCCGCCCCTGCCGCCGTTGCACAATGAAAAGGATATAAGCCCAAACTGCTTGCTCATGGAGTCTGTGACTTCGCCAGGGCCGCCGGTATGGACTCCAGTGCATCCTGTTGTCCTTTCATGATCTCTGCTTGACCAGGTCTGTTCGAGTGCCGTCTGCGGCCCTGGCGCCGCCATCGTGGTAGTTGGTCGCCAGCGCCTGGTGTATAGATCCCCCTTTATTCGTCCTCTTCAGGGAGTTCCACTCCCAGCAACCGACTTGCCTCAGAGAGCGACCTCAGCTGGTGAAGTTTACCATCCAAGCGGAAGATGAGCCGGAACAGGTGGCCCCAAGAATATGGAATGGCTTGCTGGCGTAGGTGTGTAGTAATTGGTCGAAAGTCCCTTCGCTTTTGCAGTGTAAGCATGGCGAGATCCTGGTACAATGCCGGCGTCTGGTCCCTAAAGGTGATAGGGTGCATGGACCTAGCTTTACGGAGGATATCTTCTTTTGTTTGGAAGTCCTATACACAGACTAATATATCTGCCGGGGGGGCTTTGTCGGAACGAGGTGGGCCCACTCTGTGCGATCTGTCTAGCTTGAGGTCAGTGTTGGGTGGGTTACCGAGGATGTGATTAAACAGGTCCCTCGTAAAGCTGAAGATGTCGCTGCCTTCTGCGTTCATTTTCACCCCCCTGATCCGGATGTTGTGTCTACGAGAGCGGTTTTCAAGGTCCTCAAAATGTGCCTGTAGGTCTATGTGTTGATCATGGAGGCGGATTACCTCTTGCTGTAGAGTCGCCAATTCGGTGTCTCTGTTGTCTCCTTTATCCTCCAGTGAGGCCATACGTTCCCCAATTGTGTCCACATCTCTCCTGTCTTTAATTTCCGACGTTAGGTCATGCTTGACCATCTGTAGATCTTCACGGAGCACCGAAAACAGCAACTCCAGAAATGCGTGTGTCACCGGTTCCTCCTTCGTGCTCTCCGCCTGTAATTTAGTTGCTTCACCTGCGCGTTCCATTGTGCTGCCGCCCTGGGGACGCGTGAACAATTCTTTAAGTGTTTTGTCATCTTCCCCCGAGTAGAGGTCATAGTCCCGGTCCGATGCAGGCAGCTATAGCCATTCGAGGGTTGATTCACTGCTGCCCCGGCGTGTTGTTAAACCCCGCTGGTCTAGGTACCCGCTTGTCCCAAGGCCGTTGCGTGCTGTGGCCTGGTATTCTCACAGAGGGTGCTGGCACTCCCACAGGCACTCTCCCCCGGTGGAATAGATCTTTCTGGTGTCGTGGGGCTGCCCTCATCCAGGTCGCGGGGACACTGAACTTGTACTCCTGAGCGCACCTCCACACCTATTCCTGCGGGCACCCGCTGCTTCCGTGATGGTCCTTGTTGTCGGTGCCCCCCTCGGTAACTCTCCCCTGAAGGATTAGTGCACCTGCGGTCCTCGAGCTGGGCCCGTCTGCTGTGGAGGTGCGAGGGGGGTCGGCAATCCCGTGTTCTTGGGGGCTCCGCCTTGAGGTCTGTAAGCTCTACAGGGCGCACCCTGGGCTCCCGGTGTAGCTCCAGGGAGCTTCTATCTTCTGTGCCGCTAATGCGCCTGGGTTCCCTCCTGCTTATGACTCCCGGGGACCATGCCTCTGTTCAATCACTGCTGTGGAGGCCCAGGGCCAGCGCAACTGCGCGATGCAGGGGGCCCAGATCAAAACTGTCCCTAGGCTCGCCCATAGTGCATACGGCAGGGCGCTCCCTCTCTCCGGCGTCGGCCGCTCAGGAGGCCTCGTCTTTAGCGGGAGAGTCACGGCCCTGCAATCACCTAGCTTCCGTGGGGTCTTGCCGCCTAGACTGTGCGGGCCCCTGTCGTGTCTGGCTCGCGCCGCTCACCTTGTCAGCACCGGAGTGACCCAGTAGCTCTCCGGCGTCTCCCAGACCATGCACAGAGCCGGCCGGCCGCTCTCTCTCCCCTCGCGGCACTCGTCAACGGCCATGCCGCTCCGCCTCGGCCGTATTACCTCGTTGTCTCCTTCGCAGCGGAGCCGCTCCAGTCGCCTCGGGCCTTCTAAGGGGTAACATGTGACAGTGCTTGCTCCCTTGAGCTGTGCGTGAGCGGGTGGGTGATACAAACGGGACATCAACAGGCACTTTGACTGTAATATAGGCCACAGGTTCTCCGGTGTTCCGCTGGTCCGCGTACAGGGCCGGGCCGACCACGCCTGCTCCAGCAACAGCGTTCGTAATAGGCCACGCTGCTCTTCCGCGGCCGCTCCGTTCTACTGCTTCTGCCGCACCGATGTCCCCCAAACTGTTCCGGGCCTTTCTAGGGATGAAGTTTCGCAGAATTCATCCCTTTGTGCCATGCAAACACAGTGGGAATCGCGTTGTTGGGCCAGCGGCAGGCGGGAGCGAAGGAACCCATCGTCCTACCTCGCCGCCATCTTGGCCACGCCCCAACTGATTTATCATTCTTTTGGCATTAACTCTATGTGCTCTGTCAAATTCCAAGAGTTTGTCAAAAGTTAGTTTGGTAACTTGTAGTAACCATTTTTCTAGGAAGGTCACACATGAGCCTGCTTCATCCTCAATGCCTTCTGGCAGACCAAAAATACGCAGATTTCCTCTCCGGTTTCCATCCTCCAACTCGGATAACTGTTTGGCAAATACGATTGCGGAGGATCCAATTTTCGATATTGATTTTTGGGTGGAGGTCATCCGTCCTAGAGGTTGCTTATTCTGTTTTCTGCTTCTACCAGCTTACTGTTGGTTTCTTTGCGAATTGCAGAGATTTCTGTTTGCATAGAGACTGTGTTCTCTTTAAAGGATTTTGCTAGGTTGTGGACCTCTGCAAGTTTCTTCAGTATCGTTTCCATCTTTGCGTTAATGTCTTGTTTATTTTTGACCGGTGAGTCTGGGTTAGGGGGGTCCGATTTAACTCTTTTGAGATTTGATTTATTTTCCTTTATCGTCATTGTGGCACTGGTGTCTTTCCTGTTTCTAGGGGATCGAATAAACATGGCTGTCAGTTTTTTGGCTGGGAAGCAACCACTTCAGTAGTGTTCTTAGTTGGTCAGCACACCGTTGTGTACTATGACAGGTTGTTCAGCATCGTTAGCGCAGTATATGTTGTTCCAGTTGTTGTCTGGCTACTGTTGGCTTGTTTTTATGGAGGAGTAGAAGCCCTTAGTAGGATTTGTCACTGACCGGTTTATTTTCAAGATTGCCCAGGCATGTTAATTAATTATAGATGCTGAGGTCGCTCTGTTGCACTCTGTTGAGCTTCAGAATTGTTAAATTGTTTAATTTTCAAATGTGCGGTTATGCAGCTCTATTATTCAGTTCGTTCACTTATGTTGGTAGAAGTGTCTCCCAATGGTAAGGTTCTAATTTTGCTCCGCTTAATTCAGCTTTACTTATTGCGCAGGTATGTTGCTTAATCATACATGATGAGGACGTTCTGTTGAGCTTCAGGCTCAATGGTAAGGTTCCAGTTTTGCTCCGCTTTATTCAGCACCTCGAACAGTCCTTTCAGATATTGCTCTTTAACCCACTTAACAAATTCTGGTTTTTCTTAATAATTTTGCTTAATAATTTCTGACCTGTACGCTGCCATCTGGTTACTGGCATTCACTCTGGGGATTTTATTACTTTGCGAGCTCATTTGTTGTCCGCCATTTTAAGGTCAGGCAGACCAGCAGTAGGATAGGAGCTTAGAGATGGGTGTGTTTAGGCACCATCTTAACATCAGGCAGACCACGTGCATGCCTCAGTTAATTAAAAATCAAAGTATGCCCCTTTTTTCCCCCTTTTTAGGTTGAGCCTAGACAGCGCATGCGCTGTCGCAAGACCTGTAGTAAACAGTATTCGGAGTGTAATCCCGCCTGCCACTTGGCATTGGCTCACTCCTCCGTTGCTCAGCTTTCCTGGGTCATTATTGATTGGTGCTCCTGCTACGTAACTTCTGTTTTAAGCAAGCAACACCGACCAACTACCGTTTAGTTACGCTATAGGTCTGTTTCTGTTTCATTCAGGGACTACTTCCTTTATTTGTTGTTTTTAATTGCCATGGCTTCATGGGCAAACACGCAACTTAAGGTGAAGGAGAAACGTTTATGTGCACGGGCGCCACGTAACTTAAGGTGCAGGAGAGAAAACGCTGTGGCTAGCTCGTACAGAGAAAACCTCCGATCTCGCAAACATGCCTCCGATAATGCCAGTAAAGCTCGCAGTAAGAGCAAACACGTAGGTGAACTTTGCAAGCAACATCAATTAAAGCTGAATTTCTTCTTGTGAAGTAGCCATAAAAGCCATCTGTGAAGCCTGTGCAGTCTTGTGTTTTTTTAAAGTGCCCCTTTAAAAATCCTCATGCCTTTAAGGCACGCTCCTTTAATTTCCATTGGACGTAATCGGAAACGACCATCTGTTGTGGTCCGGTCGGAGCTGCTGCAATGGAGGTGTTCTGCTGCTTTTTGAGTGCAGGCGCACTCTCAAGTCGATGCCACTCGCCGTCAGGGTAGGTTAATATTCATAAATAATATCGCTTCCATGCTGATTTGTGCCCCTTTGCTTCCCCATGCCTTCACCTTTGTGCTATATTTTAAACTCAGCAGAGCGTAGCAGTGCCAGTTTGTTTTAACATTTTAATAGCGGTCCAGTCCTTTCACTGTAGCAGGAAAAGGGGAGAATGAGTCGGGGATTCTTGGAAACGCGGGCTTGGCACTGGAAGGGCAGGCATTGTGCTTCTATACCTAGAAATAGTCCACTTGCCAAACTCACAAAAATGCACAGCGATATCAATCTATCTAAAGGGCATTGACGCTTCGCCAGGGACAGTAAGCGCTAAATAAATGCAAACAA
Source organism: Calotriton arnoldi (assembly GCA_963921515.1). Lineage (NCBI taxonomy): Eukaryota > Metazoa > Chordata > Amphibia > Caudata > Salamandridae > Calotriton > Calotriton arnoldi. The sequence goes on along the minus strand of CAWUFW010000919.1, from coordinate 1,042,470 downwards.
AATACGTACATTTGAGTGGCTTTTAACCGCTACGATACATGACACCCATCTGGGTTACTTATGTCAACAAGCATTTGCAATGCAATAGGTCTCGCAAATACGCGAGTTTGAAATATTGGCATTCTAAACGACAATGCCTTTTTTGTTTTGTTTTGCTTTTTAAAAACATAATTAAAAGGCATTGTCATTTACAATGCCAATAGATTAAACTCGCATAAATGCGAGACCCATTGCATTGCAAATGCTTGTTCTTTCTTTTCCCCATTTATTTTTACCGATGCGCTGCTACTGCTGAGTAATCTCGGAGGTCTGCGCTGGTCTTAAGTGTGGCCGACTCATGCGGCGATCTTTCACAGTTCTCCGACTCTGTTCCTCTGGAGATCTCGGCAAGATGGTTGACGTTATGGTGAGTGTTTTATTTTTTACGTTCTTGTAGGATTGTTACACCGATGTAAGCATCTCTATTGGGGTGCCCTTTATGTCACGCTTTAATTTCATCCTTGTTGGTGGGCCCTGGTTCGACACTGGTGGTGCGGATCGCTGTCTCCGTGCAGATTCGGGATTCCGTTCTTGAATCAGAATCTCTTGTCTCAAACCAGTTAGTCGCTCTTCTGGATGGATCTGCCGTTTTGAAGGGTGTCTGTTTTTTCCGAACAGGGATCTGATTGTTCCATGTGATCTCCGGGCCCCGCTGTTGTCTCCGGAACAACTTCCAGTTTAAGCCGAAGACAATGAAATTCAGGTTCTAGTCGGTAGGATCATGTCCTCTGTCTCTTAGACAGCATCCCACGTTATTTTGTCATGTTGCTTTGAGGCAGAGGTGCTCGCTCACACTGCCATCTTCCTTGAGCTCCAAGCCACGAGTGTGGATTTTTAAGGGAAAAAAATGATCAGTTCTTTCAAGCATGTTCAATCTAATAAAATAACTAGAAATGTACACTGTTCTAGAAACATTTTGTTAAACCATTAATGATCAAGGCCAAGTCAAAAGCTCTTTATTCGGTTACTGTAAAAGTTAACCATAAAAGCACAGTGCATATGTCAAACAGTTAAAACTCCATTAAAAATTATAAGAACACAATCATGTCAAAATTACTTTTAACAAAGTCTAAGTACATAAAAGAGTCACATCATAATAGATTTACGGTATTTAAAAACATTTTTTTAAAAAGCAATAACAAAGGCAATAATAATTTCTTTTTCTAGGAATTGCAGTGCCAAGAATGCGGGGCGACATTGTCTCAGTCCAAGTTTTTTTAGTACAGGAATGATCCATCTCCTTCTCGGGATAGAATAAAATTTACTGAAAAATAGTATAAGTATAGTCGACTGTACAGAAACATCGTCGCACGGGCATTTACATAGGACTCTCGACCAGCCATTTAATTCAGGGAAGCTTAAAGATCTATGTAAAATATTCAATCTGAAGCGTGTTAACAAAAATCTGTCATAATCGCCAGTAATTAACGAAATGTATGGTTGGGGTTGCCAGCGTAAGATAAGCTTGGACTGTTGATTTTTTCATTTCGGTTGTAATTCTAATTTCACCCAGTAGGCGCATACAGCTGGCTTTAAGGTCTTTCCTGGACACATTGCACATAGTATAAGGGTCATTATAGTATTCTAAATGGCCTAGTTTAGATAAAAACATTTTAACATATTCTAGCCATCTTATTTGTTTGACCCAGACAATCCCCAGGGCATCTTTCAGATTATGGCGATTAAAAACAGTCTCATCTGCGGTCCAAACTCTATGCCACAGGAGGACGGGCTGAATCTCAATCGTGTCCTCTAAGTATGGCATACCCAGTTCCGAGTGACAGATGTAAGTTGAAGTGCTATCCGGTACTGCCAAAAGGAACCTAAGAAACGTATTTTCTGCAATCTGTAGTGAATTTACATCGGCATAACCCCAAATTCCAGCTCCATAGGTGGCAATTGCTACACATTTTGCCCTATAGATATGCAGCAGTTCCACCTGGGAGCGTCTACCAAATTTTCTACTAAAATTTGATAATGCCGTCAATGATTTAATAAACAACAGCCTTCTGGCTTTAACTGCCTGAGTCCAGGTTCCTGATCGATCAAATAAAATCCCTAGATAGGAAAAAGTTTTAAAATACTCTATTGCCTTCAAGTTAATAAAAAGGGTATTAGTCTTCTTATTAGATCCTACCCCGCAGTTCATTGCAAACGTTTTGGAGCAGTTAATGGTAAGACCCAGATTTGACATAAAATTAGTAAAAGTATTAACAACCCTTTGAAGACCGAGCGGCGTACGGGCCATAAGAACCGCGTCGTCCGCGTACAGAAGTGCAGGGATAGGGCGGGTCGCTGCTGTTGGCAGATCCCTGCACTCCTGGACCAAAATAGTTTCTAGATCATTTATGTAGTATAAAGAGGAATGGGGCAAGGACACAGCCTTGCCTTACACCTCTCAACACTCTAAAGTGCTGGGTGCAATCACCGCCCATCCCGTAGCGGACCCTCGCCTTTGCCCCTGAATAAAGCTGCCTTAAAAAGGAGATTAAAACATCCACACCCATCCCTCTAAAATCAGCCACAGCTTATCATGAATGACAGTAAAATGCCGCCGTTAAATCAACCAAAGTCAAAAATAATCTTCCCCTTTTTGCCTTGGTGTATTTATCTAGTAAAATATGTAAATTAAGGCCCTGTTCAACTGTGCCCAGGCCCTTGCGGAAACCATATTGTAGGTCACTTATGATTGCCTGTTCCTCCGCCCAAACCTGCAGTCTGTCTAACAAAACTCATCCAATAACCTGGACTGTAGAATCCAGCAACGAAATTGGCCGGTAACAGGCTGGATTCACCCTGTCCCCTTTTTTAAAAATGGGCACAATTATTGATTCATACCAAGTTGATAAAAGACCTCGTGAACTACATGCGTTAAAAACCTGCGTTAAAAGTGGTCCCCATAATGCTAAATTGGATTTAAAAAGGTCCAACAGGATGCCGTCAGGCCCTGGGGCCTTTCCACCCATACTTGAGTTTATAGCCATATTAACCTCACTAAGGGTAAAATGTAATGGTAATTCTTGAGGTGTGGAAGGAGGCTCGAATTCAGCCGCAATCGACAAAGTTCCCTGATCATCTGGCAATGGATTATTATACAACTTTGAATAATGTGATATCCACTCTGATTCAGTGATAGCAATCTCTATAGTTGCTTTATCATTCTCAGCCAGAAAGGGCGCATTAACCGCCTTCCAAAAGGCAGAAGAATCACGATTAACCGAGGCATCATGTAAGGCGCTCCAAGCTTCCTCTTTTAGTGCCATCTTTCTTTCTTTTAATGCCTTCTTATATTCTCTTCTCGCCTCTCTGACATGCTCCTGATTTTTCACTGTAGCATGTAGGGAATGTTTGAGCTTAGAATAGGCCTTTGTACAATAGGTGTCAAACCACCCTTGTTTTTGGGTGGCTTTCTTTTTTGCTTTTACAAGGAGTGTTTCTTCGATGTAATTAGAGATGACAGAAAAGTTTTCTAAAATTTCCTGATGGGATGACCTCTCATCCAAGCAGGATAGAAACATGTTCTTACAATTCAACACAACTTTTCTAATAAATTCATCAGAATCCAAATTCGCCCATCTAAGTGCGTATCCATTTTGCCTACTCAGAGTGATATTGTCTACAAATTGGGTATAATTACCTCTCGTGTTAATGCCCTAACTATACACCACCACATCAACGCTTAGGGGAAAGTGGTCGCTTAAAGCGATCTCATGGGTAGTAAAATCCTTAACACGTGAGGAATATCTACTCGATGTTAATATAAAATCTATGATGGAGAAAGTACCTCGGCCATTAAAGGGAGGACAAAAAGGAACCATAGGAGAACATAGATTATTAGCGAAACCTATATCAAATGTAAACATGATATCGTTCAAATGGTCGCCATACAGTGTATGTGGAAAATGTGAAAAACTGAGACCTTTTTCGTACGTTATACCACAGACCCCTTTATCGACATATTGACATAAGGAGGAATTAAAATCCCCACCCCATATGACAAATACCTCTTTGGTTGAGTGAGTCTGTAAATTATGTAAATGCCCGCTCAGACATCTCAATATTCCCTCAATCATCTCCGGTGAAGCGTTATTATAAAGTTCAATAAGACCATACAAAATGCATGATCTACATGGAGACTGATAATTTGATAATACCGGTCTGTAACGTTTAATACAATTTTCCCTATATTCAAATAGTTTGAGATATATGTGCAGAGGCCCCTTTTGCTCTGCCATGGGATGATGTAACTGCTGGAGTGTGAAGGGTTTTATAACCACTTATGTGGATGGGATCCTCCACCCAGGTTTCTTGCAGACTAAGAATATCAAAATTGCTCACAAAGTTTGTTGGTCACCTTGGATTTTAGTCCAGCAACATTCCAGAACAAGAACTGGCAATTGTCCTTCCTTCCTTGACCCCCCCCGTCCACCGTCCGAGTCCATTGATATAAAACCAGCTTGTGAGGTAGAGGATAGAATAGAGACAGCCGAGGTATTAGAAACCATATCATTAACTGTCTCTACATTTACTACCATGGCACCAACGTGTGGGAGGATTTTTTCATTGCTGGATTGAGTTACCAGCGGTCCCTCACTAGAAGAAGCCCCCATTCTGCTAGATGCTACAGCCTGGGTAGGGTCCGCTATTCGTAGTCAGTCAACTGATTCGAGATTGGTGAGTGTATTGAAGCGATTATAGGTTGAAACGTTAAAACGACGCCTATAAGTCGGGGTTTGAAGTTCCCTGTTTTTCGAGACATTATTATTATATATAGGTTGATAAAAATAACCTAGTGGAACTAAGTTAACACCATGCCATAAGATGGTATGGTTTACGGCTCTACTCAAAATCAGTTGTACTAGTTGAGAATTTTAAAAGTCAACACCACACAATCCCCAGGCAAGTTCTTTCATCCTCTGCCTACCCAACTCACTCTCCTGACCATCTTAAATTCATCGAATAACCTCTCAGTTAGGCCCGTCCTAGCACCAAGCCAATGTAGAGACTTATTCCTTAAAATCTCCCACGATTCAGCCATCCCATTTTGTAATCTAGGGACGTTAGCTAACACCACTATATATGGTGTGGCAGCTGGTGGTAGATCCAAGTAGGTTATATGCCGCTCTACCTCATTGTCGTTCCGGGGGCTAAGGGTATTAGGACTGTTAGTAGCAAGAGTATGCGTAGGCATAGCCGAAACTAAGGGAATTGTAGAGAGGGGAACCTCAGAATTAATAATAGGGGTTTGTTGGGCTGTGTTGTATGATACATGTGTTGTTTCCTTATGACTGACAGGGGCAGGGTGAGTGATATGGCGCCTCGTGCTATTAGTTTGGCGATCCTGATTACTCACTTGGATAGTTGTTAGCTCCTGAGCAAGAAGCTGAAATTTGTCTAGACATTTGGATAACGCTTCTTCCATTATTCCAATTCTACATGTTAAACTGCTTAAAGTTTCTCTAAGAAAAGTGTCTAAGGCTTCCAGCTTAGCTTTTATCTTTACAACCTCATTCTGTGTGCGCGTGTTAGAGCTAACTATAGATTTTTCCCAGCTATCTGATTTATGTGTCGATAAAGACATCCTTTTTGGGGGCCTTTTTACGTACTTTGAGAGGGGTCCCCCTAGTTATTGAACCTATTTCACCTATAGTAGGGGGAAGAGTGTCAGGGTTTCTGGCGCGCTTAGTCGGTGGTTGGGTATCATACTTGCAGCCATTTATGCCTGACGTGCTCCTGGGTAATTCTGTAGGCGGAGCAGAGCTCCCTTGTATTGTATTATCTAATGAGGTGCCCCCACCCAAGCCTGAGTTTCCTGGGTTCAAAGCCCCTTCCACAGTTATGATCTGCTGCTCAATGGCGCCCGTAGCTCCCGTTAAGTAACTGAGTAAAGTCTGACGTGGGTGCTCCCCTGATTTGGGTTGCCTTTTGTTCTGAGCACTCGGTGCTTTTCTCTTCCCCATAATAGTGGTTACACAAGGTAAATATAGTTACCACAATTAAGAGCGTCCTGGAAAGAATTGACTGTCTAAATTACTAATATCTGAGATGCTTAATATGACAACTTAGCTTGCAATCCAGAAAGTCTTTTCTAGTGAAAGGGAGGGGAATAGCTTCAAAAATTTAAAAGATTGTTAAAAGTTCTCCTTCTTGTGGGAAACGTGAATCTTATCGCAAAGTCACAGTACTTTTTGGAAGCAGAATAAAGAGCCGTGGCCCAGCCCGGCCTCTACCGGTCTATGACGGGCGAAGACGGGCCAGTCTTGGCCCGGTCTTCGCCCGGGCCAAGCCCTGGCGCGTCCCGCGCTGCGGGTCCGCCTCGATGCTTTTCAAGCCCCTCCAGGGGCCGGCGATAAAGTGCCTTAGTGCGTGGGGCCAAGGGCTGGCGGCAAAAGTCAAACTCCTGATTGTGCGGCATAAGTTGTGTGATCTAGGTTTGCCTAAACTCTATCCCGTTTCTCCCCATTAAGGGAACTGATGAAGTTGAAAGTAGCCTCACCAGGCAAAGTGATTTCTTGCAGAATGATAAGCTGCAAAGTCTCATTGACAGCAGAACGGACAGTGTGCAAGAAGCTGAATCTTCAGCAACTGTTGCAGAGAGAGACATCGGAAGCTCAAGGTATGGACACTGGTCGAGATGCAGAAAGATTTATCGTGGAAAAGGTTTATTGGACCACCCCTGCAGAATTCTTATCCCTTCACCTCCCACTCCCCTCCTTTTTACATTTCCCTTCTTTTCCTCCATCTTTCACTTGCATCCTTTTTTTTTTTTACTTGCATCCTCCTTCCCATCTGAAATACTTTATTGTTCAGAGGAAATCCTGTTTTATTGACTGAGTTGTTCACATATAAAATGTCAATTTTGTTTGCAAATACTATTGCCTCACAGATGATGCTGTGTGCAGCAGAGGTGGTTATACCTAGATAGACAATACTTGAATTAACCTTCATTCAATCTTTATTCGATTAAAAATAATCATAAAAGAAACAGTTTCCAACATTTCATACATATCAATCACATACCAGGTCCATTGCGAAATATAATATGATAATCGAGACCCGCACATAATGGTTGCAAGATTTTTTACCCAGCATCTGTTCTTGAATTTAACATTGTTTGAATGACAGTATAAAGTTATTATAAAACACAGTTAGTTTATAAAAAGCCCTACAACTTGAGTAAGGGAATATCCCTAAAATGTGTAAAGTGCAAATGCGTTCATCACTTCCTCCATTTCCTGGGAGGTGTTATTTGTGGCGCTGTGAGCCATGTGCCTATTCTTAATTGATGACACTAAAGTGCAAAATCAATCGTGTAGATACTAAAGTGCTAATGCATCAATTACAATATCAATTTCGAGCACATGATATACATTGTCAAGAGATTATATATAAAATATATTATACTAAAAAAACAATAGCTAAAATAGTCAAGTAAATAAAGTGCTAGTGCATCGATCGTAATATCAATTTCAAGCACATACTATACATAAACAAAGGATAATATACATAGTGTGCAATACTAAGTTCAGTAATTAAAATAGTCATAAGTTAAAATTTCAGTCCATTTCTCTTTCGTATTAAATTGATAGCGAATAGATATCTACTAAGGCTAAAAACAATTTGCTGCGATGTATCTGATTTTAAAATACGTAATGCTCCTAAATGTAATCTGAGTCCCAAATTATTACAAATAGGTTGAATCCATTTTTTTCGAGGGATTGAGTATGCTGGACAAAAAAAAAAGTATGTGCGGATCGTTTTCTACAGCTTTTGTGTGCATAAAGTGCAGATGACCTCCTTATTATTAGAGTTTTTACACAACCACTTGGATGTGTTAAATTTGGTCTGTAACACATCGAAGCGAAACTTCATATATATGGACTTCGCTAATTGGGGTTGTATTTCGTCCATGTAACCCTCAAACAAGGGAACCGGTTTTATAGTTAAAAACTATGTGGTTAATCTTCCCACTTTCGAGCTAAGATGTATTTTATCCTGGGTGTATATCCAATAAGAATTTTTCAAGGTCCTCCTTGAGTCGGGTGTCAAAGATTGGGGGTCATCCCAATAGCTATTTAAACTTAACTTATAAAACCAGGTACGCACATGACGGAGCCATGGGAGAGTTACATTGTGGTCGAGTCCCAGTATCTCGATTAGCCCTTCTTTATAATGTTTGAGCTCTTGATAGTCCACAGACGAACCCAGAGTAACAAGGGTCTTAATACGGCTTGGGACTCAATTCACCTTAGTTTTATATCTTGGATTATGGGACTCATAGAATTAACCTGCATGTTTAAAGGACTACCTCTTTGCAAGTATGAATGACTCAAACCTTTGAATAGAAAATTAGTATTAACCGCCAAATCTGGGTGCAAATTTGGACCACAGCCATGAATCTTGGGAGCTTCACCACAAATATTATCAAACACCCCAAATCCCTGAGATTCTTTGTAGATCCCAATCTCATCTTCACAACCTACTACACAAACAAAACAACTGCCAGCTACCAACTCTTTGCTCCACAATCTCAAGCCGTATCTTATGGAATCAGACTTCAGACCCACTGTCCAACCTCTAATCCAGTCCCACCTGCATGGAAGCAAAACTTATTCCTGTTATAAAACCCCATCAAAACCCCAACAAAAAAGCACACACAGTACCACACCTCCCATAATTAAACATCTAAAACAATAGGACAGAATCACTCACAGTCCAAGAATTGAACTGGATCCCTGTATCTGCAGTAGGATCGACAAACACCTGCTGTACCATCCACAAAACAATAAAGTCCATAACCTTGCAATATCCAGCTAGCAAACTCAACAGTCAAGCAACACCTGCAGTAGCATCACAAGGCTTTGAGACAAGAAAGTACAATATAGAGAGGATGAGCCATCAGGCCTTCTCCTATAAAGCAATCTGGATCCGCAACTGCATTCTAACTCTGATTCAACTGGCTTTCTCATCAATCCACTTCCAGAAAAGCTAAATACCTGTTACTTTGTATGTATTAAAACTATGAAACACGCAAAAGGTGATGGGAAGATGCTTGCAATAAATGTAACAAATGGCAATCGCTCGGGTAGCACTCCAACCCATCGACATTTTGCTCAACATGCTACTTCAGTTTGGACTCAGCCAAATGCAAATCAGTCTTGACACTGTTCCTCATGGGAACAGTCCAGCCTAAACTGCCAGGCCCTCCCTGAACTGGAACACAAGCAACCCAGGTGTGGTTTCACCCTAGTTATGTGCTCATCAGACAGATATAGCTTGGTGACAGTGACACAGTGAGCATGGGACCCACGCCTGAGCATACCCGCATTTAGGGCATCAACTGCAATAAGGTGATGGATGGAATGCTTGAATTAATCTCAGCCACTGGCAATCGCTCGGGACCGCATCCCAATCCATCGTTTTTCACCCACCATGGCACCTCAGTTTAGACCCAGCCATATGCAAATCATTCTTAACCCTGCTCCAATGAGAACAGTCCGACCCAATCTGCCAAGCCAGGTCCTCCCTGAGCCGGAACACAAACAACCCAGGACCGGTTTCACCCTAGTTATGAGCTCATCAGCCGGGTGCAGCTTGGTTCTAGTGACAAGGATGGGACCCACGTCTAGGCATACCCATCCTACTAAGGGCAGCACCTAAAACACACAAAAGGTGATGTATTAAAAACTATAGATACAAGACCTTCAGAGGTGGCCCAATCTTACAGCCCTTATATCAAGGACATCCCAAATGTTCCCTTTAAAAAGCTGGCCTTTTAGCATTCCTCCAAAATCTCTCTTCATACCCATTCTTCCCTTACTAGTTGCAAAGCTTATGCCTACATCGATGGATGACTGCTGTGTGGCAGCACTCTAAAGCAACTTTGTGGCGCTGTATAAGTTAATCAAAATAAGGCCACAGTAAATAGCTTTGCTAAATACACCAAGGCCTTCCATGCTTACCCATATAAAAATATATTAAAGTTCTGCCTATACTATGGCCTTCATAACGGGTAGTTGTGTAACTATCATGGGGCCACAGACTCCTACTATGAGATACACAGTAACCCAGCTGATCTGTGGCAGTTTACCAGGAGACTCCACTTACCCAAATGCAGGTCGAGCCTCTGGCAGAAAATTTAAAAAAACAGGTCAAAATGAGGAATTACTGCTTTCTCCGGTAATCCTCATTTGCTAGGAGACCCTTAGGGGCCCACTTGCGATCGACAGTTGAAGGCACTTAAATGCCACCCCAACCAAATACCACACCCCATATCCAGGGAGTTACAGCTACCCCTGATATCTGGGGTGGCTGTTTAGCAGGATGATTGTGCTAAGACCTCGTGATGATCCATCAGGGATAGCGTGATGTGCAGACAAACACCACCAGACTGGAGGGTTACATCCAATAGTAGCTTATTTCATAAACAGTGAAGTCCACGACCGGCAAGTTCTAGAGCTTCCAGCAACTGACTAGTTCAGTGCTCTTAAGTTCTCCAGAACTATCACTCAAATTCCAAGGGAGAAGAAGAACAAAGAGACACCAAAGTTTAAAGCAGAAAATGCACCATGAAAGCAAAGTGGGACATACTTATGATGCAGTGTGGGCAACAAGTGCCAACTAACTAAATAGCAATGAACCACAGGGATGGATCGGTGTATAGAGGCAGAGAGGGGTCTATACTGGCAGAAGTTGCCAGAGAAAGTTTAATATGGTCTGGACAGGCGGACTGAGAATTATGTTCTGAAAGGCAAGAGTCTTGACACATAGCCTGAAGCTTTGTCCCGCTCTGCTAACCATAGGAGGAGGACCCCACACATTAACAAGCCCACCCAGGGCAAATTTAGCTTAGTACACAGGGGAAAGAGGGGGGCTGGGATGGAGTACGTCATTGAACCAATGTGTTAATAATGAGGCGGTCTGTACTAATAAACGGGATGGAAAAGATAAAAGAATTAATCATATGTGGATGTCGCCGGTTGTAAGTTTTGAAAAGCGCAATGAAAACACAAAAAATCACGCACCGAAGAGAGGAAAAATTCTACTACAGCATAATAAATAAACCATCAGCATTCCACAGATAATGATGCCGGTAGCTAGTAACTCCTTTGCTGTGAATCTAAGGAGGAAACCTGGTGTACTGTTCGTCCCAGAATACACACCAAAAAAAAAAAAATCGTTCGAGAGCCAAGTTCAAATAAAGATGCTTAAACTTGAAGACGTCATTGAGCCCACCAGCCGGCATCACGTGGACATGATACCAGCCTTCAACTAACACAACAGCAGCAGCAGCTCTGGAGGCACAGCACAGGAGTCAACATCGGCAAACAAGGTAGAGTCAGGGCACAGCTCATGCTAGTACAACGCATACGAGTGAAAGATATAAATAATCACAATACTCAAGTTCACAGGATACACCACCTGGTCACAGTGCAGTTGCTGCTTCCTCCACGTGCCTGTCTGCTTGGAGGCTCGCAGCAGCTCCATTGTGAGCGCCTTCTAAGATGGCTTCCGTGGTGCGTTCCGACGCCGGGTGGAACGTGTGGCTTCAGGCACAGCCGCAGCGCTCACATGAAGAGGTAAAAGCATTTACAATACAATAGGTCTCACAATTGCGAGATTTTGAGCTATTGGCATTGTAAATGGCAATGCCTTTTATAATAGTAAAAGGCTTTGTCATTTAAAATACCAATAGGTCAAACTTTTGCAAAAGTGAGACCTATTGTATTGTAGAGCGCAGTGTCCGTGAAGCGGGCGCTGTGCTCACCAAGAGCGCGGTGTCCCTGAAGCGGGTGCCGCGCTCACTATTAAAGTTTTTAAAATAAATGAAACATAGCGCGGTGTCCCTAAAGCGGGCGCCGCGCTCAGTATGCAATTTTATTTTTTTTAAAACCCAAAAAACGGAGAGAAAGCGCGGTGTCAGGGACACCGCATTCATCTCAAAAGTAATAAAATACAAAAAAAAAGTGTTGCCATTTTGTAACTTTTAAAGTTAGAGCGCCATAGCCCTCGATGTAAAAAGTTGCCACCATTGTCATGTGTGGGCACGCTGCAAATGCAAGAAGCAGCCGCCATTGTCCCCATTAGTTAATAAACAAAATAGTGCTCACCAACTTAAAACGGAGACCATGTAACAAGCCAAGTAAAAGGCCAGTCGCCATGGGAGGGTACACATGAAGACAAGGCGGTACTAAGGAGGGACCAACAAGCCTATTTACGAATCAGAAGCCAGCATTTACGAATGTCAATGACACAAGTCAATGACAAATATGGGCAGAGAGTGGGCGGGCTTCTATTCCATACTCCAGAACAACAAGTCTAGCATAGCAGCGCATGCGCGCTAACTCTAGGCTCGACCTAAAAAAGCACACTCCAGTCTAAAACAAATATCGGGGTTGCCTAAAAACTGCAAATAGAGTAGCGCATCTCAACACTTTTGGAACTTAAAACACTTTAAAATAGTTTTTCATGATGATGGTCTAACGGAGGGGCGTCAGCGTTGATTTTTACATTGATTTATATATTTAGTTATATGCAATATACCAATATATTTTTGTATAACAGTACGCCTTTACATTTGTTGTGTTTTATTTTCATTTATGGACTGTATTATTTGCTCTATTGACTTTGACAAAAATAATTTACAAACAACTCCTCAAGGAACATTGTGTTATTTGCATTGTATGTACCCAGTTCCCTAGGAGACTATTGGGTTGCCCTATTTATGTTTAGCAGATGCACGTTCAGGCACTGTTCCACTGTGCCTAGCTCTGGTCGAAACCTGTATTCGTAGGGGCACAGAATTTTGTTTTTGTTTTGACTCTCCCGGGCCTTAGGAGGTTGAAAACCACTCTTCCCAAGATCGTAACCGTACTGTACATAAGGGATCAAGGCCAGTAATATTTAGGTAACCTGCATTTCCCTTTTTTTAAAATGGGGACTATGGTTGAAAGAGCCCACAGGCGTGGTATCCTTTTACACAGAAAGTTATTAAATGTTTTCATAAGCTTTACCACCCACACTTAGCCTAAAGGCATCCACCACTCAGACAAGGTCAGGGACAAGTTTGTAGTGTTGCTCAATTTATCCAAAAGTACCTCGCCTTGGTTTCCCCTTCCGCTGATTGATCAATAGTTTTAAAATGTATGACCCATTCTGAGCCTGGTAAGTTGCAGCTCAAGGAAGGATTGGTTGGGGTCCTGTTGCCTAAATCTTTGGACCGTGTCCCAGATCACTTTACTGTTCTTAGTGATCGCTGTATTTGCAAGAAGTTCCCAATCTTTCTTAAACAAATCCTCCCTTAAATGTAATGTACGTTTATAATTCTCTGAGATGAACATTCCAAAATATTTAATCACTCCTGTCGCTGTTTTCCGTGAAAAATGGGGGCCGGTCTTCTACCTGCTGTTCCCCCCCAAAGAATATGTTAGATTTGTTCTAGTAAACGTGGGGGCCCGTGAACCTGCCAAATTCTTTCAGTATTGGCATTACAAATGGACCAGATTTTAAAGGGTATTTTAAATATATGAGTTGGTTATCTGCATATAAAAATATCTTTGTTATTTACATTTCTTTCATACGCTCACTGCTTATTTTTCTCTTTTAGGTTACAGCTATAATCTTATGCATAAGTGTATTTACAGATGAATTTTTTTTATATGTTCTGTGTTGATTACTATAAAGTACAATTATTTTCAACGTAAAGCGATTCCTTTTGACACCCCCCAAACAGATCCCTGAGGGAAAGTAAACACCATTAAACTCAACATTGTGTAACCTTCAAAATGTGTTGATCCTCACCATTCACATTTACAGCCACACTGCAGCAGGCTGAAAAGGCTCATATAGCTGGGGGTTTGGAGGGAAGAAACAGTCGAACATGCAAGCAGTTTGCCAAACAACAACTTCAAACCCTTTGAATGCGACCAACAATATAGGAAATAGTGAGGTGTCCACCTTGTCCCATTACCCACTACAGTTTCAGCCAAGGTAACCACTTACTCGGAATGAGAACATAAATAACGAGGTCCAACACCTAAACCCTCTTTCCCAGTCATTTCCATAAGCATGAAATCCTCTAATTTCTCTTTATTTAAAAAAGAGAGCGAAAAAGAGCAGCATCCTCGTTCTATAAACATTTGCACATGTTGAGCAAGCAACACTTTTATCCTCACTGAATACCACAGAACGCCCTCTATTCCCAATTGTACAAATCTCTTCCTCAAAATTTGCAAATCCTGCATTTCCATTTGGTTTTCCCATCTGAAGTCAAGGGAAGCCAGTATTCTCTGCACTTGACTGCTACAATGGCTGCCCCCCTCCTTAGTGACCACCTTGGACCTCAAGCAGCCACGTTTCACCCTCTTTTGAGGCAGGAAAGTCTAAAACAAGTAGGTTAACAGATTGGGCATCATTTTACGGGTGTTACACCTTCACTTCCAGTTAAAGATATTATTTTATTGTATTGTAATTACATTTATATAGCACTTACTGCTCCTGAAGCACTTTAAGCCAGGCAGCACACTGCTTGGGACCCCAAGGTTAGGGGTTAGGACAGTGTTATTGTTGGCTACTAGGATTAGTCTTGTGCACTCAAGCACACCATTTCATGCACTCACTTTGGTTTCTTTGTGGTAGATTAAAGTAATGGGAGTTAGGTGTGATTAGAAGTCGGAAAAGGGGGATATGTGAGTGTATGCACATGTTTGGTGGGGTTAATAAATGAGCTGGGGGAGACCAGATCATTTTAGGTTGCAGGGGAATCATTTTCCAAAAAAAGGAGGTTGTGATCTATGAAATGAGCAATTTGCAGAAAGACACAAATAAAGATCAAGGCAAACATGCCTGCGACTTAAAGATGGTTGTGCTCAGAGAAAAGAGGCAAGAAAGAGGATGGAAATGAAGGAGAGAGCCATTTAAAAGGTGACCGTCAGCAGTTTTAGGTAAAGATTAGTTTTTCATGCTCAATTTTAGAAATATAGAGGACGTTTTTAGGTTGGGCCTATTAGGCAGTGCATGCACTGTCTGTTGTGAGGCATATTGTGGCTTACTAAGAACATAGAAGGGCTTGGAGCACACACATTGCTCACCATTGATTGGCGTTCCTTGTCACTCATTTGTCTGCTTCTTATTTGTGTCCCAGGTTGTCAATCTTGTGTTTGTCCCTACCATGGAGCATTGCCTCTTTACAATCTCTTTGATTGTCTAGTATCACTGCTTCCTTTTCAAGCACTACTTTTTTCATTTGTGTGAAGCACTCCATTAGGGTTTGCGTTTTCAAGCTCTCTCCTTCATGTAAGCCTCTTCTCCTGCACTGTTGCCCTCTGTTGTGCGACTGCTTTGCTCCGCCCTCCTCCCTCTTGCGCTCACCATGTGCTCCTCCTCATTGTTTCCCCCCCACCCATGCCCTCTGTGTTGCTTTTGTTACCACCCTTCCCCATATTACTTTTGTGTCCCCTCCCATGGTTCGACATCCAGCCCCCCCCCCCCCCCCATTGCTTCACTGTTTGAAGTGTTGCTTCCTGGATGCTGTGCGGAATGGCTAAAAATGATAAGAAAAAGCCAATAGGGCAGGTATTTGCCATTGCTTGTTTGAGATAGTATGCAAAAAAAAAAAACATAATTTGCATGTGAAAAGAAAGCTATGTTAAGTACATTTGGCTCTAGAGTTAAGGAGAACACACAGTAAACTGCTAGGTTTACACTAGATGCTTCAACAAACCGATATGATCAGCTCATGAGGTAGAAGCATGAAGTAAGGTAATGGCTTTATGCAAACAGTGAAAGGAGATTCTGTAAATTGTAGCGTGGATGTCCACTGATGGTCAGCGTCAAGTCCGGCTTACAGTATTAATAACAAGCATTTGCAATGCAATAGGTCTCGCATTTACGCGAGTTTAAGCTATTGGCATTGTAAATGACAATGCCTTTTATTTATGTTTTAAAAACAAAAATAAAAGGCATTGTTATTTGCAATGTCAATAGCTGAAACTCAGCGTAAATGCGAGACCTATTGCATTGCAAATGCTTGTTCTCTCTTGCTCTAGGGTCAAAAGTCTGTGGATGAAAATAAATCTCGGTTCCCAGAAAGTAGTGCCGACTCCCAGCACCCTCCCCCGGCACAAATTAAGCTCTTCCTTGGGGTATGACACAGTGGAATAAACCAGCTCTGCTGATAAGAGCTGAAGGATTCATAGGTTTAATCAAAAACTTCGCAGGAACCTCACGCAGTGTGTGTGTTGTTTTGGAAGAGCAGTCCGACCAGTTCCTTTCAAGATGTCATCAAGTGGAAAATGTTCGAGGCGCAGCCACTATAAGAATTCAACTCATCTGGCTTTACGCACCGTCTCCCGAGGTGCTCCCGCCTCGAAGCAACCCTCCTGGCTCGACGTGCTGCAAATCTAACAATGACTTTTAAGTCATAATTGTGTATAATTGGACCATCAATAGTAAAATGTCAATCACGCATCCCCGCCACCCAATAATTTTAAGATTTCCTCGAGCTAGAAACTAAAGGTGAAAAGGAGAGGCAACGAAAGCAAGAGAGAGGGGAGGAGGGGCGGCAGCGAGTGAGAGGGAGGAAGAGAAAAACAGATATGGTTAAAGAGAGAAATGGAGAAAAATATCATGGAAAAACTAGAAATGGTACAGAAAACGAAAAGGATAAAGGAAGAAAGGATTGAGGAGAGGTAGAGAAAGTGTCAAGAACTGGACCCTGATTGAATTATACAAACAAAATTAAAAATCTGAAGAAAATCCCACATTGACAGCACACAGGAACAAGACAAGGTACCCTGACTGCTTCAAGCCCGCTTCAGACTACAGACAGTATGACAACACAGGCACCGCGTCTGCAGGCAAGAGCCAAGGGTTCACGCGCACAGCACAACCACAGCAGACGCAAAACAAATTTAGAGACGTTCCAAGCATTAACTTCGTCCAGGGAGGTCAATTGTTTATGTGACACAAGCGCCCGCGCCCCCTTTACAATCTCGGAGCTCCCTTTCAATTTACAGTTTTCAATTTGCAGTTTGAGAGGCTCAGGCCGCCTCCAGATCATGATTTCTGCGCCCAGGCGGGAGTTTCTTAGATGTTGTTCTGACTGTCAAAAAGGCAAATCATTTTCTCAACTTTCTGCTGAAGGTCACGGGAGGAGTTTCCAAACTTCGAACAATGAAACGAAGGGGAGCATTGTCCGGATTGTAAGTGTGAGTGGTGATTTCAAGCAGGGTACAGGGTTGGATTGGGATTAGAAATCGTCCCGGGCACACCAAAGAGAGGAGCGGGGCGAGCGAGCGCGGCAGCCCGCTCAGCTGACCAGACGCTCGTGCGTCATGGCCTTTTGCACGCACTGCAGGCATGTGTTTCCAATTATCGCGCCCGCGTCTGGGCACGATAATGGGAAACAGATGTCGGCCCTGCGCGCGTAACCGCAAGAAAAGGCCATGACGCACGAGCGTCTGGTCAGCTTTTGAAACCCCCTAACAATAAGTCTTGCGCTGCGCGAGCAGTGCTTCGCACTGCAACACTAGGCGCGAGACCTAAAAAGCACACTTGGTTCTTTTCAGGACTCCTTTGGTTTGACATGTCACATGATGGAGGGCGAGGACAGCTTTCCCAGACAGTGAAATTGTATTGCCTGCATTCCTGTGACTGGAGGATTGAGATCCAGACATTGAAGAGAGGAGTTTGGTGACAGGGCGCCCTTTAAAAATTCAATGAAGACTTTGTTGGCTGCTGGTTATAATTCCTGAAGCACTGTCCTTTTGTAGATAGTAGGTGGGAAGGGTGGAACTGCAGAATCTGTTGTGCAAGGTGAAGGGGTTCCTTTACGTGAGGCTCAGCCTTTTGTCTTCCTTGATCATACTCGCTGTGATTGGCATCATTACACAAAAGCTGTGTCTGCAGAGCAGACTGGAAAGTACCTTTAAAAGGAGAAACAACCCAAAATGGATTCGCAACATATACCCCTTTAGAAACATTTTGCACTGGAAATGAAATAAATGTTTTTATTTTCAAATCACAAGAGATCATTCATGTAACATTTATATTTTGAGCGCATCTGAAGGGGTAACTAATCTAAGTTATATGAGGTCTAACAACAAGAAACAGGTGCTTTCTAGCCTTGGCTAATGCAGGAGAATGTGAGGAAATTTAAAAAATAAAATCTGACTCATACTCAACTCAAATTCTCAGTTACTTCAGTGACATCTTAAGGATTAGTGGGGCCCCGGGCCTCATATCTTGGTTTCCCTTGTTTGGACCAACCTTGAATTTATTACCCTTTTTCAGATCATTAAAGTCTTTGTGATGCAAAACAATACTGAATTATATGTGAAAGCTGCAGAAATGGTGGCATACTTAAAGATCAAAAAGCTCAAATTATCAGGTTTCATCAACCGAATAGTACCAAAAGAAAGCTTAAACGAGCATTGATAGAGAGAGCCATTACTTTCAGTTTGGATCTAGATTTTTTTTTTTTTTACCTGCAACAACATTTTCTGTGGAATACAGTGTCGAATCAGCTTGTTACTCCCATTGTAGGAAAAAGGTCCCAAGTGTGATTTGTTTGACGTTTACTGCACTAAACAAGTGCATAATATTAAATAAGACATATGAACATATCACCTAAATTGTAGTTTTAGTTTCCTAATATTTGTAATCACAAATATATCCCCTTTTACAACAGAGAAAATCAAAGTGCTGCTCAGAGGATTACCTAATGCCTTTGTCTAATTTGGTCTTATTTCTCTTCCTCTGCCTTGTCCATCTTCTCCTTTATGTGTGCCCTTCTCTGATTAAAATGGCTGTGATCCTGCTGAGAAAGAGAGATGGGATGGTGCTGGATATAGGAGATGGAAAGAAACATTAAGAGAACAGTTTAGTGAGAGACATGAAGTATAGGAAGACGGGCTTAGAGATAGATATGATGTAAAAACATGTGCAAGTTAGGGAGAGACAAATCAAATGGGGAAAAGTGAGGTGGCCAGAAGAAAAAGATATGGAGAAGTAGAAAAAGAAAGATTTAAGTAGAGAATGAGGTAGAGAAACAGATAAGATTTCGCAGTGTTGGTGGTTAGAGATAGGGAGAAGGAAGTGTAGTTGGAGGCAGAAGAAGACAGTACTTCAAAAAGTGAAGAAGGCAATGTATAACAAGCATTGGCAAAGCCAATAGGTCTCGGCAATCCCAGAACTATAGGCGCTGGCAATTTAAATGCATTTGTCTACGGCTCTTGGGCTGTTTTTATTAATATACACAAATCCATAAACACTGCCAACGCCTATAGCTCTCGGATTTGAGAGACCTATATGCTTTGCCAATGCTTGTTATTTCTTAGGATTTGCAAATTAGAAGGAAAAGACACGCTACCTCTTAGATGCTCCTAAAGTGGATTACCTTAAAGCATTTGCAACACAAACTACGAAAGGAGGGGGCAGGAACAAAGTGAACAAGCACTACAGGCGGGGGTGGGAACAAATCAACACAAACTATGGCGGGAGGGGGCAGGAACAAAGTGAACATGGACAACGGGAGGGGCGGGAAGAAAGGCAACAAACTACGGCAGGAGGGGGCAGGAACAAAGTGAACACGCACTACAGGAGGGGGTGGGAACAAATCAACACAAACTATGGAGGGAGGGAGGGGGGTGGGAACAAATCAACACAAACTACGGAGGGAGGGGGCGGGAACAAATCAACACAAACTACGGAGGGAGGGGGGCGGGAACAAATCAACAAACTACGGAGGGAGGGGGCGGGAACAAATCAACACAAACTACGGAGGGAGGGGGCGGGAACAAATCAACACAAACTACGGAGGGAGGGGGCGGGAACAAATCAACACAAACTACGGCAGGAGGGGGCGGGAGCAAAGTCAACACAAACTACGGCGGGAACAAAGTCGAAAACAAAACAAACTCCTGCACAATCGAGGCTATGTGATTATTTACATTTCGCAACACATTTCCCAGACTTTATTTTCAGATCCAAGTTACACCTGATGGTTGAGGCATAAGTAAGCAGTGAGGGTGAGAAAGTGCATCACATATAGGCCCCTCAGAATGTGGTTGTAGGAAAGGGAAGCATCTTGGGGCAAAACATAACAAAACAAGACGAGACGCGCGGCCAAGAAACGCGCTCTCTGGTGAGGGAGGGGGAGGAGGAGTGAGGGAGGGGGAGGAAAGGCAGATGGCGCCTCGCCAGCGATGCGAGGAATGGATGGCGCGTGTGCACGCAATCGTGAACGCAAGCTGGTCGCCAGCCGAAAGCCAGTGGGTTTGCACTTCCAAAACCGGCTTACTAAAACTCTCGGCCAGACCAGCGCAAGCGCTGGTGCAGGCCGAGACCTAAAAATAGGGAGCGCGGCAGCGAAGCGAACGCGCGCTGCTGCGCGTGCTGGCCACCGACGGGAATGGGCGGAGCAAAGGCGGGACATGCGCCTGCCTTTGCCCAATTGCGTGCTGGATTTTTTTTTTTTTTTAAAAGCACGCGGAAGCCAATGTCAGCCGCGGAAAGCAAAACCACACGCACGAGCGTGTGGTTAGCTTTCTAAAGCCCTTTCTAGAGGTCTCGCGCTGCGCGAGCAGCACTGCGCACTGCAACGCTAGGCGCGAGACCTAAAAACGAGGTTAATTATAGCGAGGTAAAGCCAGCGATAGATAGATGAAGAGAATTGAGGAAAACCAAGAAACGCAAGATAGTGACACATCAAAATGAGAAGCAAAGAAAAAATGGGTCTGATATAGACAGTGGTGTGGGGGGGAGAGAGAGAAAGGTAAAGAGGGGTGAAAGGGTAGAAAGAGAAATGTGATGTAGAGCAGAAATAAAAAGCTGAGAGGTATATGTGAAACAGAGAAATAGGTTTGGGATTTATACAAAGGTAGAGAGTTGTGAGTTAGAAAAAGAGGAAGAGATGATGAGATACAGAGATCCATAAAGAAAGAGGTTGAGAGAGCAAGTTGAGATGGAAGGGGTTTATTGAAATCAAGAAAGTGGTTCAGAGAGAGATGCGTTTGTGTGAGAGAGAAAGAGAAGCACAAAGGAGTTGAAAAACAGAAAAGGAGGTAAAGGTAGAGAAATAGATGTAGCCAGACAGTAGTAAGATATTTAGAGAGAGAAAGGAAATGGAGGTAGAACCTGAGAAACAGAAGGTGGAGAGGTGAGGTAAATTGAGAGGTTAGGTAGTGAGATAGACAGCAGAGGGGTAGATAGAGGTGAGATAGTGAGGTAGGTGTGAGGTAGAGGAAGAAATGATCTAGAGACGCAAGAGAAAGAGGTAAGGTAGCAGAGACATGAATGGAAGGATAAAGATGAACGGAAGGATAAAGAGGTGAGGAATGGCTAGAGATAATGTTGTGTGAGAAGTGAAATAGATTGAGAAGAGATACAGGAAGGTCAAATGGAAACAGTTGCAGTGAGGTCAGAGAGCACGATGATGTAGAGAGAGCTGAGATAGAAAGGAAAGAGGGTATCAACAGTGATAATAAGTAGGCACAGAGAGTGATTGAGAGGGACATGGTCATGAGAGATGGATGAAGCCAAATGAGGTATAGTGGGTATATTGAGAGAGAGGAGACGAAGGTGACGTAGAGAGAAAGAATGAAGGTACATACAGACGTAGAGAGAGGGGTTACGAGAGAAGGTCAAGTTAGAAGCGGTGAAGTGAAGTAAGGTGAGAGAAATGACACATTTTATTGTTCAATTTAATTGTCCCAACTGCCTGAGAGTGAAAGCTGTGCAAGAGGGTGAAAACAACACGGAGCCATATTTATTTTGTTTAAAAATGGCCTGTTGCTGCTTACAGCCCCTGCGCAGGCACACAAACAGTCAGCCTAGCATCATGCACAACCTTAGCACCATGTACCAGAGGTGTGTGCTTGTTATCTAGAATAGTTTTGTACTGGAAGCATACCCTTCTCCTTAGCCTACACAAAATCTGAAACATTCCACACATTGTATGTATGCGGTACATTGCAAAACACGTGCAATATGTGGATCTTTTGGAGAAACGAAAACATTTCTCCATGTTATTGCCTGCTTCAATGAGCCATTTTTTGACTCTGAATCGGGATTTGCATCAAAAACAATGGGCGCATGCACTAAATGGCCCAAGTAAAACCCAAGTAACGCCCTCTTGACACAAAGTGGTGCAAAGTGGCACTAAGCAGAGCAAAGTGCAATTTGCCCATGTCTTCAAACAGCAGGCCAAGGTGGAAAAACCATGCCAAGGTCATTAGCTCATTGGTCCTTAGAAGGATGACTTATCTATTACATGCTGTTGCTATAGCGATCAACCCAGCTGAGGGCCTGCCACAGGTGCAGGTACACCGCAGCACTCAAGGAGGATATCTTTACCTCCCACAAGCTCTGTATAAAAGGTCCTCGATATTGAGAGGCCTACAGTTAAGACAGACCCTTCAACCACATGTGACCAGATTGAAAAATGGTAAGAGGACCAGTGCAGTTTCAATTTCTGTTTCACAGAAGGGTCTCAACCCTACTTGATCAGGGTCGAGTAAATGGTGGTTTTCAATATGATAATGCAGTTGATCACAGATAGTATACTCCAGCAGTCTGGTGGAGAAGGAAGCATTTTATATGAATCTGTCATAGTCAGGGATGAAGGGTGTTAGACCTGACATCCTTGGTGTGGTATTCCCCCACACTTTTTGCCAGCTCTCCTCCAGTTTGCTGAATTTGTATTGGTTGGCTTTAGGACTCTCTGCACTTTACCATTGCTAACCAGTGCTGAAGTGCTTGTGGTCTCTTCTTAAACATGGCAAAAATGGGCTACCCATAACTGGTACATTTAGTTTACTTTGAAGTCCCTAGTAAATGGTGCTACAGGTTCACAAGGCCTGCAAATTAAATGCTACAAGGACCTGCAGCGCTCATTGTGCCACCCTTTATAACAGGTCTGAGGCCTGCCACTGCAGCTTGCAAAGCAGTTTAAAACCACCATTTCAACATAGCAAAATATCCATTTGCCAGGCCTAAACCTTCCTTTCCAATACTTTTTAGTCACTTCTAAGGTAGGCCTTAAAGGCTCATATGGCAGGGTGCATTGTATTTAAAATTAGGACATGTGTACTTAAGTTTTATGACTTAGCAGTTAAAAACTCCTAAAGTCGTTTTTCACTGTTGTAAGGGCTAGCTCTCCCATTGACTAACACTGGTTTAACTTATTATGGATTGGGAGCAGCTAGAGATATGCTGTTCACACTAATGAAATCTAAGATAAAATCCTCTTTAATGGTGAAGCCGAATTTTAAGTTACAATTCTATCTAAAAATTCCACTTTTAGAAAGTTGGCATTTTCATGTCTTAACCAACTGTGCTTCTGCCAGTGTCCGGGGTCACGTGAAAGGCTCTGCTGCTGGGGTTTGTGTATTGCTTCCAGACAGTGACACAAAGGAGGCTTAGGTGTGGACAGGATGGGCCACCCTGACAGGATGACTGGGGAGGGGCTGTACCCAGCCCCACGTGCACTTCAGAGGGCCTTGCCTTCTGCACACAAAAAAAAACTGACACTAAGCCTTCCCTGCCTTTTGTCAGCCCAGTTTGGTGCCTAAATGGGGGAAGGGGAAACACTTTGCAGAACCAGATGTGAGGGTAGGACAAGGAGTCTTCCTCACATGAAGGCTGGCCCCAGGTATACATTTTGGGCCTCAGAGCCACTTATCAGAACACTCCTAGACTTGTGGAAGTTACAGAAAGACTGCCCTCCTGCCAGAGGGCTGTCCTGCTGTTTAATGGACAACCTTGCTGTCTGATAAGGAAGATTGGATCTGCTTGCCTTCTTGGCAAGCTACCCAGAGTGACTCCAAGTGGCAATTGGCAGACCTCCTCTGTGAGCTATAGGGACACCACAAGCCTCA
Source organism: Calotriton arnoldi (assembly GCA_963921515.1). Taxonomy (NCBI): domain Eukaryota; kingdom Metazoa; phylum Chordata; class Amphibia; order Caudata; family Salamandridae; genus Calotriton; species Calotriton arnoldi. The sequence continues at coordinate 1,018,555 of CAWUFW010000919.1, read as the reverse complement.
GATGCCTCCCTGCAACTGACCATCTGACCTGTTGCAACTGGATCTGCCTAGGCTCTGCTGCTGGCTTCTGCTGGACTGAGTTTCTGATTCCCAAGAGATGCCCCCAGGTCCTAGACACCTGGCTGGCATCAGAGTTTTCTCCTCGTAAAGAAAAGGTGAGTTGGGGCTGCTTGCGACTTCAAATGGGCCCATTTACACCAAGACTCTGCCTCCCACTACGGGTGCTGGTGACTGCCAGCACTGCGAGAACTGCACTTTGTGCTACACCAATGACAGCCCACGATAATCCCCAACACAAAGCTACAGAAACGGCTGTCCATGACGCTCGACCTGCTCTTCGCGCAACAGCTACGACCGTCCAAGACGCTCAGCTGCCTCCTCCAACGCCGGACTTAAGAGGATAATTTTTCAGAGGGACTAACCTGGTACCTGTATCTGGCCCGCGCTCCGTTATGGTCAGCCTAAACCTCGGACTTTCTACCAGTCTAGCATGACCAGATGACCGCAAGAGGCGCTTTGTATCTTTAGGAGCAATTTTCACTTAAAACTTTAAAACTGAATATCTCCAGTTCCACTGATGGGATTTTTTGTTGTTCTGGTACCACATTATTTATTAAAATGTACTCTATTTTTTTTAATTGGCTTTTTTCCTTGTGTTTTGTTTTCACTTTATTGTCTGTGTGCTGTATAAATACTTTACACATTGCCTCTAAATTAAGCCTACCTGCTTTGTGCCAAGCTATCAGATGGTTAAGCACTCGTTAATTGAGCAAATTTTTGTGGTTCTCCATGATAAGGATTGTGGTTGTTGCCTGGGAGGGGCTTCCACCCATTTCAAATAATAACCCAATTTCTTAAGATGGGGTGGACTGAAATTTTTTAAACATGGGCATTATGGTAAGGGAATGTGAGAAGCAATGCAGAAACCAGAGAAACTTGGAAAATTGTGAGGCGGGGTGGGTGGGAAAAGTTGCAATATGATATTTAAATAATGAATGAAAAGATCAGAGAAAAATCTGACTTTTCTAATGGATGTTACTTGCATCAGGTCGTTCATTGTGGTGATATTGTATGGGGGACTGAAAGTTGTGGAAAGGGAAAGAGTTAGGTAGTTCAGTGTCATAAGAGAGGGGTCCTCGATTTGCTAGTCTTTGGTGGGGCTTGCCCACACTTTGTGGAAGAAGTCTGCTATTGTACTTTGTTAGGAGAGTTATTGTGATGGGAGCGCTGGGTTGGATGTTTCAGTGAACTTTCATTTATAAGTATGAATAATTGTTTTGTGGTTGAGATGCAGGCATTTCACAGTGTTTTGCTGCTCAAAGTACCACCTGGCCTATTTAAATTTTCTTTAGGAGCTGTATGATCTGTATAGTGTATACTGAATGTGTGGTGGCGTGTTTTGTAGAGGTAATGGCTGTGGGCAGATCAAGTGGCTCCCAGGTAGGATTCCCTGGTTGGGAGGCAATGTGTGGTGTGTCGGTAAGGAGGGCGGCTAGCCTGGTTGGTGAAAAAAGAAAATGGAGTACAAGCTTGTGCATCTAGGCAATATGATTTGGTAGGGAATCCCAGTTTGGTAGGAGGAGTAGGAGTGCATGCTAGAGTGTGCCTGGGTTAATGTAGGGGCAGCAGACCTGAGCTGATTTGTCAGATATTCACAATGTGGGAAACTGTCAGGCGACAGCAACATGGAGGAAATGTACGGTTTCCAATGTGGAATTGTAGAAGGTCTCAAGTGTAGAATTGTATGATGGGGTGTTTATTTTAGTGCTGGCGGGGTATGTGAGGTTTTGGTATCCTAGGGGTCACGGCAGTGGGTGCCTTGTGTTGAGAAGATGTAATGGTATGCTTTGCTCGCATGATGAGAGCTGAATTCACTGGTCGGGTTCATTGGGTTGCTTTGAGTTGAGAGGGGTGTTGTAGTGTGAAATGTGTATTGATGGGGTGAATCAGGACTGCTTAATAGCCTCACAAGTGTGTTGGAAGTGGAGAGTGCATGTGCACGATTCATAGGGAGGCTCACTGTCGCTGTTTGATGTAAGATTTGACTTCTACTTGTGTTCTGGGTCGTTATGAGTAACATCAAGAATGGGATGGACTCAATGATATGGAAGGGAAAGTTTGGGATGTGTGTAACAGAAGGAGGGGTTCAAAGTACCCTGGCATGGCTCAGGTAAGTGCAGAGAGGTTTGACTTTGACAAGCCTTTTGGTTAGGAGACAGCAGAAGGAGCAACAATGGGTCCTATCTCCCTGTACAGTGCAACGTGCTGGGATCTTCTAACCCTCACATACTGACATCACTAAAACTGTAAGAATGCTCTTATGGCTTTCAACCCTAATATATATTTTTCATTTACCTGCCTAAGGTGTAGTCGATTAGTCAGGCTTCGGCAAAGGAAAGTCACCATAATCAAGGAGGGACTAGAGTAGTAAATGTGTTTGATATTGTGTGCTGGTGAGAAAAGGTAGAAGAATCAATCACAGTTTGCTAAAAAAAATTCAATTTTGTAGTAACTGTCAACAAAATTCTTTCAGTCCCCTTAAACCACCCGAGCTTAAAGCTTCATTATTCAAGGACTGAAGTAGTCCTCCTTCTTGATCAATAGAAACTTAATTGTAAATTTGTAAAACCTTTTTTAACTCAAAAAGTATATCCAAAGCACACTAGGCCAAGATATCATAGACACTCAGTGGAAAGCCCTCTGGAGGGATATAAAACGCCATTGTCACTCTCTCAGTCAACGCGAAGCCCACTTCAAGATAATGTTTGATTGGTACCTGCACCCTGAGAAACTGAAGAAAATATTTCCTAACACTTCGGACCTTTGTTGGAGGGCTGCGGCCTTCTGGGCGACTTACGCCATATAAGGTGGGACTGTCCGTCAATTCGCCCCTTTTGGTCAGAAATCCTGGCTCAAATCAAAGAGATATTAGGCTATCACGTACCAGACTCTCCAGAGTTCATGTTGCTGGGCTTGAGGGACCAAACCTTGAAACACCAAACTAAAGTCGACCAAGCCATTATATAGCTCTGCCTGGGAGCAGCTAAAACAGCGATAGCTGCCGCCTGGAAAAAGAAAGAATCTCCAGCCATAACTCAATGGCATGCATGGCTATGGCAGGCACGCACTATGGGACGTATGAGTGACATATATAGAGACAAATTAAAAAACTTTGAATATGCTTGGGCTCCCTTGGTCAAATATTCATCCAGCGGTCTCCCATTAACCACCTGTTCCACGAGAGTTAGAGCATTGCACCTGTTTCAGTTTTAATCTGAGCCACCACGAACGTACAAAACCACCTCAAGACTAGATTAGCTGCTCCGGACCCCCGTACATCCCAAGTTGTCAACTTTACCCCACTATGATTTATTTTCTCCCTCTCTCCTCATTATAGCTCAGCTCCACACACCCCTATCTCCGATTCTCAAAAGAGAGAAATAACATATCTACATTCCACAAGGAAAGGAACCGGGGAGGGATTGGGGAGGAGGAATGGACTGACGCTACAGATGATATGTTTCTGTTCTTGTTATTCTTTCCATTTGTTGTACCAACCAGTAATGTAGATTTGCAGGTAATACCTGAAGAAATAACTGCATGAGAATCGAATCGGATCCTCCGACAGAATCTGTACATGGTAATAGATGGCTGATAGCGGTATCCGAATGCAAAGATAAGATGTATTACCACGCTTGTTGATTGATGTTCTGTAATACTCAATAAAAACAAGTTTGACAACAAAAAAAAAGTATATCCAAATACATTATTAAAATTGTAAAGAGCACAATAAGACAAAGTATTTAAAGCAGATATAAGGCAATGCAAAGTCTATACAGAGAAAATTGGATTCAGATCGAATTAATGTTTTTTCCAAAATACTCAGTCTCCCCATGAACCGTACTCAGAGTTCCAAAAGAAGGGCGTCAAACTTCACTACCATGCAGATCTGAGGAACCCAGAGAAAGAATTGAAGCTATTGGCTGGGCTGCAAAGCAGAGGAAAAATAAATAATACTATAAACATTAATTCTTTATCATTTATTTCCTTTTTTAACAAAGTTAATAACTATAAAATTTCTTAATGTAACAACTGCATCAAGATTATCTTCGGCACCAAAATGAATATGCAGCAATGTTCATGCTTGCGGAAAACCGGAGCTGAGCTTCATAAATACATATGTAGGTATCTACACAGAAATTACAAATAAAACCCTCCAAATCTATTGACAGAGAACAAAGAAGAAAACAATTGCACTTTCAGGCTGTGCTAATCTCAGCGGGTTCACATACAGCTGTACAAGACATTATCGCCTAAGAACCATCCCCTATGAAATCTACCCGTAGCCATTTTCTAGAAAAAAGTTTGTAAAGGGGAAAAAAAAACCTGCATTTAAATCGCACAAGAGGTTCGGCTAATTTGAAGCAGAATTAACTAGCATAGGAACAAATTTAGATGACGACCATAAACCTACCACAAGAAATGTGGCTTCTACAGATGTCTGGTAGTTCACATCATAATGCATTAAAGTGCAAGGCCTTCTTGTGGTTAGCACTTCTATTTCGATCCCTTTCACATAACAGTTATTACTCCATTATTATACATTTTGGGGGAGTGATTAACTTGCTCAGTTTATTCAGAAAGTGCTTAACTTGCTCACTTTATTCAGGAAGTGCTTAACTTGCACACTGTATTCCTAGGCCTTAGCCCAGTAAGTTTAAGAAAAGGTCATTTAAAACACACACAAAGTCATGAACACCATACTTATCACATTTAAAATGTTACAATTTGAAAAGTCTTAAAACAAAACCTAGAAACGTATTTGATACAAATTTATTTGCTATATTTGCTTAAATTATATACATATATATGCTTAATACAGACCGCAGGCATAAAGAGGGGACTGTACAAAACATTATCCCCCACAGCCCTTTGTGTTAATCTCCGCATCATTCTGAACATGAATGGAAAGTAACAGTACAGCACATTCCCACCAATGCCTCAGACACCAGTGTATAATGATAGAAAGTAGATATATAACAAAAAGATGGGATAAATCAGCAAAGGCTTCTTAGTCTTGAATTCTTCTCCAGCTAGAAGCGAAGCAGCACTGTATGCAGCCCAAAACACACCAAAAAGCTGGTAAAAAACAAAACATTAACTGAATGCAAATTGACATAAAATTAGACCAGTCAAAAATCTTAATCATTTTTATTTACTGCACATAGACATTTCTATTTTTTTTTTAGTAACAATCAACGATGTAATGCTCATTTGTTTGACGAGCCATATTCATAGTTAATTTCCTACTCAATTTCTCGAGTTTATCAATATTTGCAGCAGTTTTTCATCTGTAAATTAATTGCAACCAATGTAGTTGCTTGCTGGTGAGTCTGTGTCTTGTGCCTGCCATTTTGAGATAGCTGCTATACAAATAAGACAGGGAATGGTGGACCAGCAAGAAGCGTACACATGCAAAAAACCTAATGCTTATTTAGATGAATCATTGTTTTAAAACATTAAAATGTATTGATGAACCTGCATAACCACTGCTCACCCACTTTATCTAAAAAGCAAATACATTTGGATGAGTGTAAAGGAAAATTTAAACATCACACCCACTGACAAAGCGGTTTAACAGTCAAAATCACAAAAGAGCAATTGAAAACAAGAAGTTATAATACAACTCCATGGAGTATTTGGTTATTCCATGATTCAATGATTAAAAACTGATTAATAAGAGTTAGTAAGGTATTTCAACCAGAAGACACGGATTGTCTTTTCTGGGATTGCCGAAATAAGATCCTATTGTCCACCCATTAACTTGAGAGTACAGAAATCAAAGAAAAAGGCTATCCCAGAAGATCAATTTACATTTTAGAAACACAGGCTATTACATGTACATACCAAAATCAAACATACTGATTGATTAGTAGCCATTTGAGAAATATATCCATTAGCGATCTACAACACAGTTAAATGTTGCAGACAATGTTGGGATTTTGTATGCTCGCCACCACTTGATTTTCAATTGAGAATGGTTTTTAACATAATAGCACAATAGAGCTTTAGACCTACTCTGGAAAAGAAATGCTGACAAGCTTAGAAGGGCTGATTCACTGCCCACCATGTGAATTATAATATCCACTGATACTTGTAAGGTACTCTGATTTGGATATTATTTCACAAGTCATACATACATGGCTGGGAAAGATTTAACAATTGTATAATATCTAAGAGGGTACTAACAGACACAAGTGTTCACCAAATAAAACATAAATGAAACATCCAGTAGATGTACACTTTGCATCTTAATCCCTAAAGAGAAAAGAACTAGTCACATTTGCCAATATTCTCAAGTACTTTAATCTACACACTACATAGAATACTTCAGAATATTTTGTGTTGCATTTTCTCAGCCAAACAACGATATGTGAAGTTTTCTGATGCAAGAGAGCTGACAAGATAAGGGACAGAGCTATTAGTCACTGGCACAAGTGAAACCTTTTCAGGACATTATGATTCATTCTGTCAGCAGCAAGAAAAAAATGGGTATGAGCTATCAGCGAACAATTTACTTCAAGAGCAAAGGAAGATTAGTGCCAAATGATCTGGTATTTATTTAATCCCAGGTACAGTAAAGTGGTAGTACCAATCAGTGCCTCTAAACTTAAAGCCCTATATAATATAATTTGGGGACTGGTGTTGACAATGTTCAAGTGATTCAATTCAGTCACTGCTAAGGATGCATTGGTAGAAATGAGTGCAGTGCCCTCAGTCCAGGCTGGGGATTGAGGGAATCTCTTTTCTCTGGCATAGTAGCAACCAAATGACTGTTTAAAAGGAAAGGTTTTTAGTTCTTCCCTGAACCGTTAACTGTGTTTTACTGAAGTCTCTGAGACCAGGCTAGACAAGTCCAAATTGTTCCAAAGCTTAGCCCAGAGCTCCAGCTCCAAGTACCCTTCATCTGTGTTGCTTTACTTTTAATCTGAACTTACACTGTAAACTAGTGTTTAACTATTGGTAAATTGGTTTTACTAGAAAAAAATTTTTTATTCAGTTGTTGAACATTTAGAATCATAGAAAGAAGAACTCTATTGTTTTATACATTTGAAATAGAAGTGGTGTTCCCCCAAACGATGCAACAGCGCAGTGATAGTGGGGCGAGTGAGTAAAAAGTGTGCTAGTGCTATGAAATATATACATAAATAGTGACTGTGGAGGATGCACAGATGTTTGATATACACTCTGACACAGTTGCAGGCTCCTAAAACACAAACACAGTACACTAATAATGTGTCAACATTTGGACTCGCTAAAGTTATTTTTACATGGTCATCAGGACGAAGAATGGGAAACGAACATTAGGTAGTAATCCTCTAGTGAATATCGAACAGGACATTCCAGAATGGATCCGTCAACCATGGGTCACCTAAATGATTACGAAATCTAATAACTAAAATCCACTTCAGAAATTAATGAACTCTGTGGAGAAAGGATCCAAAAAAGGTCCGTAAAACAAAGAAAGGGTACGCGGTATGGAAGCTCCTGAGGGTACAAACAAATCACAAACCACAGTAGAAATTAAGTGTGCCTGGAGAAGTTATGTTTCAGTACAGTGTCTCGAGGAATGATCACCCCAATAACAAGCGTCACCGTTGAGGAATTGGTACGCTGTGAACTAAGGCAAAACAAGCGGATAACAGAAAGGCACAACTGGGTTAAGTCATCGAGGGTGTAATATAATTACAACTTTTGATACGAGGGTAGGAATTCTCAGTTTCCCAAAGAGTCTGGATTTAAAGTGCATGTTTTATAGCTGATGGTGAATTTATAGCCACGATTTGTAATGAAATCTAGTCGGCAGGCATGCTGAAGAGAATAGGCTGCAGGTAAATGACGAATACAGAGACCAGGATTGGGAAGAAGCTACGTGAAATGCATTAACTTTTCTTTTTTTTTTTTATAAAAAAACAAACAAACACTTTTACTCATTTTTGAAGAGTATAACAAGTCGGGTTAAGCAGAGCCGATGAAGACCATACAGACAACATATAGAGTTGTAAATTTAAAATTGTAAACTGCAAGAGTGCAACTGTGTGAACGTTCCTCTAAGTGTGGTAGTATGTGCAAGACAATAATAGATCTCCAGAGTGCACAGAAGCTAGCACCAAGACTTTAAAACATATAACGTGGCACAATTAGCAAGTAACAACTTAAAGTCAAGTTTATATACAAGATTGGATCACATTTACAACAAGCAATGGGGAAGGATTATACAATACTTAACAACGTTGTACAAAATACAATTCCCAACCATTCTATTATATAAATAATACTAGGCTTATGGGAGTCAAATTATAAGCCTCAACGTAAAAGCATTACGAATACAGGGAACGCATTAGAACATCATTATTTACATGGAGTGTCAAGGGCACCCTGCATCTCATTGTAATATGTACAACCCAACACGTTAAATCTGTTATTGAACAACAGATCAAAGAGGTCTAGTGTCATCTCCATTTATGGTGTGTAACTCAAGCAACATGAATCGCTTTGGGATGCTTTCTAAGGCCCATGGCCTTTTCTCTGTGGAAGGCCACAGTTTCCAATTCAGACCATTTATCAGTTCTTGGACAGTCACTCTGTATCAGTGGGCGTGTGGGGGAAGGTCCTAATGTTTTCACTTGATTGCTCTCCTTGCAAGTAAGACAGTTAAGTCGTGGAATTAAGACTCAGTTCTGCGAGATTTAGTGGGCCTAAACAGACCCAACAGGCCACATTCAATGCTGCTTAGGTTGCCATGTTCAGTGACATCTATCAGTGTTCCCATAACCTTACTCAGAAGGTAGTCATTTGGGGACAATCCCAAAACACAAGTAACATATCAGCATCAGAAACATGACTTCTATGGCATTCTGATTTTGTGTTGGGTAGACTTTAAGTAGTTTGGGGGTCAGGTAGACCTTACGCAGTACAATTAATTGAATAAATATCAATCTTGAATTAAGGGAAGTCTTATGCAGGTATTATAATATCCTGACCCATTCCTTGTCATCGAAGGCCCGGTCTACATAAGATTGCAATCATCACTCAGTCTCTCCAGTTTAATGCGTGTACAAGTCAGAATACCTTTACAAAGCCATGTAATGAGTCTTCTGCCTGACCCTATAACATATAATGTTTGGATATGTGTATGCACCCAGGGGTTTCAGTGGCATGTAATAGCCTGGTGCATGCACACAGCAGCCATTAGTTTCATGTGTGTTAGGAACTGTTCCATGTGCAAGCCATTCTGTTAGTTATATTGTTCCATAAATGTTGTGTAAGGAACTAAAGGCCTGTCTTGCAATAGCTCTCCCACTGACTGACTGTATGCCCAGCTCCACTCAGGACTCTAAAGTTGCCCTTGAAATATCCTGCCTGGGGTCCGATATATTATATAAGCAAATATATGATGCATTGGGGATTGTTTGTTTAGTAATATTTAAGCACCTCTTTTGACAGTGTAGTGCCATTGGAAGTAAGCAGTTTGATTCTTCGGAGTGGCAGAGTCAGGTAAGAAAAAATGTTGCATTTCGTTGTTGGTGATTAAAATTTCCTCCAGCGAGTCACCTCCCGGCCACGAGTGGTTCATTGCATTGAGGCAACCAGGTAATAGGGCTCAAAGTCAGGGACCCCCAGTCCCCCTCGACTTGTCAGCAATTTGAATTTGGCTATGGAGACCATGGGCTTGCGCAAGCCCCAGATCACTCAGCAGCACTTTTAGCTTTCAAAAGAATTTCCTTATGAGCTGGAGTAGTACATTTGAGAAGTACCACAAGATACATGGCAGCATAATTGTTTTACCTGAAGCAATCCAACCAATAGTTCCTGTAGGAACGGTCTTCTGTGATCTCAATGCTGCTACAGCCTTACTGCGGTTGTCATCCAAGAGGTGACAATCATGATGGAAAATCTTAATGCCAAGATACTGAAATGATATTGGTCCCAATGTGATCAAGCAAGAGGGAAGCAATGGGAACAGGCTGGGTTTAGTCCAGTTGATCCCTTGACCAGACAAGTTTACATTCTACTACAGTATGGCAGAGGCGGCTCCTCCGCTAAGGCGGAGGAGCATCGCCCCACTACTTTAAAGCACTGCAAACGAAAAATAAAATGATAATAATGAAATGTTATCATTTTATTTTTAGTGTTGCAGTTGTACTGCAGCCAGCCAGGTTGTTAGGGCGGGTCTGGGCCGGGCTCCCAAGACATCCGTCGAGGGAGGAGGAGGGGTGGCTGCACCTTAAGAGCGCATAAGGTTTTGGCTGGCCGTCTCGAGCTGGCCGAACCACCATGCGTACTGTGCATGTTCTCCACAGGCTGTATTATACAGCCTAGGTGGAGAACATGCCAAGCCTCCAAGCCCCTGTCTGAGCGCCGAACTACGGCACTCAGACCAAAGACAACGCTGCTGTAAGGCAGCGTTGTGATTGGTCAGGGGATACTGGGAGGCTGTGTTCTTCCTGGTTCCTGCTTGAAGGAGAGGTGGCAGCTGGCAACGGCGACCCCAGGTAAGTTTTTTGTTTTTTTTCCTACCCCCACCTTCCCCTGCCCCCGCCACCGTTTACTACCAGCCGACACTGCAGTAAAGGAAATTAAACTGGTGTCAGTCCACAAATCCTTAATGTACAATGATAAGTTATCTGCACACAAGGATATCACATGTGTGGTGAGTGGTGTCTGCAAGAGGAATGCACCAGTCCGCTCCCAAAGCAGCGAAGATTTACAGCTAATGCCTTCATGGCAAAAGCAGATAAAAAGGGGCACAAAGGACACCCGTCTTATGCTTTTATTAACTTTTAATACGTCAGAAATTAAAGAGTCCATATAGACACTTGCACTGGGCCCTGTGATTTAACCTATTGGATCATCATATTGCCCATACCAAATTTGTGTAACACAGCAAATATGTACCGCTACAGGAGCATACTGACAGCCTTCTCTAGGTCTAACACCAAAACTGTTGAGTAAGGCCAAACGTGTGGTGATGCTCCTAATATTTGTTGTAACTGGCTCATACTGATGGAGGTGCATCTATCAGGTATGAAAACATTTTGTCTCGTGTGGGCCAAATCCGGTAAACATACAAGTAGTATACCTGCTAGTAGTAATCGTAGAATGGATCTCTCTTTGTGTACATGCTATGTTCTCAAGGGAGGAGGGGAATGGCTCAGTGTGGGTTTTAGTCAGGTAAGGGCTATAATCCAGATAACACAACTTCTCCATTAGTGAGGCGTGTTTCTTCTTCACCTTGGCGAGAGCTTGTCCATTATCTACAGCATCCATCTGGAGCTGCCGCAATGATAGTTCCACCTCCCTCAACTCGTGGCCTGTAATTTTTGTTGACACCTACTGTGGACTGGATGCACAGTCCCTGGATTACTACTATAAATGCAAACCACTCTACTAGAGGGGAGGCAGTAGAGCCTGCATACTCTTTGAAATATCTATGTTCTCTCTCAAAATGCTCTTGAATGCTGGATCCTCAAACATGCTAGGTTGTAGTTTCCATGAAGGAACCAGATGGAGTGTCCTGCCCCCATTCTACTACGACTGTCATAGGATTGTGATCTGAAACTGGTTTTCCCATGTATTCAGTAAGGGTCACTAGGTTGTGGCACGTCCGAGATAAGGATATGGTTGAGCCAGACATGGTTGACTTGCGAGGGGGAATAGAATGAATGCTCTGTTTTACCTGGGTTTCTGAACTGTCACACATCTGACAGAGACCAATGTGAAAGCGACGAAGCTAGCACCGTGGGTGACAGGTAAGTCTAAAAGATGGGGGGGAGATCTGTCCAGATCAGTGTACAGCACACAAATTAAGTCGTCTCTAATAACCCATGATATGTGAGCCCAACCTCCTAGTACTTTGGACAGCCTAGACAGGAAGATCATCTGATCTGTGTTAAGCAGCTATATGCTTCACAGGAGGATTGACATTAAATCTAAGGTCTCCTACACCAGAGCATACCTTCCCTCTTTATCACTCTACTGTAGTTGGCTTGAATGGGACTCCTGGACGCACCCAAATGAATACCTTAGTGCAGTAACATTAACCCCTTCATCACTTTAGTATTCTGGCCCCTTCTAGTTCAATGAGGTGGGATTCTTGAATAAATACAACATGCACACCCCAGCACCTGACATAGCAGTATATAATATATATTTTGCTCAAAGTATGCATGCCCCAGACATTCCAGGTCATTAAGATCAGTTGGATCACTTGGTGCCATTGTGAAACCAATATTAGACAAAGGAGAATGAATATTCCTCCCTTGGTCAATGCACATTGGCTGTGATAGACAAAAACTCTGAGCCCTCTACTGTAAACAGCTTTGATAGTCCATACAGCGCCACCTCCTCAGACAGCTGCCTTTCGAATAAGAGTGCTACGCTGTAACCTCAATTCCTTCAGCCATGTATACTATTCGATTATTATCATGCGGATACTGGCCCTCAGCCTTTTCAGTCCTGCCCTTGAGAAATCTGATTCTCTCTGTATGCTCATGTAGCTGTTCTTAAGGGGGGGAGGTGAGGGGATATCTTTTAGTGGCTCATTTTTGCTGACCTTTGCAGCTAATTTCTACTAATCTTCATTGGGAAGGATGAGGTCGATGGCCACCATCTGTTTTGCTTTCCAATCCAGTGTTTGAAACTTCTATAGTTTCCAAAATGTTGTCAAGTTTGTCAGACAACGATGCACATTCTTAGAGGTTCGGCTAATCAAAATCATGCAACCTTTCAGGTCTGGTCGGACCGCAGAATTCCTGTCCCAAGGGAGAGATTCGATTTTCAGGCCCTTCGGCTTTCCCAAATGGAAGAGAGATGAATGAGAAAGGTAACAGCTGACATAGTGATGAGTTGCTACATGAACGCTTGTATACTGTGCTCTGGCAGAGTGCCTTGCGCACCAGAGCGATGAGGGCAGTCTGGTGCAGTACTGCAGGCGGACAAACCAGTAGAGAACTGTGGAGTAAAATGATCAGCCCAGCCCACATACCTCCACCAGGATCCACCCAGGAGCTACATCCTTAGTAGACCATTGGAGGGGCACGAGCAGCCAGTTCTCTGCTGTTCCACGGTGGTGTCTAAACTTTGGTCCAGCGGTCTCTCTTGAAAGGTTCCCACTGTAGGGGACACAGGCCAATCTGCAGTGCACTGAGCACCAAAGGGCCTGTCTCTTCAGTGCAGGCCTGGAGTGTTTAAAGGCAAGTAAATATTGAGCTTTTAAACTGCAGCAGGGAGAAGGAGTAAGGCAGCTAGTTCCTAATAGACATCCGGAGGAGCACACACATACGCCTTGGGGCCTGCACAAAGCACTTTTAGGGGGAATCCAACCTGGTAAGGAGTGATGTTCGTCCAATCTATACAAATGTAAGTGGGGGGAGGATCAGATTAAAGTACCTTTGGACTGAGCCCTATTGTGTATAACGAGCTTGCAGGCCCCAAGGTCAGGCTATGTTGTCTCCAGCGTGTCCTCAGGCGCTAGGCCTGGGCCAAGATCCAGAGCCCCCTACAGCCTACCGGCCTGCAGCCTCCACCTTCTCTCACCACTGTGCTGCAACATGTCTAGGCCTCCCTTATAATATCCCAGCTTGCCGCCTCTGCCTCCTCACACTGCAAAAGTGTTCGGCTAAGCAGCCAGGCTCACCTCCGGGAACAATGAGCAAGATGTCGGGCAATGGTCTCTACGCACTCTGTGGGAGCAGCTGAAAAACGCAGCACAGTCAAGGCCTGGCGTCCCTATTCTTTGGGAGCGGTAATATGGGAGAACCGACAGCCAAACGGATGCTTCTCCTTTACAGCTCACCCCACGCAGCTCACGGACCCACAAGGCAGCGGATGCAGGCAGACTGGACGTCTCAGCCAGAATCTCAACTAAAGTGCGGCTGCCAACTTGCGTGGTTAGCCATGATGGGGAAGATTCCTCGATTGAGTAATATAATGCAGCCAGAATTGGCAGGCGATGGAGATGGTAGTGCATAAAAGTAATATCTTACTGATGACAATTTCAATCGGCTTGTGCCTTGATCAAGGCAGAGGATCTTGTGATAACTGTGGTGGTTTGTTTTTATTTATCTTTAATTGGGGGTTTACCTGTTAAATTAATAGAGAAGTTGAGATAATTATTAAAACCACTAGATGGCACCGAAGTCATTCTTCAGAAGCTGGATCAATTTCCACACTAAAGGGGCCAATGCAAAACTGTCTTAGCAAGAAGAAAGCTTTCTTTGTGTTTAAGCGAGTTGGCTCTTTGGGGGGAGCCATGAATTCAGAGAGGGGTTGTATTTCTCTCTGTGGTGAAATGCTTCTATTATTACAGGACGGCCGCTGCATACTAGCCCTCCTCAGATACTCATTCAGTCGCGAGCGCTCTAGTTACCAAAGGGGAACAGGGCTAGCCGGTAGTATATTTCAATTCAAGATGTCTTTGCTTGTGCTTCAACACCCTTGCTTTTCAGGGCACAGCAAACCTCGAGGCCAATTTCTCTCAAGGCCCACTTAGAGGAACAGCGTCCTGCCAACTGGATCCAGATAAGGAAGGGTCTTCAGGACAGAGCTTCTTCAGATGCCTTCTGATGATGCTGTCAGGCACGGACCACGGTTCGATGGACAGGTTGGCACATGCAGGATCCAACTCAGGCCTGGTGGGTTTGCAAAAAAGAAGTGCTTCAGATGTGGTCGAGACTCCTGGAGTCCTCTGCATTATCATGTGTGTTGATTTGAGATCCAGACTTTTATCCGGAGCTGATAACTGTGCTGGCAGCATAGCTTGACCAGCTGGCTACCTGTCACAAAGCACCGAAAGGAGGATCCTGTTCGGCGCTGCTACCCGTGTCCTTACACTCCCCAAGCAGGATTGTTTTAAGCTAGCACTTGTGGTGTTTGATAGGGCAGTGTGTCCATTCTCTTGAGTTTGAGGCCTAGTCATTGGATTAGGTCCCAGGAAGGACACCCATCTACCTGGTTTATCTTCAATTTTCATACGGCTTAGAAGTTCAATAATACCTCCTTGAAGTAGTGTCGCAGATTATAAGGTGATGTTTAAAGCACCAAATGAAAGGCCAAGCTCAATGCACTAATGAAAGACCTGAAGGAGCTAGGCGGAAGATCTCCTTTTAGGCGGCCATCTTAGACGCAATTGAAATTCAGAAGTAGAAGCCATAATTATCTAACAAGTTCAGTTTCTTTACACCAGTTCGTGGTTACATCTTAATTTTGAGTGAACAAAAAGAAAAGAAACTACTTACTGCAATGGGGCATTCGCTGTTAGATGTTTTTGGCTTTTCTATTTGGTGTCAGTTTGCGAATTATTCCTTTTAAGTTAGCGTTGCTCATGAAAAACATTCCTATGTGGATTCGGGCCGATGGGGTAACTCTGGGAAAATGGAGCGATTAGTTAAGGGAGAGTCTTGTGAACTTTTCCATCAGATACGTAGCTTGTCTGAGGTAAAATTCGTAGTTCTCAGCTCCCTCCTCAAGATGTTTGGCAGATTATTGTGGCCAAACCCTACTATGATACAGATTGGCAGATTTTGTGGCCACACCCTACTATGATACAGATTGGCAGATTTTGTGGCCACACCCTACTATGATACAGTCCGGTATTCGGTCCCAGTCCGGTATGCACTGTCTGGAGGAAAACATTAAATCAAAGGACCATAAATGAGCATGGCCACCTTCTTATTAAATGTAGCTGCTCCTCATATTGGGAATAGTCCCATAGTGCAGATTATTTCCACTAGACGCCTGTATATTCAGTCCTTAATCCTACTTTTTTTTTTTTTTATATATATGTCACTAGTACGCGGTTAGTTGATCCTTGAATTCATTTTTTCTTTTTAACAATTCTAGATTTGTTCTAGAAGCAATTGAAAAACCTTTAGCTCAGATCCAAGTGATAACAATAAGTGTATGATTTCAAAGAAACACTTCTTTAGTGGAATCTATGGAGTACTTTCCTCTAACAATCTCGCTGTATCATCATCAACTCCCAATGCATTTCGGACCCTGTGGTCCTTCATCAGGGACACCTAGAAATTAAAACACAGCCTATTAGGCACATCAGCCTCACGACTGTGGCTCATGGAAGGCACATACATGCACATAACCGACAAGAAAACCAAGTATATAACACCTTGTGGGTGTTCTGGTGCAACACCACGTGCCATGAAACAATAATCCAGATTACTGCACCAAACAAAAATAAAATTAAAATGTCACCGGAAAAGCGTAAACTCTAAAATGTTTGTGCTCACAACAACAAAAAGGACTGATATCACCAACCACTGCTGACTCATACCGCCGGTGTAATTATCGAGAGTAGTAAAACTTCAATAGACATAATCGTGCTCTGCATTCAGAACTCGTGTTTACCTGAAAACTGGAGTGTTATAGATTGCTGTGAAGCTCAAACAGACACTGACTAAAACGCCTATGTATGGTCATGCGCAGACGCATGAATCGAGTATCGATAGCTGCCATTACAACCAATGTTAATGACTGGTGTGGAAACATGCAAAGATTACCTCAAGAATAAAAAAACTTCTTAAATACAAATGTCATAAACATTAAATATAAAGAAAAAGCCTTAATTCTCCTGTGATCCACCATGTTATTAAGCCATCAAATACTTTAAACTGCAGGGCATCCTTGGCTTCACTTATATGGATTTTGGGCACATTATTTATGAATATGTTCCTTGCACCATGCTTCAAGCCCCAAATCCTCGAATGCCTGATTGGGGTCATATATAAAATTATGAGATGTCCAGACTCTCCAGAAATGGGGGCTGGTAGATTTCTGGGTTTCTGTGAAACGTTAGGCTTAGCACCATGCTACCGAAGGGAACTATGTATTTCAGATACCTGTATTTCTTCCAATTTGTATGAAAGTCGCCCCTCCGGCTCTGTCTGAGTGGCCTTATAGCATAAGCTTGAAACTGGAGAGTTTGGAGGGTTTACAGCTGTAACCACGAAGAGGGTAGGAGGTTACACCACCCTCCCCGGCTGCCTGCATTTTGGCTTTCTCTCTAATATAGATTGAGTAAGTCTGGTATGTGAAGAATTTGTTTTTCCTGATATTTTTAATGCAAATTTCTGCTGCTCCAATAATTTCTCTTCTTCTGCCTCTTGTACCCTTTCTCTAAAGTCCTTCACTTCATTTTCCAAAATAGCAATTGTTAACTCTTGTGTTTCAACTGGCTCCATTAGCACACACGTATGCAGCTTAAGCCTGTTCTTCGAGTAGAGCTATGGGTTCTTTACTGCCTGGGCTTGATCTCCCTTCTAATGAACACACAGTTTGGTATTGGTCATGATCATTGCAGAGAACAATTCTTGGGTGTGGATGCATGATCCCAAAGAGGAATTAGGGAGTGCAGAGAGAACTTTCTTGAAGCAGAGTTTGTAATCACCCAAAGGCAAATTTGGGCATAATCTTCTCGAGTGTTTGGGAACAAAGGCATAACTCAAGACTGTAAAAGACTAAACAGTAAACAATACAAGGAATATTATACTTCTACAGTAGCTGAAGTGAGACTATCGACAAAATCAAGCTGAACAAAGATTGAAGAGGTGAGTGGAGTAGTCTAGTGGGACTCAGGGAACAGAATCCAGGCATACTGGATACCAGCTGTTGTTTGCCTTTCAGGGGTCAATCTTTTCCTTTCCATTCTTTTTACTCTCCATTAAACCCACCCCCTTCCTTCCTATGGGAGGATAGTTCAAGGTGCTGACCTCAGCGGCTTGTCAATGTGATTCATTTTCAGGCAGTATTGTATCTATCTATTGACTGTAAGAAATTGTTTGGAAAAACTTCTAAAGAACGTATCATTCTTGTCAAAGATCATCTTTTTTCAACAGGATCTATCCCCTGGAGCCCCTTCCCTAAACTCCTGCCCCTTACTTTGGACTGTTGGTGTAAATACACTATCAGCAGACGTATCAAGGTGAGGGTAGTTACATTCTGCTCCCACAAGTATTCAAGGGCCTTGCCAGAAATCGTGTTAATGTTAGTTAACATTTTCTTAAGAATTATACATTAGATAAAGGTATTATCTGGTACCCTAATTTTCTTTGAAAGAATTGAAATGAAAGACATTTATAAAGCGCATGGCTACTCCAACAGGAGTGTCCCAGCACTAATCAGTCCACAAAACTGCCCCCCCAAAAAAAAAAAAATCGCAGCAGCTCAGAACCAAGGCAAACCTATCTAAAAAGCCACGTTTTTAGGCTCTTCCAGAACAAAAATGTTCTGATTCGGCTAGTTTCATGTGGCGCGGAAGAGAGTCCCACAACTTCGGTGCGAGGAAGCCAAAAGAGCTCCCACCAATCCGAACTCTTCTCAATCTAGGAACCTGTGCTACTAAAGCATCCGAGGACCTAAGACATCTAGAAGGAGAATAGGGAGAAATAAGAGAATGCAAGTAAGCTGCGCCTGTCTTCCAAAAAATCCTGTAACAAAAGATCAGAGCTTTCAAAACAAGCCGTTTCCTCACTGGAAGCCAATGAAGTTTAGAAAGTGTGGAGCCCATTGACGCCCGTCTAGGAGGTTTTAACAAGAGCCGGGCTGCAGAATTTTGGACCTGTCTAAGCCTGAACTGAGAGACCCCAAGATAAAGAATGTTGCAGTAATCCAGCTGTGAAATCACTGCCACCTGGATCACTGTCTTCTGGACAGATGCAGGGAGCGGATTGATTATGTTCTTAAGAGACTTCAGGATGCCAAAACATTTACCTGCTAAAGCCGTAATCTGGTTATCAAAGTTGAGATGTTCGTCAAACCAAATGCCAACTTTTTTAATTTTAGGCTTTGGTGAAGGGAAGAAACCAAGTGACGCAGGCCACCAGTCAGGAGACCAAATTGAGGGCTACCTTCCGAGGATGAGGACCTCGGTCTTGCCTGGATTTAATTTCATGCAGTTGAGTAGGACTATCAAGAATTGAGTAGGACTATCTTTTTACCCCTTTATCTTGAGCTTCATCAAGTCATATAATCCAATCACATAGGAACTATATTTAAACATATCATTGGTCCACACTGAACATACTTCTACATGAGTGGTTTGACACTGAATAAGATCTCTTGGAGCAGTAATTAATTTAACGTGACGAATGGCCTTCAATAATGTTTTGAAATATCATAGATCTATAACACGGTTAGTATGAATGCATATACATAAGTATTTCCTCAGAGTCCAGCCACTGGGGCTTCTGACTTAGTCAATGAATCACAAAGAGAGCTACTGTGACGAGAAAGCATATTATTTTTCACAATCTGTAGAATTAGCATCACCATGCCCCTAAGATTTGTAACGCTTGGTAAAGCTTTTACAGGACTTTGTAATGAAATAGTGAGTATTTATAGAAGACAGGGACTATTTCTTACATTACACATCAGTATTTTCTTTATTGCATCTTAGGCTTATCTACCGATATAACTTTCAAGATATGATACATAATTATGTATGATATCTTGAAAGTTATATCGGTAGATAAGCCTAAGATGCAATAAAGAAAATACTGATGTGTAATGTAAAAAATAGTCCCCATCTTCTATAAATACTCACTATTAAAAGTTAAATCCAAATTAGGAATGACGGCCATGAGAAAACAGGTGAACCTTTTTCATTCAGGTTAAGTTTGTATTCCAAGATCATTAGACAACTCATGATTTTGAGCACAACATCCGTTGACTAATAGGGAGTTGATAGCAGATCCGGAAAATTATCTGCAAAGGTAGCTATTCTAAAAGCTGTATCTTCATCAGGCATAGCTCCAATAAATTCAGAACCACTGAACACCTCAGCCCATTTGTGTGATTATACAATACTTTAATAGAAAGAAGTACTCTTCCCAATTAGAAAAAATGCCTTTCAAAACAATTTTATCTTTTAAAAGAACTATTGATATGGTATGGAGTTGTCTACAACTTTTAAGCTATGATTATGTTGCACTATACAATAAAAATAAACTTTTTGTTTTTACAAATAATTTGAGTTGCATCTGATAATTCTACATTAAATCCAGCGGGCCCGGTTGTTCTAGCGGACATTCTCTTTATTAAATTTCATGCAGATTGGTTAATGGTGGGAAAACTGGAGCACCTTTAATAAAAGTATTTGTTCCCATGTTATGACCCACATGAATTTGTACTCTCTGCTACAGCAAAAACTGCCAAATGGGATTACACCAAAAAGGGTATGAAGAAAGAACTTTATTCAGAACAAGTCATTTTTGTTGGCTGCAAGTCTGTTCAGTAGTGTTTTGTTAAAGGGCTAATTTTATATATTTAAACCATTAGCTTTGGAAACTAAAATGACTCACAGACCATATTATAACACAAAAAGTTAATTTGAGTTGGGGGATTGGGAGTTACAAACCTACATTGATAAACCACCTGCACCCTGGCAGTTACTGGTTACAAAAAAAAACCTCCTCATGCCATTACATGTTAGAGTGCTTTGTGAATGTGCATAACAAAAGATAATTTTAGAGCAGTCCAAACACCGCAGTATCTGGCAACAACCCAAAGAAGAGGAAAAAGCCACTGTTCATTAAAAGAAAAAATTTAAATTCTCAGCCATGGTCCTTGAGGGCAGTTTATGAATCATGATCAATTCACACTTTGGTTTGTGAACGGTTCGCAAAGTACATTATATTCCATCTATCGATCTGGCACATTGCATGGCTTGACCACACACCCTGCTCCGAAAAAGCTCATGGTCATGTGCACTCAGTTTTGATGGCTAAGCGTTCTGAGTATGGCAAAATGAGATGCCCTGTGCGAAGTTAATACTGCATGGCCAAAAGCCATTTTTGTGGCAAATATGGGCAGAGTACATGGCATGACCGAATGTTCTCCTCTGCAAGTGCGGGGTTGGCTCGGGCCACACAATCTGAGCATAGGGTTGTGCTAAGGGCTAGCAGAGCACAGCTGAACAATGTATCAAATACACTGCACATGGTAGAAACCCGGGGTGCTGTGGCTAAAGGGTATGTATGAGCACTGCCAAAGGCCTCACCCTGTAGCAACAGCCCATTGCAGAATGAGTTATGGTGGCTTTCTGGGGAGAGGGAATGGCCAAAGTCTGAAGCTGAAACCATGAACCCAGAGTCCGCTGTGCACGGCTAACACTGGGTTATAGATTAATGAGAACTGGGCAGAGATATGGCCAAGCCGCAACTATAGACTATGAATCTTTTGTGCAAGGGCAAAAGGCACATGTGCTGGGGGCTACACAGTTTGGGTGCAGGAAAGGCGCCACCCTACTGCACATGGCTAAAAGCCTGGCACAATTGGTATTCGAGCCATGCGATCAGGGAATGCCAGGGCCATGGCCATGCCCATAGTCAGCGGAGCATGGCTCAAGGCCGAAACAAGCAGGCCATGTAATCTGGGTGCAGGGCATGGCTGCGAGTCACGGCATGTTGCACAATGCTCATGGCCAAATGGTTTTTGCCTCTAAGCGAATTATTTTGAAATGGTTGGGTTGTAATTTTAAGGTACCCTGTGCAGATCTCTTGTCTGGGTGGCCGATTGGTGTGGCTGGTCATAGTTTCAGAAATGTTGGTACAGTTAAAATAACAACTGGAACAGTTTTGGGGAAGCTCATTGATAGGGCATGAGCTTGCTCCTCATTATCTGCATCGAAAATCTGATGAGTCTGAGCAGGCTTAACCTATGAAGTGGCGGTGATGGAAACTGGATCCTGCTGAAGAACTTCAGAGAGGTGACTGCAACTCCTCTCACACCATTGCGTGAGACGCTCAGTATTTTTCATTCTGTGGTTTTATTGCCTTGTACTGGAACTGCATGCAAAATTAACAGAGCTGTCATTGTAATCTTGTGTGACTAAGCTGATTACCCACCTTGTTTTGAACTACACAGTGGTATAAATGAGGACAACTTAGGCAAAACATGAATGCCAATAGTTTCTTCTCCGAGTTAGAAGCGCAGATTTTTGACGCCCAGAAACCCCAATTGTGGAAGTCACTCAAGTTTCCAATGTGTTGCGTTTTCTTTTCTTTAGTCCTCTCAGCGTACATGATACCAAACTCCATGGTAGAAAAACGCCTATCGTCTACAGCAGTGGTCTTCAAACATTTTAATGCCGCCCCCGCCCCCCCCCCCCCCCGGAGGAAAATGATCGGGGCCCCTCAGAATTTTTTTTAATTATTTGATTAAATTGGCAATCTTTAAATATGTCTATACATATTTAAACATTGCAGTTACGTTCTGTTATCATTTTAAAAATGCAATCAAATACATGATTGCCAAACATACTATCCTGGCCAGGCAGGCCTTACTAACATGTACAAGTATCCGCAGTGTGAATATTAAAAGTGGGGGTGAGGGGTTTGAAGAATATTTGGAGTCCCTTCCCTTTTGACACCTTCTCCCAGCCAGGATATAAATGACAAAACATGTTAGTGATGGGCCATTACAAAGCGGCTTTGTGCCGCTCATTTTTGTCAGCTTAAAACAAAGCACTGTTATCAGCACAATGCTTCTTTTGGCCACAGCCTGGCGCCCCCCTCGGGATCACTTGAGGCCTCCCTAGGGGGGCCCACCCCCCAGTTTGAAGACCACAGGTCTACAGTGTGGGACATTGTGCATTTCGGGGAGACATCATCCTAAGTCATAAGGATTACGCCAATAGTTGGTGTCCATACAACTTTATTCAAAAAGGCTTCTTTAAGCGTATTCACTTGATGGCAGGATGAGGTCTACCACGTGCATCTAAAATACACTTGCCCTTCAAAAGCAGATTTTCAGAGATGGGCGAACTACTAGATAAAAAACGTTGGAGACAAGATGTAGGAACAAGAGCCCGTCTAAGCACTGACCGGACTTCCCATAGTTTCACTTCACGTTGCATCATTAGCAACATTTCATTATTCTTAAAGCAAAGACGGTAAGTCATAGCTTTCAACACTTACTAAACCAAAGATTTCTTTATACGATGCATGCGCCCCCAACACCTCAATAAGCGCTACTGATCCCAGTGTGCGGTAATGGTCACACAAAATGCTGAAAAGTGACACAGAGTTATCGGCAATGGTACACAATAGCAGACTTGAAAAACTTATGAGGATGTTACCCAAATAGGCTTTATCTTTGCTAAGTAAGTGGCCCTCTCCACTGACCATACTTGGGGATACAGGAAGGGTAAAGAAAATCCTTAAGCAAAAGCTATTGGATGCTAGATAGTGAAAGAAATATTCAAATTACTGAGCTGGGCTTAGTTATACCTTGCAATAGTGAAATGTGGCTAGGCAAGGTCTGATAAACTGAGCAAAATTGTTATACAATTCACCAGTAGGTAAGGTTGGTACGAAGAAGACCGTACTGGATGCATTCTGGTTATACAGGGGTAACGGGCAGGGTTGTTCCCCATCACCACCAACCCTTTTTAGGTCGAGCCTGTGTAGCGCATGCGCTGCGAGCCATGCTGAATTGGAGTATGGATTTGAAACCCCGCCCACTCTCCGCCCTTATTTGTCATTGACATGTGTCATTGTCCATCGTAAATGCTGCCTTCCGATTCATTATTAGGCTTGTTAGTCCCTTCTTAGTACTGCCTTGTCTTCATTTGTAACATCCCATGAGGACTGGCCCTTTTGCTTCGGTTGTTACACGGTACGTCTTCTTTAGTCTGTAAGCACTACTTTTTTAATGTGTTTCTCTTACTGCAGGAGGGCCTCTCGTGCGCAGTTGTGGCCACCGGCTTCTTTATTTAACTTGTAGCAAACAGGGAGCTCTTCAGGGGCCAACTCAGCGATGCCTTCAAGCATTTGGAAAGCAATAGGTCTTGCATTTGCGAGAGTTAAGCTATTGGCATTGTAAATGACAATGCCTTTTATTTATGTTTTAAAAACCAAAACATAAGTAAAAGGCATTGTCATTTACAATGCCAGTAGCTCAAACTCGCGTAAATGCGAGACCTACTGCATTGCAGATGCTAGTTGCCATTGGTATAGAGCTGTTTCACTGCTAGTTAAGTAGTGTCACAAAGTAGTGTCCGTACAGAAGAGCAGAACAGCGAGTGTGATCCATAAGCAAATGATATTCTCTTGACTTTGTCCAACCCAGATTGTCGGTTTCAGTGGATCTTAGCAGTATAGAGGCATTCCAACCAGTAGAAAGTATTAAAGTCTAGGTTTAACAGTACCTGCATAGTATCACTTCCTAGATCAATACCAGCCAATATAACAATGCCACTAAGATGAGTTGAGGCCCAATTCACATATGTGTATTTATAGCAGATGAAGCTGCATAAGGCCCTTGCTACTATTCCAGCAAAATTAAATGATAGAGGCAAAGTCCCACTGTCCCAAGTATGGCTAACAGCGGTATTAAAGATGATCTGCCAAAGCTATAATTGATATTACACAGCAAGCATAAGGAGGTACAATACTTAAAGGCAAGGAATACTCTAAGCATACGAACCTATGAGAAGTATTTAAAGCTTGAGAACCAATACTTTTTGAATGTTTTAGCGGATGTAATGTTGGCATAAATATGTGCATAGGTAAGGTAAATGTAATTTAAAAAACATTTGTATCCCTTTTTTGAGTTCATCTGTTTGTTAACTCAAGAAAATGCTAAAAAAATATTTTACAACTCGTTATAAATCTTTCTACATTTTAGGTTTGCAAAAGTTAATTAGCTCTTGCTGAGAAATGAAACCAACACTACTGTGCCTGAAGTACCAAGCAAAAGCGAAAAAGTGAACATAAAAATGTGTCACTTGGACACCAGAAATATATTTAGCAAAATAATTGCAATAAACTGCATAAAACATTTACAAACATACTTTTATTAGTGTAGACGCAGCCTCAAATGATCCAACCACCACGAGCAGAGGCGCAATTACAATAAGTGGAAGCAGAGAATAACCAATGACTCCAAGGACCTGCCCATAAGCGACCTAAGGAGAAAAAGACAAGTACTTTAGCCATGAAAGACATGCATCTATATTTTTAGAAAACCAACATTAAAGCCCAAGGTGACCAAAATGTAACTACTACCTCAATATTCTATATTTTTGTCTAACTTGACAGACACGTTACACATATTCTTGGAGCACTGCCGTAATAGAGTGTGATTGATCTTACTGCCTTAACATTCAAAAGTTAGTCACTTTGGATTTACTTTAACAATCAAAACTTCTACTTGGCCAAAAGAACTATTTCAACTTGCCATGAAAATATTTGCTACAACAGAGCTTATCACAGTACTATTTTCTGAACAGGCATTTTTTCATGTTAAGAGACTAAGGGCCTGATTACGACTTTGGCGGTGTGGGAACGGGCCGCCACGCCTTGCCACTGCCCCGCTCCCATACCACCAAAGCCAACCGTCGCCCACCCGCCCGCCCTATTACGAGTTTTCTTGTGGTCAGGCGGGCGGTAAGGCGGTCCCACAGCGGTGCCTATAAGACAGGCACCGCAATGGGAGCGTCAAAGGCCGTTCATGCATGGCATGGACTGTGCAGTCCATGCCATGCAGGAAAGGGGGTGCATTCACAAAGGGGGGCTCAACATGTGCCCCTCTGCATGCATCCCCATGCACAGGGGCAATAAGGGGCCCTGCCTTTGTTTCCCCACCGCCAGCATTTCCATGGCGGGCTCACCTGACTTGATAATGCAAATAGTATTCAAAACTGCAGAGACCATCCGGAGTAATAAGTAGCACCCCATGGATTACCGCAGGCATCTCAGTAGACAGCATACAGGATTCACCCAGAAGCAGAGAAGGTGCAACTCCATTAAAGTTTGGTAGGTTGTCAGGTTTGCACGTTAATCATTTGTCAAAGAAAGGCATGTTTCCCCTCAACCATACCATGCAGTTGGGTCTGGGAATCCTAGGGCATCATTTGGGAGTAGCACACATTTAGATACCTCGGGGTGATGACATATCACAGACTCGATGACCTCGTGGCTGGTAATTTGGAATTAGCAATGAGAAATCTGAGGGGCAGCGCAGAGTTCTGGAAGCCTCTGAAGCGGTCAGTGATGGGCAGAATGGCACTGGTCAAAATGGTGGTGCTTCCAAGGTTACTCCACTAGTTTGGCAATATACCCATTTGGGTGCCAATGGGCTGGTTTTGGACTCAAAGGCTTTCCTTAGGGACTTTATATGGGCTGGAACCGGCACAGAGCAGCTTTAAGCATTTTGCAGCTGCCCCTAGCAGAGGGAGGTTTGGGACTTTTGCTTTTGAACTGTATTACTTAGCAGCACAAATCATGGGGAGAGAGAGAGGTGGCTAGATGGTGGGGTTACTCAGGTACTGGGTCAAATGGAAACAGTGGTAACTAGGACTGAGTTACTGGCACATCTCCAAGACCTGAGAGAGCGGATTTTAGCATAAAACACACTTATGGCAGCTGCCCTTAGATGCCTCTGTGCTGATTCAATGCACAGAAATTGGGTTCCTTATGGTGTGTGACATATCAAGACCGACAATTACTCCTCTTTACCAGATCAATAGAGGACTTTGGCCTTTCGGCCTCCCAATTCATGACCTACAGGACAATACCGCACAACATTAGACAGAGGTTAGAATCTATTTACGCTGTGCTAGACACTCACAAAGTCTTGCAATTAATCTTCATCGCAGGAAATGGTAGTAAGTGGTAACATGGTTGTATAGGTTCCTGCTAGAAAGCTGAGCTGTTGCACGCTAAAACCAAATGGGAACACAACCTAGAGAGGGCGTTCAGTGGCAGGGAATGGGAAAAGCTCTCTTCCGCACAGCCTCAAGATCTTTAGGAATGTGATGCTCAAATACACTCCATTCAACTATCTACATTAGACCAGTATGTCCCTCAGTAGAGGGAATTTAATTCTTGGGAAGGAAGACATCACTTGCCCCAGATGTACACTCCACAATGCAGATTTCCATCAGCTGGTTTGGGCGTGCCCGAATGTTAATTCATTTTGGAGGGTGTGACAACAGCTACAGAGGTTATTAGATAGGGAAGGGTTGCATTCCCCTGAGGCGTGCTTGATGGGTTTGCACCCAAATATGTATAGCTATGAATTGGAGGGCTGGCTCTCCTCTACAACTGACAAATGACTTGGGGACGTAAGCAGGTGAGCTAATTCGGAAAGCCTTGGACTGCATGCAGACGAGAAGAGGAATCTCTTCAAAAGGACAATGGCCCATTGGTGGGATGAAATCCACTGGAATTTCAAAAACCATGGAGCACTGCAACAGGGTGGGCCAAATGAGGAGTGAGAGTAACTAATTGAATGACTGCCTCCAACTCTTTGCAACCTCCTAACTAAGGCTTATCCAGGAGGTACTGCAAGATTTATTTCAATCTAAGGAATCACAGTTAGTTGTATTTAGTCGTTAGTTTGACTGTAGTTCTTTCTTGATATGCATAACCTGAGTCTGATGGTTTGCCTTCTCTCTTATCCATGCATGCCTTTATCAGAGTCTTTGCCCAGTTTGTAGGAATAGATGATACAAAAGATCAATGGAGTGCAATCTGAGGACAGAACAATGTATCTGAAAAATCTATGCAAGTATGGAATTGTGAATCAACTGAGAATCCATGAACAGATCAAAAAACTATAACCACCTTTCTGCAGTCCTTGAGAAAACCATAGAGTCATCATCTAGCACGATGCTATAACATAGACTGGAGTATGACAGCCGTGAGGGTTGTGCACGCTAGCACAGCAGAGTTGTGTACTCTAGCGGAGGGTGGCTCCGGACCTTCTTCAAGGTATCGGAACAATGTAATTAACTTCATGTTCTGAAGTTCCTATTCCTTGTATTAGGTTGACTGCCGAAATTGACCTGCCCATACTAAGGTACCCCTTGATGATCTAGGAATTACGCTATGTGTTGCAGAAAACATTCATAGACATGAACCTTGTTGTTAAATCACGTGATATCTAATGGGGATATCACTGTGCACAAACTGATGTGACAACTCTGCAAATTACCATTCTTAATGGTGTGTTGATGTTTTGAAAATGTACGTTGTTTAAAAAGAAAAACGTGCAGTTAAGAAAATTAAACATAATCCTCACCTTAATGTTCATGTAAAATTATAACTATACCTTCTTTTACTGTAGAAGTTTTACACAACTTAGGCAAAATTAAAAATTAGTTTTGATAGGCAAAAACATCTTCCACTGCTCCACAACCCCCAGAAGAAAAATATTTTGGCACCTTGAGACAATACCGGTCTCCGGACCCAGTTTTAGAGAAATTTGGGCCTTGAACAGGTATTTCTCCTGAAAATAGGTTGTGCAGAATAAGCTTTGGAACAAAAGAACCAGAGGAATAAATTGTAATCCTATGTCAGCGACTTTCATGCAAGAGGTCTTTACTTAGATGCCAGCTCCTCAACATGAATGTTCACACTGTTAAGGCCTTGCATGTCTGCATTATCTGTATATATAACTACGTACATTAGTGGGTGTTCCATTATGTGTGCCAAGTTAAAAAACAAAAACTCATTAACAACATGATAAATGCACAATTATTTCCCGATCGAAGCTTGGTATTTGACAAATGCCACCTTTCAGATATAAATCTGAACTTGTAGTATAGCAAATAGCTTAGAATGCGACAAGAAACTGAATCGTTTAAAACAAGCAGGGGCGGCTCCTCCATTAGGGCGGAGGAGTGCCACCCCACTGCTTTCTCTCAGTGCGAGAAGCAGAAACATAACATGGTATTTTAAATACCATTTTATGTTTCTGCTTCTCGCACTGCGAGAAAGCAGAAGGGTATGCCTGGTTGGGGGCGGGCGGGTCGGGGAGGAGTGGCTTGCCCAATGCTGTGGGCCCTGACTGTTTGGTCGGGCCTCTGGGGCCGAACAAACCAGTCATGAGCACTCTGGATTTTCAAAATGGCCTCCCCAAAGGCGCCCGGCTGGGTGCCGTCCTCACCAATCACAACGCTGCCATTGCAGCATTGTGATTGGCTTAGGGGAGGGGAGGGAGGCTGCCATCTTCCTGTTCCTGCCGGAGGCAGGAGAGCAGGAAAACGTGGGACCCGGCCAGGAGTGGAGGCGGCGTGGGACCCAGTAAGGTAAATTTTTTATTTTATTCAGGCCCCCTCCACCCCACAGTCCCACCGCCCCCGCGCAATCTGCTGACCTGTCTCTTTGCCTTCCACACTTCAGAGCATGGTTAAAGACATGACTGCTGTACTGCAGTGGTCAATGTCCTCCCAGAACCACAGTAAATTTTCCAAATATACTTATTGAAGTAGACTACTGCCTCTCTGACCTGCATTTGAATGTCCTGAACAATGCACAGTGATTTCTAGCTCCGTCATTTATGGACTTCTATCAATGAAACCTCTTTACCACTCCTGTTTTCTCGTGATGTGCCTGGTTTCCAATTCTTTTTTTCACTCCCTCCCTTTCTGTTGCTCATGTACATAAAGATTACAACTAGAAAGCACCGTGGCTGATTAGATACCTATGTCTTGAGAAAGGCCACTCCTTCAACAAAGGTCTTTCCTCAATCCTGTGGTCTTGTCTCATTTCCTTTCTCCTAGTCCCTCTTTTCTATCTTTCCTCACCATTCATCCGCCCTCACTGATTTGGGGTAAGCATATGGTGGTTTAAAGTTCTACATAAAGAAGCAACCCAAACATTTTGTGTACTTCAAAATACTAGGTTTCTCCTACTCTCTCTCTGGGTGTCTCTCTCTCCCTTGATCTTACAGTGCTTCTTTTGATGATATGACCTGAGAGCAATAGTATATGTTTCAAAAGGAGTGGCAAAACGTTTAATATAAAGATATAGTCACTGCATTTGAAGAACATTACCCAAATAACAGTGCAAAATAGCAGTCCAAAAGAAACTTTGGATAGTAAACCTCCCAATTGTCTGAAATGTGGTGTAAACAGCCTATTTACTAATCTATATTGCTCATGTCTTTTTTCTTTCACTGTCTCACCTGTGCTCTTTCTTCTCTTAATTGTCCTTCTATATTCTTTGGCAACATCCACCAAGATAAAACATGGAATCACTTTTCAGTACAAAAACATAACTTTGAATTAAAGAGGAGGAGTTTTTTAGAATGGAAACAAACATGGCAAACAAACAAGGGCCAGGAAACTCTTCAAAATCATGCACAGTGCTACAAACTCCGAGTCAGCGCTTGGTATCTGACGTAACAGACAACTGTGAGAAACTCTTCCACTTCTGCAAAGATAAAATAATAATAAAAGATCAAGTCTTGTTTCACCATCTCAAATTCGGTAACCACGCAAGCAGCCCAAACCTTCAAATCCGCTAAGAAATGCTCATCCTTCAAGAAGATAATGCTTGCTAACCTGATGAATACAATCTCTGAACTTGAATTGTCCTCTCAATTCTCATATCCTACCTCTGGAAAAGAGTAAAACACCCAAGTGCATCAGTTTCCCCTAACCATCACAGTTAAAACTACTGTCTTGAGAACTAATCACAGACTTCTTAAAATTTGGTCAAATCAATCCTCTGCTCAAAAAGCCTGGTTCAGATCCAGAGGACTTCAACAACTGCACCCAATATCAAACTTACCCTTCCTGGGGCAAAAAACCTGAAAGTGTGTCACTAAATAACTAAAAATCCACATTGATGAAAACCAGCTTCTCAAAGATCTTCAGTTGGCTTTATACCATGGTCAACAGCAAGAAAGCAATGGTAGACATTGTTATACTTTGTGCATATTTGATAATGGGGAGTATTGCTGCCTCATTATTGACCTGTTTGCAGCATTTAATATAGTCAGCCATGTCTCCCTCCTGAAAATCATTAAAGAATGGATAAGCTGGGTTGAGTCCTAACTTGCAATGCCTGATAATTGAAACTGTCTAACTTTATATCCAGCCACCCACCATTTCAACAAGAAGTTCCTCAGAGGTCCTTTCCCCCTCTAGACAAGCTCTTCAACCTTTACATTATGCTCCTTTCTTCTTTACAGAAAAAATAAAACATTTCATCAACACACTGGTTAATCTGTGAAAAAATAAGTGCTGGGGCTCTCATCAGGAGGTGGACTGCACCAATCTAATGCTCCTATTAGCGCTGCCTATAACGGAACCAACCACTAACCATGAAACCCTACAAGTGGGGAGAGGATGTGGCGTAACAGCCAGAATTGCTGACTATGGAGCTGGGGAGCCAGGTTCGAGTCCCGGCGTAGGCTCAACATCCTGTGTTTCTGGGCAAACCACTTAAACTCCCTGTGCCTACCAAAAATGAATGCGTTTCTAACTGGTGCTCTTGAAAAGCGCTCCAATACCTTTGTGTCGAGTTAGCACAACAAGTTCCAGTATTGATGATTAAGAGCCAGTTCCGAGAACCAGAAACCACTGGCTCAAATTAAGCACTGATCTACACGATGACGACAATTAGCTGCATTTGAAAGCCTACATACCCGAGGCCAAACCAACACAAGCGAAGACCCTAAAACACTTACAGTCAAGGATGGCTCAACATCTTAAATTAAACCCCGAGAAAAATATTGCAGAAGGAGACTATACCAAATAAGACTGCTTTCAGTCATACCAACAATGACGTTTAACCTAGTTCTTGCTACGCTTGACCACGGCAACTCCCTACTGACAGTCATTCTGAAAACCCATCTGGCCCCTTTAAAAGCCACCCTCAATGCAGTCGCTAAGCTTATCTCCTGCACCAGACAATCATCCCACAGCATGCTAAACTTGCTCCAGTTAACTACTAAGATTTAAACATTTACTAACCCCTTACATTTAAATGATCAGGTGATAGCTCCTGAAACCACTTTTACTCCATTCGTGTAGCCCCTTTGCATTCAGAAGGCAAATATATTAAATACAAAAGTATGAATACATCTCTACTCCGAAATTCTAGACCTATATTCTAAAACAAAATACTAAAGTCATTTGTCCCTCTAATACATTTGTCCTCTCTTTCCTTGATGAATATGTACATGAACCTTTGGAGGCTCCAGATCACTCAGGAGAACAGAATTGCATTGAAATGCTTAATTTAAACCAGAACTCTGTGGAAATCATATTTCCCACAACAAACAGAGATAACACATCTTATGTCATTTTAAATACTGGGTTTAAATTTCCTCTCTTTAAATGAAACTCCAAATTGAGACAAGATGCAAGCCAGCCGACAAAGACTGCAGAGAGATGAGAGAATCAAAAACCATTTGCAGCTGGGAATATTGCAGTCAACATTAAAGGTGGAATTTAATGCGCTCAATAAAATGAGTCACATTGTCTTTCACTGTATTTTCATTGGCTCCAAAAGAATATATGGATTCATATGCATCTGGATGTTCCATTTGTCCGGTGCCATTTGGTATCTCTGTTCCCAGGTGAAAAGTAGGTGTTCCAAGTAGGGAAGGCTCTTGAGTTTTTTTCTTGGCGGGGGAAGGGTTTGTAGTACCTTTGTGGACATATCTGAGCCTCAGCTTTCTATAAAGGAAGTCGTGCTCCTAAGGAAGACTCCTACAAGGATTTCCTGCAAACCCTTGTAGTTGACAAAAGAACAATCTGCACAATCACTGCTTTTCTTATATATAAATGCAACACATAAAATCTATGGGACAGATTTATCAAGACGTTTCACTGCTGCAAAGGCACGTACAGTGACGCAACATGGCACAAAGTTTTGATATGGTATTTCATTTCCACTGCAAAAACTTTTATCTGAAAATCGCCTTTTGTAGTGCAAATAGTGCTTTGCACTCCCTTGAGTCAAGAGGGTGTTCCACAGGTGGCACTTGGGTGTTCCAGCACTACCACCAATGGTTTTTGATGCAAAGCCCTATCTACTAAAATTGTTAGTGCTCTGCATCAAAAAATAACCGGTCCTTGAAGCAGGTGCGAGGAAGAGCTGTTTTTATTTCTCCTAGCATTTCACACATTGCAAGTGTGCTGCACTGTGTAGCACACATCCCATGTCTGAAATGTTTTAAAGTCTGTCCAGGTAAGATATTTTTTACTGGCAATGTCTACTTCCAATTAAAAAACACACTATGCTAGACAGCATGCACAGATCTTTACATTTTGGTGCAAAGTTTGTGCCTGGCGCTAGGGGGATTTAAAGATATCAGCGCAGGGTAAGACAGCGTCAGTAGGCCATATTTAGTAAATATGGATTTTCTTCGTCTCCCCCCCCTTGCACAGCAAAGACCAGCATCTTTGCTTCTAAACTGTGCTGCATAATTTCTTTGTGTACTGTGTTGCGTAATATTTTTGTGAATCTGCCCTAATGCGTATATGATCGGCCTATTTCAAAAGGTCTCCGGCAGGATAATTGTGAGCACATGTTCACAATAAATTAATGGCAAACCTCCGGTTGTAGTACAGGATGAATACATTTCTTATTCTCCATCTATTCTAACTGGGGCACCTGCTCGGTAAATGATTTCATCTAACAGATATAGTCCGAGGTATGTAAAAAGTAGGGGTGTGTGAAATTCGCCTAATTTGCTTTTGTGTAATCTCATTACATTTCAGAAAGTAAAGCAAAATTACACAAAATGCAAAACAAGCATTTGGTACTATATTTTACGGCAAAATGCAAAGCTTGTATTCTGGGCGTTCAAATTGTCCGTGCGCTTGTGCTAAATTTTCCCAGGAAACGGTGTGTAGTTACACAATATGGCGTAATTTGGGGAATTTCACATAATAAGTATACCGCAAAATTACACAACATTACACTGACAGAACACAAATTTCGCCCAGGGCATAGTAAAAAACGTTAGAACAGTATGGAGGAAAACAAGGGCGCAATTTTGGGGGAAGCGTGTTGGAGAGTTCTTGCACTATGCAACAGGGAATGTTAATGAAGGTAAACATAGAAGATTGGTAGTCCTCTCAAGAGAATCGAAAAACTATTTAAAAACGACTATATAAACAAATGCAGCGCCAGGGAATGAACTCAGTTAAAATAGTGGTGCCAAAGGGAATGAATATAAATGTGACAATAGCAGAGATAATACCTGCTATTTTCGCACCCAGTCCCAGGACACCAAGTAGCCAGGACCATAAAATGATTGCTGATAATCTGTGAAAGAATTAGGCAGACAGAGCTTGGAGGCTGGGGGTCTCGCTCGAGAAGGCGAAGTAATAGGTAAAAAAGAAACAGAAAGAGAAAAGGCCTGCATATCTGGCTGCAAATGGACTCAGAAACTTGAACTGAGGCTCACCTACCGGATAAAAGCCCCAGTTTAGCCATTCTGTGCTACGCCAGCTGATGGAGTAGGGGAGGTTGTTTCAGGCTAATGGGCGTTGCAAGCCTAATTTATAATATTTGTAGTTGCATTTGTTTCATTTAGGTCATAAACACTGCATTTGGTCGACAAGTTATGGTTTGCATGGCTGTTGTGTGAATTATGGATAATGTTCCTAACTATAACTTGCAAAATACTCCGAAATTACACTCTACCCTGCTTCTTAGTGAAGTAGGCGATGAAATAGTTATAATTATGCCCTTCTTATGGCTAAAACATAAAATAAATCCCATCAAAGCTTACAGAGTCACAATGGAATTGAAGCAAACATCAAGTACAAAATCAAAAATCATAGCTTTCAGCCATGTTTATAGGCAACCAAAGTCTAGAGATTTGTAACAGTTCATATGTAAAAACTAGCACCTAAAAGATCAAACTGCGGACATCTAGTCACACGAGACAGGGTCAAAGTTTAAAAATATGGCTGACCCCGAATGAACACAAGTTGGATACAAAAAGTGGACTGGGCCCGGTCGGCGTTTACCTTCGGACGTAGAGAAGATATTTCAGCAAAAAATTGACTGAGAAGGTAAAGTTCAGTGGGGCAAGGCTGCAGGCGGTGTCTGAGGAAGTGGCATCGTCATCGGGGAACCGCTGGACAAAGTCGTATTGAAGATTCTACGCTCAAACCTAGTCTCTTTTTGGAAGTCTAAAATCTCCAGTGATGAAGCTAGAGGCTGTAGCCGATGAGTTATATGAGGCTGGATATCCCTTTGGCGAAGGAGTGCTGAACAGGATTTGCTGCCGAGGAGAAGAACATAGCAGGAGCTGCCGCGAAATCAGACTGACCGGCGGTGCACGTTGGGGGGGATGGACACTAATCAAGTTGAATCAATTTGTGCTTGGTCCATGCTCCTTAGAAAGATAAGGAAGTGACATGCACTGGCTAATAAGGGGGCAGCATAGAAGCGTGACATTGAAGCAAACAAATTGTAAACAACGGGCCGGCTCCAAACCCCTTATTGTCAACAATCCACTTGCAAGAGCAGTGCATGCGCTGTCCAGGCAGGACCTAAAAACGCTAATAACAGCCCAAAACGCAGCTCTGGTGCAAACCACTACCAGATGCCATTATTTCTGTTCTTAGTGCCTAGGGCCATGGTTGAAGAGAGAACCACGTTATTTACATACAATGTTTGCAGAGCTCTGAAGACCCCGTGGATTCTTTAACGCCAAGAGTTTGTGCACAAGTAGGTCCCCAGAGACCTTGTCAAAGACAACTGATAAATCCATCAAAGTACGGACAAACTATGGGGGGGCGTGGCTTAGCCGGCTGCAAAATGGCCGCACTCTGAGTGGGCTCTGCCGGCCAAGCCCAACATCCTTCATAATCCTGCAGGCATTTCACTAATCGCCACCTTGAACTAGCGTCATCGCTACTCACCTACTCCGTTGGCGTGATTTGAGACCTTTTCCGCCTTCCTGGGCCGCTGCTGGGCCGAGATCTGCCGCTGTGCAAGGCCCGGGCCTTGGCCTTGTGGCGCGCGCGGCCTTCTTGGCCCTCCCGGAGCCGACTGCGAGACCCTGACCTGGACCGGATTATCGTCCGAAGCAGCATCTCCACCCTGCGGACACTGTAGCCGGTAGGTTCGCTGCCGCGGGGGCGATTCGCGGCGGGGCTGAGGGCGTGCTCGTTGTACCGCCCGGCCCGGCCTACGCAATCCCGGGAGCCTTCACTCCTCCTCTGGCGCCCCGGGTTTAGGCCTCTGTCATCGGGCCTAGCGAGGTGGGCGGTGCGCTCTCCTTGACCCCCCCCGCTGCGAGCGGCGCCCCCGCCTGTTGCGACCTCCGGCTCCCCGGTGACGGCGACTACCAGCTCCTGACTTCGCCCCGGAGGCCTCTGGGGCCCTCGCTGCGGTGATCCCGGCTGGCCGGACACGGCGCTCCCCTGGAGCCGGCTTAGCGCTGTGGCCCCGCTTGCTGCCTATCGTCTCAAAACCCTGCTGGCTCGTGCGGCCGCCGCGATCCGCTGCCTCCTCCCGCGAGGATCGGAGTGTAACCCCAGCTGCATCAGGCTCTCCCCCTGCATCTGACCGAGGCGCGGCCTCCCACGCTACACCGGCCGGGCTCTGCTGCCGATCCGCAACGCACCTCTGGACTTTGCACCGGTGCAACTCCTCGGCTTGTCTTCAGCCCGGAGTCTTCCTGGCCTGGCCACTTCTCCTCCTGTTGGCCCAGCAGCCCGTCACCCGCTTCATGCTTCTCACCCCCGCTGTGCTGTGGTTCGCTGGCATCTCCCTGGATGTTTGTGTTGCGCTGGCTATAGTTGTTGTATCTAAGATGCAAGCCAGCCGACAAAGACTACAGAGAGATGAGAGAATCAAAAACCATTTGCAGCTGGGAATATTGCAGTCAACATTAAAGGTGGAATTTAATGCGCTCAATAAAATGAGTCACTTATTGTCTTTCACTGTATTTTCATTGGCTCCAAAAGAATATATGGATTCATATGCATCTGGATGTTCCATTTGTCCTGTGCCATTTGGTATCTCTGTTCCCAGGTGAAAAGTAGGTGTTCCAAGTAGGGAAGGCTCTTGAGTTTTTTCTTGGCGGGGGAAGGGTTTGTAGTACCTCTGTGGACATATCTGAGCCTCAGCTTTCTATAATGCCTGGGGCTAATCACCACGACCAGCCCATCCTGAGCCAGATTCGGCCGCTCCGCCACCGCTTCAGATGGTCGGTTGCCTGACTGCGGCGGCCGCCTGGTTCCGGACCGCTAGCCCACCGGATCCCTTCTTCCCCCACGAGCAGTCCATCTGAGTTCTGGGCCTCCGCTTGTTGGCTGCACCTTGAGGACCCTGATCATCTTCTACTTGCGGCCTCCCCTCCTGCGGTTAGGCTGCTCCATCTGCCTGCGTCCACCGGCCATGGGCAGAACCGACCCCAGGCAGCCCAAGATCGCCTTTGACCAGCGCCGCCAGACACGCCAGGAGGGTGCCGGTGCGGACGGAGGTGACCCACTGGCCACATCCGAAATGGCGCAATCCCGCGAGGATGTTCTGAAGGCCATCATGCTTGATGTTAAATCCACAGTCACCACTATAGCGACACAACTGGATCAATTGTCGGCCCGCCTGGACACGGTGAAGGCCCGGGTTGATTCCCACGATGCCCGACTCCTTCATGTTGAGACCAGGGTGTCTGGCGCGGAGGACGCCGCCACCCAGGACCGCCAAAAACTGCTACAGATGGACAAGCTACTTGCTGTTATCCGTGACAAAAACGAGGATTTGGAAGCGCGCTTGCGTCGATCTAATCTTCGCATTACTGAAGTGCCCGAGCCCACCAACATCTCTCGCATGGAGGACTATGTGGAACAGCTGGCTCGAGACCTCTTCGGTGACGTCCTCTCACCGGTTTTCATCGTTGAGCGTGCTCACCGCTCCCTTGGCCCCCGTCCGGCCCCTGGCTTGCCGGCACGCCCCATTATTGCCAAAATATTGAACTTCAGGGACCGCGACGCCATCCTCCGGGCGGCCAGGGAAAAAGGGGACATCCGCCACCAGGGTAACAACCTCTCGTTTTACCCGGACTACACCATCACAGTTCAGGCGGCTCGCCGCGAATTTTTACCGGCCAAACGGATTCTACAGAAACATGAGATCCCCTACTCGCTAGCGTATCCGGCTAAACTGAGAGTCAAGCAAGGCACGAAGACTCTCACCTTCCCGGACCCTAGAGAGGCACTGGCGTTTGCTAAAAAACTCGACAAGTCTCACTGTTCCTCACCTGCAAATTCCCAAGTTGCTGCTGCTGATAACCTCAGTGACAATGACTGACCTATTCTCTGTCCTTTGTGGTTGTATCCCTACGATTGTTTGTCCCTCCTGGTCGGTAATTCCAATTTAGATCTCTGGTTCAGGTGGCCCTTTGAGGCTGTTTGTCTTCGATGTGCAGTTCTTTTACCCTTTAAAGGTCTCTCCTACGTCTGCGTACGCTTGCGGCTTGGCCACCCTGTCTCTCTGGCAGGGGTGTAAGCCGGGCGCCGCCATGCCCCCACGGGATAATTCCCATCATGGTCACGGATTCTCCCTCTCCAAGTTGTGGGTCCCTGGGGTGGGTCTGGGTGGTACCTCAGCCTGATTGGGGGGTTGGTGTGGGTGCGGGGTTGGGGGTGCTCTTGGGGTTTTTTGTTTTTTGGGTGGGCTCCAGGGGATGGGAATTTGGGGTTCACGGCTTCCTTCTGAAGCCTTGTTGTTTGTTTTTGCACAGTCGATTGCCTATGATCTCTCTGTAATTAGGTTTCCTCTTCGGGTTAAGCTTCTTCCGGTTAAGGGGCCAGTTCTGTTTGTATTATTGGTCCATTCCAGGGATTGCGAGATAGGTCTGTTTATATTCTGTCTAAATGTTCCCGTGATAAACGAAATGCTCTTCTCGCACACCTCCCATTGCACCGCTCATAGACCATACACGCAGTCTCTGCCCACTATGCCACTGCTCCCGGACATCCCCCCCTCGATCACAGCACCATGACTGGCACTACACTTTGGACCTGGAACGTCCGTGGGCTGAATGACTTCCGTAAGGCACGCTTGGTACACGCCCATCTCACTCGTCACAAGGTGGACATATGCTTTTTACAAGAGACCCATCTGATGCAGCCCACTGCTACTAGACTCCTCTCCCGGCATTGGGGTGAAATCCACTCCTCCTTCTACTCCAACTATTCCCGGGGGGTGTCCATACTACTGCGCAGGGGGCTCTCATGGCAGACTTCCCAGGTGTTCACCGACCCTGGCGGGCGTTTTGTAATACTTTACGGCACCTTGCGGGCCCAGCCCCTGATACTCGCGGCAATATATGGTCCCAACTGCGACGACCCGGAGTTCTTTGCTCAAGTCTGGCATCGCATATCATCTCTTGGCCCTGCTGTTCTCCTCTGGGGGGGCGATTTTAATGTGACTTTGTCCGCCGCTCTGGACCGGTCCGGTTCCCATTTCTCCCATCCACGCGCGGCCTCACTTCTTAATTCCATTCTCCTGGACAACTCACTGTACGACGCGTGGCGCCATTCTCACCCCGCGGCGCGTGAGGGTACGTGTGTCACGGGTTCGCGGGGCTGTTGGTCCCGGCTGGACTTATGGATCACCACCCCGGACGCACTAGTCTGGATGACCTCAGTAGACCATATGGCACGCTATTATAAAGTCGCACAGTAAGGTAAGATAAGTCCAGTCTTTATTATGACATGCACCACCAACAGTTTCTAGTCAGAAATGACAGCCCACAGAAGGCAGCAGTGGAATGTTCCCAACAATGCATGGAATGTTCCAAGGTGGCAGGGAAAGGAAGGGTGGAAGGAGGGAGGGCAAACCACTAGAATACAACACACCTCCCTGGGCAGGAGGGAAAGAAAAACCAAGAGGGAGAGGAGAAAGGAAAAAAACAAGTAACTACTTTAAAGTCCTCGTGCCATAAGGGCAGCAGGGTCCCTGAAACCCAGGAGACAGGGGAGAGGGAAAAATGGAAAGTTAACCAACTTTAAAGTCCTTGTGCCATACAGGGCAACTAGTGTTCCTTGATGACCTGCGAGGAGAGTCAGGGCCAATGGGCAAGGCCTTAGCTGCTCCCCCACCCATTTGGGGATGTTTGCATTTGACCACTCTGTCCATTCCCCATGTTTGTCCGTTTTCCAAGTGGACCACATTTCTTCCTACTCCAGTAATTTTAACAGGTTCTGAAAACCGGGAGTAGCTCTTCCTCCTTGCAATAGGAAGATCGATGCGAACCCATTCTCCTGGATTGAATGAAAATGTCTTGACGTTTTTACTATAGTCATATCTCGTTTTGTATTTCTCTTGTTGCACATCAATTTTCTTGGCAATGTCTGATCTATCTACCTTGCAATCCTTGTCCGTGCGCAACCATCCCGCTGTGAGGTTGGTTTTAGGTTTCCTTCCTTTTAGGGAAATAAACGGTGATACCCCTGTGACAGTGTTCGGTGCTGTTCTGTAGGCCCATATCATTTCTTGCAAGGCTGGTTTAGCTGCCACATTGGTGACTTCTGCTCTCTGGAGACATTCTTTGATGACCCTATTCATGCGTTCGACTAACCCGTTTGCTCTGGGACAGTACAACGCGGTCTTCAGATGGTTGATGCGTAGATTTGAAAGAAAGCTTTTCATCAAGTCCGATGTAAATTGGACCCCATTGTCCGTTACAATAGTATCCGGTATGCCTTCTTCATAAAAAACGTCTTTCAAGAATTGGATTAGAGCTTTGGTGTCGATTAAGTTCACCCATCTTGTCACCACCCATCTTGAGTGATAGTCTATGAGAACTAGGATGAATCGTTCATTCACTTGTCTGAGATTCAAAGGTCCAATAATGTCCAACGCCAGTTTAGACCATGGTCGGTTAGGGACTTGAACAGGCGACAGAGGAGGTTTTCTTACTGAAAGCGTTTTGTCACTTCTAGCACATTCCATGCAATTTTTGACTAGTTCTTCTACCATGGTGTCCATTCCAGGCCATCAGTATTCTTCACGTACTTTGCTTTTCGTTAAACTTCGCCCTAAGTGTCCCTTGTGTGCTAACCTGACAATTTTGTCTCTCATCCCTTCAGGGGGTACGATTTTTTCCCCTCAGTAAATTGTATCATTGATTATGCATAGTTCAATTCTCACCTCCCAATACTTGCTAAGGGGTTCAAATAGCATGGTCTTTTTGTCCGGCCATCCCTTTTTGATAAGTTCTTTTAGGGCAGCTACGGTAGTGTCGAGAGTCTCACAGTTTTCCCACTCTTTTTTGTCCAGTACTGCTATTTCCAGCACTATTACATCGTTTTCCTCCTCTTTTGTGTTACAGTCAGTATTGAGAGGAGCACGAGACAGAAAATCGGCTACTACGTTGTTTCTTCCAGGTACGTATTCAACCTTGAAATTGAACCCTTCCAGGCCCATCATCCATTTAGCTATTCTGGGTGTAGTTCTGGTGGAACCTTTGGTTGTAAACACATAGGTGAGGGGTTTATGGTCAGTCTTAATAGTGAAAGGTATGCCCCACAGAAAAAACTTGAAGTGGTTAATTGCCCAGAAACAGGCTAGCGCCTCTTTTTCGATTACTGAGTAGTGCTGTTCGGCACCTTTTAGTGATCTGGAGGCAAAAGCCACAACTTGCTCAGTGTTCCCCATCCTTTGTGTAAGACTGGCCCCCAACCCTTTATTGCTGGCATCGGTGGACAAGTATGTGGTTTTAGTGGGATCAAACCTACCTAAGAAAGGTGCCTTAGTAATGCATGTCTTTATCTCCAAAAATGCAGTTTGGCAATCATCACTCCATACGAACGTTTGTTTGGCTTTGAGAAGATTGCGTAAAGGTTCTACCTTGCTTGCATAGTTCTGAATGAACTTCGAATAATATTCTGATAACCCTAGGAAGGATTTCAACTCTTCTACATTGGTGGGAGCAGCTGTATCAAGGATGGCTTCGATCAAGTTCATTTTGGGTTTGATTCCCTCATGGGAAATAGTATGCCCTAAATATTCTACTGAGTTCACCCCTATTTGGCACTTCTCTTTCTTCAGGGTCAGGCCTGCCTGGCTTAACTTGTGTAATGTGTTTCTTAACCTGTCATTGTGTTCCTTGGTGTCTTTACCAAATATTAGGATGTCGTCCTGAAAACACAGTATTCCTGGAACCTCCTTAAGCACATGCTGCATGATTCTTTGAAAAGCAGCCGCAGCGGAGGCTAACCCGAAAGGCATCCGGAGATACTGGAATGCTCCTAGGGGTGTGATAAATGAGGTGAGGTGTCGGCATTCAGGATGTAATTCCACTTGATGATATGCCGATGATAAATCAAGGACACTGAAAAGACTGGCGTCTCTGATGAGAGTTAACACCTCATGTATCCTGGGTAACGGGTGCCTATCTACCCAAATGTTTTTATTTAGGTCCCTGAGGTCAATGCAAAGTCTGACATCCTTGCTGGCAGCCTTAGACGTAATTACAATGTGGGCCAACCACTGGGAACTTTCTATAGGTTCTATGACACCCAACTCCAACAACCTGTTTATTTCTTTACGTAGGGGTTCTTGCATAAGATGAGGAATCGGCCTTACC
Organism: Calotriton arnoldi; assembly: GCA_963921515.1. NCBI lineage: Eukaryota > Metazoa > Chordata > Amphibia > Caudata > Salamandridae > Calotriton > Calotriton arnoldi. Next base: position 976,177 of record CAWUFW010000919.1, on the reverse strand, counting down.
TTATGGGCAATTGCTTTGGCTTTGTCTTTAAGTTTTATGCAATGTTGAAAGTCTTTGAGAAGGCCTAATTTATTTGTGAAAACTTCTGGGAATTCCTCGCAGATACCCTGACCACAAACTGAACGATCCACCAAGAGGACTTGATCATGACTATTAGAATCGAGTTTTATGCCTAGATCTTTTTGGTGCTTCCACCCTAGCAGATTGGACCCTTTTTCAGTTACATAAATCTTGCCCACTGTGCTCCTACCTTTATACTCAATTAGCATAGTGGTCATGCCTAACAGGGAAATGGGATCACCCCCATAACCTTTAGGTTTGATGTCTGCTTCAGCGAGTGTACTCAGTTTGTTGGGGGAACAACCCATCAAACATTTTACTGTCCAGTAAGGTGTATGGAGAACATGAGTCGGCGAAAACTCTGACCAACTTATTGTCCAGAGTGATGCTGCATTCTGGAAACTTGACCATACCTTCGTTGTCTTTTACTTGGAATACTATTTTGGTCTCTACAGGTGTAGGTTCTGATTCAATCAAGGAAACCTTTTTCTGATTTGTGTCATGGCACAGTCTGGCTAAGTGCCCCCTTCTTCCACACTTATGGCATGTTACGTTTTTTGCTGGACAGGAAGGATTATTCGCTAAGTGTGCTGGGTTACCACACCTATAACATTTAGTTTTAAAGTTGGTACCCAGTTGATTTTTAGGTTTCAACTCCTTGTCCTTTGTAGGTTCTTGTTTAGAAATAGCATTCACATCATGGCGGGACTCAGTATTCACATTTATTTCTTTTATGCATTCTGCAGTGTGTTCAACACTTAACGCGATCTCTATTGCTTGCTTAAGATCTGGGTTACCTGCTAACAGTTTTTAGGTCTCGCCTGAGCCAGCGCATGCGCTGGTCTGGCGAGACATTTAGTAGTGGGTTTCAGAAATGCGACCACAAGCTTTTGCTTGTGGCCTAAAGCTTGCGTGCATGTGCGCGTGAACGCGCGCAGCCGCCATCTGCTACAGTTAGGAGCCGTCCTGGCTCATTAAGTGCTTTCGCGCGCAGCGCGCGCACACAACTCCCTCCGCCTCTCTCTCCCGCTGCAGCCCCCATCTATGCAGCGCGAGCGCGCGCTTGTTCTTATTGCTTCTGTATCCGTGTGGACTGATTAACTAAAAGTGACACTTGAGTATGCGATGAGCATTCTTTACGTGTGCAAGCTCATAATTCACAAAAACGTGAATTTCCACGCATAAATAGATTTACTCATGCATGAAATTAACCAGCTTGGTTTCATTTGAAGGTTGAGTAAATCTATTCAGCGGGATGAGGGTGATTCATGGCATGGCCACCTGCAAAATGCGGGGAACACCCACACGCTTACAAGGTTTGCAGTACTTACAGATTTTTGCAACTTGTTTCCTCACTCATCTAAAATTGTTATGTGTGAAGTGACGCGGATTCTTGAGAGGGAAGAAAACACTTTCCTTGTGGAGAAATGAGCCAAAAATGTGGTTAGTTATGTTCACACATTCTAAAATATGCACTGCTGCGTTAGTCATAAATGTTTATTGCTGTAGGTAGGTATGATAATCTGACTGTCTCCACTTCCCACGCGCTTCTCCTGGAATTATTTGTGATTCATAGAAATAATGAAATTTGCTCAAACAAGAGGGTTAACTGTTAACAATTTTCTTTTTGAATCGGGATCTATTGCATGCATTGCGAGTTTGTATTTGAAACTTTTGTTCATTTTCAACCCAAGCATCCTCTTCATCTGCTCTCTCTCCCCCACCTTATCCACTTTCTCTCCCCCTAGATCTGCTTTGTCTCGCCCCATACCTGCTTTCCCTACCCCCCTTTACTTGCTTTATCTTGCCCCCCCCCACCTACTCTGTTGCACCCTTTCTCACCCCCTTGATCAGTTGCTCTCGACCCCTCCAGCCTCTCTTTGGTCCCCTTCATATACTCTTTCAACCACTTTGATTGCTCTTTCTCCCCCTTCTGCTCTCTTGCCACCTTCATGTGCTTTCTCTCTCGAATACACTCATTCTCACGCAACCTCTACTCTCCCACCTTGTCTAACCTCCTGCCTCAGTCGCACTTTGGCCTTTAGTAAAATAAAAAAGCACTTTTTTCTCAACAAATTGAAGAACGGTATGATACTCAAAGACAGGTTCTGCAACCTTTTCTGTAATAAGATGTACTTGTGTTCAATTAAATCATCCTCAGCTAGTAATATTATTAGTGTAATAGTGCCCTTATCAGGATTACATTTAGCGGCCACCCCATGCTAGGTTGCTAGCAGTGATCACCTAAGTGAATTTGGCAGGAGTAATGTCAAAGGCATTATCTATTTGAAATGCCTCTACATTGGCAATATATAACAGACCTAGCTGCATTGCCTGGCTTCAAGGTAGTAAGCCTCCCCAATGCTGCATAATTTATCACTCAAATATCAGCATTAAATATATTTGGAAGTTCAACCATTTTGATCCACACCCCACCTTATGAGGTCTGAAATACGCAAATTTTCATCTCGAATACAAGCGTTTCAATTTTGGTGTACACATTAATTCAACCAAAGAAAAGCATCAAATTTAGTAGTATGGATTGTACACGAGAGCTACTTATAGATAGCTGCAGAGCTATCAGGAGCTCACGAGCTACTCATTGAAATCTGATTGAAGAATTCGTATCCTTTAGAATTATGAAGTTGTATTTTTCTGTTGTGTCTGCTTGTTCAACACTAAATGACAAGTTATGGTCGCCTCCTGTGTGAGAGAGGAATATTTGGTATGTTGTCAGTAAGTTGCTTTATTACATTTGCATGCATGATCTTGTGATGCACAGTACACTTTCTAGAGCAGCACGAGAGGTATACATTGGACAGCTCGCATGTAGAAAGTTTTAGATTAAAATTGCAAGATTAAATAACATTGCTAGGCGGCAAAGAAAATGTAAAGATTTAGCAACAGCCTTATGTGCTTTTGAAAGACACATGAGTGGGTCATTTATGCTGGACATGAAAACTGATTCATCCCCAACCTGCCATTTAGACCTCTGTCTAATGTCAATTTGAAAAAAAGTTTCATACATTGCTTTTTCCGGGAAAAGCAGAGCCGGTGTTACCTCCTTTTGCTGTTCATATCAGCATTGAGTCACAATACAGTGGCACAATATACGGTGATTTATTTTGCTGTTCATATCATCATTAAGTCACAATACAGTGGCACAATATACGGTGATTTATCAGAATTTGTTGTTACAGAATATAGAAATCTGGCATATAAAAACGCATTTGTTTGCCTAAATAAGACCTTTTAAGAAATATTTAACACTACAAACAATGCAGCAAGCGGCATCTTTGGCCTACAAAAGCACCAGCCAGCAACCCGGAAGCTTCACTGGCTCCCCAATCAGACTAGGGCTACTATCAAATCTCTAGGCCCCGCCTAGAAAACTGAGAGGTTACAGCACCTAAAAACTTAAAAGTGGGGCATTCGTTGGATAATGGTTTGCTGGCACCTTACAACATTCAGATCTGTCTAGATTGCACAGCGATTTCATGTCTATATTGTATTTACATGATAGTTTCTGTTTAGATATGTACCTCGTAGTCTCACTTGTATAAACATGACAGAAACAGCCAGCAGACATGCAAAATCAGTTTATTGCGACCATGTCATTAATAATGTTGACCGTTTATAGCGCTTTCCATAGAGCTGCTCGAATCTTGGCGCACCACCATTTCAGTATTTCTTTGCTGTTCTAGTTCTTACACTGTGCAAATGACTTCAATGGTTCTAATTTGTTCGGCGATCTACTAGTGTGTGCATTGTAGTTATGGTGTGTGAGCAAACGCTATAGGGTTTAAAAATGTATATAATTTTATCCTTTGGTTCACTGCATAATATTTTTTGTTTACATAACGTCACGTCAGTCTTCCACTCCTCTTGACTTTTACAGTAAGCACCTTGAGCTTGATCATTAAAACATCCCTCTCAGCATGTGTGCGCCTCTACTCAGTGTGACAGTGTCTGGTGTGTCGGCTAGTCTGCCAGACCCAAAGCTTCAGTGTGCCTGTGACTCAGTGTGCCTGCGTGTGTGATCACGTGCTTCGGTGCACCCATGTGCCTCTATGTATTAGTGTGTCTGTCTCACGGAGTGCGTGTGTTTCTCAGCGTGTGCATGCATGTGTGCCAGTTTGTAGTGCGGTTTCTATGTATGTCTGTATGCCGGGGTCAACAGGGGGTAAAAGACATTGTCATTTACAACGCCATTACTTGATTAATGCTTCACGAAGGGAAAAAAAACAAGCATTGGCATAGCCAATAGGTCTCGCCTTTGGGACCTTATAAGTGTTTAGCCATGCAACAGTTGGTGTTGTTGCACCAAGGATATTGTGCTGCATAACGAAATACTTATAAGGCCCCAAAGGCGAGACCTATTGGCTATGCCAATGCTTGTTCTTGTATCTTATGGTTGTTAGTGCACCTAACCAATTGGTCTCTGATGAGAGATTCCGTTAACCCTTCAAAATCACAAGTGTTGGATAACCCTTTTAGTGCAGCAATATAAGGCTTAACCTTCTCATTTTTGCCCTGTACTCTGGAGAAAAATGTGTGCCTTTCCAGCACAACATTTATGACTTGCCCAAAATGTTTCTCTAATTTATTTAGTGTAGCTAGGAAGACATTGAAATCTCCATCACTCCCTTCTTCAACTTCTGTGTCAGGGCCTTCCAAATTGTTGTAAGTCTTGCGGCCTTCAATCCCCAAGTTATGTAGCAAAATGTGCTGCTTTCTGTGATACGAAAATTTATCTCCACCAATTGCTATAAGATACGATTCAAATATTTCCTTCCACTCTTTCCATGGAATGTTTGGATCTCCTACTTCATTCAGAAAAGGTGGGGGTAACGCCATGTTCAATGCAGCCATAATGCAAGTAAACAGGGAAAGACAAAAAAGCACAAAGTGCTGCGTTGGTAAAGTTGTATAAGGAAGAGTGGAGTACTAGGGATGCGGACGAGATCAGTAGGCAGTGTCTACCAGCGATGACAGGCAATGCTCAGCGTCAATTAATAGTAATATGCTGAGGAACAACAGGCCTTGTGTAATAAGTAATGGCTGTCAAGGAAAGTTAACTGTGCCTATGAGTGTGCTTCAAGTAGAGGCCTCCATAGTAATGTACATAAATGCTACATGAATACGACAGGCAATAATAATGAAAGCTGTGCCCGTCAGAGTGCAGGGAAAAACAAAAAACTCTTCTGGAGCTCTAGCCACTTGACTGTAGCTACGAAATTCAGTGGCGTCGAATCAGCTGAAACTGAGGAACAGACTGCTCCAGTGAAAGCCCACCCATGAGGAACTGCGTAATAGACAGGCAAAATTAGACAAGCTGTGCCCATCAGCGTGCGCGAAGAACGTAGCACCAAGGCTCTAGTCTTCGTGAACTCGTGACTGCATTACCTCAGTGAAGGTTGAAACGTCGTCGTGTCGAATCAGTTGATGACGACCGGCAGCTTGCTAGGATGAAGGCTCAGCTGTGTGAAACCCATGCAGTTGACAGGCAATCCCAGAAAAGCTGTGCTATCAGCGTGCACAGACGGTGTAGGTCGTCGCTGCAGACTCGTGGAACAGTGACTACGTTGCCTCAGGAGGAGGTGAGGACGACGAAACTGCTGACAGGAACGGCAGATGTCGCACTAGGGCACCCGTAGAGCAGAGCAGTAGTTCGTTCAAAGTAGTTCGTTCACTCACTTGCTGAGGCAGCGTTGGAAAGTAAAATCCGGGCAGACTGTCAACAACTTGAAATACTGCTAGGAGAGCGCCGGTACAGTCGTGAGGAAAGGCACTTGGACACTGGACGCTGGGGAATAGTTTGTAATTGCGGACCGCAAAAATGAACGGACAGAAAGTCCTTCAGAGTGTGACACTTGACACACAGGCATGTAACGATCCCTCCAGCCATAAAGACATTCCCTCAGGATGATAGAGACCCCCTTCAGTGTTAGTACCTTGGAAACTCAACAGCCGAGCTCCTCACATCAGCTCCAAGCCGCACTGGATATCGTTGGAAAACAGCTGGGGATGGTGGTATGAACGGAAAGTCCTTCAGAGTGTCACACTTGACACACAGCCGTGTAACGATCCCTCCAGCGATAAAGGCATTCCCTCAGGATGACAGAGGCTCCCCTTCTGTTTTACCGCAACTGTACCATGAAAACTCGACAGCAGCGTTCCTCACATCCCATCCTCGTCGCCAGTATTATAAAGTCGCACAGTAAGATAAGTCCAGTCTTTATTATGACATGCACCACCAACAGTTTCCAGTCAGAAATGACAGCCCACAGAAGGCAGCAGTGGAATGTTCACAACAATGCATGGAATGTTCCAAGGTGGCAGGGAAAGGAGGGGTGGAAGGAGGGAGGGCAAACCACTAGAATACAACACACGCACTCTTTCTGACCACGCTCCCGTCAGCTTATCGCTCCGTTTCCCCCATTCTCCTTGCCGCGCTTTCACATGGCAGCTCCCCCCAAACGCACTTCGCGACTCGGTATTTTGTGATGAGATACAGACCGCAATTGTGAATTACTTTGAGCTCAATGAGGGATCGGTGGATTCCCCGTCCACGCTCTGGGAAGGCTTCAAGGCAGTTATCCGCGGGGAATGTATTTCTAAACAATCTGGTGTTTTGCGCTCCATCCGTGGTACTCTGGACAAGATTGAAAGGGAGATCAAATTGTTGGACGCCTCCCACGCCCAGCACCCAAACGCTGATACACTTGCCCAGATACGCGAGAAGCTTACTGAATTCTCCGACGAGGCTAATAGGGAGCTGGCTTTTCTCGGTAGAGAGGAGAGAGCGCGTCGATTCGGCGAGGGCGATCGCCCCGGTAAAACTTTGGCTAATCTTCTTAGCCGGCCTCGCGCAGCATCGTATATTACTGCCCTGCAAGATGGTGGGCCATCCCGCACCACCTACCCCGAAGAAATTAAAGCGCACTTCACCGCATTTTACACACAACTCTACACAGCCGGTTCGGTCCCGCCTCGCGATGTACTTGACCAATACTTCGACACTCTCCAACTCCTCTGGCTTGGAAATGCGCATCGGGAATACTTGGATGAACCCTTCTCTAAGGAAGAGATTCTAGCTGCCATAAACAGTATGCCGGGTGACAAGGCCCCTGGCTCCGACGGCCTCTTTTTAGAAGGCATTCGCCCCTATACTGATCCCACATCTTGCCGCTATGTATAATGAATCCTTTGAATCGGGCCAGTTCCCCCCCATCGCTGCGTGAAGCACTCTTAACACTACTTCTCAAGCCGGACTGGCCCCCTGAGTTGAAAGATTCCCATCGTCCCCTTTCACTTATCAACACGGACAATAAAATCTTTGCCAAGTTGCTCGCCTCCCCCTTACTCCCACTCATGCCACTCATTGCCCGCCCAGACCAATCCGGTTTCATTCCCGGCCGCGCCACTTCTCATAACCTTCGGACCATCTTCTCCGTCCTGCATCAGATCAATCCGTCGCTTCCGGCTGCTTTACTCGACGCTACCAAGGCTTTCGATACCTTGGAATGGCCTTTTTTGTTCTATCTCCTCCCCCGATTGGGTTTCAGTCAGGTCTTCATATGCAAGGTACTACTCTTATACACTCTTCCCACCGCCCATCTCCGTATCAACGGCCAGATCTCCGAGCCCATTCCTATCGGGCGTGGCACCCGACAGGGTTGCCCGCTCTCCCCCATGCTCTTTGCTGTCGCTATGGAGCCACTTGCAGCTCGCCTCCATCAGCATCATACTCAGAGAGGCATCGGCTTTGCGGCGCGGGCTTTACTGGTCTCCATGTATGCAGACGACGTCACCCTTTATGTTCGCCACCCTCAGGAGAATCTCAGTCCTCTTGTCCGGGAGGTGATACGCTTTGGTGGCTATTCCGGTATCCAGGTTAACTGGAACAAATCCGTATTATTCCCTCTCACGGATGCCACGACCCCCTTTGAATCGGACTACCCTTTCGTGTGGGCTTCGGAGCCAACTAGGTATCTGGGCGTTTGGTTGAGCAGGGACGTGGATGAACTCTGGAGAGCCAACTTTGGCCGCGCTGTGGATTGGTTTGAGTCCAAGATCCCCCTTTGGAACAGACTGCCGCTCTCCTTGGCCGGGCGCATAGCGATCGCCAAGATGGTGGTGCTCCCAAAATTCTTATATCTTTTCGTCAACATCCCCCTCCCTCTCACTGCTCATTTCTTTTGCAAGATCCGCCCGCTGCTCATTTCAGTTGGTTTGGGCGGGACGACAACCTAGGATCGCTTATAACACTCTGACCCTTCCGATGTCGCGTGGCGGGTTGGGAGCCCCGGATTTCAAGCTATATGCTCTCAGCGCTCAGGCCAGTTTTCTTCATTTCTGGCTCCACCCCACTCCGTTTCAACCTCATGTGGCAGTGGAGGCTGACCTCGCTACCCCGTGGCCGCTTACAACTGCACTTTTTGCCCCGGCGAAGCTTCTACGCACTGAGATCGATACGGTCGAAACCTTGCGCTGGGCCTGGGATGGCATTCGTAAGATCTCCGGCTCGGATTTGCTCTCAGCAAACACTATGCCCATTGCCCATCACCCCGCTTTCCCCCCACTCCAGTCGTCGGGGATGGTTAAACACGCTGGCCGCCTCGGCCTCTCCACAATTTCGGATCTGTACCCTGGGGACACCTTTTTTTCGCTTGCCCCTGACGCTGGCCCCATGGACACTCTGTTATTCTACCAGCTCCGGGCGGTTTGCAGAAAGCTTCATTCCACCTTTCCCCAACCTCCCCCCTCGCTGACCTCTCTTGATATGCTTTATGCTTCTCCCTCTCCAAAGAAATTGGTTACTAAAATGTACGCTCTCACTTTGGCGGCTTCTTCCATCTCCACCGACCGGGCGCGCACTGCATGGGGCGAGGACCTGGGAATCGAGATCTCTCAAGCGGATTGGCTGTACTGTTGCACTCAGATCAAACGCCTTTCCCCCCACCAACTACCGCTTGCGTCTGATACACTTCAAATACATACATAGGCTATACCGCACTCCCGCCCAACTCCATAGATTAGGCCTTGTGGCAAGTGATAGGTGCTTGCGCTGCTCAGCGCCCGCGGCGGATTTCGCTCATCTTGCCTGGTTATGCCCCCGAGTCTCGGCATATTGGCAGGAGGTCTGTGCAATTATTTCCGAAATCACTTCTTCACCACTCCAGCCTGACCCCGTGATCTGCCTCTTGGGCTTCGTTAAGTTTTGTCCGGACGCTTCCCGCCGTTTGACTGCCATGCTGTTGGTTCTGGCGCGGCGCAGGGTCTCCATGTGTTGGGGCAGTAGGCCCGCGCCCAAGGTGCCTCTCTGGCTAGAAGACGCATCCCGCTGCCAAACCCTCCTGTCTGAGTTCTGGGATCTCCTGCCAGCCAAACCCGTCCACTGGATATATGGGGCCCACTCGTTACCTACCTCTCAAGTCGTGACCCTCAGCAATCTGCGACCTCTCCCGGGCTCCCCACCCGCTGCGGCCGCCGGTGTTAGTCCATAAGCTGTTCCCTTTCCGTCCACGGCCCTCCCATTCTCCCTGCCTTCCCCCTCTATGTTTGGTGCTCCCCCCGGATCATTCGCTCCTGCCCCCTCACAATGGTTTATGAAAACCCTTCATGGCATTGTCTCTAATATCACACTAACGTGCAACTATCTCTGCTGTGCTGCAATGTATTGGTGTGCCCAATTTTTTGCATTTGTGGAACTATGTAATTGTACTGTGCATTCTAATCAAATAAAGGTTTTTGAAAATTAAAAAAAAACAAAAACAAAAAAAAACTATCACTCTGGCTAACACAATGTTTTGTCCACTAAATATAACCAGGATAAAGAATATCAACAAACCTAATTTGAGTTGCAGTTGTTACATTTGTGAAACAGTCTCATTCTTGCACAAGTTTCATACATAACTCCAAAGATAAGTTAATCACATGATGTGTTTCTCACGTGAGAACATGCTGCTATTCTCTAGAATAGTTTTGTGTGACAAAAAAGTTTTACATGTGCAGTTATACATATAAATGCTCTTAATAATATTTCAAATTGTTAGGTTTGGAAAATAAATGTTAGCATTAATTGTCATTATCAATAGAGGTCATGCTGCGATACTCTGCGGAGCAGCTGCCGAGGTATACAAGTCTTTGTTCATTAATCAGTCCATTCTTTCAAAACTGCATACTTTACTTTCATTAAAAGAAAAACTTTAAATCAGCTTAAAAATGTTTGCACTGATTGTTGTGGTTGACCTGCAGACATCCACATTACAGTGCTTTTGCAACAATCTTTTGAAAATTGCCTGTGTGAAACCATCAAAGCCCCAACAGAGGGTTTCAGCATTACCGCCCATTATAATATTACTATTACTTTAGAGTGATGCAGCACATACCTTGTGATACCTCAGTGAACATAAATGTGGAAAATCTTGCGGTAAACATTTCCTTGCACGTTATTTCCCTATTTAGGGCCCAAGAACCTAAAGCAAGGAGTGATACCATGCCTTGTGCCTACAGTAATGTAATTACTGCACACAAGTATTACCATAGCTCTAAAAGAGGGCCTAAAATCCTTACCGGCTGAATGAAAACAAAGTTATGGCGAAGAGACCTATTGGGATGTTAGCTATAAGAAAGTTCGAAGCAATCAAAGGGGCTAAGCACTTGGAAAGGGACTAAAGCTCTTCGAAAACTGACAAATCGTAAGTTAATGGATCAATGGGATTACAGCAAACTGGCCTTCTGTTCGATAGTAAAGGATGTGTGACCTCCACAAGGTACACAGTATAACAAATGTAAGAATGTGGATGCATCTGGTTCTATCACAAGCTTGTACTCACCCAAGAGTAGAGACAATAAAAAGGAAATGGCCTCAGTGGTGGCACGTGCAAAGTGTGAAAATACTGCCCTCACTCGCAAAGTTGTGACATGCTTCATCATCGGGCTTTGCTGCAGGACACCCCCGCGCACCCTCCGCGCAGACCAATGCCTGGGGTGGAGCAAAAGGGAGGGGAAGACAATACAAACATGTAAACTATACAAACATTTAAAGCCAAATCATAATGGGATCACCGAAAGAAAAGTGCAGTGGAGGTTAAAACTAGCTCGGAGGTATCCCTATTCAAAATGTATTCCTGGACCCTCCGGCCAGGGTTAAAAACGTAAAGGATGATGGTGACAGGAAAGAGTAAGGAAATCCTGCACCCCTCCTTACTGGCAGTATGTCAACATGTTTCTGCCGTATCTGTGCCCGCAGTTATAGGTCACACCGGCTTTCATCAGGACCTTTCTTGATCCCACTGGTGTAATGAGGCCCTCGATACCAAGATATGGTATGCCTCGGAACCAATTGTTCCCAAAGGGGGGGCGCCCCTACGTAACTTGCACTCGTTGTACTGTGGGGAAAGAGAATAAGTAAGAGACTCTTACTCGCACGCGGAATACAACCCTTTATTCACACTGTGCTGGTATTCGCTCACTTGTGCCCGAGTATAGTGTGTATGGCGATAGTTATCAGTCCTTATCCACATGCAAACTATCCACTCATATCCTGGTGAATTCACCTCATGGATGTACATCCAAGTATATCTAAATATCTCACTCTTTGCAGGTATTTGTATGTCGCTGGGCTGGTGTCCTTCTCACTTCAGCTCCATTCACACACACTCATAAAAAGAACGCTCCAACTCGCCGAGTTTCACAAATAAAGCCAAAACTGGTGAGAACGAGGGAGAGCCCCCCTGTAGGCACACTCTATAGGAGACAAGTAAAAACAGAAGATCCAATGGTTAAGCAGTTGTTCACTCAAGAAACAATGGTGCGTTCGGTCCGATATGCTTGAATAAATCGGATCGTTAATGGTGCTTCATACCGGTGCATGTACTATTTGAAAGGTAATTATGGCCAAAGACCTTATGAGAAAGTGTATGTTATCCGATCCCTATCCGTTGTCTTAAGGGACATCATAGACCCATGCCTCAAAAGCTCATAATAGATGCCAAGATGCTATGCAGTACGGTGCCCTTAGCGCATAACAATAGTAAGTGCATGTTGTAGCCTACCGGACCCAGGCGTCCCTTCGATGTTCCTGGCCCCCACCCCCTGCTCCTTACTTCTTCAAGGTAGGTGCTCTGCTCTAACTTTCCTCGATTCTGCCGTGAAGGTAAGCGGCGATCGCAGTTAGGCTTCTTTTAGCCTGTACTTCCTGTCACGTGTGGAGGGGCGTGGCTAGTCGCGGGGTGTGCACGCTAATGACGTGGCCGCGTCCGTTCGTAGTCATGGAGATTGTTTCTGAGACGTGTCTCCTGTGAATAATGTATATGCGTCTCCTGAAAGTGTGTTAAATACCGCTAAAAACTGGAAGTCTTTGCAATCCATGTAATCCAATCCATGTCTATTTTAGCGGTATTCTGCAAGGAAACGGAAATAGTAAATCCGCTATTTGTACCGCTAGAAAAACAGAAGTCTCAGCAATACTCATTGGTATCAGGGGTATTATGCAAGGAAGCGGACATTGTAAATCCGCTATTTGTTATTGCACTTTTATTTGCAGGGATGTGTTCCAGTATATATTTTTTGGTGCTCATAATACTTTTCAATGTTGTTGGCAGTGGACTTACATAAGTGCCCCATGTCATTCCAGGGGTATTGATTCTGGAATTCCTTTACCAAGTCTCATAAAAGATTCATGTTCTCAGTACATGCCCCTCATGGATGGTGCTTAAAAACCCATTTTCATTGATATCGGGTACACAATGTATAACACAAGCTTACCTAGGGCTGTAAAAGCTCACAAAGATGGGGACCATTAACCAGCTCGGCAGAGTACAGGAAGCAACAAAAGCATAAAACGACTGAACGATGGCACATACGGGGGAAAGCAAAGGCCGTAAAGAAACCTCAGACAAAGAAAACAGCCAAAGAAGAGCAACTACAGAACGCAGTTGAAGACGCATCAAACAACTGTATGTACTACAGCGGCCGTTTTGAAACGTGCAGCGCTATAATCTTTGCAGTGGCTACACACCAAAAAACAGCTTTAGTCGCGTACACATCCTTTCTATAAATGCTTCCATTGAAGATTATACTAAAAAATGTATTGCACTTTGCTCTGCCCAACCATGCATACATAACTGCCAAGGTTTCAGATTGCTTATGTGTGGCATTTTCATAATTTCAGTGTAATTATCAGTGACATTTAAATGACTAATGTGAGAAGTTGGCCTGGCATATGCTGTCCACTAATTATAGTGGGCACCTTGCACCAGTCCAAACAACCCCTTATTGGAGATAGGTTAAAGACAACCTTATTGAAAGCTATCCTAGTGGTAGCTATGGAGAGCAGCCTTCAGGCTAAGTCTTGAAGGAATGTAAAGCAGCTTGTTTTACCAGTCTATAATCTCTTGAGTGACCAAATGAAAGAGGACCACACCAGGTATATATATAAAATATATGTATTTAGTCTTAAACACACCCCTCTAGTCTCTTTATGAGGCTAGAGTTCGAAGTACACAAGTTATAAGTTATTTAAACACAGTAATAGCACAAATACACGTTTGGGCCCTAGGGGCGTACTCAAACCATATACCAATAAAGTGGTATAAGAACCACGACTGAACTAGACACTAGGCCTAGAGCCTCTAGAAGTGCTTGGACCACAAGGAACCACCCAAGGTAGTGACACAGGGGACCCACGGGGGACGCGTGCAGTGTAAATACACAACCGCGATACGCCGTTAACTTCTATGGAGAAAGTCGCGATCAGGAAATTAAAGAAAAGGGACACTTAAAGGAGGACTTGGAGCAAACCCTTTGAGAACTAGGTCGTTCTAGAGTCTCTACCCACGGGAGCACCGGAGTACTCGGGAAGCCGGGTGCATAGGTGCCTTTCGGGGTCGGGTTTCGTCGTCGATTTGAATGGCGATCTGCTGCAAAGTGCTGCTGGCGACCAAGTGGAAAGTGTCCGGGTGGATCCAAGAGTGGATCGGAGATCTGAAGAACCTGAAAGCAGAGGGGACAGAGTCTGGGTCACTAGCCAGTGACCAGGACGGCGATGAGCGGATGCCCACCGATGTCGAGTGCTTCAGGTAGGTTGACGGTCGTCTTGACTCTTCAGCCACGAGGTCCAGGAGGCGTTGTCGGCGACCAGGAGCAGGATTCGGGCTGGTACACGATGTCTGTCGAGTGCTGAGGTGTCGGCGACCGGATTGGACCCAACAAGCCTTGGCAACGGCAAGTCTCGATGAAAGTGAAGAATGACGATGATGCAGACCAGCAAGGTCTGAGGAACTCACCCAGCAAGGGTAAGTGAGGGCAAGCCTGGAGCAACCAGGGAGCCCAAGAAGAAAAGGATTGGCCTTCGTGAAGGGCTACTAGCCAACGGGCTAGCGACCGCGAAGGAGCCTCGAGACGGTGCACGTGGAGCTGGCTCACAGGACACTCGTGGAGTGGAGGCCAGTGATCTTCGGTGCAGTTGGTGCTGGAGGCTAGGGCTACTCGGAGCCCAAAGCACGACTTCGTGGGAGACCCAGAAGAGGATGCACTAGCAAATGCGTGCGGTGTCCAGGGGTCACGGTTCCACGTTACCCACGACAGCTACGGGCCTCAGCTTTGCTGGGGACTCAGGGCAGCCTCGGGAAGTCTGGAAATCCACCTCTGGTGATGCAAAGACTTCGGCGTCCGACGGGAGCTTAGGCGATGCAGACCGGACAATTGCTTCTTTGGTGCCTGCCAAGCAGGGGAGTCACTCCTTGACCCCAAGGGAGATTCTTCTGTCCTCTAGTCTTGAGTAGAGCGTCGAAGGTCCAGGATTCTGTTTCAGAGTTTCGTCCAGGGATAATCTAAAGTCCTAAGGACTGGGTTCCTATACTTATACCAAGTTTAGGGGTTGGACTACTCTGTGGCCCCACCTATGGGTGGGTCAGGGCAGAGGGGTGGCTACACCCCTTTCCCTTTGTTCAGTTCGCGCCAAAGCAGGGCTGCAAGCCCCTGATCCGGTTTGAACTGGGGTATGCACAGGGACACCAAGTGTGCCCCCAGTGCAGGACTTCAAAGCACCCGAAAGTGCTCCCGCCCAGCCCCAATACACATTATCCTGTCTGGGGAGGGGGTCACACCTCCCTGGGACAGGAAACCTATTGTCCAGGCCTCCCCTGCCGGAGTTTCGTCCAGCAGCAGGAGGCCAGACTCGTGTCTGTGGCAGCAGCATCCATTTTGTGATGCCAGGGCTTTAGAAAGAAGTTACCGGCCAGGCCAGGGTTAACATGTCTCTCCCTCTAGAAGGGTAGAATGCTACCCCGCCGCCAGAATTGGCGTGGGGGTAGTATTCCAAGATGTTTGACACCAAACACGACATGTTTCGGTGCAGCCATTCCAAAGTTAGCATTTAACGCGAGGTTATAATGCGCTTAAGAGTATATGGTCAGGCTGCACTACAAACAGCATCAGAGAAGGGTCTCCGAACGCTGCAGAGGGGCCCTGCTCATGCAGGGGCACCCTCTCACATAGGAACCACGCACTCTGCCTTCAGGATTGATAAGGCCTGCCATAGGAGTGACTTATAGGTTTATATGTGTGTATGTATATAGTGATATAGGTAACCTATATCACAGTAAGGGGTGCATGCACCACCTTACCCAGGCTGCAGTAGCAGACCTGTGGTGTCAGTTTGGATGGCCTTCCAGGGGTGGCACAATACATGCTGCAGCCCCTGGCAGGCCTCTGAGGTACCTATGCCCTTGGTACATAGTATACCATATACTAGGGACTTATAAGGGCACTCCAGATTCCAATCAGAGATGTGCCTAAGGCACATGGAAACCATTTTTAGAGAGGAAGCAGCTAGGCTGGGGTTCTGATTAGCAGGGCCCCAGCCAGACTAAAGTCGAAAAACAGTGAAGCATCAGCAAAAAGTGGGGGTACCCATGTGAAGCAGATCCTACTCTCCTACAACTACGAGTGACACTTTCTTGCGTGCAAAATCAAGCAATGAAGATGAGGGAAGCATATAACTATCAGAAATTGCACCCATTTGAGCAATGAGAAACTACAATTAGATCTTAAAACTGCTGCAATTGACCTATGGCTTTGCTGTTACTCAATATTTGTGACTGCTGTAATTTCTACTGTAATGCTCTTTGTCTATCCTATATGGCCCAACACCATTGTGTAGTATCATTTATATGCCTTATATCATCTATTTCACGCTGCAAGCTCCAGAATTGAATACATTTGCGGAGCAGCCCGCAAAACACTAGCCAGCTGCTGCTTTACTCCACAAACTTCCCGGACACGCTCTGGCAGCAGGATGCGACGTCCCACAGCGGCGCCGGCCAGAAGCACACAACTTGATTGGGCCGGCGGCTCAACGGGGATTCAAGGCGATACATTGTAGCAGTGTGAATGTGAACCTACACCCTGCTAGCAAGCAGCCTTAATTGCTTAACTGCGGGTCTGTGAAAGCAGCAGGGACACAGCGCGCTGCCACACTTAACAGTTTTAACAGCCAGACAGCACTTCAGTGACAGATGTGAGACATTATGCGTGACAATGCATTTCAGTGTGGTAATGCGGAGTACCACACTGAAATGCGTTTGTGTAACACCTGAAGCGTGGTACTTGGCAGGACTACACATATTACACATTCCCCAACTCATGAAAACCGCTGTTGCCCTGCTCATGAAAACTGCTGTCTCCCGAAAACTTAATTTTCAGAGCCACTACAGTAGATCACCACTCACACCAAAAAGCTGTTGATCTTATCCACTAAACTAAACAAGGAAAAAAAAGTGCTATGGAGAGAGCAGCAGGCAGGGAGAGTGGGAGTGGGGGAGAAATAGTACTTCAATGATGTTGGGAGTAGGGAATGGGCACGGATTAACTTTAATCAATCTGTGCTTGGGCCGTGCTCCACTGAAAAGATTGGTAGTGATTTTTGGCCAGCACTGGCCAATTAAGGAGGCTGCAAAGAAGAGGGACACTGGAGAACACAAATGATAAGCAATGAGCGGGCTACAAGCCTTTTTTAGGTTTCGCCTGCACAGCACTTAAGCTGTGCTTGTGAAATCTATTGTTTTAAATATAATTCTTAACCCCTTCGCTGCGTCCGTCGGCCAACGGCCGTCGCGAGCACTACCTCGGTAGTGCTGCGCACGTCCGTTGGCCGACGCGGCCCCGCCCACTCATTCAAACCGCCGCACCGCGGCGGAATTCGCGCCGAGGTTAAAAGGGGCTTACATCGCGCCCTCTTACTCTCCTGGCTTTTTATTGGTTCCTGAGCTTGTCACTTTTCCTCTGCTTGTCACTTACTTTTCCTCCATTTCTATTGGCTGTAGCATATTTTCCTGCATTTGCCAATGCTTGTTTCTCATCTGCTTCTCTTATCAGTTTCCCGTAGCCGAAATACTGATGGAACTATTTTTTCAAAACGTTTTGCCCCTTTCTGCTTTTTTGTCTTGCGTGATACTTTAAATTAAATTAGCAGATTAATACAGCTCAAATTATCACCATGAGAGATTACGTGATTTGCCCAGAATCACAGGATGTTACACCGCCGATACTCGAACTGGGATACCCAGCTCTCGAGACAGCAGCTCTGGCCGCTGCACCACATCTTCTCCTCTCCGGTGATACTGGTCAGGGAGGTCTTTCCTTCGTCCCGGACGGTGATTGAATAATGTATTCCATGTACATCTCCCCCCTAATCTCCGACCCTTTTTTCATCTTGTACCCACCCCCACACCCATGCACACCTCTCACACCCAGCATGCTGCTTACTACTATACAGCTCGGCTCAGTGCTTCAGGTCAAGAACATTACACAGCGGATTGTTACTTCTCTTAAAGTGACGTACACAAGTGTCCGCTAGTATACCGGCACTTTAGAACTGTTCTTAGCTGTAGTGAAACCAAACCCTGCAATCTGGTACACAGGAAAGTAGTGACCGAGTCTGTGGGCTGCACCCGCCTACATGCGCAGAAGGTGCCCAAGCAGTCGACAGTTGTTTTACAGGTCATGCTAGGCGTCTGGGTTTTTGAAATAACGCAGCATTTGCTGACAAAGCAAAATCCACAGCGTAACCCAAAAGGAGAAAGAAGGACATGTCATGTCACCGCCAAGGGCTGTAGTGTGGATTGTGGCCTCATAGTCGACAATGCTAAGTTAGCTTAGGCCCTGCTGCCATGAAGCCTTCTTTGCACACGTTCCTCTGTGAATTTGTTTTTCCAGACTCTGCTTGTGAACGTTCACATTAGAAATGTCTGCCCTTTTGCCTTTCACCTTTTCTCCTGTTCTCTGTGGTTTTCTTCTGCACACAATGTACAAGGTCGAAAAACAACGTCCCTTGTTTTTGCTGTTCTGGTCAGCCCCTCGCACTTAGACATAACTTGACATACAGCTGCACTGGAGAAATTCGTGTGCTTTTAATATTGTGAACTCGCTGCTGAAGGCACTTGGAGAAAAGCCTTTCCAGGGAGAAGAGCTGTGCTTGTCCGATGATGTAACCCTTGCATCTAGTTCTTGAGGTATGGGGGTCCCCCTGACAAAGCCTAGAGGTCTTCTATTTTTATAATAAACTAGTTCCTAGCACGGGGAGGGTGGCAAGGCCTTTTAGTCCTATATCCACTGTCTTTATAAAATGCTGTCCCCGTTTGTATTCTATGGAATTGTAACCATGCTTACTGTTTTAACTTTATGCATTATGCTGCTAGTACTGGCACGTGTACTGTGTCTTAGAGCACGTTAGTTGAAATAAACATTTTAAACTATACTGTGTCTCTTAATACGCACGTTGTGGACAAGTATGAGTGAATAATGAAAGAGTGTTCTTGCTCCCGCGATTCCTGAAAGAGTCCGTGTTCTGGGATGTCTAATCATTGGTAGCTTCGCTGTAGTACGGAGAACGAATGTGACACTATAGCTAGTCGGATTGGGATTTTGGGTACTAAGGGGTATGGTTGGTACACCACTATACACCGCGGTCCTGTTTTCCTGCGCATAGTTCTGTATATGTGCAGAATCCCTGCAACATGGCGCCACCAACGTGGGGCGTCTTATCTGCGAGACGCTTGAGTAGTACTTGTGTTTGTCCACAACCTCCTTCACTACTGTTTCCGGAAACATATGTGAGGGTGTAACCTCCTATATTGATGTTTTTATAGGTTTATTCAAGCTTGAAGTTAATAAAAGGTATTCTCTTACTGTTAACCCTCTATTGCGCTGCCACACACTAGGTTGTTTTTCATTCTTGGCCTTAATGGCTGTGAATATAAATATCCCGGCACATAGCCGCGCTGCGCTCCGAGCTCATTTGACAGCGTATGGAGTGCCTGACGCGGGTGTTGAACTTATCTTTGTGGTGCAAGCTGATCCGGCTTACCATTTTGAGGTGTTTTACTCATGGGTCACTTATACGGCGGTGGAAGGAGCTGACAATTTGTTCCACGTTTACGCTCCCTCCGCCCTTCCTAATGTTTATCGGCCTTATCAGGCTCTTGAAGTACCGCTCACGGCATGGCAACACCGTGTTTGGTTTAATGGCGCCCTCCCACATCCGGTCACCCCGATTCGTTTAGGCCCCTTATCGATAGATGGGGCCACTTGGCCTGTTTTGGCCGGGTATACCCCTCATCCACGTCATTTAGCGGTTCCCATAGATGAACTGCGCGTGTTGCATGCGTCTTTAATTCGTGTGCACAGAGCTTTAGTACAATATGTTACAGGCAATGTCCAGATGGCCCCTCCTGGAGTTGCGGCGCATCCAGCTGGACATGGCGGTGTGTCTATAAGTCCCGTCATGGTTAATTCGGTGATGGGCAAGCGCCCACAAAATAAGGATGATTTGCCTTATTGGCTTGCAGAAAAATTTGACCAGCTGGAGGCGGTGTTTCCAAATACCTCTCCTGTGGAAAAAAACACAGGATTCTAACTATTAGTTTGCCAAAAGACTTAATTCCTGAGTTGACAGAATGCAACAACTGGGGCAAGGTATTCGCAGCAGTGTATGCAAAATGTTTCGGCACTCCATCTATGACGGTCCTCCCTACCGTAATTAAGCGTGTGCAAGATGAGCATGGCCCTGAAGCGGCTGTGGAACTCTGGATGAGACTGATGGGAGTGTTCGATGTAGTGGCTGATCTAATCCTTGTGAACGTTAAGGGTGATGCATTCAACTTTCAAGTCGCTAATGCATTGGCTTTGGTCCCAGAGCCGGACCGGCCTCGCAAATTACCAAAAATTATTGCACAGGCTTTTAAAACCATTGGCGCAATAGTTTGGGGGTTAAGCCTTTTGCTAAAACACAAGCTCACACACACAACCACAACCTCAGTCTGATAAAGACGAGAAACCGTTCTTTTCTAAAAAGAACTGGAAGTTGAAGAAACAGGGAAAGCAACAACCAAAATCAAGGTCGCGTGCTGCGTCACCGGTTTCCGTATCTTCTGAACGCACTTATGATTTGCGCGACCGAGCGAGAATTAAATCTCCTGTTAGATTTCAGGTTCCTGACCAGCGTTCTCCTCGTTCTTCGCAGGCACCATCGACCTCACAGGCTGGTGGAGGAGATCGCCAGGAAAGAGGCAGGGGTCGTGACGCCCCACAGGGACGAGACCAACCTCGACAACCTGTCAGAGGGAAACCAGAAGAATTTCCCCGTCCTCGCCCGCAGTTTCAGAAGAAAAAAGTTGCTGCTTTAACAGCGAGATATGCCACAGACGGTGAGAACGAGACTCCTGAATTGGACGTGGGCAGTGACACTGCTAGACAGCGCTGCGGAAGTTACCATAGTGCGGGAGGCACTACGTCCTCATGTGGAGGCGACAGCAACTGATACTTTCATTACTGTCGAGACAGCTGACACCCGAGTGACACCCCCTGACAGACTATTTAATATTGTCCTGCAAATTGAAGGTGACATTGAGCGTGTTATTAGAGGAATTTTTGGGGAAAATCTGACCTCTTCCTACGACATTTTATTGGCGGAGGCGGAATGGCCGCCCCCATTCGTACTTGCTGCTCATAGAGGGGAGGAGGTAATCCTTCCGAGCTTTTCTCGTTATGTCCCCAAGGAAAAAGCGGAGGCTCTCGCAGCTGAATGGGCTGTGGCCCAGGCCCCGGCACTGTACCGTAATCACGTGGGCTGGGATGAGGATTCACCCTCCCATGATATACCATTGCGGTCTCTGCCACAGCCTCAAGCCCAATATCCCCTCCGGCGGGAAGCTAAAGGTCCCGTTTCCGACATTCTAACTGTTAGAATATCAAGGAGTAATTGAGACATGCGTGCGACCAATGAATAATCCCCTTTTCGCGGTTTCTAAACCAGATGGGTCGTACCGCTTGGTATTGGACTACCGGCATATGAACTCCCATTACCGAACCTTTGCGGTGCAGAATACCCATAGTTCTGCGCTCGTAGACAGTCTTGTTCGTAAAAAATATAAAACGACACTGGACCTTTCCAATGGTATTTATACTCACAATTTGTCCCCGGACTGCAGTCAATGGACCGCGTTCACCTCCGGTGGAAAACATAAAATCCGGCGTTTGCCAATGGGCTACAAGAACAGCACGGGGGTCTTCGCTGCCCGTGTAGTCTCTTTGTTGGAAAGCATAGACCCAGATGCGTATTCGTACGTCGATGACATTTATCTGACAGACGACGAACTATGGCTGCATCTTACCCGAGTAGACTGCATTATCTCGAGTTCGCGGTTTTAGGTTACAAATTTAATTTTGCCAAATCACACATCGCAGAATATACTGTGTTGTTTTTGGGCTATGAGCTCAACAATTAAGGTAGGGGCTTAGCTCCCCACTTCCTGGAGAAGTGCGCACTTTTGCGCCCTCCAACAACTCTGAAAAAACTTCAGTCTTTGCTGGGATTTTTGAACTTCCGGCGCACTTACATTCCCGAATATGCCCAGCGAATCACCTCTCTATGCCCTGATACAACCTACCTTTTCGAAGTCATGCTGGCTTCCGGAACATTCGCTTATACTGCAATCTTTGCAGTCTGATCTACTTGAATCTAAGTTCTTGTTGACGCGTAATAACCACACGAACCTGGTGATCAGAATAGTGCCAGGGGCAGTGGGTTTCACTTACTTGACGTTTAACGAAGGTGACACAGTGCCTATTGCCTACAAGTCACATCTATACACTTCTGCCGAGTTGCGCTTTTCAACTGTGGAGAAAGTTTTGACTGCGGTGCAAATGGCGATTCTTAAGGAACGCGCACTGGCACAGGGAAAACGCATCTTGGTTGTCACCCCCTATCCTGCCCTTGAGGCAGTGACAAAGGCAAGTGTACCAAACTCTAAGGCTTTGCACCCCCGTTGGATACAATGGGCTACTTCTTTGACATCTCCGGATGTCACTTTCATCTTTGATTCCTCTCTTCAGACACAGGAGTTCTTACAGTATGAATTTGTTCATCCTCCTCCTCTTTCTTTGCTGCCGCTTGAAGAGTCCAAGTGTATCATTTACACCGATGGTTCGGCGCAACCGGCCACGGGTTCTAAGCATGCGTACTCAGCAGCATGTGCTATTGTGGCAGGTCACATGGTGAACGGGGAGTTCAAATCGAGTGTTGTGCACACGCACGCACTGGGAGACAGTACCGCACAATTAGCCGAGCTGCGCGCTTTGGTGCTAGCACTTGAGTTTGCGGATCCGGATGTGACTACGCTTATTGTATGCGATTCTTACTACTATGTCCAGGCTTTTAATGACAACTTATTCTTTTGGTCTCAAAACGACTATAGAGATTCTAAGGGCAGCGCAATTAAGCATAAAATGCTTTGGGTTCGAGTGGCAGATCTTAAACAACGTCTGCCTCTCACACAGGTGATTCACACTCTTGGCCACCAGCGTGTGGGCGCACACGCGGTTGGTAACAGTTTGGCGGATGAAGCTGCCAAATCAGCAGTAGCCACGTGCTTAGTAGCAGCCGTTACAAGATCCATGACAAAAATAGATAATGAGATTTTGGCAGCTATTGCCGCAACCATGGAAGGCTCCAATTACCCACAGGGTTTCCCTTCCAAATACTCTTATCATTTAAGTCCCGACCAGGTCCCTTATGTAAGAATTCCAGACGTTGGTGATCGGC
Organism: Calotriton arnoldi; assembly: GCA_963921515.1. Classification (NCBI taxonomy): domain Eukaryota; kingdom Metazoa; phylum Chordata; class Amphibia; order Caudata; family Salamandridae; genus Calotriton; species Calotriton arnoldi. Next base: position 953,007 of record CAWUFW010000919.1, on the reverse strand, counting down.
TGATTCCCAACGCGGACCGCAGAAATTCTTTAATAACAGCCGCACACGAAGGCTTGGCTTCGGCCCATGCTGGCGTGTCTGCCACTGTTTCGATATTGCAGCAGCGTTACTGGTGGCGTGGTTTATATAAACAAACGCGTACTTATGTCCTTTCCTGTGACATTTGTCAACAGATTAAGCCCTCTACGGTTACACGTCCGCCACAAACACAGCTCTGCATTTCTAATAAACCTTTTGGTTGTGTATACCTTGATCACTGCGGTCCATTTTCTTCTGACACTGCATATAAATATATCTTAGTTGCAGTTGATCCGTGCACACGTTTCATCTGGGTGTGGCCACAACGCAGTGCTGACGCTCGAAATGTCATCAGGGATTTGCGTGTCTTTGTGGGAATTTTTGCCTGTGGCACCTTCCATTCCGACCAAGGTCCAGCGTTCGCCTCTAAGGCGTACAAGTACGCGATGAGGTCCATGGGGTGCTGGTGCTTTCGTCTCCATATAGGCCTAAGGGCAACACAATTGTGGAGCGAATGAACCGTGACTTAAAGCAATCCTTGACAGCTAGAGTCTTAAGTACTGGCAGGAACTGGCTGGCCCACTTGTATGGCGTGCAACGTGCACTTAATAATCTCCCTAGAAGATCTCTGGGTGGGCGGACCCCCTATGAAATGCTCTTTGCAATACAGATGTTTGTGCCAGACCTTGATGATCTAGACTTGGCTGCGACTGCCGCAATCTTTGACGTTGATAATCATTCTACTATATTGCAGGACTTACAAGAGACCCGTGACAAACTTGCAAACGAACATTTACCTTCAGCCACAGATGCTGCATTGCAGATTCCGGTTGCCGGCTGGCTTCCAAAGATTGGAGATCTGGTCAGAGAGAAGGTGGAGAATAAGAAAGAATTTGGCCCCTCTTATCGTGCACCGGTTCCAGTTCTTGGCTTGAAGGGTACTCGTACAGTCATCTTACCACCGCTTCCTGGTCGCAAAGACAACAGACACATCTCAGTGGACAATGTCAAGCTACACCATCTGGCCGATTCTGAATAGTGCGACACCTGCTGTATCATGTCCAGCAATTTCAAGAAATCCTGTTCGTGGCCCTCTAGTCTCCACAGGCGCTGATGTTGCCATTGAGATGGTCGCTTTGCCAGATCGCCTGCTCAACCTCCCGGCTTCTTCCTGCAACGAGGAAACCGAGTATACTTACCCCACAAGTGAGACAGTGGCTCTTTTGCCTACAACACCACTGCACCCTACTCGCTTTTCCTTTGATTCGTCTTCCACCTCATCATTTATCCCGACCAAATTTAGTATTTTTGTATCCTGGTTCAGAGACAATTTTTTGGTCCCTCCATGGACATACCTCTGGTTGGTGCTATTCCTGATTTTTCTGTTCATGTCCATTGGCTTTGTGACAGTTTGTTTCTTACTCATCAATGGTCACTACTTGCCAGAACGCTCTGCGGTGAACTCTGTGGCTGGAACTTTGGCTCCGCATTCTTCTTCACACATCATGAAGCGTGACCACACTTTTGTGAACATTTCCACCTTCCCAGTTGCAGATGGCATCGTATGGGACGCAGTGAATTTCCAAATTCATGGACCGACAGAAATTATTAATGTTCCTAATGTACTTCGTGTCTCCATGGGTGATGTGGTGAAAAGGAATATTCATTCAGATGATTGGGATGTGCATGCCATTGAATCGTTATTTTCTGATTTGAAATATTATGCTGCCTTTAACGCTGAGGATTTGTATTTAAATTCTGCTAATTATGCCGATTTGTATTGTTACCAGCATTACGGCAACCATTTTCTGCATAAACCCAGTACACTTCAAGGTAGTTTCAATTACACCCAATGGGAACATTGCCCAACCCCTCTGCAAGGTAGCTCTCGAACTCTGATAAATAAGTTTACCTACTTTACAGACTTTGACAGATCTAACCCAGGGTCCTATTATTTTAAATTAAACATTTCTTCAAGTCCAAAGGTAATGTTGACCCACACCACATTGCTATATTCCAGTTCCTTTCTCGATGCATTAGCTGTAGGTGGCTATGAGCACTGGAAAAACACCATTGACCTAAAATCTATTTGGGGCACTAAATCTTGGCAGGTTCGTGGGACGGAGGCTTTGCACCATGCTTGCCTTATCCCCACACAAATAATATTTTTAAACAGTACTATATATCAAACAACCTGTTTGGGTTTGGCAACTTCCAAACAATTGAATGCACCTTCCACTACTGCGTTGTCTTCCTGGCCAAACAGAAGCTTGCATTTAAATATTTCCCTTTAAAATTTGCAAGCGTTGTTTCAAAATAACTCATTTAATGTCTCTACACTGGATCGCTCAGCCTGGTTGGTATGGCCCGTTGCCTCTAATGCCTGCCAACTGCGTTTTCATGACTCTGCTCCTGGTTACAAACAGGATAGGCCAGATCCACGTTTTTCTGACTCACGTACAGTTACAACTTATTCAGTTGGTAAATTATGTAAACAGTGGTTGCAGCACTCTAGTTTAGATTCAGTAAAACAACATTTCTCTCTCTTATCAGGCAACATCGATCTGGCTGACTTTGTCCTAGGACCTAGAGGTCCGAGACCTAAACGATTTGTTTATGCGACTTACAATGAAATCTGGAAGCTTTAACAAATTGAAGCTGCTTCCCGTTTACGGGAAATAGATCAAGCAAATCTAGAAAAAGTGCTTGCTGTTGTCGACAATAGTATTAACACCCTGTCTTCCCGCATTTACACATTAGAGAATATTGTTTCATCTGTTGTTGATATTGTACAGGATGACGTGTCTGTTATATCATGGTCAAAATCAATTGCGTTCAGTTATGCAGTTTGCATGGACTTTGCAGACATTGAAAATGGGCAAGGTTCCATGGCATTTTTTAAACACATCTGCCTTGTTCTTGCTGTTTAATTTGACTGAGAAACAGCAGTTCATGTCCATGAAAGATGCAACATACACTCTTCTACATATCGAGAAGATAGATCCTTTACCATTCTCTGTGGCGGAGACTGACTCTGCAGTGTGGCTAGTACACGGGGTTATCACTTTGCCTTTTTCTTTATTTGAATTCAGTTCATGCATGAAGCATTATCCTGTTGGCCGTTTCGAGCCTTTGGGCAGTGACTTTTTGCACGAACTCTGGTCCCTACCTTACACATACAGATGCCTTTGGGATGACAAAGAGGTATTTCTCACAGGGGAGTCTTGCGATTCAACAGTGGGTCATTCCCTTGTTTGTAAAAACATTAAATTGCACGGGGCTTGTAATGTTTCTGCCCCGAATCTTGCTTGTGTTTTAAAGGGCGCTCCTGCTCCTGTTATATCACCTACTTTCACTATGCTTGCTAATGGTAGCTATCTGCTTTTGAATAATCAGGATTGCTGTGGTTTGCAGGCTGGCATACCCTATATAGTAACAGTTTCGCAACGCGTGGTGTGCTGCAAAAATGTGCTTTTCGCCCCGCGTGGGAAGTTAGATAGTTCCATTTGGCCTTACATTCCGACTTTGAAGGCAGATTTCAATAAATTGAGCAGAATAAAAGGCGCTATTATTAAACCAGGATGTTATGCTCACTTCCGCACGGGAGACCTTCGTTCTCCAGGTGGCCAGTGCCCACAGTGAGATACAGGCCCTTTTAAACACTAACCTCCCCCAACATTTCGGTGAACTGATTCACCATATATTTAATGCATCAAATACAGCAGGTCTTGTACACTTTTTTAAAGTTGTGGGATCTGGCCTTTTAACCTCCTTTCAGACTATATTTGGTGTAATCCCGGCTTTTATTCATTCCATTTTTTCCAGCGTCTTTGGCGGCTTACCATTGATCCTAGCCTTAGCTGCTGGCGTATTGCTTTTACTTTGTCTGTGGCGCAATGGCTGCACCACTTGTGGCTCTACACAACCCAGGGCGCCTGCGGATGCTCAGTGACCGCATGATTGACAGCTTCGGCGTCCTGCTGCTGGCAACCCTCAGCGTCTCTTATAGCCTATCTTTTCGCTTTGCGTACTTCACTTGCGTGCAACCTGTGATGTCCTGCTTACGATGTTCGTTCTCTTGGTCCTTGGATTTTTGCCTCTCCAATACGTCTTGTTCGGACCCGGATTTCGACCAGTTGGTGGGCCCCTTAGTGGCCCATGAACGGGACTGTTCCGGGGCTGGATTAATGGCGCGTGCGGCTGCACTTGGGGTCTTGGCACAATGGGATATCTGGGCGGCTGCTCGGAATCTCCTACAACGAAGTTTTATCGAGTATCACGCAAGTTGTCTCGCAATGCTGATAGATGCTCCCTCTTGTGAGGAGCATGAATGCAGTTTCAATTTGTTGAATTGGATGGCATCTCTTTTTTCAAACGATGACAATGATGTCTTTCTGGAAGGTGTTGCAGTTTTCTGCGCATACACTCTGATGGATTGAGGACATTAACTTTCAACGCACTGCATTGCTGGTTTTTTATTCTCTTGGAGTGCCCTCTTTTCTGGCCCTTTCTAGAATTTTTTTTTATCCCCAAATGTTTTTTTCCCATTCCCTAACTTTCCAAAGGACATTAAGCACCTATAGACGTTTCCATTCTGCTCCATCTATTCAAACTCTGTTTTCATCTTATGTCTTGCCGATGGACTGACCAGGGGAGGGTGTAGTGTGGATTGTGGCCTCATTGTCGACAATGCTAAGTTAGCTTAGGCCCTGCTGCCATGAAGCCTTCTTTGCACACGTTCTTCTGTGACTTTGTTTTTCCAGACTCTGCTTGTGACCGTTCACATTAGAAATGTCTGCCCTTTTGCCTTTCACCTTTTCTCCTGTTCTCTGTGGTTTTCGTCTGCACACAATGTACAAGGTCGAAAAACAACGTCCCTTGTTTTTGCTGTTCTGGTCAGCCCCTCGCACTTAGACATAGCATGACATACAGCTGCACAGGAGAAATGTGTGCTTTTAATATTGTGAACTCGCTGCTGAAGGCACTTGGAGAAAAGCCTTTCCAGGGAGAAGAGCTGTGCTTGTCCGATGATGTAACCCTTGCCTCTAGTTCTTGAGGTATGGGGGTCCCCCTGACAAAGCCTAGAGGTCTTCTATTTTTATAATAAACTAGTTCCTAGCACGGGGAGGGTGGCAAGGCCTTTTAGTCCTATATCCACTGTCTTTATAAAATGCTGTCCCCGTTTGTATTCTATGGAATTGTAACCATGCTTACTGTTTTAACTTTATGCATTATGCTGCTAGTACTGGCACGTGTACTGTGTCTTAGAGCACGATAGTTGAAATAAACATTTTAAACTATACTGTGTCTCTTAATACGCACGTTGTGGACAAGTATGAGTGAATAATGAAAGAGTGTTCTTGCTCCCGCGATTCCTGAAAGAGTCCGTGTTCTGGGGTGTCTAATCATTGGTAGCTTCGCTGTAGTACGGAGAACGAATGTGACACTATAGCTAGTCGGATTGGGATTTTGGGTACTAAGGGGTATGGTTGGTACACCACTATACACCGCGGTCCTGTTTTCCTGCGCATAGTTCTGTATATGTGCAGAATCCCCGCAACAGGGCGGTACATCCACTCCCTCAAACCAGACCACACAACTTTTGGAGAGAAATTGCAACTCCTATTTCCCAGTGGATGTGTTTTTTTTTTTTTAAGTAACATGGCGCTGCATCACCTGTTACTGCTCAGAGGACAATCATTGCCTCAGCACTTCCTCCGCCATCATTTTTTTTGGCAGGAATTTCTTCATAAACCCATTCAAGCCCATCGCCTCGCCTATCCCGTGTCCCCTGGTGACGGTCTGCACCTGCTGGGCCCACTTGTTGCCCGTGCACTTCCTCTCAGGGACAGAGTCCCCACTGGGCGTATTTAAGTTAGACTTCACACTCCTTTGTTTACTCATGTTTTGGCAGCTCACCGCTGCTCCCTGCCGCCAACCTTTTTCTGTGATCTGAAAAAATGCACATTGCTGACACGGCGGTCATCACCTTCTGTGGGGGGGGGGCAGACACTGCCGACAGCACTGCTTCGCAGGCAGGAAGCATTGGGGTCTGCGCCGACTATGATAAACCCAAAAAACACACATGCCTATAAAACACAACTGTTTCTTCAATCTCCAGTTGTGGAAAACAAAGAAACATGCAAAAATAAACTTTTATTGTTAAGGTCTATAATAAGATTTCAGTACCCCAGCTTGTATCTCTCGCAGCGTCTTGTATTTCTCCCAGTGTGCCTCACATTCAAGACAAACACATGCATTTAAATTTCATGAGGCTGCAATCGAGCAAACTCTTGGATGGATTTTGTACAACTAATTTATGTTTGTATATTCCATTTCGTATCACTGGCTTTGGTATGACAATAATTCACTCCCTTGAGAAAAGATTCTGTAACGCAACTCCTCATTTCAAGCCAACGAGACCGTCACTTTACAGTGTGGTCTAACGAAAAACAAATATATTTCGCACATCATCCCTGTCTGTACTAATTAAGTGCATGCCAAACAAGCACTGGTAATGCATCGGTTTCGCCTATGTGATTAATAGTAAGCTGTTATTTAGGTCTCGCTAGGCAGCGCTTGCGCTCTCTCTTCAAGACATGTGGTATTCAGTTTATGGGCTTTTAAACATGCCCAGCACTTTATTGGTTCTTTCCCCTGCCTTTACAAATTTCTTTGTTTTTATTTGATCAGTAGCATTAATTTGTCCCGCCTTTGGGCTGTTTTGTTCCGCCCTGGAGACCACCCCAGCTACATGGATCCTTTCACTATGGGCCATATGTTTTGCTTCAGTGCACTACTTTGTCTTTCTGCTCTCTCCTAGCTGCTGCTCCCAGTTCACTTAATCTCCCCTGTCCTTCCCACAACACCTCCTCCTGCCCCTCGCAGCTTGTTTTTATTCCGAACCGCTGCTCTTCCCTCCCTCTCCTGGGCTGCAATTGCCTCCTTCTCCCTCCTGCTTGTTTAAATTACAACGGTTCACGTTCTCAGCAAACGCAGGCAGCTGATGTTCGCATAGTTACTGCTTTCCCCTCCCATCCACTGTGTGCTGTCCCCTTCGCACCCCCTACCCCCTTCCCTGTTTTAGACTGCCTCGGTTCGTGTTCTTGGCAAACGAGGAAGCCGATTTTTGCAATGTTACTGCTTTCCCCTCCAACCGTTTCTCTGTGTGCTGTCCCCCTCACACCACCCCCTACCCTGTCCTTATTAGTCTTTGTTTTCGTGGTTGGGCTTCTTTCAATAGGGTATGCCTTTTTGGGTTTCTTTTGAAGGGAGTTATGCTTTTCTTTTGATAATTTCAATTAGAGATGGTCGGGGCAAAGCTGGACAGCCATACAGCGCCCAGGCCTAAGACAGCTGCACAACCTTTGTCATAGGAAGAGACAGTGCTGGTAAGAAGATTCTTCCTCAACTTTAGTGTAACCATCATTCAAGTGTGCCACTTGTTCGTCATCTTAGTCACTGCCTTACGAGCAACCTTGCTCCGGGCTAGGTGCTAGGCCCCGCACACTGCTGACGCTGCAGATTGTCACTTCTGTGTCCAGGCCGACTGATCCTCTACTTCATCTCTGTGGGCTCTCATTCGTAATGAGGGCACTTTTGGCCAGATCTGCAGTCTTCCCACTAAGGACCATAAACTAAGTTTTGCAGAGTTGTAAACTACAAATGTATGTCTGTGTGCGTGTCCTTGTGTCCACGAGGTTGTCTCTGTGAGTGCGTGTGTGCGCTTCTGTGCTGATGAGCAACTGCTCCACCTTTAATGAAGTATGTGGGATCGTCCTGCAGTCAATGTTTTCTATACTGTGCCTTTGCTCCGTATCACGGAGCAGCAGCCACAGTTCGTGTATGACATACAGCGCTCCTTGCTGTAATCAATGAGCGCACTGTACTCCACAGTCCATACTATACATATTTGCCTTGGCTCCCACACGCATGAGTGAAAGCTGCGTTCTTTTATTTGGAAATGCTGGATATATGCAGACAGTGCTGTGGAACTGCGGATTGTTTATTGTTTTTTTTGAGACAAGCATTAACTCCTCGCACCTCCCATCACAGTAGGTGTTCACATCTTAAACAGCAGTTGCCTCCAATGAAAGATACTGGTCACTAGCGAGGTATTGTCAGCTCGTAACGGTCTGAACAGAGCAATTAAAAAGTAGATGAGGAGGGGCAGTGTGCATACGATTAGGAGCTCCCAGTAACCCCCACCCCCTTCTGAATCATTCTCAGAGATAACGTGAGAGCAGCCAGGGCGTGGACAGGCACCTAGCAGTCTGTTTCTAGGCGTCTCTGAGCTTGGCCCTGCCGTATTCTCTCTCTGCCTGTTTCTGCTCCTTACTTTACAGCTGTTCTGGATGTCATTGCTCTGATCCAGTCTCTTTGGATACCTCGGGCTCTAGCTGTGCTCTTTCAAGTTCTATCTGTGTCTCTGCTCCCTCACTGCATCTCTGGTCCCGGATATACACACTTTCACTGAACGTCTCTTGTCTTGGTTAGTTGCTTGGGCTGTGCAAGCACCTAGGCATCCTTTCTTTCATTTGTATCCAGAACTACCAGGTTTCCCAGTTCTCGGCATCAGTAGCTCGGCCAGTCCAGGTTTTTTCTTTGCATTCTGGGACTTGCAGTGTATTTGATTCCATTATAAAACAAGGACTATAAGTCCCAGAATGCAAGTGAATACCCTGGACTGGCTGAGTTACTCGCGCACGGGTTTGGGATACTTGAGAGTTCCAGGTCTGTGCGGTCTCTGTTTACCCTTGGCCCTACCTGTGGTCTCTGTCTAGCTGCCTCTGGCCCAGGCAGTGCTGTTTCGCTGGGTGTCTTTCATGCAATATGTTTACTCTCTCCCTCATTGTCATAGCATTCTCCTATTGCCAGGATGATGGTGACAAATGGCTGCGCTCTCTGTCTCAACTCTCAGCTCTTTCTCTGCCTCTCCTTTGGGGTGTCTCTGGGTATGTCTGGCCCACTTGTCTGGTTCTATCCAAGCAGTCTTAAAGTCTGGATGTACCGTTCTCTCGTTTATTGTGTCTGCTCTCTTGGTCTGGCTATCATTTTTGTCCTGCATCTCTCATTGTATACTGTTTTTGGATATTTGCATCTTTCCTATGCCTTTCTCCAATCAAATCTGTGCAGTATGTTTGGATGCCTCATGTCTTGGCCAAGTTGTCTCTTTCTGGATGTGTCCTGTCCTGACTAAATCCATCTGCTTGTGCTCTCTCTGGCCCTGCTCTTGTCCACTGTCTAGATGCTGCTTGTTCTTCCTGTGTCCAGTAGGTTCATGTGTTGTGGGTGGCTTCTCCCATTTTCAAAGTCTAACTCAAGACGCACCTTGTCATGGTTGTGATCACTGATTCACATCTGACACACATACATGGGAAACGCAGATTCGCGAGGGGGTCTGTACTCTATGTCATGCGAAAGAAGGCACCCACAAAACTCGAGGTCACCCAGGACTGGCGGCATACTGGCACAGAAAGGGCAGAGTGAGCGTCTGGCCCTCACATTTCCTTCTCTCGGTCCCTGCCCCAGGTGTCTGTCGTATTTTTGCCTGCCAGTGTATTTGGCATGGCGATGTCAGGGTGTCTCACTTGGTGTCTTTATTTCCATTCTACCTTTCTCTTTATGCATGCCATGGTGGCTGTTTCTTTTTGAGTGTCTCTGCTCCGGAGTGTAAATGCTTTCTCTTACTTTATTTTGCCCTGGTTGTACTCTCTTTTATATTGGCGGAGCTCGCACTCTCTCTGGTCTGCGCTTTAACTATAGATGTCTTTTTCTGGTCTCGCCCATTCTACCTGTTCTCCTGGCTATGATGTCACACTGATTTGATTGTGCGCTGTCTCGCTCTCGCACATCAACTTTCGATTCTCTTTCTCTGGCGGTCTCACTGCGCCCTTTATGGACCATTCAGTGCTGCTTGGGTTTTTCTGTTCCTATTTGTTCGTGGTTTTTTTCTCTCCCATCCTACTGGTGCTCATTCCCTAGGTGTGTCTCCTCACGTCTATGCCGGTTATCTAGTTTCTTTGTTCTCCCTCACTGGGTTCCTATTTTCTCTCTGTATCCGACAGTGCTCTATCTCAATGGGTGATGGTTTATTTCTGCTTTTTGGCAGAGAAGCGGTCTCACAGATGTACTGCAAATAATATACAGAGTGAGTTTTCGGTCAGTCCCGTTTAACTATTGGCTTTCTTCAACCTACCTCTTTCAGTCAATAGCTCGAGACTTTGCTAATCATTTCTTGGCTCAGCCCAGGGAAGTACTCCTCTTTCAACTAATGCCAATAAGCAGTTTGGGTGTATCTTTCCACCTCCAATCAAGTGCTTGCATTGAACTGCATGAGGGACTACTTTACAGCTAAAGTTCTCCTGAGCTCTGTCTGCTTCTGCTGGCTCCCTTACATGGGTCTTGCTCTAATGTGCTAACACTGTATGCATTAGGGCATTAAACCCAGACCTATTGGCTTTGACAATGCTTGTTGATTCAGGTGGTGCTCGTTTGCTGCCTCGATGTCTCTTAGTCTGTCTGTGCTTGCCTATACTCATGCCTTTCTCTGTACTCTGGTCTGTCATCAGCACTTTTTGGTCCCATCTGTGCTCTCTGGATGTTTGTGGTCTGGCTAGAGATGTGCCCTCTCTGGTTCCATCTGTTCACCCTCCCTTGATTTTAGTTCACTGTCTGGTTCAATTCCTGGTTTTCCTCATGCCGTCTGTTTTTGATCCTGACTGTGATGTTTTCTACTGGTGTCTCTCGTGCTACCTATGGGTGTGTCTAGTCTTGCCTGTCATCTTTTCCTTTTTTAGGTCTCGCCTAGGCAGAGCTTGCACTGTCTTTTCGAGACATGCAGTATCTGGGATATGGGCTTGAAAAACGCCCATCTTTTTCATTGGTTTCTGTTGCTGCCCTTTAGAAATGCTGGTGAATACACTTAGTAGTCCCTCCTTTTGGAATTTTGTATCCTCCCATTAGGACTGACTCTCTTACCTGTTCTTACTGTTCAGGTTATTTATACTTAGAACTCTTTTTTTAGTTGGCCTACCTCTTTAATCGTTAACTGTTCTGTATACTTGTTTTACATTGACACCAAGCACTTCCACATCGGCGCGTGCTGTATCTTGAAGTATGGCAACGCCTTTCTTTTGTTCTGCACTGCAGTGCTTGCCCACATATAATCAGCTTGTTATTGCAGTGGAATTTTTAGTTTTTAAACACACGCTTCACGCGCTTATCATGACGCTGAGACTCGGACAGGGCATGCTTTACAGCCGCCTAATCTTTCTGCATGGCGTGCTCCGGCCAGACTTCGGTGCCATAACACGGCGAGAGCTCGGAGCAGTCTTCTGCCCCCTCACCCGGCACAACACAGCTAAGTGAAAACAACGCTCAGTCGTTGACACTCTCTGGCCGTGCCTCCCTCTTCATGCTCATGTCATTTATAAATAATAAGGGTAAACACATTAAGCTTACCATGTTGTTCCTGCTTACATTTCACATGCTGCATCTTTAAATGTGGCAGACTCGCCCGTTTGTTCTGCATGGCGTGGCTCGCCCACCTCCATTTTTTAAAAGACTTTAACTATACTTTAACTCTCAGCGCAGCGCCCATTATCTTCTACTGCTCAACTGTTAAAAAATGGCATATTTATTTCAAGTTTTTATCTGCATGCCTGCCCCTAACTTCGATTTTGTGTCTTCTCGCATGCTTTCTCTTTGCGCTACACTCCTGGCATGACATGACGAGAGCTCGGAGGAGTCTTTCACCCCTCACCTGCGCATCACACTGCTCCCCAGCTAAGTGAAAACAACGCTCAGCTGTTGGCACTCTCCCCCACATTATCATTTTCAACACCAATGGATCTAACATTAAATAATACACGACCTAATGCATTGCAAATGCTTATTATTATAAGTTGTAGCTTGTTGAGCAGTTGTGCAATATAAGTTACTAAAACCATAATGCTTTCCAGGCCACTGCATTTTCATTTTCTTTAGCACTGTCAATATGTTGAGAGCTATGTTCCTCCTTTACACAGATTCACAATTACAACTGGCATTACCTTGTTGACTCATAGGCACACACAATATATTGCCTTTTTCCATTAAAAAAGTCATAAAAATTTAACGGAGTTTCAGTAACATATTGCACAACTGCTCACTAAGCTACAACTTACAACGAAAACCGGCTTATTATTAATCACATACGCAAAACAGATGCATTACCAATGCTTGTTGTAAACAATTGTGTCTCGCGATCAAGAGTGCATGCACTAGCGCATGCTCAGCCCTAAATAAGCAGTCTTGAACATAAAAAGGGAGGGGGGGGGATCAAAGGCCAAGTCCCAGGCATCCATTCAACAAGATATAGACAACCTCCCCCACCCAAAGCACAAGTCCGACACTCTACTTTTAAAGCTCTAACTCCAAGTAATCCACTGCACTCAATAAATGTCAATAAAAACACTTGAGAAATAAACCCCCTTAATTGCAATGAAGGTGAAAGAGAAAACGTAAATTGAAAAAAGCAGCAACATGTACATCAAAAATATAAATGAGATAATGTACAAGCTGGCTGCACATCATGCCAATTTGTATGTAGTATGGTCTGTTACTCTGCTGAATTCCACCATTCTCACATAAATCTGTAACGTGATGCAACCTATTAAAATATGGCATTTTCCTTCTCTTTGTAGTCACACGCAAACAAGAGAGAAGTTCAACCTTAAACCACTTTTTCTTGCCTGCGTGTAAGTAATACTAGGGTGGAGAAATACGGTCTGTTGCCTCCCATCTCCCTCCGGCTTATTTTGGTCTTCGATCTTAAATCTTTATTTATGGCTTGTTATTACAACTTTGTAAAGGTCAATTGAAGTCTTCTTAAAAGACTGTTAGTCCTGACCTACCTAAATGAAGTTTAGATTACAAATCATGCACAGAGCTAAAATATGCAGCTACTTACATCACCACCGAGAACTCTGGCCAAAAGAAAAATGGTCAATGATCCAAATATCCAAATTGTAATAATCCAAGAAACCACCTAAAACGTAAAACAAATGGTCAGTCATTAACAGTACATGTTTTGAAAATGTATTGAAAAGTAGCGATTATGAAGCCAGCCAACAAAGTCATGTGTTGCAATTTGTCTTTCCGAATTAACAGAAAAAGTATCGATTATGATCTCATGTAGTATTTATAAAGTGTTTTAAAATAGATTTTTTTTGAATCAGAGAAGCAGCAGTTCCAAATATATCAGTTTGTTATAAAAGACAAATAAATACATTCATTAGTGTGCAAAGACAGAACAATATTTATCCAAACCAATGCTCATTGTTTCTCTTAATTATGTAAAGGGACACACTTTTGGTCCTAAAGAAATTTGGAGAAACCTTGTGTCAATTTGGGGATGTTTGTTGTAGAGATGAACGTAAAGTAAAACATTCAGTTGCACAACACAGACTGATAGCTCTGGTTCTTGATCATCATGATTTAAAAACACAAAAGAGTAGCAAGCAAATGGTTAAAAAAAACAAAAAAAACTGTTATAATTAGGCAAACTAACAACTCGCGCCCCAGCCATGCACTGCTTACGACCTCAAGTGACACTAATCATGGCATATAAAATGACATCTCAAATAACAGGACTGAAGACATCATCCAATAGTACTAATGCTCTGCCATCTGGTATGTGCAGTGTGGATAAGCTGCAAGGCTCTGCGCTCAATCGTCTTCAAATAGCCTGCCCCTGCTGCTTATGGCCATAGGCAGCTATTTCCCCTTTTTCTTAAAAAAAAAATTCATACACAGAGTAATTTCAACAGCACCATCATGGACGATGTCATCAGTAGTCAGCAGTGCATGAAGAAAGACGAGTTCTAGTTTCCTAACCAGGACTGGTGAATTTCAATGGTTTCCATATACTGAACTTCAGGCATTGGCCTGTAGCCATAGCATTGTGCTCATACAGCTGCAGGGCCTGGCAGTGCATCCAACCAACCATGGTGGCCAACCCACGCTGCACCAAGCTTTCAGCTGTGTAGTGCAGGTTGGTCGAAGGGCCTGCACTCACAGGTGGCCAAACCCCTGCAGGACGCTGCCAAAGCGCACAGACTGTGTGCAACCCCTGCTGCGCATGACCATGGTTAGCCATTGGGCCTGGCCACCAGACAGGTCTGCCCCCAATCCTCAGCCGGCAGTGATCTCCCACATCACAAAGCCTTGGGAATAAGAAGCCATCAATAATGCTTTTTGTTTGGGTTCTTCAGCTGAATTTTCGTTTAGCTTTAAAAAAAATCTTTTGTAATTTTTGTTTGATAGGTTTTATAATGGAACTTATTTTATTTTCTCTTATTGTAAACACACACATACACACACAATCTTTTCAGTGTTTTATATAATTCTTTATTGTACTTCTTAAGGTATTGTTTCATCACTGTTGAGAGGACCTGTTGGTTTTGCTCACTCGAAAACAGTTGAGAATCGGATCATGATTATACTGTGCAATTTCAGTAGCAATATCATCCTCTTACTGCTTTTGGCCCATTCCTTGTTCTTTCAGTGTAGGAGAATTTGTTGGGATGCGTACCTCGAGATATTTTCTCATCTCTGTTGTCCCAAAGAAGTACATGCCTGGATATCCTCTTTGTAGTACCTGATCACAATGTTTGCAGGTTACCTTGCAATCATTGACTTTTTTTAACCTCTTGGATGTGTGAAGAATTACCAGGCCAAGGATTCTTCTTGTGGCCGCCAACTTTGCCTTCAAGGTGTTGGCACTTATTCACCTTTCTCCAGATACTGTATGGCAGTTCCCAAGCTTAGTGTAAAGCCTTTTGAGTCTTGCCTATGCTGTCTATTTTCCTTTGAAATGTTTGTTTTGCAATATGTCATGCTTCCCAGCTTTTAATCTCCTTCTCTGGGCAGAGACATGGTGTCTGAAAGAAGCACAAAGAAAGGGTTGTGGGATACCTGGAGGACTATCAATGGTCTAGTAATCTGCTTCCTATGTCCAAGAGATTAGGGAACCACTGATTGGTTTTTAATTTTAGCATAGGCAACCAGAATAATTTGCTCAACTTATCAAGTCTTGAACAGATACATTTCCTGCCTAGACATTAAAATCAAAAAGATCTCCACCAAGAGCCCTGAATATCGGAGCCCATCCAGATTACCAGTGATAGGGTCCGGATGAGGGGCAATCCGATGATAAAGAATGCCACTTAGATGGAAGGGTCTCTACGTACTTGAAAAAAAGGTACTATAGCAATGACTGATACATCAGTGTCTGGTGCTCCCTACCATTTGGGTACGCACGTCCCATGAGGTCACATAAATCTGAAGTATTTTTGTCTTTGGATATGAGATCAAATCAGACACACTATTTGATGCGCAGTGCTTTGAAGACTTGAATACCTCTGCTAGATAAAAGACAATCTTTCCACTGAAATATTCACTTTTGTTTCTTGGGTGTCCAAGACCGCTCCAAGATAGTGAATGGTCGCAACTTGGGCTTTCGTTGAGTTGAAATGGTTGATAGCAAGTTTCAGAAGACGCAGAAGGGACACTGTCATTTTTAAGTTTCTAAGCCTCCTATGGTGTGGAAGCCTTGATGAGCTAATTGTCTGGGTACATAGATGAAGATGGTTTCTTTTTCAGATGTACCAACACGACTGTCATTCATTTGGAGAAGGTCTATGGGGCTTATTTCATCTCGAAAGTAAGGACTTTGTGCTGAAAGCGATTCTTTCCTACCAGAAACCTGAGGAAATTTCACTGATTCTCTGCACTTAGGATTGAGAAGTATGATTCTATTAAATTCTTTCCACACATAGTTTCCTTGATGAAGTTGAGGCTTAACCTGTTAAAGGGATAACCCTTAGTTTTTCATGTTTTTATCCAATTTTTTTCAGTCTTCAAGCAAAGATAGGGTGTGAACTCTTGTCTGGGACCTTTTTTTCCAAAGCATTAAGTAACTGGAATACATTTCCCCCTCAACAACTTTATTTCCATGAAAATTTCAACATCTCCTTTCACCATCTCCTGACCATTTCAGGTGGACATTCTTGCACATGGATTCTCAGAGAGGAAGATTTTAACCCAAATCCATAGCCATTTTTTTCACAATGCAATTCAGCACCCTCTGTCTTTTGTGATTTCATCCCACTAATGCATATGATTCACTAGGTTTCCTCCTACTATAGTGGAGGACTGGAGGAGTAAGGCATCATTTGCCTCTAGCCTGTGGGTTTTCCTGGGGCTGCAGACAGTCGCTGGCCATCTCTTCTTTTTTTTGCTTTATGTTGTCTTGGCTGCTTAGATTACGAGTGATGATGGCACTGACGGGTTTCAACACCTCACTCTATCAGCGCTGTTAATGTTAACTTAAGTCAGACTTTTAAAGATACCAGCTAAACCCCTTCCTCTTTTTTGAAACCCAAAGCTTTTCGAGTACCCATTTATGATTTTATGTGGTGCGTCTCCTCATCAGTCGCCTCACCCATAGAGAATATTTCCTGAAAAACCAAAGATTTAAAATCCTCAGTCAGGCATGCAGTTTCAAGCTAGTGAGGCAAACCAAAGTGAACATTTAAGAACGAGGCAACAGAAATAGTGATGTCAGATAAGATCCAAGGAATTTGATGCTGTTGATGGATTGGATGAACTTCAAAAGATCCTTGTTCAGCATTTCATGAAAATCATCTTGTGTGTTAAGAGCCAGATCATCTGCAAACCTCTAGATGGACTACTAGAGTAAACAAATATATATTCCCCATAGTGCAGTTGCTTTTGTAGCATTCCCAGACGTAGTAGGAGTCCTGCATACTTTCCTACTCACTCTCACAAACATCAAGAATAGTAATTGGTATCCCGGACGGACTGATGGGGCTTAGAGCACGATGGGAGAGGGAGGTGGGGTCCCTAGAGGATATAGATTGGGAAGCGGCGTTAATGCAGCCCAGAGAGGTAGCCATAAAGGCGAGGCTTCGTCTTATCCAACTTAAGATACTACACCGCACATATTACGACCGCGATCGGTTACACAGAATGGGGTGGGCTGGCTCGCCATCCTGTCTGACTTGCTTCATGCTAACAGTGATTTTTTCCACACGGTCTGGGCATGCCCCGAGCAGCAACTGTATTGGACGTAGGTACTTAAATTACTGGGAGAGGTCCTGGGGGTGACGCTACCCGTAGAGCCACGTTTTGTGATACTGGGGATACCAAGCGACGTAGATGTCACCAGAGAGCAGTTAATTTTCACCTCCCTGGGGTTGGTAGTCGCTAAAAGGGATATAGCGCGGAGATGGGGAGTGGCAGATAGACCCACCATACAGGAATGGATGAGGGGAATGGACTTGTATATGGCGGCCGAACGTATCACGTATCACAGCTGGGGATGTCCCAAAACATTTCACAAGATCTGGGACCCAGGGAGAAGATACTTCGGGTTGGACATTGGGGACGACACACAACAGTCCGTAACGCATACAACACAAGGAACCCCCATAGCTGGGTCACGATGAGGACTGACGTAGGCAATATCCTGGGAGGACGTACGATGTCGCGCTCAGATCTCAACTGCACCCACATGGCGGACAAACGGGGATAAGGGTGGTGTTTATAATCTTATATGAACCAGAAAGGGAAAGGGGAAGTGGCTATGTTACCAAAGAGATTGTTTCTTACCATAGACAATCAACTATTGTAGACGTATTATGCAATTACTGTATTGTGCTAATTGTTCAGTTGAAAAATAAAAATAAAAAAATAAAAAAAGAATAGTAATTGGTAGTAAAAATCTAAGAATATTAAAATTGAGAGGCTGGAGGGAAAAGATTGCAGATCCTACTTAGAGAAGTTCAATCTTAATTTCAAGCATCTTACTTGAAAGTGACCACATTACAGAATGGCACTGTAACAGAAACTGAGGCAAATAATTATTTTCAATGTCTTGCATTATCATCTACTCATTGAAATGTATGCAGTACATAAAGAGGGAACATCTGTTTTGTGAGTGAAGCAAAATATCTATTCATCAGTTTAGGCTCAGGAGACCGTGTTGATAAACAAATATTTTAGAGATGCATCATTGACTCGGAGACTTGGGATACAAATGCCTGTTCAGTGACCCCTCTACTGTGAAGATCTCTAAACAAAGTCAAGACACAAAATCCTTTTTGAACCAGAAGACCTGCAAACCTACCTAGGCATAAACCAGAAAGCATGCATAAAAACTCTTAAAAGATGAGAACAATTGTGCCTGTTTTTCTTTTTCAATTTATCATGGTTCATAAATGGTTGATCCATTACTGCTGTTGTGAAGAAGGGTGGTAGGTAACTTCAGATTTCATGCTGCAGCTGATAATCCTATTGGATGCCTGGGATAACATGTGCTTAATAGTTTATGGCTTCACAAATGTGTTTGCCTTAATACAAGATTTGCCTATGGCATAGTGTATTTTCCTTTAACTCCCTAATAGTCACAAAGATGTGCATTCACTTTGATAGGTTGCAAAGAATATTGTTGATAAAGAAAGCCAACTGAGTGGGCTTTCATAAACTATCCACTATACACAGATACACGGTAAATGAAAAATGAAACTAACATGCAGAGAAGAGGCTTATGATTTAGACTTTTTGGAGCAATGCTTTAGGCTGCAAATCTTTAAAATATCCTTCAACAAAAATTGGAAATTGTAACAGCAAGTGGTTATATGGGATCCGATGTTGAGGCAATTCATCCTCTCATATCCTTCCAATAATGCTTGAAATGTGGTGCAAAGTTGGAATGCTATGCAAAATATTTTTTTCCCCAAAGTGAACTGTGGCAACATCAAAAATGTCTTAAGTAGTGTACTGTCAACGCACATTCAGAGATGTACTGTCAAGGTACACACTGTGCTATCTCATGTGTTTAGTAAATGCATAAGTTAAATCACTGTGTGTTAATTCGAGGTAAAGAACTTTATGTTCATCTATTCTTTATGATTCTCAGCAGCAGAGCAAACCTTTTCAAAACCGACAAACCCCATCAAAACTGACCAGTCTATTAGCCATAACATAAAAGTCACTGAAAAAGGCCCAGTAACTGCTCCACTCAGGCCTCCAAGCTACTCCCACATCAATCATTTCTCTTTCTTTGCTGTACACCAAAACTAAGTCCCATGTTATCATTCTCCAAAGCACTGCTGTGTCGTGATTTTATGCCCAATTGAACTTTATGTTTGAATAAGATGTGTGCACCCCAGATTTGGTGTTTTACGTTACCCGTTTATGTGTTCGAAAATAATTAGCTATGCAGTTGGAGGCGGGACTCTGGTGGCAGATTTTTAGAAGCCTAATCTTTTCATACACAGAGTGGAGAGCTACCAAACACCTTCTGCCTGTTTCCCATGACGCTTAAAGCTTGTGATTGTGCCGATACCTACACACCCATCCAAGCAGCTGCCTGGTATCTTGGAATTTTTGAGTGTTGCCAGTTTCCGATTCATTCATACAGAGGAAAACTCAGAGGAGATTTCTTGTAGTCACAATGGGGGTAGGTATGCGTGTTAGAAATGGGATCTCTAGTTGGCAAGGGCTTGCACCTTTGTCCAAGTAGGGACCCTTCTTCCTAGTCAGGGTAAGGGTTGTTACACTCGTGAAGTAACCCCTGCTCACCCTCGTGGTAGCTTGGCACGAGCAGTCAGGCTTAATTCAGAGGCAGTGTGTAAAGCATTTGCACATAACCAACAGTAATACAGTGTAAGCACTACAAACGGACACCACACCAGTTTAGAAAAATAACCAATATTTTATATACTCAAGACAAGACCAATTACGACAAAAATCCACAATACTATACTTTACGAATGAATACTTGATACGTTAACTTCTTCTTTGCAGGAATAGCACAAAAGCAAAGTTCGTACGAGTCGGTAGCTCCGTCCGAGCCTACCGTGATGCTGAAAACCCCAGAGTCTAACAGTTCCAGCCGACCGCGTCGATACGGGCCAGCAGAGTCGTGAACAGACTCGGTCACAGTACCTTTTCTCGTTGTGGCTGGTACGGAGTGTACGAGCCGGTCGGCGTTCGTCGCGGTTGCGGTGCAAGACGGAGCGATGCAAGGTACGGTGTCCCTCGATGCGGTGCAGGCAGCGGCTCGATGAGCGTCGTGCAGACGGAGTCGGTGAGTCCAAGGCGTGCGATGCAGGGCGAGACGATGCTCGATGCGGTGCTGACAGGTTGCGATGCAGGCGACCAAGCCGGAGTGCGGGAGCTGGCGTCGGACAGCGGTGCGAGTCGGAGCGGTGCGTCGCAGACGTGCGAGCGGTGCCCCAAATGCGGTGCGGTCACGACTCTTGAGCCAGTTGCAGCGACAGTGTCGGTCTGGTCCGGCTGGCCCGGTGAAGCGATGCGATGCGAACTGCGGTGCCCACAGGTCACGGTGCAAGCAGCGGCTCGATGTTGGCGGCGTCGGACGTCGCCCGCGGTGAACCAGGGTTGCGATGCGAAGCGGGGTGATGCGGTCTGCGGTGCAAACAGGTCACCGGCCAGGGATGGATTCGGTTGACGGAGTCGGTTGCAGTTCCCTTCCTCTGTGGCGACTGAAACAGCGTTCCAGAAGCGGTACCCAGAGGCTGGTGAAGTCTTTGTAGTCCCTGAGACTTCTTAACAGGAGGCCAGCTCGGTTTCAGGCCCTTGGAGATACTCAGCACAAGTTTGGAGAAAGTTCAGTCCAGTCCTTTCACTGCCCAAGACAGAAGCAGCAACTGCAGGCCAACCCAACAAAGCAACAACACAGCAAAGGGGCAGTACTCCTCCTGGCAGCTCTTCCAGCTCTTCGTCTTGGCAGGTTCCTTGATTCCAGCGAGATCTAAATTCATGGGGTCAGGGCCCCAATATTTATATCCCAAATTCCTTTGTTCTCTGAAGGCAGAGAGGCCTTTGCCTAGTCCAAACCAGTTCTGGAGCACTTTGTTGACAAGTCTCCGTCCCTTCTTTCAGTGAGTAGGCCAGGGACATCAGACGCACCACAGGAGGTGGAGCCAGCATTGTGGAGGGAAGGCACTGTCCTATTCATGGCCCCGGTGCGACCCCTCCCACCCATCTACAGGTCGATCTGGCTATTCAGCCCTGCGCTGACTCACCCTGTCTCCTGGCATCCCCCAGCCCCTGTCACTCACATTCCAGACAAGGAATACACAACCTCGCAGAGGCAGGCTTGGATGGTTAGACAAGAAAATACCCACTATCTAAAAGTGGTATTTTCAAACACAGAATGTTAAAACCAACTTCACTAAAAGATGCATTTTATCATTCTGAGTCCAGGCATACTAAACTCGAATTTCTACCACGTTCCCGGGTCAGTTAGGATTATAAGCTGTAATAATCAAAACTGCCCGTTCTGGCCTAGGGGGAACAGGTAGCCTTGCAATAGTGAAAAACGAACTAGGCTGTAATTCACTATCGGGACATGCCGCACACACCCGGGCATGTCCTACCTTTCGCATACACCGCACCCTGCCCACAGGGGTACCTTGGGCCTACCTTAGGGGTGACTAACATGTAGCAAAGGGAAGGTTTAGGGACTGGCAAGTGTGTGCACTTGCCAAGTCGACATGGCAGCCCCAGGCTGCGCACAGGCTCTGCGTTGGCAGGCCCGAGTTACACTTTACGGGCTGTTTGCGTGGGTGGCACAATCGAGTGCTGCAGCCCACCAACAGCATTTGGTCTATAGGCCCTGGCACTCGCAGTGCACTTTACAAGGGGCTGACAGATAAACCAAATAGGCCAATCATGGAAACACCAATCCATAACACATTTTATACAGGAGCACTTGCACTTTCCCACTGGACCGCAGTGAGGAAAGTGCGCAGAATCATTACACCAGCAAAAACAGAGTCAAAACCGGGAGGTCAGAAAGCAAAAAGTCAGGGGAAACACGCCAAAAGATGCCAAGTCTAACAATGCGCCACCAAATATTTTCATTAACCTACACACTTAAGACTTTCATAAACACTTTTTCAACAAATGCATGCCAAAGGTGTCCAAAAAACGCATGCCAAAGGTGTCTGGTCCTAAATCTTGATGATTTGCTTGACTTGTTAGGATGGAATAATTTCCTTTTGTGGGGGGAAGTGGGGGGGGGCGGCAATGGTCTTTGTTTTTAAACTGTTTTATGGGGCCCTCTGGGAATTTGTGGACAACTGAGCCTGACAGTCCCAGAGACAATGGAGCCACTTTACTAGAGACTGGACTGCTTTGTAGACTGGGTGACTCACCTTCGGATCAAGCTTAGCAGTAGCTCTACGGCCAGGCAATGTCTTGGCAGTGGTTAGATATGGCAATCAAGCTGACAGTACCTGATGCTGGATCCTGGCAGAACTCAAACAATTTCTGCAACTTCTACCTACTAAGCTATATATTGAAGGAGATCTGCTGATGCGTTGGTCACTAGCACTCCTAACACCTAGTGGAATGCATGTATTGAATGCTTGACCATGCACGTTTTCAGAGCTTTGACAGATACTTTGGGATGTCTTTATATCCAGGCTGAAAGGTTAGGTTCCTCATTTATTCAGATTCAGAGCCTGTAAGTTTGGATACTTTTCTCCAAGGATGAGGTCAGCGTTGACCAATGTATTAATCCTCAGGGAGTTGGGTCATGCAAACATGCAAAGGAGTATTCTGTGGAAAATACTTCTGATCATGGCTCTCAAATCTACAGAATTTCCTTTTTTTTTTTTTATTGTATTTTTTATAAATATAGAATACCAAAACAAGTACAAAGGTGGAATCTACAGAATTTCCAATCCCCCTTTCCCAGTCAGTACATACAATCACAGATTTTGTGAGTTGACCCGATCCTCTGCTGCAGATGAGGTGCTATCCATGATATCTGGGAGCATTTCAAGTCTTGCTTGGGGACTTCTGGCCTTTCTAAGAAGTTTGTGATTTTGTACCCCTAGGTAGAAGCAGACCTTATAGGCTGGCATAGTCCTACTAGTGTGTCTGGTTTCTGGAATGTGAATTGCATCTCACTGTACCATCCTTAGTGCAGATTCTCAATTTCTTTTCGGAACTGACTCAGGTGGGCAAGACCTTATAGGACAGACAATACATAAAGATTTGCAATCTCTTTCACATGTAAGCTTGTGTGGGCTCCATTCACTGGTGTGTTGCTGCTATGAGAAATAAAGAGTGGTGCTGCCAAAGACCAGCCATCCATCTCTGAGATATCAACAAGGAATTTCATTTGTTCCTTGCATGTGTTATATTCCATAGAGGTACCCCAGTATAGGCTCAGGTAACATCCTAACCCTTCACCTATATTCTTCCCTACATTACAAACATAACGGCTCTTAGGGACTGACATTTTACCTAGATACAACACTGCACACAGAACGCGGGATTTTCCCTGGTAAAGGCCTCATACATTATGCATGAGGATTCTCGGAAACTCAGCAGGACTACCATCTCCTGTATAGTAACGATGTATAAAGTTCATTCCCGACGTCATCCTAAGTCCGACAAATGGCACAGTAAGGTAGAACCCCCGGGGAGACCTTTGGGTATATAAGCATCACATCTTGCTGTGACAAAATGAGGATTCTTAGCCCAACACCTACACACATGCTAGGTACACTTGGGTACATCTAGTGAGGGTAGCATGGTAGGAGTACGCGTTTTTATTGTCATGTATTTTATATACTTGCCTGTATTCATGGTTATGGCAAAATGGTAGAAATCTACCATCCTTTTACTTTCCTAGTGCTTCTAATCATTTATATCTGTTACTGTCTAGTGGTTGTTTCAGCCTATTTACACCTATTTCACACTAGAATAACGACTGTTCAATAAATGCTTATTGAAAAACGCCCATACCGTTTATTCTGTGTATCTCTCTGAAATTAAGTGAGCACAAGTGACAGAGTGAAAAGTATTGCACTGTTTCCACGGTCCTGAGTGTAGGAAGGTGGAATCTGACTGCATGGTTGCCCCCACTGTTTTCCTGGTGTTTTGCTGGTTTTCGACTTAGTCTGACTGGGATCCTGCTATTCAGGACCCCAGTCTATCTGCTTACTCCCTAAATTGGTTGTTCATGTACTTTAGGTACACTCCAGATTGGGTTCTGGGGTACCCTTATAAGTCCCTAGTATATGGTATACTATGTACCCAGGGCATAGGTACCCCAGAGGCCTCCCAGGGGCTGCAGCATGTATTATGTCACCCCTGAGAGACCACTCAAAATGACACAACAGGTCTGCTACTGCAGCCTGTGTAAGGTGGTGCATGCACCCCTTACTTAGATATAGGTTCACTATATCTATCCTAATCACTGCACATATAAGCCTATCAGTCACCCCTATGGCAGGTCTCATCAATCCTGAAGGCAGGGTGCTGGGATTTATGTGAGAGGGTGCCCATGCATGAGCAGAGCCCCTCTGCAGCCTTCGGAACCACTATTCCGGGGTTGTCTGTGATGCAGCCAACCATATACTCTTAAGTGCATTATAACCTCGCGGTAAATGCTAACTTTAAAACAGCTGCAAGGAATTATGTTGTGTTTGGTGTCAAACACCTTGGACTCATACCTCCACACCAGTAACTGGTGTGGGAGGTATGATTCCTCCCTCCTAGAGGGAGAAATATGACAGCACCGTTACACCCAGTACCAGCTTCACAGAGCCCTGGCCTCACAAAATGGATGCTGCCAGCCACAGACACGAGTCTGCCCTCCTACTGCTGGACGAAACTCTGGCAGGGGAAGGCCTGACAATAGGTTTCCTGTCACAGGGAGGTGTGACCACCTCCCAGACAGGCTTTAGTGTATTGGGGCTGGGTGGGTAGTGCGCACTCTCAGAGTGCTTTGCTGTCTGCACTGGGGGAACATTTGGTGTCCCTGTGCATAGTCCAGCTCAAACCGGTTGCAGGGGCTACCAGCCCCTGCTCTGGCGCGAAACTGGACAAAGGACATGGGTGTAGCCACCCCTCTGTCCTGACCCTCCCATAGGTGGGTCCCCAGAGTTTGTCCCACCCCTTCCTTGGGTATAAAGTAGGAACCCTGACTACAGGACTTTAGATATTACCTGGACTAAACTCTGTTACAGAAACCAAGTAACCTTCGACGATCTACGCTTTGCTGGACGACTGAAGAATCTCCCTTGGAGTAAAGGAGTTACTCCCTGCAACGCAGGCACCTCAACGCATGTGACCGGTTTGCATCTACGCAGCTCCCGACGGACTCCGAAGATTTTGCAACACAGGAGGTGGGTGCCCAAGCTTCCCCGAGGCCGACTAGTGCTCTCAGCAAACCTGAGACCCGCAGCCCTCGTGGGGACCGTGCAACCCGAACCCCTGGACACCGTGCACATTTGCAGCAGCATATGCTTTTAGGCGATCCCTGAGGCTGTGCTTTGGACTACTTGTAGCCCAAGTCCCGAGCAGTGTTTCCACCGAAGATTACTGGCCTACACTCCACGAGTGTTCCGTGGGCTGGTATTGAGTGATTCCTCTCGAGGTCCCTTCGCGATCCCCGGTCCGTTGACCTGTGGGTCCCTGAGAAGGCAACTTTAACTTTCAGTGGGCTTCCCTGGTTGCTCCAGACGTGCCCCGACTCTCCATCGCTTTGGGAGTCCCCAGGACCTTGCTGGTCCTCACAGAAGCATCTTTTCTCTGACCGCGTGGGTTGCAGTTGCCAAGGCTTGTTGGTCTCCAATCCGGAAACTGATCCCCCAGCACTCTACATCCTTCGTGGGACAGCTCGCCTTGGGAATCTGGTCGTCGTCGTCTCCTGGTCCCCGGGGCTGCAGAGTCAAGCTTCACCTCTTCGCACCTGAAGCACCCGACATCGGTGGGCATTCGATTGCTCCGCTCCTGGTCACGTGAAGTGAACCAGACTTTGTCCCCTCTGCTTTCAGGTTCTTCACATCTCCGATCCAGGCTTGGATCACACCGGACACTTTTCTTCTCCACGGCAGCAGTACTTTCTCGCATCACGCCATTGAAAACGACGAGGGTTTCCGACACCACTTGACCCCCATGCACCCGGCTCCTCTGGGATAGGTAACACGGGTACCTTGGTACTCTCAAGGGTGCTGGCCTTAGAACCTTTTATGTTTAGCTGGGTTTGCTTGAAGTCCTCTCCTAAGTGTCCTTAAACTTTAAAATTCCAACCGCGACTTTCCCATAGAGTTGTACGGAGCTCGCGTCTGTGTTCCCACACTGCACCCGTCCTCCGTGGGTCCCCTGTGTCACTACCTTGGGTGGTTCCTTGGGGTCCCTGCGATTCTACGTGCTCTAGGCACTGTGTCTAGTCAAGTCGTGGTTCTTACACCACTTTCTTAGTATATGGTTCGTTCTCCCCCTGGAGCCCGCTGTGTATTGTGCTATTTACTGTCGTTCTAGTACTGTAATATTGTGTGCCTTGTTCTCTAATCTCATAAAGAGGTTAGTAGAGAGTGTTTAGTAATAAATACATATATTTTATATATACCTGGTGTGGTTCTCCTTTCATTTGGTCATTCAAGAGGTTATATACTGGTAAAACAAGCTGCTTTACATTCCTTCAAGACTTAGCCTGAAGGCTGCTCTCCACAGCTACCACTAGGATAGCTTTCTATAAAGGTCGTCTTTAACCTAATCATCAATAAGGGTCGTTTGGACTGGTGCAAGGTGCCCACTTTAATTAGTGGACAGCATATACCAGGCCAACTTCTCACACTGAGGGATCAGGGTTGTCATGTTCAATAGTTGCCAAGAACTATTCTCCTTCTTTGGTAAGAGGAGTTTCTAGTGGCACTGTGAGCTAGCTGGTATACAGGCCAACATACCCGGTGGGGGTGTCTGGAATCAGTCTGGACACCAAGCCTGCAGTGTATGTTGTCCAAACGCGCAGATCCTGTATACGTTTTATAAGAACTACACGACAGATGGATATTAATGATCTATGTTTCAAAGCTTTGTTAAAGAAGCTCACCATATTGTTTTGCCTTATTTCCTGCAAGAGTGTTTTCAGAGTAGGGCTGTCAATTCTATGGACTGGAAGTTCATCCCTTAAAGAGTGCCTTTTGTAATCAAACTTGGACATACCAGGCTAGAAAGACTGCTTGCCATTCTGGCAAGGCTGAATCTGAGCATGGTACATGGTCACAATTCTTGGGCTGCGAGAATCCGTGGCTTGATACGGCTCATATCCTGCATCCTCTAACACATTAACAAGGTTGGTCAGGTTGACAATATAACAGGCATGCATCAAATAGTCATCCTGTGATGGGGCAATGACAACTAAGTGTTTCACGAAAGGTGTCAGATGAAAAAAGCTTAAGGAATCTGTCATGAAACAAGACTAAAAAATGGATTACAGTGAAGGTCTCTGAAGTGCTTGATAAACTGAAAACAAGCTTAATAGGAACACTGACATAGAATAACATCTTTCTTTACTAATGTACAAGAATGTCTCTTAATATTATTTAGACTCAGGCATATTTTATCCAATCTGTTGGTGTTAGTAAAGTCAACATTAATTGTATTATTTTCATATCACAGGACAGATTATGCATTGCGTTACTAGAGATGTTATCTTTTATCTTGTTGACAGAACACCATCTTTCAAAAATACCTCGACAAATAATTGTTTCATTTTAGTTTCTGAACTGAATTCTGTGGGGAGGAGATCCTTTGAGAATAGTTGAGAAGCAAAATATCAAAATGTTGGGTGATATCATTTGGCACAAAGAATGAGGTGGTATTTGAGCATGAAGCAGTTGCTAAAGACTGGTTCTGCACAGGGACATGAAAATTAACAAATTCTGCCTTTAAGACTACTCTCGTTCCAATTTTTTTTAATGTATGCGGAATATTAGTAAAAAAGGAGTAGCATAATGCGCGCCTCTATTATCTTTGCTAGAAAATATAGTTTGTTGTACTTTAATATACACAATATATAGAATATTTTTCCTCTATGAATCAAAAACACAATTAGTGGTTGTAATGCTCATGACTGTGGTAGGCAGAAAAGTGTTTTGGCCTTTAGTCCCCAAGCCTAAAACACCAATGTGTAACAGAAGTTGCTGTTACTTAAAAAGCTTTTCAATGTTATATACAACCTTTTTGAGCAAGATTATCAGTGACTTGTTCATGTATAATTTCAAATTTCTTTTCTTTTGAAATATACATTTTCCAAACGTAAGTTATGTACAATTTTTGGGAATATGATTTAGAAAACAAAAAAATCAAAATGATTGTTTGTGAAACAGCTAAAACAATGCTACTGACCTGATACTATACTTACCCTGAATTGCCCATATAGGGAGATCATTGAGAAGAGAAGGACGATTGCCAACGGACCCCAAAAGTCAGGATTGTCTCTCACAACTTGTCTGTTAAACCCAAGCGATGGCATAGGCATCAACACACAGCGAATTTTGTAGTAAATGTCCGTCAGATCTATGTCCAGCTCTTCCCTATAAATTAAAAATGAAATTTTTCCTTATTATGAGATGTTTTATCAAGCTCACACTCATAAAATTAAACAAGACTGAAAAAGGACAACTTCACAACTCTAAACATGTTGGATTACAAGCATGAGGATATCATAGGACACATGCATGATTGAAAGTAGTTTAAGCTCCACAAAGCAGCTACATTAATCAATCAATAGTAGACTGAACATAGCAAGTGTGTGTTCGAAATCTATTTGCACCCCAAAAAGTAGATGAACACTCGCTTTCCTGTCAACTGTTCAAGTTTTGATGTCTAGCCCGGGTGAAATCACGTTCAATTCTACCGGTAGATGGGGGACATCTATGAATTAACATATCATTCTTCTCCAGCCGAATGTACCCAAGATTACACAGAAGTGGCAGGCTGCAAGTATCTAATAAAACTCTCCTCAGGCAAATTATTCTTTGCTTATTCCACACTCTACTAACTTGGAAGGGCAAGAGATGGATTAACTGCAAAGAGGAATGGACAGACTCTGTTGCGGAAGGTGGTAAATTAGGTTTGACAAAAGCCAAAAGTGAAAGATTAAAAGCCTCTAGTCTACTCTTAAAACTAGCATCTTCTGATTAAAGCAAAACTACTTCTTGCCAGCAGCAAGGTAAGTGATAAGAGATGTAGGGATGTGGCCATGGTGCAAGTCAGGTATGTGGGAAAGCATTAGCCCAACGTTTAGAACATGAATAGTTCAATCCAAACAGCATGACAGTGGTATTGCCCAGCTCCTGCTGTTCTCAACACGTGCATGCAGAACAGTTTTAATAAGGAGAGTCGTACTCGGTGGCAGCATATGGTAACAAGGCGAGCTACATCTCCAAAGAAGTCAAGCTACTGCAGCGTAATACAAAGTTAGGGGACGTACTTGAGAAAAATTGGATTTAAACTATTTTATGAGGGGGACTGGAGAGATGGTACACAAATTATGGCTACCGAAGAGCAAGAACCATGTTGCTCAAGTTATGGGTAGGTGATAAACCATGAATAAAAGGCTACGGTAGGAAGGAGAAGGACAAGCAATGCACTGGAAGAAAGGAGAAAAGAATATATGCGGTCAACTAAATGTGGCTGTGATACAAAATTTCAATTAAAAAAAGTTCATTGATGTGGCTCAACAAGTCTTTCAGTTGTGCTATGCAATTTTTTATTATTTTTGAAAAGATACAGAGCATTTATCACCACCTAACCAAGCACTCGAATTAAAGTAAGCTACAACTTTACAATGTCACGGAAATACTTTATAAAATAAACTTTGAAACAGATAGGGAAATAAATTGCCATCTAATTGGGAACCCGAAGGGCAAGCAAAATAATTAGCTGGTATTTAAAATTAATACAACAAATAAATAATGTATGTATATGAAGTATGTTTTTTTTAGGAAAACAACAGTCTGGCAAGACAGCTAAAGTAGCAAAACCAAAGGGGATAATGGACGGAGTGTTGAACATTGCAAGCACTCACCCCCAGTCAACTGATCTGGGTTTAATCCATCATCATTCTTTAGCTCACTCCGCCACCCCAGTTCAGACATGGCCATATGCAAATCAGTCTGACCCTGTGCCTCATGGGAACAGTCCAGCCCGAACTGCCAAGCCATGTCTTCCCTGGACCGGAAACAAGCATCCTGGGACCGGTTTCTGGCTTACAGCCGTCATCAGCCAGGCTATCTTGAATCCAGTGGCAAAGTGAGCAAGGGACCCACGTCTGGGCATACCCTGCCAACTTGGGGCGAACATAGCAAAACCAAAGGGGATGATGGACGGAGTGTTGAACATTGCAAGCACTCACCCCCAGTCAACTGATCTGGGTTTAATCCATCATCATTCTTTAGCTCACTCCGCCACTCCAGTTCAGACAGCTAAAGTAGCCTCAAAGGCCAGACATAACAAAAGAAGAGGGTTTATATCGGTGGTAGAAATAACATCTATATTAGGGTCTTCTACTAGATGTATTAACAATTATATAACTCAAACACTGTCAGGAAGCACTGTACTTAAATTGGGCATTGGGAGAGGGCTGGCAGAATTATCAGGTACATTCAGTGAGGATTTAACACATAAATTAAACCTTTAAATTTCACATATTTACAAGTGCATTAAATTTCGCATTTTGTTAAATAATTTTAAGCATTTTAGGCACAGAAAGACAAGTGGTGAGCTCAGCCACTAGACTGGGGCTGGAATGATTTGTGCCACAGTGCTGTCATATTACTGCTTGTATCACTGAGAGCTAGAGTAGGGAGAATCACATATAGTTTCAGAATTCTGAATGCCAGCTTGGTATAAAGAGAGAGCGAGAGACATGCATGATTATTTGTGAGAAACAGGACCACTAGGTCCTTTCCATTCTATGATTGGCATTAGATGCCACAATACACATCTAGATTATAATTGAACTTTTTGGCCCATTGGTAGATTCAGGAACCTTCCGGTTCAAAATGTGAATATTTACTACATGAGCTCCCACTCATCTTAAACTCCAATACATGTTTTGAAAAAGTCAAATCTGGATTCATAATTCCAGAATGTTACATTATTTCTAAAGTCAAAGGGCGAATTCATTTAACATAAGCAGTATCAGGATATCAGAAACACTTCAGACCCCATCTATTCAAGCTTTAAGACTCAACATAGTCACAGGTGCAGCGCTGAATGAGCTTTATGATATTATGGATGATGAGGAATAGGTATAGGATCAGGGACCATGTTTACTGCTGAATTCACTGATCCCAACTGTATGGGCACTAAACCACTGTAGACAGGATACAGCTCTTTCAAGAAATTCCAGACCTGTTGTGACAGAAATGAAGTTCATTCAAGAGGCAATGGTACACTAAAAAGTAGAAGCCTTCTTCCATTAAATTAGATGGAAAATGACCAACCATAGGGCGACAGATCTATAGATAACCCCTCGCCTTGCCTCCCCTCTACTGTGAAAAAAAGAGTCAAGTTTGTGCAGGTTATCTGGCAATAGAGGATTTACAGTATTGAAATTAGTCTTTTAGTAACCTTCGGCACCACCGACACCTGGCTCATCCTGCAATGAAGGGGCAAACATGACACAAAGTTAAAACCAGTATCAAGACATCATAAAAAATACATTGATAGATAATATTTATCTATACATGTATTGGTACTTCAGGGCTCGAAACATCCACTCGCCCGCTCGCATTTTCGAGACAGATTTAATTAGGGCGAGCTATTTTTAGATCCTACTCGCCCTTTCTGGCGAGTAGGAGGACAAACTGACTTTTGACCTCTGTCTCTGAAAGTAGAGCAAATATGACAGGATAGCAAGATTTAAAGGCATCTTTATTGCTCACAAAGTGAATGAGCAATAAAAATGCCTTTAAATCTTGTTAACTTGTCGCATTTGCTCACAGAGGGTCAAGTGCATTACAGTTAGGTCGAGTAGATTTTTTTAAGTTAATAGACCTGCAGGTCTGGTAACAATTTTTTGATTTTTCGAGCCCTGGGTACTTGTATATAGCATAAATCTATTTAGGATGCAACAGATTATGTACAAGAGAATTATATTACGGTGGGGTGGGGTATTCTTGCAGTATCTCTCTTCAGGTGAAGCCACTAGTCTTGAGGTGCTAGGTCACCAACAGTGACAGAATAAATACTAACTTATGTTCTTCCTCCTGGACGTATACCAGTACAATGGTAGTCAAAGGGAGAGAAGAGTACAAAAAGTATTGCGTAATTCAACAATAAAAACAATAAAAGCAGAAAAGAAACAAACCTGTAAGAAACAATATAATGGGATTTGGTAAGCTCATCAGCGTTTTTCATATAGAGACTGTAACAGAGAACTCCTTTCACCAGCACCAAAGGTATTTGTCTGCCCACACTAGTGGACAAAAGAACAGAGATCGGATTTCCAGAAGTTATGGAAAATGGCACAACTACTGCTAAGCAAAGACAGAATGGTGCGATTCCAGAAACAAAATGCAAATTGTCTCATGGGACGTTTATTTGCTATTGGGTTAGAAAGGGGTTTTGGTAATGGATTACTGCAGCTTTTCATCACACCAGGACATGACCTGAAACCAGTCTGCACTGTACTTCTGAATATGCAAAGAGAAATAGGGTGTAACATGAGGTATGAAACAAGGCTTCCTTCCAATGTCTGTGCAGTAAGTAAGCCCCAAAACAAAGTCATAAAAGACAATCATTCACAAAGCTAAAGGTCTGTGTTTTGTGTTGTAGGGTGAGTGTACTGGCTAGCTGTGGATGAGACGGTGGATGGATTACCCCACAGGGTCATCAATGCTAATTGATGACCCCCAGGTCCTGTGCCAGCTATCCACACCAGTAAAGCAGGTCTCTTGACTTTGCCAGCTGATTGTTAGCCTTTCCTCCATCTGCTCACAGCCTCCTGTTTGCCCAGTAAGTGTCTGCGTGACACTTCTACTCCACTCCCTAGCGCCTGTGTCCAGTAAGCAAAACTTGTGCCCATTGCCTGCAACTGTGTAGCAGCTGTGATTGTAATTGTTTCTTTTGTTGGTGTCATTTTGTCCTTGTTCCTCTCGTCTTTCCCACGCAGTTTCCTGCCTCCCGCCATTTCCCTCTGCCCGCCTCCTCCTTCTTGCCACCCAGCGCCCCGCTCTTTCCCCCAGGACCTACTTCATGGAGGCAGCGGCTGCACCATCGGCACGCCAAAGGCAAGCCCATCTGCGCCTAGACCGCACCCTGGGCCAGGATCCCTGGTCCTCCCACCATCTACCACTACTCCTCCAAGGAGCTCCTGGGCACCACAACAACAGCTGCTTCACATCCTACCCGCGATCAACCAAAGGACCCTTCACCTGCCGCCACTGCTGCTTCGCCTGCCACACAGGAACTCCTGCCCACATTGGACCCCGCACCTTTCCTAATCAGAAGACTTTGAACAACCCGGACCAGCTCCAATGCATCCTGCTCAATGCCCGCTCCCTCTGCAAAGGAAATCTGGGATAGCATCACCACCCTCTCCCTGGACGTTGCCTTCATCACCGAAACATGGCTCAACTCCTACTCGACATCGCCACTGCCCCTCCCGACTGCTATAAGATGATACACCGAGACGACACCAACAAACATAGTGGGGGCATCGCCATCATCTTGAAGGAAACCATTGGATGCACAGTTACCAACGACGCCCCGTCCCGTCTCATGGAAAACCTCAACTTCCATTTACATACCGATGCTAAGACCATGATAAGAGGCACCATTGCCTACAGGCCCCCAGGACCCCGACCAGCTTTCTGCGACGCCATCTCCAACCTCATCGCCCCCATAGCCATCGACTCCCACACTACATCCTCAATTGTAGTGTGGGAGTCGATGACCCCAATGATGCCAACTCCATCACACTCCTGGAGAACCTGAGCAATAGTCTCACCCAACTGATCACCAAGCCCATGCACAAAGCGGGACACACACTCAACTCCATCTTTACCTCCAGCGACAGAGTCAAATTCACCCTAGTCTCTGAACTCACGCTATTGTCCACCATCTCTGATACCACCACCGCCAAGCACCACTGCACACTCCCCCCCAACCGCAGCTGGAGCAAGGTAACCAAGACTCAGCTGGCACATGCCTTCAGCACCACACAACCTGAAACGTCAGCAGACCTTGACCAGGCTGTCTAGAACTTCTCCGCATGGATCACCAAATGTGCCGACAGAGTTGCCCCGTTGAAACCAACAAAACCTCAAAACAAGCCAATTGGTACATCCCAGAGCTCAGAACCACCAAGCGGAAGCTACTTCCAACTCTCTCAACACCTCAGAGAACACTATCCACCCCTCCCAAGACCTCTGCGACACCCTCTTGGACTGCTTCCACAGGAAAATCGCCACCATCTACAACAACTTCGCCCCCAACCCCACCTCTCTCAGCCTAGACAACCTCCCTCTCAGCGAACACCAGCCGAACAATCACCACCTGATCTCCACTTTCTACTCAGACCACCACAGCCATCATGTCGTCCATCCACTCCAGGGGTACCCACCGACCCCTGCCATCTTTTCAACCTCTGAACCAACCCAATCAGCACAGAGCTCACCACCTCTCTCAACATTTCCATCTCCACAGCAACCTTCCTGGAACGATGGAAACACGCAGAGGTCAGAACCCTCTTACAGAAACCCTCTGCCGACCCTAGCAACCTCCAAAACTACCGACCGATCTCCCTGCTCCCCTACCCAGCTAAAGTCCTAGAGAAAGCCATCAACCAACAGCTCACCGAATACCTGGAACACAACCACCTCCTTGATGCCTCACAATAAGGATTCCGTGCCAACCACAGTGCGGAGACTGCGCTGATCGCTGCCACAGATTAAATCAGAGCTCTCCTCAACCGTGGCGAAACTGTAGCCCTGATCCTCCTCGACCTCTCTGCTGCGTTCGACACAGTCTCCCACCACACCCTCATCGACAGACTCTACATCAGCATACAGCAAAATGCCCTCAAGTGGATCGCCTCCTTTGTTACAAGATGCACATAGAGAATCCAACTGCCTTCCTTCACCGCCACACCCAAAGACATCATATGCGGCGTACCACAAGGAGCATCCCTCAGCCCCACCCTGTTCAACATCTACATGGCCCCCCTCGCAGACGTCGTCAGATCCCACGAACTCAACATAATCACCTACGCAGATGACACTCAACTAATCCTCTCGCTCAACCAGGGCCCCTCCAACGCCAAAACCAACTCCTGCAATGCCATGACCAACATAGCCAAATGGATGAGAGACAACTGCCTCAAACTCAACTATATCTTCGGGAAGAACACCTCCGTTTGGGACCACAGCTGGTGGCCAGCAGAACTCGGACCTACACCCACACCGACCAACTATGCACGCAACCTCACCATCATCCTAGACAGACAACTGACCATTAAACAAGTCAACACACTTGCCTCCTCCTGCTTCCACACCCTTTGCATGCTCTGCAGAATCTTCAGATGGATCCCAATCAACACCAGCTGCATCGACTATGGCAACGCTCTCTAAGCCGTAATCTCCACCCAGCTCCTCAGAAGACTCCAGACCACACAGAACCCTGCAGCCTGACTCATCCTGGACCTCCTCAAACAGACCCACATCACTCCTCACCTTAGAAACCTCCACTGACTCCCCATCCAGAAAAGATGCCAGTTCAAGATCCTCATGCACGCCTGCAGAGCTCTTCACGACCAAGGAGCATCCTACATCAACCACCGACTGAACTTCAATCTGCCCTCAAGACAACTGTGCTCAGCCTCACTTGCCCTTGCACACCCCCCCACATTGAACGCAGCCACAGCGGGGGCCGTTCCTTCTCCTACTTCGCTGCCAAGACCTTGAACGACCTGTCCCTCCACATCCGAATAGCACCCTCCCTTCAGAAAGAAACTCAAGACCTGGATTTTTGACGGACACTTGGCACCCTCGGCACCCAGATACCCTAAGGGGTGACAGTATCGCACCTTACAAATTCTGATTGATTGATTGACACATAACTGTCCAGATTGCTCAATGCTCCAATCTAAGAACACACGATTCACCCTCAAGCACACATACCTAACACAGGCAGACAAAACCACTAGAAACACATCACACATATAGATGTCTGCATTCAGAGAGGCATCCATTCAGGCAGGCACAGACTGGCAACCAGATAATCACAGCTCCTTATTCAAACTGCCAAAGATCAACATCAAGAAAGGCACATAACAGGCAAAAGCAAGGAGTCTGACAAAGGTACACAACTACAAATCCAGGCAGGTGCTCACATATCCACAAAAGCACAGTTACACACTAAAACAGACAATAAGTATATACACTCAAGCACACACACACACACACACACACACACACACACACACACACAAAACACATGAGAATCACAAATACAGATAAGCACTTAAGCAGGCAGAACCATACTCCTTACCCACACATTTACAATCATGCAAGCACCAGCAAGTATAAAGCCATCTCTCTCCTCATGGGTGGCACTGACAGAGATGGCAAATCCTTCATGCTGCAGGCATGAGATTGATTCAGGAGGTAAAAATGTAGCACCAGCTCAGCAAACAATGAAAGGCAGCCCAGTTGTTCCAAGGAAGGGCTGGATCAGGCCCATGGAGATATATTGCTGCATACCGACAAAGCCAAGGACTTTTTGCCCAGCCTGTATTTCTTTTTTTGTAAAAAGGTTTTTAGTTATTTTAAACAACAAAGAAAAATAATCAAAAATGAGCTACAGTGTCAAACAAAACATTTCATAGCAGTGGGAGCCACTGTAGAAGACCAAAAATCAGCAGTGAACATTTGATAGTAAATCCCATAGCATAAAACACATTATCCATAGAGCCCAACAAGGGAGGCTGGCAATGGTGTTGCATCATACTGCGATAGTTCCACCTCTTCCTCACTATTGTTCAGCGTGGCAGTCATCTCTCTCCAGTTGCTAAAATCGTACACAAGCGATCATCTGTCCTAACCCTAGTCATGCACACCTTTTCTGCAACTAGTCATTCTCTCAGATCTCTTCTTGACAGATCAAGGGATTGGCCAAAGCTCTATAACCAATAAACTGCTATGCGTCTCTTAGCAAGGCTATGACACGTGGCCACAAATTTAAACCAAACCTTTTCTTTTTTTGGCTGCGGATGTAAACCATGAATACACTGTGTCAGGGAAATAGTTGGCGGAGTACCTGCAGTGGTCTGTAAATTTGTCACCACCACCATATTCACTCACAGCTGGTCAAAACCAAATCACATAAGAAATCATCCACCCTTCCCCTTGAACCAACATTTCGGACAGTCATCGATCCGAGACTGGTACATTTTACATAGAACCACGGGGTCTGGTAGGCTCTATGCAGGAATTTAAACTGGAAATCAGAACTTTTTGTTGTACTTCACCATTTTATTATAGCCAAGCATCTTACTCCACTTAGTATTTATTAGTTAGCCTCTAATGTTCCTTTCCCACTAAGTCTGAACCAGTCACTGCGTTCAGGCCCTACAGAGGGCGCTACAGAGCAGTCCACTCCATTTTAAAGTACCCACACTGGAGAATGATGCTCTGCAGTAACAAGCTAGCAGTCACAGAAGGCTGGCCGACTAAAATGCATCTTGCCTAAGTGAACCAGTCAATGAAATAGCCAAGTCCCACACTGTCACACATTAATGCAGTCAGCACAACTTACTTAAATGCTCTCTCCTCAATGAGCAATGGATAGAAAATACAATTTTGGCAGCTGAGGCAAGAAAGTTGAGAAATGTCATACTTCCTGTGCTCTTTGCCAAGCAGCTAAAGCAGTTGGCATAACATTTCTCTCCAAAGTCCCCAAAGTCCCATTGAGAAATGGGAGGTGAGTACAAGCATCTAAGTGAGACTTTTTACAACAGCATTCTTTGTCAATGCTCACAGGTTAAACATCAAGGAAACTGTTTAGTTAGCATCAATGAAAAATACTGCAACATTAAAATGGCCTATAGAATGTAATTTTGTTCTTTTCTAAGGAATGCAAAGAAAACTGCATGCCACAGAAGTGTGTTATTTTTGTCAGCACTCTTGACAAGAACAAGAGCTGCAGCTCTTCCAAGTCCGAGATTCTAAAATACCTAAGAGGCTGTCACCACAGAAGAAAAAAAATCCGGTCCACTTAATGCCAGCCAAAAGAATACAGGGAACTGGGGAACGTGCAGAAGAGACTGGTCTGGCTGCACGGAGAGACATACATGGCTGATAACATGAGTGCTTGGAGTTCATATTTGTAAGGAGTTCATATTTGTAACACCATTGACAAACAGTAACAAACCACAGGCATGGTAACACCAAGTGCAAAAATGTTAGGAGTAGGAGAGAACTAGACACAGTAGGGATATCGTTACTAACCCCAGGCCTTTCACTATTTTCAATAATACATTTGTTGAGGAAATACTGAAATAGCAATAGCTGCAATGCTGTGCCACAAGAGTAATTCAAACTTTGGAAGTGGCATAAATGAAATGACTAAAAATTTATGTAAAATAAATGTAAAAATGTAAAAGTAAAACTTTATTCACCAACACTCCGTAAACAATGCTTGTTAATCGTTTCCTATCACAGTAAATAAGGTTTAGTTCTAAGACTCAAGACTCTGAGCTCTTATATAGCAAATCCCAAAAGGGCCCACCTGGAAAGAAAAATAAGCTATAGTTTCACTACAAATGTGATAAGTGATCTACACTGTTAAATTGATAAACAAGGCCCACAGACATCTAGGATTATTTTAGAGTAATTCTACTAATTTTCCCAAACATCTTGGGATTATGCTAGGAACAAGGGATGTAGTAAGTTAGAAAAATATAGTTCTCGCAGTAATTTTGTTGCATGGAGAGACTTATCCAGTACACAGTAGAGCCCAAGAAATTTATTTATTTCAGTAAAATATGCTGTGGGATAGGTAGTGCATAAGACTTTCTTTGAAAGGATCACAGAAGAAGTGGTTGAAACTAACAGGATATCGTCATTACCCGTTACTGCTTCTCATCATCATAATAAAATTGGTTCTTAACTTATATGAAACTGGAGGTTTAAAAAGGTATGGGCCATTTTAAAAAATTGCAATGCACAGTGTTTAAGTCCCTTTTTATTAAATATTTAAAGTGATGTTACTGTTTCCACCTATCATGCAAGCAAATCCTAGGCAATATAAAAAAGAAAAAATATTCAGTGTTTCTACATACAAGGTACAGATTCCACATCATAAGTGTTGTGACAATCTGTTGAACTATGCAAAAAGAACAATTGATGGACAGAATGCAGAACAATGTCGTATATTCACCCCAGTACAGAGATCTGGGCCTAAATCCATAGTTTTTTTGCTCACCATGCCATTCCAGTTTGGACCCAGCCATATGCAGTCTTGGCCCTGTGCCCAATGGGAACAGTCCAGCCCGAACTGCCAAGCCAGGTCCTCCCTGAACTGGAAACAAGCATCCTAGGACCGGTTTCGGGCTTTCAGTCCTCATCAGCCAGGATAGCTTGACTCCAGTGGCATGGAGAGCACGGGACCCACGTCTGAGCATACCCGTCCCACTCGGGGTGACAAATGCAAAAAGAACAATTGATGGACAGAATGCAGAACAATGTCATACATTCACCCCGGTACAGAGATCTGGGCCTAAATCCATCGTTTTTTTGCTCACCATGCCATTCCAGTTTGGACCCAGCCATATGCAGTCTTGACCCTGCACCCAATGGGAACAGTCCAGCCCGAACTGCCAGGCCAGGTCCTCCGTAGACTGGAAACAAGCATCCTAGGACCGGTTTCGGGGTTTCACCCCTCATCAGCCAGGGTAGCTTGACTCCAGTGGCATGGAGCACACAGGACCCACGTCTGGGCATTCCCGTCCCACTCGGGGTGACAAATGCAAAAACAACAATTGATGGACAGAATGCAGAACAGTGTCATACATTCACCCCAGTACAGAGATCTGGGCCTAAATCCATCGTTTTGTGACTGGAGGTGAGTGTCTGAAAAGTTTCAGCGCTCTGTCCATCATCTCCTTGTGTTTGCTTTGTCGCCCTAAGTTGGCAAGGTATGCCCAGACGTGGGTCCCTTGCTCACTTTGCCACTGGATTCAAGCTAGCCTGGCTGATGAGGGCTGTTAGCCCGAAACCGGTCCCAGGATGCTTGTTTCCGGTTCAGGGAAGACCTGGCTTGGCAGTTCGGGCTGGACTGTTCCCATGAGGCACAGGGTCAAGACTGATTTGCATATAGCTGGGTCTGAACTGAGGTGGCGAAGTGAGCTAAAGAATGATGATGGATTCAACCCAGATCTGTGACTGGGGGTGTCTGAAAAGTTTCAGCGCTCCGTCCATCATCTCCTTGTGTTTAATCTGTTGAACTAGCCAGAAAAACTAATTTTGTCTACACTTTCAGATGCAATTTACACATTATTTGTTATATCTCAGACAGCTTATTTTCATCATGCAATACAAATGGGAACAACCTTTACCACACAGTCTTTTCCATGCATGCCTTTACAACGCATGGCAGGTTTCGGTAAGATAAAAACAACACACTGAATCTGCTCACCACAAAAGTCTGCTTTTCTAGCAAAGTTTTTCAGCATAGGATTAGCACAGTATCATCCACACCAAGCTAGAAAGTGACAAAGTATTTTGCCGTTTCTACATCAAAGTCTTTAAGCATAGGATTAGCTAGTGCCATCCACTTCGAGCTGACTGATTACATCTCAAACGATATCATTGATTAAATCACTTATGACATCATCCAAGCTTTTTTCCCCCATATATTGTTGTATAAATTACTATTGGGTTTAGAGGTCTGACAGTAAGTACAAAATAGCTCAGGAGAAGATCAGGCATCATTACTACCAACACAGAAGTAACTCCCTTAGAGGTTGAAAACAAGCATTATGTGCAACATTGACCCTATAGCATACACTTTACAGGTAGCATAGTTCACATTAACAATCAACTACAGATATATGGAAAACCCTCATTGAGTACATTGTTCAATCTGTATACAAATGTTCACAGAAAGCCAAAATAGTGAATGCCAATCCCAAAAGAAATGCCCTACTACAGACAGTTTTTATCTGTACGAAACACCCGACACACACCGAACCTACATTAAGAAATGAAGTTGACATCAGTAGAAAACCCAGTACTGTAAGCGGTGTTTACTGTATAGAGAGAGTTCATTCCATACGACACTGTTTGCAAACACTGAAACTCTCAAGAGAAATACACCAGAGTATTCAAAAGAATCTACCAAGAACAGAGTACATTATATGCAACAGTTGTAAAAAAAGACACTATTTGTTAAAAAATAACCAAGATCTGAAGGTGCTAAAGCTCATACTATCTGCATCCTTCATACTGTGGTGAAAACTGTACAGATAGCCCCTCTTCTGAGGCAAAACAAGCATGCATACATAGGTTAGTACCTTTAGCTCCTCGTTAGATTAAACGGAGCACACTTGCCAGGATTTGCGGATCGTTGAGCGTACTCGCTAACGAGGAGCTAAATACTTGCGACTATAACAGGAAGAAGGGTCGACGGACCAAAGACATGAAGGCATGTGATGAAACAAGAGATTTGAAACAGCTGTAGTCACACGGATTGACGTACATTGGAAACATTGGAGGTGAACACCGGGACGGAATTAGAACCGGTCACCAGACGAACGTATAAAGTCATTAAAGAAAGGAAGACAGCCCTGAAGAAGTCGTGGGGAACTCCCCATACGACGAAACAGGTGTTGGCTGGGCGTAAGAGGTTAAGAAATAAAGAACACAGAAGAAACTCATGTGCACTGAACTTTTTATATAAATTGTGATATAATTTGATGTGTGCTCAGGGTATTGGTGATACTGTTTTAATGATCCTAGGGATCGACATTTAAGGAGGTAGGGTGATTCCTCCTTCCCTTGAAGCACCACCAGTGATACTAGGTCTACTACATTAACCTGGGAATAGTGAGCGCAACAATCAACCCAACAAAACAGTCACCCAATCATTTTTTCCATTTGTAACATAGTTTGGCTGCACTAGGAGGGTCAAATAAGAGAGATGTTTTACTAGAATGGATAATTCAGACCATAAACTGGGTCAAAGGAAAAGAAAAAAAAGCCAATATACTTTGTGACTCACCTTGCATCATATAATAATAAATGCTCCAATAAAATTAAAAGAAAGTGTTTAAAGAATATTCTTGCTCAAGACCTGAATATGAACAGATGAATGTTTTCTTAATGAAATTGCAGGGACATACAGTGATCAGTTGAAAGTAACATTTCCTTTCCACGGAGACCATGTAAAGCAACAGAAGCCGTGGTGAAGAAAACAAGGCTTAATTTTTTTAATGAGACACGAAAAAATACATAACAAAAAAATGTATCATACATTTACCAAGGCATGCAACACAACCTTAAGAAAACACAGTAGCAAAACAAGAATGCAAAAAGAATGTCTCTAAATCAACTACAGGACCTAAACGGTTGAGGAAGAGAACAGCAACTTACAGAAGTGGTTTGATATCTTCAGGATCATTTTCATCTACTTCTAGCAACCAGCCATACCCTCTCTGTCTAAGAAACGTAGTTGCAGTGGATTCTTTGGTAAATTCTCCCTCAAGATTAAGTTTAATATCCGGGGATGCAATGGTGCCGCTCAAATCTGTAAATAAAAACAATCAGGTATTAAAGACAAATCCACAAAGGAAAAAAATGGTGGGGGCATCTAATGAGTACACTAAGGATTACATTGTTTTGGGAGGGACATGTGAGAGGACACCGATTTGAATTTCAGTTTGATGTCCCAGTACTGAAAGGATCAGTCCAGAGAAAATTAGGACTATTGCCTTGAGTCTTTATGGCCTTTTACTGTAGATAGGAAACTCACCCACACTTTGCTTTAACTTATCCAGGCC
The DNA here is from genome assembly GCA_963921515.1 of Calotriton arnoldi. Lineage (NCBI taxonomy): Eukaryota > Metazoa > Chordata > Amphibia > Caudata > Salamandridae > Calotriton > Calotriton arnoldi. The sequence continues at coordinate 910,082 of CAWUFW010000919.1, read as the reverse complement.
GAGTGCCAGCATCATGCGAATATCATTTCACTTATGCTGTAGAAGTGTAATGGGTAAAACATTTTCCACAAATTCTAATGCATTCTCTGCTCACATTTGTTGCAGTGCATTTTAGATAACCTCTCAGATCCTTATCCAGCTGCTTCAACATATTAGACTTAAGCTCTGTCACTAGAAACATCAACAACAGGGCATGTGGCAGATCATTTTCAACTTTTACTGCACACCTACTCAATTTCAAACCCAAGTATTGAATCCTCTCAACTATGCTGTCATTCACTTGCTCTTGGGGAGTACTTAAGCAAAAAGAAACGAGAGAAAGCACCGCAGGGAGGCAGATGGACACGACAGAGCAACACGGAGCAGTAGCGGGGAGAGAAGGACAAAGACAGCTGGAAAATACAGTCACTCGTGCAGTGCTTAAGCAGCACATGAAGAACAGCACAGGGGACTGGGGTGAAGGCCACAAGTGGGTAAACAACATGGAATACTGAGGTGGCAGGGAGTTTGGCAGGGGGAGAAGCATATGTGAGTGAGCTTGCAAGATGAAGGAGACACCAATACAGAGTGTAGGTACTTGGCAGAATGAAGAATAACAAAAGGAAATGCTTGCCAAGGCCTAATTTACTTTCCGCAGAATTGAGCCATTTGCTCGTTTACAGTTGCCCAAGGAGCAGATTTGTGGGCCTCCAGAAGTGTCATACTAAGTAAACTTTCTGCCTCAGATGCCCGTTGAATGAGTGCAGCAGAAGGCCCTTACCCTAGTGCCAACTCTTGAAGTCTTTCAGTCCTAACCTGGCAAAACTATCTCTATTGCTGTGCTTTTACAGACAACCTAGGAGGGGTTGGGAAGAAAACAGTGTGGAGGGGTGCTTGAGGGGTGAATCAGCACGAGAGGGAGAGAGAGAGAAAAAACATGCACCCTCATGGAATGTTAAACAAAAAAGAAAAAAAGTAGTTCCTTAACTGTGAGAGTTGGAAGAGTAAAAGTCAGGCAATCAAAAGGATCATAAAGTGGTTATGCTCCAGGGGAGCGGCAAGCACAAAAAGAGGATGGCAAGCCATTGAATAAGAAGAAGCACAAGAGTAACAATAAAGCCAACCAATGGTAAGCACTGGGTAGACTAAGTTCACTATAAGGCTCACAATTGGTCTTTCGGCCGTCAGACTAAGCTTGACCCAAAAATTATCATTCACAATTCGAACTGGTGATAGGGAACATAAAAACCCAGGCCTCCTTGGGTGTCTGCATTAATGCAAAGGAAAGAGGGAAACAATTAAAGTACTTGTGAGAAACAAGAGCTGAGAAAGGGAAGGATGTGAACAAGAGAAGGCAGTGTAAGGGAGTTTAAGGGTGTGAGAAGGGGAAGTAAGTGATGGTTTCCAGGGACAGGAGGATTTGATAGAGGAAATGGAATGTGTGCATGTGTTTGAGATAGAAGCATTTAATTGAGAGGTGTGTGATTGAGATTGAAAATGGGATTTTAGGAGGAGTGTATGGACAGAAAAGAGGGCCTTTGAGAGAAGTGTGTAAGACATTTAGATTAGAAAATGTGAAAGTAAGAAGTGTAAGAGATATAATAGTGAGAGGACTGTCAAGACGACTAGTGTGTGTGTGCTGAGAATGAGGAAAGTAAGAAAGGATACACAGAGCAGAGGATTGACAAATTATGGGTGTGTGAAAGGAAAGTGTGAAAAGAGAGGACAGTATGTGAGCTAGAGAAAGGGAGGTGGAGGGTTGAGAAGAGAAAGCGTGAGACTCATTTAAGAAATCTAAGCGGGATGAATGATGAGAAAACATGTTCATGAGAGTAGCTGTGGGAAGACAGAACGGTGAGACAAGACAGCAAGGACAATTTTGGTGGAAGACAATACTAGGTGGATGCCTGGACTGCCAACAACAGGGGTGTCCAGTACTTGCAGCAAATGTGGCAATATTGCTAGAATTGGCGGTACTGAAAAATGTATATTGAACTAGGGATGGCAAAAATCCTTATGCAGGCCCCAACTGGTGAAGACTGAGACAGAAGTAATAGAGACAAGTAAGAAAGAGAAGGTGGCATATGAGAGCTAGAGAAGGTGATAGTATGAAAATTTGAAGAGTGTGAGTGTAACAGAGTAAATTGTGATAGAAGAGGATGAAATAGAAAGAGGTGTGAATGATAAGCGGGAGGGTCCTGTGGGTAAGAGAAAAGGGTTAGGACAAATGAAGCTGGAACAAGAGACAATGAGAAGAGACATATATAAGTCAAAGAGGTGCACATCCAAGAGAAGGCTAGAAAGAATAAGAAAGGGTAAAGTTTTTTTTAGTTTTTGCCATTTGCCTTTGAATTGGTCATCCTGTGAACATGTTGCTCCCTTCATCCCTTTTCACACTACGAGTAGAGAAGTTTCTGTATTGGTATAACAAAGGCTTGGATTCAGAGGTTTAAGGTTCATTGTCCATGTGCATGTGGCTGGCAGCTGATGGATCAAAAGAAAGTGACAGTAGCAAGATTATAGGATATGACACCGTCATTTACAGCAGAGACAGAAGGTCTCCGACAGCTGATTGACTTTCAGGATGCTGAGAAAACAGCCATGACTCTCATATGCATTCACATACACATTCTTCGCAGTGAGTTAAGCACCCGCTGAAGAGTTTGATCTGTAACCTTTACGTCACTCATGCTCTAACTGTGCATTTTCTGAGAGCGATAAAAGCTTATATTATTAGGTTGCACTGCTAAATCTGGTCTGCTAGGAATGGAAGAATGCACTTGCTGCAATCTGTGAGAAGGAAGCTTACTTTGCTACTGACATGCTGTACCTGTTCTTTGGGGAAGCAAAGCTTTTGAGGCTGCATCCCAGTCCAATAACAGTGTGACCCTATAAGTGCGACAGGTATGTACAACCATGGGTCCCGTGCACATTGTGCCCCTGGAGCCAAGCTATAACCGACTGATGAGCCTTAATAAGGGTGAAACAGGTCTTGGGTTGCTTGTGTTCCGGTTCAGGGAGGACATGGCCTTCAAGTTCAGGCTGGACTGTTCCTATTAAGGCAGGGATCAAGAATTATTTGCTTATGGCTGGGTCCAAACTGAGGTGGCATGGTGTGCAAAATAATGATCGACTGGGATGCGGCTCGAGTAATTACCAGTGGCTGAGATTAATTCAAGCATTCCATCCATCACTTTTTTTTTTATATACTTCGGTATTTTAGGCACATGGTTTAGAATCAGGGGCTGAAGTTGTGACTTAGTCACCTAACTGCATTTGGACAATGATCAAATTGGTATCTACTCAAGCCTCATTTACTTCTGCTCACACTAGGATGATAGTGAAAATGGCCTTATGTTAAGAGTAGTTATAAATATAGTGAGTCATTCATTTTATTTATTTAAAGTAAAGTACGTTTGCTAGAGCATCTTAGTTCAGGGAGTCTTAAAAGCATCTACTAGCTATTTAACAGAAAAGAAGAGTTTTCAAGCTATTTTTTCAAATAAATTAAGTTTGCCAGGTGGCAGAAATCCAGTGGAAAGGTGCTGGGACCATATTTTGTTAATTAATATTTCAAAAGTGAAGACAGACCGCCAATGTAACCTCTTTGCTTTGGGAGAAACGTTTTTACTTATAACATGACAATATTACACAGAAGAGATAGGTCTTCTGTAAGTAAAGTAGCCCCTTAGGAGGTTAAAGAAAGAGGTTCTAAATATAGTGGATCCAATCAGACACATTTACCCAAGTCTTGAATCTGGGTAGGAGAAAGACATGATCATACAAATATACTAACCCCAAAATGTTCAATACGTTATGTTGCTATGAGATCTACTGTGTGGACAGTGTCTCACCGTGATTATAATGTTCACAGTATTGAAAGTAACATCTGTTTACATGTTACAGCAACCACTGTGGAAAAAACTTTGAACAGCCAGCTAACTTCTTCATTTGAGGGGGCTCCAATCTTATTTTCGCTAACTGCGAAAGAAGTGTTCCCAGGCTATTAAGATGGATATTTCTTTTAAATTGAGGCATGGCCATGCTTGTTGAGCACCCATACAGTGAGCATTTGAAACATGAATCCGATAGGCTGTTTATGCAGCAGGATTCCTGAAGAGTGCTTGGAAATGTGGAAGGTTCAAATATGATATGTTTACATGACTTACTCTGGACAGTAAAAATGCCTGTACAGCTTCGATGGAACCCTCTGTTATTTACTTCTATGCATAGTACACATTCTGAATTCAAAAGCTGCTGCCTCAACACAGACGCAACCTGTGAGAAGATTGCCTGGTATATGATGCACACTTACGTAAGTGGACACCTTGCACCAGTCCAGACAACCCTTATGGTGATTTAAGTGGTCTCAGACAAACTTAGACAGCTCTCCGAGTGGTAGCTGTGGAGAGCAGCCTTCAGGCTTAGTCCAGAAGGAGTGTAAAGCAGCTTGTTTTTACCAGAATGCAATCTTATAGTATAGACAAAGTGAAAAAGAACCACACAAAGTATTTATAAAAATATGTATTTATTATATAATACTCTCTAACACATAGAAATATCGTCTACCCGGAGTTATGCACAATGCACACAATACTTCAGCAAAGAAACACAGTAAATAGCACAAAATACACAGTGGACCCCGGGGGGGGGGGACCAAACCATATACTAAGAAAGTGGTATAAGAACCACGACTCGGGTCAAGACAGTGTCGAGAGGACGTAGAAATGCTGGGACCCCAAGGAACCACCCAAGGTGAGTAGACAGGGACCCCACGGAGAGCGAGTGCAGTGTGGGAACACGACTGTGTGTTCCATACAACTCTATGTGTAAGTCGCGGTTGGATTTGAAAAGATTAAGGACCCTTCCCAGTGGACCCTGATGAAACCCTGTGGAAGACAGAAGGTTGGAGAGCCACCCCACCCGTGGATACCCTAGTACCCACGTAACCTACACCAGGGAAGCCGGATGCATACGTGTGAAGTGGTATTGGAAACCGCCGTTGAACCCCATGGAGGACTTAAGGAAAGTGCTGCTGCTGGAAGAGGAGAAAGTGTCCGGTGGAATCCAAAGGTGGATTCAGGATGAGAGGTACCTGCAAGCAGAGGGGACAGAGTCTATGTCACTCACAGTGGGGACAGAGTCTATGTCACTCAGGGGTGACCAGCTGTAGGAAAGTAGGATCTACTTCTATGGCTACCCCCACTTTTTGCCTGGTGGTAAGCTGTATTTTGACTAGTCTGATTGGGATCCTGCTCATCAGGACCCCAGTCTATCTGCTTTCTCCCTACATTGTTGTGTTGAGTACTTAGGTACACTCCAGATTGGATACTGGGGTACCCTTATCAGTCCCTCGTATATGGGACTAAGGTAACCAGGGCATAGGTACCCCAGAGGTCTCCCATGGGCTGAAGCATGCATTGTGCCACACATGGGAGATACTACAAAATGGATCTACAGGCCTGCCATTGCAGCCTGTGAAAGTTGGTGCTTGCACCACTTACTTAAGATATAGGTTTACTATATCTAAGGGTCACTGCACTTAAAACCTACAAGTCACCCCTATAGCAGGCCTTTGCAATCCTGAAGGCAGGGTGCTTGGTTCTAAGTGAGAGGGTGCCCCTGCATGAGCAGGACACCCCTACAGCCTACGGAGTCCATTCTCCCGGGTTGTCAGTGAAGCAGCCCTATACTATATAGCGGGGCATACGTGTGAAGTGGTGTCAGAAACCACCGTCGAACCCAATGGAGGACTTCAGGAAAGTGCCGCTGCTGGAAGAGGAGAAAGTGTCAATGGGAATCCTAACATGGATTCATGAAGAGGAGTACCTGAAAGCAGAGGCGACAGAGTCTATGCCACTCAGGAGTGACCAAGAGACTTGGAAGAAGAATGCCCTCCGATGTCGGGTGTTGCAGGATGGATGACGATGACCTTGACTCTGCAGCTGTGAGGACAAGGCGACACTGAGGAGGACCAGGAGCCGTGCATGAGCTGTCCCACGAAGGATGTCGAGTGCTGAGGGGTCGGTGTCTGGCGGGAGCACCAACAAGCCTTGGCAAAAGCAAGCAACGCAGGAATCAAAGAAGGTGCAACGTCGGGACCAGCAAGGTCCAGGGGACTCACCAAAAGTAGGGGAGTCAGGGCAGGCCCCGAGCAAACAGGGGAGCCCAAGAGAAGCAAGGTGACCCTCAAATGAACCCACAGGCCTGAGGCACTGGAGTTGCGAGAGGACCTCAAGCAGCTCACCAAAAGATGCACATGATACAGTTTGGCTGACGATTCTGGTCACTGGAGATGCTCGAGGTTGGGGCTACTTGGAGCCCAAAGATCTTCTTGGAAAGAAGTCAACAAGCCTTTGCCACTGCAAGTTGACGAGGTGCACAGGGGTTCGGTTAGTGCAACCCCCACGAGGGATACTGGCCTCACACTTGGTGAGAGGGCAGGCCTCGGGAGCTGTGGAAAACCACCACCTGTGTTGCAGAACCTGTCGGAGTCCGGAAAAGCTCAGGATCAGCAGACCGGTTGACTTAGTTGCAGTGCCTGCGAATGCAGAGGAGTGACTCCTTCACTCCAAGGGAGATTTCTTCAAGTGTCTTTGATGCTTCACAGGCCTTGGAAAGGTCCTTGTGTGATGCACAGGCACAGAGGATGCAGCAGATTGGAAGGGAGACGAAGTCAGGCCCAAACGAATGCCAGCGAAGTCCAGAGTGCCCAGACGGTTCAAGAGCAGTGGTGTCTGATCTGAAACTTATCCCATGACCAATCTAGGGACCTACACCCAGGTAAGCCCTTAAGTACCCTAGGGAAAGGGTTGGGAAGATTCAGGGGACCCTCCCAAGGGAGGGTCTGGACAGGGTGGAGGTTACACCCATGTCCTTTGTCCAGTTTCGCACCAGAGCGGCAGCCAACGGCTCCCAGTACTGGTTTGAACTGGACTATGCACAGGGATACCAAATGTGCCCCTCATGCAGACTGAGTGGCGCTGGCAAGCGCACCTACCCCATTCCAATACCCTAAATCCTGTCTGGGAGGTGGTCACACCTTCCTGTGACAGGATGCCTATTGTTCTGCCTTCCCCTGCTCGAGCTTGGCTCAGCAGCAGGAGGGCAGGATCGTGTCTCTGGGCAGCAGCACCCATTTTGTGCTGTCCAGGTCAAGAAGGCTGGTACCGGGAACACCGAGAGCCTAACGGAGGGCTCTTCCAGTGCTTGGAATCATACCTCCCACACCGTTTACGGTGTGGGAGGGGTATAATTCCAACATGTTTGATACTAAACATGATAGGATTTGTTGCAGCCGTTTTCAAGATGGTCTTCGTGTAATTACGCGGTGCCCCTCTATAAAGTATATGGCTGCTTCACTGACAACCCGTGAGAATGGATTCTGTAGGCTGCATGGGTGTCCTGCTCGTGCAGGGGCACCCTCTCACTTAGAACCAAGCACCATGCCTTCATGATTGGAAAGGCCTGCTGTAGAGGTGACTTATAGGTTTAAAGTGTGATGACCCTAGATATAGGAAACCTATATCTTTAGTAAGTGGTGCTAGCACCAGCTTCCACAGGCTGCAATGGGAGGCCTGTAGTTCCATTTTGAATGGTCTCTCATGGGTGGCATAATACATGGTTCAGCCCACGAGAGACCTCTGGGGTACTATGCCCTGGGTACCTTAGTGCCATATACTAGGGACTTATAAGAGTACCCCAGTATCCAATCTGCGATGTACCCAAGTACTGAACACAACAATTTAGGGAGAAAGCAGATAGACTGGGGTCCCGATTAGCAGGATCCCAGTCAGACTAGTCAAAAACAGCTTAGCATCAGGCAAAAAGTGGGGGTAACCATGGAAGCAGATCCCACTTTCCTACACACCCCAATATTAAAATGCCAGGGGTACCCCAAATCATGTTAAAGCTTCTTCAAGAGGTGTATGAATTCGACCTGTGCCTACATATCGTGTTTCTATCCATTCAGTGCGTTATGACTGCCCAAACGCTCTCCGTCTGAGGTAAAATGAAACTCTGGGCCACTTTTATATTTCTGAACTTGCACTGAATTACCTCTGGTGCGGGACATATCAACAGTTTCACAGCACAGGAGGTTACCTGTAGTTAAATCTAGATGGGGGAGAGCGGTGGGGATGACGAAGCAAAAAGGAGTAGTGCTGGTGGGTATGACTAAGCAACACGGGGTAAGGCGATGAAGCAAGGGCAGGATGAACGAAGAAGCAATACAGGGGAGGGCAGGTGGGATGGGGGAGCAACAAGGTTGTGGGAAAACACAGAGGGGAGGTGGGGGGCACAGGAGCAGGGCCAGCGGAACAGAGAGAAAGAGCAATATGGACTGTAGGATGGAAGAAGTACAAAAAGAACACAGCAAAACATATGCACTCTCATGTGCTTAACCGCTAAAGAAAAGAGTATTGGCAAAGCCAATAGGTGTGGCTTTAAAGGAATGTTGTATGGTAACGTGAAGCATTACAAGTAAATCGCATGGGAATAGATATGTATTTGTGTGGAAGCAGAGAACTGTAGAATAGTTTGGTACAGGCTAAATACCAGGTGACAGTTGCACTGTCAAACCAGACATTAAAAAAATCCATGTAGGTTAATGAATGCCCTCCTCCCATATGTAATGCTACCAAGAAAGACAACATGAAGTATCTAGTTATCTAAAACACTTTAATAGCATCCGAATGCCATGTCTGTGCCCCTGAAAGCCCAAGCTTAGGCAACTAGATAAACAAAATGATCACAGCTGTGGATGGCAAGCTCTTTTGGTGGAAGCACACCACTCATGCCCAATCAAAACATGTACTCCTGGTTCCCAACATGTGGGCAAAACCAAAGCCCCTCTCTAGTGATGCTCACATAATGGCCTGGCGACAGTGGCGCTGTGAAGCCAGACCATAAAAATAGTGTTCTGAAGAGCAGGCAATGGAAGCAGAGATGCAGAGCAATAGTAAAGATGGAATACTCCATGGTAATAATAAATACAAGATTGAAAAGTTAGGGCACCAATAAGCAGCAGGCTAATGAGAGTGACAAGGAAAGTCAACCAATGGCACGGAATGAGCGGGTTTCAAGCCCATCTATGTTCACGGTAAGCCATAATATGCCCTGTAACCAGCCGCGGCAGGTAAGAGCGGTGGGGCCGGCTGGGGGGATTTCGAGAGACGAACACGAGGGAAAATTAATTATTTCATTTTCCCTTGTGGTCGTCTCTCGAAATACCCCCCAGCCGGCCCCACCGCTCTTACTTGCAGTGGCCGCAGCTGCCTGTAACAGACAAAGTATGAACCCTCAAGACCCCAACTACAGACCTATAGCAAACAGACCATCACTGGACAAACTTCTAGGAAGAACAGCCTTCACCCAAATGTCAAGGGTCATTGAAGATAACTCCCTACTAAATGTATATTTATTTATTTTGAGCTCTATAGTATATGTATATATTCAATACATGTACATTTACAACTTTACACACATATATACACATGTCTATACATACACACTTCATTATGGGTATGTACATGTGTGGAGCTACTTAGGCCTGTATTTTGTATAGCAATTGCTCTGTTCTCAGTAAATATACATGAACAGATATGCATAGAGAGATCTATGTTTCCATGTCTATATATATTTATAAGCAAATATTTATTAATAAACAATTACACAACTAAATTAGTTTAAAAACAATGAAAACAAAAGTTACGGGGTGGGTATTTTATATATATATAGCTGCAGACAAGCCCAGTACTCAATGAACAAACGGCGAGAGCAGACCCAATTCAGTGCAAGTTGCTTTTTATTTTCCTACAGCCATCACCATGTTGCCATTACGCGTTTCGGCCGTACAAGCGGCCTTGATCACATGACAGCGTTTAGAAAGGATAGGTACATTTTTAAAGTGCAAGTGACCAATGGCAATCCATATAGACATAGTAAAAATACTATGCAATTCCGTGTCTCTGTTTAAATACAGTAATAAAATGTAATGATGTAAGCACATTACAATAACTCTAAATATACTGGTAAAATAATTGCTCAACCTGACAAATAGATAAGACAGGGAGGATATGTATATTCTTTTGCAAAATACAAATACAAATCATTACGAATAATTGCCTATTAAAATGGATACCAAAGGTTAAAAAGAGAGATAATACAACCTATATCCCACCTAAAAAAGAGATCTTAAAAAATCAGGTCCTATATGCTAAACCAGCCAGTTTGTGCAAATATACAAATATGGTGCAAAGTAAAAGTGTTAATAATTGACCCCAATGTGCAAATTTCTAAGCTAGCTGCCAAACGACATTGTACCATCTAAAATGATATATTTAAATAATTACATACACAGAGAAGAAAAGAGAGATATAGAGTACAACCAATCAAGAGCAACAAGGTTGATTCCCACAAAAGTTTTTACATATCCTTAATATAAAATACATTTCAACCTTAAAACACTCCACTAGAAAAGTTAAAAAGGTTTCCAACCTAAAAAGACAATAAATATGTAAATTTTAATATATAAATAGATATATAAAAACATTTACATAGGATATTGTGAAAATTTATAGAGACACCCAATGTTTCATAAACAACTGATATATGCATAGAGATTTTTTCGTCATACACAAATTGATAGCTCAACCTAGTTTAGAGCCGAAGGGCATACAACAATCCTACTCAACTGAAAGCTCTTACTGAAAGATAAAATTGGAATTTTAAAGATAAGTGTACAAATCTTCACTCATGTTCAAACCATTTGGATACTTAGTATCGAGTTCCAGAATATATCTTGTCTCTAGGCGCCTGAGCTTGGATTCCCTGTTTCCACCACGTTTAGAGAATGGTATAGAATCCAATACAAAGTACTTAAAATGCTTAAGGCTACTGTTATGTTCATCTTTAAAATGCCTAGCTACCGGGTAACTCGGGTCACAGTTCACTATAGCCCGGGTATGCTGTAAAACCCTCTTATGAACAGCCAATTTTGTGCTCCCAATATAGAGCAAATTACAACTACATTGCAAAGCATAGACTGCAAATTCAGTTTTGCACGACAGGTATTTATTAATTGAATAGACCCTATCACTGAAAGGTGTCTGGTAAGTTTTGGTATTGACACCAAATTGACATGCTTTGCAAGAAGGACATTTAAAAAAACCTTTCCTTTGCTTAAGCCATGAACTAGGTTCAATGTCCTCCGGATTGTTATTTACCAAAGCATTTCCCATCATGGGTGCCCTACGAAAGGTAATAGCAGGTTGTTTAGGTAAAGAACTTCCAATAACTGGATCACCTAATACCGTGTGCCAATTACGGCGTATAATGGATCTGATCTGACCCTCCTGTCTGGAGTACCCCAGTATAAGTCTCGTTGTATTGTCTGATACATTGTACGGTACATGACCAGACTTGACTCGGTGTTTTATCAGATCCTGCCTTGCTTTACTTCTTGATTTTAACATTGCAGCCTCAATTGTTTGTTCCTTATATCCCCTCTTTAGAAATCTACTTTTACATTCCTTTTGCTTTTCCTGAGCATCCAAATCCTCACTACATATTCTCCGGATCCTAAGCATTTCCCCATAGGGGATGCTATGTATGAGGTGTTGTGGATGTGAGCTTGAAGCATGTAATATGGCATTGCCAGCAGTAGATTTTCTAAAAAGGGTTGTTGCCAATTTGTTACCACAGATATAAACTTCAGTATCCAAAAAGGTTATGCTGACACGGCTAATAGAATATGTAAACTTCAGATTAAGATTATTCATACTGATGTCTCCAAGGAACTCATGTGCCTCTTTTTCTGTTCCATTCCAGATGACAAATAATTCATTTATGAATCTTAACCAAACAATTGCCTTGTTCTCCAAAGTGTGGGCATACTTCTTTTTAAGGACCAGCTTCTCCCACCATCCCAGAAAGAGACAGGCATAACTAGGGGAGAAGCTGGCCCCCATTGCCACACCTTGTATCTGCTGATAAATTTGATTTTTATACAAAAACAAATTGTTCTCAAGACAAAACAGCAATAAATCCAATATCATCTGGTTATGTTTAGCAAATTTCAGCGGTCTATTAGATAGAAAATATTCAACTGCTTTCATTCCATCACTATTCCTAATACAAGTGTATAGTGATACTACATCCACAGCTATTAGGTGATAAGTATCCTGCCAAATTATATTTTCTATTTTGCTAATAAAATCAGTAGTATCCTGCACATAAGAGTCAAGTGATTTCATATGTTCTTGTAGGAAAGAATCAATGTAAACAGACATATTTGCTAGTGGCCCATCACAAGCAGAAATAATGGGTCTACCTGGTGGCTTTGTTAAGGATTTATGGATTTTAGGAAGGAAATACAGTACCGGGATTGTGGGGTTCTCTTTCTTAAGATACTTAAATTCCTGCAGATTAAGCAACCCTGTACTTTTCCAAGCCAACAGTTTGTTAAAAAACTCATCCTGGGCTTGCTTAAATTTAAGAAAAGAACTTTTACGATAACAATCAGTATCATTTAATTGTCTTGCTGCTTCCTCAGAATAATCATTCACGGACCATAGAACCACATTCCCACCTTTGTCTGCCTTCCTTACCACTATTTGCTTATCATCCTTAATTTTAGACATCACCTGTCCATATTTCCAATCAAAATCAGTCATTTTTGTTTTAGTTTTATTTGTGTTAACATGGAGCTGTTTAATTTCCTTAACCACATTTTCGCTAAATAAATCCAAAGAATCCTTTGGCATCATAGGGACAAATTTAGATCTTTCTTTAAACTTCGTGTCAGGCTTAGCACAGGTTTCAAATTTTGGGGACAAAAAATCTTGAGTAGTCAAATCCCTAAAACTATCTTTGTTCTCAGGATTTTCACAACTTAAACTATACAAATTCTTAAGAGTATTTAAATCAGAAACAGTGAGGTTACTACTCATCATACCCGGTGGATCATCGTTTCTCTCCCACTTAATAATTCCTGTTGCCCAGCTTTTGTTTTATGGTACTTCTGGAGTTTCAATTTCCTCACAAATTTATAAATATCTGCTCTCGTATTCGTATAATCCAAATTGGTTTTGGGACAGAATGACAAACCTAAGGACAAAATCTCCTGTTCAACTGTACTAAAATTAACATCCGTTAAATTAACAATCGTATTGTCCATATTACTTTTGTCCCTTTTGTATATATATATATATATATTCACTAAAAAACAAAGGTTACAGGGACGTTATCGTTAGGTTCAGAATTTACACACACAAAACCATAGAAATTCTGCAGTTATAGTTATCTCAAGAAACTATAACTCGTGCCCTAAGGTAACTATAACTCACGCTCCCACTATGCAAAGTTTTCTCATCAATAATTTTACAGCACATGTTGCACTGATATTATCAATGATGTCATCAGTGATGTAATATGTGGGGTAATAAGCAGTGCATGGCGAGAGTTACCTTAGGGCACGAGTTATAGTTTCTTGAGATAACTATAAATGCTGAATTTCTATGGTTTGTGTGTGTAAACCCTGAACCTAACTATAACGTCCCTGTAACCTGTTTTTTTTAGTGAATTTCTAAAGCTTTTAAATTCTATTTCCTAACTATAACGTCCCTGTAACCTTTGGCTTTTTCAGTTCATTTCTACGTTTTTTTTTTACTGCAGCAAGGTCTTGGCCACCCAGGACCTGCGCCCGGCCACCAAGGACCTGCGCCCAACCCGCCGTATGCAGCCAACTCTCCTCATGCAGCCAACGTCACACCGCGCACAGTCAAAGGTCGTGCGTGGAGGGGGTTAGCTTCCTGCAGCCAGGCCCTCTGGCCAAGCCCCCAAAGGCAGCCAACCTGTGAGGGGGTCACACAGCCCTCTCCCCAGGCCTAATTCAGCCCCGGGGACCCCATCTCCTGGGGCCCACCACATTTTTTTTTTTAAGGGAGGAGGGTACGTGGCCCCCCTCCCGGGGCCGTATTTCAGTCCCGGGAACCCCATCGCTCGGGCCCAGCCTATTTGTAAATGGGGAATTGGGCATGCAGCCCCCCTCCCTGGGTGATTTCAGTCCTGGGGACCCCCATCTCCTGGGGCCCGACCACTGTCTGAAGGGGGAGAGGGGGCACATAACCCCCCTCCCCGGGCCAATATTGGCCCCGGGGACCCCATTCCCTGTGTCCCGGACAGTAAATGGTAGGTGCGCTGAAGCCCACACAGGGCACCAGCTATATATTGAAAAGGGGAGGGGGCACGCAGCCCCCCTTCCCGGGCCAATATTGGCCCCAGGGACCCCAGCCCCCGGTGCCTATGTAATTAATAAATGGGGAGAGGGGGCCGCGTGGCCACCTTCCCTGGGCTGTTCTCGGCCCTGTGGGGACCCTATCTCCCAGGGCCTGGCCACATTATCAATAGGGAGGGGGACCCTCAGACCCCCACCCTGGGCTGATTTTGGCCCCCAGGGCCCAACTCATTATGGAAGGGAGGGTGCACGCCCCCCCCCCAGGCCACTTTCGGCCACGTGGACCCCATCCCCCGGGGCCCAGCCAGTAATGGGTGGGAGCGCTGGAGCCCACCCAGGGCCCCATTTCCTTTCTGTGAGAGGCTGCGGTGAAGCCCCAATGCCCCAGGGGCCCCAGCCGGCTGCCCGCCTCCACTGGGAGTCGGCAGTTCTCCCGCCCGCTGGGAACAGCAAAAAATACTGCTCCCTGCGGGTGGGAGCAATTATTTCATCTAGTTCCCGAAAAGTCTGCTCCCAGCAGGCGGGAGCATTTTACAAGTTCCTGCCCGCTGGGAGCAGACTTGGTGTTTGCTCTCACTTGGCGGGACCTTTAAAATTGCTCCCACCAAGCGACAACAAACACGCAATGTCCCAGGGGTAGGCACCCTGGGACATAGAAGGGGTCCCAAGGGCCATTAATGTCTCTGGGAGGGGGCCGTTCGGTCCCCCTCACTTTCATATGCACTGCCGGGCCCCTGGAGATAGAGTCCTGAGGCCGAATGTGGACCCACATCCACATAAGTTTTAAGGTCGGGCTCTGGGGTTCCCAGGGCTGAAATCGGCCTGTGGAGGGCGGCCACGTGCGCCACCTTCCCCCTTAATATAAAAGGCTCCCCTCCCCGCCGGAACCTGGCCCACACGGGGAGGAGGGGGCAAGGGGGAGTGGGGGGGAGAAAGCAAGCGCACTTGTTTTTCCAATTTTGCCGGGATCCGCGGAATGTTGGAATATAAAATCCATGTCCATCCACGCTAGACTGAAAACATAACCTCCAGAACAAATATTCAAAAATTGTCATTCTGATCTACACATGCCCCCTTTCCAAACGGTTTTTCTTCTATACTTCCACAAGGTGCTTTCATTTCCTAGGACACAAGCATCACTTACCCGCTGCTCCCAGGCCACCAAGACAACGGTATGGAATTAGGGACGCTCACAAAACCCCTACAACATACACGCACAGCATAACAAACCTGATGGCAGCCTTCACTGTGATGACGTGGAACATCAACGGTCTCAACGACTATACATTAAAATTGGGGTTCTATGTTTGCATATTATCTATGATTTTTGGGGAAAACAATAGCCTGTGATAATGTGGAACGCAACGGTCTTAACATCCACACATTAAAAGAGGGGCTCTATGTTTGCATATTATGTATGACTTTTTGGGAAAACAATAGTCTGGTGAGACATCTAAAGCGGAATTCAAAGGAGAGACGTAAAATATGTTTGGTACAGTCTGATTCTGCACAACTATAAAATATATATATTCAAAGCACTTAGATAATCTTTCTGCTCATTTTGTGGCAGCCTCTCTCATATGTATACAGCCTATTTTATACTGTGTGCAAATAGATTTAAACTGTGGCAACCTCTTATACTGTGTGTAATATATTTTTTAATGAGCTATATTCAGTGTTTTCTGTTACAGGCTGGGACCTCCTTGCACCATAAATACATTTCACTTTTCCCCAGTGCACCTTCAAGTATTAAAATCAGTGACCCTCTAGTTACACGGACAGACATCTGAAGTGATTGCATTAATAACCCAAGCTTTCCTACCAGAAAAATGAATTTCCCACAGTTTAACCGTGCGTTTGTTTTTCATTTTATATACAGATACCTGTAAGTGAAATGCCAAGAAAATAATTACAGTGCATTTTGTTATTTTAGCCACAACTCTGACCTCCCTTCCCACACTCCTTGAGCCCTCCCGGTCGTACGCAACATTGAAGTTCCCATACACTTTAAGCACTCAGCCCTGTCAGGTTTCCCGGATCCATGCGTGATGTGCTGCTCCAGTCCAGATTTTTCCTCTGAATTCTGGGGCCTGTAGTCTTGTTTATTCCATAATAAAGCAGGACTACAAGTCCCAGAATTATAAGAAAAAAATTCTGGACTGGAGTATCACATCACGCCTGGGCAACTTGGCAGCTATGTCTTTGACCGCTGATCTCATCAACCCACTGCTTGTTTAGCATTAAAGGACTTAGGAGACGTGGAAATGGAGCCATTCGAACCAGTTCTTTCCAAACGCTATTACTCCTCGTGAATAGCAAGCAAGTAGTGGTGTACAGCCCTCCTGCATTGTGTATATGTATAGATGAATAGAGTAAAAGATTACATTAAAGTTGTCAGGGATTTGCTGTCAGACAGAAAGCCTTTACTGGTTTCCACAACGCAGCGAATTATAACTACCTGCGTTGCAATCACTGACAGTCACCCGAGGACAGATCTGACACAGCCGTACTCTAACGAACCTAGCCCCACACCAGTTGTGTGTTTAGGAAAGGAAAGTCCAGGCCGCAATCCTCCCGTTACGTCCATAAATCGGTTAACATGAGTCTTATAAGCAAGACTGCGCGAGAAATGTAAATAAAACAAACAGTACAAAGGAGAACTTTAAAACAGGCAAATGGCCGGAGGCGCTGCTTCTCGCACAACTGCCTGGTTGGAAATGGATCCCTGTACTGAACTCTCCTCACCTGCTGCCTCTGCTGATGACACGAAGGTGAAGTCCCCGTTGTGAGGTGGGTATGCAGGGGGCTGCATGATGTCCTCGGGCTCCACGGCCCCTCTCTACAGCTGGGGGCTCGTCTGCCTCCCTGGCCCTGTGACTGTCTCTGCTTCTCCCAGTGACGTCCGCTCAGGGGCGTGTCTCTGTTGCTCTGTTTTCTGCCTGCGTTCTCGTGTCCACGTAGCGACAATATATTTGGCTTCCTAGTAGCGTATAAAGGTATTTTGGAGGATGAGCGATATAGCATATGTATTATAGCCTTTTAATCATTAGTTACAATGTGATAGATACTTTTAACATACACTATCCCTGCATTGATCTATGTGAAGCGAAAAGAAAAAAAATCCCCTTTCATCACACATTGGCTTCCTTTATATTGACTTATTCTTTACTACGTACTCTAGCCGTTCCGATGGGCGACTGTATGCACCATTTAAAGGTGGTCACGCTCATACGCTACATGAATAGTGTTGTCCGTTTTCCATTTCACTGGCGAGCGAGTGTCACTCACTTTATTCACGGTTATGCACGCCTTAAATTTCAGCCTGCTTCTTGTTTGAAAAAAAGTTTATTTTTGATAACTCGGAACTTTACAAAAGTGACTTCATCAACGAGACATCACTCGTCTGTTTGTCACAATATAAACAAAGACATGAACGAATCTAAATTTGTTTATATTAGACTGATTCAAGGTGCCAGCTTGGCATGAGGCAGTCCACATGACAGCTATATATACAGTACTAGAGACTGAGATTTTAAACAGTTGCAACACTGTATAGAAACGTAACGCGCAAGCACAATTAGAAATATAATCGCACACAGCTAAGAAAATCCGAATTTCTCCCATTTCCAGCACAATTAAATGACATCCTCTGCCTTAAAAATATATATATGTAAATATGTATTATATAATTGTCGTTTAAAATAGCCTGTTGTTGTTACTGCGTGTAAGTTCGCGTTCAAGTCATTCGTTGCATAAAGTTTAAAGGAGTGAACTATTTAATGTTGATTGGGCCAACGTTCAGAGGATTTTTTATTTATTTATTTTATTTAATGCGATTTTATATAGAGCGAACATTACCCGAAAGTGTCAGAGCGCTTTACAAAAGAACCAGTCTCGTTACATAAGGACTTTTGGATTACATGAGTTGCATGAGAGATACAAACAGAAAAAAATTGCATATGTACAAGGTGTAAAGTCACTCAAGGAAGAGATAAAAACAGGGAAAAATTGCACATGTACAAGTTGTAAAGTCACTCAAGGAAGAGATACAAACAGAAAAACTCTAAAATCACATAGGAATGTTAGTAAGTACAAAGGTCTACTACATATACTAGTGGTTAGAGTTCTATATATACAAATAGTAAATTCACACAGGATTACATTTTAACAGCAATTAGGCTTGGACAATTTTGTGCCGCTTCCGGGATTATGCCACAAAGAAATGTCACGAATTATTTGCGCGCGCTAGTTGTTACGTGACACTCTGTAGCTAAAGCCTGTTCCTATTAGTTCATTCTATTTTGGAACTAATGTCCTTCGTTTATGTCTACATACAGCTGGCTCTTTCCATACACTCACACGAGTGCACCGAGTGAATGGGGCGGCTGACTTTGGAAAAGGGCTTTCAGTCTTCCGCAAGAGGCGGGGTTTGGCTCTTGTTGTGGAGGCGTGGTTTGGTTCCACGGGGTGAGAGGATTCGCAATTCTGTTCTCTGTTGTTCGGCAGGTGTTCCTTGGTGGCCGTCTGAATCTCTTCTGCATCATGTCTCCCACCATCCACGGGGTGCATCACGGCTGTGGCCGACCAGGTAATGCCCGCGCCTGCTTCCTTCTTTGCTCGAACGTGTGTATGTGTGAATTATCTTGGTTGTGCATTTCTCTCAATCTCACACTGCCCCTACCCCCACACGTGGACCGCAGCTGCTATTTGCAATCACTTGGCCGAGAGGGTGACGTATGTGCCCGAAGCTTTAACTCTTTCAGAGCAATGCTGAACAAAGTATGAGGGATCTCTTTGGTTACCTGTAAACAATTATGTATTGATGAACGCCTTATATAGTTATGTAATTTTATTTCTGGACCAGAATAATACTAAGACAATAATACGCAGCGGTCAGCAGTCAGTTGTAACGTATACTTCTTATATTTAAATAAGACATTTCTGCTATGATAGTTGTCCATCACCACTACTGTATAGAGAATAAAACCGACCACCAGAAGAGCTATGGAATAACTGAATAGATGTCACACACTTCTGGACAATCCAGAAGGCTTTAATATAGTCCACAGGTGCAGGTCCCAAGTATCAATACACTGACTGATCTCACAATGACACTCAGATATTGGATGATAGTAAAAATGCACATCCCAGCAGATCTCTTCTCCCTCCATCCATGCTGCAATACAATAAAACGTAATTTGTTTTTAAGATGAGAAGTACGCCAAAGAAGATTGCACTTAACCAAATGTAGGCTTCCCGTACTAACATAACTGTTGCAGGGATTTTAAAAGATCATCATGTCAAGATTAAATAGCTTATCCAGTTTTGATCTTGCAAAGATAAGAGCAAAACTACAAATTTCAGAATAGTAAAAAGAAAAAAATATTGGTTTGTCCAGTGGGGCAGCAAGGGTACCATGGGCCCTAATATATTATTATCAAAGCACAATGTTTCACCTGGTACAACTTAACATGCATTTATGAATTAGCAACGTTGTATTCAGAGCACGCAATTAATGCAAAAACATAAAAAGATCGGGCAACAAAACAAGCAATAACACAACAAACGGGGGCAAAAAAATGAACAATTTGCCCAATATTTAGTATAAAATTTTGTTTACTTCGAGAGTATGTAATACCTATGCCAGTGACAATATACCCATATCCAAAAAGTGTATAAGACACATTACATAACTAAAAAAATATAATAAAAGTGCACTGTCTCCTAGTACCAGACCTTGGCTGGCTAGAGTCATAATTATCCCGGCTCGCCCCAGGCACTCTCTTACTCCTGCATACACCAGACCGCTTTGGCTGGACTCAGTTGGACTTTTTTCGGCTCTGACTGACAATGACGGTTCTCCGCGCTGCTGTTTACTCTCCAGACTGCCCGACTTGCGGAACAAGGATCAGAGCACATCACCACTAATCACACCAGCCCTTAATCTGCACTTCCACCTCACAGACATATGATGCTTAGTTTGCTAGTGATTTTCCTAGATTCTAAATCACAGTTTTTATTCTTATATGTTGCAACCTGTATCTTGGTGCTCTAAGATGGCTGAAAAGTGACAAGTTGGTGCAACACCAAAAACAAATAATTTTTCTATTCTAACACTGTACCCTGCTTCTTCCTACATCCACTTCAATTTCCCTTCTCTTCCCCTTCTCTCAATGTCCATGCTTCCACTACAGCACTGTCCCCTTTAACTGCTCTGTCTTTCTGTAGATCCTTTTCCTTTATTCTGCACATCTCTATTTGATACCTTTGTCCCTCCTTATCTCTCATCCTTTCTGTCCATCTTTCTATAACTCTTTTAATTCTTCTGTCTTGCTTTCTCTTTTTTTTCCTCTTCATCGCAACCAAATAAATAAGGAAACAGCTAATGGGAGACAGCAAAAATGAGAGCGTTTCTCCTGGATGGGTCTAAGGAAATACATTGGTGCCAGAATGTGAAATGGGAGAAGGAATTAGCCAAACATGGCTTGCTCAGATGACCTAGCCTTAATCACCTCTCACGCAAGTTCAGAGCAGCAGAGGTTTCTAATTGTCTCATGTCTGTTGAGAAGCTCAGTCTACTCCTTTTTAGGTCTCATGCAACAGCACATGTGCTGTTGCTTGCAAGACATTTTGTTTACCTAAGGGCCTTAGAGCTGTAATATTGCTTACCGTTCATTCTCTTCATTGTGAGTCTTATTTGCTGAAACCGCATGCTGGCTTTACTTTGGCTTCATTTTCAGTTTGTGTTTTTCCTGTCCCTGGAGCATGGACCATGTACAATTTCTGTTCTCCTTTGTTCATTACTTTTTACTTTTCATCCTCTCCCCTTCAACTCTTTGGTGCAGCAAAACAAGACCATCTGGACACAGGTTGTTAGCATTGCTTTTAACGATGATTTCAAAATAACATTTATGGCTTTGTGCTACCACAATTGAGTAATCACAATTTTAGTTAGTAACAAAGTGCTTTCATGGTACATGTTTCATGATTTATAGGATGACCTGGGAATGATTAAAATGTTTATGCAAAAAACTTGGTGTTTTAAGTTGGTTTATGTTGGCATGATTACGGGTTGGATAAATCATTCTAGTGTGAAAACAAAATGCCATTGGAGAGTGTTTTTTTTGTTGTTGCTTGTTTGGCCGTTCTTATTGAGCTTTCTTCCGTACTTTAATGTGTACATTGTAACAAAGATTACCATACTATACAATGACAAGCAATACCATACCAAACTACACAGCGATGGGCCATACCATACAACGAAAAACCATATCATACTATACAGTGACATATACCATAGTGTACAATGACATACCATACTATGCAATGACAAGCCATATTGTAGCATACAACACTAAATAATGACAGGCCATACAGTACAAAAAGCCTAACCATACTGTACCATGACAGGCCTATCATCTGATACAATAACAAGCCATAGCATACCATACAATGAAATGCTATACTCTACCATACCATCCTATACCATGACAAACCAACCCATACCATACAATGACAGGTCATATCATACAATACCATACTATAGAACGACAGGCCATAGCGTACCATGTCTTACTGTACAATGACAGGCCATATCATAATCTACAATGAAAGACCGTACCATACCATACAATGACAAGCCATACCATACTATACAATGGCAGCTTATCCCACAGTATCCATTGACAGACCATACTATACTATACAATGGCAAACCATACTATTACATACCATACTGTCCAATGACAGGCCATTTCATACTATACAGTCACAGGGAATATCATACCAGTCTCTACATTGATAGGCCATACCATACCACATTATACAGTGACGCGCTATAACATACTATAATATACCATACCATAGCATCACAGACTATATCATACAATGACAGGCCATAAGATACCATACTGTACAATGACTGGTCATACCACTCCATACTATACAGTGACAGGCTATGCAATATTATACAATAACAGACATACCATACAATACCACACCATACATAACAAAGGCAGGCCTTACTACACCATACTATTATATACTATGTAATACCATCCCGTACCAGGCCTTACGACTCCAGGCCATACAATGGCAGACCATACCATACAATGAAATACCATATCACACTATGGAATAACAGACCATACCATAACATAAAATACCAGCCCATTCCCTTCAATGCCATGCAATGACAGGTCATACCGTACAGTACAATCACAGGCCATGCCATATTACACAATGACAATCCATTCCATACTATACAATGACATCCATACAATACTATACCATACCTTATTATACCATATAATGAGAGGCCATGCCATTCAATGACAGGCCATACCATACTATGTATGACAGGTCATCCCATGCCATGTGTGACATGCCATGCCATACTTTAGAGTAACAGGCCATACTATAGTATACAATGACAACCATACCATACCATTCTATACAATGAAAGGCCATACCTTACCACACCATAAAATGACAGGCCATAGAATAGAATTCTGTACCATCACAGGTGTTCCATAGTAGGCCATACCATACTATAGCAGGCCATACCATGTATGAAAGACCATACCATACAGTACATTACCTTACTATAAATGACAGGCCACACCATACTGGAGAATGACAGGCCATACCATAGTATATAGTTACAGGCCATACAATACCATATAGTGACAGGCAATTCTATACCATACTATACAATGTCAGCCCATACCATACTATACCACACCATACCCTTCCATCTTATAGAATGGCAGACCACACCATACCATACTATAAAATGACAGATCATGCAATACTATACAACGACAGGCCATACCAACCCATACTATACAATGATAGGCCATACTGTACTATGCAATGACAGATCATACCATACCATACCATACAATGACAGGCCATACCATACATTGCTATACAGGGACTGGCCATACCATATCATACCATACAATGACAGGCCATACCATACTATGCAATGACCTGTCATACAATACCATACTATAGAATGAGAGGCTGTACCATAGCATGCCATACAAGCCATGCCAGGCCGTTCCCTACTATTAATTGAAAGATTATTCTATACTATAGTATACAATAACATACAACAGGTCACACCATACCATACTATGCAATGACTGGCAATTCCATGCCATAGTGTAGTATACAATGATAGGCCATATCTTGCCATACCATACTGTACAATGACATGCCGTCCAATACTATACAGTGACAGGCCATATCATGCAATACTATACAATTACAAACCACACTATTCAATGGCAGGCTATACCATGCCATACCGTACCATACTATACAATGGCATACCATGCAATGACAGACATACCATACCATTTCAATTACAGGCCATACCATACAATACTATTCAATGACAGGCTTACCATACCTTACAATACCAAACTATTCAACAACATACCAAACAATACGATATACCATGCCGTACTTTAGAATGACAAACCATTTCATGACAGACCATACCATACTATGCAATGACAGGCCATACGTACCATACCACACTAAACAGTGACATACCACACCATACAAAAGTTATCAATATATATATATATATATATATATATATATATATATATATATATATATATTTTAAATCAAGGAAACGCTGCACTCTGAAGACTTTGACTGTTCAGAAATTTATTCTATTTCGATTACACCAAGGCGTTTCAGCCCTCCTAGGCCTTTGTCACCGTGACAAAGGCCTAGGAGGGCTGAAACGCGTTGGTGTAATCGAAATAGAATAAATTTCTGAACAGTCAAAGTCTTCAGAGTGCAGCGTTTCCTTGATTTAAAATTAACGCTAGGGCTTGGATTCAGCCCATCACGTCTGCACCCGTGTAGAGCGCGCCGCGAAAAGGATCCATTTGTGTGAAATATATATATATATATATATATATATATATATATATATATATATATATATATATATATATATATATATATATATATATATATATATACTTTTGTACTATATATTACCTACTGGCGGTCGCCAGTAGGTAGTTATAGTTAGTACCTCGTTTCTATTCAAATAGCGTTTTTTCTTTTGCCAATATCTTTGGCGAAATTTTCAAAACTAATGGCCCGCTCAGGTCAGCTCCTGTCTTGAAAGTTTCGGGGTGATTCGTCAAGCGGGGGCCGAGAAAAAAGGGGGGTCCCAAAACGCGTTTTTCCCATAGGAAAAATTGGAACAGGCTACAGTCCGAACTGCTAAACGGAATTACACCAAACTTGGCAAAAAGGTAGCCCTTGTATCAGAAAGAGACCTTTTTTTTAAATGGTGTAAAGCCGTTCAGTAGTTCCTGAGAAATAAAAAAAAAAAAAAATATCGATATCTGAGCACCGAGGAGGGTTCGCGAACCCTCCCGGGCACGAGCTTCACTCTGATTGTGTCGTGGCCTTGAATCCTCAGGATCGTATGTTGCTAAATATGGTCCACCTCTCGATACCCCCACGGTCTGATAGTATATACACAGACTCAATGGAGTGATCAAGTGGGGGAAGGGAAGGATGGGGACAGCGGGGAAGGAGACCTGTAATGAGAACAAGAACGGTTTGAGAAAACAGCAGTTCTATGTGTTTCAATTACAATGACACCACCTACTATTCTACCAGGAGGGGTAACAGTACCTGTAAAAGAAAATATGTCTTCTTGACGCCTAAGACAATAGTGCGTGTTGTAGAGCTCCACTATGATCTAAAGGTAAGATAGTATAATCAGTTACCTTTCAAGTAATATCCTCTTCCGACAGGAGCTATACGTTTCCATAAACAGACCTACCAATGGTTTTGCTGTGAAGGCTGAAACAGGGGTGTGGAAGAGCCGTCCTCCTGCTCTCTCTATACCCCTGCTGTAGAAACACAAGGAAACAACACAATTGACCACAGCGCATATAAATGAGCAATAGAGATTAAATCCATGCGCAAATCACAATACTTTTTGGACTGTTGCTGGATTACGCACGTCAATCATAACCACGGAGTTCCAACTCCCTTACTTTCAAAATAGTCCCCCTTGCTGAGGGCAGCATATTACCTGGGTAGGACCCTCAGGCTGGTGAATGCTCATGTATAAAGTCATAAACAACACACATTGAAATAAACAACAACAAGAATTGGAATAGCAATACTCCTTGCTATTGCGAACCAAAGTCTAGATCAGCCAGGGAAAAGTCTGCCGGTTGTTCTCTCCGCACGAGCTGAGACCAGCTCTCCAACATGAGAGAACACCACACAAGAATCCTGAGATAAAGGAAAGTCACTGTTCATCAACAGCGGGATGCGTAGGCAGGGAGGGGTGAAACAGAATGGCATATAGAACACCCCTTCGGTGATTCCGGAATGGAGGCTGCATGTGGTTTGCTCCGCAAAGAACCGGAAAGGAAGGTTCAACCAATGGAGCAAATCAATAAACAGCGCTATGACCGGATGTGCCACAATAGGTTGAGCATACAAACGGGCGACCCAAAGGACAAGGAAACGTTGGTGCACGAAGCACCCTTACCGACCTCCTCTCGTCGCGGGAATGCTCCGCTGCAAAAGTAAGCGGCACCAAGCCGGTGCCCTGGAAGCTCTTTTCTCCACAACGCCTCCTTGCGCGTGATGACGTCACTGACGTCAGGAACGCGTGGACTCATGGGAAATGTAGTTTTACTGTGGCAGAGTACGCGCTCCATTGCGTCTCTTCAGTGTTCTACCAGTGCCCTTATGGTGCGACGTGACAGATTGGCTGCCAACACTCCAAACCAGGAAGTGTTGGCAACCATCTTGTGACTCGGTAACCGAGTCACAAGAAAAGAGTAAAAAAAAAAAAAAAGGTGAAAAACAAGAAAAGGGGGCAGGGTAGAAACACCCTTACCCCCTAGGCCTGCTCAGGGCCCAAAAAAACTTTTAAAAAAACCCCCAAAAACAGCAGAATTCGCGTTGGGGTTGCGAATCCTGCCGCGAAAATAAAAAAAAAACGAAGCGGGGGCTCCCGCGTTCGTTCTTGTAAAGCCCCCGGGTGGGCCAGGTCCCGGGGGCATTTGCCAAATAATATGCGTGGGCCCATGGGGGCCCCCGCAGCCCCGGGGACTGCCACCTCCCCGGGGCTAATATGAATGTATGCGGGGGCACTGCGGCCCCCCGCAGCCCCAGGGACCGCCACCTCCCCGGGGCTTGAAAAAAAAAATGCGTGGGGGGGTCCCAATCCCCAAAAATGAACCGCAGGGGGGCACGCGGCCCCCCCCGCAGCCCCGGGGACCGCCACCTCCCTGGGGCTCTGATTTTTATAATAAATGATGTGTGGGGGGAAAGAGCCCCCCCACACGCCCTGGGGACCACCACCTCCCCGGGGCACTAAATATGGAAATTAGGGGGTCCGTTACGGACCCCAAACCCCGGGGACCACCACCTCCCCGGGGCTTTCAAAATGAAGGGAGGGGGGCCGCGCGGCCCCCCTCCAGGAGCCCTCCATGGTTCTGGGGACCGCCACCCCCCAGGGCCGGCTCCTGCAATGTCCCGGGCTGCCCACCCACGGGACATTGCCGTTTGCTATGGCATAGCAAACTCTGCTTTGCTTCATTGAAGCGAGAGCAGGGAAACCTGCTCTCGCTTCAATGAAGCAAAGCAGAATTGCTTTTGAGCAAGGGGAGCTGCATGTCAGCAGCTCCCCTTGCTCAAAAGCAATGCCGGCTCCCGCAGGAGGCGGGGAGCCGGCGGGACCGTGGGGGCATTGGAGCTCCCCCTACGGTCCCAAACACAGAGGACAGGCCCCGGGGGATGGGGTCCCCGGGGCCAAAATTGACCTCGGGAGGGGGTGCCACGCGGCCCCCTTCCCGTTTAAAAAAAAAAAAAACAATTTTTTTTTTAAAAGGGGTCAGGCCCTGGGGGATGGGGTCCTCAGGGCCCCAAAAAAGTAAAAAAAAAAAAAGGGGGGGCCACACAGCCCCCCTTGTTAAAAAAAAGAAAGGAAAAAAAAGCCGGCATCTCGCCGGAGAACACGCCTTCTTTCTCCACCACTCTGCAAACGCGCCCCCCTGGCGCGTTGTTAGATGGGGAATTAATTCCTCTTGAATACTGAGGGTCCCTGGGGGCCAACTAGCCCACCAGGTACCTCCAATATGCGCCACAGAGCTGCGTTGCAGAGAGGTGGTCCGAGGCCACGCCCCTTTTTACACCACTCTGCAAACGCTCTTCTTGGCGCACTGTTGGTGGGGCAATGAGGTCCTCTTGTGTCCTGAGGACCTCAGGACACAAGTGGACTTTATTCCCCGAGCAGCAGTGCGCCAGGGGGCGCGTTTGCAAAGTGGTGGAGAAAGGGAGCGTGGCCTGTGTCCACCTCTCTGCAATCCAGCTCTGTGGCGCTTACTGGAGGTACCTGGCGGGCAAGTTGACCTCAGTATTCAAGGGGAATTAATCCCCCAACTTAGAACGCACCAGGGGGCGCGTTTGCAGAGTGGTGGAGAAAGGGAGCCTGGCCTAGTATGAGAAGTTAGCAATCCTGCAGTGTGGGACTTACTGGAGGTAATAGGAGGGGTAGTTGGCCCCCAAGGTTGACGTTGGGGGCGAACTACCCCTCCTGTTACCTCCAGTAAATCTCACACAGTGGGATTGCTAAGAGGTGTTCGGAGGCCACGCTCACCTTTCTCCACCACTCTGCAAACGCGACTGCTATGTTATAGTTAGAAATTAGCATTTAAAAAACCTTTGAAATTCACTGAAAAAACCACAGGTTTCAGGGACGTTATAGTTAGAAATGAGCATTTAAAAACCTTTGAAATTCACTGAAAAACCATAGGTTTCAGGGACGTTATAGTTAGAAATTAGCATTTAAACAACCTTAGAAATTCACTGAAAAAACCACAGGTTTCAGGGAAGTTACAGTTAGTTGGACATTTCACTCGTACAAAATCAGAGAAATTCGACCGTTATAGTTAGTAGAGATAACTATAACTCGCGCCCCCGCAATGCACTGCTGATGACGTCACATATTACATCATTCATGACATGGTCAGTGACATCACTGATGACATCACTGATCACATCTCAAATGACATCACTGATGACATCACTGATGACATCATCCAAGTGATAATCTGATGCACCTCCTCACACCCTAATATAACCTTTTTATACACCCACTCTAAAATACAGACTACCATGTTCGAAACCATAGACACACCAATAGCAGTTAGTACATACCCGCTCAGTGATTCCTAGGTCTACACACACACATCCACTCATTCACCCATACAGTAACTCATACATGCAGTCACTCATCAATACTGCACTATCATATGCACTCATTCACCTATACATACACTCATCGATAGACTTACTCACACACCTACTCAGTCATGAAAGAATCAACCACACCCATTTACTCACCTATACAGTTATACACAGACCACCTCACTTATTTATATAAATACTAACACATACTTACTCTCTTATACAATCACTGATACAAGCACACACTCATCCATACAGCCACTCTCACAATCACTCACTCTCACGTATAGTCATTTATATACTCCAACACTCATATATACTGCCTTTCACATATGTAGTTACTCACACATATACCACTGAGACATCCATTCACTCACCAACACACCCATACACACACTCACTCACCCATACAGCCCTTCACAGTTGCACTCTTCAACCCATACACCCAGTGAATCACCCACTCACACATCTATGCACTGAGTCACCCACCCCCACCTACTCACACAGGCACTCAGGCACCCATACAGATACTCAGACAACCAATCAATAACCCATATAGACAGTCATGTAGCTACTCACCAACCCATGCAGCCACTTACACACCAACAGACAGACTGATACAGACATTTACACAGTTTACTCACTAACCCATGCATTCAGTAAGATACGCTTAATCAGTCACTTATACAATCAGTCACGCACCTACTAAATCATCCATTCAGACACTTATACACCCACTCATTCTTCAATACACCTTGGCATATATATATATGATTGATGCAGTGAACAAGGCGGTCCTGCCGCCGAAACGCGTCTGACCTTTGTTTGGAACAAATCGCCATCTGTGCCAAAATTATCACGGAGTCTGTGCCTGTTTGCTTGACGCTGTCAGGATGGAATAATATATATATATAAAACATATTTAAACTTTACAGAAACACACAGTCACTGGATGATGTCATCAGTGATGTCATTTGAGATGTCATCAGTGATGTCACTGACCATGTCATGAATGATGTAATATTTGACGTCATCAGCAGTGCATTGCGGGGGCGCGAGTTATAGTTCTCTCTACTAACTATAACGGTCGAATTTCTCTGGTTTTCTACGAGTGAAATGTCCAACTAACTATAACGTCCCTGAAACCTGTGTTTTTTCCAGTGAATATAAATATATATATATATATATATATATATATATATATATATATATATATGTATATACAATTTTAGTTTGTAACAAAGTGCTTTCATGGTACATGTTTCATGATTTATAGGATGACTTGGGAATGATTAAAATGTTTATGCAGAAACTTGGTGTTTTAAGTTGGTTTATGTTGGCATGATTACGGGTTGGATAAATCATTCTAGTGTGAAAACAACATGCCATTGGAGAGTGGTGTTTTTTTGTTTTTTTGTTGCTTGTTTGGCCGTTCTTATTGAGCTTTCTTCCGTACCATAGTGTACAATGACATACCATACTATGCAATGACAAGCCATATTGTAGCATACAACACTAAATAATGACAGGCCATACAGTACAATAAGCCTAACCATAATATATATATATATATATATATATATATATATATATATATATATATATATATATATATAGTACAAATGTTGTACAACATGTGTAAACATTTTTTGACAAAGCCAATAGATCTCACATAGTGGAGACCTATTGACTTTGCCAATGCTTGTTAAATCTTACGTGCATGTGTACTGGCACATTTACAGTAGGGAAATCAAATTTAAAAGTACCATAATGCTAATAAAACCCTTATTTGGGTTAACCACTCAATCCTGATACGGGTCAACATGAGATCCCTGTAGCAGCTGTAAAAGACCAATGGCCGAGGCAACAACTGCAGCCATGCTTCTCTTGCAGGTCCCCTCTCATTCCCACAACTTCTGTAGTGACTGTATGAACTGGGGAGAGCTACCCTTAACACATGAGGAGACTTGATTCTTCAATCTCTTGTGGGCATGTTCAACATTGGTCCTTGAGCAGAAAAAGTTTGGTTGAAACGCTGCCACCAGCTAAAACGTCACATTACTCGGCAAATCAGACAGGTCCGTCTCCCACACTCGGAGAGCAAGCTGAAAGCCAGACAATAACAACAGACTGGACAAAAACAACTCGGTTTCATAACCCAATAGAAGGGAAACCCTTTGTAGGAGAACACAAACTTAGTGGAAATTCTGCCAGGTTACACCACCACAGTGTTGACATGCCCTTAAGCAACGATGACATACATTTCCAGAGGGTTTATTAACGTTAGAATTGATTCCTCACTATAATTCAAGAGGACACCATGATATTCTCAACCGCAGTGCAATACTAAAGCTTGCAAGATCCATCGAAACATTAAAACATCTTAATACAAATCATATTGAAAGTGTAAAATTCAAACCAGACACAAATGCGAAAGGGAGAGAAATGACGGTAGTAACCTGGATTAATTATGCATCGCATTCGGCGCGAACGCATCACATGGGGGACAAAGCGGGGAAACTGCTCACGTGGCTGACTCGCCAGGATGAGTCGTCGACCCCTGTGGCTTCAGTACGCACGGTACGAGGGGTCACAGCATACACACAGCGGGACATACATTGCGAGTTTGTGGCGCATTATCAGGACTTATACAAATCCCACGCGAAGCTACCCCTTTGGAGCTGCAACTTTATCTTGAGGGGATCACCTTGCCACATACCACGCGGGCTCAGAGAGCGGAACTAAATGACCCCATCCTTCTAGAGGAGGTCCGGGACTGCATATTCTCGTTGTCAAACGGGAAATCACCGGGACCTGATGGTCTTCCGACAGAATTTTACAAGGCCTACGCACATATACTAGCGCCACAGCTGCTAAAAGTGTATGAGACAGCGGTAGATGACTCTACACTTACTGACACGCAAACAAAGCACTGCTGATCTCTCTCCTCAAGCCTGGCAGAAACTCTGAATCCCTAGGCTCTTAACGTCCGCTAGCCCTCCTGAACACTGACTACAAGATCTTCGCATCGATTCTTGCCAAGCGCTTATCGCCATTGGTAAAGGCATTGGTACACCCCGATCAGAATGGTTTCGTCCCCGACAGAAGCACCTCACTTAATATACGTAGGTTCTTCCGGGTACAGACATATGCGCTACACAGATGGCCACGCGCTGGCTGCCTAGTACTAGAGTTGGAGAAGGCCTTTGACTCCCTGGAGTGGCCCTACCTAGCGGCGGTACTCCACAAGTATGATCTAGGAGACCACTACATGAGCATGATCCAACTGCTTTATCAACGACCCGTTGTCCGGGTCAGGACTGGTCGGCTCATTTCGGACCCCATCCGAGTGAGGCGAGGGACACGCCAGGGATGCCCCCTGTCCCCGTTACTCTTCTCCCTAGCTATGGAACCGCTGGCGATGTTACTCCGTAGAGATGGTGAAGCGTGGGGCATCCAGTTGGGAGATGGGATGCATGCCGTCTCTTTATATGCCGACTATTTGCTACTGTATGTGCGCGATATACTTGACATCCCCACGTCCATAGCGGACACGCTCCAGACCTTTGAGATGATGTCTGGCCTTCGGGTAAACTGGGCCAAGTTGGGAGTTTATTCCTTTAGCGAGGATACGGTTGAGACGGAGGTGCTCCTCAATGGCTCCACTCGCACGTGGTACCCCGCTACATTCCGCTATCTTGGCGTCTTTATATACCGATCGCCCGTCGATATACTGGAAGGCAACCTAACCAGAGCTATTTCAGCTGTTAGGGCCCAGGTGCAATTTTGGAAGTCGCCCCCGCTGAACGTTATGAGCCGCATTACCTTGATAAAGATGATTATCCTCCCTAAATTATTATATTATTTTTCGAATCTCCCGATATATGTCCCGACCAGGGTCTTCCGTGAGCTGGAGCGTATGTTCCGTGACTTAATCTGGAACAAAGGCAGCCCCCGGGTTGCATTGTGGAAGCTGTGTGCCCCTACTAGCCAAGGAGGACTGGCAGTCCCTAATATGGAGTTGTACTACTTGGCGGCCCAGTTACAATGGGTGACGAAGTGGTTAAGCGGCAGGAGTCTGGAGGACACGGCGACCCTGCAGCAGCCCTGGACCCACTCCCAGATTTACCATTTATTCCACCCCATTGCCAAGCCTCCACATCCATCCCAAATACATCTAGAACTGGCACATAAATGCTACAAAAGGAGCCTGCACCTCACCCGAGAAGTAACCCCATATGCCCCGATACTGCCACTCACGGGGACACCTAGAGGAAGGACAGGCACCTCTGAGGAGGTCCTTACACACTGGTACGCAGCTGGCATAGATACACTGGGCGACCTATATGTGGATGGTTCCCTGCTCTCCTTTGAGGCGCTGGCGGAAGACAATGGCTTGCCGGCAGGACAGTTTCTTTTGCACACTTCTCTCACAAGGGCCCTGTCGGCCGCCTAGGGGGACATGACGGCCGAACCGACGACACACCTGCTGCTGCAGTACTTGCACGTAATGGGTGTGGGTTCACACATAGTACACTGGCTGGTGACAGCTCTGCTTACACATACACTGAAACCCATGCTGAGACTTCGCACACGTTGGGAAGCGGATAGAGGGCAACCATTGACGGAGAAAGAATGGAGTGCTGTCCTAGCCAGCTCCTCATCTATACCGAGAAGTTCCAAATTTAAGCTTATACAAACATACATTATACAGAGAGCATACCTCTCGCCCGATAACATAAACAGGTATTTCAACATCGCCACCTCCGCGTGTCTGCGCTGTCAGCAGCTTAATGCAAACTTGTTACACATGCTCTGGTCCTGCACCTTCCTACAGCTTTACTGGCACGCAGTAACTACAGCACTTTATACCTGCACTGACGCACCCCTGCCGCATACATGCCAAGTTTACATACTGGGGCTATATGCCAGGTCCAAGAAAAATAGGGTCATGTCCCGATTTCGTGATCTGGGTCTGATAGTTGCGAAGCGATTAATCACGAAGAGGTGGAAGCACAATGCCCCCCAGAAATAGTCAGCTGGGAAAGATCACTCACGATATGGGCACAGGCAGAAAGCACAACACTGCACAGGGAGGAAACAGCTGGGCTCCGCTTGTATCCAATAGCGCAGCACTGGGATACCATATTCACAGCATTCACGCACGGGAATGACAAGGAAGATGGCAGAGCCCCCCCCCCCGACAGTACCTAACTCGAGCACCGGAGGCCCCAAGCCAATGGCCTCGCGACATCCATTATTTAATACTGCGACCTATAGCGAGGCATGTCTGTGGCCTGAACCCGCCGCTGGGAGTCCCCTCCCCCCCCCCCCCTGGTCCCCGGCCGGATATCTAGTATGCCGAGCCCATTATAACCTGTATGAGTCATAGTGCCCCCCTGGCAGGCCAACATAATATAAGGTACGAGACGCATGAACCCATGCCCAGTCTCGTTAGGTTTCTTGATGGCAGTTTGTTTAATAAGTTATTAGTTTAGTGAACCAGATTCTGTATGTCTAATTGGCACATTTTGCAGATTTCCTAGTTTATACTGAGGTGGTCATACATTCGCAGCCTCCATGTGACTCGCTTTGTACATTCCACGTGCTAATTGACCGGTATCATGTAAGACGCGACTACATATCACGCAGACGTTATTATCTGTAAATATGAAAATGGAACGATGCAATGCGAGAAGAGGGCAGCATGCAACTGTTTATTAGCATAATACACCTGTAGAGACGTGTATATACACATATGTTTTGTAATCCTGCTTCTGCTATGCACCTCTGCTATGTGTACTCTTATACAATGTTGGTCAGTACACGTATGTATATTACTCCGGAAGACCACAGACTGTTATAAAATTTAAAAATGCAATAAAGATATTTAAACAAAAAAAATGACTGTAGTAACCTGGAGTGATTCAAAAATCACAATGGAATTTTGGTGCCACAGAGAACTCTTCGCAAAATGGGGAATTGAAATAAAAACATTCGAAACAGAACGGTATCCAGGTCCGCTATGCCCAACGGCAGAAGCCAGAATGACAACTGTCAACGGTTTACTCCGTGGGGCCGCAGGGCCCACCAACAGTGCTCTGGAGAGCCGGTCCAATCTACGAATTACTCATCACGTAGCATCTGGAGCAGCTAGTCAAAATAGACAAGTTTTCATTTCAACAGCCTGGGGCACTGCGACCACAAAAAGTGAGGCATGAGTAAGCGATTTAAAACTGTGCTCTTGGAACATCAACGGTTTCGGTTGTAAGATAGAGGAGGCCGATCTTCTAACTTGTCTCCCAAAATTTGACACCTTACTATTCCAGGAGACCTGGGCCATGGCACCTATATCGATCAATGGCTTTAAAGAATACCACCAATACGCCATCAAGGGAAAAGCATCAGGCAGAGCGTCTGGTGGTGTATCAATCTACCTGACCACCAACATAAGGTGGAAATCGGAGTTGATCGAGTTAGGACAAACCTGGATCCAATGTATTAAAATCTCATTATCGCAAAATCTTCTCAACGATCCGTTGCGTAAATATGAGAAAGATTCATTACTAATATGTAATGTGTACATCCATCCGGGAACAAAGGAAAAATCTGAGAAAATTGAGACCTTAATAGTTTTACTCAAATCATTGCAATTCACCTTCCAGCAAGCAGGCCTTGTGTTGTCAGGGGACTTCAATATGTGCTTATTACTACCGGGCCCATTCCAAAGCAAACAACAAGACAAATTTAAAGGGAAAAATATTCCTTCAGTAATCACAAATCATCACAAACTTGATCGATACGGCAAAATCTGTGCCTCATCATTAGCTAAAATAGGGATGCTAACTCTAAAGGGACGTCTACCACAAGACCAACTGGCTGCCCCAACCAGAATATCGAGGCATGCCAACTCCGTTCTAGACTACACTATAGTGGATACAGAGTTACTGCAAATGACTTCCAGCTACCAAATCATCCACAGATTAGAGAGTGATCATAGTCTGCAGGCAATTAATTTCTGCATTCACACTGTGAGAGTGGCTGAAAGCAATGACCTGCTGGAAGTCTCTAGCCCGTACAACCTAAAAAGGCTGGTGTGGAACAGCAAACATGCCGGTTCATTAATGAATTACATAAAAAAAACTCACAGTAAACAACAAAGCAGAAAACACGCAACGGTCATGGAAAAAATGGAAAAACATGATAATTATGCTTATTTCCGAATTTTCATCACATAACAAGCAACACGGAAATAGATCTGAGAAAGCAATACCAGAGTTTGCCAGTTTGTTAGCAGGGGAAAAAAGGACACTTCACAGGGAAATAAGACGACTTCGTGGCAACGCATTAACAACGAGTGAAGGTGTAAATCTTCAAATCAATCAGTTAAGGCGGAAATACAAACAGGAAGTATGGACGGCAAAGAAATCACATCAAACAAACATTTGGCTAAAGCTGCTGCAGACATGTAAATCAAATAATAACAAGAAGTTCTGGGTAGAAATAAATAATATAGCAAATGGCTCCTTTCGTCACCACAATGCAAACATCCTTGAAGCAGATTGGATAGCCCATTTAAGCCAAACCAACAATTATGTAGCTATGGATAAACATCAGTATGCCCAGTACCAATCGAAAAGAGACCATGCAGAAATTTTCCCCCAGGGTAATTGGATTGGAATTGCCCAAGTTGAAACAGTCCTAAACAGACTTGGATCCAGTGGAGCCCCGGGCCCAAATGGCTTGCCCAACAAGCTTTTTAAATCTGATACATGTTTCTGGGCCAAATTTCTGACACCGCTGTTCAATCACGCTTTCCAATCAAACAGCATACCAGCATCATGGAGAGGCAGCGTTCTGCACCCGATATTTAAAGCTGGCATCAGATCAGACCCTGCAAACTACAGATTAATTGCTCTTATTGACGTAGAAGCCCAACTATATGCGTCAAACCTCCTTATCGACCTCGAAGAAAGAGTCTCTTCCAGCAAGATCCTTCCAATTTCACAAACAGGTTTCAGACCCGGCACAAGCACAATGTGTAACCTCCTGGCCCGGAGTCTCCTTGTTGAAAAAGCGCAGCGAACGTCCATCAAACTGTACAAGTGTTTCGTCGACCTGAAAGCGGCGTTCGACATGGTACCCAGAGATCTCCTATGGCAAAAGATGGAAAAATGGGGCATCCCGCCTCGGCTACTGAGGACCATAATCAATTTGTGCTCATCCACTTGGGTCCAGATAAAATTAGGAAACGGAAAAGGAACCACAGCAAGGATACCAACGAACAGAGGCCTAAAACAAGGGTGTGTGCTAGCCCCCAGCCTATTTAACATATTTACAGCAGATCTAGATAAAAGGCTTACAGAAGTTCAAAGTGACCCTCCAAAGCTAGCACACCGCCAAGTCAGAAGTTTGCAGTATGCAGATGACATCGTCCTATGTAGCCAGACCCCAGTAGGCCTACAGCGCCTAATTACGAAGCTGTTGGAATATACAGAGGAGCTTGGCCTATCTTTAAATTATAACAAAACCAAGGTCATCTGTTTCTCTGCAAACAACGGGCCGCATAGAAAAAAATATAAGTGGTATGCAGCAGGGAACAGCATAGAGCAGAGTGGATCTTACAAATATTTGGGAGTGGTGGTAGATTCCAGATTTACACTTAAAGATCATCTAATCAAAAGACGAGCACAGGCCACCAAATTACGCTTGGCATTAAACACCCTAAGACAGAAACTAATGTGCCCATCAAACTCCCATTTACTAAAAGTTATTGCTGCTAAGTTTCTCCCAGCCCTTACTTACGGCTCCGAATTATTTAAGGGCCAAGATGCAAGCTTTCTGAATCTCCAAACAAATTTTTCGGATTCCTCAATTTACATCTCAGGCACAAGTTCGCCTGGAATTCGGGCTATTCAATCAATTCCCAGAAAGGCAAGCAGCAATACTAAAATTGTGCTGGAAACTGAGAGTAGCCCAAGAAGAATCCTTGCAGGGGCTTTGCTGGACGGAACTGAAGAACCAGCCAAAAGGAAAGAAAGACTGGCCAACCGCCCTTGACCAAGCTTTACTCGCTCTCAACTTACACGAAGCCTGGGACACAAACTATAGCTTCCCCGCATTTAAAAAAGTAGCAAACAATGCTGCAAAACGAAAAGCTTGGCTATTGGACAAAGCTGCCCTGGCAAAGAAAAAACATGGCTGGATGGTTTTATCTTCATATGAGATCCGGTCACCACAGCTGTATCTGGTCCAACACGTAACCCCAACCGTACAGCATTCTCTACTCTTGATTCGACTGGGAGCTTTTTGCTCAAAAGATCAGGTTCCAACATGGCCGTCCACACTGTGCAGACTCTGCGAACAGGCAGAAGAGACACTCTTACACCTTCTGTTTATCTGCCCAGCTGTGAACAACTGGAGACGGCATTTTCTACTTCCTGCTTTCCGCTCTCTCCGGGTCAGATCATGCCGACCAGCCGTAATGGCATTACTAAACAGCCAGTCGCTACAGATTTCATGCAGGGCAGCTAAATTCCTGCAACAAGTCAGCAAATTATTTCAAATACCAAATAAATAGTGTTTAATATACAAATTGAAGATATTTATTCGACGTTTCCTCCTATGTCAGCATTTTTAAACAGCCCCCCCTTTGGAGGAGCAAACATGAATGCCCGATCTCCTCCTTGAAACAATCTCCCCCCATGGATATGAAATCCCTAAAAAACTATCTCCACCAACTGAAATCTGGCTCCCCCAGTGATGTGGCCCCCCCACTATTTTGAGTCCGGTTTCCGACATGGTTGCTACAACCATACTGGACCTTATTAATATCTCACTCTCCTCTGGATCCGTTCCCTCTCTCTGGAAACGGGCCATGGTCAAAGCCCTCCTCAAAAAACCGAGTTTGGACCCAGAAGTATTTTCGAACTACTGGCCAATCTCGCTCCTGCCAGGGATCTCAAAAATTGGTGAAAAATATGTTAACTTCGTTCTCTCCACTTTTCTGGAGAAAAACGAACGCTTTTACCCCTCACAAACCGGTTTTAGACCCCAACAGGGCACGGAGACTGCCCTGCTGGCTGTAGTTGAAGAAACCAGGAAAATTCTGGATGTTGGCGGTTCCGTGGCAATTGTTCTGCTTGACCTTAGTGCGGCCTTCGACACGGTTAACCACCAACTATTGATCTCGAGACTTAGAGAGGTAGGAGTGACTGGAACTGCACTCAAGTGGCTAGAGTCTTTTCTGGATGACAGATCATTTCAAGTATTCGAGGATAACTTTATCTCCGAAAGTGTGCCTCTGAGATGCGGGGTGCCTCAGGGTTCTTCCCTAAGCCCCACGCTTTTTAATGTGTACATGATCCCCCTTGCCGAGGTTGTCAAGCCCTTCGGCATTCAGATTGTCACCTATGCTGATGACACTCAGCTGATTGTGTCTCTTAACCAATCTGACAATGTGGAGACTAATCTGGCCAATTGTTTGGAAAGGGTCTCCGCGTGGATGGACGGCTCAGTTTTAAAACTTAATGGGGCTAAAACGGAGCTGATGTTTTGTGGCAAAACCTCCACCCTGGATGCCAGCTAACTCTGGCCCAGATGCTTAGGCGTCATGCCCCCTCCCAAAGATCAGATTAAAAGCCTTGGTGTTTGGCTGGACCATAACTTAAACTTCAAGGAGCAAGCACGTAGGGTGGCAGGGACTTGCTATGGGATCCTGAAGATGATTAGGAAAATTCTCCCTTTGCTGCCTTTCAATGCTAGGAGACTGTTGGTTCAAGCCCTAATTCTTTCCAGACTTGATTACGCTAATGTGCTTTATTTAGGTTCTCCGGGCTCAACTATCAAAAAACTACAAACTGTACAAAACTGTGCAGCACGTCTCCTTATGCAGGTCCATAATCTGGAATCCGCAAGACCGCATATCGCCTCTCCCCATTGGCTTCCGGTTGCAGAACGAATTCAGTTTAAGGCACTGTGCATCGTCCATAGGACTCTTTCAGCTAAGGGTCCACCGATCCTTCGATCTATCATTTCCCCCTATCACCCCAAAAGATCTCTGCGCTCCGGGAATAAACATTTGGCATTTGTTCCCAGGATAAATAGATCTCGGAGTGGTGGACGCATGTTCTCATATACCGCTGCAAAATGTTGGAACCAGCTTCCTAACTACATTCGTCTGGAGGACAACTATCTGTCTTTATGCAAACTCCTGAAAACTTTTCTGTTTCCATGAAACCTGACTGTAGCACGGTGATGACTCTGCTTCTAGCGCTGGGAGGCCTTCTGGTAGCCACGCGCTTTAGAAATGCATATTCATTCATTCATTTAATAATTCATTACACCACTGCTATATTAAATCTGCTTATTTTGCACACAATCTTCAATTATGTGGCTGCTACAAAGGGCACAGTGTAGATGTACATCAGTCATCTGGCACCAACTCGTACATGGTACATTTTTATCTTCATGTCTTGACGCACTTTGTGCCAAACTGTTTAAGATCACGTTACCTCCTAAGTGCTCGCTACATTGATTTGCACATTTGCATTTTTGCACACGAACCACTCAGCAGCAACAAATAAAAAAAAAAAAGAATAAAACAAAACAAAAAAGGGCACTGAGATAATGTAAATGACAGTGTAATT
This sequence comes from Calotriton arnoldi, assembly GCA_963921515.1. NCBI lineage: Eukaryota > Metazoa > Chordata > Amphibia > Caudata > Salamandridae > Calotriton > Calotriton arnoldi. The sequence continues at coordinate 869,960 of CAWUFW010000919.1, read as the reverse complement.
GAGGACGATTGTTATCTGATATTAACTTGCACATAGTTAACTTTCCTTTCCGGTTTTAGATGTACATTCCCAGATTGGTGCTAAGAACTGTCTCCAATCATTAGTACGGACTCGGGGCTTCCACACAACCACTGTGAAGCAGCCAGCGGACTTCTCCACATTTTGAACTCAAATGTGCTGGCTTGGCATTAGATAAACCATGTTCAAAGTTTTATGTAAGAAGTTTAAATGACTATTTTAACTTTTAACCCCTTCGCTGCTAGGCCTTTTCCCCCCCTGTGCGAAGCCTTTTTTTGGCTATTTGGGGTAGTTCGCGCTTAGGCCCCTGTAACTTTTTGACCACATAAGGTATCCGCGCCAAATTTGCGTCCTTTTCTTCCAACATCCTGGGGATTCTAAAGGTACCCAGGGTTTGTGGATTCCCCTGGAGGGGACCCTGAAATTAGCCAAAATACAGCTAAATTTTTTTTTTTTTGGGAAAAATGGGAAAAAAGTGCTGCAAATGAAAGCGTCTGGGTTTTTCCCTGCAAATGGTATCAAAAAAGGGTTTGTGGGGCTGAAATCACCATTTTCCCAGCTTTTAGGGAATGACAGACTTTTGTCAGAAAACCAAAAATTTTTACACAGTTTTGGCATTTTTCTGGGACATAGCCTATTTTTGCTATTTTTTGTGCTTTCAACCTCCTTCCCGTTAATGGTAGAAATGGGTATGAAAGCAATAATGGATCCTGGAAAGCTATCCATTTTAGAAAAGTAGACAAAATTCTGAATTCAGCAAGGGGTCTTTTGTGTAAATCCTTCAAGGTTTCTTTATAGAAACTAACAGTTAAATATAGGAAAAATTGAAAATTAGTTGAAAAAAACAGCCTTTTGTGTCAACGTTTTCACCTGTAACTTCTTCTAATTATGACAGCTCTTTGAAAGCAATATACCGTTACATCCGCTGGACCTTACTGGTTGTGGGGATATATAGGACTTGTAGGTTCACCAAGAACCCGACGAACCCAGAGCCAAAAACTGAGCAGCGGCTTGCAATGGTTTTTTATTATGTACCGGGTATATAGCAATTATTCTGGGAAAATGTATACATGGAAAAATCGGTATGAAAGACACCTATGTATTTCTGAAATGGGAACAAAATATAGAGTTTAGAAACAGATATTTGCACATTTCCGAAATTGGGAATACTCATACTAGCATGAGAATTATCAGTCATTTTCCAAAATGACTTCTTTTTTACACATTGTCTTTCATTTGGAAGGCAGAAATGCATCGAAAGTTAATAGGTAATAACAGTTGCTTTACAAATCTGAATTACCCTAAGTCTCCCGATAAAAATGGTACCTCACTTGTGTGGGTAGGCATAGTGCCCACGACAGGAAACGGCTCAAAACGCCACGTGAACACACCACATTTTCACAATGAAAAATTACCCTTTTTTTGCAAAGTGCCTAGCTGTAGTTTTGAACCCTAGCTCTGCCGGCACCTAGGGAAACCTAGCAAACCTATACATTTTTGAAAACTAGACACCCAGGGCAATCCAGGATGGGGTGACTTGACTGGCTCTCACCTGGTTCTGTTACCCAGAATCCCTTGCAAACCTAAAAAATTGTCAAAAAAACATTTTCCTCACATTTCTGTGGTGGAAAGTTCTGGAATCTGCGTGGATCCACAAATTTCCACCCACCCCGCGTTCCCCAAAGTCTTCCGAGAAAAATGGTACCTCACTTGTGTGGGTAGGCCTAGTGCCCGCGACAGGAAACGGCGCAAAACGCAACGTGGACACACCACATTTTCACAGTGAAAAATGACCCTTTTTTGGCAAAGTGCCTACCTGTAGTTTTTTAACCCTAGCTCTGCCGGCACCTAGGGAAACCTAGCAAACCTATACATTTTCAAAAACTAGACACCCGGGGGATTCTAGGGAGGTATGGCTTGCGTGGATCCCCCAACGTTTTCTTACCCAGAATCCCCTGCAAACCTCACTTTTAGCTGAAAAAATCACTTTTTTTCACACATTTTTGTGTGGGAAAGTTGTGGCATCACTGGGCTGACACAAATTTCCTACCACCCAGCGTTCCCCCGGGTCTCCCGATAAAAATGGTGCCTCACTCGTGTAGGAGGCCCCAAGTACCCGCGACAGGCAAGGGCCCAAAACGTATTGAGGCAACATCACAATTGCCCATCACAAAACGACCTGGTTTTGCAAGGGGGGTCACCTGGGTTTTTGGCCCCGTGCTCGGCGGCCATCTAGGGAAACCTACCAAACCCACACATTTCTGAAAACTAGACACCCGGGGGATTTCAGGGAGGTATGGCTTGCGTGGATCCCCCAACCTTTTCTTACCCAGAATCCCCTGCAAATCTCAAATTTAGCTGAAAAAAATGACTTTTTTCACACATTTTTGTGTGGGAAAGTTGTGGCATCACCGGGCTGACACAAATTTCCTACCACCCAGCGTTCCCCCGGGTCTCCCGATAAAAATGGTGCCTCACTCCTGTAGGAGGCCCAAATATCCGCTACAGGCAAGGGCCCAAAACGTATTGAGGCGACATCAAAAGTCAGTGCCTAGTGGGCTTTCTGCCGCCCTGGGGAGGGGGGAAATCAGGGGCTATTGCCCCGATATGCCCCAGAGGGGCACAGAAAGACTGTGGCTATTCTTTTGGGGGGTTGGGGGCATTGGGATGCCCATTCTGGTCAGCCCCCACCCCTGCGTATAAAAAAGCAAGCATATTCGCTGGCGCATAGTGGGCTTTCTGCCTGGGAGGGGCAGAAAGACTGTGGCATCTTTTTTGGGGTGGGTGGGGGCATTGGCATGTCCATTCTTGGCAGCCCCCACCCCGAAATTTGGAGGAAAAAAAATCCCTGATGGCTAGTGGGCTTTTTGCCCCCCCGGGGGTGCAGATAAGGTGCTATTGCCCCATCGGCCTTTCCCGGGGGGTGCAGAAAGACTGTAGCATTTTTTATTTGGGTGGGTCATTGACATGCCCATTCTGGGCAGCCCCCACCACTACCTATATATAAAAAAAAACATCCCTGGCGCTTAGTGGGCTTTCTGCCCCCTCCCCCGGGGGGGGGCAGATCAGGGGCTATTGCCCCCATCTGCCTCCTGGGGGGGGCAGAAAGTCTTTTGTTTTCTTTGGGGGGGGTAGGGTGGGGGCATTTGCATGCCCATTCTGGGCAGCCCCCACCCCTGGGCCTATAAAAAAAATAATCCTTGGCATCTAGGGTGCATTCTGACACCACGGGGGGGAAACAAGACTGTACCTTTGCGGCGGGGGGTGGGTGGGGGCATTGGCATGCCCATATTGGGCATCCCCCACCCCTAATAATAATTTTAAAAAAAAATCCCTGGTATCTAGTGGGCATTCTGCCCCCCCGGGGGGGCAGAAAGACTGCGATTTTGTGGCCGTGGGGGTGGGGGCATTGGCATGCCCATATTGCGCAGCCCCCACCCCTAATTAAAATATAAACAAAAATCCCTGGTATCTAGTGGGCTTTCTGCCTCCCCCCCCAAGGGGGCAGAAAGACTAAATTTGCCCAAATGCATATGGGGGGAGCAAAGGCCCTTGCCCAAGGGGCCGCTCCCCCCTCCCTGGTGTCTAGGGGGTGGATCCCTGCTTGGGGATCGCCCTCCTGGGGCGATCCCCAAGCAGGGATCTACTGGGGAGGGGTGCCATTGGAAAGGGGAGATTCTCCCCTTTCCAATGATACCTCTCCCGTCTTTCTACGTGCTCAGGGGGCTATCGTAGAAAGTGACACTGAAATTAGCCTAACGGCTCATTTCAGTTTCGGTTTCTGTGAAATGACGTCAGCGCGACGTGCGCGCTGATCGTCATTTCACAGAAATGGCGGGGGGTTCCTCGGGAGCTGGGGAAGCTCTTCCCTAGCTCCCGAGGTTTTTGGGGAGAAAAAGAAATCCCTCTGCTGTCTGCAGCAGAGGGATTTCGTGCCCCTGTCCTCATGACGGAATGGTTCCGTCATGAGCACAGGAGCACCAATGCTCTGACGGAACCATTCCGTCATGAGCATCGAAGGGGTTAACAAATTTAAAATGTAAATAGGAACGTTGTCACACTTGATGATTTTATGCTAAAATTGTAATGGTTTTAACTACCTACACAATAAATTCTTATTATTATTAATGGTCCTGGAGGGCACATTTTAAGCCAGATTTTAAGGCTATCCCCATACAGAATTTACTTATAATAGTTTTACATAGAACTATTTTACATAGTCAGTGTTTACCATGAAAATCTAACTTTGATCCAGCCCTCCTGAACCTGTGTTGGTAAAACCAGACCTATTTAACCCTTCATACCAGCACAGACAGGCTTTAACATGGTATGGTAGCTTTGTAAGTTAATGTAAGCTTCGCTGGTTGCCAGTTGAGAAGCGTATGAAGTTCAAAGCTCTATGCATCTCTCATAAAATCCTTCACAAGCAAGGAGCACCCAATCTAGCTGCATTGATGCAAGTATATGTGCCTACTAGAGCTTTACAATTGCTTATCTGAAGCCGGCCTTAATACCTCGCCCTATAAGAGCCAGAATGGGAGGACGTTCTTTTCGAGTTCTGGCTCTGACCTTATGGAACTCTGTGCCGCCTAAGCTAAGAAAGATCCAAAATCATTGAAGCTTCCGGAAACAGTTGAATACCTGTCTGTTTTCAGTCAAGGTTGCATTTGCTCTTCTTCCCTCTTCTGCTTTGTCTCATTCGAGGTCAGCGCTGGAAAGCCCCTTTTCTGGGGGCAGCCACGCACTTAAGAAATCTTGTTAACCTAACAAATATAAGCGCTAACAATCATAGAGTGTAACATGCATGCCACAAGTTGAGATCCTGGGATAGTGAGCTAGCTTATTGTATTCACGTGCATGTTGCAGTTGCATACTGCTATAACTTCAGGCCGTTTTTCAGTAATTGGCAGAACACAAATTAAAACTATCTGATACTATGAACCATAGAGAATGAAGTGAATTTATATTTGTTAAAGTAGGTGTTTTGTAGAGTACTGTGACATGCCTTTTGATGACTTGAAAGAGCTAATTTTCCACCTTAGCATCAGTATTTCATTAAAAAAAAAAATCTCCAGTGGTATCAGCCAATCTAATTATGAGTTGAGTATCATCAGCATAAGTTATGAAAGTGAAACTGAAAGAAGTAGTTAGTTTGGCCAGCAGTGCCGCATATTTATTGAACAAAGCTGGTTTTATTGGAGACCCCCATAGCACTCCTTGGTTAGATGGTTTAATATTAGACTGAAAAGACGAGATTTTAACTGCTTGATTTCCGTCTTTAATATATGATTGAATCCAGCCTGATGCTGAATCTCGAATTCCACCCTCAGACTGATGCTTAAAATGTGATGACAGATGGCATCAAAGGCGGAAGAGAGGTTTAATAAATTGAGTACTGCTCTGCCACCTCCACCCACCACCCAACATATATTATCATGTATGATCTGGACATACTCCCTCAACAACAGGCTTATCCACAGCGGCGTAACAAAAGCCCCTGCAGTCCCAGCGTTGCAAGGGGCCCCTGAGCTCCAGGGGCCCCCTCTGGCACTGGCAGGTCCCTTGCCTGATAGCTCCAGACTGGGTGCGAAGTGTGGGGGGCCCCCTGCGTGCACTTTGCAGGGGGGGTCCCCTCAAGTTTTGTTACGCCAGTGCTTATTCACTCTACTCAGAAGGCTCTTTTCTATCATTTAATCATTTCATCGAAAACATCATAGTATCATATTCAGCTTTTAAATATCTTTATATTTATCTATATTTTATATTGGCTTGTTTAACCATGTAAATATTTGATCTAACTATGTAAAAAATGCTTATTTTTTTGGGTAATTCGCCGAAGATGAAGGACTATTCTGATAAGTGGCTCTAGTCTAATGAGATTTTACTTACTGCTGAAAGATACACAGAGGATCTTCTCAGAAAAATATTCAGAGGATCTTCTGAGAAACATATCACAAGTTTGATTCATGCTGTTTAGGCTTCTGTCCTGGTATAATTTCAACACAATGTTAATTTCTGTCCATGATGACCTGTTATGGCGTACGGATGATGCCAGTTCATGAGCAGGCAGAGTGTTAGCCCAATCGGCCACTTTCAACACCATCGACCAATCACTATTTCTCTGCCACCTGACTAAATACAGAGTGACCCGGACTGACCTGAAATAGATCTGGTGGTCAGTGGTTGACATTCTGTATTGGACCCCTCATGAATTAGTGATTTAGCAAATCCTTTTCAGCCACTTAGGACAGCCATTTATGTCCCTTCAACATTTATAAGGATCTAGATTCTGTATATAGCTCTACATTTGGCACGTTTTCCTTAGTCTTAAGGAGGAAGTTGAGTGTCCTGTCGATAATACATATATGGTCTTTGAAACCATGTGGTTGACAAAAAATCTTTTAAAAGTTTAACCTTACCAATCCACAGGTTTTCCTTACTGAATTCAATATACGTTGTTGGAATTCCAGCTTCTTGTCATCACTCTGGTCAGTGTGTTTCTCCAACTAATGTAATCAGTAAAACTGGTCCTATGAATTTACTTTCAAATGTTCATTAAGTGGAGGTTGGATGGAAAATATTTGAGAGTTTTTTCTTATGTATTTAATTGTTACTGTACCCTTGAATTACTGGTTTTATTTTTTAGTTGTTAGAAACGGGGGTCTCTTGTTGGCAATGGTTTGCACCTTGTCCAAGTAGGGACCTTTCCTTCTAGTCAGGATAAGGGAGTTATACTTTTAAAATAACCCCTGCTCACCCCCTTGGTAGCTTGGCACGAGCAGTCAGGCTTATCTTAGAGGCAGTGTGTAAAGCATTTGCACATAACCAACAGTAATACAGTGTAAGCACTACAAAAGGACACCACACCAGTTTAGAAAAATATCCAATATTTTTATATACTTAAGACAAGACCAAAAACGATAAAAATCCACCATACAGTACTTAGAAATCTTCAGTTATCAAAATAACCTTGAAATACAGTTCCTTAAAGCCAATAGCTCCATCTGGGGCTATCACGGCATTGTGGAAAAACAAATCCAAGCAGTTCTGGCTGACAGCAGCGTCGCGGGCCAGCTACGGTGTCGGGGAGACCCGCAAAACAGTACCTTTAGAAATGCAGGGCGTCGGCGACCTCTCGTTGAGCTTCCGAAAGCACAGCGTCCGCAGGCGTCAGTTCCGGAGGTCGGTGCAGGAGTCGTCGGGCCCTCGAAGTCACACGGGTTGCAGATCGAACTCCTCGCGGTTGAAGTAAGGAGCGCTGGCGTCGGCAGGCGTCGGGTGCTGCAGTGTGAAGTGCAGCGGTACGGTGTGCAATGTCCTCAGGTCGCGGTGCGAGCAGCGGCTCAGTGGCGGCGTCGGATGGCGTCGTCGGTGAGACCAGGGTCGCAGTGCGAAGTGATGCAGTGCCCGTCGCAGTGCAGGCAGGCCACGGTGCAGGCAGTGGTGTCGTCGTTGCTGAAGCGCTGTCGTCGGCTGACGAACTGGAGTCGATGGCGCCGGCGTCGGTAGGCCAAGGCTGCGGTGCGTGATGAGGGCGGTGTGTCGTGTAACTTTACGAGCGTTGCCCTCGAACCACCGTGCAAGCAGCGGCGTCGATGTCGGCGTGAAGCGGCGGCATCGGGGATACCTAGGCGGCGTCGTGAAGCGGTGCGGGGTGCTGTGCCCACAGGTCGAGGTGCGAGCAGCGGCTCGGTGGCGGCGTCAGATGGCGTCGTCGGTGAGACCAGGGTCGCGGTGCGGCATTGTGGCGGTGCCCTCTGCAGTGCCTTCAGGACACGGAGTTGGCAGCGGCGTCGTAGATGGCGTTGGGTTGCTTTTTCTTCTGTTGCAGCACAAAACACACAGTCCCCAGTGCTGAGGGCAGAAAAACTTGAAGTCTTTGCTGTTCCTGAGACTTCTTGAACAGGGGGCAAGCTCTACCTCAGGCCCTTGGAGATACTCAAAGAAAGAAGTTGTAGAAAGTTCATTCCAGTCCTTTCACTGCCCAAGACAGAAGCAGCCACTGCAGGCCAAAACAGCAAAGCACTCAGCAAAGTGGTAGTTCCTCCTCACAGCTTCCCCAGCTCTTCTTCTTGGCAGTCTTCTTGGTCCAATAGAGTTCTATAGTTCAGGGGTTTGTCCCCACTTTTTATAGCCCAAAATCCTTTGTCCTCTCAAGCAGAGAGTGTCTGTGCCCAGCCAGAACCAGTTCTGTCGTCTCTGGTGTAGCTTCCTGGCAGGAGGTGGAGACGGCATTGTCAGAGGCAGACCAGGCCCATTCAGGTGAAAGGAAATCTCTCCCCCTTACTCTAAATGCAGCCCAGGTCTATTCAGCCCTTTTCTGACCCACCTAGACTCTCTGGAGCAACTGCTCCTCCCCAGCCCCTGTCATCCAAAATCCAGACAGTCAATCCACAAACCCAGCAGAGGCCTCCTGGGTGGCTGAGCAAGAAAATACCTACTTTCTAAAATTGGTATTTTCAAACACAGAATGTAAAAATCACCTTCACTAAAAGATGCATCTTTGATTCTGAGTTCAGGCATACTAAACTTTATTTTTCTACCTTGTTCCTAGGGCAAGTTATGTTTTTAAGATGTTATAAGCAAACTCCCCATTCTGTCCTATGGGAACAGGTAGCCTTGCAATAGTGAAAAACGAAATTGACAGTAATTCACTATCAGGACATACATGCCACATACACCAGGGAATGTCCTACCTTTCTCATACACTGCACCCTGCCCACAGGGGTACCTTGGGCCTACCTTAAGGGTAACTGACATGTAAGAAAAGGGACGGTTAGGGCGTGGCAAGTGGGTACACTTGCCAAGTCGACATAGTAGTCCCAGACTGCACTCAGGCTCTGCAATGGCAGGCCAGAGTTATATTTACAGGCTGTTTGTGTGGATGGCACAATCCAGTGCTGCAGCCCACTAACAGCATTTGATTTACAGGCCCTGGCACACTCAGTGCACTTTACTAGGGACTGACAAGTAAATCAAACATGCCAATCATGGAAACACCAATCCATAATACAATTTGCAACAGGAGCACTTGCACTTTAACACTGATCAGCAGTGACAAAGTGCGCAGAGGCACTAAACCAGCAAAAACAGAGTCAAAACCGGGAGGTCAGAAAGCAAAAACTCAGGGGAAACACGCCAAAAGATGCCAAGTCTAACATTAGTGATGCTGTTCAAGTAATCTTTCTTACAGTACTATATCTTCACAACTCGCCACAACATTTCACCACATTGTTGTTGTTCCATATTTCAGGGTCAGCCAGGATACCATTCTTGCCATAATCTCATTAGATCTTCCAGAGTATACGGTAATAGATGGCGACTGTAGCACTTTCCTTTCATGCTAGCACTAAAATATAGGCCTAAAATATCTAGGAAGTGTTTTCATCATGGTCCTATACATCCGTACACATTCAAACGTGCTTGCTGGACCAGAAACTGGTATCCTTTAGGATAATTCCCAATGTACGATGCTGGAAAGCAGTACTTGGAAAACAATTTCTGAAAGTAAAGATATAAAAATCATGAATTCCATTAGAAAACCGTTCTATTCCATAACACTGGGACACGCATTGTTCTTTTTCGAAATATCAATAACTTTCTGTGAGTAACTTCTCTAGTAGACTAGGCCTATGGCAGACGGGTCCAGTCAGCTGGCAAAGCTTATGGAAGGTGGTCTGGCCACCTCTGCAGCTTCTCTGTGCTTGTGGGACATTTGCAGGGCTATGACATGAGCCAAGTCACCGTAACATAGCCTGCACACTCCTATGAGAATTGAAGGAATAAACTTTTTCATATACTGGCCCTCCTACAGTAACAACTAAGGGTGGACACCCCTGGGCCCCAGGGGTGTCACTTCAGAAACAAACGCCCTAACACTTTGCGACGAGAAACTCAATTCCCGTGTTAAGTACACACTTAACTTCTCTCTTTTTTTAGCCCTAACAATGCGTGTCGCAGACCTATGCCTAGAGACAGATACTGGTGCATATGTGATTAATACAACTGTTCTTATATTGTCTGTGCTTGGAAATTGTCTAAGATACTGTTGGCTGAGACCGGAGTCAGATGAGTCTCTTTGCTTAAATTATGCTTCTATTGCTTACGTTGTCCATTTTCTACCTAACATTAGTTTACAGAATTGCAACTTTTTTTGTCCTAAAGGTCCATCATGTCCACAGTAACTTGGTTACATCATTCCTCGTGTTAGATTTGTTGCAACTGCAGGCATGAGATTTGTTAACCGAGATGTCTGAGAGAGGGGAATGAAAACAAGCCAACTCTTGCTTGTTAGATCCCATACATTCTTTGGGAATGGAGATAATGAGGAACTCTTTCCATTGTGTGACGAGAAAAGAAGGTGGACTACAGTCAAATCCTTGTGTAATATATACTGTCAAATAATCTCTGCATTTTATATGTCCACATCAGTGCAGTATCACTTGATTACTTTTCCTGGCTCCGCTTGCCTTCATTGATTCATTTATGTCAGGTGATGGAGGTGAATGCATGTGTTTCATTTTGCTTGAATAATAGAAATGGAATATATCTTTGATTGATGTCCTCTCATATAGCATAACTACAGAGGCTAATACATTACCTTTTGCATAGCTTCACGAAATATGATCATGCTTCCTCCCAGCTTGTAGTTGCTAGATTGGCTAACTGTTGTGTAGATGATGCAGTGTTAAGCACTTCGAATATTGTGTCAAGACTTGTTTGAGGCCATAGCTTAGTGAATAATGCAAGGGGGGAGCCTGAGATTTCCTAATAATCAAGGTGTAATCCTAATAAAAAGGATAGGGTAGACGGGCGCCACTGGACAGTGGTAAACGACAGGGTTAGGGGTGTTAGTTTTCAGGTATTTGGTTAAGTAAGACCAGCCAGTGCACGGACTCTTTGCAATAGTCTGTACTGTGTTGTCCACTCTATTCCAGTTCCTCCTCAGAGCAATGTAGGGCAGAGAGGCCCAGGAGAGCAGGCTAGCATTAGCCCATACCTAACATTAGCAGACCAAGCTTAGGATGGGTAGCTAGAGCAGGCCTTCTAGTAGCCTAGACCAGCGGCAGAACATGCTTGGAAGAAGACAGGGTTCGGGAAAAGCAGGCTATGTGAAAGCTGCAAAATAAAAAATGTGGCAGAGTACCTAGCAGCGTGTAAGGACATAAGGCACCTTAAAGTAGAACCCCAGGAAAGTAAAGTTTGAAACTACCTGGGCCATAAAACCCCTGTACACTGTGGTTAGATACACAGCAATAAACCAGTGATCCCTCATTCTTTCTCCCTTTTATTAGAAAATGTAGAAATGGTACCATAAATTTAAAGATGAGCATGAATTAGTGTGCTGTAGGACATTGCAGTTTGTTTTGTTCTACTGGGGTGTATAGTTGTCCATTGCTCCGGTTCAAGTGGTTGTTAAGTTTTAAGCTACTTTTCCTAATGATGTGGCTTTGATGTCATCCTACTTGTTTTTGATGTAAGGTTTAATCTAACTTTTTCACAGTGGTTAGGTTGATTAATGATAGGCTGTCATATGACAGTTTAGCCTGAACGGATGTACCCACTGAGAGGGCAAATAGTTAGACAACCGTATGACTTAGAGCTGTATTATGCATATGACGGTGACGGGAATTGTGTCTAATGTGTATCGTTGTTTTAGGGTGATGTCTTAGTGTGGCTTGAGCTGGTTGCACTACTGATCTAGCAAACACAGAACCATTTGAATGGCTTGTAACGGATTGATTGCCTTATGAGTTATCTCCTCACCCACTGTGACAGGACTCCACAGTGAAACGACTTGAAGGGAGACAACAATATAAAGAGTAAATGGATGTATAACATGTTGACTTATAGGTTCCAGTTCAACGGTCACACATACAACTGTGACTCCAGACGTTGTGTTAACCATATGCCCCGATTTATCAGCGCATTATTTTCAGTGATTCAGAATGACACAACATGAAGTGTTATAAGAACTAATCGTTGGGATGCTAACGCGCTCTCAGTAAAGTGTACCTGTTTACGTTGCTATTCTCAGAGACACGGAACCACCACACACTAGCTTTGTGACACACTGTAGAGACAGATGGGTCACAGTCCAGGCAGAGACTAAGGGAAGTTGGTGGCACAATGCTGGGGGATTTGTAGACCCAACTTGAACCTAATGACAGTGAACAAAGTTTGTTTTGCCCCCCCTAGGTTATGCCTGATACTTCTCACATACATCAGGGGATTCAGATAGAGAAATACCGATGCTGCTATGGGGAACTCGTAATTTATAAGCAGACTTCAGTTGCGGGAGCACTGTGTCCCAGTTGCACAAGCGCCACACATAAGGTCTGAGAGGGACATGAAGCTCCACTGTGGATCAGCTCCCTCTGGCCATCATCTCAGGAAGCCAGTGATTTAAGTGAGATGAAAAAGGTGGGGAATCTCTAAAAGGGGCATTGGCAAAGAAGTGTCACTAGGAAAACTTTCCAAGGGGCTTGGCCTACGTAATTCAGGGTGTAGCGTAAAACATGAAAACTAAACTTCTGTGCTTTACAAAGCATGCCATCTAGTCAGTATTTTGTGCCTCTCTACGAGTTCTATGTTATTGCATCTAGACATCTAAGAGACTAACAGACCTACACCTAAAACAAGCCATACCTATTGACTTTGCCAATACTTTTTAGCAGTCAAATAAATAAGTAATAACAGTGATTTTTGTTGTGAATAATAAGAATCGAAAATGTTTCAAATGTGAAAATTTGAGACTGAATAAACATTGCTAAGATCTGTAGGAAGGGAGGTGGTCCTCAGAGTGTCTCAATAACTTCTGTCCCCTTCATGTTACTTTCTCTTACTCTCTTAGGCATTTTCGCCCTTTTTCTCCTCACTTCTTTCTGAAACCCTCCATCTGCATATCTCACACATCACCATTTTCCTCTTCACACCGTCTTGCCACTCTCTTCTCCTCACGTCACCACCCCCAACCCACACTCACACAGTCCTCCAAGCTTTAAGCGCTGCAATTTATTTTCCATTAGCGCTGTCAATATTTTAACTGCTGTATCCTTCACACATTTTGCCACACACTTTGCCATATATGGGACCCTTGCTAAGTTTGTTCTGCAGTGAGGCTAAGAATTGTATGCCTGTGAAGTCTGAACACCTTTATGACGCACTGTGAGAAATTCACACTGCTTTCAGACTCATCTCAAGCGTTCACACTTGCGTTCCGTCATGTACACTCCCCAACAACCGGATCTCGCCCATATGCCTAAAGCATGGGTATACGCAATTATTTTCCTGGGGGCCGGAATCCCGGCTTCCCCACTTGACCAAATTGTGTGATCCTGGACAATTGTTTTATTTCAATTTCCCTCCTTTTTCTTCATTATTACATTTAAGAGGACCTCGAAATACATGACTTCAGGATGCATGCTGTACAAAACCTTCTCCAGTGTTTAGATTTAATGGCGTTGTCATTGTGGGGGGGGGGGGGGTGGGGGGGAGCATCTGTTTTATGGATCACCTCAAGGCTTTCTACAATTGCTGGGAATTCAAGCATTGTTTTTGCCTGTAAGGGATATGAATTTAAGACCTGCTGAAGATCCATTTCAAACTTTTTAATTACTGCTGCATCAGAGTCCTCCTGGCAGCACCCTACCCACTTAAATCCCTGCAGGCGGTTCACTGATGTGTGTGACATACAGGGGCCCAATCAAATTTGCGCCCTTGACACTGAATGTGCAGAACACACATCTTCGTGTGCAATTCCGGGCCCAGTCTCAGGTGGCCGATCTACTGAAATCTCAATCAAAATGCCTGGCTCTGGCTCTGGCTCATCGATGTCCTCTTGGACACGGGACATGAAGGCGCGCTCAGCTTTCATGTGGCGCCTGCCTGCCCCACATTATAACCTCATGCACAAGAATTAACAACAGAAACTTTATGTACCAAGAATTAATGACAAAGCAGTGAGCTTTTATGTAAAACAGGCGAGAGAAAGAGATACTCATCTAGTAACTGAATTCTGACACTGAAGTAAACTGAAAATAGGGGTCAATCCGGCTTCCTGCTCGAACAAATGGTGTGATCCTAGACAAATATTTTATTTCACCAAGCCTCGTCTTTCTTCATTATCACAAATTAGAGTACCTTCAAATGCGTAAGTACAGGAAGTGCACTGTACAAAACCCTGTTTGATTGGCAGACGGTTGTGTTGCTCCATCTATAATAACATCTAGGCCAGTGGTTTTTAACCTTTTGACTTCTGTTAATCCTCATTTAATCATTACTGGAAGCCAGGAACCACCACTGAGTCATTACTGGAAACATGGGCCCCCGGCCTGAACAATTTTGATGATTTGAACTGCAAACAATACACAAAAATACAGACACAAACCTTTATCAATCAAATACACAAATGATTAAATATTTTACTTAACAAACAAATATAAAAAATCTAAATTTTAATTTCAATCGGAAGGTTGGAGCTTCTCTAAATTCAATTTAGGCCACCCATCTTCCATACTATATTCTGTTTGATGTTGTTGCACTGCTCCCACAAATCAAGCTGAGGATACCAGCTTAATTTTTAGCCCCCAGTTTCAAATACCTCCATATTTACAGAACATTTTAAAATATTTACTTTTATATTTTGCTTCTTTTTTTTATATATGCTATCACTCTGTCAACATTATTTAATTTTCTAAGCAGTCTCCGCCCCCTAAGCAGGCATCCCGGACCCCCTGGGGTCCCCGAACCACAATTTTAGAACTGCTGATCTAGGCCACTTAAGGGGTACATATGAAGCTACGTCCCTGCCAGTATCACAACTTACCACTGATTTCACTAGCGGCATTGTTGTCATGGCTGGGTGTGGCATGAATATTTTAAGTTTATGTTTTAAAACTCTTTCTTTTAATAAATGCCTCTGAATGCAGTGATAAAATCTGGTGTCCTAAGATGAAACGCATCTGCATGTTAAAGAAATAGTTTTTTTTTAATCGACAACATTATATTTTAACATGATGTCTGTTGCATGATTCACATGCCAAATATTTTCAAGTCACGGCTCGTGTATGGCTTTAAGAGTCAAGCCCGACCATCGGATTGATTTAGGCCCGACACTCCCTGTTAATATGTTGCCTCGCCCACCTCTACCCAGTCTGCAGCAACAGAGACTAAATGTCATTGTTGCTGCACACAGCCAATCCAACTGACACTGGCAGGTCAACACTAATTAAGAAATTAACAGGGGGGTGTCCCAAAACCTTAACCCCCCCCCCCTTGAAGCTACGCCCCTGCCAGTATCACAAATAGTAGAGGTAAAGGAATCCCTACACCTAAAGTGGCAGACCGCACATCTCCCTCCTTCTCCCTCCTTCTTCCAAAATGTCTAAATGGTCTTGCAAACTGACACAGTAGACCCTCACCGAACCTCAGGCCACCATCCGTTGCAAAATCTACTTTATACAATCTCCGGGCTGTGCAACTTTATAAAATATCTACTTCTTAAATAGATGGAATGCTTCCTCAATCCACTTGCCCTTTATTAAAATCCATTTGCCCCGTTGTATACCATGCACTGTGGTGACAATTTATGGCATGCAATTTCATAAAATGTTACTGTAAACAAACCCACATTATACTTTAAGCCAACTGTCTAGATTTCCAACTATGCCAAACTACAAGGAAGGGTAAGCCCAATCTCCTAAACCAAGAACCTGGGGCAATATATTATATGAAACAACATTGGTTCTACGTAGACTTATTTGAAACACCATCTTTGATTATTGTTGTGGATGCAGCCGCTATCCACGAGTGATACATAAATCAAACAAATATATATTTTTATACAATTTTGGTCATTCATCGACTTGAATAAAGAATTCATAGACCAATCATATCCAAGAAAATCAATACAATTTATTTACATCCTTCGAGACTGTAGTATTAATGAGTGATCATGTGCTCAGACACGTGAAGAAAGTGCCGGTGTGAATTAAAAGTGAAAAAGTGCATCACAAATAAGACGTATGACTCTTCACTTCTTGAATTATTTCTGGGCTTGTAGGTCAAAAAGCAAAGTCTCTATAAGTATGTAGTCGACGGTGTTTCGATCTCGGGTCAATGGGAGGTAATCATCCCGGTAATAGGATGAGTGGTGATCACTAATTATGTTACACAGGTCAAGCTTCTGCAACGAAGGAGCCAATCCAGGACAACCAGGGCACTCCTGATGAGGAAGACCCCATTGGAGGTTCCTGATTACAGGAAGTTTGTGCAACTTCTATGCCGCGCTTCGTTCTCTGATTCCCTGAGATTCATTCTGGTTGAGCATGCAGCTGCTTCATCACGCTCTGGTCACTGAGATACTTTCTGGTTGAGTGGGCCTAATTGGAACACAGTGCTCTGTAAACCAGCAGCATTTAGCTCTAAATTTGATTAAGCTTCTCATCAGGTGCCTTTTCATTCTTCCGTGGATTTCCTGTGTGTTACAGGCACCAAAAGCGATCCCTTTTTTGGAACTTCTAATAGGAGTTCCCTGATTGTTCTGGATTGGCTTTATCATTGCAGAAGCTTGACCTGTGTGAGATAATTAGTACTTGATCACTCATGATTATTGTAGTCTCAAAGGATGTAAATAAATTGTATTGACTTAGTTGGATATGGTTGGGCTGTGAATTCTTTATTCAAGTTATTGAATGACCAAAATTGTGTGTGTGTGTGTGTGTGTGTGTATATATATATATATTTTTATAATTTGGGTGCCCTTTTTTGGTAGCCGCTGCATCCACAGTAATAATCAAAGACTGGTGTTTCAAATGAGTCCACAGTGGACCAATGTTGTTTAATATAATAGGTTGCCAACTAAACAGCAAGACTGCTTTCAGCCTTACCTTCACCACTTGAACACATTGTGTAATTCATGTGCCAAGCACTAGATCAATGACTAGTTTACATTTTAAAACTAGATGAAATCTGCAAGGTTTTGTTTGAGCCAAATATTATGGGCCCCGAGTCTCAGAGCTATTCACCCATGTAAACTTGGCTTATACATGCAAAATCTGTTTTTGCACCGATAAAAGGATTCACTTGTTTGAAGATGTTCATGTTTGCAGATCTCATCTTAGGGGTCAGAAGCAGGTGAGAAGTGTTAGGACCAGGGTTGGAATTCTCTGGGAGTTTGTGCATACCAAAAAGCATGCATGTTTAATGGCATTCATCAACTTCTCTCCAAACCATTCTCCCCGGAAAAGGTTGGAAATTTGCTCCTGACATGGTAAGAGTAAAACATTTTCCAGGGTGGGAAGGGACCACCCCCTCCAAAAAGTAAGGCGAGGATGGTAGGGAAGGGATTTGTTCATGAAGGAATATATTTGATCACTGGAGAGAAAATAAAAAAGTCTAAACAAATTAATGTGCACTTGCTCTGTGGCATTTCACATGAGCAAAGACACGTGTGCATATCTGCTCTTGCAAAAATAGACTTCACAAAAGTTTGCCAGGGGTATGGTTTCCAGGTCTACTCCTGTAAACTCTTGTGAATTCTTGTAAGTTGTACGTCTGCACCAATGCAAAGCCAGAGAACTGCTGGTGGTCTTTGGAGACTTTCTTTAAGAAAGTGGCTCATACTTATTTATTTATTATACATGTTGCCCATAAAGTTTTCCTTGATGGTTGGTACACGAGTCACCACTATGATGTTTTCAAATATTGGTCTGTGTCAAACATGTTTTATTAAATAACACCTTAAAGACATGGAATTCAAAGTTACCCCTAAAAATTGCTTGATAGATTAGCAAAACTGCTGGTAAGTTTCGTCTTTTAAAAAAATCAAATTGCAAATATTTGGCTACATTATATTTTGAAAACAATCACAAATCTTGCTTCCACTCCTCTCCATGTATTTGTATACAAACAAGGACCATTCTTTGAAAATTTTAGTCCCATTGTTTGATTTTGCAAACGTGAATGTGTGCCTATATCGCAACCACTTTTAGTAGTGCAATCTGAGCTTACGGTTTAATACATTTTCTTAGAGCACTTGCCTTAATAGTAAAGTCTTTGCATTTATAAATCATGCATACAATTCTGAACTTCTGGTTGATAATGGATTAATATCTTGCATTGGCAGCAAAAATGGCAGTTTCCCATACAAGGGTTCATGCTGAAGGGGGTTAGGTCTGCTTATCCAGTGGACAAAATAAACATGAAAACTTGCTGTCCATGACCGAAAACAATATGTCCTGGCGACAGGAATTCTGCACTCCTGTATCTACTCCTATTGTAGTATTATCTGTGTAGCAATTGGATCAGCCACAGCACAGTCTGTACAGCCACTTATCTAGGTCCTTCTCATGCTGCCCCCCCAATCTGTATCGTCAAAGGGACCAAAGTCCTCCTATCATCTATTTTTTAACTGGTGCACACGTCAGGAGCGTCATTTATGAGGGATTTGTAAGTCGTCAAAATTGCCCCTCTGTTCAATCCTTTCACAAAGACTTAAATTTCCTGTGGAGCAACTTCAGGCATCTTCAATATGTCCAGTGAGTGTGTCGCTGTTGCGTGGCATAACTGTACATACTGGAACAGGTGTGAGTTCATATTTTGATTGTAATTGAGCAAACATTTTCTTTTACCCTCTCCTGCCACATCACATTTTGCAGAAATACCAATGAGATCCAAGTTCCTAAATCCTCATAGCTTCCTACATTACCTAACATGACACTCCCCAGAAGGGGGACTCTTTCGCTACCCTTCCATCACAAGGGCAATGTAGCTGCTCACGAGGCCTTGGTAACCCCAACTGTGGCAGTCCTAAACAAGGAATTCCCCTTTAAACATAGATGTAGTGTAGATATTTTTACCTAACTGTAGGTGTTCTTTTCAGCTGGATCGAGGGTTGGTGATTGGTCAGTATCCCCAATCATTCAGTTGGAGCTGGGAAGCCCAGTATTATAGTTGAAAAATGAGAATTGCAATGACTGTATTCTAAAACATCCCTTAAAGGGTTTGTAGAGCTATGCAGGGAGACCTGCCATCCCAAAAGAAGGACAGCAAATCCTTTTGAAACCTCTGAAAGTGCACAAATGTATATGTACACACAAATGTATACAGGATATTTTGTAAGGTATAGGGCATGGAAACAATTTCAAGGATTGCTGCTCTTTCCAGCAAGGACAGCGGTAGGCTGCACCAACGCTTAACACCTTCCTGAGATTGCTGGGAGGATCATCTGTTCACTGGTCTCTCTATTCCCATGGTACCTGAACCTGTACCTCCGCACATCATTGTCCTGTAATGATAGCAGCTCTGTACTCCAAATATTTATTTTTGAACATTAAAGATTTATATAGATTTATCCTGTACCAAAAGTATGCTTCATAGGTATAGAAAATGATAAGGATTTGCAGCATATAATAAGATGGTGCCTGCGTATAACCATGTACTATGCTCTTTTCATCCCCCAAACAGAATTCCCAAATACAGGGCATTTTCCACTCTCTGAATGCTAAGGGCTCAATGGTCCGGGAAAAAAAAAGCAGATAGAGGGAGTATCTCTGTGTCGTGCCCCTCTCCGGCCTAAATGTCGGAGGGTACCTCATTTGATCTCACCAGTGCTCTGGGTTCCTTACAAAACAATGTGACCCAAGCACGCAGTTCATTTTCAAGTCTGAACCGCTCAATGATGTATAACATGAATCCCCAATCAACTGTGTCAGCATCCAGTAAAAGAATTGCCAGTGGTTCCTTCCTTTTTGTTTTATCATCTTATGTAGCCTTCAGAGAATTGATCTGGTGGATTGTGGGGACATGAACTTCAATTAATCGGGGTACCAACCACTGAGTGGAGCCTGACCAATACTACACAGCAGATCAGAGTTTTGGTTTCTCATTTAACAAGCATATAGCAACACTATCGATGGTAATTTAGACAAAATCCTGACTATCAAAAGCAAGAATGGATCTTTAATGGGTCTACAACCTGAATATAGTCAGTCAAGGATTAAAATATCTAATTGAATAATTTCTAATGGTATCTGTTAAGTTCATGTCCGATACACACCACCCTAACGGGCTGTCTTTAAGCACTCATCCTGCCCTCATTTGTAAATAAAAATTATATTGTGGAATGTAGCAGCACTGCAATAGACTCACCCGGTCTGCTAGTATGACAGTGGTCAGCTAATTGGCTGCAATCAAATGAAATCCCCATACTGCACATTATGTACACAACACCCATAAAAGAATTACATTGAGCCCAAGGATATTCGTTATTGTAAGCAACAGATGGCTATGTAACACCCACTTGTAAGAAAAGCATACTATGATTTACGACAACCCAAGATCATCATCATTGATATGGGATGTCCACTAAACTAATACCACTTCGATCATTAGCAGGTCATTCTCCAATGTCACCACTTGTAAGCACATTAATCAGTTGAGGGCTGACATATCAGTGTGACCGAATCACCTTTTTTCCACTGTCCTTTTCTTTAAAGGTTAAAACATCTAGAAACCATGTTTGGCTACAAGATTGCATAATGAGAAGCTCTTGCACACTTCACCACCTAATAGTGCAGATAAATGCAACAGTTGGGACGGGAAAATCTCTTGCATTAATTGGAGAGTGTACACCCGGGCCATAATCACTCAGTGAGCTGGCCTTTGGTGTTTTTGACTCTCTCTTTTGCGTCAGAGCATACAACAATCATGCATGGGATTCTGAGTGCCCAATGTATCATGAATAGCGAACCACAGTTGGCTCTGTGAGCCAGAGGAGCACTCACTGTTCACCCTATTTAGTCGAGGGTGACTACTGTCAGCTGACTGGACTGTAGCAGACTGATAGTGGTCTCAGTAATTTGTTAATATGGCAAGACAAGCCCTTTTATCTGGGATCTGTGCAGGTGGAGTTGCCTACTTATCTCCCTCTGCTAAATTGTTCTGCCAGATCCTTCGCTGCATCCATTTGTGTATGAATGCCGAATGTGGCTATGCCGGGTGGTGTGTGTGCATCAGAATGAGTAAGGACTGGGTGTGCAATGTTTTACTTTGGACTCCGTGGTATCCATATGAGTTTCCTCTGTGAGGATGGCGTAGTAAATGGAGAAAGAAGGTAGCCTGCAAGAAAAGCAGTGTATATTGCTAGGTTCCTTCAATGCATTCTTAAAGCCTTTGTGAAAAGCCAGACTTTAGGGTGTGGGAGGACAGGAGACAGCATTTCCCTTGAAGTATAGAGATAGTTTTTCCCTATTTCCTGCCCTGTTCTCCCTCAAGAGGAGTTACTACCATCAGGTTGATACGTGTAGAGAGTGTAGGCTTCTATCTATCTATATTGTGACATTTTGTGGTGCTGCTGAGCCGGAGATTCCCAGCCCCACACCTTCCTTCCTGCTGACACTCGAAGAGAAAGTCTGTGGCTTACTGCCTGAAAGGCCTAAGCAAAAAGAGGACCACCCATGGAAACTAGTCCCAGAATTGTGCTTGTAGAATTCACAAGCTCTGTTTGGCAACATAGTATAGCAAACTCTGGCAAAGCTAATAGATCTTGCTTTTTTTATCTTTTGGCTTGCTAATGCTTTTTGCTAATGCTTTGTGCAGCATCTGCAAAACAAATAATCAATGTGAACACATGCATCAGGACACTGCTGGCAGGCGCTTCAATCCATATGTGCATGCAAATGACCCTGCATGCACGCGCTTCGGAATAATGCAGGCACTATTTTATTTATTTTCTTTTTTAATTAGCTTTGGAGCAGTAAATGAAAAAAGTAATTTTGATTTCCTCTAAAGCACTTTAAAAAAAAAACCCAGAGTGACCTAGCAACAAATGGCAGCTGCTGGGCTTACAAAAAAACAAAAAATGATTTTAAGGAGTGCGAAGGGTGGTAGCAACGGAAGAGTTGGTGGGGCTGGGCAATGGAATGTGTGTGGAAAGAGCAGTGGTCGTGTTTGATGCCAAGGATGGATAAATAAAATGAAAAAAAAGTAAATCAAAAAGCGTGGACTGGGGACGAGGGAGCAAGTGGAGTGGGGGAAGTTGCACATGCGATAAAGAGCAAGCTTTGAAACAGTGGATGAGCTGGGGGTAGAGGGTGCAATACTGATAGTGTGGAGCTGGTTCTTGAGGCAGAGGAGTAGCACACGAGGGAGAGAACAAGAAAATATAGGCACTTTCATGCTTACAGAAAAAGAAAAAAGTAGTTCCCTATATGTGAGCAGTGAAAGGATATAGGTCGTCCGATCAAAAGGATGGTTAAGAAGCTATGCTCCAGGGGAGGGGCAAACACAAGAAGAGAAAGGAAGGCTTTCAAAATAGAAGCAAGCAAATGAGAGTGCCAAAGGCAACCAATGGTAAGCAGTGGGCTGGCTCTAAGCCCTCTGTAAGTTTTTGGTGCAGTCCACAGGAGGTCTTTCGACAACATGTCCCCTGCCTATTAGTTACTGAGGACCACAATAGACAGTGTGCCAGAAATGCTTATTCTATGACGGGGGGCTGAAGGCACACACAACATATGTTGTAATGAGTGCGCTGTTATGCAGTGGAAAGTGACATAACATTAGTGGCCTACTAATTGGACCAAATAAATAAAAGCCATAAGGTGAGGCTGACCGTTTCATATCGAGCCACACGCATGACAGCTAAAAGCATGCTGAATTATGTTGAATATCTCTTCTTTTTGTGTTATCTGGACAACGTATAGTTTATTGTTGTTTTATAAAGTGACATTGTAGATGCATGCAATGCTTTTAACTTAAAGAATTGGAGCACACACTCACACACTCTTACCTGTAACTACTGTTCCAATTGGGAATGCATGCTTGTTTGTGAAGCCATTGCACATATGATATTGATGTCTCGTCAGATACAAAACCTATCAAGCAGTATGTACATATATAGGTGAAATAACTGGATACACTTATTGCATTTATGTAGTTAAACATTTGTGTTCCTTAGTGTGTTAAAATTGGATTTTTTAACGTACTTTTAAACAAAGCAAGTTTGCATCTCTGCGATCGCTCTCCTTACAGAAAGACAAGAAATAAATGCAATTTAATGTTATTGCTGGTCTCTAAAACTACAACATTTGTTCTTCAAATTAATATGGGAAGCACTAGATAGGAATGTATTGACTTTATAAGTAGGGCCTCTCCTCTGTGATGGGTTTGGGTATATTTTTAATTCTTCCAGTGAAAACTGAATGACTAGCCTTCACCGACACTGGAAATCACACAGGGCCTTCTTTGGTCATTATTGGCTTTTTACTTCCTGCTTCCATCACAGCCTTACATACTGTCAGACCAGCATTGTTATAACCCACTCGGAGTATAACTCATTCTCCCAAAATAATACAGCATGATGCACTATTATTATGCAGAATTAAGTTTTATATTTATTTAATTAGAAATATTGTTGCTCTGTTTTTAGTCTTCAATTCGTTATTGCTAATTGTACAAAAAACAAGGATGTAACCTTAATCTCCTTCCCTGAATGGTAGATTTAGAGCATGTGTACAAAAATTGTATAGTGCCATGGGATTTTAACTGAAACACCAAATCTCTTTGAAATGTGTGCACAGCAGCATTCATTAAAACCTTACATTTATCTTCCACCTCGGAGCCCTGCGTCCATCAAGTCTTGAGAGCAACATAGCAACTTCTTAAGCAATAGAAAATGTGTATTTTTTTCATCATCATTTAATGTCATCATAACTCAGACCTTCCGTTCAGTAGGCTGGTTTCTGTGTCTGCATGGTTTTGGGCCGGTACAAGCCCAGACGGTTTTCTTGTTAAAATATGCAATGCACTATTGGACAAACCATGCCTCCTTCTCCCCTCACTTCCTTCCTCCATTCTCTTCCTTCCTCCCTTCTTCTTCTCCTCTCGCACCACATTCAACAGCTGCCCATGGCTATTACCAAGTCATGAAAACGAAAAGGACAATTTATTTACATACATGGGAGAGAGCAAGAAAACACATGCATCCTTATGGAGTGCTGGAAGAGTAATAAAAAAGGAGTTCCCTGACTATGAGTAGCAGAAGGACACAAGCCATCCAATCAAAAGTATGGTAAAGAGTTTGTACTCCAGGGGAGGGACAAACACGAAGAGGAAGGAAATCCATTGAATAGTAAGCCCGCAAATGAGTTTTTGGTATGGTCCACTAGAGGTCTTACGACTGCAAACACCTAAAAGCTATCTTTAGGCAAGACCTAAAAATGAGGCTGAACCCCCAAGTCAGTGTTGCAGGACCTTTCACTAACCATCGGGGACTGGTGTCTCTGGCAGCCATCTTCCTAACCAAGTTATGCGATTTCACCTGTGGTACAAACATTCTTCCTGTTAACTCAGAGGATCTGCCCACAGAAGAGGCCTTGCCTATTCTGTTTAAAGAGTAGTACCGTAGGTATTTCTGCAGAAAAATATTGCATAAGAAAGACCTCAGCCAACTGTCTGGATAAAGAGAAGCAGACCACAGGATGGATTAAACCAGTACCATGAGTGACATCTGCACTGAGATGCTCAGGGAGAGATTGGAGCTGCAAAGACGTGGTGAGCTCCTGCTCATTGATTGCATGTCCTCTGCTGCCAGGAATTGGGCCTTGAGATTGTGTCTGCTCTCCTCCCTGGCCGTGGACATTTCAGTGAGTTGCTGGTGCAGACTGAAGCTGTCCGTACCTAGAGAGAGAGAACCCGGTTGTGTGGTTGCTGTAACCCTAGTGGTCCTGTATAGCTTCCTGAGGTGTGGAGCACTGAGAAAACTGAAGTCTCGACCCACTACTCTTAGTCTATTGTCAGGGCAATGCAGGGTCAAGATAGCTCACAGTGCTTTGAAAGTGCTCCCTCTTGAACTTTACCTATTTAACAGTGGCGAAGTTCAAAGATCCTGGTCAAGTGTAGACTTCCATTAGAATCCAGCCTCACCTGCTTGCAGAGCCGCTCCCTTTTCGAGTAACACTTGTGGTTGATTCTCATTTCCTTTGAGGTGGAGTTAGGGTTTTGTTTAGGCCTGGGATAGCTGTTACTGGGACTGTGATCTTTCCCAGCCCAACAGCGACTGACCTGCAAGACTACTCGGGTATCCGGAAGAAGGGGGAGGTGGGCAGACAGAGAAGCTGCAACCGGGAGTCACAGCTGCAAGGCAACCCCATCAAACTTGAGTCCTTTTCCCAGTACCAAAGGTAAATGGTCTTGAGGTCTAAAGCGGTTTGATACTTTCGATTTTCAAATATTGAGCTGCCATTTAAGTTCCCCGATTGCGAAAAAGGCACAATTGGCATAAGAGACCTCAAGGCAAGCCCCAAGGGTCACAGCCATAGCCTGACAGTAAGTCACTTGAAACACTGTAAAGCATTATTTGTCTATTTTCCGTAGCTGTTAGCATGATTCCGATATATAGTAACAGTTATTATTGGTGTTGTATTGTGAGAAGAATACATATATTTTCTTATTTAAGACAAAGCACCAGTTGAACAATCAATTTATTTAGAGTTACTTTGTGAGACACTAAGTTCAGAGTTTCTTGTGTCAAACCACCTGCATTAATATGCCTTTGTCTGCTAGCCTTGCTACCATGAAAGTCAAGTGCCAAAGAGTTATACTTAGTGCTCAATTTTTGGATTGTGTCGTAGGTAAGCCCCAGGACATAAGAGGTAAACGGACCCAATTTCTACCGTTGTGCATCTTCCAGCTTCTGAAGAGGTCTTACCCCCTGTACATCCCAATTTCAAATTTCTGTTTTCAAATTGGCATATTGCATCCCCTTAATGATGTTGAAAATTACTTTGAATGAGCAGAAATAGTGGAGTTTGAAACAGTAGATAATTGTGTTATATTTGTGGACACAGAATATATTCAGCACAACACATTACATTCATGACTGCCTCACTGCTTGTAAGAATGATCTACAATTGTGCTAGCACTGTGGTTATTGATGATAATAATAAGCACTTGCATAGTTTAATTGAATATGAAATTAAGGCAGAACCCCTCCGTTACTGGATTGACTCTTAACCAAAATCTTTTAATTCTCTCGTAAGTGCAGCTGCACTAGAGGTATGTATAAGTGTCTTAGAATCACAGTTGCAGTAATATTCTAAAAGTACAGACCGGAAAATACAGGTTTTCTGTTTTTATGTATCTGTAAAAATCTATAAAAACGGACAACAACGGGTTCTTGAATCACTGATTCTCCACATCTATCTGGGGATTCGAAATGTTATACAAACCCTGTATAGTACAGGCTATTAACCCGTTAATCTAGCCTGTTTAAATGTAGTGTGGGTATTTTTATGCGTTTTCTAAGATAATCAGTGCTGCCCGTTTCATTTTTGAAGCTCCTCGGCTTTACTTCCTTGCACAGGAACCTCTCGTCTTCTGCCTTAGTTTTGAATATGGAATAATATCGCTCCAGTAAGAAGCATATAGAAGCAAGATAAAATATTTCGAAATCCCTATTAAAACTTAAACAGGGTGTTGCCCAGCAATGCAGAAACATTTTTTTGCATGCAAACTGTGTTTGTCCGTGAGTCATGCCTATGATTAATGATCAAGCTTGCCAGGTCGGTTGTTTGAATGTGTAAGACTTGATTAAATGATATATTTCCTTCTTTACCATGCTTTCTTTTAAAGGTCTGCCTTAATTTACACAAGAATAAATGCTTAATCTCATTTTAAACCAAATTGTTCTCAATCAGAAATTCCCCCATATGTTTCTAAAGGTCATCTGTACCATCACTAAAGGGTTATAAGAACTACTAGTAGTATTTACTATTTGTATGGTGAAATATGAGGATCTATCACAGATATTCGAAGATAAGATGTCTATCAATAAATATACCAAAACCAGTATTTGTAATCCAACCATCATATATTTAATCAAATTCAGAGAAAAACGAAGACAGTCTCCTCAAAGCCAGTGTGATGGCTCTCTTACATTCTACTGGCAACATTTCACAAAGGTGGGTAGAAGGGCAACATCATTTCTGGCAGATATTGTATTGTACTGTATTGTAATTGCATTTATATAGCGCTTACTACCCCTGACGATACGCACCGACAGAACTCCTAGACGCACCGGCAGAACTCCTAGACCCTCAGCTCTAGATGATCATATATTCGTAGTCAGTCGCGACCCAAACATTATTTTTTTCGATCATATGCTGTTTTAATCATCACCCACATCCAACTGATAAGGACCCTTCTGGAACTCCCTGAACATGTCCACTTCTTAACATTCTTTCTGGAATTAAATTCTCACTACCTGACGAAAGTTCCAACAATGGAGAAGAGCCCCCTGTTAAGAACTGGGTTCAGGGAAGGAAATATGAAGCGCCATACCACGATCTAGATGGAAACTAGAATGAACTTTGGGCAGAAAACAGCAATTTATCTTAAATACCAAAGAACCACACACAAGCCTCGGACAAGCCTCTCTACAAGTTGTTTAACTGAAGAAAGCACCACCAAAAACGAGGTCTTTGAGAGCAGTATATCCAACAGAATTTCTGCAAATGGAAAGGTGAGCACAAGCAGTAACTAACACCATTTTGAGAAGTAAGAATTAGCTAAAGCCCTACAGTAGATGGGAGACCAAAGGCTTGATATCCTGCAAACTACCACAGTGCTGATGAAACGCCAGCATAGCTGCCCACAAGAACATTTTAATGATCTGCCCATGAGACTTTGATGGATGATTCCTGGACTTATATTTGTGGGCCAGGAGTTGAACTTGTCCTGGGCATATTTTCAATTACGAAAGACATTTTCACCACTTTGTTTAGGTATAGCCTGTACAACTTAATGCTTGTACAGCAGACCCTTTCTGGGCTGCATCTGTTGGCCTATTATGGACATGCTTGTGTCAACCGAGTTTTATATTTACCCCGCCAGCCAGAGCCGATGTCTTGATTGTGTCCATGGAGACATCTGCCAAGAAACTGATACTCAGTCACTGCCAACAGCTGCATCCACTTTACCTGTTCCCCTCAAAGTTACCTATTTTTTTAAATTTTACTTTTTGTAAAGAGCTACAATTGGCAAAACCAATAGCTCTCGACTTTTTGACCTATTTTTTAAGCCAATGCTTTTTGGCGATACTGCGTAGCATCATCAAAAACATTTTTGTTAGTGCTGTGCTGCATGTGCTAAAGAAAAAAAAACAGTTGTACCGTTTTCTAGGCGTGTGCATGCGTCACCACGTACGTGGGTGATCTTTTTTTTTTTTTTTACCGACATTGATTAGTAAATTGAAAAATAAATAAATTGAAGTAGGACAAAAGCACTTAAATAAAAAGTGTGGTAGGGAAGGGGGATGTTGTCTGCTGCCTGTTCTTCCAAAAAATAGGACCATGGAGGGGAGTGTAACGGATCAGCAGGGTATAATAAAACAAAAATAAAAGCTAGGTGGGGGAGGAGGGCAAAAGCAGCACATGAGAGAGAGAGAGAGAGAGAGAGAGTGCAACATGGAGAGGGGGGAGAAGCACACAAGGGAAAGAGCAACTTTGTGTTAAGGGAGAAGTGAACAAGAGAGAGAGAACAACATGGTATACAAAGGGTGGGAGGGAAGCATGCGTGAGAGAGAGCGAGTACCACTCAAGGGATATAGAAAAACAAGGCGTGGGGGAGGGATAGAGAAGCACGTGAGGGAGAAAGAAGGAAAATACGTACTCTCTCATGGAGTGCTTAACCAAAAATGTAAAAAAAATAGTTCCCTTAAAGTGAGCAGTGGAAAGTTACAAGTCAGTAGATCAAAAGGATGGTAAAGGGGGCTATGCTCCAAGGGTGAGACAACACAAGAAGCATGCCAACTAATAAGATGCAAGCAAATGAGTGTGTCAATAAAACGGGCCAATGGTAAGCAATGAGAGAGCCCCAAGCCCCCACTTTAAGTTCTTGGTAATCTCTCAATAATTCTTTTGCAACCTTACGGTCTCTGGTAGGCGAGACCTGAAAAGTGCCACCTCCGAATTCTTCAGTAGGATTGAGCTGGAACAAATGTGGAGAAAGCCGTTTTAAAGCAGCTGTTTTGTACCAGATGTTTTATGTTAATTATTGTTTGTAGAGTACTACCCAAACCAAAGGTGCTGTTGAATCCAACATACACTGAACAGAGAAAAACTAAAAGAAATCCCACAGGTTTCAGGAAACTGAAATATAATAATTGAAAAACAGTTGTCTGTGAAAACCGTGAATGGAGGAAATGTGACTGGAGCTCAAGGGGGAGATTATTCTAAGGCTTGTAGAAAAGGTCTTGTCACCAAATAAATCAGTCCTTATTTTAGAGATTTGTCCTGTTGAAAGTAGGGTGCATTGTGGTGTGTGACGTAAAAATGTAGCGGCCATGAATTCTGGGGAGGCACCTTGTCTTGACCAATAAAAAAGAGAACTAATATTTTAAATTGAATGTCTAGGCGAATTGAGAGCCAGAAAGAAATCTAAGGTAAAAGAAATACAGTCTATTCTCCTGATTCCAATCAGAAGTCTGGCTGCTGTACTGCCTTTTGCACCAGTTATCATATTCTTGTCAGTTTGTGTGGAAGAGCCATATATATTGAGACTCCATCGTCAAGGAGAGATTGAATCTGACCATTGACTAGGAGAAATGTGCTATTCCTTATTAATAAAATTATCTTTAGTAATTTGATTTGCCAAAGCATGGGCTAGTAATGGTGGTCAGTCCTTGAATATCTCCTTGTAGACAGCACAATGCAAGTGTCATTTGTTGGAATAGCCTTTAAAGATTAAACCTGCAAAGCATGGCCACCGGCATGCATATGAGCAGCATACATCAGGAGGATGTGGGTGGTCTAAACTGATCCTAAAGTGACTTTCCATATGCTGAATGGAAGAGACCCCTTCAAGACTTTTCTGATTTTAGCTATCTTTTCCAGTCTCTGTGAGAAAATAAGGGAGTTCCAAGGGTCAAGGCTTGTATTTGGAGACATCTTGCCCCAAACATTTTCTTAGTTTACTTGGTCTGATAGCTTGTGAGTTTTCAGAGGCTGGTCTTAGGTGCTGAAATGGTTGTTAGGGCTTGAAGACTTTAGATGGGTAAAATTTAACATAGCCATGGGGGAACTTGTGGATGATGCAGAGTCTTAAGGTAGGATCTATTTGAGCCAGAGGAATGATTTGAGACCTGGTGTGATTTGATCTTCTGCCTTCATCCACAAATGTGCATTTTATTGTATTGATTTTGCAGCTTGCCTAGCGTGTGTTGGGAAAGCCCCGTCAGTACAATATTCCAATCACAAATACATCATGTCTATGACTGAAGTTGTCATTTAGGAAATGCAAGGATGGAGAGCATGGCCGTAAGCAATTTCCTATGGGAGAAGACATCCTTGCAAAGTAAATGCATAGACGTTCACCGTGGGGGACAAAGGAGAGATCTATTTCGAAGATGACTCCCAAATTATTTACACTCTGGACTGAAATTGCCGTGGACTCATGGATTTAAGTTGGGTAACAGAGGGCAGTAAAGTGTGCTCAGGACCAACACACCCAAAATTCTTGCTTTTGGCCATTAAGGCAATTTCAGTTTTATTGCATCTAGTCTTGGGGGTTAATTTAAACAGCCAACGAAGTTGTTCCGTAACTCTCCCTACAGTTTAAGGTAGATCGGTTTGCACATGCATAGAAGTGTGAATCGATGAGGACATTTAGTGTGGACGGCACTCGGGCTAAATATGTTTTAAAGAGGGGAGATGAAAGTATAGAGCCTTGAGGGAATCTGTAGGAGAGTAGGATCTGCTTCACATGGGTACCCCCACTTTTTGCTGATGCTTCACTGTTTTTCGACATTAGTCTGGCTGGGGCCCTGCTAATCAGAACCCCAGCCTAGCTGCTTCCTCTCTAAAATGGTTTCCATGTGCCTTAGGCACATCACTGATTGGAATCTGGAGTGCCCTTATAAGTCCCTAGTATATGGTATACTATGTACCAAGGGCATAGGTACCTCAGAGGCCTGCCAGGGGCTGCAGCATGTATTATGCCACCCCTGGAAGGCCATCCAAACTGACACCACAGGTCTGCTACTGCAGCCTGGGTAAGGTGGTGCATGCACCCCTTACTGTGATATAGGTTACCTATATCACTAAATACATACACACATATAAACCTATAAGTCACTCCTAAGGCAGGCCTTATCAATCCTAAAGGCAGAGTGCATGGTTCCTATGTGAGAGGGTGCCCCTGCATGAGCAGGGCCCCTCTGCAGCGTTCGGAGACCCTTCTCTGATGCTGTTTGTAGTGCAGCCTGACCATATACTCTTAAGCGCATTATAACCTCGCGTTAAATGCTAACTTTGCAATGGCTGCACCTAAACATGTCGTGTTTGGTGTCAAACATCTTGGAATACTACCCCCCCCTGCCAATTCTGGCGGCGGGGGTAGCATTCCACCCTTCTAGAGGGAGAGACATGTTAACCCTGGCCTGGCCGGGAACTTCTTTCTAAAGCCCTGGCATCACAAAATGGATGCTGCTGCCACAGACACGAGTCTGGCCTCCTGCTGCTGGACGAAACTCCGGCAGGGGAGGCCTGGACAATAGGTTTCCTGTCCCAGGGAGGTGTGACCACCTCCCCAGACAGGATAATGTGTATTGGGGCTGGGCGGGAGCACTTTCGGGTGCTTTGAAGTCCTGCACTGGGGGCACATTTGGTGTCCCTGTGCATACCCCAGTTCAAACCGGATCAGGGACAAAGGGAAAGGGGTGTAGCCACCCCTCTGCCCTGACCCACCCATAGGTGGGGCCACAGAGTAGTCCAACCCCTATCCTTAGTATAAGTATAGGAACCCAGTCCTTAGGACTTTAGATTATCCCTGGACGAAACTCTGAAACTGAATCCTGGACCTTCGACGCTCTACTCACGATTAGAGGACAGAAGAATCTCCCTTGGGGTCAAGGAGTGACTCCCCTGCTTGGCAGGCACCAAAGAAGCATCTGTCCGGTTCGCATTTCTGAAGCTCCCGTCGGACGCCGAAGTCATCGCATCACCAGAGGTGGATTCTCAGACTTCCCCGAGGCTACCCTGAGTCCCCAGCAAAGCTGAGGCCCGTGGCTATCGTGGGTGACTTGAGACCGTGACCCTGGACACCGAGCACATTTGCAAGTGCATCCTCTTCTGGGTCTCCCAAGAAGTCGTGCTTTGGGCTCCGAGTAGCCCTAGCCTCCAGCACCCACTGCACCGAAGATCACTGGCCTCCACTCCACGAGTGTCCTGTGAGCCAGATCCACGTGCGGCGTCACGAGGCTCCTTCGCGGTCGCTAGCCCGTTGGCTAGTAGCCCTTAACGAAGGCCAATCTTTTTCTAACTTGGCATCCTGGTTGCTCCAGGCCTGCCCTCACTTACCCTCGCTGGGTGAGTTCCCCAGACCTTGCTGGTCTGCACCATCGACGATCTTCCTCTGCATCGAGACTTGCCGTTGCCAAGGCTTGTTGGGTCCAATCCGGTCGCCGACACCTCAGCACTCGACAGACATCGTGTACCAGCCCGAATCCTGCTCCTGGTCGCCGACAACGCCTCCTGGACCTCGTGGCTGAAGAGTCAAGACGACCGTCAACGCACCTGAAGCACTCGACATCGGTGGGCATCTGTCCATCGCCTTCCTGGTCACTGGCTAGTGACCCAGACTCTGTCCCCTCTGCTTTCAGGTTCTTCAGAACTCCGATCCACTCTTGGATCCACCCGGACACTTTTCACTTGGTCGCCAGCAGCACTTTGCAGCAGATCGCCATTCAAATCGACGACGAAACCCGACCCCGAAAGGCACCTATGCACCCGGCTTCCCTGGGTGAGGTAACACGAGTACTCCGGTGCTCCCGTGGGTAGAGACTCTTCAAAGTCCTAGATCTCAAAGGGTTTGGTCCAAGTCCTCTTTTAAGTGTCCCTTTTCTCTAATTTCCCGATCACGACTTTCTCCATAGAAGTCAACGGCGTATCGCGGTTGTGTATTTACACTGCACGCGTCTCCCGTGGGTCCCCTGTGTCACTACCTTGGGTGGTTCCTTGTGGTCCAAGCACTTCTAGAGGCTCTAGGCCTAGTGTCTAGTTCAGTCGTGGTTCTTATACCACTTTATTGGTATATGGTTTGGTACGCCCCTAGGGCCCAAACGTGTATTTGTGCTATTACTGTGTTTAAATAACTCCTAACTTATGTACTTCGAACTCTAGCCTCATAAAGAGACTAGAGGGGTGTGTTTAGCAATAAATACATATATTTTGAATATATACCTGGTGTGGTGCTCTTTCATTTGATCACTCAAGAGATTATAGACTGGTAAAACAAGCTGCTTTACATTCCTTCAAGACTTAGCCTGAAGGCTGCTCTCCATAGCTACCACTAGGATAGCTTTCAATAAGGTTGTCTTTAACCTATCTCCAATAAGGGGTTGTTTGGACTGGTGCAAGGTGCCCACTATAATTAGTGGACAGCATATACCAGGCCAACTTCTCACAGAATCCATATATGATGCTTGTTGCATCTGAATAACAGACCCTTCCCAACCCCCCACGTAGGCATAGGTTATTAGACAGTCAGTGAGAATTGTATCATCCATTGTATACTGTTTTGGCCCCAAGTCTCTCATATAATGCTATAACTAATATTTACCTCTTGGTACTTACTGCCAGAGAAAATCCAGTATAGGTTTCCACCTTTGATGCAGCCACCTCTATTAATTAAATTTAGTGGAGAGATATTTGCTACAGCCATTGTAATTCTTTCTCCCTGGTTGAGAAGAATTGAATAGATTTGTTATGGCTTTGGCACATTCTCCTTCACTACATTTAGTTATACCATGAATCTGGAAGTAGATATAATTTCGGGGTTTTGTATTCTCAGGATACATTTTCTTTAATGGAACCCAGTAATTACAGCTGTGGGGCAGATGGCAGCTGATACTTGATAAAGGAGTCCTGGACCAACTGCTGGTAGCCTGGCATTTTCTGTCGCATGAACAATATGTCCGTTGGGACCCTTTATCAGCCAAGTTGAATATTTATCATGCCATTTTCTGGGCACCCCAATCTACCCCTCCTCCACTCCAATCTCCCCTCCACTGCAGTATATCCCACTCCACTCTACCCCACTCCAGTCTACCACAATCTACCCCACTCCACTCCAATCTATCCCACTCAACTCCAATCTCCACTCCACACCATTCTACCACACTCCAGTCTACCACAATTTACCCCACTCCAATCTATCCCACTCCACTCCACCCTTATCTATCCCACTCCACTCTACCCCACCGCATGCCACCCAATATACCCCACTCCAATCCATTCTACCCCACTCCACTCTACCCACTCTACCATACTCCACTCTACCCCATCTCAACCTACCCCACCCTTCTATACCCCACTCCAATCTATTTACCTCAAATCTACCCCACTCCACTACAATGTACCCTCCTCCCGTCTACCCTAGTCCACTCCAGTCTACCCCACTAAACCCTAACCTACCCCACCCGACTCCATTCCAATCTACCCTATCCACCCCACTCACATCTACCCCACTCCAGTCTACCCCATTCCACTCCAATCTACCCTACCCCACTCCACCCCAATCTACTCCACACTACTCCACTCCAGTCTACCCACTCTATCCCACTCCAATCTACCCCAATCCAGTCTCCACTATTCTACCCCACTACAATCTACCCCATTCTACCCCACTCCACTTTACCCCAATCTACACCACTCCTATCTACCCCACCCCACTCCATGACTCTAACTTTTAGCCATGCTGAGCAGCAGCCACACTGGTGCACAATATGGCTAAAACACATTGCCAAAACCAATAGCTCTTGCATATGCGAGACCTATTGGCTTTGCCAGTGCTTGTTATTATTTATTCTTTGTCATTATGTTTTTTGGAAAGGTAAACTGGACTGCACCTAGATAATGTACTTCCTACCAGGGGCTTATCAATTAGATTTTTTATCCATGTTCAGTTCAAAGTCTTATCAAAATATTCTTTAGTTTACTTGCAACAGCACCCTTTAATGGTTCTAATCTAAATGTGTGCTTGTTTCAAACCTGAATGTTGGCTGGCTTGCAGAGTAATGCTTGACTTGGGTGTGCTCTTTGGTAGAAATGGATGCATTCAAATCCTGCTGCATCCGTGTGCACATTTTAGAATGCATACCTCCTCTTACAGACATATAGTATCTTAGCCAAAGAATGAGAGTCACACTACAGAGCACTTGTAAAGCTGAGATTAACCTTCAT
Organism: Calotriton arnoldi; assembly: GCA_963921515.1. Lineage (NCBI taxonomy): Eukaryota > Metazoa > Chordata > Amphibia > Caudata > Salamandridae > Calotriton > Calotriton arnoldi. The sequence goes on along the minus strand of CAWUFW010000919.1, from coordinate 834,705 downwards.
TGGTGCTGTGCTTATCAAGACATCTCATACATGGTCAAGAAAGAGTAGTGATGCAGGTTGGGTCAACATCCACTGCCTTCATCTGCCATGATCCTGTGAAGCCAGCAGATAGTTTTCATGATGTCCTCTCACTGGTACTATTTACAGGTTTTAGATAGGCCCAAACTATAGACCAGAGTAATTTCAGTTAATTATCTGATCTAATCCTATTTCACAGTTTTGGAATTTAAAATTGATTGCTTTGCAGAATTGTGATTCTCAGTCACTCAAAAACATTTGGACAGTCACACACAATCTAATTATAAAGGAAATTGTTCACAGAAAATCAAGTTTTTAATGTTTCTTTGTTTTCTATATTTTACAGCTAGCCATTTGAGCCTGAAAAATGAAATTGAATCCATTTTACGGGAGAGAATCATGGTTTTGGACGGTGGCATGGGCACCATGATTCAGCAGCACACTCTGTCAGAAGCAGATTTTCAGGGGCACGAATTTAAGCACCACCCCAAACCACTGAAAGGAAATAATGATCTTCTGAGCATTACCCGTCCTGATCTCATCTACAAAATTCACAAGGTATTCAGCTGTTATTGTTGAAAATATGAATGCGAGTACAGACTAGAACTTATTTGTGTTTCATTGTATATTTTGGACCTACATTTCCACCTTCGTTTGTGCCAAAAGGTTTCTCTTACTACCTTTTCCCCTTCCAATGCTTAATGTTTTCCCATACAACCCCAACAGTCCCTAGACTTCTGTGCTGGACATCCATCTTCCTCATTTGAAGAGCAGTTTACTCTTTGTTCCCTCTGACCACTCTGCCAGACAATGCCCCACCACTCTTTCATCACAGTTCTTTATTTCTCTTCAGCTGGACACAGTATATGCTGTCCCTTCCTCATCTGTTTTAAAGTTCTACTTTCTTTCAAGTTCAGTCTGATTATCCCTAACTGTTCTTTCCCATTTCCCTGACATTTCCATTTCCAGGGGACTGATAACCTCAGAATGTGAAGATTTGATGCTTAATGTTCAAAAGACTTTTTAAATACTAAAATGAAAATGTCTGTGCACATTGCAGACACTACAAAAATGGAATCCTTTTGCAGTTGAAGACACATTTTTGCCTTATCAATGGAATCACATCGGAGGACCTGTCTGTAAAGAGCATCATTTTATGTTTAAAGGCTCCAGTAAACAATGAATTCACATTTAATATGATCCTTAGGATGATATTCGCTGTCTTATAGGAGGAGTGTATGAGTCATATAATTGTTCACATCCTGTGGAGATTATTTTAGGGTCACCTGAATTCGCAACTAATGTGTATGAGCATCTAGGGAAAGTTTTTGAGAAAGTACATGATTTAGGGAAAGTTTTTGAGAAAGTGCATGATGCATGTATTGATTGGTTCTATGAATTTAATGAACTTAATCTTCAATGTGGTGGGACCTCTCGTCAGTTTTTGTAGCTATTGTGTCCCCATCATTTGCATCAGAATGATATGCAGAGTGTATTGGAGGTAAAGCAAATCAGATCTCCAACTGTTGTGCCTTTACACTGGCAATCTTGTGGGACTCACGGTTTCTGTCAAACGTACATTCTAGGCGCAGAAGAGACACACCGTGTCTCACTGTTCGGTGCTGACAGTAATTGTTGCTCATGTTTCGTGCCTGCACAGCGTCTTTGTTGCCTTCCTTTTGTTCGAGTGAGACCACGGTCTCCTTTGTTCTTGCCGTCAGTGCATGGTGGTTTATGTGGCACCTCATTCCTTGGTATGTGATACCTGTGGATGTGCGGGAAATCTCTGGGGGACATCTTGGGCATTACAGACGGGCATTGTGGAAATTCTAGATGCGTTCTACCTAGAATTCACTTGATATCTTCCCCCTTTTCTAGGAAACCATTTTCTCATGATTACCTTGCAGCAATACAATTATATGAGACCAATCCAACATGGCGGCCATACTTCCTGTTGGAAGCTTCTTGTTCCTTTTTTCTGTAAATCACTATTTAAGGAGACAACACCAACTCCTCCTTGCATCATAATGCCCTCTGAGTATTTTTGTGGACCGTTTATCCCCCCCAGTTTTTTATTTTTGCCTTATTTCTGTTTCTCTTAAATTTTGTACCTGGATTTTCTTCTGTATTGCTACAGATGTTTAATACCTTCAGCCTAGTTGTTGTGTGCGCTGTATGCTGTTGTTACTTTCAGACATATTTTACAGGTTTTGGAATTTAAGATCCTCCATAAGGTTTTTATTATGCAGCAAGGCTTTTCCCTCCTAATTAAGTGGCCCTTCCTTGCAAATACATACTTTGTAGACATTATTTCTGCTGTTTAAGGGTATAATGACTAACTGGAATGCTTCGGTGGTACTTCAGGCAGGCCAGAGACAAGCTCCTGAAGAATTCACCCTGTCCTGCTAAATGTAACATAGTTTAACTAACATATATTTGCAAGGCATACATCCCCGTAACATAGCTATAAAGTTGAATAACATATATTTTTTAGCCAGCTCAATGGTACACATTTTATGGACTTTAGGAGAATGAAAGGGTCGGTGGACTTACTGGGATTCGAAACGATGACCATGGGATGATTACGGATCCCAATAGTAGATGTAGTAATCCACTGAGCAGACAGATGCCACACAATGAGGTAATTCTGCAGTAATTTGCAATCTGGAATCCAAATTAAATATTGCTATGAAACTTTCTATCAAACATTGTAGGATATTGTAATCGACACCTAGAGCTGGCCCAACATATAATGCAATAGATTTTTAACTCACAAGACTTTTGTTGTGGCAAGAAGGATGCACCTCTTGCAGCTGTGCTCCTATAATGGGTAACTTGGGGAATACAATATCCAACACTGCTGCTGTGGTAGACATTATGCTTGCCTGTCGTAGCACTCAGATTTGGAGGAACACCTCTGTTGTACAAACTGATAATACAGATTCTCCAACACCCTTTCCAAGATCTCGTACAATATGAATAACCCTTCTTTCACCCCTAAATTGTCAGATTCTTAAAATCTCTCTCAATTCTAATACCACATCATTATGCAGTTATTCTGACACTATTCTGCTATATTTCCGAGTTGTTAATGAATGGTACTTGTACTTCCATTTAAGCACCTAGGGTATCGCTCAAGATATATATATACACCACACACAGGATTAAACAGCAGTGAAGAATTGGGGGTACACCTGTAGGAATAAATTAGCAGTATATAGCTCTTGGTACAAGTATAAGATGAGTAAGTTGCGCTACATAGTCTGGGGAACTGTGATAGGCGATACCTGAACAAAAATCGCGACTTCATAAGCCAACGTGTATTTGCCCATGCAGGGCAAAATTGTCTTTACTCGATAACTTGGAGGTGGCCATAAGAGACACAAAGACATTCTAAAAAGAAAGGTTGATTGCATATGCAAGATTGAGTATGTACCAAAACAAGATAATGAACCACAGTATGGTGAAGATTGCTCAAAATATGTTTCAAGAGAAGAATTTGAATCTTGAATTTTCAAGTAATCTGCCTCGCCGAACATTTTGGAAGTACAATTAGAACCAACAAAAGAATGTGATCAATGGCCAAATGATAATGAATTGGTAGCATGTAGTTCACATTGGGATATCTAATCATGTAGCATTGTTGTAATATGGTCTATTTACATGCTATATAATGTAAAAAGATACGTTCCAAGATGGCACTCTTGAATGGTCTCTCATATGAAATATAGAAGTCCGTTCTTTATGTTGATGATTATAAAGTAACTGAATTGGACATAAAAGAAGGTAGCAGAACGGGGGCTGCCAAATTGACAAAGGCGCACTCCTGAAATGCGTCTGAGTGCACTGTAGATCCAATAAAATATTGGGTTTTTCCTCCCCCGTGAGTGCTGGTCTTCTCGTAAAGAGCATTGGATTTATTAAAGGAGCGCACCCTCGTGCAACTCAGCACCCGCCTGTGAGTGCAGATGTATTGGTGCAAATGGAGCCTGGAAAGGAAAAAAAAAAAATATATATACATATATCCAAAAAGATCCTCACCAACTTCTGGCAAATGAATGAGCCACTCCGAATATATATATATATATCCACAATTGCCACAAGAATATGCTGCCGAACACTTTTCAGTACGGGTGCCTCCTATGCGTGAACGTGGCCTCACAAAATTATTTTCCCAAAAAAATCTCTCTCCTCTCTCTCTCTCTTTCTCTCTCCTCTCTCTCCTCTCTCTCTCCTCTCTCTCTTCTCTCTCTCTCTTCTCTCTCTCTCCTCTCTCTCTCCTCTCTCTCTCTCTTCTCTCTCTCTCTTTCTCTCTCTCTTCTCTCTCTCTTCTCTCACTCTTCTCCCCCCCCCCCCCCCACCCCGGTGTGGCACTTCTATCAGTTGGTTGACTTCTCAGACTGCTTGCTCATTCGAGCACCAGGGGTTAGATGTACGAAGCACTTTTGCATTCGCAAACGGACCGATTCTGCAAATTAGGTCGTTTGCGAATGTAGAAATGCTATTTCTGACGTACAAAGCCCAAATTTCGATTTGTTACATTGCTAACTTGTTACCGAATGCCAATTTGGGTTTCTCGATTTGGATAGGCGTGTTGAGGGCAGCCCTTCCTAATACCGATTTGCAGTGTTAGGTACAAATGTTTTTTAAAAATTTTTTTTTTATTTGTCAACGTACACATATATAGCGGCGCTCTGTACCCCAGAGTTGTCCGCACCATCAATAAACCCTAAGGGGGCAGACCCCCTGGATGTTGACATTTGACACGCATATGTAAAATGCATACAAGAACACAAAATGTAACACCCCAACACCCTGCCACCCCAATCCCCCCCCCCCGGTTCACACAGAAGTCCACCTTCTCCGGCGTAGTCCAGCAAGCAACGATGACTGCCACAATGTACAGAATCCCCAGGGCGAGATGCCCCCACCTCAGACAACTAGGAAAAATTGGTACGAGGGGGAAACACCCATTATTCCAATAGGGGCCTCTGGCTCCACCACAGGTTCCAACCATATCCCCCGATAGTCCGCCCACCTCTTCCAGATTTTGTAATGCTTGCGTGGGCAGCCTCTGGCGTCAAAGATCGGTCTCTCCAGCCCCATGCAAAAATCTAGGCCATTCTTCCAGGCAGCAACTGATGTGGGCCTCGAGTCCTTCCATGCCCGGGCTATATCTCGTTTAGCTGCGGTAAGGCCTAGCAGCAGCAAATGCCTCTTGTAAGTGTTACCCCCAATCCCCTCCATAATGTGTAGTAGGGCTAAGCGCGGTGACCGCAACAGTTCCCAGCCCAGTACCTCCGTCAGACACATGAATACCCCTCCCCAGAAGCGATCAAGGGACAAGCAGTGCCATACCGTGTGTATGTGTCTTCTCGGCCACACCTCAAGCAGGTGGGAGACGCTATCAGTCCTGCCCTCCACAGACGCGCGCGTGTGTAGTATACGCGATGGAGGTACTTAAACTGGACCAGACGCAAGCGCATGGTTATAGCTGCCCCCCTAGGGGCCGCCAGGGCTTCATTCCAATCTTCTTCGTCCATGGGGCCGACCTCGAGCTCCCAGTCCCCCCGGAGCTTCTGAAGCGTGGAAGAGCAGTGAGTGATCAAGGTCTGATAGATCTGAGAGATCTTGCGTTGCCCAAGGTCGCCCATAAAGACTTTAGCCTCGATTGGACTAAATTCGGGCAGGGACTCCAGGCCCTCCAGACTCGGTGCCAGGGCATGCCGAAGCTGAAGGTATCGGTAGGATTGGGTCTTTGGCATAGAGAACTCCCTCTGCAAGTCCTGGAAGGATTTGAGTGTTCGGCCCGAGTCACATCCCCCAGGACCGAAATGCCGATGTTGTCCCAGCCCTTGAAGCCTTGCAGGGCCGCCAATTGCGGCAGACACCCATTGTCCCAGAGGGGAGTCTCTCTAGTTAGCGTACCCCACCACCCCATGCGCCGGAGGGCCTTGCACCAGACGTGAAAGACTACCTCAGTGGCCGGCGGCAGGGAACGCCGCTGCGGCGCCGAGTATAGGAGCGTGTGAACCGAGGAGTGCCCCATGAGGTACCGCTCCAGTGCATAGGCGGGGTCTGCCCTATCCCCATACCACCACTCATTAAGGACCAGTAGGTGAGAGGCCTGGTAGTAGGAAAGTATGTCTGAGGTCGCGAGCCCCCCGCAGTATGTGGACCTGAAGCATGTCCAAATAGCGACGCAAACTTTACCCCCCTCCCACAGAAACTGTCTCAGCACTGCATGAACTTGCCGAAACCATCGAGGGGCGATCCGGTAGGGATGATTCTGTAATTGGTAATTGGTAAAGAAGCTTGGGCAAAGCCACCATCTTAAAGATGGCCGACCTGCCGTAAAGGGATATAGGCATGCGGGACCAGGACTTAATATCTGCCCGTACCCGTTCCCAGACCGGAACTAGGTTGCGCTCCCATGATATAGCTGGCACGTCCGTTATAGAGACCCCGAGGTATTTCAGTCCCCCAACCGCCTGCCGAAGCGAGGATGCCCATGACCCTACCTTCGTATAGGAGCCGAGCGGCCACAGCGTAGACTTGCGTGGGTTCATATTTAGTCCCGTAGTTTCCCCGAAGATCTGCATGATACGCAGCAGCCTTGGGCCCGTTCTATCTACAGCCGTGAGAAAGAAAAGGACATCGTCCGCATAGAGCGCAATCCTGTCAGACAACCCCGAGGCCCACTCGAACCCCCTCACCTGCGCATCCAAACGCACCCAGGTGGCCAGCGGCTCCATGGCCAGAGCAAATAAATATGGGGACAGGGGGCAGCCCTGTCGCGTGCCTCTCCGCACCTGAAAGACACGGGAAGACGCACCCGCCACCCTTACCGACGCCGTCAGGTCCGTGTAAAGTAGGGCCAAATAAGATAGGAATCTCGGGCCTAGGTTGAGGCGTCGTAGCAGGGCAAAGAGATAGACCCAGCTGAGGGAGTCAAATGCCCCGTCCATATCCGCAAGTAGGAGAGCTGCCGGAACCCCAAGTCGCCGAGCCTCCGCCACTGCCACATGGGCACGACGTATGTTGTGCCTGGTGGCCCTCTGGGGCATAAAGCCGGCCTGGTCCATATGGACCAGGGCCGTGATATGGGGTAGGAGGCGATTGGCTAATGCTTTGGCTAGTATCTTAGCTTCCACGTTGAGGAGGGATATGGGGCGATACGACGCATGATGTTCCGGGGGCCTGCCCGGTTTGTGAAATACCACTACCTCCGCGTGTCGCCAATCTGAGGGAGGGATCCCGCTCGCGCGCCTCCTCCATCGCCCTCTGGTAATGAGGACCTAGTTGTAAAAAGTAATGTTTAAAAAACTCGCAAGGGAACCCGTTGGGACCCGGCGCCTTACCGGAGTTGAGTTCCCCCAGGGCCAAACCCAGTTCCTCCTCCGAAAGGGGCAACTCCAATTGGTCGCGTACCTCATCAGTAAGGGCCTTGGGCGGAAGATCAGCAATGAATTTTTCAACAACGTCGGACGAGACACATTCTTTAGGGGCATAGAGCTCGGCGTAATATCGGGCGAAGCTGTCTGCGAGAGCTTGGGGATCCGTAAGCGGCTCCCCCGCTAACCCCACCACCCCCGGTAGGGTCGGAGGCTGAAGCATTCCCTGGCACAGCCGATGCAACATTTTACTCGATCTGTCCCCCCATTGGTAGATCCGGCTGCGTGTCGCTAACCAGACCTGGCGGGCCTCGTCCATCAGCCGGGCAGCGTAATTCTGCTGTGTCAATAATAGTTGCCGTAAGGCCTGGCTGCCGCCCCCCTCCCCTGCCGATCCAGGGCCTCAATGTCCGCTTCCAACTGCAGGAGATCTGCCCTACGCGCCCTACGCGCAGCCGCGCACCAGGAGATATCCACACCCCTCAGGGTGGGTTTAAGGGCTTCCCATAAGACCCCCGTACTGGTGACCGACCCTACATTATCCGCCAAATAATGTGACAAGGCTTCGCGCATATGTGTCCTATACTCGTCGTTCTGTAGATGCCAGACGGAGAGGCGCCATCTGAAGGGCTGTTGCACCTGAGCCACCCGAATCGTCAGTGCCACCGGAGAGTGATCCGACAGGCCGCGTGGGAGGATCTCAGCCAACACCACCCTGTTAACCATTTCCCGAGGGACAAAAACATAGTCGAGCCTGGAGTAGGAGCCATGAGGTACAAATGTTTTGCGACAGAAATGCGGCCGCAAAACATTCACAATTTATCGGCAACTCAAAGTTGGTGGTAACCCATTCGCATATGGGAAAGGGTCCACAAGAGACCCCTTCCCCTTTGAGAATGGCTGAATAAATATTTTTTTAAGAGCAGGCAGTGGTCCCACGGACACAGCCTGCTCTTAGAAAAATGAAACCTTTCTGTTGCACAAACTGATAATACTGATTCTGGAACACCCTCTCCAAGATCTCTGATATGGTATGTATAACGCTTCTTTCACCCCTAAATCATCTGATCTTAAATCTCTCTAATTTCTGACACCACATTATTAAACAGTTATTCTGACACTATTCTGAAATATTTCTGAGTTGTTAATGAATGATACTTGTACTTCCATTTAAGCAATAAGGGTATTCCTCTAGGTACAACTGTTTGTGTGCATGTGTGTGTGTGGAAGTGGGAGCTAAGGAGTCCTGGTGTGGCACTTCTATTAGTTGGTTGACTCCTCAGACTGCTTGCTCATCCAAGCACTAGGGGCTAGATGTACGGAGTATTTTTGCATTCGCAAACGGCCCGATTCTGCGAATTGGGCCTTTTGCGAATGCAAACATGCTTTTTATGATGTACAAAGCACAAACTGTGATTCGGTAACTTGTTACTGAATCGCTGTTTGGGTTTTGCGATTCTGTATTTTGAAGGGGCGTGTTGAGGGCGTCCCTTCTAATATTGATTCGCAGTGTTATGTATTAATGTTTTGCGACCGAAATGTAGTCGCAAAACATTTGTAATTTACCACCAACTCAAAGTTGGTGGTAACTCATTCGCAAGGGACCACTTCCCCTTTGAGAATGGTTGAATAAATATTTTTTTAAGAGCAGTCAGTAGTCTCACAGACAACTGCCTGCTCTTAAAAAATGAAACTTAAATGTTTCATTTTTTCTTTTGCTACATTTAAAATAAAAAAAAGATTTCTTTATTTAAAAGCAATCACAGACATGGTGGTCTGCTGACCCCAGCAGGCCACCATCCCTGTGATAGTAGCATATGTTAGTGTGTTACAAATTGCGATCCACCTCATTAATATGCATGAAGTAACTGTATTTGCAATCCACTAGGAACCGCTAATGAAAGTAAACTCAAAAGTTTCATACATTAAGAATTGCTATTTCCTAATTGCGATTCACAAGAAATCGCAATTAGGAAATCGCTATTCCTGTCTTCATACATCTGGCCCCAGATTTGTTGTAAGTCTATACAGTAGTGCTTCTGTTTTTAAAATTCACATGTCTTTGAAGTTGCTGGGGAGCATTCTTATACCAACCACTGTTATTTTGATTCTGTTTGGTTTTAATAATCCAGAACGTTTTTGTTATCCACAGAGCATAAACATCTTTATAGATGGCTATAGGCCAATACAGAACAGTGCCCTTTTATCCAACTGTCATATCATCAGGACGTAATATGTTAATCAGCCTGGTAAATGGTTCTGTAGCTAGCCTTGTTGGTGCACATGAAAAGTGCCGAAAAAGGGTAAGAACTACTTTAATTGTGAATATTTTTGTTTTTGTAGGAGTACCTGATGTCTGGCGCTGATATTGTTGAGACAAACACATTCAGCAGCACAAGCGTTGCTCAAGCGGACTATGGCCTTGAACACCTGGTAAGCTTTGTATGCTTTTTTTTTGTTTCAGATACAACGTTATCTTAATATTATCTTCCTTGAAGTTATGGTTAAAAGACACCTTGATTAACATTATTGTGAGCACTATGGGTCTGAGCTAGGCTCTGGTGATTGGCTGTAATTACTATTTGACAGCTTCCTGTTCCCCGTCCGCCGCTCCCCAAGGCAGGGCCTCTTCTGTCTAAGGCTTGGTAAATTTGTACCCATATGTACAGAGAGTATTCCATCAGCTTTTTATTTGAAATATGTTTTCAGTACCCAATACTGGAGTGGTATTCAGGTGTATTGTGCAATAGAAGTGTTTAAACTTTCAGTTGGGTGGTTGGAAAGGGAAAGGAATAACATAGGAGGTAGCTAATTAACAATGTGTTCTGCAGTAGTGGTGAAACGTTTCTTAGACTCAGAGTGTGTACCAGTTTGTGGAGCCTCATTAGCTGAAATAATTTCCTCCCTGACACGATTTGTCAATGGGTGGGATGACCAGTTAGTCATGATTTCATGATGATGGGGCTGGAGGTTGTGCACGGCAGTATGTAGTCTTGCGGTTAATAAGGGCTGGATTTCCACAGCATGTTTGTAGGGCAGATGGTGTTGATACTGATCCTTCTTGAGAAGTGAAGGTGATGGATGTCTTAGTTATGGTAATGGAGTTCTTGGTAATGGTGTCACTTGCCTTTCTAGTCTGTGGATTATGAACCTGGTGGTTTGTTTTTTCTGAAGGATTTATTGAAAATTACTTGGTTAACCTTGTTGCAGTGAGCTGCAGTAATAAAGCTTAGGGGGCTATGGTGGCTCTGATAAATCTCTTCCTTTGTTGATATGGGATAAGAGAAGATTTCTTGATACAACAAATGACTATTGCTTGTTAGGACTGCACTGCATTCAGGGATGAATGGGAGATCTTTGTTGGAGATGATGGTGGAATGTTTGGCTGTCTATAGTGTGGATGGGAAGGTGTCCACGGGCTGGTATTGGACAAAATTAATTGAAGGGGCTGATTTGTTTTTCTGTCCCAGCTAGGATCTGTGTCTGAGAAATAATTAAGGCAAGACTTTTTTGCTACTTCAGGGTACCAGTGGTGACTCCAGTGAGGGACAGCAAACCTTTTAATGCTGATATGCAGCTGGTAGTAGGCAGCGATGTTCCCTCCAGTTAATTTACTCTGTGTGCAGAAATATAGTTGTTGTGCACACTTTGCTTTATCATGTGCACATGCAAACGAGGTCAGTCACTATGACTTTTCTTATGTGTTTGAATACTTGGTTGATCACCATGTTGTTCAGCAGTGACTGTTCCGTGCCACTATTCCACTCCTCTCTCAGAGAAACTTCATGATATTTTTGTATTAAGGCTTCTCCATGAAATGGGTGTGACAGTTTTGCTTATTTTACAAAGCAAGCAGTTTATCTTGTGTGTGATTTCTGGTATTTCTAACAGATGAATTAACCTGATTGCCTTTGTTTTAGGCATACCGCATGAATAAAGTTTCTGCTGAAGTGGCTCGGAAAGCAGTTACGGATGTAACCGCTGACACAGGTGAGTAGCTCATTTTTCGCCTCTACTTTTTATTCCTTCAGTTTTTCAGCTGTATAACATTAGTCAAGTTGTAACCCTTTAGGTTTTGATATAATTTGAGACTGGTGGGAGGGAATCTGAGAAAGATTTGCCTGATGTTCGCTCCTCAGTTCTTCACTTTGAGTTTTTAGTACCCTGGCCGTGCAAACACGCGATGGTGGTACCACTAATCAAGAAATCTAGTCTGGAAGTCACAGATTGGACTCATTATTGACCAATTTCGTTGTTGCTGACGTTTGCAAAGATTCTTGAGAAGCATGTTAATCGACAATTGTCAGCTTATTTGGAGGCTAGCATGCGTTCACATCCTTCACAGTTAGGATATAGGACAGAACCGCACTGAAACTATGTTGCTAGGTGTAACGGAGCATCTCCGATCACAACTTTATAGATGGGGTACTGCTGCTCTCGTCTTGCTGGATCTGAGTGCTGCATTTGATGCCGTTTCCCATCCAGTGTTCTTAAAGGTTTTCTTCCTTCAGTTTATTTGGTAACAAACACTTTGCTCATTTAGAGCTGTATTACATTAGAGAGTCGAGTTGGAAACCTATAGGTTTTCTTATCATTTCAGATTGATGGGACGGAATCTGAGAAAGATTTTTTGAAGTTTGCTCCAGTTGTGGTAAATCTACTCAGTCCTTCACATACTGTAGGTTTAGTACCCCGGGCTTGGAATCACGCAATGGTGGTACCACTACTCAAGAAATCTAATCTGGAAGTCACAGATTGGTCGAATTATTGGCTTATTTCACTGTTGTGGACATTTGCAAAGACTCTTGAAAAGCATGTTAATCAACAATTGTCAGCTTATTTGGAGACTAACATGCTTTTACATCCTTCGCAATCAGGATTTAGGTCAGAACATAGCACTGAAACTAGGTTGCTAGGTGTAACCGAGCATTTCAGATCACAGTTTGATAGAAGGGGTGCTGATGCTCTCATCTTGCTGAATCGGAGTGGTGCATATGATACCATTTCCCATCCGATACTCTTACAAAGGCTAGAAAATCTGGGCATCCAAGGCCTGGCTTTGACTTCGCTCTGTTCTTTTTTACGAGACTGTTCTTGTCAAGTTTTTTATAACGCTTATAGATCTTTGACTCATTTACTACCGTATGAGGTTCCTCAGGTCCCCTCTTTGAGCCCACTTTGTAAAAGACAAAGAGCCTCATGTACTAAAATGCATTAGGTAAAAGTGATTGAAATTTGTGCACCGACTTTTACCAAATAAATTTGTATTTTGCAAAACGTCCTATGTATTAATGGGTCCGTTCACAAGATACAGAATCGTAGTGGATCGCAATTCGACGTACCTCATCAATATTCATGAGATATGATGCAAATTGTAGCCCACTACGATTGGCTACAATCATAGGACGATGGCTTGCTGGGGCAGGATGTGTTAAAAAAAAAAAAAAAAAAATTGTTACAATTTGTTGCCCCAGAATAGGCACTTGTCCCATTCACCACTGCCTCCTCCTGAAATGTTTTTTTTTTACACTCGTGCTTGCTAATGGGTTACCACATCCTTTAAGGTAGCGGTAAAATAATAATGTTTTGCAACTGGATTTTGGTTACAAAACATTAATACGTAGCATAAATAATTTATATTTTAAAGGGATACCTTTCAAACACCCTCTCCAAATACTGATTTTATAATGGGTTTCTAAACCCATTTAAAGATTTGGTTTAACTTTTCAAAATCTTTAAATTAGTACAATTTAAAAAGGGTTTTAACATTCACAGACACTCTGATTTACTGAATCAGAGGGTTCGTGAATGCTAAAACCCTTAGTACATGAGGCCCTACAGCTCTTATTTAAAATATTTCAGAATTTCTGGGAAGCAAACCCATACTGGGGAAGATTTGTCATCGAACTTTGTAGTTTAACCCTGCAGTGTGTGTATCACGTGGAACTTATGCAAAGAAAAACTGTCTGAAACTATTGCACATCTCGTAATCTGGTTTTGGGTGCATACACGTTTTTACACCTGAGTCCGGATATAGCTCTGCACTTAGAAAGAAGGGGGTCTGAGTTTGCATGCCAGTTATTGTTTTTTGTTTATTGTATATTTGTTTTACTTTAATTTTCATTTACCAGAGGAAAAGTACCTTTGCTTTTTGTGAGGCGTCATTCTTGAAACAAGAAGAAATATATGAAGGACACACCTGAACCATGTATGGTGTTTCTAAAGATGTCACACTCAACAGATGAGTGCCCTTTATTCATAAATATGCCATGGAGACCCAAAAAGGCACATGAAAACATCTGACAGAAAGGGAAGATAAAAGACTCCAAAAAGTGTGGGCAAAGAGACCAGAACCACCTCTCCCACCTTTCCCATTCGACACTGAGGGATTTGGCTTTCTGGAATGGGTCACAGACAACATGCTTACTGTTGAACATAGGTATGACAGCTACAATTTTTTTTATTTCAAAGACTCCGTTGTCAGAGATGCTTTCCAAGTCAAAGCTCCATTCGGTGTTGAGGCTGCCTTTGATCTGGATGGTTCCATTGATATTCAGTTTATTCTAAAGTACTCCGTCACCCACAGAACACTGGATAGAGATACCAACCACACCTGAGTTCAAGTGGTGATATTTATTCCCCTGCAATGCCTTAAATGTCACCATCAGGAGTTTTCCCATTGGATGCCATCTGTACCTCCTGGAAGGTTTAAGCCTCTTGAACACAAAGCTCAACATTTCACTGTCTACTTCATACATCAAGGCACCAGTATTCTTCATAAGACTGTAGCCCCATACTGTGTGAAGACTACGTCTTGCTTTGGTCCCAGGTTTAATGGAGCCAGCTGAGGGAATATATTGAATCCAGCTGCATCATATCTTTTCCTACTCACCTACTGAAAAAACGTATGGCACTAGATTTGATACACCCTTTCTATACATTGATGTATTGATTGGTCAGTACCGATTTTAATACCAGCAACAAATTGCTGCCGAAACAAGCGATGGAGCATTCTCCTCCATCTTAGAAAAGTGAGCTACTCTTATTTCTTTTTCATATAGAGGAAGGGCCCAAAGAGGGAATTGAGACCACCATCTACGTCAAAACAGCAAATGGTTCAGGCTTCTTTACTCAATATGTTTGGCTAAAGTACCCAGGTCCTGTCTCAGATGGTCTTCACATTCCTAACTGCCACTTCTTAATGGAACATAAATTTTATTCACTGTTTGACCATCACTGCAGATCACACAATGATAAAGGAAAAGTGAATATAATCCTAGTTTGTCATTGTATGAATCTTCAATGAAGTCTTAAACAATCCGTCCTCAACCTAGCAGTTACAGCGGGATGTATATTTGGGTTGGATTGGCACCCTGCTATTTTATAAAAATATTAATGGTGGCCAAGTGGCATATCAGGGCATTGAGGGGATAAAAGCGCTTCTGCATGCCTTAAAGATGCAATTTTGCCTTTTTCAGTTTTATCAAGCTGGTCTCTGTGTAGCCCCATTTAATTTAATTTTTCATTATTTCATTTTAGAATGATGACTGATTTTTTGGCTGCTGATTACCTTTTTAATTAGAAGTAGCTTCCCTCAAAAGAAAGTGCTCACTAAATTCTAGTATTGTGGCTTGTTGAGAGGCACATAATATTTTAAGGACAGCTTTAACCTCTTTCAAAAATGGCCTTGGGATCCGACACATAGCTGTTTGACATCAATGAAGATTCCTAAGATACAATTAGGATTACTTGCAACTTTTCCTTTTCTTGATCTGGTTGAAAAGAGTTTGCTTCAATCTGCAGTAAGTACTTATTACATTTATCGAACATCTACACTTATTGAGTTAACTGTACGAAAAGTCACTGCAAAAGACAACAGAGACCAGCTAAAGCAGTGTAAATAAAGATGGAAAACTCCTGGGTAAAGAGATCCTTGGCCCTCAAATGACTCTTGTCCATACTTTTATGTAATCTGTTTTAGCCATAAATTACCTGCTTCGATCTGTGATTATCCAACATTTCCATCTCTTCAAATCCATTTCAGTAATACAAGTTGGACCAGCATTTCAAAATCCACAGTACCTCATTACAAAAACTTTGACATAGAGAGATTTATGGTGGTTGAAACTTAAAGGGCATCTCCTTCATAAGGCTGTGTTTTTAGCCTTATAAGAGGGATTGTGCCCTGACCTGCTCCTTGAAAACTATTGATGTTAAGACAGTTTCAATCCCAGCCTTCTCAGCAAGAATAATGTTTTATATTGACCTTTCCCAGGTCTCAAGCAAGCTGTCTAACATGCCATTTCTCAATTAACCTCAGACCACAAGATAACAGAATTCACCCGACCTCTAGGACTACACGGAGAGTACACTCCGATATGACATTACAGACAGCTACAGTACTTTGTTTTCCCATAAGAAGATCCAGATTACAATAGACTAGGGGACGATTTCTCATTGGACCCGATAGACCGGATAATACATTGTGCTAAGACCTTGGAAAGGTCCCAGACTTGTGCGCCATGAAGGATCGAAAGAAATGGTCACTTCTTTTCTTTCTTTTGTCTCTGTTGTGAAGACAGAGGGGATAAAAGAAACCCTAAGATCACCAGGGTTCCGGTAGCTACCTTGTGTTTATGTGATGAATGCATCTGATTCGCTTGAATTTACTTTGTACCTATAACATTGAATGTAATATACAAATGATTCCCCTAATGTCATTGTAAATATCCCCGAACCTCAATATAACTTTTACCCAACAGACCCTGTCTTTTGACCCTCACAAAAGGCAGGTGCAAAATAATGTCCAAAAAGGCATTTTTGCTATCTTAAAATACTTACCTAACCCTAGAGGTTACAGTCTGCTTACCTAATTTTTCAGAAAAGCAGGAAATTACCTACAGAAAAGAAGTAACATGAACCCTACATCACCCACCCCACCAATGATAAGCCTTCAGTCCACAAAAACAAGTTAGGAAACCCATCACTTCATCTTTCTTAGCACAACATCCACATCTTCACTATTATTTTTTTTAAAATGTTTTGCAGCCTTGTCCCATCATTCCACCTTCTGTTATGTCAACAAAGAGAAATAGAGTATTTCAGAAACTGCAAATTGTCTTTCTGTCCTCCCATCAGAATTCCAAGTAAAGGCACATGACCACAAGAATACGATAAGGCCCTTTTGCATCAACCATTTCCTCATAGACAAAGAATGGATAAAACCCCTTTATACATTCAGGCCCTGTATCTGTCAAGTTGAGCTGTATTGACGGATGTATGATCCGACATCGCAAATGGTTACAACGCGTGCTTTTAACACGCAGTTTCTACATCGCAATTACTATTACATTGCGTGTTTTTTCACCGCATGCCGTTTCAACTCCAATGTGTTTCCCCCTATGGAACAAAGCATTACCCCGTATACATATACATCGCGATACCATTACAACGCTTATTTTTCTCTCTTTTGCCTCTATAACTCCCTGGGACGAGGCTGCAGGGAAACCAGGGGTTTTTGTGTGGCCATCTGTCCCACCCCGCCCCCCACCCCGATAATTTGTTATTGCCGCGCATATGTGACAATTAGTCTGAGTGCTCTGCAAAGAGGCCAAACATTGAATGGGCATGACATCTGAACCCAGTTATGAACATGAAGCAGGTATTGTCAGCAACTTACATTGCTTTTACATCAACCTTAGATGATAGACTCCACTGCACACCTGCTGTGACTGCCATGTTATGCAGACACAAAGCATCCCGATCATTAGCTCGATTTTTTTTTTTTGCGGTGTGTTGGACTTGGCCCTTTTTGGCCGGTTCACCCCTAAACTTTTTGCCTTGTATGGTAGTAGTTTTAAGTCTCTGGGCACTTTAGCTCTGTGGGCCAGTGTAAAGTGCGTGCGCGCTGAGTGCGTGTGGTGAGATTGTCCTGCCCTCCCATAGGAATGCATGGGGGATATGTGTGTCCATGGTAATTCCTGGTGTGAGAGGAGTGCAGGGGCGAGTTTAGTATGTGCGAACTCGTGAGAATATATGCTGCGCAATGGTGTGCGCAGATTTATTGTGACTGGTGTAGAAATGCCACTTTTAGAAGTTGGCATTTATGTGTGCTCTGTGTCTGCCTGCCTGATGTGAATTGCATGTCTGGCTTGTGAGTGACAGGGGCTGGGAGGTGTGTGTGGCTCCTGGAGGGGCAGGGTGAGTCAGCGCAGTGGTGAATAGAGAGATCTGCATCTAGATGGGAGGGAGGAGTTGCACCTGGGACCTGAATAGGGCTGTGCCTTCCCACCACAATGCTGGCTCCACCCCCTGTGGTGCGTCTGATGTCCCTAGCCTGTCCTGTGAAAGGAGAGAGGAGCTGAGCAAAACAAAGTGCTCCAAAGCTCCCCAAACCAGTTGCGTCTGGTTTTTCCCCAGCCCTGCACCTTTACACAAAGGGAAAAGGGTGTATAAAAGAAGGGGCTGTGACCCCATGAAAATGTTCTCGTTCAGTTTTGGTGCTGTTCCTGCCGGGGCGTGATGCTGCTGGGGCCCAGGAGGAACCGCCATGGGGGCTTGCCTCCCTGCTGGAGGGCCCTGTGTGCTGGCCTCCCTGGGCCCCGCTATGCCCCTGAAACCTGAGGGACCTTGTTCTGCCTTTAGCGCCCTGGGAGCGCTATATTTTCCACCGCTTGGAAAGAGGAGAGCGTGGGCTCCGCAGCGCGGCGCTGCAGCCCTTGGAGAGGGAATCCTGGCGTGAGGGATTCCCCCGTGTTGTCTGCCGCTTCGTGCTCATTAAATTGAGCGGGAGCCCACCCCGCGTTTTTGCGCCCTTGGAGCGGGTGCCCACCCCACTTTATGCTTTATTGTTAAGAGCGGGTGCCCACCCCGCCTAGTTGCCGAGAGAAGAGCACCGAGGTCCCCACAGCGGCCCGACCCGGAAGCCAGGCAGCCTTGCCTGGTTGGGGGCGGGGCCTCGTTGCGTCCGGAGGAAGTCCGGCGGGAGCCCACCCCGCCTTCGTAAATACTGCGTAATGCGGCCAGAGTAGGATTCCCGGCGGGGCTCCCGTGATGAAGACGGAGCCCCGCGTGCAGCAAAGAGAGCGGATGAAGCCTCCCAGCGAGGGAGAAGGGCAGAGTGCCGATCCCGACGAGAAGAGGAGACTGAAGGAGTCCTGCCTCGAAGCCCCGGTGAGTGGGGGCTTCTCTCTGTTGTGGTGCCTCTCGAGGCACCTTGCCGGTGCTACCTGTCCTGAGCGGACCCGCAAGAGAGCGGGCCGCTCCAACGTCGCCCCAATTGTTTTAGAGCCCCGTGTGGCTCCATGAGTGGCATGTTGCTAACAGGCCCAGAGGGGCCCGTGTCCCTCCCCCCATGTGGCCACTTGTCTACAGCTGCCCCGCTTGCGAGAGGGCAGCTGCAACGCTTTGGGCATAATTGCCCGAGGGCACAGAGGTGCCAGGCCTTCACTTTATTTACAGCTGCGCAGCACTTAGTGCCAGCTGCAGCGTTTAGGCCACAGTGCTTTGGGGGCAGGCTTAGAGGTAGGAGTGGAACGCACTCCTTGGCCCCCTACCTTTCCCAGCTGCCCAGCAAGTAGTGGGCAGCTGCTACGTTTAGGCCTGCGCAGATTGCGCACCCTTGACTTTCGCTGCGTTGGCAGCGCGCCCTGACTCTTTGACATAGGGCATTTGAGCCCCTCTTGATATGGCCAGTTGGCCAGGGGGACAGTTAGATTTATAGGGCGCCAGGCCCTAATGTGAAAATGTGGTGCTAGGGAATGTAATCATGTAGTATGATTTACGCACCCCGTATTATACCTCTAATGTACTGTTATGATTATGAGGTTCTGCATAATGTTTTTATGCTTGTGATTTTATTATTACCTAATGCGTTTAGGTTGTGAGTTATTCTCTACTGCGCTTTACGCCCCTAATGTGAGTTATACTTAGGAGGTTAGGGTCTAATGGGTTTAGACTTATGAGAGGATTGCATAATGTATTTATGCTGGTGAGGTTGGCGCAGAATGTAATTCGCGCCTGATGTGATACTGTGCATAATGTAGTTTATGTTACAGGCTGATGCTAAGTACAGTGGTTACCAGTGATTACTGGTTGTACGTTCATGATAGGTTCTACATTTATTATAAGTACTACCTATACTAAGTTCGCTTTGTGCTGGTTCTGACAGTGGTCCAGTTGGCCCTGTCAGGTGTAAATAATTCCCTTGTAAATATGACCCCGTGCCAGGTGGCACGATGTATATTATGTGAGTACTATTCTAATGTATTTTATGATAATACAAAGGCTATTTTTATATATAACCTTGTGTGGAGTTCCTTTTTGTGGTGTGCCTAGTATGTTGTTGCTGTGGGTGTGTTGCGCAAATGCTTTACACATTGCCTCCGGGATAAGCCTGACTGCTCGTGCCAAGCTACCAAGGGGGTGAGCAGGGGTTATCTTTGGCGTGTAACTCCCTTGCCCTGACTAGAGTGGTGGTCTCTGCCTGGCTTTGGCGCAAGCCTTAGCCAACCAGAGATCCCATTTCTAACACTGTGCAAGCGTGTCAAAGAGGCAACAACCGCGGGGATAAAGGCTCAAACGAAACAAACACAAATGGACACCCTTGTTGTAACCCTAGCAATTAAAGCATAAATAGTGGCCTGACATTTTATATAGCACATAAACAACAGTTCCCTTACCTTGCCGTAGCTTTCCGTTCCACCTGATGTCTGTTCCGGAATGACGTCAGGTCCGTTTGCGTGTCAGCGTCAACCCCAAACTGTAAAAAGTAAAAAGGGACAAGCGTTATGTGCACTAGGTTTTTCTTAAACAATGCAATCAACACATTATCCATGTAAGATCGACTTTACCACCACTATATGTATCTAATAGGCATTAAAAAGTGTCCTACCTTAACGGAGTTCTCCGGGCAGCTTCTCAGTCTCGCGACGACCCAACGAATGATGCAATGTACGCCTGGACGCCGACGTCACCATACGTCACAGTTGTGTGTCAAAATCAAAAAAGGACAATCCCACCCATTAGATTCAATGGTAAAGCGTGGGAAAATCAATATTACTCCACTGAACGTCAGCGGTATGTGTAAAAATTAAAAAGGATTGTCCTAAAAAACGGCAATAACATTCAAAAACGCAATGCCCATAAGGATGCAAGAACGCAATGTCCATAAACCAATATGCAATAAATGCCACAATCTGGAGACAGCAGGGTGGTCCTCAAGCAGCCAGGAGCAGAGTGGACTGGCCGCAAGACCCGTGTGCACCTAGTATTCGCAGATAAGGAGGAGGTTGCAGACATTAGGGGGATGTGAACACCTGGAATCCAGTAACCAAACTACGAACTAGGAAAGGTAACGGTGTTAGCCTAAACGGATACCGAGGCTCCAGACCAGGGAGAGGTTCCCTTAGAGAGACAGCAGAATTTATAGAGAGGCACAATCGGTATCATTGTTGAGGACGACTTCCGAGACCGACTTACTAGCGCTGGAGAGAAATAGGTAGAAATGAAAGGAGCCCATGTAGAGGAGATATATCACACAAATAAAGTGAAGCTTGCAACAGAAGACCTGGGAAGATGACAAACAGAGACCGATGAAAAGGGAATCACTTAAAAACAAAGAATTGGCTATAACCCTAACGTGGGTTTTGGGGCAGTAAAGAGTCACAAGCATCAAGTTATTTTAGACACATGCAGTGGGCAATATCTAGGTTTATGAATTAACACAAAATTTGAGCAGTCCCAGAAAATATGGGGCAGATCAGACTTACATTATCTGGGTCTGAGCAGGGACATATTGCACAGGTTTGTATAGGCATGCATACCCTCTATCTGCCAAGGCACACACTGCACATGTCAGTATAGGCATGCATACCCCCCCTCCCCCAGTCTGCCTAGGCACACGCTGCACAGGTCAGTATAGCCATGCATACCTCCCCGTCTGCCAAGGCACCCACTGCACAGGTCAGTATAGCAATGCATACCCTCTGTCTGCCAAGGAACCTGCTGCACAGGCCAGTATAGTCATGCATACCCTCTGTCTGCCAAGGAACCTGCTGCACAGGCCAGTATAGTCATGCATACCCTCTGTCTGCCAAGGAACCTGCTGCACAGGTCAGTATAGTCATGCATACCCTCTGTCTGCCAAGGCGCACACTGCACAGGTCGGTAAAGGCATGCATATCCTCTGTCTGCCAAGGCACCCACTGCACAGGTCAGGATAGGCATGCATGCTCTGTCTGCCAAGGCACAGACTGCACAGGCCAGTATAGCCGTGCATACCTCCCCATCTGCCAAGGCACTTTTACCTCGTGTGAAAACACACAGTACACACAATATTGGAGAGCAAGTAAAAATCACTAAAGTGGTTACATTTACAGGTGACGTAAAATTAAGTAGTGGGGTAACGTGATGAGAAGGCCCCGAGGAGAGTGCCGGAGTATGAGATCCCTGAGAAGACCCCAATGAAACATAAAATTATTATACCAATATTATTTATTACGCAATGGCCATAAACATCAAAGCACGCAATGTCCATAATGCAATATTGACACATTGATTATCCCATAATTAGTGAAATATTATATTATCTTTATATTTATATTATTTTTTAATTTACTTTGTATTTATTTCCAGCTGTAAAAAGTGTCCTACCTTAACGGAGCACTCCGTGCAGCTTGTCAGTCTACGAACGCCGACGTGAAAGATTATATTATATTTATATTATTTTTTATTTTACTTTGAATTTATTTCAAGCTGTAAAAAGTGTCCTACATTAAACGAATGACGCAATGTACGCCGACGTCACCATACATCACAGCTTCACAAATTCAAAAATTGATAAGATTCTGTATTTATCAAACATGTGACTACTTACCGATTGATAAGAATCTGTATTAGCGTTGTAATAGCATGCGATGTGCCAAACCCTGCGATGTAAGAGCATGCGTTGTAGAGCCATACTATGTAAACGTTCCCGCGAAGTAAAATTTGCGTTGTAATGCCACCGCGATGTGAGCCCATCGTTGTAATGGGTGTTCGCCGTATTGACTTGTATCAAGTTCTGCTCCTGATGAGAAAGGCAAGACCCACAGTGAAAATACCACCTTGTAATTGGGTGGGAGCTGTTCGTTCCATCAACTTACTGTAGGGAAGGATAATCCTTGGCTCTATGTCCTTCATTGAATATTTGCTGTCTGTCAAAAAGCCAAGATATTTTATTTTCTGTGTCAGGACCCAGAGGCAAAAGTTAGACTAGTTAAAAGCGTACTGATTGCTAGGCTGACAACATCCATCACTTGCTTAAAACAGATCTGTTTTTAGAAGAGGGAATTAGTGAACAAGTCACCTGCCTTCATGATATCGTTCAGTACTGCTCCAAACAAAAAGCCCATATGCCATGGTTCTTCTCACTAGATGATCTCCAAAACTGAAGCTATCTATACTGGAATCCTGCTACAATGATAGAACCCATCTAGCTAGTTTAGGCGATCAAACAGGTCCAAAAGGCTTCTTGATTGAAATCTTAAGTTGTGTCGCTCATCCTGAGTGCACCTTTTTCTATATGTCCTCATAAGCCTTGAAACGCTTGACCAAGTGCAATTTGAATTATCTAGAAAAGGAGGGCATGGACTAGAGCGAGTATATGATTTAGTTCTCTTGCTAATAATAAACATTACTCTATCTGGAGTAAACACCAGCCTGCACGGTCCAGTACTCTCGCATCTGAAAACCTATGTCATTAAACCAAGCAGAGAAGCATAGCCAACCTGGCTGAAAGTTGTTTCTTGGAAGGATCCTGGTTGAGTCATAGTAGAGGGACAGCTTCAAAATGGGGTTCACATCCCACACCTTTGAATGCTTAGGTTCCAGAGGCAGAGAGAGGCTTAATTCTTTGCCAACTTGCACACTAACAGGTGTTCCCGAACTGAAGCCCCCTCTACAAACACATTGTAGGAAGCTGTCTCTTTATATAGTATACCAACAAGAGGTATGCTGTGTAAAGAATCCAGGTATCCTTTGAGTGGACATGAGCTTGCTCTAGCAATCCCAAGGTGCTCTATCTCAGGTAGTGTAGTCGAGCAGCCATAGGCTTATCAGAGAGAGGAGTGTTAGACACTTGTTGCACACACAGAGTCAATATATGATGCACACACTCAAAAGGAGATCCACACCAATTTAGAAAAATAACAGGTATTTTTATATATATTTTGAACCCAAGAACTTCATAATCAGGTAAGTACCAACAGTGCGTTTTACGCGTAATGCTTTCCTATGGGAGAAAGAACATTTACTGCATACATACTCTTGCAATGTGTTAACGTGGTACCCCTCTCGGTTGTGAGGTGGTAGAGGGACAAGGACCAAAGTTTCACTAGCAGATTGGTTGTATCTGCCCTGGTGAGTCTGGGTGTAGAGGTGCTGGAAGGGTTGGTAGCCTTGCGCGCTACACGTAGAAGGGAAGGGGGGGGCACCTGGAACTAGACTGTAAGGGGGAATGTGGAGACAAGTCCAGGAGCTCCCAACGGGTGGTCGTGTCATGAGGGTCCTGGGAGCACGGGGGAGCAGTCTGGTTCCTTAGGCCCGGGCCGGGCGGCTCAGGTGCAGAGGGTTTGTAGTTGGCTAATTCTTGTGCGTCAAGGCGCTCACTGTTGTTGGTAAGGGCTAGCAAGGGGGTCAGACACAATACAGCTTGGCCACTCTCGGTGCTGACTTCCCTCGTTGGCTGGTCGTCTGTGATTTAGTTGGAGTTCGGGCTGGACTTTTAACAAGTGTTGGTCGCGGCAAGGGTCCCGTACCTCCGGTATTGGTGCAGGAGGGCTCGTTGAGGTCCTGGCGTCTTCAGTCTTGGCAGGAAGACCTCCTTGAGTGTTCTGACCTTCTCGTGGGTGGCTACTACTCGGTAGACCAGGTGGCACGCAGCTTTTTCAAATCGGACGTCGCGGTCGGTGCCTGCAGGCTGCTGGGCAGTAGCTCCTCTACTCTCAGGGATATGCTTGCTGCCGGGCGAAGCACTGGCAACCCTCCATGGCTTGTGGAGGATGCACAGCTGCAGGATGAGTCGGGTCTTTGCAAATGTCGAGTTGCTGTGCGGCAGGCAGGGCTTGACTCCAAAAGTCCACAGCAGTCTTCAGTTCTTGCAGGGGTCGGCTCTTTACTGTCCTCTTCTTGTCAGTCAATGAAATCTGAAGTTCTGGATTCAGGGAGACCCCTAAATACAAAATGTAGGGCGTTAGGGGAGTGGAGAGTAGTAGACAGTGGGCTACCTACCCTTGGGGTCACTACGCCCCCTATATGACCACTTCCTGTGAGAAGTGGGCATAACCCTGTCCCAATTTCCTAAATTCTGCAAATCACCAAGATGGCAAAACTTTCTTAGAGTGGGGCACATCATGTAGCTCACCTTAGGGGTGTGACTATCCTGGATGTGCTCCACACCTACTTCGCATACTAATATCCTGCCTGTCCTGGTGCCAAATGGGCCTCAGGGTAGGGGGTGGCATCTCCCAGGTCTGGGGGATGCCGGGGTTGTATATCAAAGGAGATATGGCTTTGAAGCCTCCTGCCTTGGTATGCCGATTGCTCACCATCCTGTTTGGAGGAAGTGTAAGTACCTCCCTCCAGAGCAGGCATTGTTCCGGACGTCTGAGAGCGGGGCTGTCACCTTCTAGGGGGTCAGAGGTGCATCTATTGTGACATGTTGGACTGTACCAGTCAGCCAGCACATTAGTGGACTAGTGGGTTTTTGGTGGGTATCTCTTAGGTACCCTCTATGTGCATGTATTAATAAATCCATCACTAGAATCAGTGTGGGCTAATTAATATGAGAGGTTTGTTTCCAAACATCCTTGGTTTCAGTGAAGCCATCATGTAGCTGGGGAACTCGTTTTCACCAGTGTCTGGTACTTATCCTTAAGATGGCTTTCCTGTTTACTTGCAATGTCTATGAATCGACTTAGACATCACAGGGGCATATCTGCTCACCCAGATATGTCCACACGTGTAATATAATGCACCATGTCTTAGGGCTGTAAGGGCTGCTGCAGGAGTGACTTAAATATATTGATGCAGTGTCTGTAGACATCGCTCACAGGAGGGGTGCCATGTAGTGTCTTCACTTTTGTGTGCACCACGTCACGCAGCCTGCAATGGCCTTTTAGTACCCAGGCCCTAGGTACCAGGGATACCATTTACTAGGGACTTAAAGTGTCGTGTAGTTCCTATATTACCCATACAGGACCTGCGCGTTCGGATAACATAAACTGTGGGTTTGGTGGCAGACTGACTCTGAGCACCCCCACCGAGAAATGTTAGCCTGTTTGCATAAGCTAGCTCACAGTGCCACTAGTGTCTCCTCTTATCGGGGAGAGAATAGTTTCTGGCAACCTTAGAACATGACAACCCTGATCCCTCAGGATCGTGGAAACAACGTACTACTTTTCGCTCAGTCACTTGTGCTTACTTATTTTGTCTCAGAGATACACAGAATAAACAGCCTGGGCGTTTCAATAAGGGTTTATTGAACAGTCGTTATTCTTGTGTAGAATATATGAGCTGCAACAACCATTAGACAGTAGCAGAGATATATGATTAGCAGTACAATGAATATAAATGGATAGTACAGTTCTACCATCTTGCAATACGCATGAATAAATACATGAATATAAAATGCATTGATAAAAGAAAGCGCGTACTCCTACGATGCCTATCTAGATTTACCGAAGTCTACCTAGCATGTGAGTAGGTGTGAAGCCAAGAATCCCTCTAGGATTTAGTCGAACCCCATTATCTGAAGTGTGAGAATGTAGGAGCCCTTCTTGGTCCCGAGTTGGACACCCCGCAAGGGATGTTCAGACCACTGTCAGCTGGAGCGTCTGCATGCAGGAGCCTCAGCGTCTCTGGTCAGTGTATCGGCTTGGAAGTCTCGGTTCCCTCTAACTAACACTAGCAAGAGATGCTGTATGTATACAGAAAGTATCTAGGGACCTTTGTCCCTTGTTGCTTGTATTAGCCTTTGTTGGAATTGAGGATGGCGTATGGGATGAACCGTGTACTTAGATATGGGGAGGAAGGTGGTGTAGCCCCAGCCTGGTTTCTAAGAACCCTTATGAAATATTCATTCATACTGTGTGAGTCTATTGATGGAGTTATAGGACTCTATTGTTCAGGAGAAACCCTCCTTCTGCGCCCAGGACTAGAACTAGGTAAAGGTTCAATCCTAAAAGGCTCGTTACAGTGTAGTGTAGGGGAGGTAATGTAGGTAAAGGGGTATGATGTTACCCAGGCCTATATTAGGGTACCTATATGGAACATAACACCCACTCCTCTTCCGAACAGTCAACAATGATAAAAAAATGCTGGCGAACCATTTCCACTATTAGGTAGTAGCGCATTAAAACCATTAAAACCATCACAGAGTGTTGTAAAAACATTGTCTTAAAATCAGTTTTAAAAACAACCTCAGGCGGAGGAGAAAATGTTTTGAAAAAACATTTCTTGGAATTGCTACTTAAGCTAAAGTCCTAATTGAGTTCGTTTATATAAGTCGAACCACTACAAGCGTCAGAAGGCCATGCTTTTTCATTGAAAGTGTCAATTTAAAGGAAATGTTCCAAATTTAGTCGAGTTTTGGAGAAAAAGAAAAACTGAATTCATTCCCAGCACCCGATGAGCCAATTATAGGTTAAGTGTCCTGGCTGGGAGACGCAACATCGTCGTTGCTTGCTGCTGCAGGGGACGGTCCTTGTAACACCTCGCAAAGTACGTCAATGGAGCACAGATGATACTCAGTACTGCCAATAGCTGGTGTAGAGGCAGCCGGTGCTGTAGTCGATACCTCGGTGCTAGTGGTGGAGCTGATGCTCAACCCAGTTGTAAAAGGCTCCTGCGGATTCTCGAGAAATGCAGCCATCAAGATGGGAATACGCTGGGGACATTGCTGAGCATGGGCCCTCAGGGGTTCCAGCCGGGTATTCAAGTCTGCAGGCGTGTCCGTTGCAAGTGTCAGACAGAGGTCCAACACGCATTCTTCACTGCAAAACAGGCATAGAAGAACAGGTAAGATGCAGTCCATCCAGACTGGTCTAAACGATAGGAACCAAGAGGCGCTTAGTTCCATTAGGCAAGGTGTGCCTAGATGTTGTACCATGCGTTCACGGTATTTGCGCTCTAGGAGCACTTTTGCCATCTCGTTGGTAATTGGGCCGTCCATTGCGGAGCAGGAAAATGACAATCAGGATCCCTGCGACAGAAAGCAGGATCAGCTGAAGACCTCCAAAAACGCTGTATAAAATTTGGAATAACTCCGAGGATTGTCTGAAAGGTGCTTAGAAATCCTGACCCTATGGTTTTAAATAGGTGTACAATACCACTCGTATCAGACATATTAAAGATACGACCCACCATTTCTGCGAAATGAATGGGGCAGTTTGTACGTATAAGTGCCTGTATCTCAGTCGAGGTCCTTGCGATTTGAAGATCAAAGGTCTCTCGAGCGGATGTTAAGGGTTGCTGCAAAAGCATGGCTTTCAGTCTGCTCAAAGTATCAAACTGTATAAAGGAAACATTCTATGCACAGTGACCAGATACGCAATGCCCGGAATCATCCCACAGCAACCTTGATCGTTCAGCATCAAGTAACTCCCATTCGAGAGCAGCTCGAATACCGGTTTAATCACGGCAGCTGGAGACCCTTTCATGTGGCAGGACAAGTTTGCTACCGACCCTTTACAAACTCCGTGCAATGAAATGTCCTGGCACATGAGAGAACCGCTTAGAGCGTTCTTGCAGTTTGTACCGCTTAGAAACACTTCTCGATCCCCACTCCGGCATCGAAATCTGTATGGTAACTCCCAAGATTCCTTAATGTATTCCTTACCCATCTTTTCATATTTGCCTGCCTGCCTTTGCTCAAGGCAATATTGAAACTGAAAAGTAGTGACCGGTAGAGTGATGTGGCCATGGATAAGCCATTCCGTAGACGGAGATTCCGCTACCGTGAATGGTAACCTGTCCAGTTTTTCAATCCGCAGCATTGTATATTTTGCTCCCCTTTGTGCCATTTCCATCTGTTTATCTGTTAGATTATATTCAGAAAACAGAGACATACTGTTGATATAACGCCAAGCCACATAGCCTGCACGCAAAGATTGCAGCGTCCAGCTTAATAACATAACAGAACATAACTGAGATTGCCCGTGTTGTAATATGGCTAAATCCTGTTCCAGTATGTCTATCGCAGAAGATACAATGTTGCCTAAGGAATATATCCTGGAGGTCAAAGTTGTTAACCCGTTGTCTACCACTGCTGGAGATTTCTCCAAGTTAATACGGTCTATTTCCCGTATTCTCTCTGCGGCCTCTTGTTGGGATATCTTCCAGTTTTCATTGTAGGCAGCATAAATGCCAGCATATATGAAACGTTTCTGACGAGGTTTCCTGGGACCTGGTAAAAAATCCCTAAGATCCATGTCTTTTGAGAGTATGGCTAAGTGTTGTATCTGAAAGAGACACGTTAGTGACAGATTCCTTACCTTAGAATATCCCCAGGCGTCAGGCTGGATCCGGAAAGTTTTTTGCGTAGCAGTACCCTTGCGCGTCGGTAGGCGGCGTCGTGCGGCTCCGCGTCCGTCGTCGGCGTCGTGATCGCCGGGATGACGTCGCGGGCAGTACTTAGACGCCGCCCCTGCGCGCTGACGTCAGTTCTTCTTTTTCCGCGCCAGTAAGCGCAGATCCGGGAAGAGCAGTGCCCTAGTCAATTTTTGACTACATTTTTGGTGAATTTTTTCACTGTTTCTTTTCGAGTCTTCTCGACTCCTAGGTGTCGGTAGGGATGCCCGGCTTCAAGCCATGCGGTGCCTGTGGTCGAATGATGTCGATCAAAGACCCGCACTTAGAGTGTCTCTACTGTCTCGGCTGAGACCACGACACGAAGTCGTGCCCTGACTGCCGGAAACTTCACCCGAAGGCTTTGTGAGAGCGGTCTCGAAAGCTCCTGGAGGTTCGGCAGTCGGCTCCGCGCCGCACCAAGCCCCGGTCCTGTGAGAGGTCGAGGGGCCGGTCGCAGAGCCCCCGCCGGTCGTCGGAGTCCAAGTCTTCGCGCTCCTCGGGTAAGTCGAAGCACAAGAAGTCTAAGAAGCACCATCGCTCTAAGACTTCGCCTCGCCGGTCTCGCGACTCGGCTGAGGCCCCTGTCGGCACCGTCCCCGCGGCTCCGGATGTGCCTGTGGCGCCGCCCCCGCATTACCCGTCCTTTTCGGGTTCGGGGTCGACTCCGGCCGAGATACAGGAATTCCTGTCGGCCATGGCCCGCCTCTTCGGGCCTCAAGGTCCCTCCGGTGCGCCTTCAGGCCCCGCGGGCCCTGATGGGGTTGCTCCGGCGTCGCCGACGACTCCGGTCCCGGCGTCGCCTGTCCCGCCAGCCTTGATCCCGGCCCCGGCCTCGATCCCGGCTCCGGTGGTACCGCAACCCCGATCGACGCCGGTTGACCTAACCACGCCTCCGCCGATCTCCCCGGTGCCGTTCCCGACGCGGCGTCGTTCCCCGGTTCTCTCCGGTTCCGGACATGGAGCCGGACCGATGTCGCTCGACGCCGGCTCCGGCGCCGATGAGACCTTGGGTCCCAGATGTCCCTCCTCCTCCATATTTTGAACCAGAGGAGGACCAGGAGAGCTGGGAGGGGTCGGAAGACCCTCTCACACAGCAGTGTGAGTATGATCAGGACTGGGCAGAGGAACTTGGGGATGCCAGTGGTCTAGACACTTCCCCTGACACTGGCATGCTGTCTCCTCCCGTGGCTACGGAGGAGGGAGCAAATTTCACAACGGTGTTGCGTAGAGCAGCTGGAGCCTTGCACCTCCAATTGCCTACTGTGGCTGTCAGGACTAATCCCCTGACCGAAGTGCTTCAGCCGGCAGCTTCCTCTTTGGAGACTGTGCTGCCGTTTAATGATGCACTATCTGATGTTCTTTTGGGCACCTGGTCCAAGCCCACCACAGGGGCTCCTGTGGATAGGAACGTGGCCCGACGCCATCGCCCTGCTCCGGGCGACCCCTTGTTTCTCTCTCAACATCCCACCCCCGAGAGCTTGGTTGTCCAAGCCTCTGCCTCCCAAACCGCCTTCTCTACCGCCCCTCCGGATAGGGAATCCAAACGCCTGGACCAATTTGGGAAGAAGGCTTTTTAGGTCTCGACCTAGCGACGCAGCGCGAAGCGCTGTCGCTAGCGAGACTTATTGTCGTCGACTTGCTTCGGAAGGGAGACAGGAGATGTGCACGCGCAGGCCGGACTGGAAATGTGAACACGCACGTCCAGGCACGCGATGTGCACATCTCCTGTCCCCCTTCCGTCCTCTCCAGCCGCATTGCACGCACTCCCCAGCTGTCCTTGTTCTTTTACTGGGGTGGTCCTGTGATTTGGAGCGCTGTCTCACCTCGCATCGCTGGTGTTTCGCTGTCCGCTGTCCATGTTTCCTTCCGTTGCGCCTCAATGCCTCCAGGGCTCCGGGCACCGGAGATCTCTTCTGGATACGCCGCCAGCGTATCTGGGTGTGCAGGGCAGTCCACGATCTCCGTCCCGGCAGCCTCAGTTTCTTTAGGCCGCATCTGACGTTCTCGGTGGCCTCCGGAGCGGGGAGATTTACCTTTCCCGCTTCCCTTCGCCACCGCAGGACTCCGTTGCCGCTCCCCCAACGGGTCTCAACTTGGGGAGCGGTGCACGCCCTCCACTCCACCCAGTGCCGGTACACTTCCACCGCCCACGCGGCACCTCAGGATAAATCCGGAGTGCAGACGCCGTCAGGCCAGCCTCAGTGCACCGCTGCCTATGCGGGTCTCGGTGTTGGATGACTTACTCTCAGCGGCAGCTCCCGGTTGGACTGCCGGTCTTGAGATCCGGGTGACTCGCTGTATTTTCACCTTCACTATGCTATCGATCGAGCAGGACTGGAGGCACTGCCAGTTTAGGTATTCCGCTCTCCTCAGCAGTGCAGGCTTTTGGTATTTGTCTGCAGTGAAATTTGGGCTGATTATTTGGCGGACCTTGAAGCTTCATGTCCCAGGGGCTTAGTCCGACAAGTACAAGAGTCTTGAACTGGGATTAATGTCGGATTTTGGTCTGATATCGGGTGAGGGCTCCGGAGCTGCACTAGTGTGCGGCCATTCCCGTCGGCTGCTGGCCACGCCCCCGAACGCTGCACTTTTAAGGGCACCCTGGCCTCCCGTGTCATGCCCTGTAAATGGCAGTTGAGTGTCTTTTTCACACCATAACTAACAGGATAGTATTAACGGAACATTATCTCTTCCATCTGGAATAAGGGAGGGTTGCTTAAGATTTCAGTGGAGATACCCCTAAGAGAGAACTAGGATTACAGGTTCGAAACCATTCCTTCTTTCTCAGGGGATCTCTATTGATAATCATAAGCACTGAATAGAACGATTAGGTCATCCCATAAGCCTGAAGGAAGAGAGAAAGGTAAACTTAAAGCAAAGAGATTTCTCAAAGGAGCTTGTCCTGCTTAGGAATCAACTCTAGAATCTGAATCCAGACAATAGTGTCTTGTAAACGTGTGACCATATCTCCTAGTTGCTGCCTCGCTGATCTCTGGGATTGGAATAGTTCAAAATAATGCAGCGGTTGCCGCTTAACCTCTGATTGAATGGGCTTTTGATTTTCCAGGTAAGGTTTTGTTAGCTTTCTGATAATACAGGATTATGGAAGAGACTCCCCATCTAAATGAGGATTGTTTTGATGTGGCAAAACCCATTTGCAAAGGCCCATAATTTACAAACAATAGTTTGGACTTTCTCAAGTCCTTAGCCTTGTCCAGATAAAATTGTAACACCCTTTTCACATCAAGAGTGTGCAGAGTCCTCTCTGCAGCAAATAAGGGGTTTGAAAATAGGGTGGGTAAGGTAATAACCTGATTGACATAAAAGTCTGAAACCACTTTAGGAACAAATTTGGGGTGAGTTCTCTTTGATATCCTTTTACTGTGGACACAACACTTTGTGTGGTTTGTGATAACAGGGTGTGGATTTCGCCAACTGTGTGTAGAGGTAATAGTGACTAGAAATACGTCTTTAAGGACAGATGTTCTAGAGAAACTTTTTGAATAGGCTCAAAAGGACGTCAAATGAGGCGTGAGAACAATATTCAACACCCACTTAGTTGATAGTCTCTTGATAGGAGGATAGATTTTCTTAATGCCTTTAAGAAATCCTTGACTGCAGGAATTTAAATAAAGGAATTTTCTAAAAAAACATTTTCGATAGGCCATGATTACTGCAAGATAGACTTTAATAGAAGAAAATTGCAGCATCCCTTTAGACAAATGTGGCAGATATGCTAGAATTACCTCTTTTTTGGCAAGAGATGGGATCAGAATTGTTCTGAGCACAACAGATACAGAAACTCTTCTATCTAAAGCAGTAGGGCGTTCTTGTAGATGGTCTTCTGACTTCTCTCAAAACGTATATGCACTCCTGAGGAAGATTCAGATGCCGTATTGTACGAGTTCAGGAGCTGAACTGGCAAGTTCAAGGATAGAAGGTTGGTGTGTAGAATCTGGCATCCCAATTTGTGAAGTAAGGCCGGTCTGTACACCAGCCTCATGTGTGGTTCTGAGAGGTGAATATCCGTTAACCACCATTGACAAGGCCATTGAGGAGTAATGAGAATCATTCTGGCCATCAAGTGAGTCCGCTTGATGATCACTGTAGGCAGTAGGGGAATTGGAGGAAAGTCATAAAGAAATTTGCCTGACCAATTGATCCATAGGGCGTACCCAAACATGCCTGGTTGGTAAACCCTGGAGGCTAAGTATGGGCATTTGTTTTCTCCATTTGCATAGAGGTTTATTTGAGGGGAACCCAGTCGCAAAAGATGTCTTAGAGGACGGTGTTGTCTAATGCCCATTCGTGGTTCTCTTCAGTAGCCCTGCTCGTTCTTTTCTTTTGTGTACCAATTCAACTCACACCGGCAAACAAAGTCTATTTTGAAACAAGCATTTGCAATGCAATAGGTCTCGCATTTGCGAGAGTTTGAGCTATTGGCATTGTAAATGGCAATGCCTTTTATTTACGTATTGGTTTTGAAAACATAAATAAAAGGCATTGTCATTTACAATGTCAATGGCTTAAACTCTCGCAAATGCGAGACCTATTGCATTGCAAATGCTTGTTCTTCCTCCAGTGCTGGCTTGCGGTCCGTCAACACCGCTTGCCTTTTGGGCCGATATACCCACTCCCTGTGGGATTCGGTGGCGACTGTTTTGCCCCAGTGTTCTGAGGAGGTCCAGACACTGCTTACCCGCACCATTGCGGAAGGTAGAGATGCGGCTAAATACACCATACGTTGTGGCCTTGATACCGCTGACTCGCTGGGCAGATCGCTTGCAACGACGGTGGCGCAGCGTCGCCACGCCTGGCTGAGAACAACTGGTTTCTCGGGCGATGTTCAGAATACACTCATGGACATGCCCTTTGATGGAGTCGGTCTTTTTGGTTCCAAAGCAGACCATGCGCTGGAGCGTTTTAAGGACTCACGGGCTACTGCCAAGTCCCTGGGCCTTTCTGTTGTGCGCCCTCCGCTAACCTCTGCTTTTCGCCCCTTTCGTGGCCACGGAAGGGGCGCCCAGTCACGTCCGCAGCCCAGCCACCGGCCCGCGCAGCAAGCGTCTTCGCGTGGCCGGGGACGTGGCTACCGCCGTGGCGGTTCGGACAACCAGCGTGCGGGTCAGGCCACCACCTCCGCCCCGTCCGCGGCCTCCAAGCCCTCCTAGTCCCTCCTTTCAGGTGCACAGCACGCCAGTAGGGGGCAGGGTCCGCCATCACCTTCACCACTGGCGTGCCATCACCTCGGACAGGTGGGTCTTGGACATTGTCCGAAGGGGCTACTCCCTCCCTTCGAGACCACCCCCAGCCATGCCAACTCAATTCCACCGCATGTCAGGGGATCACTTGGTGCTTCTGCAGAAGGAAGTCACGGCCCTCTTGGCCAAGAGGGCCATCGAGCATGTTCCGACCCCAGAAGTAGGACGTGGTTGCTACTCCCACTACTTTCTGGTGCCCAAAAAGGACAAGGAGGACATGCGTCCTATCTTGGACCTCCGGAACGTCAATCGCTTCCTCCGGAAGGAGAAGTTCAAGATGCTCACCCTAGCTCAGGTCTTGACTGCCCTCGACCCTGGAGACTGGTTGGTAGCATTGGACTTGCAGGACGCTTATTTTCACATCCCCGTCCTGCCGGCCCACCGGCGTTACCTTCGGTTCACGGTAGGCCTCGAGCATTTTCAGTTCACCGTGCTCCCCTTTGGCCTTACAAGTGCCCCTCAGGTGTTCACGAAAGTGATGGCGGTGGTCGCAGCTCATCTGCGCCGGGCAGGGGTTCCAGTCTTCCCCTACCTCGACGACTGGCTGCTGAAGGCGGGCTCGTCCCAGGCAGTCGTCTCCCACCTCCAGACTACGGCCGAACTCCTGCACTCGCTGGGGTTCTCCATCAATGTGCCGAAGTCACATCTGATTCCTTCTCCACAGCTCCTTTTCATCGGAGCAGTTCTGGACACGACGCAGTTTCGGGCCTATCCTCCCGAACGGCGAGTCCGGGTTATTCAGGCTATGATTCCGATCTTTCAGCCTTTATCCTGGGTTTCGGTACGGATGACCCTGAGGCTGCTGGGCCTCATGGCCTCCTGCATCCTGCTGGTCGATCATGCCAGATGGCATATGCGGGCTCTGCAGTGGGACCTGAAGTTCCAGTGGGCGCAGCACCAGGGCAATCTGTCCGATCACGTTCAGATCTCGGAGGGGACTGCTAGACAGTTGCAGTGGTGGCTCTCGAACCGGCAATGGGTAATGGCAGATCCCTCTCCCTTCCCCAGCCAGAGCACACAGTTGTGACGGACGCGTCCCTTCTGGGATGGGGCGGTCACATGGGAGAGGCGGAGATCAGAGGCCTCTGGTCTCCGGCGGAGTCCCGGCTCCATATCAACCTTCTGGAGCTCCGGGCGATCCGACTTACACTCAAGGCATTCCTTCCCTCTGTCAAAGGGAAAGTAGTGCAGGTGTTCACAGACAACACCACCGCCATGTGGTACTGCAACAAGCAAGGCGGGGTGGGGTCGTGGACCCTATGTCAGGAGGCTCTGCGCCTCTGGACATGGCTGGAACATCAGGGCATTTTCCTGATGGTTCAACACCTGGCAGGTTCCCTGAACGCCAGGGCGGACGAACTCAGCCGCAGGTGCATGTTGGATCACGAATGGCGTCTTCACTCGGAAGTGGCGCAAGGACTCTTTCTACAGTGGGGAGAGCCTTGGTTAGATCTATTCGCCACCGAAGAGAACGCGCAATGTCATCAGTTCTGCGCGTTGGAATTTCCAAGGCAGCACTCGCTCGGCGACGCTTTTCGTCGCGAGTGGAGTTGCGGTC
The DNA here is from genome assembly GCA_963921515.1 of Calotriton arnoldi. NCBI lineage: Eukaryota > Metazoa > Chordata > Amphibia > Caudata > Salamandridae > Calotriton > Calotriton arnoldi. The sequence goes on along the minus strand of CAWUFW010000919.1, from coordinate 798,868 downwards.
TGTTGTACGCTTTTCCGCCTATACCACTCTACCCAGAGTGTTGAAGAAGATTCGGCGCGACCTGGCCCAAGTCATCCTTGTGGCTCCGGACTGGGCTTGAAGAGTTTGGTATCCCGAGCTACTCAGTCGATCCCCCGATCCGTCTGCCTCTTCGGGAGGATCTTCTGTCGCAGCAGCAGGGGACGGTCCTCCACCCGAACCTGTCCAGCCTCCACCTGCTTGCGTGGAGATTGAGCGGCGGCAGTTGATTCCTTTCGACTTGCCTCCCGAAGTTTGTGATGTGATTCTGGCAGCCAGGCGTCCCTCCACTAAGGTGGTATACGCCTGCAGGTGGAACAAGTTTGTGGCATGGTGCACAGCAAAGGCTGTGAATCCCCTTTCTGCCCCTCTTTCTGAGGTTCTTCTGTTCCTTCTTTCCCTGGCCCAACAGGGTTCTGCCATGGGTACCATCAAGGGCTATCTTTGTGCCATCTCGGCCTTCCTCAGGCTTCCTGATCAGCCCTCCCTTTTCAAGTCCCCTGTTGTTAACAGGTTTCTAAAAGGCATTACACACCTCTTCCCTCCTGTTCCGTTTGTGATGCCTCAGTGGGACTTGAACTTGGTTCTTACCTTTCTTATGTGCGCTCCCTTTGAGCCTCTACATAACTGTCCTCTTCGTCTTCTGACTCTGAAGACAGCCTTTCTGGTGGCCATCACCTCCGCTCGGCGGGTGAGTGAGCTCCAGGCTCTTTCATGCAAACCTCCCTTTCTGTCTGTCCATCCAGACAAGGTTGTTCTTAGGACGCGTCCGTCCTTCTTGCCAAAGGTGGTTACTGCCTTCCACATTGGGCAGACCATCACTTTGCCCACCTTCTTTCCGCCTCCGCATCCTTCCAGAGAGGAAGAGAGGCTCCACCGTCTGGACCCAAAACGTGCGCTTTCCTTTTATATCCACCGCACACAACACTTCCGGGTGGATGACCAGCTCTTTGTTGGCTACGTGGGCGCCAAAAAAGTTCGGGCGGTGCACAAGAGAACCATCTCCCGCTGGGTAACCTTGTGTATCAAAGCCTGCTATTCTTTGGCTAAGAAGGAGCCTCCTGTTGGGCTGCGTGCCCATTCCACCAGGGCAACGGCTGCTACCACGGCTTTAGGCCGCGGTGTTCCGCTGCAGGATATCTGTCAGGCAGCTACGTGGGCCTCGCTGCACACATTTACAAAGCATTACTGCCTTGACAGTCGGGTCCGGAGGGACGGCTTCTTTGGCCGTTCTGTCCTCCGGGACTTCCTTGTCTGATCTTTGTTCGTAGACCCACCACCGGGGTTGGTATTGCTGGGGTATCTATTCTAAGGTAAGGAATCTGTCACTAACGTGTCTCTTTCAGATGCACAAGTTACTAACTTGTGTAACGATATATCTGTAAGAGACAGTAGTTAGTGACAGATTCCTACCGCCCCACCCATCCTCCCCGTTCTGCGAACTGATTTCTAGGGTTAAGGACATCCCTTTCAGGGCCCTAGTATTTTTCAGACACCTATGTCAGCTTCTTGCATGGCTCTGCGTTCCTGGCGCGGAAAGTCGTGTACAGAACTGACGTCAGCGTGCAGGGGCGGCGTCTAAGTACTGCACGCGACGTCATCCCGGCGATCACGACGCCGTCGACGGACGCGGAGCCGCACAACGCCGCCTACCGACGCGCAAGGGTACTGCTACGCAAAAAACTTTCCGGATCCAGCCTGACGCCTGGGGATATTCTAAGGTGAGGAATCTGTCACTAACTACTGTCTCTTACAGATATATTGTTACACAAGTTAGTAACTTGTGCTTCACTTCTGTGAGTGTTGAGGTTTCTAGCCAATCAAGGCCCAACTTCCCAACACTGTAGGATGTCACTACCCCTCGATGTTCTCTCTGTACATAACGTGGGTCTGGCCTGTCGATATTGGAGCCTTCGGTTATACCCCAGAATCTTTTCTGACATGTGTTCGTGTCTACGGGCCAAACCACCCATTTTTTCCAATCAGGGTCTGTTCTATTGTACTGTAAAATGTCATCTAGTGTTGCCCCATCTTGTGAAGTTAAATTTTGCCACCCCACCATCGGTGATGGTGTTGGAAACCGAGGTGTGTTCAGGTCCTTATTCTTGGCTAGTCCAAGACAGGATGTCTGTTGCACAGTGTCATTTAGAAATATCATCTGCTGTGGAATGAGGCATGCTCTAAATAGCGCTTCTTTTCCCTGGATTTGCCAGTCACTAGAACCCCAGACTGATTTTAAGTCTATTGTGTCCTTCCATAGGTCAAAACCCTGTTCAGACAATTGGGCAATAAAGGAAGCAGAGTATATCTGTTTGGTGTTAGTCAACATAATTTTCAGTGCCGATGTCGTTGTAACCTTATAATAAAATGACGTCGGGTCAGTGGTGTTGAAACATGAAAAATATGAAAATTTCTGTGCAAATGTATGCGAACTACTTTTTGGTGGTGTAGGGCAATGTTCCCACTGGTGGTACTCAAACATATTTCAAGGCGAAATCGATTTGTGTAGGAAATGATGACCATAATGTTGGTAACAGTACAAAGTGTCATAGTCTGAATTACCTTCTAACATTTCAGTGTTCGGAAATGCGGCAGTTTTTTCTAAATCAGACAACATGTTATTAACAGTTTCAGAGTCCCAATCATCAGAAAATGTACTGGAGGTAATGATATCACTTAATGATATTTTAAATACATGTGAAAGTTTTAAAAGTTCAGTCGGACCGAATATATCAAAATCAACTTTGTCCCAGACTATACCGTCCGGTATAGGAACTGCTGTGATGTTCACTGTTGACAAGTCTCGTCGTTCACGATGTGAAGATTGATGTGGTTTTATAATCAAATGTAACTTTTTGGGCTGTAGAGCTTTGTTGAAGGTATCGTCCATTAATAAGCATGCTAAAAGTTATAACTAAGCCTAGCCAGAAAAGAAAAAATAGAATCCCAGTAATTACCCAGAGTTCTAACCACGGCAATACCAGGTAAGACTTTTTAAGAAAGTTTAGAAAGTCTTTAACTTGGTGTTTGCCTAAATTTTGGGCTGGCGTAGTTTCCGGTTCACTTGGATCCAAGGAAAACGTATCAAAGTTCATGAAGTAGCCAGAAGCAGTTCGATCAATTGTAGGAATTGCATCGGGATTTGTTGAAATCGCATTTTGCTCTCGTCGAGGCATGTTGACGTAGACGTCTGTATTTGGTCTAATTGCAACTTCTGTATTGTTTTGAATTGGATTTTGAAGTTGAACTTCTGGTTCAAGGGGAACGAGTTCCATAGCATTGTTGCTTAGTCCTTCATTCCGCACAGGAGGCTCTTCAAACGTGATGAATCTTTCTGTTTGAACTTCTTGGATGGTAGCTAGAGGAGGGCGTCTGCTACTGTGGAGTCCACGAGGCCTACTGTTCAGTATCGGCCACATAGTGTGGTTCGATTAAGTCGATTGAGACAAATCTTTTCTCCTTTTTTCCGGCAAGAGGCGGCAAAAGTACAGTCCTTGTTCCTTGAACTGCTAGGACAGGTACAGGCTTTCTGTATGATGGTCCAAATTCTTTTTTGTCTGCTATTTTCTCTCTGACCAGAACCCCGATTTTTGGGATCCAGACAGGTCTTGCCGTGTTTGCCCTGACTTCCCCAGTGGCGGTCTGTTTCTGGACAACGTTGCTTTGTTGTGTCCTGGATTCATTTAGATCCTGTAAAACAGCCAAACGATCATGGATATCAAATGGTTTTTCATCCGCCACTACGCCTTCACAATCAAGATCAGGTACCCACATTCTCGTCCCAAATAGGACCTCATATGGAGTGACACCCCCTAGAGAACTTCTTGGCTGGTTATTGAGTGCCCGTTGTACCCCATATAGGTGATTGACCCAACTACCGCCCTTGCCTGATACCCTAGCTGGTAAAGATTGCTTTAAGTCCCAGTTTTTCCTCTCCACAACCGAATTTCCCTCAGGATGGTACGGAGAGGAGTACCGTAGTGCTAGGCCCATACTTTCCATGGCCTCTTTGTAAGCCCGAGAGCTAAACGCCGGACCACGGTCAGAATGTAACGTGCCAACTGCGTATGTCCCTATAAAGACTTTCAAATCTTTGATAACAGTTCGAGCGGCCAAACCCATCGGAATCTTGAGCAGGAATCCACTGCAACCATGATATACTTGTAAGCCCCATCAGATTTTAAGGGGCCGCAGTGGTCCAGATACACACAAGCGAGAGGTTTGTCTGATTTTTAGTAGTGGTGTCTGTGCCGGGCGTTTTATGGTGGAGCCTTTCATCTGTTGGCAGATGTCACATTTCAAGACATAGTCTTTAGTTTGTTTTGTTAGACCTGGCCACCAATAGCGCTGTTTCAGTAACGAAATAGTCGCTGTAATGCCTGTATATGCAGAGCCCAAACCCTTGTGTGCTGCTAGTATTAAACCTTGCCTACGATCCATATTTGGTATTACTCTGTCCCCCACTCGAGGAATCTGAGCATATGGAATGTTGTTCGCATCTAACTTGTAGGAGTACTCGAGTGGAAATTTCTTTGGCACTGCACCTCTGTTTTTGCTTGAAGCATTAACAGCCACCATAATTTCACTGTCTATTCTCGTTTTTGAACAAGTGATTGCAACTACGGAAGCCGTGCGTACAGCCCCCTTTGCGGCTTCATCAGCCAATGAATTCCCTTTAACGTGAACGCCATCACATTGATGACTCAGTGTATGGATCACGTGAGCCCTCGGTAGTTCGTTCTTTAACTCAACTACCTGTTCCCATAGTATTTTATGCTTAATTGTGCCACCTTTTGCATCTTTAAACCCGTTTTGTTCCCAATGATACAAATATTCATTGTATGACTGCACACAGTAAAAGGAATCTGTAAGGCTGGGCAAGGAGAGGCGGACACAGGAGAATGATGTAGAGCAGGTTTTATTTTCCTATATGCTCTTTTAGTATAGCACGCCAGACTGAAATGACAGGATAATGTCTCCTATCCTTTTTTTATCCCATTTAGTGGGCAGCTTTCGGCAACCAAGTCCGGATAATCCTTCTTAGCACGTCTTCTTGGGGCCAGCGCCGTCGGTCTCTCCTCCCTCGTCCTCCCGGGATCGTCACCTCTCAATGGTTCCGTGGGTCGTTTAAGGGGAGAGAAGAGATATGGAGACCGTAAGGTTTTTGGAGTGTTACTAGTGAGGGGGAAAGGAGTGAGGGACTACCGGTGCACCATCACAGAGCTAGCGAGTGTAAGGTGAAGGGTGACACGAGACCCATGCGGGGCGATGGGAGCTGCTTACGGAACAGACTTCCTTCCTACCCACCCCGTGACTCGGTCCCGTACCTTGTGTAGCCACGCTCCTCCGGGAGCGTGGCTGGGCGTAGCACCGTCTCGGAGTCCTCCTGGCTCCCTGGTCGGTACCACGTTCGAGGGGTTAATCGACAGCAGGCTTTCGTCCTCCAGTTCCTCCGGTTCCTCGCTCTTCCACCAGCGTCTTCCACTTCCGGCTCTCTCCTCGTTGGTTTCCCGGGCTCCCTCTAATGGCCAGCTGCAGTATACGTCATCGTGACGTTCCGGGTCTCCCAGCCCTCTGCTCCAGTTGAAGGGGCCGCTCTCAGTCACTGTCTCTTGCGGGATGCTGACGTACTCGCAGTCGACTTCAGGCTGGGGAAAGAGAAGGGGACTTGGTGGGTGAGAGACGCCTTCCTCAGCTCTTTGTTGTCTCTGAGGGTCCCTAGGGGAGGTAAAACCGTGACAGATTCACACACAATTAGTGTGGGGAATTTGTGATCCGTATTTACAAGTGCCAGTATCAGTGCTTTTAACTCTGCTAACTGAGCCGTGCAGTCTCCTAGAGATTGCGTTTTTGTGCAACTCGGATGGAACTTTCCATCCCGCATGCGACCTTTAACGATAGCACATGCTGCGCTGTATTGTTGCTTACTCCCTATGACCGGTTGAGCAGATCCGTCAGTGTAAATAATATATTCATATTGATCTAGAGGCAAGATTTCATTTGGTAGAGGATATTCTTGTTCGTATTGCAGAAATGCTTGTGTTTTTAGACTTGGATCAAATCTGTATTCAACATCCGTTGCAGTAAGAGAATTAGCCCATTGTATCCATCTTGGATGTAAGGCTTTTGCGTTTGGAATGCTTGCCTTTGTAACAGCTTCTAAAGCTGGTACTGGGGTTACGACAATTATGCTTTTCCCCTGAGCCAGGGCTCTTTCTCTTGCTACAGCGATCTGAACTGCTGTCAGGATTTTTTCTGTTGAAGTGAAACGCATTTCTGCGTTTGTGTACAGGTGTAATTTGTATGCGATTGGTACCGTTTCGCCTTCATTGAAGGTTAAGTAAGTGTACCCGCATTGACCCGCTATTATTTGGATCACTAAGTTGCGTACGTTTACGCGTGTCTGTAAGTGTTTGGAAGCTATCATGTCTTCTTGTAGTGAACGTAGGATGTTTGTGTGTTCCTGTGTCCAATGTCTGACTGAAAAGTCAGGTTTGATTAAGTCGTAGAAAGGTTTTGCTCTTTCTGCGTAATCTAAAATGTATGTTCTGCCGAAATTCAGGAATCCCAGTATTGATTGTAGATTTTTTAATGATTTCGGTGGTTGAAGCAGCGCACACTTTTCTAAAAAGTTAGCTGCCAGGCTTTTACCTTCACTTGAAAGCTCATATCCTAAAAACAGGACATTGAGGTGGGCTATTTTTGATTTCTTAATATTAAATTTGTAGCCCTCAGAGGCGAATCCCATAATAATGGTGCTCACCCTGGTCAAGTGCCTTTTTAAGTCATCGTCCGTCAGATAAATATCATCCACATAGGACAATGCTTTCTCATCAAAATTTTGTAGTAACTCAGTTACCCTTGCTGAGAATACCCCCGGGCTGTTCTTATACCCCTGGGGGAGACGACAAAATTGTCGTTGTGACCCCAACGCAGAGAATGCGGTCAAATACCTGCTTTCAGGCGCTATATTTTGGCAGAAGAATCCATTTGAGATATCTAGTGTAGTTTTGTACTTTTTCCGCACAATGTCTTTGTGCATGTGTTTAAATGTCTGTAATCTAAAACTAGACGATATGAGTTGTCCGGTTTTGATACTGGAAACAAAGGGTTGTTCATTGGTGAGGTGCATGTTTCAATCACCCCTTGGTATTCGAGTTGATCTAAGATCTCCCTGACCTGTTTTTTAGCTTCTTGCTTTATTGGATATTGCCTTTGAGCATTTGGTGAAACTTTTAACCGGATCACCTGGTGGGTTGAATCCTCATCCCATCCGGCATGATTTTTGTACAGTGCTGGAGCTAGGGCAACTGCCCACTCCTGTGCATATGCATGTTTAAGGTGTATGGGAACGAGGTCGGAGAATGATGGAAAATTGACATTTTCTCCCCTAGGGCACTCCATAACGAATGCTGGCGGCCAATCTTGTTCAGCTAATAGGATGTCATAACCAGATGATAGGTTTTTCCAAAAGAGACCTTTAACTTTCCTGGGCTTGTCCCCCTCCATTTGGAGTGTTATTTTGTGTAACTTATGTGGGACGCTCACCCTTGTATCTGGTGTTTCCACCGTGGTGTAATCATTCAAGTCCGCTGTCACCAGAAATTCCATCAGGTTCTGGCGAGCTATTGTTACTTCTGCCGCACTGTCTAGCATCGTCAGAGCCCATTCCCCGTTCAGAAGTTGCGTCCTCAGAATTCTGGGCATGTCTGTTCTTTATGCCTGTGTAGTAAAGTACTCCTAGACAGCGGTGAGTTCTGGAGAGATTTAATGTAGATAAGCTACACAGCAGACAAGAGAGCTAGGTGAAGACACATCCTGCACCAACAGCTCTCACGATCCTTTGAAAGACAGAACTCAGCAACAGGGCTACTAGGCAACCCTTCAACATTCTATCAGGAGACTAGAATAACATAGAACAGTATAAGGCTGTAACACTACAGTAATACAATATTGAGGATATAACATATCCTCCTTTCTCAATAAACAAAAGAAAGGAAACTAAAGAAAATACAAAAAAATAAAAAAATAGAGAAAGAAACAACATGAGTAGTAAAACAATGAATATAAATATATTGTAAGAAAATATAAAGCAGAGACTTTAAAACATATCAAATGCGGTATCTCTTAGGAATAATTTTAGGTCTTGAACTCCTTCTAAGAGACATTCCTGAGGGTACAGAATTCCCAGAGTTAAGAGGCAAAGCAGAAGGAAATGAAGGAACATTCTTAACTTTTACAATTTTACCAACATTCCACCACTTTCCCCTTCAACTTGCACGGAGTTCCTACCCAACCTGGTGACAGAAATGGGAGAACCAAACTTGCTCTCGCCTTTCTTTACATGCAAAGGGGACTTAATGCGAACAAGATCTCCAACAACTACATGTACAGTCTTGACACCTTTCTTTTTGTCAAACCAGGACTTCTGTTTGGACTGGGAATTGGAGACATTTTCTCTAACCAAAAGCATAAGACTGTCAATATCAGGAACTGACTTGATCCACTTGTTCATCCATGCAGGCTTAAAACTAGTGTTAGGCTTTCTTCCCCTTAATAAATCAAAGGGAGAGACTTTGGTTGTTGAGTGGGGAGTGGTCATGTAGAACCACAGCATACTGTTAAGTGAATTGATAATATCGCAGTTACAAAAGCTAGCCCACTTAATGCAGTCCCCCACAACCCTGTTCATACGTTCTACAAGACCATTTGACTGGGGGTGATAGAGTGAACTTTTAACATGTTGAATGTTGCATGATTTTAAGAAAGATTCAAATTTAGCACTCGTGAATTGAGAATCATTATCAGTCACCATGGTGTCAGGAAACCCCTCCCTCAAGAATACATCTTTGAGAAACAGAATGATGTTATTGGTAGAGGCTTCTTTAACAAGTTTCATTTCGGGCCATTTTGAGGCATAATCAATTAATACTAAAACAAAACGACACCCTCCAGGTAAAATTTCCAAAGGTCCCATGACATCTAAACCTACTTTGGACCATGGTCCAGAGGGACACTCAATGGGGAAAAAGAGGTGGAGTGGAAACTTTCAAACCTTTGTCAGCGGATCTACAGATGCAACATGAATCAACCAGATCATTGACATCACTGTCCATCGATGGCCACCAAAAGAACTCGCAGACCCGTCGCTTGGTGAGCGTGGATCCTAAATGACCCTCGTGGGCTTTGCTAATAATGTTTTTCCTAAGGCTCTGAGGGGCAATGAGTTTGTCACCACGTAATAACACACCATCTTCCAAAGAGATTTCTGACTCCACCTTCCAGAAAGGCTGTATACATTGAGGAAGAGCACGCTCTCTGGGCCTACCTGACCTAACAAACCCACAAACTCGTTGTAAGATCTGATCATCAGCGAGGGCTTTAATCCAACTGTCTGCTGTATCAAGCCCATGCTCCTGTAAATCAAGTGAGGCTACCAAGCAATCATCAGAATCTTCCTCCCCAACATCACCAGGAATAATTCCTACCTGGTTATTGTCAATGGGAAAACGTGAAAAATCATCTGCTCTGAGATTCTTGCCTCCAGAAATATGAACAACATCAAACTGATACTGCATGAGGCGAGATACCATACGAAGGATCCTAGGCGAGCAGCACTTGCTGGTGCCAGCCCCAAGAATAGAAATGAGGGGTTTATGATCAGTTCTTAACAAGAAGTGTCTACCCCAAATATAGGGTCGAAACTTTTCGATGGCCCACAAGCAAGACAACAGCTCTTTTTCGATAACTGAGTACTAAAGTTCCCCATTTCTCAAGACCCTGGAGGCAAATGCGACTGTGTTCTCTCCTCTGGGAGTGTCTTGGGTCAGAACGGCCCCCAACCCTACTTGACTTGCGTCAACAGTTATACAAGAAGCCAAATCCGGGTCATAAGGTTTGAGTGCACTGCTGTTAGCAAGAGAACTCTTAACACACTGCAGGGCAGACTCGCATTCATCTGACCATTTGAACACTAAACCCTTGCAAAGTAGAGAACTAATAGGCCGTACAATAGTGGCATAATTTGGGACAAACTTCGAATAAAACTCCAATAGGCCAAGAAGAGACTTACCACCACTCTTATCAGATGGAGCTTGAGTAATAGCATCCAGCAGCCCCTGCCTGGGTTTGATGCCCTCACCGGAAATCAAGTGACCAAGTTACTCAATTTCTTCAGTGAGAAACATGCATTTTTCAGATTTAACGACCACACCATGATCCTTGAAGATTCCTAGAACCTTTTCAAGCAAAGAGTTATGAGAAGAGATATCTTTAGAATGAATCAAAACATCGTCTTGAAAAACAAGTACCCCCCAAATCCCACCTAACATACTCTGCATGACTCGTTGAAAAACGGAAGCCGCAGAGGCAAGACCAAAGGGCATCCGTTTGTACTGAAAAGTCCCTAAAGGAGACACGAAAGCAGTGAGAGGGCGAGATTCGGGTTCAAGCTCAATCTGATGATATGCGCTGGCCAGGTCCAGCTTCGAAAAAAATCTAGACCCTCTAACACTTGCAAATAGGTCGCATATTTTCGGTAGTGGGTGAGAGTCGACCCAGATCTCCTTGTTGAGAGATCTCAAATCCACGCAGACACGCAGTTTCCCACATTTCTTGCGTGCGACGACCAAGGGTGAAAGCCACAGAGAAGATTCAGTGGGTTCGATAATCCCTTGGTCGCATAAAGACTTGAGCTCTCTATCTAGATCGTCTCTCACGCTGAAAGGTACACCTCTCAACTTGTGCTTGATTGGAAGGGCTCCATCTTTTACTATAATTTTATGCTTGAAACCTTTTATAGTTCCTAAACCCCCTCTAAAAACAGATGGAAAGCGTTTGCCCCACTGGCACAAATGTTGATCATCAGATAGAACAAGGATTTGCTCAGAAGTGCCAGGTCTAAGGACCATCCTGAACAGACCTTGATGGTACCATCCTAGAATATTTAAACCCTTAACTGCAACATACACTTTCCCACTTATTTTCCTATTTTTAAAAATCGGAACATCCTCAAAAAAAACGAGAAGATCAATCTTCCGTCCCTCATACGAAACTGGAGATCGATCGGGAGGTTGAAGTGGTCTTTCTCCCCATGTTTTGTAGAATAACTCATGAGTCACCATTGTAATCTTTGCGCCTGAATCGACAAGAAGGTTGAGAGATTTGCCTCCCACAATAATTTCAGCAATGGGATCTACACATTCACTCGATTCATCAACACTGGAAACAGATTCATGTGATAGAGAAACAATAGAAACTACTTCAGAATCAGATTCTTGATCTGATTCCAAAACACAAGCAACAGATCTTCTAGGATTTTTCCGTTTCATGCAGACTTTTGCAAAATGCCCTATCTTTTTGCAGTAATTACAAGTCACGTTAGCTCCAGGACACTTTGCTCCTTTAAGGTGAGGAGGATTCCCACAACGGTAACACATCTGCTTAATGTGTTGAGAATCTGGTGTACTCCTTCCAGGGTTAGTGTTCTTGGGTGTATTACCTCTTGAGGAAGATGACTTACTGTCATTTGTCTTTCCTTTAGTATAAGAGACGACTACACTGACTGGATCCATAGATTTCTCTTCCAACTCTTTTAAAGATACTTGTGATGTTTCGATGCTCTTGGCAATATTGACAGTTTCATCAAGAGAAGGATTTGCAAGGGAGAGAAGTTTCTGACAAATCTGTTTATCTCTACAATGACAAACAAATTGGTCACGGATCAATTGGTCTGTGAAGGTATCAAACTGACAAACTGCAGCAAGTCTACGTAATGTAGAGATGTAGGAGTCTACATATTCGTTTTCACACTGTTGTCTTTTAAAAAATTTGTGACGGAGAACCATCAAACTGGGTCGTTTGTCAAATCTTGTTTTAAGTTTTACAATAGTATCTTGATAGACATCAACAACATCCTCTGGCAGATGAGTGATTTCAGGAAGGTGTTTGTAGATAGAACGACCTTCAAATCCGAGCGAATGAAGAAGTAAACATTTCTTGCGTTCACTGGTAAACCTTGATGCACCAATGGCTCCCAGATATGTCTGGAAAGCATCAAACCATATTTCCCAGCGAACGGGAGGTTCTCCAGGAGATTCCAAGAAAGAGGGAGGAGGAGCCACAGATTGCATAATGATGAAATAAAGGAAGAAGCAAAATACTAGAAATAAAAGAAAAAGGAAGAAAAAGTAGATAAAGAATAAAGGATGCGAAGCAGTGGCAGTAAGATACACTTAAAACGAAGTGTACAATTATGTTTCCAAACCAAACACACGATAAAATATGTTGTTAGGTGTGCGAATCACCGTGTGGTTATCGCCTTTGACTGGAGAGGTATTGACATGAAGAAAGTTAGTGTGCGAATCACCGTTCAAAAAGTTTGGATAGCTAGCACCAATACCAACAGTTTTGAAGAGAAATAAGCGAGTCACCGTAATTCACTAAAACGATATAGAAATAGATTAATTGTTTTCCAAATAGGTGTGTGAATCACCGCAGTGTAACTCACTCCATGAAAGAGATATTCGCACAGTAGAAGAGATGAGTGAGTCACCGTAATTCACTAAAACGATATAGAAATAGATGAATTGTTTTCCAAATAGGTGTGTGAATCACCGCAGTGTGACTAACTCCATGAAAAGGATATTCACACAGTAGAAGAGACGTGCCGATCGTCGCAATCGGCTGGCTGGGAGAGAACAAAGTTGCGTGGCAGCAGTTGCTAAGTGTTGCGAGGCAGCAGTTGCTAGGTAGCAGGCGTCGTTAGGTTGCGCGTACAGTCAGGCAGGCCAGGCGGATGCGGCCTACTGTTGCGCAGGAGAAAAGACGCAGCGTTGCTAGGCAACTAGTAAACTTCTCTGTTCGCCCATGCGCGAGACGATGTAAACGTCTCTGAAAGCGCGAGACCAGTCTTCCTCGAAGAGGGCACACAGAAGAGCCAAAACCTTGAAAATACTCGAACGGGGAAAAAGGAAAACCCAGCGGGTACAGCAAGAGTCAAAAATAAAAATGACGCTAGTTCCGCTCTGATTCCTCAGATGAGGCCGTGCGGTTGGCGACGGACTTGAACGAGAGAAGTGCCAATTTCAGCCATGCGGCTCAAGTCTAAAGCATCGGTGGAGTGAAGGAATGAAAAGGAGCAGTCTTACCACCGGATGAGGCAGCTTACAGCGCTTTAGACACCAACGGTGAGTAGGGTTGCACGCAGGGTCCAGCATGTTACTGTGTAGCAGAACAGGATCGTCGCCATAAATAGCTACACAGCAGACAAGAGAGCTAGGTGAAGACACACCCTGCACCAACAGCTCTCACGATCCTTTGAAAGACACAACTCAGCAACAGGGCTACTAGGCAACCCTTCAACATTCTATCAGGAGACTAGAATAACATAGAACAGTATAAGGCTGTAACACTACAGTAATACAATATTGAGGCTATAACAGCCTGCAACTTTCTTCTTCTTAAACTGAGGTTTTGATTTTGGCTTTTCTTCTTTTTTGGAAGTATAGTCTTGAGAGTGCTGCTTGTCTCTGGACTTTGTACGCTCCTCTTTGTGTTCTGACCGTCCTTCTTGCTCGGAGTTTTTCGTCGAGTCCTGAAAGGAACAAGAGGAACGTGTATCAGAATCCTGATACCTGTATGGGTTTCCTAATATTATCCCTATTCCTGAGGTTGTACCTCTTCTCAGAGGGCTCCTGTGGAGATCTGTTTTTAAAGTTTTGTTGTTTTTTATTATCCCACTTCTTTTTAGAAGAAGCATGTGTCTGTTTGCTAGTGTCCTTTTCAGAACTGCCCATCAGTTGTGGTTTTAATGCTTTCCCACCCAAACTGTCTCTGCCTAATTCTGCATACGCAGTTTCAATTATTTTGGGTAGTTCGTGTTGTTGATCCAGCGGACTGAACTCCCTTAGGCGTTGGCGGATTGCCACTGAAGCTGCTTCTCCCTTTAATATTAGCTAGTATTATGGCTGATACCTGGTCATAGTTATTTAATAACTTCATCCCCAAGTTTAGAGCAGGCTCTGCCCCGTACTCGTTTTGTATTTGTCTTAATACATCTGGTATCACCGCTAATGAAGGAATACCGTGTGTCCTGGTATATATGGCAGCAAAGACTGTACCCCAAGAGGTGCAATCCTCTACTTGTGGTGTTATCCCCATGGGCAAGCAGATTGTTAGCATTCTGTGTTTTTCAAACTGGGTAGTATTCGGGAATACTGCCTCGAGCTGAGTTACTTTCTGAGCTACCCAGAATGGCATTTGTTCACGTTTCGTGGGCATCTTGCCCATTACTGCGTGTAATGTTTGTGGTGTGATTTTAGTTGCTGTACTCTGATATTGAGTTCCATTTTTTGCAACTGTTGTTGGTTGGACTGTGAAAGTCCTCATGACGAATTGTGTCAAGTTTCTGTAGATTCTAATTAAATCCTTGTGTTGTAAGAGTAAGTCTGCCTGTGGTATTGTGTCAATGTCAGGATGTGGTGTGTAGGCCGCTAATATTGGCCATTTTGCCCAGTCTCCTCCGAGTGGGCCTAATCTTACTCTGTGTCTCATATGGGGTAGGGCGCCTTTAAACCAGTATAGGTGTTCCTGGTACGTGAGTGGAGCTTCTATGTCCTCGCAAGGACCATATTCCTGTGGTGTATCTCCTTCTACATAGTAGTGAAATGTCTGTGTTCTTGCATCTGCTTCTGGGAATGTAACCCATGAATAGAATACCTCTGTTTTGTTTGATTTGTGTGCCTCATCACAAAAGCTACTAAGCCACCCATAGCTGATAAACCATATTCTAGCAGTTTCGGGGTAATGGTACGTCTGAATTTAGGTGCAATGAGTACTCCATCCACCTCTTCATCTCCTACTGAGAGGCGTCTAGCCACCACCGGATTATCTGGGTTGGTTGTGTCCTCAGTTATTTTGGAAAGGAGAAGTTTGTTCAAGGGAAATAAGATAAGGTGTTATGCACAATTTTAGGAACAAAATGTCCTTCAAGCTTGATTAACCAGCAGCCAATAAATAGGATATTTCGCCTACTCAGCTGTGGCGGAGGTTTTGTGCCCACCCACTCCAGACGTCTCTGGTGTTTTGTGAGTAGGGGTCTCTGAGAATTAGCATGACTGAACTACTCAGATTCTACTGTTAAATAAGTACCCAACCAACGTTGGCGGCGCCATGTCATGTAGTTCCTATATTACCCATACAGGACCTGCGCGTTCGGATAACATAAACTGTGGGTTTGTTGGCAGACTGACTCTGAGCAACGCCACCGAGAAATGTTAGCCTGTTTGCATAAGCTAGCTCACAGTGCCACTAGTGTCTCCTCTTATCGGGGAGAGAATAGTTTCTGGCAACCTTAGAACGTGACAACCCTGATCCCTCAGGATCGTGGAAACAATGTACTACTTTTCAGTCAGTCACTCGTGCTTACTTATCTTGTCTCAGAGATACACAGAATAAACAGCCTGGGCATTTCAATAAGGGTATATTGAACAGTCGTTATTCTTGTGTAGAATATATGAGCTGCAACAACCATTAGACAGTAGCAGAGATATATGATTAGCAGTACAATGAATATAAATGGATAGTACAGTTCTACCATCTTGCAATATGCATGAATAAATACATGAATATAAAATGCATTGATAAAAGAAAGCGCAACCTCCTACGATGCCTATCTAGATGTACCTAAGTGTACCTAGCATGTGAGTAGGTGTGAAGCCAAGAATCCCTCTAGGATTTAGTAGAACCCCATTACCTGAAGTGTGAGAATGTAGGAGCCCTTCTTGGTCCCGAGTTGGACACCCCGCAAGGGATGTTCAGACCACTGTCAGCTGGAGCGACTGCATGCAGGAGTCTAAGCGTCTCTGGTCAGTGTGTCGGCTTGGAATTCTCGGTTCCCTCTAACTAACACTAGCAAGAGGTGCTGTATTTATACAGAAAGTATCTAGGGCTCCTTTGTCCCTTGTTGCTTGTATTAGCCATTGTTGGAATTGAGGATGACGTATGGGATGAACCGTGTACGTAGATATAGGGAGGAAGGTGGTGTAGCCCCAGCCTGGTTTCTAAGAACCCTTATGAAATATTCATTCATACTGTGTGAGTCTATTGATGGAGTTATAGGACTCTATTGTTTAGGAGAAACCCTCCTTCTGCACCCAGGACTAGAACTAGGTAAAGGTTCAATCCTAAAAGGCTCGATACAGTGTAGTGTAGTGTAGGGGAGGTAATGTAGGTAAAGGGGTATGATGTTACCCGGGCCTATATTAGGGTACCTATATGGAACATAACAAAAGGGGTCCTAAAGTTATTGCCAATTGGGAAATCAATTTACAGTTTTAGGGAAAGAGATCCGGCACTTGGGACCTGGATAGCAGTAACCCAGTGCACTCCTGTCAAAATTGCATCAATTACCAGGCAAAAAGTGCGGGTGACTATGTCAAAAAGGGGCACTTTCCTACACACATGGCCTGCTAAATTGCAGATCTATAAGAATTGATCATCTATTAAGCTAGGCCCTTCTGTGCCATTGCCAGTAGACTGCCTAACCTCGAGTACAGTTTCCATCTAACACACCAAAGAGTCTGTCTTCTCTAATTTGATTTGTACTTCTTAACTGTCCCATCTGACCGAGTACACTATAGAAAGACATTGGACCTTCCATCATTACCAGTAGTCGTCCAAGCCATCAAGTGCATAGATAACCCATCAGCAGTATATAAAAAAGTCTCTGATGGTTTGTCAGAATTGCTGTGAAGAGGGGTAGAAGAAATGGAGACTATATAAAAGTTCCTACACAATTAGAAACCACACTTAAAAAGTATAAAAAGTGGTCCCCTTCTCACCGTCCAGAAGCTGCCTCTACACCTGCATGCCACTCTGTTAATCACTCAAAATGGGGGAAGAGCATAATTGACCTCAGTCCATCCAGTCTGTTTCACCTTCTTCTTCACAACCATTTCCAACTTTCTGGGCCAGATGTACGACCATTCACTTTTGCGAGTCGCAAATTGCTTCGAATTGCAACTCGCAATTTGCGACTCGCAAAAGTGAATGTACAACAGTGTCTCAGACACTGTTTGCGATTCCCAATGGGGTCGCAAATTGCATGCCTCATCAATATTCATGAGACAAGCGCAATTTGCGACCCCATTGGGAATGGCTAGCACTCCCAGGGATGGTGGCCTGCTAGGGTCAGCAGACCACCATGTTTGTGACTGCTTTTTTAATAAAGGAGAACGGGATGCATCTAAAAAAGAAAAATGAAACTTTTCAGTTTCATTTTTTAAGGGCAGACAGTGGTCCCTGGGACCACTACCTGCTCTTAAAAAATATTTTCGCACACACTCACAAAGGGGAAGGAGTCCCCTGGGGACCCCTTCCCGTTTGTGAGTGGTTTACCATCTACTTGAAGTAGGTGGTAAACTGCAAGTGTTTTGCGACCGCAAATACGGTCGCAAGTCAATTGTACATGGCACTAAGACTCGCTATTAGGAAGGGACGCCCCTTCCTAATAACGAGAGTCGCAAACTCTATTTTGAGAGTCAGTGACTCGCAAAATAGCGTTTGTTCATGCCTGGACCCTTTTTTGCGGTCGCAAACGGGCCGATCTCCCATTTTCGACTGCAAAAAAGGGTCGTACATCTGGCCCTCTGTGTGTTAACGTAGATGTCTCTCCACTCCCTTCATCTTATCCCTGCCAAAATGGAAATCGTCCTTTTTTCTGGGATTTTAACTTGTTCCTGCACCTCCCTGTCTGTGTTCTTCTTTCTCGTCGGACACCCCGTTTGTATTTGTACACAACTTTGGCAGTATTTTTTTACCTTGGATTTAATTTATTTATCTAAAAGTATCATCTATATTTTTGCTCCTTTCTCCTTTTTTACCTTCCTACCTATGCTACTCTCTTCACTTTGTACGATCTTTACTGCTTGTTTTTGTATGCATTTCAAAATCTTAGCTGACCGCATTTCACTACCTTATCTTCTGTATTTGTTTTTTTTTCTTTACTTTTTATCACTCTTTTGCTGCCGACATGTTTATTTTCTATGTAAAATATCTTGGTATAAAGCGCTTTATAAATAATAAAGATAAAAAGGAAATTTACCCCATTCTAGTGGGATTCTGTGACTAGATTTGGTTATTTTGTGACTATCACAGTCTGTAGGCTTTTGAAGGCATTGAGGTGTCGCCAAATGAAATTCGAATGGAAATTCATTACTTAAAGAATACTATATTAATTCACAAATTGATGGCATGCGATGAATAAAGGACAGAAAGGAAAAAGTGCACAATTAAATCCAAATTTTGTTTAAGCACTGCCTGTAGGCAAAACATGCCAATAGGAGATAACAAACAGTGGAGAAAAAAGAGATAAAATAGCAAAATGTGGTAAGTTCTGGCTATCAAGTGGGAGGCTAAGCATCCAAGCAGTAGTGTCAAGAAAGGTATGCAGTTACAAATCTAAAAACATGAACTGTGTACTACTGGTGAGGGTATCCATTCACAGATTGGGGAGTAGCAGTGAAATGGTAGGATGTATAGATTTAATATCATTCAAGGAAAAGGCTACTGACCAGAAGCATTGTTAATCTTGTCTTTATTTCACTTTTTCAGCCATTGTTGGTGGGTATTCCACCTTGTAACTACTTGTAGCATTCAACAATAGTACAAAAACACAAATGTCACCAATCAGATCCATGTTTAGTGTTACAGCAAAATACTTGTATCTGTTACTTTTAGTCTCCCTATTTGAGTATCAACGGCATGGTTTACACATTCGCAAAAAATGTAAACTCTCTTTCTCCTCCACCTCCCACATGCCTTCCCAATGCCCCTCTGCTGATAGTGAGTCACTTTGCCAAGACCAAGGACCAGAGGGCAAGCCTTGAGTTGCCCCATTTCTCTTCATCTTCATTAAAGCTCTCAATCTGTTTTTTGTTTTTGGCGCATGTATAATGGTTTCACTGAATGTAATGTACAGTGCTGTCCCATCAGAACAGTTCAGTTAGGATCCAAATCCCAGTGCAGTTTTGTGTTGGCTGTACAGGGAACCTTGTCTGCCTTTGTAAATTATCAGAGATGTGAAGAAATTAAATGTTCGAAGCATGTGTGGCTGTAGATACATATGCTGTTCATACTCCTGCCATCTAGTGTTGGGCCCAGATGTGTGCAAGGTATTTTTCTTTGAAGAAGTCTTTCAAGTCACGAGGTACAATGACTCCTTCTCTTACTGGTAATGCGCATGGTCTTCGACTCCATTGTTAGATCGCTTTCTTTCCACCTTCTGGTTCGTACGTTTGCTGCAGTTCAATACCATCGCGGTTCTCTTTTTGGTTTCCTTCCCTCCGTCGGTATTATCAATCGCATCTCCCTTCTTCTTTCCGTCTCAAGTCCTTGATTGTGGCTTCACTTGAGTGGCATTCGGGCCCCTTGTGGACCTCGCACTTTGGGGCCTACTTCCGTCTTCTCATCGCGTCTCTCCATCATGCTTTGACAGTGATGGAACGGACACCATTCCGCTACTGTCCTCGCTGCCACACAAAGTACTTTCAGACTTGCATCCATTCGGTCTGTTATTTGTGTCTTTGACCTGAGCAAAACGAGGATGCCTGCGATGCCTGTCGCCCCTTCCCCTCCCAAAAAAACATCTGCGAGCGTTGGGCCCATCGTCTTGAGATGTTGCGTAGGAGAGGAAATGACAACCCGGACTTATTCAGCACCGAGGACATCAAGGAGGAGCACCATCTACTGCTGTCAGCCGCAGGCGAGGAAGCTTTCTCCTCTGACAACAGCTCTGGCTCCGATCTGGAGGTCGAGGATCTTCCACCAGCTCAGCAAGCCGTGAGTAAGGTACACCCTCTCCCTCGACACTGCTCACAAGTTTAGCAGCCCCATTCTAAGGGTCATCCAGCCACTTGGGAGAGTCAGAGACAGGCCACTGGGCCACCACCACCTTAGGGCCATTGTCAGTACCGACCACCACCTTCGGATGTAATGCTCAGCTCAGGCTTGGTGACAAAAAACCATTGAGGCTGCCAGCTTCAAAACCGACCGCTCCTGCCTTGGTGCTGACCCGCCCATCAGGGCTGACCCTCTTGGCAACAAAATCAGAGCCGAAACCCTCCGCATCGACCAACAAGATCGATCTCGGCTCGGGTGCCTTCAAGCCAATCCTCCATAAACTCCAAGAGGAGATCAACCCTCGACAGAGACATTTGGTTATTCATCCCCATACAGGCCGGATCCTCGCCTATCCTCTGGGGTTTGCTACTCAGCCGTCCAAATGCCAGTTTCTTTCGAAGAAGCCCTGGACATGCCACCTCTACACAAGCAGTGCAAGAAAGCTGACAAGGTGATTATCCCTTTGCCTTTCACACACCCATCACCTCATCCTGTTCTAGAGTGCTCACCTTCCCCGCCTGCTTCTCCAGGGGACCCCCTTTGCATTACACCTCAGGAGTCCCCTCATTCAGAAATGGAGGATGTAGGGTGGGGACACCTTTGATACTTCTCCGCAGGGTGGCCCCTGGGACTCCTATGATGCAGACCCACCAGGGGCACACAGAAATTGACTTGTACCCTGCCTGTCCCTCCCCTCCAAATGACTCTACATCCTAATAAGAACTTACTGGTATGGTCACTTCCTTCTATAAGGTGGATCTCCACACCGAACCTTTAGAGGAGGACTTTCTCTTTAAGACCCTCTCCCCCACCCACCGCTCCACCCAATGCCTCTCCATGCTCAAGGGCATGCTGCACCATACCCCGGACATTTTTCAAGACCCCGTCCACACTAGGGTTATTACATCTAGGGTGAAATAGAAATTGAAGGCCTCCCCTGCTGACCCCATTTATATTTGAGGTCAGCTCCCACCTGACTCCCTGGTTGTTACTACTGCCCATAAGAGGGCCAACTTTCAGGCCACTAGTGATACCCCTCCACCAGATAAAGAGATCAGACATGCAGACGCTGCAAGTAAAAGGGTGGCCGCACATTTGGCCAACCATTGGCGTATTGCTGATTCTGTTGGGCTGCTCTCGAAGTATGACCGCGCCACTGGGATGAGATGGAGGAGCTCCTCCAACATCTCCCAAAGGAGCACAGAAAAACTGGTTATGAGATCGTCTCTGAGGGGGAAACAGATCTCCAATACCACTTTCTGCTGCTCATTAGATGTCACAGACACTGTTTCTAGGGGGATTAACTCCAGTGTCCTCTTGCACAGGCATGCCTCGCTCTGTAGCTCCGGCTTCAAGCCAGAAGTCCAGCAGAACCTGCTTAATCTGCCATTTGATGGTCAACATCTATTTAGGCCACAGGTGGACCAGACGCAAGGAAAAAATCAGCACATGTCTTTCCCTACCTGGACGACTGGCTGATCAAGAGTGCCACCCCACAGCAATGCTGCAAAATCACACGATTAACCTCCTACACGAGTTAGGGCTTACCATCAATGCCTTGAAATCCTACCTTCAACCCCTCCAGATTCAACCCTACCTGGGGGCAATTCTCAACTCAAGAGGTTGGCATGGTCTAGCCAAATCCTGCCCAGATCCAGTCCATTCAAGCACTGATCCCTCTTTTCCAACAAAACAGCCAGGTCACGGTCAGGATGGTTATGCTCTTCCTTGGCATGATGGCCTCCTGCATTGCTTTAGTACCCCGTGCCAAGCTACGCATGCGTCCGGTGCAGGAATACCTAGCACAACAGTAGTCTCATGAGGAAGGTCATTGGGACGATCTAGTGTCACTCTCTGCTGTGGTGGAACACCAACAACCTGTTGCAAGGGCGGTCTTTCCTCGACCCAGTTCTGCAGAGGACTGTTACAACAGACCTCTCCCTTATGGGATGGACTGCACACTTACAGGACATGACTGTCTAAGACCAGTGGGAGCCCAGCCACCAGGGTGCCCAAAGGTCTACCTGGAACTCCTAGCTGTTCACTTAGCATTGAACCTGACAGGCAAAGTTGTTATTGTCTGGACGGACAATATATAACCATGTATTAAACTTGGCCTCCAGGTTCCCAAACCCACAGTATAACAGCAATACACTATGGATGAGTTGGTCAGGATACTTGCCTACACTTTTCCGCCTCTCCCACTACTTCTGTTTGTGGTTCAAAAGCTTCGACTCGCACATGGGCCCGCCAGCCCTGGTTCACGACTTTGCTTAAACTCTCACTGGCTCCACACGAGAGACTCCCCAACAGGCCGGACCTTCTCACACAGAACCCTGGAGAAATCGGGCACCCAGACCCCAGGTCTCTCAACCTTGTGATTTGGCTCCTGAGGTCTTCAAGTTTGGGTTACTTAATCTGTCACCGGAATACATGAGCATTTTCAAGAAAGCATGCAGACCTACCACCTGTGTCTGCTATGCGGTAAGTGGAGTATATTCGTGTACTACTGTCACTCAAAATACATTGACCATTTAATGACCTCAGTGCAGGACATTGTCTACTATATGCTGCACTTGCAGGTGTTGTGGACTGGCCTTCACCTCCATATGGCTACACCTGGCTGCTGTGGCTGCCTATCTTCAGAACAGACAACACATCTCCCTCTTCTGGATTCCAGTCATTAAGGCTTTCATGGAGGGTCTCAGAGTCATTCCCCTCGGGTCCATATGGTGCCGGCATAGATCCTCAACATGGTACTGACAAGACTGATGGGTCCACCGTTTGAGCCCCTCCACTCCTCCCCACTTCAGTTCCTCTCTTGGAAGGTGGCATTTCTGGTCACCATCACTTCCCTCAGGCATGTCAGTGCCAGGCACTAACCTTAGACGAACCATTCTTCCAAGTACATAGGGATAGGGTTGTCCTCCACACTAACCACAAATTCCTCCCTAAGTTGGTTTCCCAGTTCCACCTTAATCAATCCATTGAACTTCCTGTCTTTTTCCACAACCTGACTCAGTTGCGGAACGATCTCGCCATACTTTGGATGTGAAATGGACCCTCATGTAGTACACTGACAGAACTAGGACATTTAGGAACACACAGCAACTCTTTATTGCTTTCTTTAAACTTCATAAATGTAAGGCTCTGTCCAAATCGGACATTGCCAGATGGATCATGAGATGCATCCAGGCATGCTATGCTAAAACTAAGAGGACTTTGCCCATTCCTCCTCGAACCCACTCCACTCTGAAAAAAGGAGCCTTTATGAACTTCCTGGGGAGCATCCCAATAGCTGATGTAAAGCAGCTACCTGATACACACCACATACTTTTATAAAACATTACTGTGTGGATATGCTAGCCCGCCAGCAAGCCAATATATAAACTTTTTCAAACTACTGCAACACCCACAGGCTAGCCACCACTTTTTGGAGAACTGCTTTACAGTCTATGCACAGCATGTGTATCTACAGCTACACATGCCTCGAACAGAAAATGTTACTTACAATGTAAGCAACTGTTCGTGGCTTGTCGTGCGGTAGATTCACATGCGTCCATCCTCCTCCCTGCAATTCTGTTTCTGTTCCAGTGTCCCTTACTATCTCTTTCCCTCTTTTGCATTGACATCTCTCTCTACATCGGTTTGCTTCATATTACATCCTCACCCACCATTCAGGAAAACAATCTAACAATGGAGTCGATGACACATTACCAGTAAGAGGAGGAGTCACTATACCCTGTAACTCGAAAGACTTCTGCGAAGAAAAGTAACTTGCCCACATCAGGGCCCAACACTAGATTGCAGGAGTATGCACAGCATGTGAATCTACAGCACTACATGCCACAAACAGATGTTCACAGTGTAAGTAACATTTTCCTTCTGAAACTAGGTCATAATTTAACTTAAATATCAAACTTTGGTTGCTTCTAAGAGCAGAATTTCGATTTTGAGTGTTGTGTATTTTTGCAGTACACACAGTTTGACAATATTGTGCCTTTTCAGGTATCAAGAGATATGTTGCAGGTGCCATGGGCCCGACAAACAAGACACTCTCTGTTTCTCCTTCTGTGGAAAGACCAGACTACAGGAATATCAGTAAGCACAAATTAAGTGTCTAATGAACAGGTGCATAGAGCTGTGTGTTGTGTTAAAAGAACGGTGAAAGTTGTGTTGCAAAATCAAATTGTACTTTGGAGATCATATTTAACTCCTGAGACCCAATTTTATGCAGTTGTTTCTCAAAGGGTGAGCGGAAATGGGAATGGAAGTCAAATAATTCAGTTCTTGTAATCTAGTTAGTCTGGATTTCTATATCGCAGTTGTTCTGTTTTTTTTTTTTTACCTATTTCTATCATTAGGTCGAGCCTAGGCAGCGAGCATGCACTATCTTCGAGGCAGGCTGTATTCACTATATGGCTATAAGCCCGCCCATAGGATTGTGATTAGCTTGTTGCATTGTCATCTCTTGAAAACTTGCTTTCTATTTGTTTATGGCCTCCTTTAGTGTTTATCCCTCCCCAAGATCAGTGACCAAGTACAATATCCCTCCACTGGTTAACATTATAGCATGTGATTGTCAGACTTCTTTATTTTTAATTGTGTTTGTAAAGGGATTAATACGATTGCTTGTGTTTCTTTGCTCGTGTTTTTTTAAATTTTTTTATTTTCTTTTGAGTTTGCGTTAGTGCCTTTTATAAATATATTTTTAGAAGCAACCTTTTGTGTTTATTTATATTGGAACCGGAGCACATTGTTTTGTAAGCAATACGTTTTCTGGAATGTAACATTGTTTGTTTGTTTGTTCAATGTCGCGGTTGCGCGTAAATGTATATCTGAAAGAAACACATAGTGATAGATTCCTTACCTTAGAATATCCCCAGGCGACAGACTGGATCCGGAAAGTTTTCGTCAGCAGTACCCCTGCGCGTTGGTAGGGGCGTCGTGCGGCTCCGCGTTCGTCGTTGGTGTCGTGGTAGCCGAGATGACGTCGCGGGCGCTACTTGGACGCCGCCCACGCGCGCTGTCAGTTCTTTCTTTTTCCGCGCCAGCAAGCGCAGATCCGGAGAGAGCGGTACCCCTAGTCTTTTTTGACTAAGTTTTTGAGATCTTTTTCTCACCTTTTTTCGAGTCGATATCGACTCATGGTGCAGTTAGGGATGCCCGGTTTTAAATCCTGCGAGGACTGTCATCGGATGATGTCGGTGACGGACCCGCACCGCGTGTGTCTCTTCTGCCTGGGGCGCGACCACGACCCCAAGTCGTGCCCCGACTGCCGGTCCATGGCTCCGAAGTCTTTGCGGGAGCAGTCCCGAAAGCTGCTTGAAGCCCGGCAGTCGGCTCCGCGCCGTGACAGGTCCCGGTCTAGAGAGAGGTCGAGGGTCCGCGCGCGGAGTCACCATCGACGATCGTCGGGATCGAAGTCTTCGCACTCGGGGTCAGGTAAGACGAAGCACAAGAAGTCGAAGAAACGTCATCGTTCTTCGACTTCCCCTCGCCGGTCACGCGACGCGGCTGAGGGTACGGGTGGTGCCACCCCGGCGGCTCCGGCGCAGTCCATGGAGTCGCCGCCCGACTACCCCCCCTTCCCGGGGTCGGCGGCGACTCCGGCCCAGATACAGGACTTCCTGTCGGCCATGGCTCGCCTCTTTGGGCCGTCGGGTCCCGCCGGTGCGCCTTCGGGCCCCGCGGTCCCGCCTGGGTGTCCTCGCGTTTCATCGCCGGTGGCTCCGGCCCCGGCGTCGCTGTCGGCACCGGCCCCGGCGGGCACCCTTGGATCCATGCCTGGATCCCGGTCTACGCCGGTTGACCTCGTTACGCCTCCACCGACGTCGACCCCACCAGCACCGATCCTGATGCCGCCCGCTCCTCGGGACGACGTCGACCTCAGGTTCAGCCCCGAAGTGGATGCGGCGTCGGTCCGGCGTCGGTCGATGCCGTTCTCGACGCCGTTTGGGGATTTCTATCCCCATGTCCCTGCTCCTTATTTTCGGCCTGTTGAACAGCCTGAGGAGCAAGGGGAGGACTAGGAGGGGTCGGACGACCCTCTCGCTGCAGCCTGCGAGTCTGAACAGGACTGGGCTGAGGAACTGGGGGAAGCCAGTGGTCTGGATACCTCACCAGACCTTGGCATGCTGTCTCCTCCTACCGTGGCTACGGAGGAGGGAGCCAGTTATGCAGTGGTATTGCGTAGGGCGGCGGAGGCCCTACACCTCAAGCTCCCTACTATGGCCGTCAGGACTAACCTCCTGACAGAGGTGCTTCAGCCAGCAGCTACTTCTGCGGAGCCGCTGCTGCCCTTTAATGAAGCTTTTTCGGACGTTCTTTTGGGCACTTGGTCCAGGCCCACCACAGGGGCTCCTGTGGATAGGAACGTGGCCCGACGCCATCGCCCGGCTCCGGGTGACCCTCTTTTCCTCTCCCAACATCCCACCCCCGAGAGCTTGGTTGTCCAAGCCTCTGCTTCCCCAACCGCCTTCCCTTCCGCCCCACCGGATAGGGAATCCAAGAAGCTGGATCAGTTTGGGGAAGAAGATTTTCTCTTCCACCAGCTCTGCGCTGCGGACCGTGAACACCGCATGCCTCTTGGGCCGTTATTCCCACTGCCTGTGGGATACGGTGGCGAACGTGCTGTCTCAGTGTCCGGAGGAGGCCCGGCCTGCTCTCGCCCAGGCTGTTGCAGAGGGGAGAGACGCAGCCAAGTTCATGATCCGTTGTGGTCTAGACACCGCCGACTCACTGGGCAGATCCATGGCAACGACGGTGGCGGTTCATCGCCACGCCTGGTTGAGAACAACTGGATTTTTCGGGGATGTCCAAAGCACCCTTATGGACATGCCCTTTGATGGCCGTCGCCTCTTCGGCGACAAAGCGGACAGCGCGTTTTAGCGGTTTAAGGACTCACGGGCTACAGCCAAGTCCTTGGGACTCTCCGCAGTCCGCCCTCCTCCGCCTTCTGCTTTTCGCTCCTTTCGTGGCACAGAAAGGGGCGCCCCGCAGCGTTCGCAACAGAGCCACGGGCCGGCGCAACAGTCATCCCAGCGCGGCCGCGGACGCGGTTTCCGCCGTGGCGGACACAGGGGCCAGCGGGCGGGTCAGACCACTACCACCAACCCCGCCACCTCTGCCTCCAAACCTTCCTAGTCAGAACTTTCAGGTCCATCACACGCCAGTGGGCGGCACCTCCCTCACTGGCGCACCATCACTTCGGACAGGTGGGTTTTAGAGATAGTCCGAAGGGGCTACTCCCTCCCCTTCGAGACTACCCCCCCAGCCATGCCACCTCAATACCACTGCATATCAGGGGATCACTTGGTGCTTCTTCAGCAGGAAGTTGCAGCCCTCTTGGCCAAGGGGGCCATCGAGCGCGTTCCGACGCCCGAAGTAGGTCGTGGTTGTTATTCCCACTACTTTGTGGTGCCCAAGAAGGACAAAGGCCTGCGTCCTATCTTGGACCTCCGGAACGTCAATCGCTTCCTCCGCAAAGAGAAGTTCAAGATGCTCACTCTAGCTCAGGTCTTGTCTGCTCTCGACCCACAAGACTGGCTGGTGGCGTTGGACTTGCAGGACGCCTATTTCCACATCCCCGTCCTGCCAGCCCACAGGCGTTACCTACGGTTCATGGTAGGCCACGAGCACTTTCAGTTTACCGTGCTCCCCTTTGGCCTTACCAGCGCCCCTCGGGTGTTCACCAAGGTGATGGCGGTGGTCGCAGCTCATCTGCGCAGATCAGGGGTGTCAGTCTTCCCCTATCTCGACGACTGGTTGTTGAAGGCGGGCTCACCCCAGACAGTCGTCTCCCACCTCCAGACTACGGCCGACCTCCTGCACTTGCTGGGGTTCTCCATCAATGTGCTGAAGTCGCACCTGATTCCCTCCCAGAAGCTCCTCTTTATCGGAGCGGTTCTGGACACGGCGCAGTTTCGGGTCTATCCTCCCGAACAGCGAGTCCGGGACATTCGGGCTCTGATTCCCATCTTTCAGCCCTTGTCCTGGGTTTCGGTCAGAGTGACTCTGAGGCTGCTGGGCCTCATGGCCTCCTGCATCCTGCTGGTCAATCATGCCAGGTGGCGTATGCGGGCTCTGCAGTGGGACCTGAAGTTCCAGTGGGCGCAGCATCAGGGAAACCTGTCCGATCACGTCCAGATCTCGGAGGGCACTGCACACCAATTGCAGTGGTGGCTCACGAACCGGCATTGGGTCGACGGCAGATCCCTCTCCCTTCCCCAACCGGAGTTCACAGTGGTGACGGATGCGTCCCTCCTGGGATGGGGAGGCCACATGGGAGAGGCGGAGATCAGAGGCCTCTGGTCTCCGGCGGAGTCCCGGCTCATTATCAACCTTTTGGAGCTGCGGGCGATCATGCTTGCACTGAAAGCATTCCTTCCCTCTGTCAAGGGGAGAGTAGTGCAGATGTTCACAGACAACACCACCGCCATGTGGTACTGCAACAAACAAGGCGGGGTGGGGTCGTGGACCCTCTGTCAAGAGGCTCTGCGTCTCTGGACATGGCTGGAACATCAGGGCATGTCTCTGGTGGTTCAACACCTGGCAGGTTCTCTGAACGCCAGGACGGACGAACTCAGCCGCAGGCGCATGCTCGATCACGAATGGCGTCTTCACTCGGAGGTGGCGCAAGGTCTCTTTCAGCAGTGGGGAGAGCCTTGGTTAGATCTATTCGCCACCGAAGAGAACGCGCAATGTCATCAGTTCTGCGCGTTGGAATTTCCAAGGCGGCACTCGCTCGGCGACGCTTTTCATCGCGAGTGGAGTTGCGGTCTGTTGTACGCCTTTCCGCCTATACCACTTCTGCCCAGAGTGCTGGAGAAGATCAGGCGCGACCGGGCCCAAGTCATTCTTGTGGCTCCGGACTGGGCTAGAAGAGTATGGTATCCCGAGCTACTCAGTATGAGCATCGATCCCCCGATCCGACTGCCTCTTCGGGAGGATCTTCTGTCGCAGCAGCAGGGGACGGTCCTCCACCCGAACCTGTCCAGCCTCCACCTCTTTGCGTGGAGATTGAGCGGCGGCAGTTGATTCCCTTCGACTTGCCTCCTGAAGTTTGTGACGTTATTCTGGCAGCCAGGCGTCCCTCTACTAAAGTGGTATACGTCTGCAGGTGGAACAAATTTGTGGCATGGTGCACAGCAAAGGCTGTGGATCCCCTTTCTGCCCCTCTTTCTGAGGTTCTACTGTTCCTTCTTTCTTTGGCCCGGCAGGGCTCTGCTCTGGGCACTATCAAGGGCTACCTTTCTGCTATTTCGGCCTTTCTCAGGCTCCCTGATCAGCCCTCTCTTTTCAAGTCCCCTGTTGTAAATAGGTTTCTTAAAGGCATTACTCACCTTTTTCCTTCTATTCCTTTCGTGATGCCTCAGTGGGACTTGAATCTGGTTCTGACGTACTTGATGTGCGCTCCCTTTGAGCCACTTCACAACTGTCCTCTTCGTCTTCTGACGTTAAAGACTGCTTTCCTGGTGGCCATCACTTCCGCCAGGCGGGTGAGTGAGCTCCAGGCTCTTTTCTGTAAGCCTCCTTTCCTTTCAGTCCATCCGGACAAGGTTGTGCTCAGGCCCCGTCCTTCCTTTCTGCCAAAAGTGGTTACGGCCTTTCACATTGGGCAGACTATTACCTTGCCCACCTTTTTTCCGCCTCCGCATCCTTCCAGAGAGGAAGAGCGGCTCCACGGTCTGGACCAAAAACGTGCGCTTTCTTTTTATCTTAACCGCACACAGCAGTTCCGGGTGGATGACCAGCTGTTTGTTGGCTACGTTGGCACCAAGAAAGGTCGGGCGGTCCATAAGAGAACCATCTCCCGCTGGGTTGTCTTGTGTATCAAAGCCTGTTACTCTTTGGCTAAAAAGAACCTCTGGTGGGGCTGCGTGCTCATTCCACCCGAGCTACTGCAGCCACTACTGCATTGGGACGTGGTGTCCCCCTGCAAGACATATGTCAGGCAGCCACGTGGGCCTCGCTGCACACGTTTACCAAACATTACTGCCTGGACAGCCAAGTCCGGAGAGACGGCTTCTTTGGCCGTTCTGTTCTCCGTGACTTTCTGGTGTGATCTTTGTTCCCAGACCCACCACCGGATTTGGTATTGCTGGGGTATCTATTCTAAGGTAAGGAATCTATCACTATGTGTTTCTTTCAGATGCACAAGTTACTTACCTTCGGTAACGATATATCTGTAAGAAACATTAGTAGTGATAGATTCCTTACCGCCCCACCCATCCTCCACGTTCTGCGAACTGATTTCTAGGGTTAAGGTCATCCCTTTCAGGGCCCTAGTTTCAATGCACAAGTAGTCAGTATCTTGCATGGGTCTGCGTTCCTGGCGCGGAAAGTCGTGTACAGAACTGACGTCAGCGCGCGTGGGCGGCGTCCAAGTAGCGCCCGCGACGTCATCTCGGCGACCACGACGCCAACGACGGACGCGGAGCCGCACGACGCCCCTGCCGACGCGCAGGGGTACTGCTGACGAAAACTTTCCGGATCCAGTCTGACGCCTGGGGATAAGGAATCTATCACTACTAATGTTTCTTACAGATATATCGTTACCGAAGGTAAGTAACTTGTGCTTTTAGAAGCAACCTTTTCTGTGTGGCTTCCGTTCTCTCCCCAAACACCTCCCGCTTCGCTGTTGGAAATGTGTTTTTTCACTCAGCAGACGGCATTTGCATAATAAAACGCGTTCAGCTGATCGGAAGTATGTTTAAAATTTGTTCTTTGTATTAATCTTTATTTTCAGAACAGCGCACATGGGTGATTTCACAAATTCTTTGTTGTTTTTAGTATCCCGCATGCCACAGCTGCCAAAAACATGGCTCCCGTTCTCTCCCCAAACACTTTCCTGCCTCTACACACCTCACCCCAGGCACCGCGTGTGCATGTGGGTCTTTCATATGCGTAAAAGATGCATATTAGTTTCCACCATCACTTTACTCTGCGGATACTTCCTTGTTGCTCTGCAAAAGACACATAGGAGCCTCTCACCCCAGTGACTTAAATTTTGGTGGACCGCCCTCAATGCTTCAAGTGTTTTTGTTTTCGCGCCCATCTCTTAATCTCCCCGTTCAAAGACAAACATGAAATTTCAGACACTGTGTTCCATAAATGGATGTTCTATTGTTACAAAATAGTTGTTACAAGTAACCAAATATGTCTCAACCCTCTCAGACCTTCAAAAAAACATTGTTTGCCACATTGCGGACTCTCTCTCAATATTATTTGCTTTTTGAGAAAAATGTATTACATATGCATAACTTTTTAATAGGTATCGGAGGTTGTCCCTGCCATACCAGCCTTTCCTATTTAAAGTGCACTCAGATTAAGATTACCTTGGACGCTAAAACTTTCTACCGCCTTGTACAGCAGCGCATCGTCAACAGTGCCCACCACTTGTGTAGACACTTTCCTACATTAACACACACCACCCAACGTTCACTGTACTCGTGCAAGGCTTCATCTTACTCTCGCAGAAAGGCAAACATGGGGGCGTCCCTCCCGACGTGACCTTTCTCCTTCCACTATTCTTACGTATGTCAGCACTATATTTCTTTCCTGCCTCTACACACATCTACCCCGGGCACCGCGTACGCATATGGGTCTTTCATATGTGTAAAAGATGTTTTTTCGTCTCCACCATTCCTTTACTGTGTGTGCTCTGCAAAAGACCCGTAGGGTCCCTCACGGGTCCGTAGGGTCCCTCACGGCAGTGACTTACATTTTGGTGGACCGCCCCCAATACTTCAATTGTTTGAGCTTAGGTACCAGTCACTTAAGGATCTGACACCTAGACGCGTTTCCCTGTGAAAATCAGGAAAAAATTGGGGCTGTTAAAGAGCCGCCTAGTAAAAGACATAAACCCAGCCGCCAAAGGATTTAATTGCAACAAGGCTGACCCAGGATTCAGACTAGGTTAGTTGCTTTATATGGCTTTTCTGGGGTTCTCAAAAAGAGAACTGTTGCAAGCAGGCCTGGTGATGTTTATTACGGCTACAGCCAGTTCTGTTTTTTTCTTTTTTTCTGCCGAGATCAGTTTGCATTATGGGAATCGTAGTTTACATTTTAGAATTGTAAGTGTGGACCCAAAGAGTCTAGCATGCGAAGTGCTCTCCCCTTAAAAACACAAGACTATCTCAGTGTCTGGCGTGACTCACTTTAGAGCTACAACTCATGCATGGTAAAGTACTGTAAGCAGTGTAGCGGGGGTCAGTACATAGGGCCTGTCCTCGTGATGGGCCCTAGAGTCGCCAGCAGTAAATTGCACCCACATTTTAGAAGGATACTACATGCACTAGCCCGGAACAGCGTAAGCACTTTTATTTATAACATTTGGGCAGAGCCCGGCCCTCTGGGTCCGTGGCGGCCAACACAGATCTGGTGCGGTGGGGGGTGGCGAGGGGGTAAGGAGGAATAATTGTAAGAAAAATAAAAATTCACTTACCTCCTTGCTGCTCTGTCCCACGTCATCTCTCCTCCGCCGAACAGAAAGCAGCCAGGCTCTCCTGAGCCAATCACAACGCTGCAATGCAGCGTTGTGATTTGTCTAAGTGCCGTGGTTCGGTGCTCAGACAGGGACTGGGGGCCTGGGCATGTTCTCCATGCAGGCTGTAATGCAACCTACATGGAGAACATGCTAAAGCATGCATGACTGTTTGGCTGGCCCGAGAGGGCTGGTCAAAGCACCATGCACACTTTAGTGGCACTCCTCCCCTGCTCTGTCAGCAGAGCATCCCCACCCTCATGCTGCTGTAGCAGGGAAGGATAAAATTATAATGACATCGCGTTATTATCAGTTTATTTTTCCTTTCTTTTACTGCTGCCCAGCAGCAGTGGGGTCGATGCTCCTCCTCCTTAGCGAAGGAGCCGCCACTGCTCAGGGTGCAAGTGGTAACAAAGTATCTGCAGGGTGGCTTATTACATCCCTCATAACCTTTAATTAAACAAAATAAAGAAAAGACATGCATACAAAAAGAACAATGTAGATAAGTCTTCATTTTTATGTAGGCGTTTAGCAAACAAAGTCCCTCAGCTTCTGGAAGACCCTGCACTCCAGTGGCTTTCCCTCCTTTCTCCTCGGAGACCTTTGGGACAGTCCTCCCAGATTGCGTCACTAGGTTCACATGTTATTTCTTCTTCTTCGACAGGCGGCCCACCTCCTGGATATTTCTTGAACCATGACACATTTCTGGACACTTCCGTCCCTCCTATTTTTGCAGTGAGCAGAGTTCCTGCACCTTAACTACCTCCCAAGGCCCTTTCTCAAAAGGAGTTTGAAACTTCCAACCGGGTTGAAGATTTTGAAAATGTCTCCCACGCAAAGCTCTTGCTCCCAGCAGCCTAATTTCGGCTGACTCTCTCGTTGTTGGTTCTTCTTTTTTTTTGGGCAGCCATCATATCAAGAACCAGGGGCTCCCATTGCGGTCTTACGGGTACTAAATCTCTAACCGGTCTTCTCATGAGGAGATCACTCGGTGCACACCCAGTAGTGCTTTGGGGAGTCTGCTTGTAGGCTCTCAGAAACTGATGTAAGCAACATTCAAGTTCTACTCCTTGATCTACTCCAATTCTCAGGGCCTTATTAAGAGTTCTCATAAATCCTTCCACCTCCCCATTTGCTTGGGGCCACAGAAGAGTCATTTGTCGGTGTTTGATGTTGAGATGGCTGAGATACTCCTAAAATTCATGACCCTGAAAGGGTGGCCCATTGTCCGTTTTTATCTCGTCAGGCAACCCCAATAGTGCATATATTTTCCCAGAGCTGGCTTCACACACTTGAAAGCCGTAAATCTTATCAGTTCCACAGAGGAGACTTGGTGTTACTGTCCATTAGTACTAGAGTGATTTGGTTGTCTGGAAAGCTCCCAAAGTCCAGGCTCACAGAAGACCAGGGTTTTGTACAGGGATCCTCAGTAATGATTGGCGTTACAGGTGGTTTACCACATGTAATGAGACACAAATTGCAGTTCTTCACCTTTTCCTACTCAAACTGGTCCCTCCCAGGAACCACACCTTACTTCGGATACGAGCCTTGGTCTTGGCTACCCCTTTGTGTCTTTGGTGTGGCAGCTCGACTGTTTGCATCCAGAGACTCTGTGGTAGCTCAATCTAGTGGCTCCTCAGTAAGAGCCCTTCTTCACTTTCACTTAATTCATCTTGGCACCGCCAAAGTTGAGTTCTTGCCTCAGGCTCCGCTTCCATGAGACTACTAAGCCCCTTCAAGAAATCCTTCCAGTGGTTCTTTAAGCGCTTCCTTGGTCTTTTAGATGCAACTGTCTGATTTCGTGGCCTCACTGATTTCCTCCAGGGATATCTCTTGGGGGCCAGCCATGTCTGTAATCGTTCACACTACCCCTTCGACCCCGGGATCACTTTCTTGCTGGGTTTGGGGATCCGCTACTAGAGGGTGGCGTGATAAGTAGTCAGCTGTTTTTTTTACCCCAGGACAGTACACCACCTCAAATGAGCACTGCTGCAGCTGGACGGCCCATCTCTTGATTCTCAGCGGTCCAGTCCATGCTGTGCCCCCGAATAAGGGCACCAAAGGTTGTGATCTGTAACTACTTGAAACTTTTGGCCACCCAGGTTAAGGAGGAAGTGCTTACATACCCACCGGATAGCCAGGGTTCTCTTTCGATTTGTGCATACAGAGTTTCTACCGCAGTGCGTGCACGGCTCGCGTATGCAATTGGTACCCATTCTTCTACCTTGTTCAATTGCAGTGGTGCAGCTCCCAGTCCTACTGGACTGGCATCCATAATGAGTTCGGTCTTCCTCACAGGGCTGAAATAAGCCACAGACGTTCCATGGATCAGCCATGGAACAGAACAAACTAGTGTATATGTATACATATACATATAGCTTGAGAAACACGAGGGAGATTATTCCTTCTAACTTCTTTTTCTCCCTCTTACTGTTTTGTCTCTTGTCCCCCTGTTCCTCTTAGTAATTTCCACAATTATCTTTGAGGAAATCCCTCGGATACGGAACTAGTGTTTTTGACACCTTCTTATCTCAACCAGAGGTGAGAGAGTTACACAATTCTACTGGGACCGGTAGAGTCCTGAAGAAGGCTGGCGTGACCCCAATCGAAGGGCACAGACACACGGACGAAACATGTCGACCACCTGGCAGTAAGGAGGGGTGTTAGGAGCACATTGCATCTCCCAATCACCACCATCCTTCACGTTTTTAATCCTGGCCGGGGGGGTCCAGGAATAAAGTTATAGGCAGAGCGACACCTCCTAGCTAGTTTTAATCTACACCACACTGCACTTCCGGCGTTCCCAGTCACTTTTGAAACAATTATTGTTTCTCTTTTGTGTTGTATTGTCTTCCCCCACCCTATTGCTCCACCCCAGGTGTTGGTTGCGCCGGGGTGTATTGTAAGCAGCCCTATGATGAAGCATGTCACACAATAGTGTGAGTGAGGGCAGTATTAAGACACACAGCACGTGCCACCACGAGACACAGATATTTTATTGCTCCCTACTCCTTTTGGTGTAATAAGTATTGACAGGGGGTTCGGAGTAGGTGAGTCCGTTACCCTCACCCCTTCCTTTTGTGTGTACTACCCCTCCCAACATAGCCATCGCGCTCGTGAGTCTGGGAACTGAAGTTCCAAGGTGCGCACTACGTTGGGTGCGCCCAAAAGCAAAGACTATAGGGCCAAGCATAACTTTCCCCTTAATACTTTGGATGCTTGTGAAGGGCAAATCGATCAAGCAGTTCAATATGTAAATAAACAAAAGGATTACTGAAAGACACAAAAGCACTAAATAAACAGAGGCACTAGTAAAGACACATCACAATACGGCAGCACAGTGTTACTAAAGGTGCATTACACATGGCAGCATAGTAAGTACCAACGGCGCATAAGTCATCAGGGATTTGGGGCAGACATCAACGGACAATGCCACCAATACTTGGTTGAGGCGAAAGCACCATGTAGCTTGCCACACAGCCTGTGGGAGTGAGAGGTGTGTGGAGATCGGACCCCTAGAGCCGCCTGCCAAGACATGACAGTAATTGGCCAGCGCCAGAAAACTACGAGCCTCGGTTGCGTTTTGGGGAATTGCCGCCGCTCTGATTGCTTCGACCTTTTGAGGGTCCATCTGTAGATCACCTGTGGAAAATCTGTACCCAAAGAATGCCACTTTGTGGAAGTAGAAGGAGCATTTTTGGTGATGAAGGGTCAATACTCGCTCCACCAACTGCTGCAAAGTGGTCCGTAGCCATACATGGTGTTCTTCCAGGGTACTGGAGAAGATTAACACGTCACACTTACGTTAATTACTCCTACCAGTCCCGACAGGCCTTTGCGTATGGCATCCTGGAAGACCTCTGCTTTTGAGAACACCCCAAAGCTTAGGTGTTTGAACCTTCCAAGCCCGACTTGGCTCAAAAAAAGTCATGATGTAACGGCTAGACTCATCTAACATTATCTGGTGGTACCCTGAGTTCAAATCCACTTTGGAGAACCATCTGGCCCCATTTATGTGTGCTACAATCTCCACAATGGTTGGAGTGATATGGAGTCTGTTGTTGAACAAATATGGTGTTCACGGGAGACAGAGTCTTTTCTTTTGAAGGCAGGGCAGGTCCTCGGGGTTCTTGAGGCTGCTGGCTGCAGGACACACCGGAGTTTCGCTTCGCAGGTTAGAGGTGGGGACAGGCCGGTAGGGCTGGGGCCAAGTCAGTGGGTGTACTCCTCTTCTTAGCTTTGGCACGGCTGTTCGGTCCTTCTTCTTCTTTTCTTCTTGTACTTTCTTGTCTGAGGAGGCAAGGTTTGGGGGTGCCCCTTAATACTAGATTTAGGGGCGTTACAGGTAAGTAAAAAGGTTCGGACTAATGGGTCCCTTCCTTGGGGTGGGTACACCCCCTATTATGCATATGCCTCACTCTGGTTGGCTGGGTCCCCCCATCTGCAAGATGGCGGGGACTGAGAGTTGTGCTTCACCTCGCCTCCCCCACCTGAGGGGTGGGGTTGGCAAAGGTGGGCACACCTCTCTTCCTCACTTGTTTTTCCTGCCAGTTCTCCCGCCCAAAGTGGGGATGGGAACTGGTGGGGGCCGGTTCCTGAAAGCGGCAACAGGC
Organism: Calotriton arnoldi; assembly: GCA_963921515.1. Taxonomy (NCBI): domain Eukaryota; kingdom Metazoa; phylum Chordata; class Amphibia; order Caudata; family Salamandridae; genus Calotriton; species Calotriton arnoldi. Next base: position 761,851 of record CAWUFW010000919.1, on the reverse strand, counting down.
CTGGGAAAGCTCACAAAGGCGGCAAGCCTTTGAAGCTTCCCCTTCGTGGACCCTGCCCATCCTGGGGGAGGAGGCTTGGCACCTCGTCCCAGGATGTGCATTGTTTCAGGCCCCCAAGAGCAGCAGGCTCTCGACCCAAGGGTCCAGAAACATGTCTGGTGGCGGCAGCTGAAAGCAGCCACTCAGCCTGGACACTAGTGTTAGGTCGTTTTTCAGGGGGGCATCTCTAAGATGCCCTCTGTATGCATTTTTCATTAAATCCCACACTGGCATCAGTGTGGGTTTAATGTGCTGAGAAGTTTGATACCAAACTTCTCAGTTTTCAGTGCAGCCATTATGGTGCTGTGGAGTTCATAATGACAAACTCCCGGCACCATATACTCTTAATGACAGCACTGCACTTACACTGTCTAAGAATTGTCTTAGACGCTGTAGGCGTACAGGGCTCATGCACCTGTACCCTCACCACTGGTATAGTGCACTCAGCTAGAGGGGTGGCTGATCTATGCCAGGGCAGTGGGTTGTAGGCATGGCACACAGGGATGTGTGCCATGTCGACTCTTCACTTTGTTCTGCACCAAAACACGCAGCCTGCAAAGGCAGTGTATGAGTGTAAAGGTAAAGGGCCTCTAAGGATGGCACAATAAGTGCTGTAGCCCTTAGAGGCCTTACCTGGTCACAGTGCCCTGGGTATCTGTGGTACCATTTACTAGGGAATGACCTGTGGCCAGAGAGTGCCAATTGGGTTTGATCTTCAATGCAGTTTTAGGGAAAGAACATAGGCCCTGGACACATGATTGGCAGGAGCCCAGGGCACACTCAGTCAAAGTACAGCAGCAGTTCAGCAAAAAGTGGGGGCAACCATGCAGAAAGAGGGCAATTTCTCACAACTCCCCCTCATGCTGACGTGCCTGACGCAGCTTAAAATGTTGATAATCTGGATTTAATTGTGGGTCAAAGTGCCTATTTAAGGCTTGTACTGCTGCGTCTGCACCTGTATTAGGCAAGTCTATAAACAACTCGTAAAGTTCATTACTCCCCATGTGCAGCATCATGGACCTTTTGACCGCTCCCTCTGTCTTGTGCGTAGTGTGAAAGTAATGCTGTAACTGACCAATCCACTTCCTCCCCCTCTGAGCAGCTGTTGGGGGATCCTCTAGCTGACTAAACAGAGGTAGCCCCGTGACTGGGGGATACGAGTAGCGTTGTGGCGCTGGAGCTTCCGCTGCATTTTCCTCTGCTGTTGACGTTACTGCGTCACTAATGAGGTATTCTTGTGGATACTGTACTCGTCATACAGTGATATGTGGTGTCAGTGTAGCCTGCTTGAGCTGCCAAGTCTTAGTGATTTACTTGTGGCATCTGTGTCAATGGCAATCTCCAACTCCTCTGGCGGTGCCCACCCTCAGAGGAAAAACTTCACAGGGCCTGCCGTGGGCCTGGATTCTTCACAGGCGCGCAGATTCGGAAGCGCCGTGCTAGCTGGCTCACCTTACATGCACCAATGAAGCATGATTTCGCCGCAGCGAAGAGGGGTGGCAGGTGCGGCAGCAGTTTCCAAAATCATCCGGAGCTGCCTTTCCTATGAGACTGCCCTCGGCCTCCAGCGCTGCAGCAGATGTTGCCTTTCGTTATCGGCAATGTGCAGGCACGCCCCTTGGGCAGTGCACGTCGTCTGTGTGCACACAGTCGCGGAGCTGCTCACTGCCAGGGTCCACCTGCCTCGTCACCAATGTAGCGGGGGTAAGCACATAGAGCCTGGCCTTGTGGTGGGCCCTCCAGTTGCCAGCAGAAAATCGCACACCACACTTTAGAAGGGTACTACGTGCACTAGACCCGAGCAGCATAGGCACTTTTATTTAGAACCTTTGGGCCAAGCCCGGCCTTTAGGGTGCAAGTGGTAGCAAAGTATCGTAGTGACCAGGTGGTTCACTACATGCGGTGGGGTCCAGTAACGATCTCAAGGGCTCTGACATTCACGCCCCCAGCCCCAAGTTCCACTTTGGGGCCGGCTGGAATTGCTGCGGTTGAGAAATGTTAACCATGGACACCAATTTTGTTTTCATCAAAACGAAAATGTCTCAGCTGATGATAATGTAGTGTTTTCTTGACATTCTAAGTCTGTGTTTACTTAATTAAAAGGTCTCTCCAGTGGCTCCTATTTGTCCACTCTTTGTCGTGTAGAAGTTGCTCCAGTATAAACAGTTCTTTCTTATCTCAAATTTTAACCAAGTCATGCAACTAACACTCTCTCTCTCTCTCTCTCTCTCTCTCTCTCTCTCTCTCTCTCTCTCTCTCTCTCCCTCTCTCTCTCTCTCTCTCTCTCTCTCTCTCTCCCTCCCTCTCTCCCTCCCTCTCTCTCTCCCTCTCTCTCTCCCTCTCCCTCACTGTCTGTGTCTCTCTCTCTCTCTCTCTCTCTCTCTCTCTCTCTCTCTCTCTCTCTCTCTCTCTCTCTCTCTCTCCCACTCTCTCTCCCACTCTCTCTCCCACTCTCACTTTCCAAGTTACACCACCTTCCCTCATCACATCCGGTTTGCTGTCTGTACTCTGGTCTCCACAGACATTAGGTGCCATATGTACACTTCTAGGTCGTGCTGCACTTGCTTCAATAAAACATGTTCTCAGAAATTCAATCAATGGTAGTAGAACAAAGGATGCACCTTGTCAAACATCTAACAGACATCCAACTGCTGGCTGCCTCTATAAGAATGGGGGGCGTGGGGCTAGGGCGTGGTTATTCTTAAATTAATTTTTCACAAACGGGCCCATTTTCGCAGACTCTTAGGGCAGAAGTAGACAGGGACAGTTGGTAGCCAGTAACCTGAAATATGTTTTTATAAAACAAAAATTATTTTGTAACGATGCGGCAAGGTATGCTCGGAGCTTCTGAGGGTGGTACAGAGTCTTGGCAGATGCCTCAGTCCTTGATGCCTCATAACCCAAGGGTGGAAGGTAAACAGGCCAGGCCAGCAGGACTGTGAGAGAGGCTAATGGGTGGCTGGTAACAAAGAACACAAAGGTTTCGGTTCGCATAATTAAGGAGGAAGAAACCTGTTAGAAGAGCAGCCGCTCTTTCAGCGTTCAACGAAAATTCAGATTTATCCTACAGGCATAGACTTTTATTTTATATTGCTCCAGCCTAACTAGGGGACCACGTTCATCTACACATAAGCATGGTGGGTAAAGACCAGTGCTGTTTATATTAGTTGACACTGATTGTAATGTAAGTTAGTGAAGAATACAACCCAACTTGACTTAGTGACACTTATTGTTGGCGATGTTGTTGCTGGTGTGCATTCTTGTGCCTTAATTGACACTTTTGAGATTGATTATTACACCTCAAAGCAAAGTGCATAAAGGGAATTGGTCTCTTTTTTTCTACATTATCGCGTATGAAAGCACTTCCAGATATGCGAGTTCAGACTTCCAGTTGTACAAAAATAACACTTTAAATAAGTACTTCTCAATGCAGTACTATAATGTGCCTATTAGTGTCAAAGCTTCCATGTTAAAAAACAGTAGATATTGTAGCACCCAGGATAATGTGCTGCATGGCTATATACTTATAAGGTCCTAAAGGCGATACCTATTGGCTATGCCAATGCTTGTTTCTTAATGTAAAGAAATGTTGGTCCAGATGTTGGTTTAATTCGGTGACCTCCAACCATTCCTACATTGAGAGCTACTTCTGATCAATGAAAACCATTGTAAGCTACTGTACAATTTATGGATTAGGTAATACATAGAGGGCAAACAACTAAAATGTTGCTCCTCCAGAACCCCAGTTCTGCTGCAGTGAGCACAAAGCACTAACCTGTGCAAGAGCTGTATTGGGAAGCATTTACCCCGGGGGGTTCCCAAGGATCCATTTTGCCCTTTTACTCTTGTTTATGGATCACCTCTGAAAAGTAAGTGTCTCGCAGGGTCTGATCGTCTCTTTGTCTTGCATTACATGGGAATTACTGTTCTCACTTTGAGAGACAGAGCCCCAAAGATTTCCATTATGTGACTAATTTTCTTGATGTCTATTGGTTGATATCTGTAGAAAAGTGCCCCTTTTGATATCATTACCCCCCCCCCACACTTTTTGCCTGGTATCTGGGGCAATTTTGACAGAAAGTATGGTGGGTTCCTGCTAGGCAGGTCCCCAGCACCAGTGTTCCTTCCCTAAACTGTGCGATTGTTCCAAGATTGGCACCCCTTTAGGATCCCTAGTAAGTGGTGCTCATGTACCTAGGGCATTGGAACTACAGAGGGTCCCTAAGGGCTGCAGCATGAATTGTGCCACCCTAAAGGAACCCCCTCACTAAGCTCATGCAAACTGCCATTGCAGCCTGCGTGTCCTGTGCAGAGAAAACTAAAGAAACTACATGGCACACATCCCTTTGTGCCATGCCTGCCAGCACTACATGTGGTATAGGTAAGTCACCCCTACAGGAGGCCTTACAGCCCTAAGGCAGGGTGCACTATACCCATGTGTGGGCATATCTGCGAGAGTGGAAATGTCCCGGTGATATCTGAGTTCCCCCTTAGATATTGCCAGTGCTCAGGGAAGCCATAACGAGTACATGGGCTGGCCACTCGTCAATACGAGTTCCCCAGCTACATGATAGCTTCACCGTACCCCAAGGTGTTTGGTACCAAACACCTTGTCTTAATAAATCCACACTGATCTCAGTGCTAGATTTATTAATAAAGGCACACAGAGGGCACTTTAAAGGTGACCCCTGAAAACCTACCGACTACTAGTGTGTTGACCGACTGGTCTCGGCCAGCCAGCCACCTTAGATAGGTTTCTGACCTCCTGAGGTGAGAGCCTTTGCTCTCGGAGGACAGGAACAAAGTCTGCTCTGTGCAGAGGTGTTCACACTTTCTCCAAACAGGATGGGCATTACAGGGCGGGAAGCTTGAAAGGCCTGCAGCCTTTGTTATGCAAACCCAGGCCTCTCCAGGTAGTGGAGTATCCTCCCCCCCCTGTCCCAACCATACATTTTGGTGGCAAGACATGTGGGAAAATTAGTTAGATCAGGAGGTGTGCCCACATTCAACCACTACCACCCATAGGGCGGGCCAGCTGACGTGGACCCCACTTTTCATATTCCTCCATGTTGTTTTGGACAGAATTAGCCTTCTAGGGTCAGGGTTATGCCCACTTCCCACAGGAAGTGGTCATATAGAGGGTGTAGACACCTTAAAGGTAGATAGCCCATTGACTACTACCTGTCACTCCCCATAATGCTCCTAAATTTAGGTGGCACCCCGGAAACCAAGAACTCAGATTCGAAGGATCAACAGAAGAAGGACGAAGAAGAGTCACTGCCTGGCGAGAACTGCAGCAGAACTTTGGACTTTGGTGTGAAAACCCTGCCGTCCTCGGCCCTCTCTCGACAGTTGCGACAGAGTGACTTGTTCTGTGAGCAGGAGAACTGCCAAAGCCTTGGGTAGCCTACCAGCACTTCAATAAACACTGAAAGTCTCCCTTAGAGTAGAGGAGCTACACCCCTGCAGTCTGCAGGCACCGACAAGCAGAGTCCAGTCTACCGCCTTGCAGCTCTCAGGCCTGACCGACGCCGCAGACAACCAGGAGAAGGTACTCGTGCTCTGGAAGGTCAGATCTGTTTCCCCACCGAATATGAAAACACCAGGACCAACCGGAGCTGTGCCGTACTAACCCCTGGGGTACCGGATGCCCTGCACCAAACACGGACCGTGAGTGTCCGGTTTGGAATCTGACTCCACCAGGACCAAGCAGCCGTTGAGGTACGTCAGCATCGCTTAGACCCACTTCAAGAGTGGCCCAGCTGCTTTGATTTTGCCCCTGCCAGCTGTTTGTCCCTGACTGCGAAGTGCATCTTTGCACGCCCAGCCCAGCCGGCCTAACCACTCTGCACCCGAGCCGTCCAGCCTGGGTCCCGACGAACCACCTGTGCCCCCGTGCTCCAAGACCCCTTGTGACCTCAGCCCCCATTTGGGAGCCCTCGGACTTGTCTGCAAGTCCCTCTGTGCAGCCTCTTTTCAAGTGCCCACCCGCCCCCCTTACTCCATAGCGCCAGCCAGATTTGGGTCGGATATAGGGAGGGAGAGGTATGGATTTTTACACAATTTCCTCAAATCTACGTTTGAAGGTCCACAATTGACAGGACTTAATATACTGCCCTTCTCTAAACACAACAAGCATTTACAGTGCACTTTTAACAGAAAGGAAATACAGTTCACAGATATAAGCCAACTGGCCAGTCAAGTGCAGCCCCATACCAGGCTGGTGACAGGGTAATCCATTTTACTCATTTTAAGTGGTCCAAATCGGACAAACCAGCCCCTATCCTTAAGAGAAGTATTAAGCAGAGTAAAGGTAAGGACTACACAGGAGACTGAAAAGATTTCCCACAATACCTGTGTGAACCCTAGAGAGCCATTCACATTGTGATTTCATTGTATAGCTGCTCATTAACAGAATTGTGTGGGATTCCACAGAAATTCCTTGTTTTTATCATTCTTGCTGTTAATAAATGTAATAAAATTAACTTGCAAACTAACAACCTCAACGCTTTGTTGAATTCTGATTTTGAACTCTTGGGAATGGGGAAGGCTGTCTAAATGGTTATTTTAGAGGATGTTTGCAAAGGGTTCTGTGGCCTGTGACTGGTAGATCTGTGGAGGGTATTACATGAAGGGGAACATCATTACATATTTTGCCCAAATCCAGTGCTCCATTTTGAGGAATTTACCATATATTAATCTCTCTCAGGCTTGGACAGGAGGCCAGGCTGGCAAAGATAGACCTGAATAAAATATCAGACTATGCTATAATGATTGTGTCTTTGAACTTTAAGGCATCTGCACCCAGAGATAGGAAATAGAGGTTCAGTAAATATATTTTAAATGAGTCAGCCAATAGAGAGGATATTATGGATGATATAAAGACCAATTTGGTGGATGATAATACCCAGGACACTGGACTGACTATAGTGTGGGACACCATGAAGTCTGGCACTGAGAGGTTGACCTATTTCTTTATCTTCAGCAGCAGCATAGAGGTGAAGATTCTTGGTCAGAGTTAGACTTGAGAAAGGACTGGTCAGGCCAGAGGTGAATCTTTTGACCACAGAAGAGACCTAGAGAACCTTTTGCCCCGTTATTGGGCTTAATGAATATCTAAATTCTTTAATGGGAGGTCAGAGACTAGTGCAGTCTGGCAGCAGAAATCAATTTCCGAGTTAGCCACAAGGGGAAGGAAAGCAGGTGCCTATCCTCATGTTAAAGTCCCAGTGTAGAGATCTGGCGGTGATCTGGAGAGGACAAACCAGCAGATAAGTGGAAACATCCAGAAAATTAGGATCAGCGGAGCCGCACAAATATGATCCACAGCAGGAGCAGTCTGAAGAAAACAAGATGGCAAAGGAACTATGATTTTGTGGCCATAGCACATGGCGTGGAGGCTTCCCGGGTTTACTTGGTGCAGTGAGAAGAGTCTGCTTTGGGTGTTGGTGTGTGGCATGGTCCAAGGGGTTAGAACTCTCCTAGGCGACTGTAAGAAAGTGTCCTCTTTTTGCATGGTTGCCCCCACTTTTTGCCAAACTGCTGATGTACTTTGACTGAGTGTGCGCTGGGTTCCTGCCAAACAGGTACACAGGACCTATGTTCTTTCCCTAAAACTGCATTAAGACAAGACCCTATTGGAACTCTTTGGCCACATGTCAGTCCCTTGTAAATGGTACCATAAGTACCAAGGGCACTGTGGCCAGGAAAGGCCTTTAAGGGCCGCAGCACTTATTGTGCCACCCTTAGAGGCCCCCCTGTACCTTTACACACACACACACTGCCATTGCAGGCTGTGTGTTTTGGTGCAGAACAAAGTGAAGAGTCGACATGGCACACATCCCTGTGTGCCATGCCTACAACCCACTGCCCTGGCATAGGTCAGCCACCCCTCTAGCTGGGTGCACTATACCAGTGGTGCGGGTACAGGTGCATGAGCCCTGTACCCCTACAGTGTCTAAGCCAGTTCTTAGACATTGTAAGTGCAGTAATGCCATTAAAAGTATATGGTGCTGGGAGTTTGTCATTACACACTCCACTGAACCATAATGGCTTTACTGAAAACTGGGAAGTTTGGTATCAAACTTCTCAGCACATTAAACCCACACGGATGCCGGTGTAGGATTTAATGAAAAATGCACTTAGAGGGCATCTTAGGGATGCGCCCTGAAAAACAACCTGAGTCTAGTGTCCTGGCTGAGTGGCTGCTCGCGGGCTGCCACCACCAGACATGTTTCTGGACCCGCTCTCGGGTTCCTGAAACAATGCACATCCTGGGACGAGGTGCCAAACCTCCTCCCCCAGGATGGGCAGTGTCCACGAAGGGGAAGCTTCAAAGGCTTGCCGCCTTTGTGAGCTACCCCAGCCATTTGCTGCTTCCAGCAACTGGCCCCCACCGGTTCTGACCCCCACTTTGGGCAGGAGAAACGGCAGGAAAACCAAGTGAGGAAGGGAGGTGTGCCCACCTTTGCCAACCCCACCCCTCATGTGGGGGAGGCAATGTGAAGCACAACTCTCAGTCCCCACCATCTTACAGATGGGGGGACCCAGCCAACCAGAGAGAGGCATATGCCCCCCCCCCACTGGAGGGTGGCAAAATAGGTGGTGTACCCACCCCAAGGAAGGGACCCATTGGTCCCGGCCTTTACTTATCTGTAACGCCCCTAAATCTAGTATTTAGGGGCAACCCTGAACCTTGACTCCTCAGACAAGAACTGACCAGAAGAAGAGAAGAAGCCCGAAGAAGCCGTGCTAAACTAAGAAGAGGAGGACGCCCACTGACTTGGCCCCAGCCCCACCGGCCTGTCCGCACCTCGAACCTGCTCCAGCCAGATCCTGATGTGTCCTGAAGCCAGCAGCCCTCAAGAACCCGAAGGTCTTGCCCTGCCTTCCAAACCCAAGACTTTGTCTCCCGTGAGCACCGGATTTGCTCACCAACAGACTCTGGCCCTGGCCAAATCTACGAGTCTGCACCACTCTGCACCTGAGTTCGAGTGGTCCAACACCACGAGGAGGTCTCCCCGGCGATCCTGACCTGAGATCTGGTGATCTCTGACCTGCCTCTAATCTCCTATCGACGCCTGCAGCCCCTTTCTGGAGGAACCCTGCGACGGCAACCGGAGCTGGTAAGAAAACCCGATGCCTAAAGACTCCCCTGCACTCGAGGACCCACGGCCTTGGGTGGCCCAACCGATGGTATCCCAGCATCCCAACTTACCTCTCTAACTGGTGGTCGCCTCCAGAAGATCTTTGTCCCTGAGCCTGCAGTCTTTGTTGCAACCGGAGAATTCCCATTGAAAACAACTGGGCACACAATGCCAAAACAGCACCCTGCACCCAGCGGCCCCTGCACCGCTGCGGGTGCACTTCAGGTGCTGACTCTGATCCCCCTTTGGCCTGAGCCTAACACCAGGAGCTTTGCTCCCACAACCTTGTGGCCTGCTCGTGAGCAGCCACCAACCAGAGCCACCCTATCCCCCATTGGATAACATTGGGCCTCAGCACTCTGCACCCAGCCACCCTAGTGCTTCTGAGGGTGCTTTGAGAGTGCATCCTTGACCCTGGGGGAACCCTGGTTCTAACCCCAGAAAACCAACACCCAAACCAGAGTACTTACCTTGAAACCGATAACCTCATTTCCTCCCACAGGACTGCATTGACTGCTTTCTTGTGAAAATTGTTGTGTGTGGAGTTGGTTTTGTATGAGAACTTGAAAAACTGTAAATATCTAAAAACTGCTTTACTTACCTTTTCTCTAGGAAATGTCCCAGTGTGATATCTAGGCATATCACACTGAGTAATCCATAAAGTAATCTAACAGTAATTTCCACTGTATTCAAAGTATTTACAAACCTGTAACAAAGTCATTTTTATTCAGCTTGCTTGTATTGTTCAACCTGCCTTGAAAAGTACAATTTACACTTACCTGTGCCAAGCTTGCTTGGTTCTAGAAAATACATATAACTAAATAATATTTTTATACAATCAAATTGGTCTGAGTTCAGTCTTTGAGTGTGTGACATCATTTCTTGACTGAGTGTGTACAACAAATGCTTAACACTACCCTCTGATAAAGCCTTACTGCTCGCCCACACTACCACAAATAGAGAGTAAGGTGCTATCTACTTTTACCTCTGCCTATCTTTGGGGTTCCACTGGACTCGGTGCACACTATACCTCATTTTGATATAGTATATACAGAGCCAGCTTCCTACAGGGACCGTGCATTGAACATGTCAATCATGGGCAGGCAAGAAGGTAATTACCTGGCCACAAAGAGGCCTGAGAGTCACCAGCTGCTTCTCGAGGGGAATGGCCAAGTGGAGTCCGGCTAACTGAAATTGCAGTGGTTCCTGCTGGGCCAGAATACTGTTGATGTTGCTTAATTTGAATGTCCCAGAGATGCTGGGGCATCTTCTTATTCCCCAGAGCAAAAACCATATAAGACCTACATAGCTGAGCCTCAGTAAAACGCAGAGGACCCAGTTGTGAACACAGTGTGAGGCCTCGCACAACCTCTTTGTAGGATGTAGCAAAGGAGAAGTGATGCACCTCCCACAAATAGGACATGGCAGAGCTTATGGGCAGCTGATGATAACACCATAAACAGAGGAGAGAAGGTGACATTTACGCTGCTGTGGACATGGGATCCAAGTTGGGAAGACTAAACCGTGTTACCAGGCGCGAATAGGAGCTCTAGGTTTAACAAATTGTTTGAATTTACAAGATGACCCCTCCCCCTCCAGAAATGACGAGTAGGCAAGCATAAAAATACTTGCTTTACATCCCAAGAGGAACTAGCGAGGCAAACTGGGGGTCTTGAATTGGACACAACAGATCTACAAGATATGTTGCAACAAAGTTTGAAGTGGAGATTCCCTCGTGCTTCTAATGGCCAGCCATTACCTGGGAGGACAGCCAGAACTGGATCTGATAGACTACTGGAGGTGATCTGAGGGGCGTGGGTGGGGGGGAACTACTGGGCAGTCCTGAGAGAGTGGTACTCTGCCAGGTCTGGCCGAGGTTGCGGCACATTGGCATCTAACAAGGTATTGGTGTTAAGTGCACACTGAGGTGCAGTGGCTACCTCAAAAGGAGGAATGAAGGACTCAATTGTAAAAACAAATTCATACAGCAGAGAAAAAGCCAAAGCAAGACTGGGAGACTGCGAGGCATAGAGAGCAGGAGGGTGAAAAAAAACCTCAAAGGAGTGCCCACAGTGGCAGACTATGAAAAGATTTCCAGAAGCTTTTTGAAAGAGTTTTCTTCCTGGACATTAGGACAAAAATAGGTGTGATCAGAGAGAAGCTGAAACTAAACTTTAAGAAGTCAAAAGATATATGTCTGAGCTAGGGTGTAAAGTGCCCTCCATAGAAAAAATGCTGGATGAGGAAGCCTTAAATAAGGAGAAATATAGGGTCCAACGTCTACTCCAGAAAGAATAAAATCTGTTGTTCTAAGAAAAGCACGAACATTTAAAAGCTTGCTGATGTTGTAATTAAATATGAATCCACAAAAATATGCAAATCAAGGGTGCGGCCAAGAGGAAAGCAAGGTCATCCACCTTTTCATACAAAAGATACTAGACGCCATCCTGGAATGTCTGAGTGGTGAGTCCATTCATCTAGACAGGGCACACCGAGGGACACTGGAACCATTTAAGACCACAACCCCTTCTGATACTGTGCCATGCATTCACCACTTTGAGGACAAGGAACAAAATATTCAATGTATACCTTCTTCTAAAGCATTTACATGTAATGGCATTTTCAGTACAATATTTGAAATTCTATCCCTAATAACATTGTAGACATGTAGAATCTTCCTCCCAGAGAATGATTTCTTTAAGAAACAGGAGATAAAAGACAGATGGGGCTATCTATTCTGCCTCATCTTCAAATGCCAAAATTGTCTGGATGATAAAATCCCTCACCGATACCTACAAGATACTGGGCTTTGAGGTGGAGGAGGGAATGCACAGCGGGCGCACCATTACATTAGATTTGTCAACAAGCCCCCTCCAAATGACAGAGAGACAGCGGGGAACTGCAAAACAAACTTTGAATTAATGAGACAAGCATGGCAGAGCACAAAGAGGTTAGCAAGCTACTGTAGAAAGTTAGCTCTGCTAGACCGGTGACCCCTACAGGATTGATGAAAGCAAGGAGGTGCACCAAGAAGGCAGATTCAGTCCACTGTAATTCTTGAAGAAGATTCTTTATTCAAAAGTTTGTGCACAATAAATGAACAACCAGCCAATGTGTTTTATTCCCAAGATAGATTCATGGAACTTCGTTAGGGCTCTATAGTGGAAAAGGCTAGTGCGCCATAAAAATTACTCATGAATCTGTTGTCTCCTTATGATAGAAGGGATATTCCAGGCATGCAGTCTGACACCTTGCTAAGTATCTAGACTCTTCTTCCGTGGTTCTGTGTTAATTTGCTACCCCTACAGGATTGGAAAACAAGAAATTACAGTGTGAGTGCACAAGGCTTTCTAGCAAAGAACATTGTCAACTCATCACCAGCCGGGTTGTAAGAAATTGGGTTGCTGGTTGATGGGGATAAAACCCTACTCAAGCAGAAACCACAATCCTTGTCAGGGTGAAGTCACAAGCAAACTCCAAATTGACCTGTGCTCAACCCCCTGTTAATCAGTCAGGCTTAACTTAGAGGCAATGTTTAAAGTATTTATGGAACACTTCAAACAGTAACACAGTGAAAACACACCACAAAAGGCTCCTACTCCAGATGTAGAAAAATAGATGAATTTTTAATAAATAAAACAAGACCAATAAACTAAAATTCAATAAGTAGAATTGAAGATATGCAATTTTAAAGATTTCTGTGAAAATAGCGCCAAAAAGTGCAAAACATCAACTGTGGATATCTGGTCACGCCAGATTGGGACAAAGTCACAAGTTCAGGCTGACTGCACTAGAGCGCAGGACAGCTACAAGGACCCAGTTGGGCCCACTGAACAAGAGTACCTTAAATCCTGGTTGCAGGGCGTTGAGAGGTGCTGCAAAGTCGATGTGGAGTCCTTGCACTGAGAGAATCCTTGCAGCAGTCGCAATGTGTAATGTTGTGCTCTGGATTGCACCGCCCAGCAGAGGAGATGTCGGTTCTGCTGAGCAGGAAGAGCACATTCAGGTCCACTTCCAGCGGTCCGGTGACTGGGGTGGCACCACTTGGCAAGGTAGGACTCTCCGATGGCAGAGTTCAGGTGCTGGGTTCAAAGTTGTTGGAATCTTCTATCCCTGAGGCTCTAGTCAAGAGTCCAGCCAACTAGTCCTTGGAGTCACTCTGGGGTCCAGGGTACAACAGATGCAGGTCTGGTCCAGAAGTCCTTCAGAGCAGCAGTCCAGCAGAGTCATAGTCCTTCGTGGCAGAGTATCCATAGGTCCAGAAGTGTACTGAAGAGTTGTTGTCTGAGGCCCAGTATTTATACCTGTGCCTTCCTTTGAAGTGGGAGAAGCTTCTAGACTTTCCCTTTGAAGTCCCCAGTCTTCCTGTCTGCCCTGACTCCAGACTAACTACATGGGGTATTTCGCCCTTTGTGTGGCGGTAGGACATATCCTATTCAAGTGTATGTAGGGCGGTGCCCAGCTCCACCCTCCCATCCTGCCAGTGATGGTCCATCCAGGCACACCTACGTTTTCTATTGTGTTTGGCTGTCTAGGAGGAATACCCAAAGACCAACTACCAGTTACACCCAGTCATTAGAACCAGAGACAGGCACTAAATGGCTAAGGCAGGAAAATGCCAACTTTCTAAAAGTGGCATTTTCAAAGTTGTAATTTAAAATCTGACTTTACCATATGAGAGATATTACAATTCCAAAGACACCAAACACGAACTGGTTACCTGTTCCTTATTTAGAAGTTACAGTTAAATGTAATAAGGGAGGCCCAGTGTTATCCGATGGTTTTAAATACATTGCACCCTGCCCTCTGGGCTATCCAGGGCCTACCCTAGGGTGATGTATATGTATTAAAAAGGAAGCTTTGGGCCTGGCAAAACTTTATTTTGCCAGGTCGAAATGGCAGTTTAAAACTGCACACACAAGGTGCAGTGGCAGACCTGAGACATGTTTAAAGGGCTACTTAAATGGGTGGCACAATCAGTGCTGCGGGTCCACTAGTAGCATTTAATTTACAGGCCCTGGACACATGTAGTGCCACTTTATTAGGGACTTAAAAGTAAATTAAATATTCCAATTGGGGATAAGCCAATGTTACCCCATTTTAAGGAGTGAGCACATGCACATTAGCACTAGTTAGCAGTGGTAAAGTGTACAGAGTCCTAAGGCCATCAAAAACGAGGTTGGAAAATAGTAGGGAAGAAGGCGAACAGTTTGGGCGTAGACCGCCCTAAGGCTGACAGGTCCAACAGAGAGTCTCTGGCAAACTGTGCCAACGGGACATCGTAACGTCTGCTATGGTTGGAAACTGGAGCCGCACTGTTCAATTTGCACAAACGTTATGCCAGGATTGGCTATCTGATGGTAGATAGACTGCTTCCGATGGGTTGCTCCTTCTTGGAGTGTATGCTATAGGAATTTGCCTAGGGTCTGTAGGTCTGATTAAGTCAAGTTGTGCAGCTCCATAAGGAAAGTTGGTTGTCAAACAGGTTTATTCTTCAGGGCTATGCCTGGGTAGAGAAACGAGAAAATGCTTTCACTTTCCCAGCTATTTTGTGCAGCGGCAGTGGAACCCCTGGCTCCTAGGATTCAAGACAATGTGAGGATTAAGGGTATCAACAAGATCTTGATCTTTGCAGATGAAGCAATCCTCTCCCTTACTGAGGCAGGTCTCTCTCAGGGTTGGTGGAATTGTTGGGGAATACACTGCAGTACAAGTCTTTAGGGTTAACGACAAGATTGCATTGTTACCACTGAGCTTGGGTCCTGAGGAGATCGTGATGATATGTGCAATTTGCTTCAGAATATTGGAGAAATGTATCAAGTATTTGGGCTTCCACAGCTCCCCAGAGTTGGGAGAACTGCATGGAGCAAATATCATTCAACTGCTGAAGGAGATATGGTCAGACTTTGGGTGATGACAAACTGGTGGGGCTGCACCTCAGTGTTTCCAGCTTTATGTTTACATAGCACTATCAATTACAGTTAATGGGAGTGTCCTGGATGTGCGGCAAGGTAATCTACTTATGTATGTCTGGCATAGTAAACCTCCAAGATTGTTGGAGTTTTACCTTAAAGCTCATAGGGCTAAAGGGGGTCTGGGCTTTTTTGAAATATTAGTCCTTGGTGAGTGGGTGCAGAGACTGTGATAAACAGTGGAGTTTTATGGATCATGCAAAACCCTGTAGGGAGTGTTATGGTTGCTAAAGAGGGACACATTAGCCAATCTCTACTATAGCCAAGTGACTAGTATGTTTAAGGAGACAGTGATAACATCTTTCACAGAATGTATGAGTCTTAATTCTCCTTGGGGGTTGAAGCATTGCAGCCACAAGGAAAAAACACTTTTAAATCCTTTGTTACTACATTTTCCGTTCGAAACGGTTTGGTCTCGGCACTGTATAAAATTTTGATTACACATCACCTTTCAACGGAAGCTCTAATAAAATATTAGTAAGAACTAGGGGTGTGCGAAATTCACATAACTTGCTTACTCGTAATTATGTGAAATCTTGGGAAAGATGCAGTTTTTTATTTAGCTCTATGTTTTAGCTCATAATGTGTCCTTGCATCAATTTTTAACACAAGTACGCATTTTGCAGTAAAATAATAGCACAAAAAACAAAAGTGGCGTGAGCAACAGTGGCTTGCGTTCTGGCCATTTGCATTATTCCGTAATGTTTGTAATAAAGTTTCTCTGCAAAGACATGTAATTACTTGGTCGAATTTTCAGAATTACGCATAACACAAAATGTCCGAATTGACATGAATTACGCTGACGTCATTTATATTTCCCCCGGGCCTAATACGAATAGCTGAGCCATTCATCATCGATATCTTGTTTGCAAGGTTATGTCAGAGTGATATCTGGTGCCGATAAATTAAGGAGAATGTTACAGGACATGGATGCTTAAGTTGTGAAGGCACTGGGGGAAGGATGTCTTTCTCACTCAAGCAAGGTGGAAGCGCATTGACGTTTCCAGCCTGAGAGACCAATGCGGATGGAGATAGTGAGAGGAACGGTATGGGGATTTCATGCGGAAAAGTAGTAGCAGGGCTACTTTAATGGCTACTATGTTGAAAAGAGACAACATGTCAGTTACTGTACTTTGGTACATTGTGTGCAGATCAATAGAAATCTGACCAGGTCCAAGCAAGAAGAATATTGGTTTACCATATACACAGAATACAAATTTTAAATCTAGGATTTTATTAATGCATATCAAAGGCAGACCACTATGCTTATAATACAATTGTCGATTGTGAAATAACCATCCTTTTCTGTGTTTGAATAGCCTTTGACGAGCTTGTTGAAGCATATGCAGAACAAGCTAGAGGACTCTTAGATGGAGGAGCTGACATCTTACTTGTGGAAACAATTTTTGATACAGCTAACTCAAAGGTAAGAACGTCTACAATCCTGGAACATCTTTAAAAAATGGGTCTTGTTGTCACGTGGGCTGGATTGCAAGAGATAGAGCAACTAAAGAGTTTCTTTCAATCATTTGCCGTTGGCTTTAAATGTGGCAAATAGGTTGTAAGGACAGGTGTTCTGTTACGGCATTTGTTGTGAGGTGATTTTCTGGGTGGATGATGGACAAGCCATTAACTCCACTTCATCTGACGTACATAGATTTGCTTTCTCCAAGACACTGTTATTTGGGTCATTCATTTTTTTTAAAAAATTGTTTTTATTGGCATTTAGAAAGTCATCAATCACATAACAGCAAAAGGAAAACAATCATCAGGTATCGCTCGACGTCTGTAGAACCATGGTAATACTTCTTACAATTTCTCATATAGCCCAGAACAGGCATAAACATTATCATTACATTACTGTGTCACCACATTGGCTACCCTAGGTTTCCCCATGACCAGTCCGTACAATGTTTAGGGGCCGGTACGACCACGGCCCTCAGTGGCAGTAAATCATTGGTAATCTCTAGGCCTATGAAAACTCATCTATGTTAACTGTATTCAGCCAGTTTACAAATGGCTCCCAGATATCCCGGGGGCGAGACCTCGCTGGCAACAATCCCCAGTACGTCTCCAGTTGTGTCTTGCAGTGTGTTACACAGGTAATCCAATTTTTAGTGGTCGGCGGTGAAACCGCCCTCCAATGCAAGGCCACCTGGCGCTTAGCCATGATCAAAAGCATAGCGATTAATTTCTTGCATTTTGGTGGCACAGAAGTATTGTCGCCCAGCAATACCGCCAGCGGCGTGCAGAGCAAATCGTGTCCAGTTATGTCACGTATGTGCTGTAGTGTACGTATCCAGAAGTTAGCTATCGGGCGGCACTGCCATGCCACGTGTAAAAATGTAGCCTGTGTGTCCCCGCATCTCCAGCAGCGATCGTCAGGGCGCAGCCCCATTCGGTGCAATTGCACCGGGGTCCGATAAAACCGGTGTATGTATTTAAAATGAATTAATCTCAGCCGGTAGTTAGAGGATAAAAGCCGTAGCTGGCCGCAGATTAGTTTCCATTGGGCAGTCGATATGTCCACCCCCAACTCCGCTGCCCAAGTCTCTCTAGCCCCTGGGGTGAGAACTGGGGATTCCTGTTGCGTAGTATTGTATATTCGGGTAATCAGCTTGCGGCCATGGGCAATCGCGAGCACGTTTTCTAATGCTGGTAGTGTAGGGGGGGGGGGGTTGGGGAAATTATCAAATCGGCTTCTGCAAGAGGAGCGCAGCTGGTAGTAAAGGAGCATGTCCGCGGCCGAGAGGGGCACTGGGTCGCACATTTGTTGAAGTGTCAGGAAGGTGTCTGCGGGGAAAAAGGTCCTTGCCCATGTGAAGTTTGTGCAGTGCTGCCCTCTCCCTGGCTCTGCGGTCCCCCAGTGGAGGTATCTGTGGGTGACTGGCCAATTGCATAGAGGGTGCGTATAACATGTCCAGTTTTGCTCTCTTGCAGAGCCCTGCCCACGCCCATCTCAGCGCTTCCACTGTGTTCACTTCATCACGTGGCCTCTTATATGTGTGGAATATCGCGGTTATAAGTGGCGTTGGTGCCGCTCGGTCTATTTCCACGGCCACATGTGGCTGGAAAGGTGTAGGGTGTACCCAGTAGTGTAAGAAGTGCGCCTGTGCGCTGTAGGCATACAGCACAAAGTCGGGTGCGGCAAGACCTCCCTGGGATTGGGGCAGGGTGAGTATTTCCCACGATATTCTGGGTTGGCGTCCGCCCAGACTAGTTCGATCATCAGGGAGCGTAGCGTTTTGAAGAAGTGATTAGTTAGAGGAATTGGAATGTTTACAAAGAGGTACAATAATTTGGGCAAAATAATCATCTTAGCTAACGCGATACGGCCTATCAAAGACAGGGGCAATGTTTTCCAACGGTGTACCCTCTCCGTTATCCAGTCTATCGCTCTGCCATAATTCTCAGACCATAGTTCAGCAAGATCGTTGCTGATCCAAATCCCCAGATATCGAGCTGGCCCTGTTGCCCATGTAATCGGGTATTCAGTTTCGAAGGGTTGAGTGCCGGACGTCAGGGGAATAATAACGGATTTACTCCAATTTATTCGCACCCCAGAGAGTTCCCCATAGCGAATTAGTTCCCGTGTCATGGGTGCTTGATTATCTTTAGGGTCAGTCATATATAGTGTGAGATCGTCTGCATATAATGATATTGTCAGGCTCCGCGTCGTGAGCCCTATGCCACGATGTGAGTGATGTTGTCTGATACGCGCGGTCAGTGGCTCGGTGGCGATAGCAAAGAGTAGTGGCGACAAGGGTCATCCTTGCCTTGTTCCCCTAGTGATGGCAATGGGTTCGGAAATCATTCCATTTACCCTTAAGCGCGCCGTAGGCATCGTATAAAGTAACTTTATCTGTTGGATAAAGATAGGGCTGAGACCTATCCTTTGGAGCAGCGGGAACAGAAAACCCCACTCCAAGGAGTCGAACGCCTTGGTGGCGTCGAGCAAGGCCGCTATGGCCGGCACATGTGGTGCCAAATAATGCATTAGGGCGAATAGCGTCCGCAGATTATGGGACGTGGATCTGCCCGGTATAAAGCCAGATTGATCCGGCAATATTATCCGGGTGAGCAGTGGTTGCATGCGGGTGGCTAAAAGTTTGGCGAAAATTTTTGCGTCTGTATTTATTAATGAAATTGGACGGTAAGAATCGCAGTGGAAGGGGTCTTTCTCTGGTTTTAAAATTGTTATGATAAGGGCTTCTCGCATTGAAGCGGGCAGGTGGCCTATCTCCATGGCCTCTTGGTAGACCGCCAGGAGGCGAGGCGCCAGGCTATCTGCATATTCCTTATAAAATTTGGCTGTCAGGCCGTCGGGCCCTGGGTATTTGGGTCATTCATTAATTAACTTCTGGGGTCGAGGGCAAAAATCCTAATACATTTATAGATAATTGTATTTCCATACAATTAATATTAATAGTGCCAATGTGTGCATGCTTTCTGCTGGTAGATTTGAAATGGAGTCCTACATTGCCATCCAGTGTTGCCATCTACCAATGAGACCTGTGCCTTTCTCCTTGACAGTGTTTAGGCTGTAAAATATAAACCATGTATTCCTGGAGAAGATTAGACATAGCTTAAAGTTGACCTGGTCTTTTTATTCCAGTTGGGAAATTGCCTTTGTCTGACTGAAACCACAAAGTAAATAAGGCCACCAAATTAACCCAAATCATCTGAATAAAATTTCAGTCTCCTTAAATATGAACCATTTCAAACATGTACAGAAGATTTTGTATAGCTGGAAATTTAAACAAGGCTTGCTGGAGAAAAGAAAAGATGCATGAACCTTTGAAAAAAAAATGTATTATTACAAAGTCTGATGCAGAGTTTCACCCATTATTGCACCGATAAAAATGTTTCAAAATATTTTTTTAAATCCTAAAAGGTCACCCTATTGAGTATAATGAACTGGGAAAGAAGGCCTAGAACACAAAAGGAAAGGAAGTAAAATTGAAGAGGTGAAACGTCAGGAGAATCGTTCGTAGATAAACTGGTTACAGTGCATTAGGAATTAACAGTCACCCAATAATTCACCCTGTTCAATGAATAACTTCTCTAAAATTAGCACATTTGCTTCAGACATTTTGGAATATCCTTCCTGCACACCATATATATATATTTTTTTAAAATCTCTAACACAACTGGTGATGAGTGTTGGTCTCCCTGAATCTATAGGCGATGTAGACCAAAGCAGTGTTTCCAGGGACCAGCTTACTGACCTACACAGGATTAGGCTGAAAGTGACTCCCTTTACCACGCCCTCAGTACCCCCCACCCACAATCTGTCCTCTCTTCCTCCTCCCCCTTTCCCTCCCTATATGCTGCCTTTTATGAGATCTGGCAGAAATGCAGGAACCTTTGCCCTTAGGAATGGACAAACCTAGGATTTACTTCGCTTTCTTTTGATGGAAATGAATGTTGTAATGTGGAAGGACAATGATTTCCGTAAATAGGGGAAGTTTATTTGGCACTGATACACCATTAAGGCCAAGCACCACAGCTCCAACTGACTCCACAGATACTAAGATAAACAACTATGGAACATAGTGAAACATTATTTGGAACATCATTACATAGTCAACATTCCTCTGGATTAAAGTTACAACAATGAAGCACAAGGCTGACCGCTGATCCATCTTGGGTTTTTACCATTTAAACCTCTTTGCTCCCTAAGAATCCTTCAAATAGTCATTTTGTATCACATCGCCTATCTGCTTTCCAGCTTGGTGATTGGCTGTGGTTTCAACCTAAATGATGCTTACTTTCATAGTATGACTGGCACAAGTGAACTTCCTGCAGTCTATAAAAGGGGTTCACACTACTAGTTAAAGGTGTTTCCATCCAAGCTAATCTCAGCCTGCCAGCATTGACCAGTCACCCACTTCTGTCAGCAGGGCTAGTTATCTCCTGCTACCTTGATTACTGGTGAGTGAGAATAAATAATATAACGCACCCATGGAGTCCCAAGACATAGTGATAACCCTCTTTTTCATACTGTCCCTGAGTGTAAACGTGGGAAAGATCCTTTCACTTAAACACTGAAGCTCTAATTGGTTTAAACAATTCTAGACACCCAGGTGGTAATAATTGACCCTTTATGAGACCGTACCTATTTTTCAAGCCTGGGACATTTTTTGAGTTTTACTTTATGTAGCTACATTGAGGTTTCTGTGCCCAGTAGGTGCCCCTGGCACATTAGAGATTGCAAAGGACACAGAAGCTTCTTCCTCAACTTTAGGATCAGGGCATGGAACCGCCTTTAGCCTTAGGCTCTTTCTCATAGGATGTTTCTGCAAGGTTTGTTCTATTGAGCTCTGTGGGCTGGCCTCTTAGTGGGTTTGTCCTTTAGTATTCCCTGCCCTTAAATTTCATTCATGCATATATTTGGGTTGCTGCCATGAGTCCTTCTCATATGCTAGAACTGCAGGTCTTAGTGGCTCTGGAGCTTTCCTGTCCTCCTAGCACAGCAAGAGTTTTGCCCTTTAAGGGCAACTATCAAAAAGCAAGGGGCACTGATTTGCACCAGCTCTACTGTCTCTTAATCAATCTGTAGAACTAGCCACTGTCTAAGGTATACTACTACTGCCCTTCTACCTTCCGGTAAACCCTTTGTGAGCAGGCTGTCTTAAATCATTCTTGAATGAAAACCAATCAATGTGATTGTCTCCATCCTGTTCAGGCATTCAATGAACTTGGCAGGGATAATTTTTTTCCGAAACAGCTGAAAGAATGCTCTGTGCCTTCAGGAAGGTCCATGATCTCTTGCATTGCTTGTGAATCTGTTGCTGATGGTCCTCTAAGAGTGGCTGTCTCCTCCTCTTTACCCTCCATCCGCTTTCCATACTTTGGTGACCCCTCTTGGTTCTGCTTTCTTACTTTTTTGGATCATATTCTGTTTCCTCCCCTTATTCACTCAGATTTGCCAATTCTTAAATGACATTCTTATGTATGGACATTTTGGGTTACTTGATTGAACATCAGTTTATTCCCCTGGTGACTTAGAATGTTGTGTTTCTTTAAGACTATTTACTTGGTATATTCAGCTAAAATGGCAGTTTAATCCACTTAGATTAGTGGAGTTGGCATACAGAAGGAGCTGAGTTCTATACAACCTATCTGGGGTGTTATTGTCCATATCAACTTTTTTCAAATATCTGACATGTAGAAACAAAAAAAACAGGGATGCAAGTATGCAGGACCAATACGCTCTGTATTCTGCAAACGCACCTTTGTCTCTGTCCATATCCAATAGTTTTATTAGATCTGTATCGCGACTACAAGATTTCAGTCTGACAATTTGACCTATGATTACAAATAGTTTCATCATTTTAGTTTAAAAACGTAATTTGCAGTTTTGTACTACTGAATCATCAAACATGTCACTGAATTGGCATTTTCTGAGGAAGAGTTTGGAATCATCAGTTAACTGGTAACACAGTAAAGTGACTCTCAGTAACTTATGCTACCATAAACTCTTAGGGCTTGTAAAGGAGTGATATATGTTACTTTTGTCTGTCTGTGCTGTTTAGATGTTTGCTCTTCTGGTAAGGTCATACGGACACCTTTGATCTATCTAAAAATGTCACTCAATAGTCACCGCCACAGTGAAGAGGTTTGCATTGTAAATGTGAAGTGCATAATAGTTTTACATAGAAAATTAGCTTCCACCTTTATTATTGAAATCAAATTTAAGAATTTCTGGAGGAGACCAAAATCACATCCTTGTTCATCCTGTAAAAGAATGAAACTGTAGAAAAGCTTGGACTATGACAATATTGCAACATATTGGTGTATTATGAAAATTAAGTTTACTCAAGGCTATTAAATATAGCTGTGCAGGCTAGCTGTGGAAGCTAGGCGTAGAATGCATGTTTCTGTTCTATTAAATGAAAGTGATGTGATAAGACTTGCAGATACATGTTGTAAATGCGTACAAGCTGTGCTGCCTAAGGCAGCCCAGTTAGGCATGCTGTTGGTAATTCATCCTAAAAAGCTCATGTTCATTTATAATCTTTTCCTGGTTTGTTTCTTACAGGCAGCTCTTTTTGCAATCCAAAAATTGTTTGAAGAAGAGTATGAACCTAAGCCCATTTTTGTGAGTATATGTATGCCTATCCAGTTTACTCACCTTGCACGTAGAACAGCAGCTCTTAATTTATTGTACAACCAGGTGAAGTTGTAACCGCAACTTCTCTGGTAAAATTAGAAATCAGAATGGTTTATAGTTGTACTGGCAGCCTGTTATAGCCATGTGTGCTTTGTTACTGACAAAATGTAGTGGTTAGTGAAAACATGTACTACAGGTCAATGGTAGAACCACAAAGTGATTGGCTTGAAAATACCAAGAAAAATAAACAATTTGGATATAAGATAATCCGTCCAAGGGAATGAAGCATTGTTAGAACAAAGTCCCAAATTCAGTATAAGATGACTATGTTCATGTTGGTAATCTGCATATGATTTTTAAGTTTGATACCAGTAACCATGATGATTGAAATTGAAATGATTTGAAATGTTGGCAAAAAATGCCTAGGTCTCGACTGGGGCGCTCTTCTCCGTCTAAAAAGACACTGGGGCATTGGGGGTTGACTATAGGTAGAATGGAATTTCTAAATATAATTTTAGGTCATTGCTATTAGCTTTTTCTACTACCAGTGGAAGGTGACTTGGTAAGTGGCTGTCCCACCATTTACAAAGAGATTGTGTGGCTACCACACACAAAGGTTGTTTGTTGCTTGACAGTATTGTCACTCCTCCGTGACTCTTTTTTCAAACTAATATTTCTACTAAGTATAGAAATGTACTAAAGATATGGTACAATATTGTCTATAAATGCAAATAAGAGAGTACAGCTGGGATAGTTTATACTACTGTTCTTCCAAATTAGTTGAATCTGAAAACACTTGATAACTTTTTTATAAATATATTTTTCAGATTTCAGGCACAATTGTGGATAAAAGTGGACGTACCCTTTCCGGCCAAACTGGCGAGGCATTTGTCATTAGTGTATCCCATGCTGAGCCTTTATGGTAAGAAAACATGTTTTATTTAACAAGTGAGGCCTGTATAATATTGACTTGAAATTAAGGCAAGTATGCAAATTCAAGGTAAAGGTTTGTTCCCAGTTAAATTCCCAGCTCTAAGCTTATCTCTGTTTAAGATCAAGCTGAAAAAACAGCAAACCTTGGCAAAGCCAGTAGGTCTGCCTTGGCGAGCATTCTGTTTTTTATTTATATTTTTCCAAACATAAATGGAATATGTAAAAAAGAAATTTGTGGAAATATAAAGGAAGAGCCCGGCAGCCCAGGACTTGCACTGAAGTTCACTTCTTTTAAGGCAGATGTGCACCTGTGGTCAGGTAAATGCTGTCACTCACCTCGCAGCAAAGCCAGTGGATGAATTTGGCTGACCTAGTTACCCATGCTATATGCTTTGGTGGGTGGAAACGGAATGTGAATGACTCTTGAACAGATCAATGGATGGTAAGTGCCGACTGACCCTATATTTATGTATATATGTTTGTATTGTTAGTATTAAATTTTTGGAAAACATGAGGTTGGCAAAAGTTGCTAAAGCTGTCTCTAGGCTAGAATTAAAAATACAACATATTAAAAAGCCATTGAGTACAGGATTAAATAATGTGTGGTATAAGTGACATACATGTGATATATGTGGAAGTTTGAGTGAAGTAAAGCAGAGGATAATAAGTATATATAGATTCTAAGGTGCCCACATGTTGCAGAACAAGTCAGTTTTGTATCTCTTTTGTAATATATGTAAATTATGACTAATTTCAGTACAGAAACCAGGAATAACCCCACGTACCAAAGCCTTTAACAAATATTTTTCTCTCAGTTGTAGGTAAGTCTTAAAATGAATCCTTTAGCTTGCCACTCATAAAAAGCCTCATGTTCTTGCCATGTGTAGCTGTAGATAAACATGCTGTGCAGACTCCTGCCATCTAGTGTTGGGCTCGGATGTTTGCAAATTGATTTTCTTCAAAGAAGCCTTTCGAGTCACGAGGTATAGTGACTCCACCCATTACCGATAATGCGCATGGGCATAGGCTTAATTGTTAGATTTTGTTTTTCCCCATTGTCGGGTTTAGACGTGTCCCTTTGAGCTCTGGTTCAGTGTTTTTTTTTTTTTTTAAACATATTTTATTAATTTTCTTGATATAAACATTTCCTTCATTTTGTCGTACATTATATTGCTTCAATGCCAATAATCCAACAAATTATAAACATACAATTATATCAAGTTCAGGTTCATCAATAGTACAATTCAATAATTTTCGCCTGTTTACTGTCCATTCTTTATAGTATCTGTTATGATTCCAGTAGTCTAGTACATATAATGTATTATAACGATTATAATAATCTAGTCATCCCCTCCCCACCCACAACAGCAACAAATTAACTATGTCCCTCCCCCTCCCTATTTCCCCCCCCCGCACAGACTCGGCTCTATCCTTACATTTATCTGTTTTCTTCAGCAATTAAACGTCACACAATTACAAGTTTGAGGCACACTTCCAGTAGTGAACTCCAATCATATGGTATAATAATACATCATCCTTATCTCATCTGATAAGACGTTCCCTTGATCGTGTTAAGGGTATAGTAACATTTATGCTACAGTGTCTGCGTTTCTGTCGCTATAAATTCCTCTAGCATTACATTCCATTCCATCGAAATAGGTTTTTTCCGTAGTCCTCTCTGTTCCTCTCGTTTGAGCTCCGCGCTTTCAGCCTTACCCCACCTAACTACTTCATTGTACCAGTCCAACACTGCTGGCGGTTTCGCCGCTTTCCAGCGCATTGTTATTGTTCGTTTAGCTAGTATCAATGCCAGGTTTGCAAATTTACTTTTAGGGCCTCCCTTCTTACATCTAGGATTCAGACCCAGCATGCAGAATTCTAGTGGGTCCCCCCCACCCCCGGGGGCAATCGCATTTAATATGGTTTGTACTGCTGTCCAGTAGTGTGTCAGTTTTGTACAAGCCCACAGCATATGTAGCAAACTTGCATTGGAGGCATGGCATCGAGGACATGTGTCTACTGTGTCTGGAAACATCAAACTTAGTTGGCGGGGAGTCAAATAGGCTCGGTGTGTTAGCATGAGCTGTATAAATTAGAATTTTGGGTTTCTCGAAACCTTCCTCGGGTATTCCAATATAAGCCCTCACTCCTTGTCCGTCAATTCTCGGCCTATGTCGGCATTCCATTTATCACGGAGTGTCTGCAGTGAAATTGCAGCATGCGTTCTGATTCCCCGATATAACCATCTGGTCAGATGACTACCATTACCCATGAGGAACTGCATGTGTATTAACTCGTGTGTCGGGGGCTCTGTCCCGTCTGGGGCCCATGTGGCTCGAACATACCTTACAATATTCGCATATAATAGAAATAATGTATTTGGCACTCCCTTTGTATATTGAAGCCCCTTCTTCCAGTACCTCAATGCATATTTAACAATGTAGACGCGTTCGTTGGGATTTTGCTATTTGGCATCCGATGCTTGTGCAATTCCCCCTTTTCCCAATGGCGCTTAGCCATGGCTATCTCTTGCAGATTGCGTCCTGCAATCCAATACGCCAGCCATTGCAATTGGCTCGCGTAGCAATAGGCTTTCAGGTCTGGTACCCCCAAACCCCCATGTTTTGTATCTAATTGGAGTTCTGATAATCCTATTCTTCTGCGTCCAGTCCCCCAGATCAACTCAATCAGTAGAGTATCCAGCAGCTCTGGTTCAGTGTTGCGTGGTCTTCTTGCCGGGCCCGCTTGGATCCTTCCTACTTGTCGGACAAATTAACAGTGCATTTCACCGTCGGTTCCAAGCGTCGTGTACCCTTATTTTTCAGATCCATGTTGAATGACTTCAACGCTGTGTATAGGGCTTGGCCCCTCCAGGGCTTCCTTGATTCCTCCACACTCGAGAATGTACCTGTGATGGAAAGAACTCCATTCCGCTACTGCCTCAAGTGTCAAGCAAAATACCATAGGACAGACCTCCATCAAGTGTGTAACCTCTGTCTGTCCCTGAACCACCAGGAGGCCTCCTGCTTGGTGTGTCTCCCCTTCCGGAACAAGAAGACTATACTGTTCTTTTGGGATTTTGCATCGCCTCGGCTTCGATGGCGCAACACCGAGCAGTCAACACTCCGGACCTGTTCAGACAACAGGGCACCAAGGCAAGCAGCAGCCAGAGACTTCCTGTGCAGAGCAAGTGTTGGAGATAGAGGAAAGCTCCAGCTCCAACCTCAATGCAGACGAGGCTCCACCTGCACAGCATCCAGCTATGAAAATGGCTGCAATGAGTACTAACATACCGCCTCTCGCCCCTCAACACCACTCAGAAGCCAAGCATCACCCTCTGGGTCGAGCTCGCAGGCCCATCATAAGGCCTCCGGTCTGCCACTGCCACAAGGCCATGATCAGATGAACTGCTGAGTTGGATCTGATGTCTGTCCATCTCTTGGCGCCAAAGCCCGCCCACCTCCAAACAATGCCCTTCGACTTGCACCAGCTCTTCGACTCCGGCCTCGAAGGCCCTCGCGAAGCCAGCCTCGGAGTCTAGACCTTCGGAGCAGAAGTCAGACTCAGTGCGAACAGGCTAACAGACATCCTCTGCTCCAAAGAAAATGGTGTCCAAGGCAGCTTCCTCTGTCACTTCCAAGGATCCTGACCAACCCAACCTCCAGAGCTTTCAAGAGTAGCTCGATGCCAGACAGCAGTGCATCCATAAAAACCCAGACGCTGGACGGATTCTAGCCAGGCCTGCTCTCCAGGCAAAGGACCCTGTTCTTCCCAAAAGGAAACTGACGTTTGAGGAGGCCTTAAATCCACCCTCGGAGCCGACACCTAAAAAGCCTCAGTGCCATGACAAAGGCACCTCTCCAACACCTCTTTTGCCTTGCATACCTCCTCACCCTTCTTTTCCTCCTTTGCCTTCCTCTCCACCACCTCCAAGCCCACCCTCCCAGCTACTACAAGTGGACCCTTCACCACATTCACCTCAGGGTTCCCCTCTTTCTGGGTTTGGGAGTGATAGCCCGAGGTTTCCCTATGACCCCAACAATACACCATATGACCCACAGCCCCACGAACACCAGTGAGATGATTATGATGCTGAGCCCGTGGGCGACACTGACCCTGACCGCTATCCAGCGAAACCTTCCCCGCATGATGATACCTCTGCATACCATGAAATATTACAAAGGGCAGCTGCATTCCACAAGGTGGAGATGCACAAGCAACCAAAGGAGGAAGACTTCCTCATCGAGATGCTCTCCGCCACCCTGAGGTCCATACCTTACTCTCCCATGCTAAGGGGGATGCTCAAACCAGCCTCTGACATCTTTAAGGAGCCGGTGAAGGCGCAAGTCATTACACTTAGGGTCGACGAGAAATATAAAGCTTCTCCTTCCAACCCTCTTTACATCAGTGGTCATCTACCACATGACTTCCAAGTTGTGTACATGGCCCAGAAACGTGCCAATTCTCAAGGCTTAGGGGATGCCACCATCCTTCTGACCAGGATAGTAAGAAGATAGACGCAGCAGGGAAACTCTTTGCTGCCCAGTCTGCTGTCCATTGGTGTAGCACTCTGCTGTCCATTGGTGTATTGCCAATTCTGTGGGTTTACTCTCCCAGCATGATAGGGCCCACTGAGATAAGATGGAGGAGTTGCTGCTATACCTTCCGGATAAACATAAGAAGAGGGGCCAGGAATTGGTAGCTGATAGGAAGATCATAGCAAACACAAACATTTGATGTGCCCTAGAAGCACAGACACCGCTGTTTGTGGGGTAAACACCAGTATCCTCCTACTCAGACACTCCTGGCTGCGTGTTTCTAACGTTAAGCCAGAGGTTCAGCAGTATCTGGTCAACTTACCCTTCAATCAGGAGCATTTATTCAACCCACAAGTTGACCAGATGGTGTAAAAGATCAAAAAGGATACTGAGACGGCCAAAGCCGTGGGTGCCCCACAAACCCCATCTGCCTGCAGCTCCTTGTGCTGCACACAATATCGTCGAGGGGTTAAAACCACCACCCCTGAGGCATCCACTTCCTTTCCCAGGCAACAGAGCTGCAAATACCCTCTCGAGGTTACTATAGGGCAGGGTATAAAATTGCCAATGGTAGAGGCAGGGGCATAGGCGCAGCATCAAAGGGGGCCACACCTCCCCAGCAGAGACTTCTGTAGAAATTTCCTTACCCCCTAGGCCTGGTGCTGGTTTCTCCCTGGGACCCTGCCAGGGCCAAAAAGCATTTTTTTAATTAAATTTTTATAGAAAGAAATCGTGAAGGATTTGAGAATTCGCAGCAAAAATTTAAAACCGGAAGCACTTACAAATATAAACACAGCAGGTGCCCTAGTTGAACCTTCACTTCTGTAAAGCACAAATGATCCTAATTTCTTGGGCTTGGCGAAGGCAGAGTAAGTGTGTTTCCTCTAGTATTCCACGTTGAAAAACAATCTGAAATCCTTAATGGAGGTGAATGCATCGTTGATCTGTTGGAGCGCAATCTGCTCTGCAGTGACTGTGGCAAGTGGTTTATTTCTTGTCTTGAAACCAGAGTCCATGGTTCTCCTTTTTAATTACCCTGAGTATGCAAATGCCCAAAATCATCTGCAAGGTCTGCCCATTTGGACCTGCCCTGTTTTCCTTAGTAGTATGCAAAGGCCTTGCCGCCTTTTCCCACGTTGATGGACAGCTTACCAAATGGCCTCAGAGTGCATTTCCCGCCGGTTTTGGTGACGCGTTATTGATGCAGAGGAATTTTGAGTACAAAGAAGCACTTAGTTCATATAGTTAGTAGGAAGTACCCTTGTTTGGTGGAGATTCCCCTCTTTGTAGTCTCGTCCTGTTCTGTAGACGAGGATTCATATCACAGATTTGTGGATCAAGACGCTCGAAAAACAATCACATTGCTGTAATTTCATGCACACAAGGTCACTGAAGACATTTCCTCATAGTCCATTACACAGCTGTAGTGTAGAATATGCACTAGTTATTACCCAGCGAGGTAGCACTTAAGCAGTAGAAAGTACTCCAGTTGGGTAGACATTTTGTGCAGAACTGTGGACTCTCGTTGGATAAAGGGGCAGGTGAGGTTCCGTTCTGACCCAGTCACTCACACAGCTACTGGCACACCCACACAGACCCTCAAACACCCATTCAGTCACTCTCACATATACTCACAGACCTACACAGCCACTCACTCACACACCCACAAGACCACTCACACACCCACTCGTACACCCATACAGCCACTCACACAGCAACTCACACACCCACTTAGAGATCCATACAGCCAATCACACACCCACTTACAACTCCATACAGCCACTCACACACCCATTCACAGACCTATTGAGCCAATCACACACCCACTCACAGACCCAGACAGCCACTCACACACCCACTCACCGACCCATAGAGCTACTCAAATACCCACTCACAAACCCATACAGCCAATCACATACCCACTCACAGACCTGTACTGCAACTCACACCCACTCACCGACCCATACAGCTACTCACTCACTCACCCACTCACAGACCTATACAGCCACTCACACACACACTTCATCACCGACCTATACAGCCACTTATGCACTCACTCTCAAAAGTTACAGGTTACAATTAGGAAATAAAATTTAAAAAACCTTAAAAATTCACTACAAAAACCTCAAAGGTTACAGGGACATTATAGTTAGGAAATAACTTTAAAAAAACATAGAAATTCACAAAAAACCACAGGTTAAAGGGACGTTATACTTCGGAAATAACATATTTAGAAAACATTGGAAGGGAGGCGTGGCTTAGCCTCTGCCGAAAATGGCTGCCTACTAGCTGAGCTCCGCTCTGTAAGCTAGTTTACCATGAGATCCTGATGACACGCGCTATCCCTTGGAGCCCACAGCACTTGATTAGAGGGGAGATTTCACCTAGGGCAGTGATTAGCTTATCTAAACCACTCCCCCCAGGATTCTCCCTCTTCTCTCCGACTGCGGAGGTGAGATTGGTGGGCCACAGAGTGTAAGGGCCTGTGATTTGGCATGGCTGTGTGTTAATGGATCTGCGGAGGGGCCGGGCCTGACTCTGAGCTGCAGACTGCACGACTGATAAATCCAAGGAACCCGGGCAGAAGTGACGAGCTGCGAGGTGGCGACGCTGGCTGACAGTGGATGAGCCTGTCCGGCCTAGGTCGGAAGGCGGTGACTGTGCTTGCGGCGAGAGGAGAGAACCCAGCGGACTGTGATGGCCACAGAAGCAGCAGAGAAGGCTGGAAGGAGAAGAAAGGAAGTAGAACCGGCCTGCGAGGAACCTCGCTGATAGTGCAGAAGGCCGGGTGCCTAGGTGAGTGCCGCACCTGGGGTCCCTGCTCCTGGTGGCACCGGGGGCCGTGTGAGACGAGTAAGCTACGGCCTAGAGGAAGACGAACCTAGCACAACCAGAGGCCCGG
This sequence comes from Calotriton arnoldi, assembly GCA_963921515.1. Lineage (NCBI taxonomy): Eukaryota > Metazoa > Chordata > Amphibia > Caudata > Salamandridae > Calotriton > Calotriton arnoldi. The sequence goes on along the minus strand of CAWUFW010000919.1, from coordinate 730,205 downwards.
AGTGCGGTGAAGACAGGTGGGCCCGGGGACCTGACGCAGATGTGAGATCGGTGGTTTTGCTGAACCTGGGCCTGGGTTGTGGTGAATTCAGCGCAGATGTGACGTCAGCCGGGCAGCTGAGCCCAGGCCTGGGTTGTGACTTCTGAAGTTTGTGAGACGCCTGGCGGGCGGTGATAGAGACTTTGGGCCAATATCCATCGGGACAGAACAGGAAGAGATGTCCTGGGGAAAAGTTTAGAAGGTTGGACCCCATAGCGATGGTGAAGCCCAAGGGACCTGGGGATCCCCAGAAGAACAAAATAGACAACTATGCGGTCCCAAAAGCCTCTATGGCGACGGAAGGGGGCGCAGCTGAGGAACCCTCTCTCGGGGCAATAATGGCAGTGATCAAAGTTGTGAAAGGCACTTTAGAGCCCAAAATAGACACAATGACACTAGAGGTCAGTTTAATCAGGGCAGACCTTCAAAAGCTCAGTGAGAAAGTCACACTGGCAGAGGTCCAAATAGCTCAACTTCAGTTGGCAACAAAGCGTCTAGAGACACAAGTTCAGTCCCTAACGCAACAAGCCACATCTATGGCAGCAAAACTCGAAGACCTAGAAGTAAGGGCAAGGAGAAATAATATCAGGGTGGTGGGGGTGCCGGAGATGACGGAGGGTCCCAGTGTTGATCTCTTCCTGGAGGATTTTATACTGAACGCTCTGCTACCTAAAAGATTGTCCATGTTTTTCTCGGTCGAAAGGGCGCACTGGGCCCTGGTGCCCCCGCCCATTCCAGGTGCTCCTCCGCGCACGATAATTGCCAAGATCTTTATTTATCATGACAGAGATGCAGTTCTTCAGGCAGCAAGAGCAAGGGGAGATCTCCATTATGAAAAAAGCCTTGATTCGCTTCTTCCCCGACTTTACCATACAACGTCATCAAAGCAGCTACGAAACAGTGAATAGAGAACTCCGAGAACTCGATTTCAAATACATGATGCTCTTCTCAGCAAAGCTTCAAGTGATAGCAGAGGGCAAAACATGGCACTTCACATCCCCGAAGGAAGCCTGGGAGTGGCTGGAGGGATGGCATGTGGCTGGCCGGACTGGTGGCAAGGGACTGCGGCGGGCCAGACCAAGACAAGGTGGTGAAGGGGTCCACAAGAGAGGCAAACTGAGGGGGAGATTCCTGAGACTGTGTGTAGAGGTGATTGGTATTAAACTACTCTATATTAATGAATGTCCTGAAGGTAAGATTAAACAGGGCTATGGGTCAACATCGGAACGGGGACAGAGTCTGGGCTAACATTGGACAGGAGGATTTAACTGCGCAGAGATGCATCTAGAGACTCCTGGGACACCTCATCAGACACTACTGGACTCAAGGGTAACTTGGGATACCAGTATAGAACAATAAAACAGGGGTATATACCATGTACATTTTTCTCTACAGGTTGTCACGGCGGAGCTGAGACACACCCTCATATTGTTATTGAATGTTATTATTGGGGCGACGGTGCCCTGCAGGTGGGGGAGTTGGGGAATGCAGGGCCTATCCAGCAGGGTTGCAGGGTGGGGGAAGGGGGTTGTGGTTGGGGAAAGTTGAGTTCTTATTGCAATGTCACAGTTTGGAATGTACGTGCTCAGTTGTGGTGTGGGTGGAGCCGATACCTCACAGAAGGAAAGATACGAGGGTAGGGAGTCACTCACTATCTATTCGGGGAGGATCTGATGAGGAGACTACGTCTTTTGTACTTTAAATGTCTGGGGCTCAAGCAAAACCGTTAAAAGTCTGGTCCTAGAATGTCAATGGCCTCAATGGTAGGATAAAGAGAACAGTGTGTTCGAGGCATATGAGCTGCAGATCACACACTATGCATAGATCGCCATCTGGTGTTGGGCCCGGATGTTTGCACTTTGTTGTTGTATTGGAATAAGTCTTTGGAAGTCACGAGATAGGTGACTCCTCCTCTGGACAATAGTGCGCATGGGCATCGACTCCATCTTCAGATTGTTTTTTTCCCCCATCGGGCTCAGATGTGTTCGTCGCGCTCCAGTTCGGTGTCGCTACCGTTCTAACTTTCGACGCGCAATCCTTCACCCTTTCTTCGGTATTGTTTTCGATCGCATTTCCCTTTTCGACGCGCATCTCTACAAACTCGAATTCTTCGATTCCGGTCGTCGACGTAGGCCTTCGGGCCTAGCTGCGCCATCAGGCCTTATGGCTCATGGAAAGGACTCCTTTCAAAAAGTGTCCTCAATGTGGATCCAAGTTTCCCCACGCCGACTGTCCAGCTTGTGCCTCTTTCCGGTCCAAGAAAACAATACGGGATCGTCTAGCTCGAAGAAGCGTGGCTCGATCATCGACATCGATACCGGACGATATCTTCCAAGAAGGCATCAATGTACCGTAGCAGGAACAACTCGAAGAGGGCATCATCAGCGCCTCCGAAGCCGACGATTCCGACGTCGAAGAAATCACTCCTGGGCAACGGGTCGTAAGTACTGACGTCGAGCCCCCCCCCATCCATTCCTACAAAGGCTTCGGTAACACCTTCACCTTCGGGCCTAGGTGCACACCGGGACAAAACTTCCCACGCCCCGCCTTCCGGCTCGGCAAAGAAGTCAACACATAAGCCTTCAGGCCGCTCGGGCTCGAGCCAGCCTACCCTCGGTACCGAAACCCCATCCCCGGCACTGAGACCAAAAGACAAACCCAAAGACAAACCACTGTCTTCGCCCGCACCGAGGCCTGGTTCCACATCGGCTCATTCGGCACCGAAACCTACTGGCACTGAACCTTCGGATCCGAAAAAACCATCGGAACCAAGCAAACAACCGGTTCCGAAAACCGATGGCACTCAACCTTCGGAGCTGAAAAAATCATCAGAACCGGTTCCAAAGACCCCAACGGAACCGAGGAAAACTCCCGTTTCCAAACCTAAGGAGCATAAAACAACTCCAAAACTGGTGCCACACAAACACTCGGACCCGAAAAATCGGCACCGAAACAGCACACTCCAGAGGAGGAGCTTTTCCAACCTGATCCAACCCAAAAACTCTGGAAATAGACCCAAAGACAGGTCGACTTATAGTTAGTCCTTCCAGGAAAAGGAAAATGGACAAACCTGCACCAGCTCCACTCCCTCTAAAGAAGAGAGACATTGCCACTTCTCCTTTGAGAATTCCTTCTCCACCTCCTCCTCCACACCACATCTCTCCTATTCCATCTCCAATACCCTCACAATCTCCTCCACCTCAGGATGATGAGGACCCTTCTGAGTACGAAGGCGATGATCAACCTTTAGGATAACCTAGTCATCCTAATATCCCAAATGACCCATGGGACAATTATGGCACACCAGATGTTCCTGATACACCACAAGATGATATCTACCCATCTTAGCCATCCCCTCCAGAGGACACTATAGGGTTCACTCAGCTCATACACAGAGCTGCAGAATACCACGGTGTAGATTTACACACAGACCCTATAGAAGAAGACTTCCTTATGGACACTTTTGCACCATCTCAAAGGTCCACTTCTATTCTCCCAATGTTGAAGGGGGTAATCAAACACGCTCCTGAAGTCTTTAAAGATCCTGTAAGGGCTAGAGTCATTAACCCCAGGGTAGAAAAGAAATACAAGTCTGCCCCAGCTGACCCTGTTTACATTAAAGGACAACTTCCCTTAGATTCCTTGGTAGTTTCCAACGCCAGGAAAAGGGCTAACTCTCAAACCTCAGGCGATGCTCCACCTCCTGATAAGGAGTCAAAACTGTTGGACGCATCTGGTAAAAGAACAGCGTCCCAAGCAGCCAACATATGGAGAATTGCCAACACACAGGCTTTGATGGCTAGGTACGAGAGGGCACACTATGACGAACTAGAGACCCTACTACAACACCTTCCAGATCAATATAAAACAAGGGCCAATGATCTCATCCAGGAAGGCAAAATTATAACCAATACCTCCATCCGATGTGCTCTGGATGCTGCAGACACAGCCTCACGAGCTATTAATACCAGTGTCCTTTTGAGTAGACATGCGTGGCTCCGTATTTCAGGGTTCAAACCCGAGGTTCAAACTGCCATACTAAACCAGCCGTTTGACCAGGAACATTTATTTGGACCTAGTGTGGATTCATCTTTAGAAAAGATGAAAAAAGATACTGATACGGCCAAATCAATGGGAGCTTTGCAATCGCAAACTCCCAGAAGTTCCTTTCGTCGCTCCTCCTATAGGGGCGCCTCTAGAGGTTTTACCACTGATAACTCCTCCACATCTTATAAAAGGCCCACCCAGACCTCATCTACCAGAGGTTATTACAGAGGAGGCTACAGGGGCAATAACAACAAGGGTAGAGGCAAAACCATCAATACTCGTACTGCCTCCACCTCCAAACAATGACTTCCCTCCACTCCCCCCAGACCATTATACTCCGGTCGGGGGAAGATTGCTACAGTTCCTACCTGTCCGGAACACCATTACCACGGACAGGTGGGTGAGACAAATTATCCAATCTGGTTATTGCCTGGAACTCACTTGAACTCCCCCAAACATATCACCCAAACAGCGTCCAATGTCAACAGAGCATTTAACGCTTCTCAAACAAGAGGTGCTTTCCCTCCTACAAAAGCATGCAATAGAACCAGTTCCCCTGCATCAGCAAAACACAGGGGTTTACTCACTGTATTTTCTCATTCCAAAGAAGGACGGAACCCTCCGGCCCATCCTGGACCTCAGACCATTAAACCTCTACATACAATCAGACCATTTTCATATGGTCACTCTTCAACAAGTCATTCCTCTACTCAAACAAGGCGATTTCCTTGCCACCTTAGATCTCAAGGACGCCTACTTCCAAATTCCCATTCAGCCTGCTCACAAAAAATGTCTTCGATTTGTAGTGGATTGTCAACATTATCAGTTCAAGGTTCTCCCATTCGGAGTCACCACAGCACCCAGAGTCTTCACAAAATGTCTGGCAGTGGTAGCAGCCCACTTAAGAAGACAACAAATTCACGTCTTCCCATACTTGGACGACTGGCTCATAAAAGCCAGGTCGCATACCCAGTGTGTAAATCACACACACACCACAATCCAACTGCTTCACGACTTAGGGTTTACAATAAACCTCACAAAGTCTCACCTCCAACCGTCCCACATCCAACAATATCTAGGTACCACAATAGACACCTCAAAAGGCCTTGCATACCCCAATCCAGCCAGGATAGCAAGCATGCAAGCCCTTATAACAAAATTCCAGCTGCAACACTCACTTCCAGCTCGAGTGTTTATGCAACTAATAGGGATGATGGCCTCTTGCATATTCATAGTACCGCATGCAAGACTCCAGATGCGCCCCTTACAGGAATGCTTGGCACGTCAGTGGAACCAAGCTCTAGGTCAACTAACATATCTGGTGTTGGTGGACGGCCGCACACATCGCTCTCTGCAGTGGTGGAACACCCAAAACCTTTCCAAAGGGCGACCGTTCCTAGAGCCGGTTCCACAGATTGTGCTAACAGCAGACGCATCGCTCACCGGATGAGGAGCTCATCTACTACATCACACCATACAGGGCACATGGACACCTCAGCAAAAGCTACTCAACATCAATCATTTGGAGTTACTAGCAATCTTTCTGGCATTAAAATCATTCCAGAAACAGATATCAGGCAAAGCTGTCTTCGTCCGGACGGACAATATCACAGCAATGTATTATTTACAAATACAGGGGGGGACGCACTCTCTGCAGCTCTCTCAACTAGCTCAGAGCATATGGAGGTGGGCTATTCCTCAAAACATATTCCTTTTAGCCCAACATCTTCCAGGAATTCAGAATCAGATGGCAGATCTGTTAAGTCGTCAAACACAACAAATTCACGATTGGGAACTTCACCCACAAGTTCTTCAACCGTTTTTCCAAATGTGGGGGCATCCAGAGATAGATCTCTTCGTCACACATTACAACACAAAATGCCCAAGCTTCGCCGCCAGATATCCACACCCATTGTCCCAAAGCAATGCGATATGGATGAATTGGTCAGGCAGATTTGCATACGCTTTTCCGCCTCTCCCACTCATTCCATTAGTGGTGCGCAAGCTGCAACAACAGTCACTAACACTGATTCTAGTTGCTCCAACATGGGCCAGACAACCATGGTACACAACATTGCTGGAACTATCCGTAGTCCCGCACCAAAAACTACACCTCTCCCCACAACTCTTAACACAGAACCGTGGAGAGATCAGACATCCAGATCCAGCATAGCTCAATCTAGCGATCTGGCTCCTGAAGTTCTAGAATTTGGTTACCTCAATCTTCCACCTGATTGTATGAACGCGCCCCACCACTAGAGCCTGCTATGCAGCCAAGTGGAAAAGATTTGTTATATACTGTACCAATAACACAATCAATCCTCTAGATGCGTCCATTCAACACATCATATGTTACCTGCTGCATCTTCAAAGATGTAATCTAGCATACACATCGATTAGATTGCATCTCGCTGCCATAGCAGCTTACCTACAAAATAGACAACATTTGTCATTGTTCAGGGTACCAGCCATTAAAGCATTTATGGAAGGCTTCAAAAGAATAATTCCTCCCAGGGTACCACCCTCTCCAATGTGGAATCTAAACATCGTCCTCACTAGATTAATGGGCCCTCCATTCGAACCTCTACATAAATGTGAGCTCCAATTTCTTACATGGAAAGTTGCTTTCCTGTGGCCATCACATCTCTCAGAAGAGTTAGTGAGTTACAGGAACTAACTATTCAAGAACCATTTGTACAACTCCATCATAACAAAGTGGTTCTCAGGACAAATCCCAAATTCCTTCCTAAAGTTATTTCTCCCTTCCATCTCAACCAATCTGTTGAGTTGCCAGTGTTCTTCTCGCAACCACAAACAGTAGTAGAAAGAGCTCTTCATACACTAGACGTGAAAAGAGCACTCCTTTACTACATTGACAGAACAAAACCTTTTCGCAAAACAAAACAACTTTTTGTATCCTTCTCCCCACCACATAAAGGCAATCCTATATCAAAGTCTGGGATTGCAAGGTGGATTGTCAAATGTATACAAATTTGCTACCACAAAGCAAAACGTACACTATCTATTCCCCCTAAAGCCCACTCTACCCGCAAAAATAGGGGCTTCCATGGCATTTTTAGGGAACATTCCCTTAGATGACATCTGCAAAGCAGCTACATGGTCTACACCGCACACATTCACAAAACACTATTGTGTAGATGTGCAGGCAAAACAACAAGCTAGTGTGGGCCAGGCTGTACTCAAAACACTATTTCAGACTACTGCAACAGATACTGGTGGTCGCCGCTAAAGGAAAGTATTGCTATGCAATCTATGCATAGTGTGTGATTTGCAGCTCATATGCCTCGAACGGAAAATGCTACTTACCAGTATGCATCTGTTCTTGGCATGTAGAGCTGCAGATCCACACACGCCCACCCACCTCCCCGGCTACCTTTATCTGTTCCAGTATTATCTTAATTAGATACAACATACATGGACATCTCTTTCTGTTTCTCACAAAACTCCATCATTTCCCTTCTTGGCGAAAAAACAATCTGAAGATGGAGTCGATGCCCATGCGCACTATTGTCCAGAGGAGGAGTGTTAGAAATGGGGGTCTCTAGTTGGCAAGGGCTTGCACCTTTGTCCAAATAGGGACCCTTCTTCCTAGTCAGGGTAAGGGAGTTACACTCCTAAAATAACCCCTGCTCACCCCCTTGGTAGCTTGGCACGAGCAGTCAGGCTTATCTTAGAGGCAGTATGTAAAGCATTTGCACATAACCAACAGTAATACAGTGTAAGCACTACAAAAGGACACCACACCAGTTTAGAAAAATATCCAATATTTTTATATACTTAAAACAAGACCAAATACGATGAAAATCCACTGTATAGTACTTCAAAAATAGTTACTTCTCAAAATGTCTTTAAAAACAGTTCCTTGATGTCAATAGCTCCGTCCGGGGCTATCACGGCATCGTGAACAAACAAATCCAAACAGTTCTGGCTGACCGCGGCGTCGCGGGTCAGCTACGGTGTCGGGAAGACCCGCAAACAGTACCTTTCAGAAATGCAGGGCGTCGATGACCTCGCGGTGAGCTTCCGAAAACACGGCGTCCGCAGGCGTCGGTTCCGGAGGTCGGGGCAGGCGTCGTCGCGGCCCCGAAGTCACACGCGTTGCAGATCGATCTCCTCTCTGATGAAGTCAGGAGCGCTGGCATCGGCCGGCGTCGGGTGCTGCGGTGCGAAGTGCAGCGGTGCGGCGTGCGGTGCCCTCAGGTCGCGGTGCGAGCAGCGGCTCGGTGGCGGCGTCGGGTGGCGTCGTCGGTGAGACCAGGGTCGCGGTGTGAGATGAAGGCGGTGCTCGTCACGGTGCTGGCAGGTCACGGTGAAGCAGCGTCGTCGTCGTAGCTGCAGCGCTGTCGTCGGCGGACGAACTGGAGTCGATGGCACCGGCGTCGGTGGGCCAAGGCTGCGGTGCGGGATGAGGGCGGTGCGTCGTGTAACTTACGAGCGGTGCCCCCGAACCACGGTGCAAGCAGCGGCGTCGAGTCCGGCGTGGAGTGGCGTCGTCGGGAATGCCACGGCGTCGTCGTGAAGCGAGGCGGTGCGGAGTGCGGTGCCCACAGGTCGCGGTGCGAGCAGCGGCTCGGTGGCGGCGTCAGCAGGCGTCGTCGGTGAGACCAGGGTCGCGGTGCGGCGTTGCGGCGGTGCCCTCTGCGGTGCCGTCAGGACACGGAGTCGGCAGCGGCGTCGTCGAGTTGCTTTTCTTCTGTTGCAGCACAAAACGCAGTCCCCTGTGCTGAGGGCAGAAGAACTTGAAGTCTTTGCTGTTCCTGAGACTTCTTGAACAGGGGGCAAGCTCTACCTCAAGCCCTTGGAGACACTCACAAAGTAGATTGCAGAAAGTTCAGTTCCAGTCCTTTCACTGCCCAAGACAGAAGCAGCCACTGCAGGCCAACACAGCAAAGCACACAGCAAAGTGGTAGTTCCTCCTCACAGCTTCTCCAGCTCTTCTTCTTGGCAGTCTTCTTGATCCAAAAGAGTTCCAATTTTCTGGGGTTTGGGTCCCCCTTTTTATCCTCAATTTCTCTTTGTTCTCTGAAGGCAGAGAGGCCTTTGCCTAGTCCAAACCAGTTCTGGTCAGTCCTGGAGCACTTTGTTGACAAGTCTCCTTCTTTCCTTTCACAGTGCAGGCCAGGGACATCAGACGCACCACAGGAGGTGGAGCCAGCATTGTGGAGGGAAGGCCCAGCCCTATTCAGGTCCCAGGTGCATCTCCTCCCACCCATCTACAGGTAGATCTTGCTATTCAGCCCTGTGCTGACTCACCCTGTCTCCTGGCATCCCCCAGCCCCTGTCACTCACACTCCAGACAAGGAATACACAACCTAGCAGAGGCAGGCTTGGATGGTTAGACAAGAAAATACCCACTTTCTAAAAGTGGTATTTTCAAACACAGAATGTTAAAACCAACTTCACTAAAAGATGCATTTTATCATTCTGAGTCCAGGCATACTAAACTCGAATTTCTACCATGTTCCCTGGGTCATTTAGGATTATAAGCTGTAATAATCAAAACTGCCCATTCTGGCCTATGGGGAACAGGTAGCCTTGCAATAGTGAAAAACGAAATAGGCTGTAATTCACTATCAGGACATGCCACACACACCAGAGCATGTCCTACCTTTCACATACAATGCACCCTGCCCACAGGGGTACCTTGGGCCTACCTTAGGGGTGACTAACATGTAGAAAAGGGAAGGTTTAGGGACTTGCAAGTGTGTGCACTTGCCAAGTCGACATGGCAGCCCCAGGCTGCACACAGGCTCTGCAATGGCAGGCCAGAGTTACACTTTACGGGCTGTCTGCGTGGGTGGCACAATCCAGTGCTGCAGCCCACCAACAGCATTTGATTTATAGGCCCTGGCAGTCGCAGTGCACTTTACTAGGGACTGACACATAAATCAAATAGGCCAATCATGGAAACACCAATCCATAACACAATTTACACAGAGAGCATATGTACTTTAGCACTGATTAGCAGTGGTAAAGTGCCCAGAGTCCTAAAACCAACACACACAGGTTCAAAAACAGGAGGCCAAAAAGCAAAAAGTCTGGGGGTAAACCCGCTGAAAAAGCCATGTCTAACAAAGAGTCACCTATCTCGTGACTTCCAAAGACTTATTCCAATACAACAACAAAGTGCAAACATCCGGGCCCAACACCAGATGGCGATCTATGCATAGTGTGGATCTGCAGCTCTACATGCCAAGAACAGATGCATACTGGTAAGTAGCATTTTCCTTTTGCAATTCATTAGGAGGCATGCCCCGGATGTTATCTTACTTTAGGAAACGCACTTACTGGGGAATCATTGTAAAGTGTTTGTCATACTTGGATACACATTGGTAGCACATGCAGGATACACTGCAGCGTCCAGGGGGGTGGGAGTACTGTGTAAGAGGGCTCTGCCTTTTACCTGAATGAAAACTTGGAGTGATCCCCTGGGTCGATTTGTGGCGGGGAGTGGCCAGTGAGAGGGGCTGATCCTTAATCTCTGCTCGGTCTATGTTCTGCCAAAGCTTCAGGCCCCTACATTTGATCTGTTGGGCCCACTACTTCTGGAGCTCCATGTGGGTAGACTAATTTTGGGAGGAGACATGAATGACGTGGTCTCCATTGAACTAGATGTTATGGAGGGGGCTGTTTTCAGGGAGGAGTTTGGGACTGCTACGTGACTGCCTGCTGGTGATGGGTTTGAAAGATATGTGGCGTCACCAACACCCTGAAGTCAAACAATTTACCCACATGTCGGCAGCTCATGGGAGCCTCACCCGACTGGACTATCTGGTCGCACAGACTCACCATCTAGAAGATCTGCTGTTGACAGACCCACTAGCTGACAAGGCGATATCACTAATCTATAAAAAACTGATGAACAACTCTCCAGACACGCTGGGGCCACGAAGGGTGGCGTGGGAGAACGATCTTGGTCCAATAGATGACGAGGACTGGGTAATAACTATACAGGGCCTGAGAGAGGTGGCCATACGCTCCCGCTTCTGGCTGATTACGCTAAAGATTTTACATAGAATATACTACTCCAGATCACTGCTACATTGTCTGAGACGAGCTGAAAACACACTGTGCCAGAGGGGCTGTGGGCAAGAGGGGACCTTTTATCACTTGCTGTGGGGATGTCAGTTGATTCACAAATACTGGTCCGAGATTAGGAGCATCATGGCAGAGGCGATCAGGTTGAAGGTCCCTCTTGAGAAGCGAAATGGTATCTGTTGGTTATCCCTGGGGAAGAGGATTGGCCTAGACATAAAAAGATATGGTTGGCACTGGCTGTGGTGGTGGCAAAGCGCAATATAGCGAGGTGCTGGTGGGCGGTCTCTCCACCGAGAGTGGCTGACTGGAAAACAGATTTGGATTGGTGCTGGCGAGCTGAACATACAATTTATATGAGTAGAGGGTGCCCGTGTAAATGGGAAAAGGTATGGGGATATTGGCAGGCTTATCAAGGTTTGCAAGAAGGGACATTTAGTTACAGGAAGGAGAAATTGATATAACTTTGTTGTGATAATTCCATCAAGTGATCGTTGATTTAACCATTGTACTCATGAATCATTGATTGATGATATACTGTGTGACGTGTCCTCCATGTACTGTTAACTGAGCACTGTGAAATAAAAAGAATTACAAAAAAAATAAAGTACAGTTCTACTACCAAACAAAGGTAGGAATTCACTGTAAAAAGCCAAAGGTTACAGGGACATGAAAGTTAGGAACTGGAATTAAGAAAAACTTGGAAATTTACTGAAAGAACCAAAGGTTACAGGGACATTATAGTTAGGAAATAGTTTTAAAAAAACCTTAGAAATTCACTGAAAAAACCAAAGGTTTCAGGGGCGTTATAGCTAGGCTCAGATTTCACTAGTACAAAACCAGTGAAATTCAGCAATTATAGTTACCCGAGCTAACTATAACTTAACCCCCCCCCGCAATGCACTGCTTATGACCTCACATGTTACATCACTCATGACATGGTCAGTGACATCACTCATGACATCTCAAATGTTATCACCTATGACATCATCCACAGAACCACTCACACACCCACTCACTCACCCATACAACCACTCGCACACCCAAAACAACCACTCACTCACACACCCACTCACACACCCACAAAACTACTCACAGACCCATACAACCGCTCACACACCCACTCAACCACTCACACACCCACTCACAGGCCCATACAGCCTCTCACACACACCCATACAACCATTCACACAGCCACCCAACCACTCACACTGCCACCCACACACACAGAAAACAACTCACAAACACATTCACAGACCCATACAGCCACGCACACACCCACTGCCAGATCCATACAGCCACTCACACACACACACTGATACAGACAGTCACAAAGCCACTCAGAGGATATATGTTAGAAACCGCATCACTCACTAATACAGAAAGACTAGTAATTTAACTTATGCTGTAGCTTAGTATATATCTTTAAGTCTATGAAAGGTTTACAAAACACTTACACACTCACTGGATGATGTCATCAGTGAGTCATAAGTGATGTCATTTGAGATGTCATCAGTGAAGTCATCAGTGATATCACTGACCATGTCATGAGTGATGTAATATGTGAGGTCATAAGCAGTGTATTGCAGGGGGTGTAAGTTATAGTAAGCTCAGGTAAATATACTCCTGAATTTAACTGGTTTTGTACGAGTGAAATCTGAGCCGAACTATGAAGTCCCTGTAACCTTTCGTTTTTCAGTGAATTTCTAAGGTTTTTTAATACTATTTCCTAACTATAACGTCCCTGTAACCTTTGAGATAGATATATATATATATATATATATATATATATATATATATATATATATATATATATATATATATATATATTGAAAGTTACTTTAAAGAAAGAGAAACCAAGTTAGTGGGCTATTAAAAGTAACTTGCAGAATAAAAACGATTGCAGCCCTCACAGAAAGACACAATTTCAATTCAAAGCCTGTGGAGGCCACATTCACAGTAACATTTGGGTAAACTACGCTAAAAGTAATACTATTGTGCTCATAAACATGTTGTGCACAAAAATTTAATTGAGGACTAAAAACCCAAAGGAACAATTTGAGATCAGGGCGGAAAACAAAACAGCACATTTTCTTCCATTAACAACAAACAACTTTAACAAATAAAAGAATAAAGTCTTGAAATGCATCCTTGGCAATCCACATGTGAAATTGCTGACATAGGATAGCACAACATTGCATTACATTTATATTATAAAGTTAGTATAGAAAACACAAACCCGCAATTAAAGTCCAAAGCCTGTGGACGCCACACAATGTAAACGTACAAAGCACTCACAAAAGCAAAGTGGTTGCAATTGTCACAGAAAACAAAAAGGCACATGCAAAGCATGACCATACATACACACAATAGAAGTTGCTTAAACAGAAAGAAGCAATGGTAGTGATCATGTAAAAACGCACCCGGAGTAAAAAAAAATTAAAGTCATCATGACCTAACACAGTAATACAAGTCAAATAAAATCTCGACACATCACAACAATCACAGGAAGAATAAAAGCAATTAGTGTTAGTACACAAAACATAAAGAAACAATTTTAGGTGATCACACAAAAATGAAAGCCGCAATTTCTGTAAACATTTTCATATCAGGAATTTGAAAAGAAACAAATAGGAATCTGAATATTCAAATGAGCAACCCAAGCTCAATGAAAGAAGAGATTGACCCAACATCCCCGAACCTGACGAGCCGAGCTCCGTTTTTTGGTGCATGTGCACAGGAAAATATCCTGTCAGTCAAAGCGACCAGAGCCGATTGCTGAAATGGGCTGACCCCTTAATCTGTGCTGTATGCCGTGGTGGTTAGAGTCAAAATGTGATTGAAAAGTTAACTAACCAATGGATGAAGACAACTGTTTTGAAGGCCCTCTACGTATGCATAAATGTATGTATTTAATGTATTTTTTGGGGTAAAACTTTTTTTTATGCCAGACCTAAAAATGTGCATTCATAAATGGAAACTAATTTAATGTACGCATGTTTTGTAATTATTTCAGTTTCTGCTGCATTTATTTGTGGCCCTCTACCAGAAGCTCTCAGGGGCTCTCATTAGAATGAGGAACAGCCTGTTTCTTTTTCTGTTTGTGCAAATAGGTTTGATATATTGTGTAATAATGGCCAAACAAGTCAGTCTACTATAACCTTGCGACCTATGAGTTAATGAAATACTTTTTGAGAGTCATGTAAAAAAGAAACCACTGATAATTTCGTAGTGCATGAGAATCGTTTGTTTATAAATTACAGGGTACATGTTTAAACATCTGGGGTTGAGATCCCAGAAACATTTAAAAAGTAAGAAAGTCTTACATTGTTGGAAAGACTTGAGCAAATAAGGACTTTTGGATGTATTTCTCTAAAGAATAAAAATTAAATCTCTGCAGTCAATAGAAGTGTCATTGTGAACCAGCATTTGTCAACTTGGAAATTCTGATGGCCACTTCTAACCACAGATTTCTCACCTTTAGAATATCTGGAAACTTTTCATACAGCACTGCTTCTGTGCACCAGTAGGTGGTGCCGTGTGGTTCCATGCTTGCTTCATTCCATCTGGAAGTAATTGTGAATGTAGTCATATAGCGCTTATGATCCATGACGAGTCATTGAAGAGCTTTTTGCGGCGAGTAGCACTGTACAGCGGGAAGAATGATTAGTAATTAGTAGGTTAGTAGATTTTTTTTTTTTGCGTTAGTTGTGTTAGGGTTGTGCTTTGGATGGTTTAGGGATAGAATGATAAGAGTAGATTTGAAAAGTGAAAGTAGTGAGTTGTTTCGTAAGTAATGGTTGTGTGTGCTAGTTAGTTGGGTGGCATGGTTAAAAAGGAGGTGTGAAAGTTTGAAAAGGTTGTTTAGGAGTTCATAGTAGTCAGAAGGTTGTGGATGAATCAGAGGGATAGGGGATGGAAAGGATATATATATATATATATATATATATATATGTATATATATGTATATATATGTATATATATGTATATATATGTATATATGTGTATATATGTATATATATGTGTATATATGTATATATATGTATATATATGTATATATATGTATATATATGTGTATATATGTATATATATGTGTATATATGTATATATATGTGTATATATGTATATATATGTATATATGTATATATATGTATATATATGTATATATGTATATATATATGTATATATATATGTGTATATATATATATATATATATATATGTATATATATATATATATATATATCCCGACACTGCAGATTACGTTCGCCTCAGCGGGGCCGGTGCGAGATACGGGTGCAGGGACCCGTTAGTCAATTACAGGAAACCATCGTATTCTCATTTGTGAATACAAAAACACTTGCACTCCAGGATCGGATTCATAAAGTTAGCTGTATTGGTTTAAACCAATACAACTAACTTTATGAATCCGATCCTGGAGTGTGAGTCTTTTTGTATTCACAACTGAGAGTACGATGGTTTCCTATATATATATATATTTTTATTTTTTATTTACATATACAGGTATATTTATTTACATATACATCCATGGTGCTTATGGAGCCCCGCAGTATCCCCTCCAAAACTACAGGATTTAAGCCATGCTGGAACTGTTGCAAACAGATGTCTGTGACACACCCGCACAAAGTATGCCTTTGGTGTTTGGGCGCGGGACACCACTACAAGTCGTGTTAAGAATGCATCCTCATGAACCCGAAGGCAATCCAAGAACGTGAAGTCAAGCTGTATGTTGCTGAACAAATGAAGTCACTGTGCAAGTCCCACTCCTCCTCAAAGTCGAGTGTGCAGACTCTTTCATCATTCCTGCTACAGGTCTTTGTCACAGACAAAGTATTCAGGTAAGTACAAATTGAAGTTGAACAGGAAACACAAGAAAGCTAAGCAGGACTCATCCCTATCCCACCACTCTCTAACTAGCCCTCTCATTATGATGTAGACAATCTCTACATTGGCTTGCAGAAGGTCAGTGTGCTGGATACTTCCCCTAACACAGTACTTTTTCCCCCCTCTTGGACCACCAACGGAGGAAAGTTCTTCTTTTGCTGTGATTAGAGGTGCGACTTTTGGACCTACAACTCCATTCTGCAGGGGATCAAAACAAATCTTCTCATATAGATGTTGCATCCTGGACAGGCTTCCCTTGAGCTTTTGCTGCCATCCAACGAGACCTTTGCTGACAAATTGGTGGGCATTTGGGCGGTGCCTTGTTCTTGCCCTCCTGTGTTCATACAGCTAGCCAGGCGCCTTAGGCTGGCATAACATAAGGCGACCCTAATTTTCTGACACAACAACCGACTACAGAGTCAACTGCTTCAAGTTTCCACTTGCAAGGTGAATCCCAATTTGTTTCCCCCAAACCCCGGACAGAGAATCAAAGGGATATTAGTTATTTGGAAACGTATGTACTCATCTGCCAGGTCTGTACTCAATACTACTTTTTGCTTGGGTCGGGCATTTGCCACCAGTGTGGTGCTCCATCGTTATGATTGAATGACATCTATGAGCTTCTCAGAGGATGTCCAGCTGTCCCTTTAAGGTATGCCTTTTGACGGCTCTCGTCTGTTTCGCGAGAAGGCAGATTCAGCCCTGGAACGCTTTAAAGTGAACTGAACCACAGTGCATTCCATTCCCTGGACCTTTTGTTGTCTGCCAAGCAATTTATCCAGCAGTTCAATTTCTTTTGAGAATACTCCACAGAGGGTTGGTGTACAGGCAGTGCTAGGACCTTCTACCCTCGCATCAGGCACCCCAGTCCTATTGAGGTCAGGGATGGGGTTTGAGGAGACACCTACAAGTTATGAAGGGCAGCGATATCCTAGTCCCCCCAAACCTGCAGCATCAGTCACTAAGCCGCTTTATATTTCACTTAGTTGCACTCGACCACCTAGGAGGCCAGATCCAGTACTTTCTCCAGTGGTGGCAAAGGATCGTTTCTGACAGATGGGCTCTCTGTATCTTTCAATGGGACCATTTAATTTCTTTACGACCCACCACAACTTCTCCCATCTTCTCCCACACTTTAGGGTGGTTTTCAGAAGAGCGCCTTGTCATTTAGTTGCAGGAGGTGCAGGCTGTCTTGTCCAAGGGGGCCATAGAGAGTGTTGCAGCCTCATTACTCCTGCTATTTCCTCCTGCAGAAGAAGAACAGAAGCCTTAGCTCTAGTTCAGATCTCCACCTTGTGAATGTGCAGAAGGACATACTCAAGGATGCGCACACTGGATCAGGTTCTGTCTGCCCTCGATCTTGGCAACCCAATTGAAGCCCAGGACCTGCAAGACCCATATTTTAATATACCCAACCTGCAGTGGCACAGATTTTACCTGTGGTTCAAGATAGGCATTTTCAATTTAACATGCTATCCTTCCGCCTCATCAGTGACCTTTGGGTGTTCACGAAAGTGTGGTAGAGGTCGCTACACACCTTTGGAGGTTGGGGATTCCAATTTTCCCCTACCTTGATGACTGGCTGTTGAAGGTAGGGTTGTCTCACTCAGTCATAGACCACTTCAAGACGACGGCGAACCTTCTGACATTGCTTGGTTTTGCAGTCAACGTGCCAAAGTCACACCTAACGTCTTAGCAGAGGCCTCTTTTCATTGGAGCCATTAGGGATATGGTGCAGTTCAGGGCCTTTCCTCCGTCCAACAAGTCCAGGACATTCGGGCTAGTATCCCTTTGTCTCAGCCTATATCCTGGATCACAGTGAAAGTGGCTCTAACGCTTCTTGGCCTCCTGGCCTCCTGCATCCTACTCGTCAAATGTGTCAGGTGCAATATGCAGGCTCTGTAATGGAACCTAAAGTCTCAGTGAGCTCTGCAACAACAGCGGCTGGATCTTTTTGCCACAGTCGAGAACAAGCAGTGTGAAAACGTCTGTGCTTTGGCGTTCCCAAAAGCGCTTTGTCTTAGAAATGCATTCAGACTAGAGTGGAGCACAGCACTCCTGTACTACTTTCCACTTCTACCTCACCTGCCCTGTGTTCTGAAAATGATCACAAGTGACTGGGCCCATGTCATCCTAGTGGCTTTGGATTAGGCCAGGTGATTGTGGTACCCAGAACATCTGGGCATGAACTGATCAGGCTACCACTGCAGAAGGAACTTCTGTCGCAGCAGCAGGAGAGGGTTCTGCACCTTGGCCGGCACAATCTACACCTCCATGTTTGGAGATTGAGCGGTGACAGTTTACTATGTTCGCTGTCCCTCTTGAGGTTGTGGATGTTATTCTTGCTGCATGGCACCCCTCTACAAAGTCCATTTGCACCCAACACTGGGACAAATCTGTGGTCCTGTGTTGTGTCCTCAACAGAGACCCCATACAAGCCATACTCTCTGATGTCTTATTGTTGGTTTTGTCTTTGGGCCAGGAAGGACTTTCAGTGAACACTATTAAGGGTTATTTGTTGGCCCTATGAGCCTTTTTACATTTGCTGGGCCAGCCGTCCTTGTTGGAGTCACCTTTTGGGATGAGGTTTCTCAATGGTTTAACACACGTTTCCTTCTAAACTCTTTGTGATACCACAATAGGATCTCAATTTGGTCTTGACTTTCCTTAAGTGTATTCTGTTAAGAGACGAACAACTGCTCGCTGTGTCTACTGTCTCTCAAAACCACCTTCCTAATTGCAATCACCTCAGCTCATCACATGAGTGAGCTCTAGGCTTTCGGTACAGCCGCCCAAGCCACCTTTTACCCCAGACAAACTGATGTTCAGGACCAAGGCGGCCATTTTTCCACAAGTCATCACTCCTTTTCATGTTGGGTAATCTATCACCCACCCTACATTCTTTGTTCCGCCATACCCTTCGATGGACGAGGAGCGACTCCTCCGACTTGACCCCAAAAGAGCCTTGAGCTTTTACCTCAGTCACACCAAAGACCATTGGGTGGGCAGTCAGATTTTTGTCGGGTTCTCTGGGGCAAAGAAAGCCAAGCAGGTGCAGAGAGGACTCTGTCAAGGTGGATAGTTCTTTCCATTAAGATCTGCTACGCAATATCCTAAAAACATCCTTCCCAAAGATTGAGGGCCCATTCCACCAGGGCCAAAGCTGCTACCATTGCATTGGCTTGCAGAGTGCCTGTTCTGGACATCTCCCAGGCTGCAATGTGGGCATCTGTGCACATGTTCATGAAGCACTACTGCCTTAATGGCCGAGTCTGACAGCTAGGGCTTCCCACCTGTTCAATCCTGCAGAACTTTTTGGTCTGAGCCCACTCAGACCTTCCACCTTGTGAGGTACAGCTTTGGTATCTGTTCTAAAGGTGAGGAATCTGCAGTTAGAAGCATCCATTGGAAGCCATGTTACTTACCTTTAGTAATGTGATCCCATCATCGAAATGTCTTTACTGTGTTTTATTCTACAGTTGTATACTCAGGATTTCAGCATAGCCTCCACATAAAGCTTTGTGTCTTCTCTATAACTACTAAACTTAGAGTGACAGAATTATATTTGGGCATTATGTATTTTTAATTGGCTGACCAAAAATACTCCTAGCTGGCACAGGTAAGCTTAGAAAGGTTTTTTTTTTAATGAGCTGTGTTGTGTGCTGTTGAAAAGTATGTGGTGGGATATTGACTTTTCTCTCACAAAGATAAAGATGGATGCGGATAAATGGGCTGGATGGATGGTGGAGCGAACCTAGTTTTGAAATATGTACTATTTTATACATTCAAGAGAAAAAAATTACAAAATCAAACTAATGACTGTTCATGATCTTTTTCTCCCCCTTTTTAAGCATCGGTTTGAATTGCGCATTGGGGGCCGTTGAAATGAGACCCTTCATAGAAGCCATCGGGAAGTGTACAACCACCTATGTCATCTGTTATCCAAATGCAGGTGGGTAAGACAAGCAAGGCAAACTGTTGTAAAAACTGTTTCAAACAAAAAGAGAAAAATAACATTGATGCTATGAATTTAAACAAGGCAACTTTCATAGTTTTGAAAGGGGGAGTTACTCAAGTCATTGTTGGTTTGACTTAAAAAATCATCACGAAACTATGGATAGATGTGTTTCTAAGAGTGACCACACAATGCATACTAAGACATTTGAAACAGCCACTTGACAGTAGAGGAATGGTCTACAACGAGGACAAACATAGCATCACACCGGCGTGTGATATATAGTAACTGAAGGACACACTACAAACATTTGTAGACATCTGGGTAGCCTTTTTAGGTCGAGCCTCGAGTAGCGCGCAAGCGCTGCTCTGAAAGACTTTAAGTAAGGGGATTCAAAAAGCTGACCAGACGCTCGTGCGTCATGGCCTTTTCCCTGCGGTTACCCGCACGGCAGACATCTGTTTCCAATTATCGTGCCCAGACGCGGGCGCGATAATTGGAAACACATGCCGGCCGTGCGGGTAATCGCAGGCAAAAGGCCATGACGCACGAGCGTCTGGTTTTATTATTTCCTGCCTCAGCTCGTGTTCAGCTGTGGGTTGTATTCCAGCGCCCGCCCCTCGACAACCTCCCTCAGAGAGGCCCCCACTGGCAACGACGGCTGGTAAGCCTATGCAGGCGAAGGTACCCCCATCTGCACCGCCAGCCTGGAAAGTGAGTGCGACTCTGCGCTCTGTGCCCCTTTCTTCCCCTGGTGATCGTAGGGATGACAATAAGGGCCAAAAGCTCGTTATTGGGTTGTCGCTCGCGCAGCTGATTGGACACAACAAACTGATTGAGAAAACATTCTTTATTCCAAAAGCATACTGCCACATTTCCGATGCCTACTTTCCAAAGCGGAGGTGGCCGGTAGATTTATTTAATAATTAGCATAACACTTGTGGTAGAGATGCAGGTGCTCCTGCGGCCTACATTTGGCCTGCAAAATACTTCGTAGTGTGTGCCTAAAAAGAGTCAAATGGTATCTTCTTTTGGGCTTCTCGCAGCAGCCAATCACAGTGCCATACATAGAGAAGAAAACCGCACCTGAGGTGCTTTTATCCGCTGTGCGCATCTCTGCCTGTACGTGACATCATGCACAGTTCACACAAATGCTCTGGACTTCTGCACCCATTGCAACGTTGCCTGGCCGCCATGGGCTCCTAGTAACACCACCACATAAACATGTTTTTAATATTTATTTCTGTTAGTGCAGCGTGCACAACATGCTTCTACCGAGTCTATCATTTTTTAAGTTCTCTAATTGTGTCTCACTTGAGCTGCTTGTAAAATCACAGCACGTCATGGAGGCAGAAGCAGCTCCAGATGGGTATCACTCACCCTGTGCCTCGGCTGGTAAATGGCTTCCAGGCTTTTCTTTCACTGGTCTTCATCATCCTGCACTCCTGTGGACTTGAATAGACAGACTACACGTTTATTTTTTCCCTTGGCTCTATTACGTGCACTGTGCTCTCTACATGGCTTGGCAGTTTACGAAGCAAGTTATAGTTTTTGTGGGAAGTTTGAGATCCTGCTGTTAATAGCAACTGATTCACTATGTGTTCCACATATGCCGCTGCAGTAAAGATAACGATCTTTGCTACGAGCCTAATCTGCACTTTATTATCCTATCACTGTCTCCTTTCCCAACACTTCGAGAAACTATTCAAACCTATCACACGAGTCCAGACTGCTTGGCTCAACCTCCCTTCTTTTTCTGATAAAAAGTATGAATACATCACAATAAGCTTAAAAACAATGTTAGCCTTTGTAATAATTAAAAATAACTTTCGACAAAATGGTCTTGCTGTATGGGTTTTGTTTTTAAGCTTGCATTGGTGCATTTAATAAATGTATTTATTTAATTTAAAAATATGTTTACAATTTGCTGTTATGAAAATTAAAGAAGAGGATATTGCGTAATGGCCAACGCTGCTGGTCTGTGTCTCTGGGTCAGCTCAACATCCTGTGATTTTGGACAAATTACTTAATCTCCCTGCTCCTACCTAAGATTACTGTGACCTTGTGTAATGTAACTGGTGCTCATGTAAAGTGCTCCAATACCTTCGGGTCAAGTTTGCGTTGCACAAAAAAAAAATGCAAAAAAAAGGCGGCACTCCTTTCAATTTTTGTATTGGACAATGCTGCTATATCAAGAGCAGCAAGAGCCTTTTTTCTGTTCCATGTTTCTTGTCTATTTGTTTGTTCCTAAAAATATCTCTCCTTATAAAAAATTGGCGCTACATTAAAGCACACATAAAATAACTACTAAAACAACATGCACTGTTCCACGTATAAAATACCTGCACCGTTTCAGATATAAAGTAACCCTTTGAAAGGAAATTGTTTTTAATTCGCATTTACACATTTTAGTAATATTATTTTTAATACCTACTTTCTTTAACTTATGTGCTTTACTACAAACAAAAGCCAGCTATCCTTCTTAATTATATATTTAGTATTAAATAGTGCTTAATTATATTTGAAAGGCAGCGTGTTTTTATATGTTATCTATTTATTTGCAGGTGCAATGATTTATTTAACATTGGAACTGAGCGCATTAAAGTGCCAATAAGTATTGTAGGCGCTACTCTGACATATTTCAGTTCTCACAGCAATATTTACATCTGAGAACGGGGTAAGCGACCACTCAACACTACGTTTTATGTGGATTAAACACGAATCACAGAATATTGGTAGAGCAGTGCAATGTCTACGAAAACAGTATTGGGGTAAGGATAGGTGGAGTTATAGCAAAATGAAATTTTGTCTGTTGCTGTCACTTATCCAGTTCTGCATCTAGTGCATATATTTTTAGTCGCCCTTATTGTTTTTCATTCCCTATATTTATTTCTTTGTGGAAGACTTTAATTATATTTTAAATGGAGTGTGTTGGCAAATTGTTTCAGTATTCTTTTAATATGTGTTTGCCTGTTGCTCTCTAGTCATATTCACTGAGTGCACACTATGGACGAGTATTTGCAAATTCCCTGTAACGTGAGAGATGCCCAATTCTTAGTTACATTGGCAAAGTGCACATGATGGACGAGTAAATATATTAAAGAGAACCTTAAAAGAAAGCACTACTACATTGTAGCATTTGTAAAATAATTTGCAGTGTGGCTATACCATTTGTATCCTCTTAGAGTAAAATATTTTAGTAGCCTGAACAGGAAAATAAAACTTTAAGGTATTCAAATAACATAACACCACACCAGCTTAATACAATTTCAATTTATTTATGGGAGGTTTGCATTCAGAAAGGAAAAACACAGACCATAGACCATTTTCCATCTGAAGCATTAATTACATATTTGCTACAAAACCTTCACTATCAAACAATATCCCAGAAACAAATCTTCTATTTCTTTTCATATATACTGTGATCACTATCATTCTAACATGTACTATCTGTTCACCCTCTCTCACATTCACTCATTCTCTCTCTAGCTTCCTCTATCTCTCTCCACAACACAAAAATCCATACCACATATATTCCCTACACACAACACATTTTTACATCTCATAATAATGTAATACCATTACTACTAATTCAACTACACACACTTCCGCTCCACATCATTCCACTCCATACCAAATAATCACAAACAAATAAAATAAACTACACATAACTCAACTCCCCACCACAAAATTCCACTTCATATAAGAACACTCTACTACATAATTCCACTCCACTTCAAACCATATAATTACACTACACACAACACAAT
Organism: Calotriton arnoldi; assembly: GCA_963921515.1. Classification (NCBI taxonomy): domain Eukaryota; kingdom Metazoa; phylum Chordata; class Amphibia; order Caudata; family Salamandridae; genus Calotriton; species Calotriton arnoldi. Next base: position 706,435 of record CAWUFW010000919.1, on the reverse strand, counting down.
TCAAATCCATATAATTCCACTACACATAATTCCACTCCAAGCTACATTTCACACCACATATTTATACTCCACATAGATTCACGCGAATCCAAACACATAATTACACTACAGAAAATAAATTCTACTTCGCACAATACCATATAATTACACACCATATAAAACTACTCCACACCACGCCACATAATACCACTCCAAACCATAATACATAACTCCACACAACACCACACAATTCTGCACCACACAACATATATACACTTCACATAATACCACTCAGCACAACATAATTACACAACACATAATTACACACTACTCAATGCAACATAAATACACCCTCACATAAATACACTCTATGCCACATACAACCAAAACACATAAATACACTCGGCACCATTAAGCATAATTCTAAAAGGCATAATTTCACACAACACCACACAATTCAACTCCACACATTTCCAATACACACCACATTATTCCACACCAAACCACATACATCAGCTAAACACAATTCCACAACACACCACATACCTCCAATACCCAACACAAATTTCCACATCATGCCACAAAATTTAACAGCACACCATATCGTCAAATCCACAACATGCCAATACGCAACACACAATACCTTTCCACATAATTAACTCCATAACACACAATCTCAATCTACATAATTCCACTACACGTAATACCATTTAATTAGTATCCACATAATTCTACAACTCCACACCACATAATTCCAAGCCACACAATTCCACAACAAGCAATTCCAATGCAACACATCTCTCCCTCACACTTTTACCAATACTATCATCTCTCCCCAACACACCCACTATCCCTCTCATCTCTCCACCTCCCTCCCACTCCCACTACCCCCTCTCATCTCACAATTCCACTGCCCCTCACACTCCACATCTCCTCTCTATAATACCTGCTCACACATGGTACCTTCCTGTACCTCCTCGCACTGTGCACTGCTACACTTTTTGTCTCCCCAACCCCCCAGTGCCCCTCTCACTCGTCCCTCTCTCTCTCTCCCATGCCATCTCTCACCCCTCACTCTCGCTCTTTCATGCACTATTCCTGCCGCTCTCATCTGGTTCACTTTAGGTCTTACAGCACAACATCTTTCCTGTGAATTTTTCTAGATTTCCATCTCTCAAACCCACGATCTTCTCCTCTTCTTTGGGTGTGTTCTGCATACACAAACGCTCCGTTGCTAGCTTGTGAGGGCGGTGTTTGCAGACCTTCAAATGGTGATTGGGCCAGGCTCTAGAAATAAGTAATTAGCATAGGATTCCCCCCCCCCGCTCCCACCCCCAATGACCCTTTCCTCAGCATGTCATGAGATCGTGGTCAGTATGGATCTCTGGTTTGATGTCCTGTTCCTCGTTTTCTGTTGCTTTGCCTTGATTTTTACCGCAGTACAGTTGTTCTTTTTAAAGGGACAGTGTGAAGCAGAAGAGATTGGCACAAGTTGAAATGCTCTTTTGTTAAATTGGTCAGTGTGTTCTATTTTAAGCATCTTCCCAACATAGAAGAATGCACCATAGGAAGCACATACACGTTATTCAATTGAAAAGTGTGCATACAGCACGCGGAAGAGGCAAGCATTTAGTCATAAATCAGACTGCATAACACAATATATAGTAATTGTACAGCTATTCAATACCTAGCAACACAATACATAGGATAATGTGCTGCATACCTAAACGCTTATAAGGTCCCAAAGGCGAGACCTATTGGCTATGCCAATGCTTGTTGCATTAAGCTACGCTAACTGCTTGGGGCTGTCAATTTCACCTGGCTATTCTGATTATCGAATTTTTTTTTTTTTTTTGTGAGTTTTATATAGCGCAAATTAGACCCGAATCGGGTATCAGAGCGCTTTACATGAGCACCAGTTTCGTTACAGAAGGACACATTCATTTTTGTTAGGCACCGGGAGATTAAGTGATTTGCCCAGAATCACAGGATGTTGAGCGTCGTTGCTGAGACTCGAACCCGGTTTCCCAGCTTCGAGGTTGACCCCTTAGTTTCTCCTTCCAAGGGGCAGATGGGTGCGCTTCTGTAATATACAGACTCTGCCAGGGCTGTAAACTAAGGCATTTGGAAGAGATGCCTTCCCTGTCTTGCATCAATCCAGCTCCTTCAGGACTCATCACGACCATTCTTTGCAGGGCTTAAGACCTCTCAGGGATGTTCCATTGCTCCCCTTAGAATCCTCCATTTCTGACACAGGGAGGGAGTTAACAATTTTTTTTACTAACAATCATATTGTCGGCTTGTTATTCAAAACTAACTTGTGTTTGGAGCACAAGTCAGTCCCATTTAATATCTTTCAGGCAGATAGGGATGGCTGCCCTCTGCTTATTCTTATTACACTTCCCTGCAAACTAAAGTGCTTAATACCATTTCAAACAAGCATTAGCAAAGCCTATCGGTCTCACCTTTAAAGTGTGAATGCTAAGCTATTATTTGCAAAACATTGTCAAAAAGGAACAAAAAATCAAAATTTGACCATGATATGTACACATGCTCACGTATGCATAGTCTATTTGCAGAAACATTGTTTCCACTTACCCGTTGGACACAATGCCCGCTGCTATTTCACACACCGGGGCAAAGAGAAAGAAACGGTATCTAGTTTAGGTTATGGCCGGGAAATGCTGCAATATGCTCTGTGATGTATGTGGACCAAGGAGATCCAACTGCCCCATTCTGCCGAAGAGAAGTCTCATCCTTAATTAGGAGAAATGCATGACATGGTAAAGAAGCATTGTTAGAGCTCGACCTTCTCCAATGAGTTTGAAGCGATTCTTCACAAACAGTTGTATTTTTATAGGGTCATATGAACTACTTCACAGCGGACTTTTCCAGATATATAGTTTAAAATGTTGATTTTGCAGTCTGATCTGAAGACAAACCTCTGATTTATACAGGTATATTTGAGCGCGCTTTAGCCGGAAGCATGTGTCCATGTTTAAGCAGAAAGGTTGAAGTATAAAAACACATCACAGCACTATAACATAGCTACACAATGGATCAACCCACTATAATAACACATGACAACTGAAACAGCTCAAACCAATATAACAACACAACAACAAGCCAAAGCAAGAGCATAGCACAATATACCACAATGTGATTTACCACACCAACACTACACAAGAACATGACAATATAACAGTAAAATGCAAGGCAGCAGTACAATGCAGCACACCATGCCAATAAAGAACAGATACCAGCACACCACAAAAACAATAACACCACATCAAAATGCAACACAGCAGCATGACAACTAACCACCAGAACACAGCAACGAAATACAGTCACCCTAAGACAACACCTTATACCAACACAAAAAGGAAAAAAACAATAGCACACTACAATTGTATTATTGTGTTAATTTATGTTTGTGTCTTACAAAGGTGTGCTGTGTGTTGCATTGCTTTTTTGTTTAATTGTTGTGCTTTTATATTAATTTGGCATTGTTTTAGTGTAGTAATCTGTGTACATTTGTGTTGTTCTGTTTCTATTGTACTTTGTCATTTGTGTGTTGTTAGATTGAAATATCTTGTTTTGCTTAGATCAACTGTGCTATACTATTATGGTTTTACATTGTTGCTTTAAATAATTGACTTAAGCAAATGATTGTACGTTGCCAAGTAAAGTAAGCACCTACAATTATAGTTTCAGGAAAAAATAAATATTTACTACTGTAAAATCTGGTAACACCCCACTGCTTAAGCTTTACAACTTTATAGGCCACTGATCCGTCTGAAGCCATGCCCGGAACTCTGCATTAATATAGTATGTCCCATGGTAATTTTAATTGCTTTGGAAAAAGGATGTGTTGATTGTAGGAGCCTAAATTGTAGCATCCCTCTGGGACAAATTGTGTAATCTTTGGCAGGTCATTTAATTTGTCTTGGCGCCGGTTTCTTTATTTGCCAAACGTTAACTGAAGTCAAGGAGCATTTGGAAATTCATTCCCCTTTCACCTGGATAGATTCAGCGCTACCTTGGCTGCTGCCCCAGACTGCTGTTAATGAGCCAGCATTAAAAAGGGGAATATGTGTGGAACCCACTGGTCGGCTCATGGATGGGTGAGGGGAGAACACTCTTCTGCTCAAAACTCAAGAAGAGACACAAACTAAAAGAAAAAGATTACAAAACAAGAGACTAACCAGCATGGAAAAGGGGAAATAAATACACGGCACACAGAAAGATACTACATACCTAGATCAGGGAACAAGATTAGGATTAAAAAGCCAAGCAGGATGAGGAGGGGCAGTGAAATCAACAGGCGACCTGTGGGGAGGGTGGAACATCATGTAGAGTACGGAGCAGGGGAGAGGACATAGCACACTCTGCAGAACTTCTGGAGTTTAGAGAAAGCAACACACAAAGGAGGAGTGAGAGCTAGAAAAATCATGCACTCTCAAGGAGTGCTTAACAAAACAGAAAATGTAGCTCCCTAAACGTGAGCAATAGAAGGATACAAGTCAGCCAATCATTAGGATTGTAAATAGGCTGTGCTCCAGGGGCGGGACAAACACAAGAAGAGGAAGACAAGCCATCAAATAAGAAGCAAGCAAATGAGTGTCAAAGCCAACCAATGCAACCAAATTGTAGGCCAAACAAAGTGGGGGCCGTGAGCCCACTGTATGATCTGGTAGGCCAGACCTAAAAAAGACCCAGCAGGAGCATAATTTGGCAATCAAGGATCATCTCAAAAAGTAGGAGGTCAGAGTTGTGTACGGGAATGAAATTTGATAAATACATTAAAAAACGATGGATAGAAATGTACAGGTTCTCGTCAAGTGGTCTACTGTGTTTCAAGGTTATGTGCTCTTGAAGGATAGGCAGGTGAATAATTTTAATGGACTTAAAATGTATCAAGATGGAAGGAACAATCGTGATGACAGATGAAAGGGCTGAAAGCCCTGACATCATGGAATCTACTTTCTCATGGGGACATTAAGTAGAATACAAAGTAGTTGGAATAGAAGAATGAAATACAGTAAAACCGAAATGAGGGTACGCATAACTGTAGGTCACTTGTCTAAACGGTCAGACTGGAGGCCTTAGTCTTTTTCTTGGTCAGCATGTGCTCACTTCTACTAAAACCACCTACTCACTGTTCTGCGACGTTCTTGGCAGCATCAGGCAAGGGGCAACATTGTAAATGATTGTGTTTGAAAGGGAATGCTGCAAGGCCTAGGGAGCCTGAGATGTGGGAGTATGAAAGGAATTGTGTGATCTGCAAATTATACGGAAGGACTCCTATCTTGAAATGAGATAGTCAAAAAACAGTAAAGCATGTTATTGGAAGCTGGGTGGAAAATGCACCTATGTTTGCCATGGCATCAAATGAAGAATTGGACTTCTTGTTTAAAATCTCTGGAGGTAATGCTTTTCCAGTGCTGGACATCATAGTGGGCTATGAAGCATTGTATGTTCTTCGTCTTTATATTCATCATCCTTTGTCTTTTTAATACTTGCAGTGCTTTGGTTATGAGCTAAAAAGAGGCTTGACAAATATTTGACCTGATGATCGCCTGGCGGAAGGTTTACTAGGGTATTTCAAGGGTGCTGTACATGGGTCAAGGCAAGGGAATATCCCTTCCTCCTCCTGGGCATCTTCTGTCTGTCATAGATCTACGTTACCCTCTCAGATGTTACGACCAGGTTAAGAACATAATTGGGCGGCTAACTTGGTCAACTATACATTGCTGTTCTTCACTTAATGAGTTTAGAAATGCAACTGGGTTTATAGGAAGAGTTGATTATCATTCTTGTGGCCTCTCTATTTGGATATTTCTCACTTAGTCGTGTATTTGTGATCTAAAGTATTGCCCTTCTGTTTTTTTGCTGGCTGTATTGTTTGAGTTATCTTGTGAAATACAAGTTGAATAAATGTATATCCTGTTTAAATCAAATGTGATCCCAAATTCAAAGTACACAATTTCGCTTTCCTGTAAGCACTGAACAGGCACGGCCCAGGCAGGTGAGAGCGGTGGGGTGGTGGGGATTCGACATACGACGACGAGGGAGGCTTAAATTTAAAAAAAAATGAAAACCATGGTTTTCTTTTTTTTAAGTTTCCCTCGTCATCATATGTCGAATCCCCGCTTCCCTGCCCCACCGCTCTTACCTGCACGGGCTGCGCCTGGCACTGAACATATTACATTTACCATCTATGGATAAGCACAGTACTTGCAGCTAGGTAGCTGCTTAGAAACATGGAAACATTTTACTTGTTTACATAAATTACTGTTGATCTCTAGCGCCCTTTGTACATGAACCTCCACGTCATCTCATTTATAAATGTATTCAATTTTTCAAAGGTATACAGAAATTGATTTTTTTTTTTACGATGGCTTGTTTTAATATGATGCAAATGTTTTTATAGGCCTACCGAATACGTTTGGAGGTTACGATGAAACTCCTGAAGTGACTGCCAAACACATAAAGGTACCTTACATTCTTTGTGGTTTTACTTTACTCAGAACCATCTGTTTGTTTTTATTAGAATGTATAATAAAGTGCAAATGCAGTAGAGACCAGGATTCTAACGATGAAAATAAAATGTTATCTGTTCAAACTCCTCTGTCTGTACTTAAGCAAATGGGGACTCACAATACGTACCATATTAGTTCATTGTTAAGTAAAGCCTTGCCAGTATTCATTTGGGTCACCTTGACACCTGTTAAGACATCTTTCAGCAAGCATTAGTGACATCAATGTGTGTGGCATATGTTAGATACATGTGTTATTTGTTGTAATTGTCATATGTTTTGTGATAAGTTTGGATGCTCAAACAGATACTGGGACCCATATACATACAGATCACCAAATTGCCAAAACAAACAAATACGATCTCTCTCTCCCTCTCACAACACACATTTTGGCACATGCAGCTACAGGTGAATGTTGTTTAGATGGCTGAACGGATGGCTGGTTGACGGTTGTATACAAGAATTCAAACACGATTGGATGGCTGTCGATGTATACAGTGATGAGTGGACTTATGGGTGCATTTGCTTAGCTAGATGGATGCAAGTGTGAGAAATAAATGTTTGGCGTGGATTCATAGACGAATGCTTCAATGTGGGTATATGGGATGTGCTTACTGAGTGAGGATGGTGGCTTCATGAATGTGGATGCATACATGTGGGCAGTTGTTTGATTTTTTCACATCTAATTTATATCACCATTGGACCAGTTGGAGGGTTTCTTGCCTTTTTAGGTCTCGCCCTGAAGCCAGCGCTTGCGCTGGTCTGGGCGAGACATTTTGTAAGTGGGCATTTAGAAATGCGACCACTTTTTTTTGGGCTTGCCTAGAGCGTGCGAGTACGCGCACAATGACGAGCAGAGGCGCCATATGGCTTTCCTCTCTCGTCATGGTGCGCGCACATCGCACACCATTTGCCAGCCTGCTTTCACTTTTGCCTTGTAGCCGTGCACGTGCACAGCTGCTGCTCGCACTCCCTCCTCCCTTCTCCCCCTCCCTTTTCGTGAGCTTTGATCAAGCTCCTCTGCTGCTGGCATACCCCCTCCCTTCTCGCCCAGCCCTTCTTGTCTAACTTTCTCTCTCTCTCGCCTGCATTGGGTCGAAATCTGATTATGGAAAACAAGCACTGGTCGCCCAAAACGAGTTCCGTGCCCACCACCCTCTACCTCTCTCTCTCTGCCTCTCTCTCTACCTCACTACCACTCTACCATCTCCTTCTACCTCTCTAACTCTCTACCTCTCTCTCTCTCCCTCTACCTCTCTCTCTACCTCTCTCTCTACCTCTCTCTCTCTACCTCTCTCTCTACCTCTCTCTCTCTACCTCTCTCTCTCTACCTCTCTCTCTCTCCCTCTCTCTCTCTCTCCCTCTCTCTCTACCTCTCTCTCTCTACCTCTCTCCACCTCTCTCTCTCCACCTCTCTCTCTCTCTCTCCACCTCTCTCTCTCTACCTCTCTCTCTCTACCTCTCTCTCTACACCTCTCTCTCTCTACCTCTCTCTACCTCTCTCTCTCTCTACCTCTCTCTCTCTACCTCTCTACCATCTCCTTCTACCTCTCTAACTCTCTACCTATCTCTCTACCTCTCTACCTCTCTCTCTCTACCTCTCTCTCTACCTCACTGCCACTCTACCTCTGCCTCTACCCCTACCCCTCTATCTCTCTACCTCTCTCTACCTCTCCCTCTCTACCTCTCTCTCTACCTCTCTCTCTCTACCTCTCTCTCTCCACCTCTCTACCTCTCTCTCTCTACCTCTCTCTCTCTACCTCTCTCTCTCTCTCTCTACCTCGCTCCCTCTCTCTCTCTACCTCTCTCTCTCTCTCTCTCTCTCTCTCTCTCTCTCTCTCTACCTCTCTCTGTCTCTACCTCTCTCTCTCTACCTCTCTCTCTCTACCTCTCTCCCTCTCTCTCTACCTCTCTCCCTCTCTCTCTACCTCTCTCCACCTCTCTACCTCTCTCTCTCTACCTCTCTCTCTCTACCTCTCTCTCTCTACCCCTCTCTCTCTACCCCTCTCTCTCTACCTCTCTCTCTACCTCTCTCTCTACCTCTCTCTCTACCTCACTACCTCTCTACCATCTCCTTCTACCTCTCTCACTCTCTACCTATCTCTCTCTACCTATCTCTCTCTCCCTCTACCTCTCCCTCTACCCCTCTCTCTACCTCTCTCCACCTCTCTCTCTACCTCTCTCTCTCTACCTCTCTCTCTACCTCTCTCTCTACCTCTCTCTCTACCTCTCTCTCTACCTCTCTACCTCTCTACCATCTCCTTCTACCTCTCTAACTCTCTACCTATCTCTCTACCTCTCTCTCTCTCCCTCTACCTCTCCCTCTACCTCTACCTCTCTCCACCTCTCTACCTCTCTCCACCTCTCTACCTCCCTCTCTACCTCACTACCTCTCTACCATCTCCTTCTACCTCTCTAACTCTCTACCTATCTCTCTACCTCTCTCTCTCTACCTCTCTACATCTCTCTCTCTACCTCTCTCTCTACCTCTACCTCTACCTCTCTACCTCTGTCCACCTCTCTACCTCTGTCCAACTCTCTACCTCTGTCCACCTCTCTACCTCTGTTCACCTCTCTACCTCTCTCTACCTCTGTCCACCTCTCTACCTCTGTCCACCTCTCTACCTCTGTCCACCTCTCTACCTCTGTCCACCTCTCTACCTCTCTCTACCTCTGTCCACCTCTCTACCTCTCTCTACATCTCTACATCTGTCTAGCTCTCTCTCTACCTCTATACACCTCTCTACCTCTCGCTACCTCTCTCAAATATAGCTACAACGTCTACGTATAATACGGTACACTAAGTGGCAGCCGCAGCCTAAAATCACTTCTTGTCCTTAAAAAAAAAACAATCATTACCATATCCAATATATCTCTCCTTTATGACCTTATAAGTATTTACTTCTGCAGCACAATATCCTTTCGTCAACAACATCAAATGTTGCACAGCTAAACACTTACAAGGTCCCAAAGGCGAGACCTATTGGCTATGCCAATGCTTGTTTCAGTTTGGAAGTGGTGGAGATAATTAATCAGTAATGCTATAGAGGTCAAAATTATAATGCTCCAATACTTTTGCTGGGTAACGGTTTGGCCTTGTTCTTACAGATCAAGGCATCTAGGGCATTTTTGTCAAGGCGTTTGAGGTTTTTTAGATTTACGATTCTAGTTTTGCATGGGGAGGGTGCTTTAATGTCAGGGATTGAAAAAATGAAGACCTGGTCTGACCAATCCAGTTTGAGACAGTTAGAGATTTGCATATTGTGTTTCATTATGAAATGCACCTCCAGGGTATCATCCTTATTTTGGATATGGAAGCTCAAAGTTACATAGGTTTTTGTCTGATAGAAAATATTTCAGGATGGATGTGTGAGCATCTTTGTTTTTTCCCCAGTGGAGGGTGCAATCTCCCTGGAAACTCTGATCACAAAAGGAGATGAGCTGATAAGTAAATTAAACCAATAAAACACTCTTTTTGCTGTCAGATGGGCAGTACAGGATGTTCGGCCTCAGTGGGTTAGGTATTGTGTTTGTAATATCCTCAGGGAGCATTAGAAAATATAGGGATTTGAGTTAATCAATTTGCATTATAGGGACTCCTTGTGGACAAGCTCACCCCACCAGCTTTTTCTGCTCTGTGGAGATGGAGGATATATAATAGTGGAAGGATAAGATCAAACAGTGGTTCTTAACTTGTGGTCCAAGGACTCCTGGGAGTCCGCAATTGTGTTAACAAATTAAATAATGTTAAAATGAATACTTTAAAATTAATAATGTATATAGAAGTAAAGGGGAAAAATTGAAAATGTTTAAGGTTAAGGGTCCAGCTACCTTGATTTATGCTGGCAATATGCTTTCTGGTTTTATTCCAAAACGGTGTGTGGTTGATAATTAGATGATGGTTAGTGTGGAGAAGGGCAGGCTAGAGATGTTACTGTTAATAGAGGTGGAATACAAGGTATCGGTGTTAGCGTTCCAAGTAGTATTAGAAAGTTTTAGGGCCTCCAGGGTACAAACGCTCTAGTGAAAATATGGAGACTGATCTACAAGGACTGGATTGTGACCTTCCCACTTTCATACACGCTAATGTGTAGCTCCCACTTCTGGTTTTGGTAACTGTTAGACCTGTCAGCCTTAGGGTGATCTTCCCCCAAACATTTTGCCTTTACCCTCCAATTTTTCTGAATTTGCTTTTTCTGGCATTAGGACTCTGTGCTCTTTACCCCTACTAATCAGTGCCCAAGTGCTTGTACTCGCTCCCTAAATGTCATAAAATAGGCTTACATCTCATGGGCATATGTAAATTTCTTATAAGTCCCTAGTAAAGTGGTATACCATGTGCCCAAAGCCTGTAAATTAAATGTTACTAGTTGGCCTGCAGCACTTATTGTGCCACCCACTTAAGTAGCCCCTTAAAACCTGTCCCCGGTCTGTCAATGCAGCCTGAACGCAGTTTTAAACTGCCAGTTCCACTTGGCAAGTTAACCCCCTTACTAAGCCCAAGGGCAGGGTGCATTTTAATTAAAAGGGTTACGTTTGTCATGTCCTGGTATTGACATACTCCCAAAATCATTATCCCCTACTGTGAGGCCTACCTTTCCCATAGGATAACATTGTGTTGTCTTTTTTACATTTAATAAGTGTTAACTTTTGATTGGCAGCTGTAGAGAACTGGGATTTTTTTGCAGTTTCCCCCCCACACACTTTTTGCCTCCGTTCTAGCTACTAGATGCTGATTTTTCAACTCTGACAGAGCACAGAGGCCTTCTAACTGCACCTCAGTGCCAGCACTCCTTCCCTAAAACAAGGTGTTGTCTAATTGTGCTACAATTGGCAAAGGACTTTAGCACCCCTGTAAGTCTCTAGTAAATGGTACCCCAGGTACCTAGGGCATGGGTACTAAAGAGGGTCCCTAAGGGCTGCAGCATTCTTAGGCTGCCCTAAGGAACCCACATACAAATGCCACACAAACTGCCATTGCAGGCTGTGTGACATGGTGCAAACCATGAGTGAAAACATAACGTGGCGCACTCCTGTGTGTCGTGCCATAGTCACTGCATCGAATATATGCAAGTCACCCCTACAGCAGGCCTTTGAGCCCTAAGGCAGTGTGTATTATATTTTATGAGAGGACATATCTGCATGACCAGATGTGCCCCTGTGATGTCTAGTTCTATTACTGGATATTGCAAGTGAGCAGGGAAGCCATCTTAAGGTACTGGGGCACTGGTCAAAACGAGTTCCCCAGCTACATAATTGCTTCACTGAAACATATGGTGTTTGGTATCAAACACCTCGTATTAATAAACCCACACTGATTCCAGTGAAGGAGTTATTAATACATGCACCCAGAGGGCATCTTAGGGGTGCCCCATAAAACCTACCAACTACTAGTGTGCTGACGGACTGGTCTTTGCCAGCCTGCCATCACGGACGAGTTTCTGACCCCCAGAGGTGAGGGCCTTTGCTCTCAGGAGGTCAGAAATAAAGCCTGCTTGGGCAGAAGGTGTTTAAACCCCCTCCATCAGGATGAACTGCGAATTAGCATCCCAAAGCAGGGAGCTTCAAAGAGCCCACTGCCCTTGGTGTGCAAATCTGGCTTCCAGGACAGGCAGGAAGATTAGCTATGCAGGAGGCGTGTTGCATTGCCAAGCTGGGCACACCTCTAGGGTGATCAAAACTGACGTGAACACGACTTTAGAAATTCCACCATATTGTGTGTGGTGGAATTAGGAATTCTGGGACAGGGTGATGCCCCCTTCCCAAAGGAAGTGGTCATCTAGGGGGTGTAGTGACCCCAGGGGTAAGTAGCTCATTGTCAACTACCCCTCACTCCCCTCAATTGAGTATTTAGGGGACCCGTGATACCAGGATTTCGGGTTTCTATGGACCAAAAGAAGAAGTGGACAAAGAAGACTGCTGACCCGAGAATCGAGGAGCATGACTGACTTGGCGCCAACCCTTCCCATCTGCCTGCTTCACCCGACCCTCATGGAGGAACTGATTTGTCCTGCCACTGTGCAAACCTCAAGAAACCTGCCAGTGCTTTGCAAATTGCCAAAGAAACTCCCTTGGTGTAGAGGAACTACTCCACAGCAGCCGCAGGCACCAAAGAAGCAAGGCCCGGTATACCGACCTCCTGCCTACGGGGACTACCAATCCAGCAGCCGCCCAGGAAGAGGTAGCAGTGCTCCTACAAGTCATATCCGTCCTCCCTCCAAGTGTGAGGATGCCAGGACCGACCAGAGCGGCACAGTACCAATCCCTGGCGTACTGGGCCCCTTGCAGCAGCCAAGGCTTGTTGTGTCCAGTCCAGACACTAACGCCAAGGAAGACCGACCTGCCCGTCGTGGGACTTCAGGGACAGTGAGGCCAACATCGAGAGTGGCCCAGCTGTCCTGTTTGCCCCTCTGCAGCAGAAACGAAGACCAAGAGTGAGTCTGTGACCGGCGCCACCCGATGCCTCAAAGCAACTATGCACCTGCGCTCCAAAGCCTGAGTCCAAGGAAGGTAACGGTGCCAATGAGGTCCCCAGACCCACAAGAGCTAAGTCCATCCTTGGGTTTGCCCAGACTGGACTTCCAGTCGCCGCCTGCAGCCTCTTTCTGCAGGCCCCCTCCAGCCGCGAGAAACTCCAGCACCGGATCCGACCCTAAAAGACACCACTGCACCCAAGCCCCACAGCCCGAGGAGAAGTCAACCAAGGGTGTCCCTGTGTGCCCAAGGATCTCAAGGGTCAGGCCCCCCTGTGGGTTCCCCCAGACTGGTGCCCCAGTCCCTGCTTGCAGCCTCTTTGTAACCTTACCAATCTCCCATTGAAGTGGATGAGACACCCGACGCCGTGACACACCTCTTCAACCGGTCACCCCAGAGCCTTCTGAGGGGACCTGTTGGTGTGGCCTTGGACCTTGCCCCATACTCACCTTAAGTCCTGAAGAAGAGTCCGTAAGTCGCTGCTAAGTGCCTCAATGCAATACATGTTTTTCCTTCATAGGATAACATTACAGATCCAGAAATTGCACTGTGCTAATTTTTTTAAACTGTAAAAATGTATAACTCGAAAAGTACATACCCTATTCCGATGATCTTTATATAAAAGTGCATGTTATTTTTATAAATTGGTGTCAGATTTCTTTATTTAGTGTGTGTCTCATTTACTGCCTTTGTGTATGCAATATATGCTTAGCACTACCCTCTGATCTGTCTAACTGCTCGCCCACACTACCACAAAAGAGAGCATTTGGGGTGTCATTTGTGCCTCTGTAATTCCTTTGGGATTCGCCTGGACTCTCTGCACAGTGTACCTCATTTTGGTGCTCTCTATAGAGAGCCAGCTTCTTACAGCAGCAGGTAAGGATTTCATGTTTGGTGTCTGAGAAATTGTAATTTAGAATGCTCTTTAATAGGAAAGTCAGATTTTAAGTTATAATTTTGAAAATGTCCCTTTTAGAAAGTTTGCATTTTCCTGCCCTATTTGGTGCCTGCAACCTGTTTCTGGGTCACATGACGTAGTGTAGTTGGAATTTGTTTATTCCTCCCCAGTAGCCACACAATAGAGTGATTAGGTGTGCTGAATGGGCCATTTCTGGTAGGATGGGGCGTGGAGCTGGGTACAGCGCCACTTGCAAATCAATAGGCTGTGCCCTGAGATCACGAAAAGGTCTTGTCACCACTGCATTGTTCATGCAGCCAGCCACAAGCCAGGGCATGGGTGGCAGGAAACTTCATGCACTTCAAAGGGAATTCTCTAAAAAGCAACTACCTTGAAGAAGGCACCAGGTATTAAAATAGGATCCTCAGACCCACTCTTCACTTTCTAGACCTGAGGAAGAACGCTGATGACTGCCTGCTGTTGTGGCCTGCAGTGTACTTCAGAGGACTGCTTTGCTGCACCTGAAAGGGCTGCTCGGCTGCCTGAAGCCTGCCTTGAATCCTCAGAGGCTCGCCCTGCTGCTTGAGCCCTGTTCCCCTGCTTGAACCCAGCACTACCAGAGTAACTCCAAGTGCTAGATGGCTGACCTCCTATCAGAGCCTCAGAAATAGAAAAGACTCCAACCATCTTGAACCCTTACCTGGACCCAGCCTGAGTGAATCCTAACTCCTCAAGTGGTGCCTCTCCAGTCCTGGACCCTTGGTGGTAAAAGTGCCCAGATAGCCGAAATTAAAAACTTGGATTCTGGAAATGTTTTGGCTAAAAACTGCTCTGATAACCAAGAGGAGGCCGGGACCAATTTGCTTATCTATACGCCCAAGGTGCATCGCCGGTCAGCGTGATTTTGCGGCAGCTCCTTCTATGTTCTTGTCCACAGCAGCAAATCCTGTTTAGCAGTCCTTTGCAGAAGGGGTATCAGCCTCGTGGAGCCCTTGTTGGCTACGGCCTCGAGTCTCGTCCCACTTGCGATTTTCGACTTCCCCCCAAAAAAGAGACTAAGTATGAACATAGATATCTTCACCGCGACTTCGTCCAGTGGTTTCCCTACAACAGCGCCTACTCCTCCTTGGACACCAAGTTTGCAGTCTTTCCCCGCTGAACTTTTATCTTCTCGGCCACTTTTTGACAAAAGTTCTTTCAAGTCCGAAGCTAAGCACCGACCGGCGCAATCCACTTCTTTTATTTTTCAACTTTGACCTGGTCTTGAGTGACTAGATGTCCGCGGTTGGCGCTTTAATCTTTTAGGCACTCGTTTTTACCTTAAAGTTTAAAAAATCATAACTCCGGTTCTACTGATTGGACTTTTTGTCATTTTGGTGTCAAATAATTTATTAAAATGTACCCTATTTTTCTACATTGGTGTGGGAATTTTCTTGTGTTGTGTTTGCACTTTATTACCGTTTGTGTGCTGCATAAATACTTTACACATTGCCTCTAAGTTAAGCCTGATTGCTTTGTACCAAGCTACCAGAGGGTTAAGCACAGGTTAATTTAGTGAATTTTGTGGTTCACCCTGGTAAGGATTGTGAATGTTGCTTTAGCAGGGTCAATACCCCCACTCAACCCCCAACCCAGTTTCTCGCGGTAACCTGAGATACTATGTTTTACCTCAAAGAAAGAAAGTGTAGTCAATAGGTCATGCCCCTCATAAACATGAGTAGGTCATTTTTAATGGCCTGTTGTGAGATGCTTCATATTGCTTCCCTTCGCCCTGCATCACTCTGAAGTGGAATTGATGTTACTAATGATCAATTTTTTGTAAGTTGTGATATATATGCCTCCTTTTTTACATTTGTATAATAGTGCTTTATAATGTAGAACTGTGCTGGTAATGTAGTAAGTAAATACTGGCCAGAACTGCCTTAACTCCCTGTCATTTATTACAGGGAGTCAAGGTCTTTAGACGATCATGCCAGGAAGTGACCTATGGAAAATCAAGTCCATGCCGTCCTTTCAAAATCCACACTGGCACTGTTGAATACATTGTTACACAGAACAAGGGAATACCTTGCTAAAAAGCTCCTCTTAACTCAGGCACTCCATTTTGAATATTACTTTATTAGCAGCTGTGGATACTCCTGCGATTTTTAGAAAAGCTTAATATATTGTTAAAGCAGTGGATAAAATAGTGCATCTTGCCCAAAGGTTACTCACACAAGGCAGTAGTGTCCAGCGGAGATTCAAGAGGGTTAGCTTCGTGCCAGATTTCTGGGATATCCACATAGATACATTTAATGCAATGAATTTAAATGGGAAGCATTTATATTGTGGTTAACCTGATATCTGGCAAAGATATGACATCTCTCAAACTACGCTTGACTCCCCAGATGCAGCAAAATTGAACTCAAGAATCACAATTTTTGTGTAAAATGTTGTTGGTGGAAGTGAGTTAAGGTGAACTGTAGTTCTGTAATGGATGCCATTGGCTAGATTTATGTCACAGTAACTCTGAATTTTCTTACACGTTAATGGTAAATGGTTGAAGCAGCTCGCTCCGTGCAAACAAAATTATTTTGAATTGGCTGTTCATGTTCTGAGACGAACATAATACATTTTTCTTCCTGTCTTCAGGACTTTGCTTTGGATGGTTTAGTAAACATTGTTGGGGGCTGCTGTGGAACCACTCCTGCACATATAAGGTAAACAAACTACTATGTTAAAAGAAAGGTTCTTGAACATTGTGACAACTCAGGCTGGAGAACTACTTGAGAAATAATGAACCAAAAATGTGTTTCATGTCAATTAGGGGATAGAAGGCTGCATTATACCTACAAGTATATTTCCTTATTTTTAGTGTTGTGCTGGTCATACTTGGTGATACTTTGAAAATGACTGTAGTTCTCCAAAATAATATGAATTCAGTGTGTAGATTGTCAACCAGAAAGGCCATACCTAGCAAAACTGACTGATAAGTTTAAATAGGAGCCATGCTGCAAATTGACAAATGTATACACTGTATACATTTATGTGACCCTAGATCAGTTGGAGTGAGGAACTTGGTAGTTAAGGCTGGTTCTGAGCTCTTGGTGAGGGAGATCA
Source organism: Calotriton arnoldi (assembly GCA_963921515.1). Classification (NCBI taxonomy): domain Eukaryota; kingdom Metazoa; phylum Chordata; class Amphibia; order Caudata; family Salamandridae; genus Calotriton; species Calotriton arnoldi. Next base: position 689,446 of record CAWUFW010000919.1, on the reverse strand, counting down.
AATTGTCAGTACTGTCCTGAGGATGTGCTTCTCCAGATCAATCTTGAATAGAGAAAGGACAGAGATTGCTCACATGTAGTCAAGGAGTGTCTTGAAATTTTGATGCTTCACAAAGGGGGTTAATGGGTTGAACGCACAGATCATTTGTCAGAATCAGGTTGCTTGCAGATAAATAGCATGAGGGGATATCTGTGAGTTGTATATGGGATGCAAGTGAATTACCTAAAATACTAGGTTCAACAAATTGTACGGGTCTGTGTTTTTGGCAGATAGCCAGTCAATCTGGTGTTTTTTGTGAGGACATGAGTGCCTGTAGATATTGAAGAGGGTGCATGTAGCAAAGTTAGTGACCTTAAACATTGGAGGCAGTGTCACTAAAGTGGCAGTTCCTGTGGCACTTGTTTATGACTGAAGCATTGATTAGAGCCTTAGCTCCATGGAATAGGAAGTGGAGGCAGATCTTTCATATTTATGGGGTTGGTTAGGTAGTTAGAGACGTGAGACTGGAGGTCAGGGGAAAAGGATGCCAATGAGGTAAAAATCTGATCTGCATATAGATAATGAAAATCAAAAGCAGGTGCAATATTGCCTGTGCTGTTGATGTTAACATAAGCATGCCACTAAGAGGCTGAGTAGACTAAGAATAGTGGACAGTCAATTGTGCTGTACCTTGACAATAAAGCTTGGCACAGTTGGTGTCTGTTTCTTTTTAGTAAAGTTCCCAGAGACAGACTGAAGAGCATTAAGGATGTGGTGGTTGGAGATATTGCAGTGTGACATTGTTGAAAACAACAATGTAATTATTTTTTTTAGAAGAAGGGTAGCTGAGAGGCAAGGGATGGGGGCAATAGTTGGAGGGGAGTGACCGGCCAGTGCCTGGATTTGTTCGCAAAAAGGCAGAAAAGAAGCACTCATTGAGTGTGCGAATGTAGGAACTTTATGAAGTTTTGGAGTTCTAGCATGGTGATGTTAATTCTTTGTGAGCTAGTGCATAGTAACTGAGGTGCTTAGGAATCTGAGTGAGTACATGTCGGAATTTAATATGTAGTTATCCAGGTCGAGGTAGATTCCGAGTTGAGTTGGCTTTAATTAGAGAGTGACCTGACAATAGCGTGTTAATATTGTTCAGGGTAATATTTAGGCCTCTGAGAATAAAAAAGGAGTGGAAGATGGGCAAGAGTCCAGGATAGTGTCAAGTTTATCAAGGAATGACACAGTGTCATCCAGAAGGTGGTATGACTTTGACATGAGCTTGGAAAAGGGCAAGAACAGTGATGGAGTTTAAAGGAAGACGGAAAGGGTGGAATGGGGTGATGCAAGCTTTGCTGATATATGTGAAATGTTTATGCTCCCTATTTTCTAACTTCTTTCCCCTTCCTTTCATACTCCTTTTCCCCCTTTCTTCCTTCTCTGTTCTATAGTCACCCTTGTTTCATTCCTCTCATATTAAGTTCTTCTCAGAAGTGCTGCCTTCCCTCAATGAAGCAGATAATTGAAGGAAGGGCTCACTGAAGGTATAGGGGTGGAAAATGCACTGAATTGCAGCATCACAAGCAGAATATTTGGCAGGACTTAGCATGTGCATTACTCATCCCTGGTCACAGCCACAGAAACATACAGGCAGGCTAACGCACAGCTTCGGCCTTCGTATCTTGAAACCAATTGTCTCTTAGATAGCCACACAAAGAGTCAGAATTCTGTAAATCACAACAGGTTTGAAGGTTCCTATTCTTTGGTACACTGCTTTAAAACCAGAGTAACCTGTACAGTGGGAGGTGAATGCTTGCTTTAGTGCCCTATGTCTTCGGCTGCAGTGTTCAATTGCTAGTGCAATTTTTCCCAAAAGCATGTCTACCAGTTGACCCACTGCTGTCAGTATTATATGTTGTTTGCAATTCCACTAGTATTGATAAGGGATTAGTAGATCTCTCTTTGCAGCCTATGTGCTTAATTAAGTTATCCAAACTTGAGTACATCTATGCCTATTATACTTTTTCATTTGAATGTAACTTTTTTATTCCATAGGGATTTCCAGTTGAGCCTTAGCTTTCTTTCAAAATCTGTGTCCGGCTTTAAGATTATTCTGACTTCACTAAAATATGTTCGCTTTCACTTGTTTCAGGGAAATCGCAAATGCTGTGAAAACCTGCAAACCAAGAATTCCTCCCTCATCTGTGTTTGATGGATACATGTTGTTATCAGGTACTTGTAAGACATTATTTTGAGAACCGGACTGCATAAAGCACTCATAATAGTTTTGACTATTTATATTAAACACGCAAATCTTGTATGTGTTGGGCATAGGTTTGCCCTGGGTGGATACTTGTAAGAAAGTGGAATAATATTTGTGGGTCTGCAACTGCCCACCACAATGAATGATAGCACTTCTTGTCAGGGTGAATCCTTAAAGTCACTAAATTAACCTGAGCTTGACCCCCTGTTAGCTATAGCACAGAGCTGACAGACTTAACTTAGGACAGTGTGTAAAGTATTTATGCAGCATACCAAAACAGTAGTAAAGTCAAAATGCCAAACAACAATAAATCCCAAGCCGACTACAGAAATTCAGTAATATTTAATAAACACAATGACACCAAAATGACAAAAATCAAAAACCGGAACTGTAGATATGAATTTATAAAGTTGTTAAGTAGAAATAATGCCGAAAAGCACAAAGCCTCAATGATAGTCTATGGGAGCAATAGCCTGGCACCTAGATGCGAATTGAGATCGACTGCGATGGTGCCTTGGTTGGATACAATTGAATTGGTCCTGGCAACAAGTATGGGCATCCGTAGGTTTTAAAAAGTTTCTAAGTCCCACTTTAGAGAGGGACTTTGCCACTTTTTTTAAAGAAAAGCATTGAAGCTCTAGAGATTTCTTGCTGAAAAATATTTAAATCCCAAAACAGGATGGTCTTAATGCCAGGAGCCTTGACCAGGATGAAGCTGAAATTCAGTCCGATGTCATGTAACAGCTGGTCAGATACATTTTCCAGCAGGTCCAGCTGAGGCTCTGGAGGAAAATTTTCAAACGTTTTCAAACTTTCTTTTGGTAGCCAAACAACCACAGGAGTCACTTGTAAGACCCCTAGGACACCGAGGGCCTCAATTACAGAATCTCAGGGTGTCAGGCATAGGCTAACAGCAAATAAGAGGTCCAGTGGCATAGTGGGGCGGCGTCTGCCCCGGGCGGCACGAGTTTTGGGGCCAGCAGTCTCCCCCGCTCTTACATGCGGCCGCGGGCAAAAGGTCTTGCTACGCCACTAAAGAGGCCCAGGTCCAGTTGCGACTGGTTAGCTGGTTAAAAAGGCTTCTTGTAGCTTGTTGTGTTACTGTACCCACACCGAAAGTCAGCCAACTGACCCTTGGAGTCCACTTCTTTGTGCTTGGGTACAAGAGGGAGCAGGCTCAGTCCTTCAGGGCTCCTCTCAGGTCACAAACAGCTGGTCCAATACTTTTCTGATCTTCCACAGGTCCAGGAAGTATTCTAAGGCTGATGCCTGGGGATACCACATTATGCCTTGCACAGACTAGTTGAGGGGATTATTCCTGGGCATTCCCTAACCAATGGGGTAAAAGTGCCCTACTGCAAACAATACCACAGTGCCCCACACTCTCAAAATTCAAGATGAGTAAACCTTTCTCCCGCTGTGCAGAACCTGTGTGTCCATACAGAGAGGTGTGGCCAGAGTATGAAAAAGTGCCCTCTTTCTGCATGGTTGCCCCCACTTTTTGCTGAACTGCTGATGTACTTTGACTGAATGTGCCCTGGGCTCCTGCCAATCAGGTACCCAGGGCCTATGTTCTTTCCCTAAAACTGCATTGAAGACCAAACCCAATTGGCACTCTCTGGCCACAGGTCATTCCCTGGTAAATGGTACCACAGGTACCCAGGGCACTGTGACCAGAGAAGGCCTCTAAGGGCTGCAGCACTTATTGTGCCACCCTTAGAGGCCCTGTACCTTTACACTCACACACTGCCTTTGCAGGCTGCGTGTTTTGGTGCAGAACAAAGTGAAGAGTCGACATGGCACACATCCCTGTGTGCCATGCCTACAACCCACTGCCCTGGCATAGATCAGCCACCCCTCTAGCTGAGTGCACTATACCAGTGGTGAGGGTACAGGTGCATGAGCCCTGTACCCCTACAGCGTCTAAGACAATTCTTAGACATTGTAAGTGCAGTAATGCCATTAAGAGTATATGGTTCTGGGAGTTTGTCATTACGAACTCCACAGTACCATAATGGCTTTACTGAAAACTGAGAAGTTTGGCATCAAACTTCTCAGCACATTAAACCCACACTGATGCCAGTGTGGGATTTATTGAAAAATGCACACAGAGGGCATCTTAGAGATGCCCCCTGAAAAATTACCTACCACTAGTGTCCAGGCTGAGTGGTTGCTCCCTCTCATCTATAACTTTTGAACTGTACCAGCAACGGAGTCCATTCAAAGACTTACTTTTATACTTTTTTTAATCCAACCTAATGGTGAAGTTGGATTTTTATTATATATATTGGAAATGTAACTTTTAGAAAGTTACCTTTACCCTGCCTGAAGCTGCTGGGGGCTAATTGGCATTAGCTCTCCAGCCAGTGCTGAGACTGTTCTTGGCCTGATAGAGGTGTGAAATCTTCTCCCAGAGTGGAGACAATGTCCTGCATGTGTGTGTAGGGAGAGGGGGAAGGTCTTTTCTTGCCCTTTCCGGAAAGACAAGTTATGGTCAACCCAGAAACTTCATTAACTTCAAAGGAGCCTACCGTGCCTTTTTCCCCATAGCCAGGTTAGTACCAAAGCTAGTGGGAAGAAAGCTACCCCAAGAACCAGTTTTGAGTGACCACAGAGGAGAGGAATCCTCAGCACTCTGTGTAGGAAGCTGGCTCTGTATTTACTATACCAAAATGAGGTATAGTGTGCACAGAGTCCAGTGGAACCCCAAAGGTAGGCAGAGGTAAAAGTAGATAGCACCTTACTCTCTATTTGTGGTAGTGTGGCGATCAGTAAGGCTGTATCAGAGGGTAGTGTTAAGCATTTGTTGTAAACACTCAATCAGCAAATGATGTCACACACTCAAAGACTGAACTCAGACCAATTTTGTTTGTATCAAGAATAGTATTAACTTATTTTATTTCTAGAACCAAGCCAAGCCTGGCACAGGTAAGTGAAATAAATGCTTTGCTAAATATTATGCAGTTTTTACAAGTGAATGCAAGTTCAAATGCAGTTGTTTGAAATACAGGTAAGTCAAGGTATTGAAATTACTGTATAGATTACTTTTTAGTTACTTTTAGATTACTTTTTCTACTCAGTGTGATATGCCTAGATATCACACTGGGACATGTCCTAGAGAAAAGGTAAGTAAAAACAGTTTTGCACAATTGTACTTTTTTAGGTTTCCATACAAATCAACTCCACACTTAAAACATTTTTCAGAGAAAAACAGTCAATAGGTTCCTACGGAGAGAAATGAAGTTAACGGTTACCAGGTAAGTAATCGGTCTTTGGGATTGAGTTCCAGGGGTTAGAACAAGGGTTCCCCCAGGGTCAAGGATGCACTCTCGTTACACCCTCAGCAGCACTAGGGCGGCCGGGTGCAGAGTGCTGAGGCCCAATGTTCTCCAATGGGGGATAGAGGTCCTCTGGTTGGTGGCTGCTTACGAGCAGGCCACAGGGTTGTGGGAGCAAAGCTCCCGGTGTTAGGCTCAGGGCAAAGGGGGATCCTGTTTAGCACAAAAAGTGCACCCGCAGCGGCGCAGGGGCGGCTGGGTGCAGAGTGCTGTTTTGGCGTCGGGTGCCCTGTTAGTTTCAATGGGGATTCTCCGGTTTCAACAAAGACTGCAGGCTCGGGGACGGAGATCTTCTGGAGGTGACCTCCGTTTGGAGAGGTAAGTTGGGATGCATGGGGATGCTGGGACACCGTAGGTTAGCCCACCTAAGGCTGTGGGGCTTCGGGTGCAAGGGTGTCTTTAGACGCCGGGTTTCTCTTACCAGCTCCGGTCGCGGTCGGGGGGAGTCTCCAGAAAGAGGCTGCAGGCTTCGCTGGGAGATTCGAGGCAGGTCAGAGATCACCAGATCTCGGGTCAGAATTGCCAGGGAGTCCTCCTCGTGGTGTTGGGCCACTCGAGCCTGGGCCGTGGGCGACGGGTGCAGAGTGGTGCAGACACGCGGATTTTGCAGTAGCTGGAGTCTGTGGTAGAACAAATCCGGTGTTCACGGGAGACAAAGTCTTTTCTTTGGAAGGCAGGGCAGGTCCTCGGGGTTCTTGAGGTTGCTGGCTGCAGGACACACCGGAGTTTCGCTTCTGCAGGTTGGAGGTGGGGACAGGCCGGTAGGGCTGGGGCCAAGTCAGACGGGCGTCCTCCTCTTCTTAGCTTCGCCACGGCTGTTCGGTCCTTCTTCTTTTCTTCTTGGTCGTTGCTTGTCTGAGGAGGCAAGGTTCAGGGGTGTCCCTAAATACTAGATTTAGGGGCGTTACAGGTAAGTAAAAGGTTGGGACCAATGGGTCCCTTCCTTGGGGTGGGTACAACCCCTATTATGCCACCCTATAGTGGGAGGGGGGCATATGCCTCACTCTGGTTGGCTGGGTCCCCCCATCTGCAAGATGGCGGGGACTGAGAGTTGTGCTTCACCTCGCCTCCCCCACCTAAGGGGTAGGGTTGGCAAAGGTGGGCACACCTCCCTTCCTCACTTAGTTTTCCCGCCGGTTCTCTCGCCCAAAGTGGGGACCAGATGCTGGAAGCAGCAAAAGGCCTGGGGAAGCTCACAAAGGCGGCAAGCCTTTGAAGCTTCCCCTTCGTGGACCCTGCCCATCCAGGGGGGGGAGGCTTGGCACCTCGACCAGTATGTGCATTGTTTCAGGCCCCCAAGAGCAGCAGGCTCTCGACCCAGGGGTCCAGAAACATGCATGGCGATGGCAGCAATTAAATATAAAAATAAGTCTTTGAATGTAATCTGTAAATGGTATAGGTAAAACCTTATACATTAAAGTATATAATTACAGCCTGGCCAGTGACACTGTTGTTTTGGGCCTAGTCACTAGGGAAACATTCAATTTCTAATGTCACACATGTTCCACTCTTAAATATTATGCATCCTACCTTGTGGGCAGCAAGGTGTGCTTAGGACTGCCTTATTAAATATTTACAATCAAGTTTTCCTACCTGTCAAAAGAGTCATTTTGACAGGTCTGTGCAGCAGTGTTCAAGCTGCTGCTGCCAGGCTACACAGGGTACGCCTGAAAGCCATGTTTTCCTTGCCACTGTGCTGGAAGGCACAATAGGTGCTACAGTTCGCATGTGTCATTTTACTTTCCATGCCAGGGATGTATTTCTGCATCATATCCTATGGCCTTATAAGAAACATAATTGCGCCAATCAGGGTTAAACCTATTTCAAGTTGTTTAATGTGAGGCCATAGGCACTTAGGGCCAGATGTAGGTGGCCAAATAGCGAGCGCTAACGCTGAAATTCGCAGAATTTCAGCTTTTGCGATCGCTATTTAACAGCGAGCAATGTAGGTAAGTTGAAACCTACTAGCAAAATAAGGAATCGCAAAATTGCGATTCCTTATTTTGCTCTTGCATTTAAGGAATCACAAATTGCGATTCCTTAAATGCAATGTTAGTAGCACAAAAGAAAGTGCACTTTAGCCTTAAGGAATCGCTAATTACCACCAACTTCAAGTTGGTGGTAATTAGCGATTTCCTTTAAAAAAGCACTTTTTGCTTTTTTTAAGTGCCATGTGGCACACATTCATGCCCTTAGGGCATGTATGTGCGCCACATGTGCACACATGCACATTTCAGGGGTGCAACAGGGTGTCCTTTTGGAACCCTGGCACCCTTGAAGTGCGCCCGCAATCTGCGAGTGCCTCTTGCTGACTCGCAAATTGCGGGAGCAATTACTATTCATTCCTATGGGCCTCTTGGCCCATAGGAATGAATGGGAAGGTATTCCTTAATTGCGAATCGCAATTTGCGATTCACAATTAAGGAATATTAAGGAATCGCTAAAAATATTGCGATTCCTACCTACTTGGCAATTTGCGATTCGTTAATAGCGATTCCCTAAAAATCACTATTAAGGAATCGCAAATATGCATTTACCTACATCTGGCCCTTAATTAACAAGGATAAAGTGCACAGAGTTCTAAGCCCAGTAAAATTAGGGTCAATGAAAGGTGAGAAATCTGGGATGACCACGCAGAAAAGCAAATTTCCTCCAGTAATCTAAAGCTAATGCTACTTACAGCTTCCCAATGATGTGATACCAATATTATGAAGGTGAAATAAACACTGTGCCTTTTCAGATTCAGGACATACTGAATTCTAATTCTGCATTATATTCTGCCTTTATTTAACTGAGTGTTCATTAACTTTTTATCTTTTAAGATCTGGAGCAGCCAGATAGCATCTCATTCTTTATTCTTTTCCATGTTTTCCATTACTAGAATGTGAACACTTGGACGTAAAGGGTCTCCATCTACTGTCCCTCGCCTTGACCCTCTTATTCCTTTCCAGGCCATTGCGCCACCGGAGCACATGTCTGTGGCTCCCGCCTCGCCCCCGAAATCTGCTTCTCCAGCAATCGAAGGAACTTCACGCACTTAGGCGCTCCTGTGACCACTCGATTGTGGCACCTACAGTACTTTATCAAATCCCCGCCCTTGCTGGTAAGCCATATTGCCCCTCTCTCGTGATCACTCTTAGTCTACGGACCAAGAGAACCTAGACCAACCTCGTTCTCCTTCGTCCTCCAGGACCGCTACTTAGTTGAGCCAGGGTCACATTCCTTTAACTTGGTCCCCCACATTGAACCATCAATTAAGAGCTCCTGATGTTTTACTTCCTAGCGATGCACTTCCCACCCACGCTACCACTGATCACGACGCTCACTAGCATGAGATCGGTGGTTAAATAGCCACGCATGCTTTACTTCGGACACGGATACACTCACCCTTTTCATCTTGGCCGATTCCGAACTGTTTTTAACCCCATCCATTCCCATGTCACCGCGCCTTTATGCACTATGACCAGTACGTATAATTCGTTAATTGCACACAGAGAAGTCCTTGGTGTAGCATATGGCGTATATTAATTCTCTTGACCACGTAGTCACTGCGCCATAAACCGTCCCAACTGGTATGCCATTGTATATATTTCTTTTGACCACCAAGTCACTGCTCCGAAAGTTGTCTTTTGACCACCAAGTCACTGCGCCGAAAGTTGTATTTACCACTATGCCAATTTTGATTAATTCCGCACACGTAACTCTGTGGTACATAACGCATATATCTACATGGTGCGCCCATAGTTTGCTCTGACTAGCTTGTCATTTTTAATGAGGTTGCTTAACTGTGACATACCTCCTCTTGACCCCTTATTTCTGTTTTTTCCCCCTTTTTTCTTCTTCCTCCAAATGTGATTGATTACAGTAATCTAAGGCACTAATACACAGGCATGCTTAATTAAATGTCCTGATGATGATCCACGCATTGTTCACATGGATCAAAACGCCGTTGACACCATAAAACACCTTATACAACACCTGTAATGTGTTAAGAAGACACATCCAGGTAAGATTTTCAGGCTTTTATTGCTTAAGATACAGAGCCACCAACTCCAGCTCCCAGCTTGTCAGTTCTCCTCCGGTAACCGTCTCCACACGAGACACAACCATGGAAACAGAACCACAATGCTTAACAGTCCTAAACAGCATTAAAGCATAACCATAACACATCCCCCTTACTGAAAACAGAAAGAAAGAAGGAAAAGAGAACAAGGAAAAAAGAGAAAATAAGAAACACAAGAGAGAGAAAATATGCATGGAAAGAAGAAAAGTCAATTCAGAGGAAAATACTACAAAGGGTTACTAAGTTACCCAGTCATCACAACATTAACTAAATTCAATACATCTCATAGTCTTGATAACGTCTAGGAGGGTGATGGGACCTTGGAGGAAGATCCCGTAAACGAGATCTCGGAAGCAAGACACTCCTAGGAATAATCGGACCAGGAAAACTGTCTGAACACGGAAACTTGTCCCCCTTAAATCTCACCAGGCGGGACATGCTCCATTTGGATCCATTATGAACAGTGACCACATTCTTGTAAACAGAGGTAATAGCAAAAGGGCCCATAAACTCTGTGATACCCTTCTTGTGCCACCGTGGTTTTTTTATGAGTACCCAATCCCCAACCTTCCATGTTGTGGCTTTAGTAGAATTTTTATAATCAAACCTTTCCTTGTATCTGTCTTGGTAACACTTAACTTTAGCACCCACCTCCTCCTTATCCAAAACAGGACCTTCCATCAGAGGCAACCACCCTGGATTGAGCTTGGATAGGGCAACCCTGCCCCTCAGTATCTGAAACGGAGATTTTTGTAGTACAGCATTGAGAGCAGTGCGATGTGCCCACCAAGTATCTCTCAAAACACCCTTGAGGGAAACCTTCCCACCAACAGCTCTTTGCACACACGCCTTCACCACCCTGTTCATGCGCTCCGCCAGTCCATTGGCTTGTGGGGCATAAAGGGCAGTTTTATGATGAGTGATGCCATAGTCTCTCAAAAAATCTTGCATCTCCTGCGATATAAATTGCACCCCATTATCAGTGACAAGGAATTTAGGTACACCCTCACATGCAAATTCGTCTTTAAGGAAGTCTATAACCACCCTGGTATTGATGGAGCTTACACATCTGGTGGATACCCACTTAGAAGAGTAATCCACCAAGAGAATCACAAACCGCTCAGAAGGACCTAAAAGCTCAAAGGGACCCATAAGGTCTAAGCCAAGTTTAATCCAGGGTTCACGTGGGACCTCCACAGGTGACAAGGGGGCAGTATTAGTGACCTGGGATTTATCAGTAGAGGCACACTGGTAACACTCTTTAACAATTTGCTCGACATGACTATCCATCCTAGGCCACCAATACCTCTCACGAAGACGAGACTTCGTGAGATTCCTTCCCAAGTGCCCCTCATGAGCGAGATTCACCAATTTAGGCCTCAAGGCATCGGGGGGTATCACTCTCTCACCACGCATAAGTTGGCCTTGGCATAAAGTGAGTTCATTTCTGATGGTCCAGAAAGGTAACAAGTCGGAATCAAATTTCTTGCTGTCAGGCCACCCTCTTACCACGAAATCCATTACAATTGGAAGAAGTACATCTTCCAATAAGGCTTGATTCCATTCTAGTTCTTGAATGGCAGGTTCCTTGACCCAGTTAACACTGACAGACTCACAATCTTGAGTATCATTAGGACAGTCGATGGGGAGCCTAGATAAACAATCTGCCGCCTTATTGGCAGAACCTGGAAGATACTGTACCTGAAAATTGTAATCTTCCAATCCCTCACTCCAACGTTTCAGTCTGGGGGTGAGCCTTTCACTCTCTGCACACGAGAAAACTTGAACTAAAGGGCGATGATCAGATCTAACAGAAAAAGGGATGCCCCATAGATAAAATTTAAAATGTTTAATAGCCCAGACAATGGCCAGAGCCTCCCTTTCAATGCATGAGTACTGTTGTTCCGGTTTCCTCAAAGCTCTTGAGGCAAATGCAACTACTTTTTCCTCACCATCATCGATTTGAGAAAGTACTGCCCCCAGGCCAGACAAGCTGGCATCCGTAGTTAAAAAGGTTTTCTTTTTAGTATCAAAGTGACCAAGTGTGGGCATCTTACCAATTGCCTGTTTGATGGAATCAAAAGCTAACGCACACTCAGGTGACCAAACAAAATGTACACCTTTCCTCAGAAGAGCCCTGATGGGCTCAGCAATGGAAGCAAAACTTTGCACAAATTTGGAGTAAAACTCAGCAAGGCCGAGGAAGGACCTAACTTGCTCTTTATCAGTGGGGGCAGGAGCATCTAGAATGCTCTTAGTCAAATCCAGTTTGGGACAAATACCCTCCCCAGAGATAACGTGTCCCAAATATGTGACGGAAGACACTCCAATTTTACATTTCAGTCTATTTACAGTCAAACCTTTCTCAGTTAGCCTACATAGAACATTTCTCAGAATAGTGTCATGCTCCAAATCATCTTTCCCGTAGACTAAAATGTCATCCTGAAAGAACATGACCTTGGAAACATCGCCTAGAATCATCTTCATGATACGTTGGAAACAGGCAGCTGCAGAATCTAGCCCAAATGGCATCCTGATAAAGCGGTAAGCCCCCAGTGGTGTCACAAAAGATGTTAAATGTCTAGATTCTGGATGGAGGGGTACCTGGTGGTAAGCAGAGGATAAATCTAGCACACTAAAAACCTTGGCACCGTTAAGCATATTAATTGACTCGGAGATATTAGGAAGGGGTTGACGATCAACCCAAATCCATTTGTTTAAACTCCTCAGGTCCACACACATCCTGATACTCTTCCCTCCATCCTTGGTGGCCAAAACCACTCGGGCCAACCATTCAGAGGATTCAATTTCCTCAATTACGCCCAACAATACCAGTCTTTTGAGTTCATCTCTGAGAGGTTCAAGCATCAAGTTGGGAACCCTCCTAACCTTGTGTACAACAGGCATTGCATTGTGCTTAAGTACTATACAGTGTTCAAAATTTGTGAGAAGGCCGAGGTTATCGGAAAAAACTTGGGGAAACTCTTCAAAGAATTTGCAGGAAGTTCCAGATTGATCAATCAACATGACCTGCTCGGATGGGTAACGAGCATTAGGGTTAAGAATTATCCCCAAGTCTCTCTGGTGTCTCCACCCGAGGAGATTGTCGCCTCGCTTAGCGACATATATTTTTCCAATGGTCTCTCTTCCCTTGAAATTGATCTTCTTGATGGAAAATCCTATCACATCTATGTGTGAACCCCCATAACTGACAGGGTTGATATCAGGAGCAGAAAGCTGTTCTTGAGGAAAACGTTTGTCCCACAACTCATTGCCAAGCATTGTGAACGGTGATCCAGAGTCTGCTAGAACAACAATTAACTGTTCTCCAATCAATACTTCGCATTCTGGCATGCTGATAAGATCAGCATCAACCAAACCATCACCCCGTAGACTCAGCATAACAGTTCTGGATGAGTCACAGGTTTCAACATTCTCTACAGTGCGTACTCTGCTACCAGATCTGCATACTCTGGCATAGTGACCCTTGATCCCACACTTGTGGCAAGTGGTATTTTTCGCATAACAGTTAGGGTAGTTGGAGGAGTGATTGGTGCTACCACATCTGTAGCATTTCATCCTTGAAACATCTGTAAAAGTGGAAGGTTTGGCTTTGATTCCACGCATACTTTTGGAAACAGAGTCAACAGAGTCTTGAGAAGTGTCCTTTAAAACCAACTCATGAATACTACTAGGAGTAGGAGCATTGTCTGTTATTATCTTATGGGTTTTCATCTCTTTAACCCAACCAGATGTGTTTTCCATCCCCTCTACGATGGCTACAGCTTCCTTGAGAGATGGATTTTTAGACAAAAGTTTTTCTTGCACTCTAGGACTGTTGGTGCACCTGACCAATTGATCCCGTATCAACGAGTCAGTAAGATCACCAAAATCACAAGTGCGTGCCAGGGTTTTTAAAGAAGCTATGTAGTTCCCAACCTTTTCGTTGGTTTCTTGCACTCTCATAAAAAATTAACATTAATACGCGGTCCAAAGTACATTTCTAACATCTTGATAGACATCTCGAACACATCAGAGGGTTCACCATCACCTTCACCAACAGGAATTACATCAATACTTTCATAAATATTGCGCCCTTCTATTCCGAGATTGTGCAGAAGTATTGCTTGCCTCCTGTGCGCTGAAAACTTCTCACCACCTATGGCTACCAAGTATGAATCAAATAACAGTTTCCACCTCTTCCATGGCAAGAGTGGTTCACCCTTTTCACAAAGAAATGGAGGAGGTTGGTTCATTGAGGTAGTTGACATGGTGGTAGCGCTAACAAAATACAATAAGGAGGTAAAAACAAAGCACAGGCACAGGAGAAACAGCACTGTATTATATATTAGGAGAAAAAAAACAGTACTTGGAGGGTTTCCATAAAATAATCACTGCTTAACAGTGTGTGAATGTGCGCCACGTCATGCCAGTCTCCATTAAAATTCTACAGATCGAATATCATGGCAGTGTGTACAGTAGCAACAGTGCTGTGTGCGAAGCACTAATTATAGGAGAAGAAAAACAGTACCTGAAAATTGTTTGAATAGTGCGTCAATGTGCACAAGGGCATGCGGTGTCCAGATTGCAAAAACTCGAGCTCCCTAACAGTTTGAGCTCCGTAACTGAGAGTGCCGGCGTTGTCATGGGAACTAGACAACAAATCCACTTCTAAAATGGCGGCACGCACGTAACGTACCCGTCGCGTGGTTACGTCATTTAGCGCTGGCAAGGCTGTGCACGTCAGCGAGAGGATCGTCGCGAGTCAAAAACGTTGAGAAGGAAAAGTGTGGATATTGCCTCAAATTCAGTGGGAAAGACGTAGAAAGTCAGGATAAGCTGGAGCAGGCATCGGAAGCAGAAAACTCCTCTTCTTCGCTTGTCACTCGATTCCGGACCGTCGTGGAGAAGAAGATAGCTCCGTGGGTCCTTGAAAATGGGGAGAGTTGGTGGCAGGCTTGTCCCCTGCAAGCGTCACTCGTCGCCAGTGTTAAGAAGACACATCCAGGTAAGATTTTCAGGCTTTTATTGCTTAAGATACAGAGCCACCAACTCCAGCTCCCAGCTTGTCAGGCTTTTCGGCTGTATCCTATGCTGACGATACGCAGATCATTGTCTCAGTGTCAGGATCCCCCACTAACACCATGGAACAGTTCCATACCTGCCTTCGTCAGGTTGGGGACTGGATGGCTGCCAATTGTCTGAAACTTAACTCTGGTAAGACGGAGGTCTTACTTTTTGGTGCTCACACTGATTTCTGGTCACCTGATCTTTGGCCCCTGGAGCTTGGGCCATTTCCTACGCCAGTGACCAAGGTTAAGAATTTGGGAGTCATTTTTGATTCCAAACTCTCATTTGAAAACCATGTTAACCAGGTTACCTCTCTTTCTTTTTACACGTTAAAACTTTTGAGAAAGATCCTCCCATTTATTCCAGTTGAGCTACGTAAACTGGTAGTCTCCGCACTCGTTCTGTCAAGAGCTGATTATTGTAACGGGCTTTTTATCAATCTTCGGATTAAATGCCTGTCTAAACTGCAGGTTGTACAGAATGCTGCGGCTCGGCTGCTGCTGAACATTCCTAGACACAAATCTGTGTCAAAGGTGCTCAAGGATTTACATTGGCTGCCTATAAAAAGACGTATAGAGTTTAAGGTTCTATGCATTGTTTTTAAGACCACACGGGATATAGGACCAGGTTTTTTAAGAGGAACCTGTTACCTTACATTCCAGTCCGTTGTCTCCGCTCATCCTCTGCCCACGATCTGATTATTCCCAGGGTAAAAAAATGCTCCTGGGGGGTAGAAGCTTTCTGTTTGGCGCAGCTAAGTTATGGAATTCTCTCCCAATAAGATTGAAACAGGAAACACATCTGTTAGCTTTTAGGAAATCACTAAAGACATGGCTGTTTAATCTTTAACATATCTGCGAACCTCCTAGTTTAAGTTCTGTCTCTGATGAGCTAGCGCCTTGACACCCTTGGGTGATTGTTTCGCGCTCTATAAATCTCCATTTCATTCATTTCATTTCTCCTCCGGTAACCGTCTCCACACGAGACGCAACCATGGAAACAGAACCACAATGCTTAACAGTCCTAAACAGCATTAAAGCATAACCATAACATAATGCTATCATTGACTATGTAAAGGTGTTCCTTGCGATTTGTTTATTTTATTGAGAATTTTTTTTCTATAACAAACCGTGAGCGTTGCCTGAGCCTCCCTTAAATGTTCCCTAACTGTTTTTGTTTCTGTAGTAGGATGCAGGCTTGTGTCCCACTCTCAGTATTTTCGTTTGTATACATCTCAAAGAATTACTAAAATATTAACTATTAGACCTCTGTCCGGCTGGACAAGTTTAACCAATATAGTACTGACTGGGTCTATATTCATTTATGTACGGCTATCCCTATTTCCCTAGGGACCATTGTAGTGTAAAATAAAAAAATGTGAACTACAGCAAAGCACATGTTATAGTTAGGACTGAGTCTCATATTTCCTAGTCGCCTTTAACAATGCCAGAGGAGCCACTACACCGGGGACTCTTTCTACTATAAGACATGCCCTAGTATTTGACAGAATCGCAGTGGTGCTATATATTTAACCATCCTCCCGTGGTGAAATTTACATTACCATATGAGCTATGAGTTCCTTGTGTTAAATGAAGGTCAGCATCCTTAAATGGGAGACTGGGTTCACACTGGAATACATATTTCCAATTCCATTAAGTTGCCTAGTTAAGTCCCACCAGAATTAGGAACCCTCCCTGCTCAACCCTAAATCTCCAGCTGATCAAACTGCCAGCCCTCAATTCCCACACACAGCAATCTGAACACTGTCTATATATTATCTAAGTTGAAATAGGAAGACACATGGCAAAACCCAGCAGACAGTTACACATATAAAACACCACCTGACTCAACGCAAAAAACTTCATGTCTCTTTCACAAAAAAACAGTGGCACATTTTCAGAACTTGATACCATGAATAAATGCACAAATTACATTACCAATAAACACATCTTCACCAAAGACCGTTCAAAGAACAGCAGTGAAAAACTGGGATGAGCAAGACAAAATGGTAGAAAGACAATGATAAGCAAACATGCATTTGCATTACTTATTCTTGAAAATCTTTCCTCACGCATCATGCAACACGGTACGTCACCAAGCCTTCATTTATGGTGGTAGTCACAAACGCCCAAGTCAGGAATTTCCATCATCACTGTTCTTCCAGTAAGAAACTTGCAAACATTCTACACAAACACCAATGAGTGTCCCTCCGAATGAGTCAAACATTGATATTGCATCCATTGCTGTGGTTCTTCTCTATATCGTTTAAGCCACAAAAGGAATCAACTCCCAAGAATGCGCACTATTATTCGAGAACCAATACTTGCTCTCCAAACATACACTTATGCAGCCATACTGCTTGCCACCATTCCACATATAAATGTTCTTCATTCCTACTTGGACACTATCTTAAAAGTACCAGCATGTGCAAGTTACCATCACTTCACCTAACAGCTCATGCACTTGCACTGTACTTGCCAGGCTATGACACCAATCTCCTGGAGCTACATTGATACCGATAATCCCAAGTACTCTCGACATCACCCCTGCACACAATACCTTTCTCTCTCTCTCATCAGGCCACCCATTCATCGAACCCCCTCATCCAGAAAGCTGTGACTTGTGTCTCTAGTTCATGCAGGCTTATGTACATTGTAAGAAATTGGCTTACTGGTTGAGGGGGGTGAAGCTTACTCAGACAGCAACCACAATCCTTGTCAGGGTGAAGTCACAAGCTAACCCCAAATTAACCTGTCTTAACCCTCTAGTAGCTTGGCACAGAGCAATCAGACTTAACTTAGAAGCAAAGTGTTTATGCAGCAATTCACACTTTAATAAAGTGAAACACAACACAAGAAAAATCCCACGTCAATTTAGAAAAATAGAGTAAAATTTAATAAATAATTTAAGACCAAAACAACAAAAATACAATCAATAGAACTGGAGATAATACAGTTTGAAAGATTTAAGTGAAAACAGTGACAAAAACCACAATGCGCCTACTGTGGTTATCTGGTTGTGCCAGATCAGGACAAAGTTACATGTTCAGGCAGACTGCGACAGAGCAAGGGCAGGCTACTGGGACTCAGTTAGACCTGCTGACAAGAGTACCTTAAATCCTCATTGCGAAGCATTGCAGAGTCCCACTTTGAGAATGCATTGCACCGGTGCTGAGAGACTGCGATGTGAGGTCCTGCGTCTTCGTTGAGGATGTCGCCGATGAGAGGCTTGCGATGTAAAGGCCTGCGTCCTTGATGTGTTGCGCAGCGGCAGTTCCTGAGAGGCTGCGAGTAGCAATGTGAAGTCCTGCACCAGGGATGCATCATGAAGCGAGGTAATGAATCGTGCAGCAGCTCCGATGCAGAGTTTCTGGGAGGCGATGCGTCGTGATGTGTCAGTTTTGCTGGGACCACATTTGGGGTGGCAGAGCGCCTACAGGTCCACTTCCAAGGGTCCAGGAATGGGGTGGCTCCACCTGGGAGGGCGGGACTCACAGCTGGCAGAATCCAGGTGCTGGGTTCAGAATGGAAGAAGTCTGCTCTGTCCTTGAGTCTTCTGATCAGGAGGCCAGCAAACTAACCCTTGGAGTCATTCTGGTGGTCTTGGGTTCAATATGTAGGTCCAGTCCTTCCCACTCAGGCCGGAGTGGGACAGGAAAACGCCAACTTTCTAAAAGTGGCATTTTCAGAATTGTGACTTAAAATCTGACTTTGCCATTAAAGAGTACTTGAAATTGCAATTCTTTAGACACTAACCCCAAACTTTCCACCTTCTCCCAGTTGAAAGGTATCACTTATTAAATGTATTAAGAAATTTTAATGTTATCCTAAAGGAGAGCTAGGCCTTGCAGTGGTGAAAAACAAATTTAAGACTTTTCACTAACCAGACATGTAAAACTAAAAAGTACATGTCCAACTTTTTAAATATACTGCACCCTGCCACCTGGGCTGCTCAGGGCCTACCTTAGGGGGGACTCAAATGTATTAAAAAGGAAGGATTGGACCTCGCAAAATGTAACTAGAGATGCTGAATACCCACAGCACAATTTATATTATCACACAAGACAGGTTGTTTTTGGTCGTAGTTCACACACTCCCGTATATATGCACATGTTGATTTTAATCCTATTCTCATGGCCAGTAGTAAGTCTGCACACTTGTTTACCGAACGTGTTTTAATACACTTTAGTACCAGTTATATGTAAGCTACCTACATAAAACCTCACCAGCAGCAATGAAACCATCCGTCTCAGCCCTACATTATCAATTGATCAGCATGATATTGTTGGGATGCTCTGTACAGCTATATGAATGCTTTCTACTTCACTGACAGTAAGGCGAAACAGGATAGCACAACCAAGGGACAACAGATGTGCATGTGTGACTCCTGATCTTTGATTAAGGAAGCCACATGTGGATGTGAGTCTTATTATCGACTAAGCAAGGGTCGGTTATCAAAGCCTCCTATGAGAAAGCGGCACGTTTCGGTAGTCGTGATGGAAGAGGGGTGTCCATTTAAACAATATACTTATTGTGTACCACTTGCATAGTTACAAATGGCCTAAGATCATTTGAATGTAAAATAATAATAACAATTGGCATTATCATTGTTATCTTGCCCTTCACATTATTGTCTGATGGGCATGCCAGGCAGTCAGGCTTTCGTGATATGTTATTGCGAAGAACACAGCGGCAGGGAAAATGGAAAGATGTAGGTAGGCAAAACTTGTTTAACTTAGTATTTGAGTTGATTGATTGAAAATGATGTGCATACTCATTTCTCTTGATTGAAAATGATGTGCATACTCATTTCTCCCATGTTCCCCATTAAATCTGCCTATGTTAGTTGTTCCATAAAGTGTACTAATATCCACTGCATAAAATCGACAAAATAGTAAATAGCATGAGTGTGTCTATGTTGTATATGTTTACTACCAAGCCAGAGGCGGGGCATGTTACTAAAATGGTATGGAGAGGAAGAGGCAGAACAGCTTCTTTTTGTTTTTCACTGCCCACACTGGAATGTCTAGCCGGGAAAAGCTTTATTTTTATTGTAGACAGATTTACTTACCTGCCTAGTGTGGGACTTTTTCACAGGGGTCACAATAGGCTAACACAAGCAACAGAGCGCTTTTTGATTTATTTTTTCTTCAAGGTTTAGTAAGTTAGCAACCACTTGCTCATATGATCAACGTTTTGGTGTGCCTCTTTTTATACTGCATGTGGTATGACAAAGTTTTGTTATGCCTTGTTGAGATTTGCTCAACATTTCTTATAAATCCCATAGCTTGGAAATACTGTTCTCATTCTTGAGAGTGCAGGTGGACTTCAGCTCATTTCAGCATTTGGGCTTTTACTGTTTCGTACATGCTGTACATTTCTCTTTTTAGTATACTTCAGTGTGTCGCCCTAAGTGGGACGGATATGCCCAGACGTGGGCCCCGTGCACACTGCGTCACTGGAACCAAGCTGTACTCTGCTAATAAACCCATAACTAGGGCGAAACAGGTCCTGGGTTGCTTGAGTTCTGGGTCAGGGAGGACCTGGCTTGGCAGTTTGGGCTTGACCGTTCTGACTGGAGCAGGGTCAAGGATGATTTGCATAGAGCTGGGTCCAAACTGAGGTGACGTGGTGTGCAAAATAACCATGGATTGGAATGCGGCCCGAGTAATTACCAGTGGCTGAGATTAATTCAAGCATTACATCATCACTTTTTTGTATACTTTTGTGTTGCCCTGAGTGAGACAGGTATGCCCAGACGTGAGTCCCGTGCACGATGTGTACTGGAACCAAGTTGTACCCGGCTGATGAGCCTATAACCAGGTTGAAGCCGGTCCTCGGTTGCTTGAGTTCCGGTTCAGGGAGGACCTGGCTTGGCAGTTCGGGCTGAACTATTCTAATTAGAGCAGGATCAAGACTGATTTGCATATAGCTGGGTCCAAACTCAAGGTGACCTGGTGTGCATAATAACAATAGATTGGGATGCGGCCCGAGTAATAACCAATGGCTGGGATTAATTCAAGCTTTCCATCCATCACTTTTTTGGATACTTCAGTGTACCTTTCCCAGCCTCAATTGCAGGCTTTAATTGGCAGCTGGAAAAGGTAGTATTCCCTTTTTCTTGTTTTCGGACTGTGTGTAGTTCATATGGCTATAGAAGGTCATGGAGAGCATCCTTCTGGTCTAATGAAGATTCAAAAGAGTGAATTAAATGAGGGAAAATTGTAGAACTCCATTAATTTGGTTTGAACATTGTTAGGTGAATCTCAGGTCCTTTATTCACATGCTCCGTTGCAAAAGTTAGTAGTTTTATTATTAAGTTTCATATTAGTTATTTTTTCTCCTCTCAGGTTTGGAGCCCTTCCGAATTGGACCGTACACTAATTTTGTTAACATCGGAGAACGCTGTAATGTGGCAGGATCAAGAAAGTTTGCAAAACTCATCATGGCAGGACACTATGAAGTAAGCTTTTTAAAGCCAATAGGTCAGTTTGTTTTAGATATGTAAACAGTGTTCCTTAGAAAAGACGCACAATTTTCATAAAGAAAAAGCTAATGCAACTGGTGAAGTAAAACAAATGACCTCACCATATAAAGTCTCACATGTCACACTTCTACTATATCTCTGAAAATGAACATATTAATTTTAAATTTCATTGCAAATGTTGGATCTCCTAGATTGTAAATGCTGTCTCCAAAAACCAAAAAACAGAACTGTAAAGCATCCTCTCAACAAAAGGAGCAGCTCCCATTTACCTTTTTCAAAATTGAGGGCCTTATGTAGGGTTTCGCGGAGCAGGAAGAACACTATAAACTAGCAGTCTCTCACCCCACCAAACCCATGGTTCTCCTGCTCTATATAAAGTCAGGCGAACTGCTGAGTTACTGTCGACAGAGACTCACTCACTCACAGGTGTTCTAAGATTTAGGAACATTAATATGATTTTCTAATCTAGTTAAATAAATTCTTTGGAGCTAAGGGATTGAGCACCTTGTTCCCCTCTATGTTGTTCTTTGACATTGGATAGAGTGTTTTGAGTCCTTGAAAGCATTGTGCCAGCTCTTAGATGTTCCTCTTGCTTAGTGCGGCTCCATTTCTGCTAGCCGGGATTAGTGTCACCATGTACACAGTTAAGTAGAACAATGTCCTGACCATAGATATTTCCTACACCTTTTATCATAATAGCCACTACATCACTCAAACCTTGTTTTCACTATTTGCTCAAGAGTCTGGAAATAGCCAGTCACGTCTATCGTTTTTGACAACATTGTTGGGTGGTTATTTTGAGATATTCTATCCATGACCAATCTTTTACTAAGTCTCCATACACCTCACTACGTCTTAACCATGCAGCCAGGCGGTTCATGAGAAAGACTATGAAAAGAGTATGTAGTTCCTCAAGGGAGAAGGGTCGATAGCAAGCTGAAGAATCAGATCGGGGGATCTGATTGCTCAGGAGCAAGAGCCCTCACACACCAGATGGGTGTCATGCTTCATCATAGAGCAGCTCCTTGTTGGGCTGGCGCTGCAATGCCCAATAGACCCCTAGAAGGGGGCTCTTTGCCAGAGGTCTTTTGTTTTTTGCTGTATGTGAAGTGTGAGTGTAGGTGCTATGGGTGTAGATTGGTGTAAGTGTGGGTGGGTTAAAATAAGCTAAGAGGAACCTGTGCGATTTTACTCTATAGGTTCTCTTGTCTAAGGTAAAAAGCATTGGTGGCTGAAGGCGGGAGTAACGGTCCGTTCCAGCTGATAAGGTTGTGCATAAAAATATCAAAATATTTCTTGCCATTTAGAGTCCTTATCGATCAAGGGCAATTGATCAGGACTGGTGACCTAATCTGCCGAGTGGTTGGGTTAGTGTTCATGTGTTTGTAAAAAAATACACAATCACAGATTTAATCAAAATAAACATAAGGGTATATTATACCTTGGTCATATTAAAACCGACCCAATTAAGAAAGGTAATATGGCCTCTTGGGTGATAGCAAAGGCCGTGCTAGTTTTATGGGCTAAAAGGTTACCAGCGGGTCGATTGCTCGATGACCAACCCTGTCTCTGCCACCTCTATCTGATTCCTCAGCTTACCACTGACCTTTCTCCCTTGAGGAGCTACATAGTCTTGTCATAGTCTTAGACTGGTTGGGAGCACGTAACCTGGAACAATATGCACTCCTAGTCCCTCTCCTTGTATATTTGAACCTTAGCATCTGACACCCACACCACTTGTTTTTTTTTTTCACGTAAGCTTTCTAACAGAGCTTTTTAATTAGAGATTGCTGCGTGTTTCATTTACAGCCTGATGGAATTTAAAGCACTCTTCAATTGACCATATATGCAGGAATTTATGCAGTACGGGTATCGGTTCTGGGGTATGAAGGACTTAGTTTCGGGCCTGGGACTTAAAACAGTATTACCTCAACATGCGTATATACCAGTTCTTACAGTGAAGAGAGCTTCCGCGTGTAGTTAGTTCAGACATAGTTTTGGGGTTTCCTTCGACAGGAATGGATGACTGCTGCTCACCCAAAGGCTAAATACGAGAGACCCTTTTGTCTTCTATGATGCCCCTTGAGTTATCACCTGGCACTTAAAAACCCTGCTTTTTAATAAACCTGAATAACCTTCAATTGTTTTTCCTGTATGCGTTGTCCGTAGCGCTAGGACGCCTGAGGGTAGCTATCGCGCTTAATAAATGGTCATTTCATTTCATTTCTGTTATTCTGTATGAGAGCTGTTCATGCTGGAGAAGGATATGAGCATTTAACCTTTCTAACGTCCACTTGTACTAGGCTCACTGGCTTGGTTGTCTACAGTCACTTGCCACTTAAGATTGTTATTCATAGGTTAGGGAATGTTCTTTTCTGAGTCATACCCTTGCTCATAGTGGAACTCCATAACATGATTGTGTAGCATCTCTGTGTCATTGTCATCTTAAGAAGAATCTAGCTCGTACAGCTTTCCTAGCATGGCGATCTGCATTGAGACGCATCCACTGGGACAACAGACTCACATTGCAAACTCCATTATGGCACGGCACTTGGCTGAGAGAAGTGGGGACTTTGACGGGCTTTCAAGCATGGGACCTAATAGGCATCACCTATCTAGGAGACATCTGGAAGGGAGAACACTTATCCTCCTTTCAGGATTTACAACGCGCATACTCCTTACAATCTACTCAATTCTTTAAATATCTCCAATTACGTCACGCCCTAGCCACGCACATCCCCAACCAAGAGTCATTCCCCGAATTCAGCCCGCTGGAGGCCAAAATTCTCATGGGAGACCTAGGGAAGGGATGAATATTCCAAATATACCGATCCCTGATAAACAATACCCCATCCACACTAGACCCTCTTAGAGCCAGGTGGGAAGGTTGGGTGGGCCCTCTAGAGGATCAAGACTGGATGGACGCTCTTATGGCCCCCAGAACACTCACTATATCTGCCAAACTTCGCCTTATACAGATATACTATCTACACTGCGCATATCTTACACCGGCACGACTGCACAAAGCTGGACTTCTCCCAGCCCCGCAATGTCCACGCTGTCGAGACGAACCAGCCGACTTCTTCCACATGGTCTGGTCCTGCGTGGTCATATCTAAACACTGGGCATCAATCACAGCTGAGTTGAGTGGCATACTGGGATGGGAGGTTCCCCTTAATCCTCTGGCTCTTCTTCTGGGGGTGATGGAGGGTATGGACGGCTCCCGAGCAGACAAGTTGTTTCTAGGAACAGCAATATTGATTGCGAAAAGAGACATTGCAAGGGCCTGGAAAGACTCAAAATCCCCCTCTATCTCGAAATGGCGTAGGGGAGTTGACTGGGGTGCTGTCCAAGAAAAAGCGGTCTATGAAGCAAGAGGGTGTCCGAACAAACATGGCCGGGTATGGGGCAAATGGACAGGACCATTGGACTGATTACTCTTAGGGCTAAGGGTGGGCCTTTCCTTTTTCTTATCTTTTTAAGCCAACTGATGGGCTGATAAAATTTGGGTATGTAATGAAATGTTTTACATGTCACAGTGATACAAATGTTACTTTGGTGACCTTGTTTTTACAAAATGCCAATAAAATTGGATATCAAAGAAGAATCTAGCATTTGGCTAGTTGACCAAATGAGGAGTGCCACCTTAGCATGTGTATCCTCCTTCTATTTATTGTAAAGGGACCAAGCCATTCTAATTTGTCCAGACATTGTCTCAATTCTTTTGGAAGGTCTTTACTGATCATCTAAGTCCTGATGTTTTACAGCCACCTTTTGCCTTTCATTCAGCGGTGACTTTGGAGACTTAATAACTCATAACTGACCAGCCATTTAACTCTCTGTGTTTTCTGTATTTTACAATTACTAAATCAGTAAACTGAAACAAAGTATAGATGGACTTCGTGCTACTGAACCAGTGGCATAACCATTACCAAAGATGACCTGCGCTGCAGTTGTAAGCCCCCTTCTCCTCCATGTTGTTCTGGTGGCCTTATCGGCGTATCAGGTTCTCTGTAAAGTGGCTTACTCAAGCCTTGAAGTCTTACAATTATTTGATTTGCTGTTAATCATTTGTCTGCATTGACATTATTATTTCCAGAAGGGCTAAGGCCACATTAATGAGTTACTCATATAGATGAGCCAGTGCATACAGCACGCTCTCGTGTTTAAAAATAAATAAATATTTATGATAAACTCTGTAGATTTAGAGAACTGCTGTAGGAGAAGGCGTAGTCGCCAGGCATTGCACAATCACATTTTTCCACTAGCAGCAAATGAACTATTATGCAAGTCCAGGTCGCTGCATTTAACACTGCACATATGTGTGACACAACATTTGAATTCTCACATCTAAGGAAAGAAGTGAAGTGATCAGCTTTCCGTTTGGTTTTAAAACCTTTTCCACACTATAACTGGTGAAGGCATCCAAGACACGACGAACACTTCAAGCTAGGATTTGCCTTTTTGACCTGCTAGCTGTTGAGATTTTTCCAGAGAGTCCGGAGGACAAAGGGCTCATTCCAGATGCTTAACAATGAAAAGACAATCAATGGTTTACCCCACAACTTTCCACTGTACAGCCGAAGTTGAATTCTAGAGCCTCAAAATGCGGATTGATCAGATAATTTTCTCTACTAGATTAACAAATCTTTCTTGATCCTCCTATTTTCCAGGATGCACACTTTCACTACACACTTTGCGGAGGCTATTAGGAATCCTCTTCTAGTTGGCGAGGAGTACATGTTTATGGATGCAATTAATTTCTGTATGTCCTAAAGGTGATCGCAGCACTGTTCTTCCAGAGGTGCAATGTCCACCCATTCCTGAAATATTAAGCTGTGAGGGCTTAGGAACCAGTTGCGTCCTTTATCAGATAACTATTACTACCAAATATTCACTTATACTGGCTCACATTGCCAAGAGACCCAGTCGTGTGGTGAATTCTTTATAAATGCTGTCAGTCAGGAAATTATGCTGCTGTTGGAAACTCCATTTAATTGAGACTGTCTGGGGTTTTGCAAATTAGCAAAATGCCAGAGAATGCCCAAAGTGTGTGGAACACGATAAAGTTGGTGATAAGCAAACTACATCTCACATTTGGTGTTCGAAATGACCATGCATGAAAGCCATACAGTTACCCACTATAAAGATTCTAGCTCTGAGAGTTTATACTCAGCTGGTGCAAGAATCAAGAAGCAGAACAGTAGTCAAGGGGCATCACTGTCGTGCTTGAAATTCTTTCGGTTCCCTTGTGGGGTGTCCGTATATAATCTGCTAAGAAGAATCTCATTGGGGCCTCTTTATCACAGAATAACAACCACTTAGTTTTTGGGCTTCATGTTTGAACAAAAACATCTTTTGCTCAGCCCAAAAGAAGAATGTCTGACCCAAGCTAAAGTGCAAAGGAAAATACTGATGCTAGATCTGTCAACTGTGATCCATAGGCTGCTGTTAGCTAACACATCTTGCTGTATTCATTCTTGCATTGCAGCCATCATTTGTCCTCGTGGTTACTAGTCCTTAATAAATTCCCTTGTAAAATGCTGGTGTTTTGTTTTTATGCCTAGATCTACTGTTGAGTAAATGTTTAATTTAGAGATTGTGGAAACATTATGGTATTCCATTGTGTCTCCCAGAACTGGGTTGCCCTACAGTGACAAAGTCTGAGATTCTTGTAGTTTGAGAAGAAAGATCATCCCCTAACTATGTCTCCCCCAGTGTACCTTTTCCCAGAACAAAACGGAGGTGGCAACAAAAAGTGTGCAATTTTTGACACATTATTCTGTGTGTCATACAAGACAGCCCTGCCGTTTCCCCCGAATCAGTAACTTTGATAAGAAATGTTGGAATAGAGTTAAGTGAATTTTTTATTTCCCACAGGGATGCCTTGGCATAACAACACCTGGCATAATCTCAAATTGCCCACACACATTCTCAAACAAAACTGGATATGTTTTGACAGTTGTGCAACTTTGCTCGATTCACTGACTCTCTCTGTTCTCTGGAGAGAGTATAAAACTGTGCTTTTAGGTTTGCTAATGCAAATGTATCACTGATTAAGCCCCCCCACCCCCCCAGCTCTGAAAGTTCTTGTAAAGCAATCACTGTCCCAAATATTGCAATTTATATCTCTCTTTCGCTTTCTGAGTTGGATGCATTAAAGTCTGAAACTAAAACAGTATATATCCACAAAATCTCAGTTGTACAATGGCATCACACAAGCCACGTTCATCTGACAGGACGTCTGATGTGTTGAGGTATTATGTTCATTTGTGTAATTTGTTGAGTGCCAACATTGCCAGCATTGAGCTGACTGTATAGTAAACATTATAGATAACTATACCAATAAAACAACATAATAAAATTTCAACCGTTGTGCAGTAAAATACAACCCAAAAAGCATAAAATAGATATTTGTCATGCACTGCAGATGGACCGGAGATGAGCAGGATCACTACTGTTTTGAGAAATGTTCCAAGACTCTTATCGTCGTGCATGAAATACCAGGATGGCCTCTCCCAGACTTCAGCTCCCAGTTCCAGTGGCATCTGGTGACCTTTGAAAGTGATGAGTCGAAATGCTTGCCACAAGTTGACCCAATTTTCCTTTTCAGAATTTGCCTTCGGCGATACCTGTATGTTTAGAATTACATCCAGTATCACAGCCTTTTGTCATGGGTACCCCTTATGCCAAGAGTTGCTTACAGAATGCCAGTATCAGAAACCCGTATACCATTGGTGCCCTATGCCAAAAAAATACCTCCAGTATGTTGGAGCCAGCATTTTATCATGGTTTGCTTTCTGCACCCCAACCCTCCAGCCCCAGTATGCAATGGTTGTCCTCTCTGATGCCAAGAAATACCTCCAATATGCCTGCATCAGCATTTTGCCATAGGTGTCCCCATATTTCAAGAATTACTTCCAGTATGTCTGGCCTGCATTTTGCCCTGGGTGCCCTCCCTTATGCCAAGATTTACCTCCAGTATGCCAGTGACAGCATGCTACCTTGAGAGCCTCCAAAAGCCAAGAATTATCTTGAGTATGTCATGGCCAGTGACTCACAAGCATAAAAGACTTGTAACACTAACACGCTCACTCATTTATACTCACTCTACTCACTTCCTACCTCGATCACTCTGTTCCCCCTTAACTAGTTCATTATGCTAAATGTACTTGGCTCATTGAATGCAAACCCACTGGAGTGTCCAAATGGCAGCATGACAGAAATAACTAAACATGTCATTAGAATTCATCAAGGGGGGCACAGTTGTTTCTCTATTGAATCAAACATACGGTGTATATAAGAAATCATACAAGGCCTGGTTGTTCTCTTCATGCTCTTTCCTTCCAATGTAAGCTTATGTTGCTCTGAACCAGTAACAGTACAGCATTGTTCTGTCTGACAAATCAAAGTCCCCTTAGTGCATGTTTTGCTGATTGTTTTTGAATTTTGGGACTGGCTGCTGGAATGCAGTTTTTTTGATTTTAACATTAGTATGATGGAAGACTACAACAGTGGGATGGACAGTATCAACAGCCTCAATTAATAACCTGTTTATACATGTGACCTAAAGCCAAATGTCTCATCTTGATTATTCAGTGCCTGAGATTTGTGGCACATTGACCTCTTTGACATGAGCCACTCACCCACGTTTCTTTGATATGAACTTTGATAAGTTGAGGTTAAGGCATCACAGAAGACCGCTTTCTGCTAAACAGGGCAGGTGAGTCCTACAAGCTACCCTGCCTACTTTGTTGTACAGTTCTTAACAAATTATTGTTGAGTTGATGTTACATCACAAACTTTATTGTCCATATTTTAGCCGATCAGGTTTGGATATTGGCTCTTATAAAATATTGCACATTTTACATCAACCTTTTGCAATAACAGAAATATGCCCATGTTTAATATAACCTTTAGTTTTAATATTTTAAACAAAATTGCCAATCACAGAGTTGTAAATTAAAAAGGAAGGGTGGAAGGGCAGTAGAAGCTGAGTGATCCAAAAATTGTAAAATATATCTAAATAAAAAGTGAGGATGATAACCTCTAAAGCATTCTGCCATTGGGAACCCACAACCTAGCAAGATCCAGTCCCAAGAAGTACCAAACTACCACCACTCCTTTTAACCCGCCACAGTACTCATACAAGGATGACTAAAGATCAAACAGCCAGTCACTTTGTGCCATTTTCCTCCTTGACTTTCTCCAGGAAGCCCTGTGTCACTTCTTCCTAACAAAACAAACATTTTCTCAAGGGCCTCCATTGAAGGTGTGGTGGTGTGTATGATGTTGACAGGAAGTGCTAAGGTATGCAGATCTTTTTTCACTACCATAGCAGCTTTCTTACTGATGATGGCTAAAATCTGGGAAAAACAGTACTTTCTTCCACCCCAGGCACTCAGAACAGACTTCCTCGTCTTTGGAGATTGAACTTGCATTGTCCTATCTCCAGTATTGCCTGCCTTGGGCCCTCTCGTTGTCCCTCTTGAGCACTATCATGGTTACACAGTGTGCCCTTACCTCCATCATCTGGATGCACTGAACCAGTGATGCCATCACATTCCTCTGCAGGGTCTCCACTACTTAGAACTACTTATCCGCCATCACCTCGGTGGTGATTCCGTACATACAGAGCTGGGCTCATCTCATTTCACCTAAAGACTTATGCAGTGCATGGCTGGAACTCCCCAAATACTGTAATTAGGGTAGATTAACAGCAGTGAGTTGATGTATGGAAGGTGTGCTCTTCAATTTAAAAATCAAGTTATTGATATAGACCCACAATTCTGCCATCCAAGCCCTTAGTTTTAATTTCAACTGCTATGAATGCCTGGTCAGACTTATGCATTGTGGCATTCAGGTCTGGATGTAGGGTGTTGCGGTTTCCTCCCTCCTATTGCAAGTCCACAGAAGTAGGAACTTTCTAGGCACCCAAATACTCAATTATTTTGTGTGTTTGACTCACAAGTAGTGCATGGAGACTATCACTGTGTCATAAAAACGTGTCTGATCCCATGTGTGGGGTGCTCTATGACCACATAACTAGACCACTATCCCTGCACTAATCTAACTGCTTTCGCAAAAATAATCCTCTGCAGATGCTTTGTTGTGGTGAAAATTCTAAAGAGTTGTCACTCCCACACTTTCAAACATGGGATGCTCCTGATCTTTACACCTTACAACGTTGCAGATGTGCATCTCCTCTCCCTCTGCTGATAAGCAGCCCAGTGGTGCTGCTTCCATTCTATCACTGTCAGCTGCACTTTAACTAGTGTACCACTCAAACTACTGCTTCCAGTCTGTCTGTGACACTTCAAAGACCTGTCAGAACCCCTTCAGCGAGCTTCATCAATTTCTCCTCTGTTGTTTTTCTACTTCCAGGTCGTGGAGGGAAGAGTCAGGAATTGGGCCAGTGCTCCCTGTTACCTCACTATAATGCTAAAGATCAGGAGAAAGGGGGCGTGGCCAAGATGGCGGCCGTGTAGGACGTGCCTACCCGTCGCTCCTGCCTGAAACCCGGGCCTGAGATTCCTAGCGTCGCCAGCACCGCCGAAATACCCCATCCGCTAATCCCAAACTTGCACAGGAGGTCTGGTGCAAGTTAGAAGCTGAGGCAACCCACTGAGAGACCCAACAGCCGCGTTGGAGATGCGGCGCGCTGCCCGCGCGGCAGGCCTGAAGCACTGACCCTCGAGTAGAGGGAGGCGGAGCTGGCGCCGAGACACCGGACGCGGGACGAAGATCGGCTGGGGTACGAGTTCCCCTGGGAGCAAGCTGCGGACCCCGGGCGCATACAGCGGCCTGCTGGGGGGCGCTCTCGTGCCAGGCCGACGCTGAGCTTGAGGACCCGGACTGGCGAGAGGTGGTGGACTTGAGGGAGGCCAGTCGCGGCCCCTCCCCCGCTTATTATCCGGGGGTGGACTGCAGCTGCGGCGCGGAGGGCCGCCGATGAGGCTTGACACCGGGCGCTGCACTTAAGCAGGAGAGCGCCTCTCTGAGCCCAAAAGCAGGTGAGGGCAGCTGTGGGGGCGCGGGCGCTGGGCCGCGCCTGGCCGTGGTGGCCGCCCCAGCGGTGGGACAGTAGCACGTCCCGGCCCCCTGCGCCCGTGACGGAGGCCTGCAATAGGAGTGAGGCAGCCCGTGGATCCCCGTTGGCTCCGGACCGGAGGAGAGGGCCTAGATCTTTGGCCCTGCCGGCGGGGCGCCCGCGGCTCGAGGGCCCCCCAGCGCTACGCCAGAGGATTGGGGTGCTGGTGGCTGCACTGGGCGCTCGTCGCCTGAGACCGTGACTGAACCGCTGGAGCAGAGGGGTGCCGCTCGAGGCAGGAGGCCTGAGGCCCCGGCACTGAAGAGATGAGGAAAGGCGGGGTACGGCCTGACGGCGAGAGAGGCTGCAGAGGGGATAGCGGCCAGCCTGCTGCGCGGTGGTGGAGATGGGGACCCACGCCGGAGGGAAGTATTAGCTGAGGCCTGGCCCGGATGGGCAGCTACGAGAACTGACCCCTGGCTCCCTGCACGCTGTGGCTGAAGCTTGCAGACCGCCGGACCTGACTGCCCTGCGGCGCTGTATAAGGGACTGACAGCGATCCATTGGGGCCTCAGGAGAGCGCGGGTGGTCGGAGTCATGGGTGCACTTTGCCGAATCTGTGGAGCCGAAGTTGCCGGAATAGAGGGAGCATTCTCCACCCTACGCGCTGCAGGCGACAGAGCATTTCCGAGCCCGGAGGACCGGTGGAGCGGCGCCTGGCTGGGATAAGAGTTGCGAGAGTGGTCTGGCGGTTGCGGAGCCAGGCGGGGCCAGAGGCGGATAAGAGGCCCCTGAGGACGGTGTGGTGGAGGTGGTCGGGACGGGTTCCCAGCGGATGCGGTGGTGACGAACGGAAGAGCGCACATAGACCCGTTTGAGACCACTTCCCCCGCGTTGTGATGGCGGCAGCAGCCAAACATCGGAAGGAGCGGTCAGTCAAGGAGCTCCTGCTTAGGACCGGCGCAGGAGGATCCGAGTCACCGAAAGCAAGGGGTAGCTCCCCCACCCTCCTGGAGAAGGGTGACACAGACGGCCCGGTCACCAGGGGTGTGCTGGAGTCCCTGTTCGCCACCCTCACTGGTGAGTTCCACGCCATGAAAAAGGAACTTGCGGCCGACCTGCGGGAGTTGCGCCGCGACATTGACTCAGTAGGGGAGCGTGTGGATGACCTTGAAACGCAAACAGCGGCCAGGGATAAAGAGGTGCACCAGCTCCAACAAGAAGAGATACGTCTCCAGGAACAACACCTAGACCTCCAGGCCCATGCGGAGGACCTGGAGAATCGCTCTCGACGGAACAACGTTCGAATCAAAGCGGTCCCTCAGGGCCTGGAGGGGGACGACATTGAGGGCTTCGTTGTGGGACTGTTCCGTTACATCCTTGGGGGCCCTCAAGACCAACTTATCAAGCTGGATCGGACACATCGAGTGGGGCCCTGGAGGCCACCGAATGCCCCGCCTCCGGACATTCTCACATGCGTTCATAATTACCAACTTAAGGAGCGGATCCTGAGAGAAGCCCGAGCCAAGCACCCTCTTGAGTATCAGTCCTGCCGACCCCTCCTATTTCAGGACTTGGCAGCTTCCACACTGCAGAAACGACGTGCCTTCCGACCTGTCACGGAGTTCCTGCGCACCAAGGAGGTCTCCTACTCATGGGGGCATCCGTTTCGATTGATCTTCAGGTGGGAGGGCCAACTGCGCCAGATCCGCTCTCTCCGAGAGGCGACTACACTCCTGAAGATACCGGAAGCCGCGGACGTGCCCCCCGAGAGAGGGGCGCCCTCGACCAGGAGGTTTCCCGGGGCTCGGTGGCAGCGTGTGGGGAGGTCCCCCCCACCAGCAGGTCCTGACCCAGAGACTATGGCGGCCGAACGCAGGGCGGTGCTCAGCGCACTACCGGAAGACCCTGATACAGCTGAGGGGGGTAGCGGGGATATTTAGCTCTCCAAATTGATAGGCGCTGGGACTTACATCATCTTGCTCACTCGGGTCTGGGGGAGGGCGGGGGCGGCAGGTGATTCCTACAGTCCATCTCACGTTCCTCCATGGGGCTGATCGCCCAGGACATTGATCGATTCTCACTGTTGATGCAAAATGTTATTTGTTGGTTTATCTTTGTTCAGGGGTTCTTTCGTCTCTCCTTCCTCACACTGATTTGGTGGTTCATTGGTACTCCTTACCTCTCAGTCATGGGGCGGGCATTGATAGGCGCTGGGCAAGTATGGCCGTCCTCTCATGACCACCCCCCGAATGTCCAGTATTAAAATCTTGTCCCTGAATGTTAAGGGGCTTAACAATCCTGTTAAGCGGCGAGCGGTTTTATCCTACCTAGAGAATTCAGGGGCCCACATATGCCTCCTCCAGGAGACACACCTACTCCCCGCAGACACACACAGACTGCGCTCCAGAACGTTCCCCCATCAGTTTTTCTCCTCTAGGGCTCACAAGAAGGCGGGGTGGCGATACTGGTCTCCCATAGCTTCCCGGGCCGCCCAGGGGACAAACAGGTTGAGATACAAGGCCGGCTATTGGCCTACTCCTTCATGGTGGGCTCCTTTCACTTTACGGTTGCATCAGTATACGTTCCTAATGAGGGCCAAGAGAGGTACATTCGGGAGGCGGTACAAGAGCTATCCTCAGTCCCGGACAGGTCGATCCTTTTAGGGGGAGATTTCAACCTAGCATTTGATGACTTTGTCGACAGGTCAGCACAGCGCTGGGGTCAGACTGGGGCATTGTCCACCTCGGGACGGGGCCTGCTGCGGGAGGCGGGACTCACGGATGTATGGAGGCTTCACAACCCACACACGCTAGACTACACATTCTACTCTCACCCCCATAAATCTTATGCACACCTAGATTACATCCTTACCTCTGATACACTCACCCAACGACTGCAATAAGCTGATATAGCCCCTTGCCCATTGTCGGACCACTCGGCGGTACATGCTACATTGGTTCTCCCAGGGACTAGGCCAACACGTAGGTTTTGGCGCCTACGAGAAACTATGCTGCAGTGCCCCTCAGTAACCCAACAGATAGATTCCTGCATAGCCACGTATTTGGCCCTCAATGATACCCCAGCAACACGCATAACTACCCTTTCGGAGGCCTTGAAGGCGGTGGTCCAGGGGGAGCTATTGGGCATTGCGGCTGCGGACAATAAAATTAGGAGGGAGAAGAGGGAGCGTCTTATGGGTGAAGTGACCGAGCTGGAGCGCATCCATCACAGGACCGGGGCCCCCAGGGTTTGGAAACAGCTTAAGGCCGCTCGGGCTCAGCTGGCGGGGTTGGACGGAGACAGGGCTGAGTTTGCGGCTTTGCGCTTGAAACATTCCTTCTATGTGGGGGGGGATAGGTGCGGGAGACTCTTGGCCAATAAACTCCGGGCGCAGCGACAATCTTCCCGGGTTGCCGAAGTATTGGACCATCAGAATAAGCCCCTTGCCGAAGACGAGAACATCGCGGAGGCATTTGGCACTTTTTATACGGACCTGTACACGGGGCAGTCCCTATCAGCGGAGGGTGTTGCGCAATATCTGGAGGGGGCTCAAACTGCGAAACTGGGACAGGACCAGGCTGCAGCACTCGCTGCCCCCATCAGACCTGAAGAGGTTATCGCGGCTATCTCCCGCTTAAAACCCCACAAATCCCTGGGGCCGAACGGCTTTTCCTCTCTGTTCTACAAAACTTTCTGCCCGGTACTCGCGCCGCTCTTGACACGCCTTTTCAACTCCCTCGGCACAACACCAGACAACGCTCTCCTCCACGATGTTGGAGGCTTTAATTACGGTTATACCTAAACCGGGCAAGGACCGACGATATTGCGCCTCCTTCAGGCCTATATTGCTTCTTAACGTAGATTTAAAGATTTTCACCGGCATCTTAGCACAGAGATTATCCTCACAACTCCCGGGCTTGATTGACCCGGATCAATCCGGGTTTGTTCCCAACCGCCAGTGCCCAGACAATACCAGACGCCTCCTTCATCTAATCGATCGTTCAGAACGCTTCCCGGCGGAACGTATGGTCTTTTCGGTCGACGCCGAGAAGGCGTTTGACCGGGTGCATTGGCCTTATCTCTGGGCCACGCTTACACATTTCGGCCTTCCAGACCGGTTCATCCAATGGGTATTCTGCAGCTATGCGAACCCTACAGCCACGGTACGGGTGAATGGGACCGCCTCCCGAGCATTCCCTATCAGCAGGGGGACACGACAGGGTTGCCCCCTGTCCCCGCTTCTCTTTGCCCTATACATGGAGCCGATGGCTCAGAGGGTCAGAGACGACCCGGCCATCAAGGGCGCCAAGTTCGGGCAGACGGAACACAAACTAAGCCTACGCGGATGACGTCGTCGCCAGCCTGGAGCAGCCTCGCGAGTCCTTTCCGGCACTTCTGGCGGAACTGAACAGATTCGCCTCCGTCTCCGGGTTCAAAATCAATATGCACAAATCCCAGGCACTCGCCGTCTCCCTTGCCCCGGATACGTTACAGTTATTGCAGAGCGCGTATCCAGTCCAGTGGGCTCGTGAGTCCCTCCCGTACTTAGGGGTACACATCGCTGCGACCATTGCGACTATCAAGACGCTAAATTACACGGCATTGCTCCGGCTTGTCCGCGAGTCGCTTCGGAGGTGGTGGCCGCACGCACTGTCCTGGCTGGGCCGCGTAGCAGCTGTAAAGATGGTGATCCTGCCTCAAATTCTTTACATATTCCACTCACTGCCGCTGGTTCCCCCGTCCGGGGTTATCCACTCCAGCAGGCCATAGACCGTTTCGTCTGGCGTGATCAGCGGGCCCGCATGAGCAGGGAACTAGCTTACCGTAGCCCAGATGGGGGAGGACTGGGGGTACCGGACCTAGTGGCCTATTGGAGAGCAGCCCAATTGAGGGTATTGGTGGAGTGGTCACGCCCAGAATCCGAAAAGCACTGGCTTTTCATGGACCGCTCCCTGGCCGGCCGGCCCCTTTGGGGAGTCCCGTTCAGCAGCCGAGCAGGACGGCCCCACAATCTCTATCTCTCGGCGGTGACTCGACCCACGCTTCTGGCCTGGGATAGGGTAGCAACTACCAGAGGGTTGACCACTTACCCATCCCCAATCACACCCATAATGCGTAATCCGGATTTCACGCCGGGATTGGACGAAAGGGCATTTCAACATTGGGGGGGAGAATCTTGTCGATCCATAGGACACTTTTTTGACTTGAGGGCCTTCGCCCCTTCGCGGACCTTTGCAGAGATCACGGGTTGCCGGAAACTGAAAGATATAGATATCTTCAGATCCGACACTGGGTACTTCAGGAAACAATACGCGTAGGCGCGGAGAGACACCTCACCCCTTTCGAAAAATGGCTCCTTACTCGCCACACAGATGCTCACTTGACATCGGACCTGTATAAATTTGTACGTCCATCTCCGGGAGATGAGAAAATGCCGGGGCAGCGTCGATGGGAGAGAGAACTAGGCAGGGAACTGACAGGGAAGGACTGGACCTTGATTTACTATAGGGCACGACATACTGCCCGCAACATGTCCTCAATTGAGACGGCCACTAAACTAGTCACCTACTGGTACTTGACGCCTGCGCGCTTACACCGGAGTAACCCTTCACGCAGCCCACTCTGTTGGAGGGCTTGCGGTGCCGAGGGTACACTTACACATCTGCTCTGGGATTGTCCGCTGTTAGGGGAGTACTGGAGACACGTACTGGATGACATTGACTCCCACTTCGAAACTCAACTCCCGCGCTTCCCTGCATACACGCTGCTGGGCCTCCCGAATCCTCTCACATTTCCCCTTAAATCTCGACGAGGCAAGCAGATAGCCCTAGCAGCAGCCGTGCAAAGCATCTTAACCCACTGGGGCACAAAAACGGCCCCTACCCGCTTTAGTTGGCTCCACCAGATGTGGGGAATCCTGGGTATGGAAAGAATCTCACTCACCCTGGCCCACCCGGGCGCCTCTTTTTCCGACCTTTGGAAGCCCTTCCTTACACTCCTTACCGCTGAATTCACGGAGCTTACTTGCCCTAAATACCTTAGACTGCTCCGACTGACTGACACGCCGCATACCATGGATCAACACGCAACTGCTACGTAGAGGCCTATATTAGATTTACACTATGCAGACATACACTGATATTCCACCACATTTGGATGCAGAACACAGAGGAAGGGGAGGGGGGGAGGGGGGTTCTTTCTTCTTTTTCTCACTTTATACTTCACTGCTAGCCATATCACAAATTATGCCGGATTGCAATCCGATGAATGTGTGCCACTCGTTGGCCTGTTCTCTTTCTTGGTTTTGAAACTCAATAAAAGAAATCTAAACAAAAAAAGATCAGGAGAAAAAGCCTCACTAGTGTCTCATGCCACTTTTCAATCTAGCAAGAACTCATTCTGGTGGCAACCTACATGTTGGATTTGAGTTGTCATGGGGAGACTCAGGCACACATCGGTAATCTGGGCTGCACCTGAAAAAAACAGACGTCCTTTATGTTATACCTCAAGCACATTCTGATTTTCTGATTCAGCTCCTCAACTTAGCCTCTTAGTCATAGTCTCTCAGGTAAAAGAAACTCTTTATCATTTGTTTGGCAAATGATATAAATAAATCTTCCATCTACAGTGTTACGAATGCTAACTATTTTCTTAAACTCCGACTTTCGTGGCAATAGATTGGGATTTTGAGAAAGAGATGAATTTGTTTTTCTAGTTTTCTTATCTTTGTGCTGGAGATCTGCACATTAACAGACCAACACACAGGACATAACGGGGACTATATTGGTTGATAAACGATATGCATTTTGTAACTTGACAATACTAACGTGATACTGAGGACAGTAATTGAAACAGCTTCCTCTTGGACTTTTTGCTCGGAAACTCTAGGGAAATCCCATTTGTTTGCTGCAGTAGAAGAGATTCCTGGGTGCAGTATTGTATGCATAATCAAATGTGCACGAACGCAGATTGGCCTTGGTCTAGACAGATCATCGACAGTGACACAGGGGTCTGTATTTAGTTCACAGCATATTAGTGGCAGTTATGCCTTTACTTACAGAATGAAAGAATACATAAAGTTCCCTGCTTTACATTCGAGAACAGGGAGCTAGACAAATGTGACAGCACTGAATTACAAACCCTTTATCTAATCTCTATTGTTGGTGGTTTGCCAAATAGCCAAGCATTCATTAACTCATCACTTTATTTTGTGATTCTACATCTTCCCTATTCCAGTCAACAACCACTATAAAATGTTAAGTCTTTGCTTTTATTTTTGCAATAGGAAGCTCTGAGTATCGCCAAAGCCCAGGTAGAGATGGGAGCTCAGGTCCTGGACATCAACATGGACGATGGGATGTTGGATGGACCCAGTGCAATGGCCAAATTTTGCAACTTCATTGCCTCTGAACCCGACATTTCCAAGGTTGTGGACTCCCTTTGTTACTTACATATGTTGCATATATTTTTCAGAATGATGCATAGGAGGATGGGTTCTTAAGCTTGAAGAAAAGTGATTGTATGGTAAACCATATTGGATGAGAAAACTATGAAGTGAGTCTTGTCTGACTTTGTTCCTGCTTCTCACATTGCCATGACTACCAAGCGTGTGTCTGTCTATTTTCTCTGCATCTTCTTCTAAGTATGTTAACAGCAACGACTATGGCTAAAAAGCCCTTCATGTGCTTTGGAAGAAAATGGCTAACAGAAATATCCAATTTTAATGTGCTATATATAAATTTTAGAACAGACCTCACATCTGTGTTTGCGAAATTGAGGTGTTTTAACTTATTGATTTGCTAATTTATTGAATTCCTAAAATGTTTGTTGTCTTAATAGGGTTTGTATGTTCAACACTCGTAGCAAAGCTAATAATTATATAGATAACACAATAATCTTTTGTCTATTTTCTCAAACTTACAATCACAATAAATGAAACAAATACCAGAACACTATAATCAAGTTTTTTCTCCTTCAATACAACATTTATATAGCGGTTACTACCCCTATGTGGGACACTGAATAACTTGTCTTCATGGGCAGCGTGCTACACTGTGTAGTGTGTGTAATTGGAAGGGAGCCAACTTTGTTTTTGATCTTATGTGGGAAGTGTTCCAATGTTTTGCAAGATGGCCCACGAGGTGAAGTTATCGTGTTACTGGATGCAGCGTGTAGCAGTGTGATGCACAGGGAAGTTGAGAAATAGGTTTGCAGTTTGTTTTTTACTAAGCTGGCAGCTTTGAAACAATTCTGCATAGCCCTTTGCAGTATTTTATGATCATAGTCCACTTAGCTGGTTACTGCACTGAGTTGTCTATTCTGGGATATTTTGTTTATTTAAGGTTTATGGTCCTGAGTAGGCATAGGTTGGAGTACGAAATGTTGGGGAGATCTGCTGGGATGCACTTTGTTACTATCAACCCATCTCTCATTGCCATTGTGAGATGTCTAGAAGTAGTCCTAGTGTGTAGCAAATTGAGATCTCCAGTGGTGGGTTAAATTAGAGTCCACTGTTGGCCAGCGATACGTGGCAGATCTCTTCAGTTATTCCATACCTGTTTAGTTGGCAATGAATGGTTTAATAGTATGGACTGGTGCAGCACCGGGTGATGGACATAACTGGTAGGGCTTCTATCTTATGTGAGTGTAAGAGGATCAAGCAGCCTAAGGAA
This sequence comes from Calotriton arnoldi, assembly GCA_963921515.1. Lineage (NCBI taxonomy): Eukaryota > Metazoa > Chordata > Amphibia > Caudata > Salamandridae > Calotriton > Calotriton arnoldi. The sequence goes on along the minus strand of CAWUFW010000919.1, from coordinate 649,551 downwards.
ATTATTATTCAGCCTTTATGAACTACAGTTGGCTGCCCCACCACTGAGTATTATGGCATTAGTATTAGTGTGGGCCAGAGAGTTATTTATGAATTGACATTACTATATGATACCCAGGCTAGACATGGGTTAACTTTTCTCAATTTATCTGGACATACAAAGTTGTATGCTGGTTGGGCTGGTCCATATCTATGAACTGTAGGTTGTAGACTCTACTTAATGTTGCGATTATCACTCCGGTTTGTATTTGTGGTTGTGGGATGATGTGGTTATCTTTTAAATAGCCATACTTTCACCGCTGTTCTGAAGGGTATATGCTCCTGCATGCTTTGGATTTTGACTGATTGTGAGTTCCAGAGATTGTCAGCTTGTACTCAGAAAGCAGTGCCTCCTAATGATTTCATACTTTACGGTGATATAATGATCCGTATTGCAAGATGGAGCTCAGTGTCCTATTTGTGTTGCTTGAAAATACCTTGTAGGTGTAGCTGTCCTTTTCCTTGGGAGGCTATGTGGACAATGGTGTACGTCTATAACTACCAAGTTGCACCCCCTCATAGAGCACAATGTGAAAGCTGCTTAGTGGAATTATGTAGAAAGGTGCTCAGCTGGTTATGAGCATGTAGGACGTTTGCACTATAAGAACAATACTGGAGGACCAGTGGTCCGACTGGAGTGTTGATTATCACAGGCAGTGTGCCTGAGGAAAAAAGGCTCAACGTTATGAGGGTTTGCAGCATCGACCAGAATGAGGAACAATGTATCTTGAGATCCTAAGCCCATACTAAAATTGTGCCTGTTATGGTGCCCTCTGACCCTCGCTGCCATAAAAGAGCGAAAGAATGGCTCTTGAAGAGAACAGTCCTGCAGGGAGTTCAAATCACAGCACACCACAGTAACTGGCGGTGGTTGACTCCATTGAAATGCAGATTCAGAATGATGGCTAAGTCCCGTCTTGGGTGGGGAAGAGTCTGTTTCAGCACAGCACCCCGTTTTTGGACCCTTTTCTTCTCTTGATGCCTTTGTGGTCAGTGCACATATGAATGCACAGCAACTGTCTAATGAGGCTGGAGGAATTTTAAGTAACTACGTGGCAGTATGATTCAACATTAAGATTTGAAGTTCTAGAAGGAGGTCTGGGAGCGTGGCCTTCTTTTGAAAACTTCCCTTTTGAGTGTTGAATTTTTCTATATGTATGGCATAGTCGTCTACCTTATGTTCCTTGGTCACCCACCCTCATTCAGGTCTCTGGCTTGGTGGATCCTCCCAGCTTTTTTAATGCCCGCCCTTTTATCTTCCCTCCTTGGCCAATCTCCTATTCCTGTCTCCGTCCTTTTTACTCTACTCTTTTAGAACTCCCTACTGGAAGTCTGAGGCTCATCAGAACCACTGTGCGTCTCCTTTCTTGTAAGGAGGTAATTAATGCAGGGGCCCACAAATAATATCTCCCATGGGAATCTGGACTTATTTGAGGGCTTAAGGTTCATAGATGATTATTAACTCTAACAACTGTCTGCTGGTGAAACTGGTGAAAGGCACTGGCATCCCTGATTGCCCACTGTTATCGTGTGTTTCGTTGTACATGCTTAAAATTCAGTTAACATAGATTTAATAAAGAAAACTGTTAACTTTGGCTCAGTTTTAGCTGGATGTATCTGTGTGTCGAAAATATTGTGGACCAACAGTTAAAAAAACAACTGCCATTGTGAGAGAATGCATGTTAATGTTGCTCATTGTGTTCTTTAGCCCTGAAGGCTCCCCTATCACCACAGTATATTACGTATCTACCAGTAGCCCTTCTGTGCTATGAATACTTCTATCCTAGGCCAGCAGCTGCTAATAACCGTACACAGGCCAGTGGGAGTATAATCACACTTGCCGTAACTGTAGCATAGATTGGAGCCACGGCAACGTGCAACATAGTACAGTATGTTAAATTGCAATGCTGTAGTGCATACCACATGGCATTGACCCTGACTACTAGTGCTGGTCAAGTCCACAATGTGCAGCTCTGTAATACGACTACTAAAAAACGTGGGTGCGGTGTGCCTTTAGCCACATATACCTGTGATACTGACATATCTGCCTTCTCCACCAGTGCCTCCATGCTGACAGATCACCCAACTCTTAAGACCAAAAGAGCCCTTTGTAAATATCTGGATAAGACAAAAGAAATCAGAAAGACGATGTATCCTTTTTAAAGTAGAGCCCAGCTCTAAAGAGAAAGGCATTTCATTGATGGATATTGTCTTCCCTAAAATATTTTTAAGAGACCCTTTAGAAACCTATCCAGACCATCCCAAGGCTAGTACACAACAGTCAAGGTTTTCTATGCTTCATTTCCTTATGCATTATGGCAAAGCCACAATTTCTGGTGCAGATGTTCAGAATGATTGGTCCGTATTTCCGGTTTGGATTCTTAGTTTTGTGAACTATTCAGTGTAATATTCAGTAGGATCTATATGAGAACCCATGATGCAGAAAAAAAGGTGTCGGCCAGTAAAAACTGTTCTCTGACTTTGATCCCTTCTATGGCTCCACAAACGATCTTTTTTTTAAAGAATTGTTATTCCATGCAGCCATGCTCTAAAAAGAAGCTGGCTTGTTCAGAGACTTTTGAACCTCATAGACCGAGCTATTTTTCTATCGCTGGTGATGTTGGAAGGATGAATGTGTTTTTTATTGTGGTCCCATGACTTGCCGATAGCAGGAGGTATTACAATAGGCATAATGGGTTAAAGAAGGTTTTTAAAACCTGTGAAAGGCACTATTGTAGGTTAGTAACATTTTCTTCCTATACAACACAATTGTTTGCCTGGATAGGAAGGTCACCGGAGTGGGTGAACCAATTCCTAAACCCGTTATTGCGAGGAAAAATGGTATCATATTAAAGTGAGAGAAAGTGGATACATCAAATTTTACACATAGAATTGTCTCCTCCATGACACAGGAAATTACAACCTGTTTAGATCCACTTTCACACGCAGATGCATTAGTTGCAGCCTTTGAGCGAATTCTGGTAAACATTCACAACACTTTGTTACGCCCCTGCAGTAATGTGGCAAGAGGCAAAGTGCGCTGGTTTGATGACCGCTCCTCTAAGGCGCTTAAAAACCTTCATACTGCCCTGCGAATGAACCAGAGAGACACATCGTTGGTAAAATCTCTACGCCATGTATATAAAATTGAAAGAGAGAACAGACTAAGGGAAGTAAAAGAGAGGTATAGGATAAATTAACAAATGCAGCCACTTTAAAAAACAGCAAGGAATTTTGGTGCATAATTAACGCTCCATTTTTGAGGGACGAGTCTCACCCATCGTTAGACCAGCATGTGATGGAGGAAGGCTGGGTCAGTTACTTTTCTGGGGTCTTTGGTATTAACAAGGAGTTTTTGATAGAGGAATCACCTTGTCTAATCCAACGGGAGGAACACCATCTACTCTTTACCTTAGAAGAAATGAAACTGGCACTTAATCAATGCACTGATCTGAGGGCAGCAGTCCCAGATGGGGTTCCCATAGACTTTTTCCTAAATAACCATTAGCTTTGGGAACCGTTACTCACTAATGCTTTTAATGCAGTGTCCAAAACCAGCCCCCCGAACTCTTGGAAAAAATCAGTGATAATACCGATCTTTAAAAAGGGTGACAAGACAATAGCGAAAAATTATCGCCCAATTTTGCTACTAGATAGTATGGCAAAACCAATGGGCCGACTATTGCTGAACAGATTAGAGTCGTGGGCGGAAGAGAACAACATAATAATCCAAACGCAATATGGATTTAGAAAAACCAAAGGAACAGTGGATCAGTGTCTTAATTTAAACCTCTTGATCGCCAAATACACGGCAGCCAAAAAGTGTCAGCTATACATGGCCTTTATGGACCTGTCTGCCGCCTTCGACCGAGTGGCTCACTCGAAGCTCTGGACCATCAAGGTTGAAATGGGGGTAGATAGACCCATAATAAACTTTATTCGGGAATTGTACTCCTCAGCAGAAGCCTGTGTACGAATAGGGAGAGAGGGGGAGTGTTCTAGGTCCTTTCCTTTAGCTTGTGGTGTTAGGCAGGGCTGTGTCCTTGCCCCCTTTCTGTTCTCCCTTTATACGAACGGTGTGGAGGCCGCATTGGTGGGGGCCACGAGCGATGTTCCAACTATTAACTCAGTTAGAGTACCTATACTCCTTTACGCAGATGATGCGGGCCTGCTGGCCGAACAGGGAACGCATTGCAGAGGTTAATAGACATCTATGTAAGTTTCATGAGCCAATTAGACCTGAAGGCTAATGAAACTAAATAATTCGTACTTGTGGCGGACCAAGACCAAAACGTCAAGCAAGGTGGCATGTCGAAGGAAGGAATTTGGAGGTAGTAGACTCGTTCTCATACTTAGGGGTATTGTTCGACTCCAAAAATATTTGGCATAAGATGGTAGAAAACCGGGCACTTATGATGGAAAGACGTTTGGGGGGCACTCTCACCTTCATGAAGAAACTAGGCTAGGCCAATGGAATCCATCAAAAAAGTATACCAACCGAAAACAATCTCAGTCGCAACTTATGGCGCAGCAGTATGGGGAGTTGCTCCTGTTTCCAGATTACAACAAATAGAGAACAAATTCTGGAAACGTCTCTTAAGCGTGCCACAATCTTGTCCTTCTTGTACTTGCCACAACAAAATAGATCTTCCTCATGTCTCTGACCAAATCTTTGCTGCCCCCACTCTTCTTTGGCATTCGATATGAAGGAGGAACACCCTAAAGCTGACACAAGATATTATTTTAGATTGCCTAAAACTAGATGGGTGTAGCAAAAATAAAATGGTTGCAATTTGTGAAGGCAAGCTTAATCACTATAAGACACACAAAGTTATTCGAGGATCCATTGTCTTGTTCTTCCTCGAGGTCTGAGTTGAAAAAACTCCTAATCGAAAGTCAGATTATTGAGAGGTGGAGAACCAACAAGTTAAAACCTAGGGTACAACAATATTACTCAGACCCAAGTATAGATTCATCTGATCTTAATTATTTAACGTTTGTAACTAATCGCTATCACAGATTTTTATTGATATGATTCCGTATGAACTATATACCATTAATGCTTGGGTATCCTGCTAACATGTATTCAATGAAAGCTTTGACCCCTTGCCCGTGTGACTCTATATCTACCCAATGTGATCTACATTTGTTATATTTTTGTGCATTCTACAGAGAGGCGAGAGAGATTTTTATGCCCCTTATTGCAGACACTTGGGTTAAGCCAATGTCGACCAGCCCTCTATTTTTTAAAACAGTTACCTGATCAGTATACTTGTTATTGTTTGACTCAGTTTTTTCAAAGCGCTATAAAGACTCGGAAATGTCAATTATGATCTCTATTTTATGGAATGTATATGTATATAGCATGTTTTTTTAAACTATTTTAAAGAACTGATATGAAATTTTAAAGTACTTTTTCTTATATATCTTTTGTTTTTACTGTTGATGATATAATTTTATGCTGTTTGTTGATAACTAGCGAAATAAAGTATTTTGACTGACTGGCTGGCCTGCCATTTTGTTTGGTGTAAAATATTTGGAATGGGTCTGACCTAAATATGTACAGAGAGACATGACAAGCCTTTTTGTATGATTGCAGGTGCCTCTGTGCATGGACTCCTCAAACTTTGCTGTAATAGAGGCAGGCCTGAAGTGTTGCCAAGGGAAGTGCATTGTAAACAGCATAAGCATGAAGGAAGGTGAAGAAGACTTCTTGGAGAAAGCAAGAAGGATCAAACGATACGGAGCTGCTGTCGTCATTATGGCTTTCGATGAAGTGGGGCAGGTGAGTTACCTTTCTGCCTGGTTATAGCTAGCTGTCTGTCAGACAAACCCTGGAAAGCACATTTTCAACATTTCTTAGCTAATGATGTACACATTTGATTTGCCTGTTATGTGATGAGCACGTTTATTGGGCATTTGACAAGTTTGGGATAGGATGTATTAGGGTTGTTATTGTAATCAATATAGCACACTGAAAGACAAAAAAATGCCAGAGAGATGTGACTTTCCATGAAACATGGAAACAGACCAAGGTAAAGCAGCTAAGATTTCTTGAAGTCTTCAAAACCAGATTACATATTTTCCTAAAAAGTGTGAAACAAGGCAACAAACTGCTTTCCAGAGATGTAATATACTGTCCATTGTCAGCATCATTTGTACAAACTAATACCTTGAAATACTGTAACATCGTCAAATTTCACATACATCAGAAGGACAAAGGGTGAGAAATTGACAAATGCTGTGACTTAAAAACGGACAATAGTATCTTGGAATTACCCTTTGGACTTACTGTGTAATTTAGTGTATGACTTGTTAGCATGGGTACATATGACAAAGGTCAAACACAGTTGTGTATAATATTCCAATAAGTCCCATTATTCCAAGGCACATTTGTTTTTTTTATTTATTTTATTTTATTTTTTTTATTTATTTTTTTACTTTCGATACATTTCAAAACAAAATACATCCCTCACTGATCCAGACCCCCCCACCCCCTCCCCATGTCCGACGAGAAGAACAAACAAAAAAAGAACATGGCAAGCAGTGTGAGACACATTAGCAAAGGAACAATTTTTTACGTTGATGTAAAAACCTACAACAGAAAAAAATATAATATCAAAAAAAAAAAAACACAATGGAAGAGTTAGCAAGTTGGGGGAAGAGAAAGAAAGAAGAAAAAAAAAAAAGAGAACAAAGAGAGAAAGGGGAGGGGGAGGGGGGAGGGTACTCCCGGAGGGAGAGAGGCAGGGGGAGAAGGCCGGGGGAGGCATAGGATATGCAGCCTCACGGTCAATCTGGGGCATTCAATGTATTAAGCCACCTGGATAGGGGGTCCCAAATCTCTAACCCCTTTTTTTCCCACGCTTGCCTTTTTTGGCATATATGGCCTTCTCTAATTGATAGGTGGCGAACAGCCGAGCCTGCCATTGAGCAAACGTGGGAGGACTCCGATCCTTCCAGTGTGAAGCAATACATATCCTAAGAATAGTCATAGCCACAAATAGTAAGGCTCCCCCGTTTCTCAGGTCGATCGTGTCATGCAGTCCAAGCATTATAGTAGTTGGTACCAATTGAAAGTTACGTGATAAAACCCTACCAATAAACTGCTGCACCCCTTCAAGTAATGAATCTAGTTTGGGGCACATGGCAAACATGTGTACAGAGTCTGCACTGTACTCAGCACATCTCGGACACAGGGTGCCACTGCCAGTACCCCATTTGGCAATTCTACTGGGGGTTATATATAGAAAATATCCAGTTTTATAAAATTGCGCTTGTAATTTAGATGATAGTAAATAAGACTGTGCCAAACTTAGGGCATAACAAAAAGTGTTAGGAGGGGCATTCAACCTCACCTGCCACTTTTCGTCTATTATATTTACATCATCAGGCCTTTGTAGATTTAGCATTAAATAGATATTTCCAATCCGTAATATGCTGGGCCCGAGGATTCTATCTATAAGATTGATTTTAGCGAACCCAACAGGCCCGCCAGTTTTATTAATTAGATAGCCTGTGATCGCATTGTATTGAAATAACTGATTATTACCAAGATTATAACGGGTTTTAAGAGTATTAAAAGTCCTGATACCGTTGGGAGTAATCAAATCTCCCAGTTTTGTAATACCGGCTTGGTACCACTGTTGTAAGTATGTTTCTTGGAAAATAAGTGGCAGGTTGCTATTATTCCTGATGGGGGTATAATAATTTAACTTTGCCAATCCAAATAATTTGCGTACTTTCGAGAATATCTTATAAACATTAATCAAAGTCTTAAATCTAACCCGTTTGTAATAGGCAAGTTCGAGCTGACGCCTGAGACAACCCCTGACGCTTTCCCCGAGTAAAGAAATATAGGGAGATGGCAATCCAGAAGAGTTCTGGACAGGAAGGTCATGCAGTAGCTCGGAACTACATTGAAGAACAGCTGCCTAGTAATATAGTTTTATGTTAGGCAAAGCCCACCCTCCTCTATCTCTGGGTAGTGTAAGGAATTTAAAAGCCCTTCTTGGCTGTGAATAGGCCCAAATAAATTGAGAAAAAATGTGTTCAAACGTAAGCAGCATCTTGTTATTGAAGTCTAGCGGGATTGTCCTAAAAAGTATAGTAGTTTAGGAAAAAAAGACATTTTTAGAACATTGCATCTCCCAACAATTGTGAGGTGCAAATTATTTATTTTTTGAAGTGCCTTTTTCATGTCAGCTGCTAACGGGATCAAATTTTCCTCAACAATTAGATCCAAATCGGAAACTATATTCACCCCTAGATATTTAGCCTTATAGGTTACTCTGTCATCTACCCAGTTTATTTGTTCATTTAAAACGATCTGTGTTTTTGCTTTGTTGAGAGCATAACCAGATATCTGCCCAAATATTTGGGGCTCCTGTTTTATAGCTACAATGGCCCTTTTGGGTTCCGGAGTTATTATGGCTAAATCGTCGGCATAGGCCATGATCTTTGTATCAATGCCGAACCTGCTAACTGCTACTATTTCGGGATTAAGCTCAAGTTTCTTAATCAGAGGGTCGATGTATAGAGCGAAAAGCAACGGAGAGCAAGGGCAACCCTGCCGAGTCCCACGGGAAATCTTTATCTGCTTGGTCAGACACCCATTAATTGAGATTCTGGCTGTGGGGTTCTGATATAATGCCTGCAGTGCCGATATCAGCCTAGGGCCAAAGCCAATCCGCCGCATGAGGCCCCACAAAAACTGCCAGGAGACCCGATCAAACGCTTTTTCTGCGTCCAAAAGGATTAATGCGATCGGGTCTCCTGCCACCTTGGCGGCATCAAATAAGGTGATAGTCCGACGAATGTGCTCAGTAGGGCCCTTTTTCGGAATGAACCCATGCTGCCAACTAGAAACAAGAGGTTCGATTTTTAAAGATAATCTGGATGCTATAATTTTAGAGAATATTTTGGAATCTGTATTAATGAGGGTTATGGGTCTATATGATGACATCTCCAAAGGTGACTTATCTTTTTTAGAGAATATTACAATCTTTGCGGTTGACCAAGAACGAGGTGGAGAGGACCCATTAAAAATAGAGATGACTACGTCTAAAAAAGGTCTTTTATCTGTAATGCAAAGATTTTATAGAATTCAACAGGAATGCCGTCCTCTCCGGTGGCTTTACCATCAGGGAGGCTTACTAGTGCAGTAGCAATTTCATCCCAATCTGGGGAGGTTTCCATTAACTCACGGTTCTCATCGTTAAGTTCAGCGACCGGTATTACCTCCAGGTAGCTGTTGATCTCGTTTTGCCTATATTCAGCCGACCTGGTGATATCTTCAGAGTATAGTTTTTCGTAAAAATCCCTGAAAGCCGCCTCTATTTTTATAGGGTCACTGGTTATCCCTTCGGAATTAGTTTGAATTGAGGAGATTATGTTAGCAGTCGCCTGTTGTCTGATGGAAATAGCCAGTTGACGACCAATGAGTTCACTACATTCGTAAAGCCTTTCTCTGGCCAAAACCCATTTTACTGCTAATCTCTCGGCCAATACAGTTCCCATCTCGGCCTTTGCGACCGCCACCATTATCTGTGCCTGTTCAGTTCCAGTTCCTGACTGGACAGCCTGTATTAATTTCTTTTCAGCTTTTATCATGTGGTCCTGCAAAAGAGTAACCTGTGCTTTCTCTTTTATTCCGTCTGACGGAAAATTGAAGCGTCTCCCCCTTATGGCGGCCTTTAATGTATCCCAAACTACCATTACCGGAGCAGAGCCAACATTTATGGTCAAAAATTCGTGAATCCAACCTTTCATGTATTCCCGATAGTTATTATCATATAATAGTGCTTTTTCAAAAGTCCAGTTCACCCTTGGCCTACTATCTCCCCGGGCCTCTACACTTAAAATCAGTGGATTGTGATCTGAAAGGAGTCGAGGAGTAATTTCAATAGAACAATCGAATATCAAAGAAGATGAAACTAGAAAATAATCAAGCCGAGCCAAAGACAGATGAGGAGCAGAAAAATAGGTAAAACCATCTTGATCGGGTTGCAAATGTGCCCAAGCATCTTTTAAACCGTGGGTGCAAATCAGATTAAGTACTGCCTGAAAAGTTTTAGGTTTCCGACCCCTATAGCTCCAAGACTGATCAGGTCTCCATGAGCTAGGTAAGTTCAAATTCAAGTCACCACATACAATTAAAGGTAGTGGCCAGAGTGCTAATTCCTCATTTATTCCATTAATTATCCCCGGATCATCGAGGTTGCTTCCATAAATAGAGCAGATTGTAAAACCAAAATTAGAGGGGAAAGAGCATCCGGCCATCACCCATCTACCCAGAGAGTCAGATTTGACTTGATTAACTACTAAAGAGAGTCTACTTGAGGCCAAGATCGCGACCCCCTTGACTTTGGCCCCCTGTGAAGTTGCCCCAATAACTTTATAACCCAAAGAATTTAACAGGGATTTTTGAGCCCCTTCTATGTGTGTCTCCTGCAAACAGATAATATCCACCCCCATTAATCGTAAGGCTTGGGCAGTTTTTTGCCTTTTCCCTGGCTCGTTTAAACCACAAATGTTTAATGAGATGATTCTGAGTTTTTAGACGTACCCATCATTAGTCGTTAATAAACCTTGGCTTTATATATTTGTCCAGGACCCACTTTTTAAAAACCGCATTATACCTATCCCTAAGAAGCAAACTTCTACCAACAACTAAACAGCATGAGATCGCTCCTATCCTTTCCCCCTCCGCCCCTCCTCCCCCCCTGAGCCCTCCCCCACCCCCGTCCCCCCGACCCCACCACCAACCACCACACACACACACCCCCTCCCATTCCACCTCCCCTCTCCACCAACCACCTCTCTATCTATCATGGTAAATGGTAAGTTTCTCAGATCCCTTCCAGACATAATCAACCAAAATTTCAGCAAAAAACAGCATTTCTCCACCCACTGCTTGCGGTATCACCCCCCAAACCCCCCCCCCCCCCCCCCCCCCCCCCCAAAAAAAAAGCAGTCAGGGAACCCCTGAATGATGGTGAGCAAGTGTGAGCTCCGGTTGCCAAGCCACTTAACAGTTTAACAATTGGCAATTTATCATATATTAAAAAGAATTTCAGCTAGCCCGAATCGCCCAGACAGACAGCGAGACGAGAAGAAGATAAGAAAAATAGAAAGAAAAAACAAAATAATAATAGTAGTAATACTAATCGTAACCCCAACAAAGATTATTCACAAAAAAAACTAGACAAAGAATTTAGTTCATCTTTTTCTTCCCATAATATCCTTTAGGTATTCTTCAGCCTTAATTTCGGACAAAAACACCCGCGTCGAGCCGTTGAAAATCACTTTCAGCCTGGCTGGATTCATTAGAAATACCTGGGCTCCTTGCTGCTGAAGAGGGGCAATCAGTTGGCGTAATCGCCATCTACGCTCAACAGTTGCATGGCAGTAGTCTGGTTTAGAGAAAAATGTTATTCCGTCAACAACTTTTTGGGAGTTGGGCCTGGCCTGATCAAAAACCAGCTGTCTCAAAAGAAAGTTCCCAAAGAAAACCAAAAAAACTCTAGGTCTATCGTTGACAAAACTACTACCATCACGCCTCTGCTTTAGATTAAATGGAAAACGGTGCGCCCTCTGGATCTCTTGATCCCAGTTCCAGCTAGTCTGCGATGGAAAGGCAGCACGGAGCAACTTGACAATGTATCCTCTGGGGTCGTCCCCCTCGACCCCTTCAGGAATTCCCAGCAGTCTCAGGTTATTTCTACGTGCTCTATTTTCCTGTTCTTCGAACTTGGACATTAAGTCAGTTAGACAGGCAGCATGAGATATTCCTTGGTCCTTGACACTGATTATTTCTGTTTCCAGGGACTCTGTCCGCGTTTCCACCATTGAAACTCGATCACCGATATCCGTACATATCTTGTTTAATTTTCTGATACCGCCTTGGAGTTTTTTGGAAGCACTCTTGGCAGTGAGACTATCTGATCTCACTTCTACTTGAAACTGCTTAATAGTATCCAGTATAAAGGCCAGAGATGGCTCGGTTGGCTGTGGACTCTCTTCAAGCTGGAGATTAGGGAGATCCCCCCTAGGAAATGAGCCTTGAGAATCAGAGTAATCCCACTTCAGCTGGCTGGGTCCTTTGCTCCTAGATTTCCTCTTTTTTTGCTGGATAGTTCTAATTGCGGGGTCAGAGTCAATATCTCCTGAGTTGCTGCTTTCTGAAGAGCAAATATAATCATTCTCTGTGCCGGATAGGGAACCGTCCGATACTGAAAAAAAGTTTTCAACAGCTATATCCGGGGTTTGCGGGGCTGTATGTCCAAGACAGTCATTCGTTGTAGGGTAATTACTGGTCTCAGGACCCTCCGCCCCCGGGGGCTCCCTGTCCGCCTCCTCGACATCAGGCAAGACAAGCATGGCAGGCGTGGCGGGCACAGTGCTTGGGGTACAGACAAGTGATTCAAGGGCTGTCATTGCCACATTCTCCTCAGCCCCCTCTCTCCCAGCATTGCTCCCAGTGGCCGCGGAGACTAGCTGTAGGATTGGGGTGGCCTGCTGGGCGACCCCAGGCTCAAGATCCCCCTGAATAATCGCTTTTGGGTTGCTAAGGTCACTAGCAGTTGTGTTCAAATTTAAATCGGTGGAGATAGAGGAACCCTTGACAACAAAGAAGTGTTTAACAATGGAGGATGATAAACCTGTGCCTCCTGTAGCATTTTCTTTAGGAAGATTAGCACCACCAGTCTTTCCTGCATTTTTTTTTACAGTTCCCCATATCTCGTTTACCTTTAAGTAAAAAGTCTGCTTTCTCCGTCGTTTTCTCAGCCATTTTTCCCGCATTCTCACTCTCAGTCCCGGCCCCGGCTGAATTAGGGGCCGTTCTCGTCCTGCTAATTTTCTGCCCCCGGGTGGTCATGATGGGTTCACGCCTGTAAGTTGTTGCCAGAATCGCTGCACCCGCTCTTTCACCTTTTATCAGCAACCTGGGGCAGACTCGTACCCAAACTGCCGCCGTCGCCGCCACTCGCCCCTTTACCAGAGTATCAAAAACCCGGTAAATTAAGCGTAATGAGGCGAGAATTCCAGCTCGCGGGCCCCCACTGCTGAAAATCCGGGCAAGGGTTCCGGGTGATTGAGAATCAAACACCAGTTCAGACGCCACCAAGGACACCGCCACGGACATCTGCCTGAAAGCAGCTGCAGGTCAGGTCAGTTGCAGGTCAGCTGGTCGATTGCCGAATGGTCAGAGCTCCGGCGTGAAGCATAACGTGGCGACCGGAAAGGAAAAGGCTCACTCCAGCGCCATCTCTGCTCCTCCAAGGCACATTTGTAAGGGACTAAGCAGGGATTGTAATAATTAAGTGAAATTCGGAGCAAAGAACATGCTTTTGCGAGCTGGTAAGAAGCAAGCACTCTAAAGTGGGTGTGAGGTGGCATGCTAGCATTCTGTAAAACAGTTGAATAAGCTTGCTTCTACATTTTGGGCGTAAACAGCTGGGAACAGTGACTCTCAAACCTATTATTGGAGAGTAGGAAAAGGAAAGGTTTAAAATAAGGCAGAGGCAACGTCCAAATTCAACCACGTGGTGAGCAGGTAATTTGCAACTCTGACAGCATATAATGTAAGCACTTGGCTACTTCAACACAAGGTTGTCCTTTAGGTAAAAATCATCTCTGATGTGAGTCTGCAGTTCTAGCTCTACACACGATCATGATTGAATGTTATTTTTCAAATTAGACACAGTTGGTGCTGATGTTTTAAAGAGTACATTGATTACATTGCTTGCCATTGGCCTCTAAATGAATCTTTTTCTGACTTTCAGACAACACTCATGGCAGTGGACTGCAATAAACACTTTCTTTATTCAGTTAGTTTGTATTGAAGTATAACAGTGCATATAGCTAGCTTTACAACAGTTGACTTTGCAGTTGACTACTTATTGTATTTTCTGAATCCAAAATGTTTATATAATTATTTTTACAATATAACATCTTTCATTGTAATAGAAAATCTAGTTTTAAAAAACTGTGTAGAACTAATAAAGCAAATATTTAAGGTTTGAAATTTGGGGTAAATGGTAGACAATCCATTTAATATGAGACACAAATGCAATAACACTACCTAGTGTGGTAAACACAAAGAGAGATCTATTTTGAAAAGATTAAAGTCATCTTGCATTAAGGAGGAGTATGTTTTAGTAGGGAACCGTTTCTGATTGGAGCGTAATCAGCACCATGGATGATAAAGAGATATAGACAGTGAGTGACACATAGTTTTCTGGAGTTTTCTTTACTTTTGACTAAATTGATAAAAATACATTTGGGAGTACCTACAAAGTTATTTTGTAGTACTGACGAAAATCAGTGTCTATAGGACATTGTTATACATAACCCAATCACCTTAATTAGGACTCTGAGGAAGGACCATTGTTTTAAAATAAATGTATCTGTGGTTCTTGCTTTGAAGAGATTCTACCCAGCAATGATAATCCAGTTTGGCAGGGGCGGAGCTTGCCGGCTTGCAAAATGGCCGCACGGTAGCGGAGCTCCTCTGAGCCATTCACACTATCCTACACTATCCTGGCATTTCTGTTACCTGCTCTAGCCCGCTTTGGAAGCACTGGGAGACGGAGGTGTTTCTGCATCGTTTCATGCCACGGATGAGTTGATACGAGCAGCGGAGGCCCTCCTACATCTGCCGTAAAACGGGGCCCGCATCGCCCGCCATTGATGCCTTTAGCGTGGCGAGGTGTGCTGTCTGGGGACGCCTGTGCGGTAAGGGCGCTGCGCCCATTTCCCCGTGTGCCGAGACGACGCTGGTTGAGGGCTCTGCCTGGCGGAGTGCTGGCTCTGCCGGGGGCAGCTGTGCCTGGTGAGCGCTCCGGCTTGCCTTGCCTGGCGCCTGACCTGGGGCGTGCCTGAGCCCTCTGGAAACAACGTAGTGGGCCTACCGTAAACCCTGGGGAGCAGCCTGCTGGCGATATGGAGATCTTCCCCGCTGCGCGAGACGCTGACGTCCCGTTGTAGAGCCGAAGCAGGCTGCGTCTGACCCCCCCCCCCGAGTGAGCGACCTGCGTGGGGAGCGGGAAGGAAGTGTGACTAGAGCCACAACGATCAAGGCTGTGTGACGGACTGCGACCCCTGAGCCCTGCCGGCCAGGTGCTGAGTTGGCTGCGGTGCTGCTGCTGAGCAGTCTGAGGGCCTGATACACCCTTGGAATGGTGATATAGCCCCCGCACCTGGACATTAACGAGGGCCCTGATCAGAGGACTTCCACGTGAGTAGGCCTCCACAGGGGGCCCAGTTATCCTCCTTTCCTCCACGCAACCGCTCCTTGGGCGGGGAGTACAGCCTTGAAAGGTGGCCTATAATTAAGAGACATTGGTTCTTGCGCACTGTGTACTGTAAGTCGGGACCTGGGGACGACTACGCCTGCCTGCTCCACGCTCTATCCTTCATCCTGCTGCTCGGGCCGGCGATGTGCGTGGAGGGCGCACTCATAGCTCCTTGCCTTGGCTAGTGTCCTAATTGTTACAGGTTTACATTGGGTGACCCTCTGTGGTGGCGGCGATCCGATTGGCAGCGAGCTGTGTGGTCCCACTAGAAATGGGGAAGGTGGACAAAAGCAAGACCAAGCTCCCTTTTGAGCAACGCAAAGTGCGTACCAGGGAACCGGGAGACACACAGCCCCACCCAGAGCAGGGTGATGCGACTGACGAAGCGCCTGCGGACCTCCGTCAAATTCTAGCTACTATGCAAACAAACCTCAGTTCAATTGATGGGAAAATAGACTCATTAGTATACCGCATGGACCGTATGTCAGAACGCCTTGACAAGCACTCTGAGAGGCTGGACATGGCGGAGAGGCGAGTTACGGAGGTGGAGGAGGCCCACATGGAAACCGACGTGGCGCATAAGAAGATGACCAAGGCCCTCACGCTGCTGGAAGATAAAGCGGAAGATTTGGAAGCCAGGTCCAGGAGAAGCAACATTTGAATTCCTGGCCTTCCGGAGTCGACTGCCACAGGGAATATGGAACTGTTCATTGAGTCCCTATTAGTGACCATCCTGGGCCGAGAAGTTTTCTCCACTATGTTTGTGATTGAACGCGCACACCGCTCTCTGGGTCCTAGACCCCCACCGGGCGCTCCACCACGCCCGATTATAGCTAAACTCCTGAATTACAGGGATAGAGATGCTGCCCTGAAAAGAGCCAGAGAAATCGGGAACCTGCAGTATGAGGGCTCTACCATCTCGCTATTCCCAGATTTCACTGCCAGGGTCCAGGAGGCACGGAGGCAGTTTGCTCCGCTGAAGCGTGCCATGCGGGCCCAAGACCTTGACTATGCTATGCTTTACCCTGCACGTCTCAGAGTGACGATGAACAGCGTTTCAAAGATCTTCCTGGAACCCAAATCCTTGCAGAAAGCATTGAAGGAATACTCTAAAACTCAGCAACGCAATACGGACTCTGAACAGTTGCAGGGGGCGGCGTGGGGCGCGATGGATGAAAATGACTGAAATGTAACTTAACAGCACGATCTCGATAGATCTAAAACGTGGTGGAGGAGGGGGGGACTGAGAGGCATTGGGCTTGCGGGGAAGATCAATTTTAGAAATTTCTACTGAGCGGATTGCCACTGCGGCTATGACGAATCATGATAGTAAGGGCGGTACTACCATGTTGGTACCTTATATACCTAGACGCTCTCTGTGTGTACTTATGCTGGCGCCCCTTCAGGTAGGAGCTGCGTGTGTAAGCTCTGGTTGGTATCTGGCGCGTAATACTGGTGGTTATGATTCCTCATTTGCCGCATCTGCACAGCGGGGCCCTGTAACCCCTGTTCTGTATACTTTAACGTTTTCAAACTATAGTCTACGGGGAGAGGGCGTAGTCGACCTCAGGAAATCGCATGTTGTACTTATAGGAGCTCAACGAGCTTTGTTTGGCAGCACGCAGTTGACTTTAAGAACTTGGTGAATCCATGTTAGTTAAGCTTTTTTACAGTAGAGTAGTACAGAATGCCTTCTTTGTTATCTTAATGGCTGACACACTCACTCGACTATTACAGAGTGAGACTTAATGGAGCGGCAACATCTGCTCCTGTGTGTGCTCCACCTGATGGCGTTGCGCCGTCTTAGTTTGGGTACTGGGGGTATTTCGTTCGTGTCCAGTTGGGGAAGATGCAACGTGGGAGGGGGAGGGCGATTATTGTTGTTTGTTTGTTGAGCCACAAAGAGAGTACTGATACTATGGAGCATTTTAGACAAGATAGTCAATCGACTAGGTTAGACACCATGAAGATAACCTGGCACATCATAGATCCCCGGATATCCTTGAGATGACTCAATCTGAGGAACACATGCTCAGAGCCCTGACGTGGAACGTCAGAGGCCTTAATAATTACCGCAAGGTACGGAATGTCATTGCATATTTAAAACAACACACTGTAGACATCGCCTTATTGCAGGAAACCCATTTACCGGTAGACAGCAAGTTCCTCACACAGAGAACTTTACAAGGTTCCTTTCACGCAGCTGGGTTCTCGACACATGCTAGAGGGATGTTCACGTGGGTCAATCCGAAATCAGGCATCAAACTTGCTCCAGTCGTAGCAGATGCGGAGTGGCGGTACACTATCTCTAGGTGCACTGGGAAAGGCCTAAACTTATTAGTAATTAATGTATATGGGCCCAATTATGGCCATCCGCAGTTCTACCACTCCCTTTTCACATGCCCCTCGGGTGATACTGTACTGCCACTGATGGTGGGAGGCGATTTTAACTGTGTTCTTGATCCGACATTGGACAGGTCGGGGGGGGCCCAACTCCGCGCACCTCGGCCTCAGCGAACACTATAACAGCTGTCATGGTTCGTCTAGAGTTGGTAGATATTTGGCGCACACGTTTCCCAGAACAAGGGGGTTTCACACACTACTCCGCCCCACATGAGCTTCATACTAGAATAAATTATTGGCTTTTGGCAAGTGGACTCTACCCAGAGGTTCGGGACTGTAAGGTTCATCCCCGCACCCTATCAGATCATGCTCTCATTCTGCTGCTACTGCATTGCCCGCAGAAGAGGACCGCCCCGTTCACTTGGCGATTCCCTCCATATTCGCTGCTGGATGATGCCTTTAAGGCTGATATCTCAGAAGCTATAGCGGACTTTTTTGACAATAATGTAGGTTCTGTCCCTAAGTTTGCCTCAGTTTGGGAAACTTTCAAAGTCTACATTAGAGGCATTGCCATTTCTAAACACTCGTGGGTGCTGCGTGCTATTAGGGGTAGGTTAATCACCCTGGAAAAACGTCTGGCTGAGCTGGAGTTGGGATTACGGCGAGATGGGGCAGCTCATGGGCCTGAGGAGTTGAAAGAGACACTGGAAGAGTACCATGCAGAGGCCGACCGAGAAGTCAAACATAAGGGTAAATGTGCTGTAGCCAAAAGCTACGGGGAGGGAGAACGCCCGGGAGCGACACTTGCAGCGTTATTACGACATAGGAGAGAAACCTCAATAATTACGGCAGTTAGGTCTGAAGGGGGAGAGTGGCTGAATGACCCTGAAGCTATAGCAGATCAGTTCAGACAGTATTATACGGAACTTTACCGCTCCCGCGCACAGGTAGACGAAAACCTGATCCAGGACTATCTGGAACACATAAAACGTCCCTGGCTCACAAATGAGCACTGCGAATACCTGATGAGGCCACTGGAGGCTTGGGTAATCCACGAGGCATTGAGGAATATGCGATCGGGAAGTGCCCCGGGTCAGGATGGCCTCACCGTGGCTTTTTACAAAGAGTTCAGGGATCTTTTAATCCCCCACATGGTGACGCTATTTGAAGAGATTAGTGAAACAGGAGAGTTGCCCCCATCAATGCAAGAGGCCATGATAGTCACTATCTTGAAGCCAGGCAAGCCCTCAGACGAGTGCGCCTCGTTTCGCCCACTGTCACTACTTAAGCGTAGATACTAAAATATATGCTAAGATTTTAGCCAATCGCCTTGCTCCCCTAGTTCTGCAACTGGCTTGCACGGAGCAGGCGGTATTTGTACCGGGGCGGAACCTAACATATAATTTATGCACTTTTTTTGGGATGCTTCAACATGTCAACCCAGAGGTTAGTGCTACTGCAGTCTTTCTAGACGCAGAAAAAGCGTTCAATTCGGTAGAATGGTCATTTATGGGAGCAGTATTGCGTAGGATGGTGGTTGGTGAAATAGTTATCAAACTGATAGCGGTGCTGTACACCTCTCCCTCTGCCAGAATTCGAATTGGCGACATGGTTACCTCTCCCGTAAGAATTTCCAGGGGCACCCGGCAGGGATGCCCTCTATCCCCCTTATTATATGCTATAGTTGCAGAACCACTAGCATGTGCGCTCAGGGAATGCCATGGATTCCGTGGAATCCGCTTCCCCAATTACAATTATTTTTTTTGATAATCAATTTTTTGACATTTAAGAGAAACCACAACAACAAAACAGCGACAGCCGGTGTCAGCACAGTATCTTGTGGAAGCATAACAAGAGAAAAATGCCACAAACCCACACCCCACTCGCTGCCCCAGGGGCCCATACAAGTTTGTCCCCACACCCAAGACCTCCACAGTGGTTATGATATGAGGTTGAACCATTTACCCCAAATTTTCTGAAATAAATCAGGACAGCCTCGGGCCTCAAAGAGAGGTTCCTCCTGAGATCCGCACCAATCCACCTCTCGTTTCCATCTCCGCACTGTAGGGGGCTTGGTCTGAGACCAGAGCGCTGCAATGTCCCCCTTGGCCACAGCCACTGCAGCGCCAAGGAGACGCTTGTCGGCTCGCGAGCCGCCTAGGCCATCAAACACCCCTAGAAGCAGGCGCACCGGGTCATGGGGGACCTCCCACCCCAGGGCCAATGTGAGCTCCAGTTCCACTCCCATCCAGAATGCTGTAAGGGCGGGACACTGCCAGATCATGTGGTAGAAGTCAGCGGGGGAGTGGTCGCAACGTGCGCAGTTCGGGGTAGGCCGCAGTCGTGCCTTGTACAGCCGTTCGGGGGTGAGATATGCCGTGTGTAGGTAATATAGTTGCACCAGACGCAGTTTAGAGGAGGTCGTGAGGGTCCTAGGGGCCATCAGTGCATCGCGCCAGTCCTCATCTTCCAAGGGGCCCAGCCAACCCTCCCAGCGGGTGCGCAGTGAGTCCAGGGATGCGGGCCGTTATTCACCAGGGAGCGATAAATCCTCGATATCCCCCCGCTGCCCAGGTCTCCCATCATCACTTGTGCCTCAAGCGGACTGAATTCAGGAAAGGAGGTGGGGGATGGGATGTGCACATTGAGGGCGTGCCGGAGCTGTAAGTATCGGTAAAACTGGGAGGGGAGGAGGGAGTAGGGTTGTTGCAGGTCTGTGAAGGTCCTGATGTGGTCCCCTGTCCAGACGTCCCAGAGAAGTGAGATCCCCAGGCGGTCCCAGTGGTCGAAGTCCCGCAGGGAAGAAGTCTCCCGCAGCCAAGTTCCATGCCATAATGGCGTGTGATGGGTAAGTTTCCGGCTCCATTTCGTGTGGCGCGGTGCGCCAGGCCAGTAAGACGGCCCTGGTGATGGGGGGAAGGGCTTGGGGTATCGGAGCCCCATACAAGTAAGCCTGGAGCAGTGGGAAGTCCATCTTTTGGAGCTCAACTCGGTATGCCGGGTCGGACCAGCCGCCGGTAAACCAGTCATGGACCACAATGAGTATAGTGGCCAGGTAGTAGAGATGGAGATTAGTCACCCCCATGCCGCCGTCATACGGAGGAATCCAGCAGTGAGCTAGCGCCATCCGTGGTCGTCCGCCCCCCCACAAAAACCGGGTAAGCAGGCCATTAAGCTCCCGGAACCAGCTCCCTGGGAGGTGAAGGGTTATATTCTGGAGAATATAAAGAAAACGGGGAAGAACCATCATTTTAAAAAGGGCGCTACGGCCTAGGGGATTAAGAGGGAGGGACTGCCATCGTTTAAGGTCCGTCTTGGTCTTGTTGACCAAGGGCGTGAGGTTAAGGGCCCACTCAAGTTCTGGAAGCAGGGTCACCCAGATCCCCAGATACTTAAAGGACTGCCGCCGCAGGGGATGATGGTTTGCCAATCGAAGCAGGATCGGGACGGGTGAAGAGGAACCAATGTAGATTTTGCCGGGTTGAGGCGCAGGCCCGAGACCTGCTCAAAGGCAAGGAGAACATCCAGGCTCTGTGGGCCAGAGACCTCCGGATCCGCCAGGAAGAGAAGAACATCATCCGCATAGAGGGCGATTTTGTCCACTCGAGAGGGGTCCCATTCCCACCCTCGGATGAGAGGGTCACCCCGGACGAGCCGGGCCAGAGGCTCCATTGCCAAGTCAAACAGGAGCGGCGAGAGCGGGCATCCCTGATGGGTGCCCCTCCGGATGGGGAATACCTCGGAGAGCGCTCCGTTGACCAAGAACCGCGCTGTGGGGTTGGAATATAAGACGTGGACGAAACTCCTGAAGGGGAGACCAAATCCCATCAGCACCAGCACCTCCTCCAGATAACGCCAGTCGACGGTATCAAATGCCTTCTCGAAATCTATGAGAAGCAGAGCCAGGTACGGGGTAAGCAACTGGCGGTGGGCGAGGGCGAGGTGGAGGCGGTGTATTCAATGCCGAGTACTACGGGCGGGCATAAAACCACATTGGTCCGGGTGGACCAGGTCGTGCAGAAGGGGACGGAGGCGTTGCGCCAGAACCGTGGCGAAAATCTTCACCTCTGTGTTGATGAGGGAGATGGGACGATAATCCGCACAGGCGAGGGAGGGCGGCTGCGTCTTGGGGGTCACCACAACGGTGGCCACATCTGTCTCTGCAGGGAAGGATCCCGCGTCTACCACATGGCGGAACAGCTCCACCAAGTGCGGGACCAACAAATCCCGATAGGCCGCATAGTACTCCTGGGGATATCCATCCGGGCCGGGGGTCTTGCCAGAATGTAGGAGAGTAATGGCCCTGTGCACCTCCTCCGGGGTGAGGGGGAGATCCAACGTCTCCGAGACTGCTCGGGGGAGGCTGGGCAGCTGAATGGAGATCTTGGAAAGCAGCCCGGCCACAGGGGCCCCAAGGGGCCGGGCCTCATAGAGGCGAGCGTAGTACTCCGCAAATGCCTGGGCAATGGCCCGGGAGGAGAGGTGATGGGTACCAGCTCCGTCTCGGATCTCGGGGATGATGCGACTGGCCCTGGGGTAGGAAACAAGACTGTGGAGGAGCTTCCCGTTCTTGTCCCCCCATCCATAAACACGCGCCACCGAGGATCGCCAAAGCGCTTTGGCGGATTCTAAGGATATATGGCAAATCTCCTCGCGGAGGAGAGCAAGCTGTCGGGAGGAAGTTGCATCATCGGGAATAGGGTGAGCCGCCTCCAACTGAGCCGCCTGGGCCTCCAGCTGCAACAAGCGGGCATTCTGGGCCGCGCGTCTAGCATGGATCAGCCCCCCGCTACGTCGCGCATCGTGGCCTTACCGGCCTCCCAGACTGTGCCCGGGGAGGGGACCGAGCCCTTATTGGCGGCTAGATAGTGCTCAAGTTCCTGCCGGAGGTTCTCCACAAAATCAGCATCCTGCAAAAACCAGGCGTTCATCCGCCAGACCGTGCGGATGCCCTCGTTGGGTCGCCCGAGACGGAGAGAGACGGGAGAATGGTCGGAAATACCACGGGGAAGAATAGCCACCCCAGTCACACGTTGGCAGTCAAGGGCAGGCAGCAGTAGTAGGTCTATGCGAGAGTGGGTGTGATGTGCCGCTGAGGTATGGGTGTATTGGTCCAATCGAGGGTTCCATACCCTCCATACATCGCAGAGACCCAGAGCAGCGGACCAGTCAGAGAGACGCTTAGCGGAGGCGAGGCGAGTCGCCGAGGGAGTAACCGTTGAGTCGCGCAGCGGCTGTAGAACGGCATTAAAGTTGCCCCCGACGACCGTCAGACCCTGGGAGAAAGTCAAAACCAGCACCGTGAGGCGTTTGAGGATTGTAGGTTGTATCGTGGGAGGAATGTATGTGCAGAGGAGATTAAGAGGATACCCCTCGACCCTACCCGTAATGGCGACGGAGCATCCCTGAACATCAGTCTCCACCCTTGTCAGTTGGAAGGGAAACCCCTGCGCATCAATATGGCCACCCCCGGGATCCCCGCGCATAGCCGGAGTGCCAGACCCTGTCGAACCCGTATCGGGCAAGGAAAGTGCAGTGAGTCCCCATGAGATGTGTCTCTTGTAAGAAGACGATATCAGGCGTTTGGGGCTGGGCACTGCGGAGAACCGCTGTTCGTTTGATCCAGTCTAGGAGACCATTCACGTTCCACGACAGGACGTGGAGGGGTCTAGGAAGGGTGGACATCAGGGCACTGGTTAAGGGGTAAAGGGGCCATTGCCTCGGGGGGAGCGGCCCCCCGGAACACGGATGTAAGGACTGGATCCGGGAACCGGGATTGGTCTAGAGCTGGCATAGTGGTGGGCGTGCGCACTGCGCTGGCAGGCAAAATGGAGAGCACCGGCCCACTCCAGGGGAGACCCGGGAATGATGCCCATATGTTCCGGGAAAGCGCGGGACAGGGTCAGTGGCGTGTGTGCTGAAAAGGCTATCAGAAACAAAGAACAGCGGCCCATAGGCGGCCAAAAACAAAAACCAGTTGGGAGACAACGGCTGCGGAGCTTCTGCTTGACCTCATCATAAGTTCGACGCTGGGCCTGTACCTCCCTGGTGTAGTCCGGGAAGACCATGATCTTGCTGTTTTGAAACGCCAGTGGACCCTGCGCCCTAGCCGCTCGGAGGATAGCATCCCGGTCTCGGAAGCTGAGGACCCTCAGAATGATGGGCCGGGCTGGAGCCCCAGGCGGAGGACGGGGGGGCCAGGGAACGATGGGCACGCTCAACCGCGAACCAAGGGGAAAGGGAGTCTTTGGGCATCCAAGAGCGTACCCAGGTCTCCACAAACGTGTCCGCGTGGCCCTGCTCAACCCCTTCGGGAAATCCAATGAGGCGTAGGTTGTTTCTCCTCGACCTGTTCTCCGCGTCTTCGGCCCGACGGTGGAGCTCCAAGGTCTGGGTCTGGAGGCGGGCCACCTGAGTCTTAAGTTGGCCTATGTCGTCTTCGGCTGTGGTGATGCGTGATTCTGCCTCCGTAATCCGTGCCGGTTGCGTTGCGCAGGTCCTGGCGAATGAGGGCCACGTCCACCCTCACCTCGCCAATCTTAGCTTCAACTGAGGCCTGCGATGCGCCAATCGCCTGGAGGATGGTGGAGAGGTCCCCCCAACGGGGGCAGGAGTACTGGGCGCTCCTCCTCCAGGGTCCCGGTCGGTCGTGGTATATTGATCCATTGTTGTTTGGGTTTGAGGGGCAGGGGTCTGTATGGTGCGGTTCCTGCCCATCGCCTCCAGGGATGAGGTCCGGTCAGTGCGCGAGCAGGGGGGTGGGGTGGGGGGGGAACGGTCCACAGTCCCAGCGAGGAGGGGGGAGGAAGAGGGCCCCGCGCCCAGACCGTCAACATTCAGGTCCGGGAGCCCAGGCCAGTCCCCCTGGGCCCCTGCAAACCCCCGGGCCACCCAATGCCTCGCCAAGGCCCCGGATCCGGCGCCACGGGTAGTGGCGGACAACGTCCCCTCCCTGTCCAAGAAGGAGGGCCGAAGGGCCAGAAAGGAGGGGCCCCGGGAGGGCGGGCCACCAATGCGCTCCGCAGCAGACGGTAAGCAATCCACCCCCAGGAGATAGACAACAGGGGTGCAGACAGGTCTAGGCCGAGGGCAAGGGCCAGAGGAGGCCCGGCAGTGGGCCCGGCAGCGCGCCCCGCACCGCCCAGCCACGAAGGCCGGGAGGGAGTCCGCACCCGCTAGGAGAGCCCCAGCCCGCCGAGGGGGGCCCCATCAGAAAGAGGGGGGTCGACCCCGGGGCCACTCCGCCAGCGAGGAGCCGGGTCCGAGCAGGGCGATGTAGGCAGGCGGGCAGGAAACGCACAGAGACACCCCCCCAGAGGTGGCACGGGGCAGGGGCTCTTCACGCCGCCACCCGATAGCGGTGGCCGGGATTGGTGGTACCGGAGAGGGCCCCCTCGGGGCGGCAGTGCGGCGCAGTGCAGGACGGCGAGGCGAGGGTGGTGGGACCTCCACAGCATCCACGCTGCCCCCCACACTGCCCCCCGGGTTCGCCCCACTCGCCGCCGGTCCGCAGGGATCCTCGTAGCCCCAAGCGCCAGCTCCCTCTGCAGGCAGGGAGGAGGCCGGAGCAGCAGGCCACACAGCTGTGGGCGAGGATGCGGGCCCCTCTGGGGGCCGCAGCGTCCCGGGAGGCCCCCGCCGGGCCTCAGTGGGCCAAAGCGCAGGGAGCCAATGCTCAGTTCAGGGCAGGCCCCTCCTCCAATGAGCAGGGTGGCGGAGACTGGATCACTAAGGGAAGGGAGGAGGCCGAGGGCACTCACGCCGCTGCCCGACACTGGCAGCCGAGCCCGGCAGCACCCCGACCGCCACGAGCCCCTCACCTCAAATAGCCCGAGCCCGGGTCAGCCCCAGGGAAGGCAACAGGCAGAGGCAGGCGGCAAAGAGGAGTCCCCCGTGCGGACGGAGCGCGGTCGCCTCCTGCGGCAGCGCCGCCGATCTCCTCCTCGCGGCCCCGGGCGTCACCTCAGCGGGGCTGTCGCTCCATAGACGCCGCACACGGTTCACCGCTCGGCCAGGTCACAGGCGGCCCAGGAGGTCAGGTGAGCACTCCGAACCGGCAGGAGGGACCCCGGGAAGGGGCGCCAGGGTCCAGGGCGTCCGGCTCAGGGACAGGTCGCCGGGGAGGCCGCCATTTTAGACCAGAAGGGCCTCCAAGGCAGGGAGGCCAGACCAAAGCACTGGGGGGTCCAATTCGCCAGACAGTAGAACCGGAGCACAGCTGAGGGAGCAGGGGGCTCCCGGTGACAGCGAGGATGGTCGTATAAGGGTGGATAACAGGCGGATGACGGAGGGGGTCCGGAGCACTTTTAGAGTGCGACCGCCATCTTGACGCCTCAGGCCACGCCTATATCCCAATTACAATTTAATAGTGTCATCCTATGCAGATGATACCCTGCTTTATATTAGAAATCCAGAGGTTAATCTGTCCCCGGTTCGCAGAGAAGTGGTGCGCTTTGGGGATCTCTCTGGACTAAAAATAAACTGAAATAAGTCCATAATATTTCCCTAGACCAAATGCACTACCCCTCCCGAAATGGATTTTCCATTGACTTGGACTACTGATTCAGTGCGCTATCTAGGAATTCAGATCCACACGGATCTGGAGATAATTTTTAGGGAAAATGATGGCAGGGCAGTTTCCAATCTCGAGGAAGACATAGAGCGCTGGATATGTCTCCCTATCTCCTTGCTGGGGCGAATATCGCTGATGAAGATGGTAGTCCTCCCACGGTTTCTGTTTTTAAATATTCCCATGGTCCTCCCAGCCCATTTTTTTAAATCAATCACTCCACACTTACGAGATTGGCTTGGGCGGGGAAACAGCCACGAGTTCAGTGGAAGGTGCTTACTCTTCCTTATGGCTTACGGGGTCTGGGTGCCCCAGATATGGATCTTTATTACAGAGTGGCACAAAGCTCCCATGCTTTCCACTGGATTCATCAACAATAAGACCCTGCGCACTTACACATAGAAAAAGTAGCTGTCTCCCCTGCTGATCTTCCTACATGCTTGTTTTGCGCTCCCGATCGTCGCACGGGTGTTCTGGACTCAATTAATTCCACGGTGCATGCGTGGCACGGTCTGCTGAAAAGACAGGCGAGTAATATATTATATTCACCAATAGCACCACTGGAGTGGTGCTCTTGGCTGCATGTGTGTGTTGACCAGGCGGTGCTCAAAGCTTTGAACACCATTAGTATGACCAAAGCTGGGGACCTCTTCTTGGACGGCAGAGTTCGTACGTGGGCGGAGGTGGACACTGAAAGTCAGAATGCCACTCCCTTGGTACAATTCCAATACCATAGGGTGCGCCACGCTCTGCGTGACCTCCTTGGTGACAAAATGGAGGAGCCACCAGAGGTAGCGCCTTTCACTTTGCTATTGAAATCACAGTCTCCCTGTAGACTAGTGTCCAACACCTATGGAATAGTACAAAACTATCGTAAGAATTTCTACACTAAGTCAAGGCTGGAGTAGCAAACTGACCTAGATATGATCATTGACGACGACACCTGGGGCTACTGCTGTGAAGCTTCACGGCGAGTCTCCCTAAATGGTCGACATCGGCTGATCCACTTTAAATATTTGCAAAGGGTTTATTACACGCCCGACCGGCTATTTTGATATGGGTTGCGTGAGACAGCTGAGTGTGAAAGGTGCAGAGCGCGAACATCAGATTTCCTCCACGTGACCTGGCTGTGTCCGGTGGTTGCTAATTTTTGGAGGCAGGTGTTTCAGGAATTGAGTGCTATCACGGAGGCACCGTTGACCCCGGATCCTTTGAACGCTCTATTGGGTTATTCTAAGCAAATAAAGAAAGACATCCGAAGGCTGGTCGAAATGGGCTTATTGATTGCAAAGCGGAGGATTGCGATGCGATGGGCATGTGGCCCCTCTCCCACACTGCAGGAGTGGTCGCGAGACATGCTATACTGCAATACACAGACGGAGCTGTATAGTGAACTGCTCCCCCCCCCAGAGTCGACCTAAGAATTTTTGGGGCTTGTATCAAACATTCTTTTTTTTTTTTTAAACTTTATTTTCAGTTTGCAACATATCAAAGGAAATATACATGCAAAGCAGTTCACCATCAGTTACAGCATCGTTGCCGCAGGAATAAAAACATTGTGTTTTAGCATTGCGATATTAACATGACTATCGCAGTTGGTGTGATAGACTCAGCAATTCAATAAAATTATAGCCCCGCATGCCCCCCTCCGCCTCAACTGTCCCCCGGCAACGCAGGGTCCCCAAATAGTAGAAGGAGTGAACACAAAAGGCCAGACATTCAAGAACTTTCAGGCCTGTCGGGAGATACTGGTGTATGGATAGGACGCGAGGAGTGAAACCAGTTACCCCACGCCCTCTGGGACTATGCCTTGGTCAAGTTGAGCGCTGGAGGCTTGCCGTAGACCCTCAACATAGGAACGGTAGGGCCCCCATATGTCTTTAGGACGGGAAGAGCCCGGCACTATGCTGGTGTAGACCTCGCTATTGGTATTACAGTAGGCCAGGCTGCCCTGCCAACCTTGTAAAGTAGGTGCGGTCTTGCGGCCCCAATGTATTGCAATTTCTCTCTTTGCCAGTAACAGACCCAGTGACGCTAACCGTCTAACCCCTTTGGGGAAGTTAACCGTGTATCCCAGTAGGGCCACTTCCGGAGTTGGGATAAGGGGCAGGTGAGTCATGTTTCCCAGAGTGCTGTGTATCTGTTCCCAGTAGGTCTGCAACATTGGACATGTCCATGTGAGGTGTGCAAAATCTGCATGAGGGGCAGCGCATTTCTGGCAGTTATGTGGCCTGGATGGATCTAGTCTGTGAGCTTTGGCCGGGGTAAAGTAAATTCGGCGTAAAAACTTGAAATGAAGAAGTTTATGTCTGCTGTTGAGAGAGACTTCCTTTGTTACTGCACAACACTTAGCCCACTGCTCATCCGTAATGGGGCGGCCTAAGTCGATCTCCCAGCCCTTACGGTCCTTGTCGTCATCCACCGGCCTCATACTAGCACATGCTTTATACAGTTTAGAGATTAGATGCGCACCATTCGTGCTCTCAATTGTCAACGTAAGAGGAGTGAACGATTCTGGTTCAATCGGGAAATTAGGCAGTGTGGCGCGAAGAGCCGAACGGATGCGGCCCAGGTCGAAGCTGTCCATAAAGCTGCTGTCTTGGAAGCGGGCGTCGTCCGCAAGCGAGAAGATATGGCCCTCTGGATATAAATCGCCCAGGGTGGAGATATCGAATTTGGCCAAGGTGCGTTGTACCAGTCTTTCACCGGTTACCGGCAGCCAGCGAGAGTTGGGGATAGGTAGGGCAGAGGAGTACAATGCTGTGGCGCCGGTCAAGCGCCACACTTTATCCCATGCCCAACTGGTAGTGGAGACTGTTTGTATGTCATTAGGGTCCCTAGGGACGCCCTTGGGCAGAACAGTGGATAACCGCTCCGGCAGAACAAAGTCTGCTTCTGGGTGAAGAAATGGGATCCTGGCGTCTGGATGAAACCATGCAGGAGCATAGCAGCATTGGGCCACCAGATAATACAATTGTAGATCTGGGATACCGTACCCCCCTCTGTCATATGGTAGAGTGAGCACTTGCCATCTAACGTGTGCCTGCTTCCCACCCCAGACCAATCGCGTAAGATGTGTGCGCAATGTCTGAAAAAAACTGTTTGGGAGGGGTATGGGGATATTCTTAAAAAGATATAAGAATTTGGGGAGTACCACCATCTTTAGGATCGCCACCCTGCCGGCAATTGACAATGGCAATCGCAGCCATCTCTCCACCTGAGTCTCAAGTGCGCTAATGGCTTGCCCATAGTTTAGGCGGATGATCTGGGCACGTGCAGCTGTATATGGATTCCCAGATACTTGACCGAGTCCGTGCACCATTCAAGTGGGAATTCGCACTCCCATGGCACCGTACTAGATGTTAAAGGAAAAATCACCGATTTGTGCCAGTTAATGTCTAGGCCAGAGAATAGGCCGAATCTGAGAATTTATCTGAGCGGCTCTAAATTTACCCGGGGTTCTCTAACATAGAGGATAGTATCGTCCGCGTAGAGCGAGACAAGGAGGGGGCCAGTGTTGAATTGTAAACCTCGTTGTAGATGTAGTTCCTGAAAATGGCGGATTAAGGGATCCATGGCCAGGATGATCAATAGAGGGGATAGGGGACAGCCCTGACGTGTGCCGCGGGAAAGTCTGAAGGGTCGGGATAGCATGCCGTTCAGGCGAAGTCTCGCCGTGGGCCTGCTGTATAATAATGCGGTGGTGGCAATAAATCCCATGGGCATGCCCATGCGGCGCATCACCAAAATAAAAAAGGGCCACTTCAAGGAATCGAAGGCCTTCTCCGCGTCCAACAGGATTGCAGCAGCAGGGATCTCAAGGTTAATCCTGTGGAGGACTGCGAAGAGTGTCCTAAGATTCAGCGAGGTGGACCGGTGGGGGACGAAGCCCGACTGGGCCGGAGATATTATAAACTCCATTAATTGGGACAGGCGATTGGCGATGATCTTGGCTAATATTTTATAGTCTAAATATAGTAGGGACAGAGGTCTGTAGGATCCGCACCAGGTTGGGTCTTTACCAGGTTTGAGGAGAAGGATAATAACCGCCTCTCGAAGTGTGTGCGGCAGTATTTGTTTCTCGAGGGCCTCCGCGTAAACCTCGATCAACTGTGGTGCAAGTAGGTCCTTGTATTCCTTGTAAAAGTCTCCCGTAAAGCTGTCTAACCCAGGGGCAGAGGAGCCGCGGAGACCATCAATGGCTCCGAGTACGTCGGCCACGGATATGGGTTCTGCTAAGAAGTCCTGCATGTGTTTTTCAAGGTATACTAATGCGATTTCGGACAGATAGTCTTCCTGTGCCGAGGGGTCATTCCCTACTTTGGAGGTGTATAGCGCCGAAAAATAATTCAAGAATTCAGTGCGAATCTCCGATGTGGAGGTGAGAGTCTGATTAGTGGCAGAGCGTAGCGCGGTGATATAGGCTTTGCTATATGGGGGCCTCAGCATCTGTGCCAGTCCCTGCCAGGTCGCTCTCCCTCCCCATATTGCCTGGCTGTCTGGTACTTGCCTAAGTACAATATCTCCCGGTCCGCAGTCTCCCTGTATTCAACAAGAAGGGCCAATCGTTGTCCCTCCGCAGCTAGGTCTAAGGAATGAAGGGTTGTATTATCTATGGCCGCGAGGTCTCGCTCAATGCGTGCCAGCGTGTTGCGGAGATCCTTAAGTACTCCGGCATGTTTGGCGATGCAAACACCCCTGATGAATGCCTTAAAACCCTCCCATAGGACAGCCCATGTATCAACTGAGCCGGTGTTAAGGGCGAAGTAATCTTCAATGGCTTCGCGTACTTCTGTCTTAAAAAGGTCATCGTTGAGGGCGCGACTCGGAAAGCGCCATTGCCGTGCAAATCCCTCTGGGCGAGGGATCTTCAGGTGAAGCAATACCGGGTAGTGGTCAGAATACGTCCGCGGAAGTGTCTCAAGCGCCCGGAACCAGCTGGAGACGTCTGGGGAAACTAGCCAATAATCGATTCTAGTCCAGGTGTTGTGTTGGCCGGAGTAATGTGTGTAGTCTGTGAGGGTGGGATTGTGCACGCGCCAAATATCTAGGAGCGATAACTGCTCACAGAGTTCTCAGAGGGCGCGGCGCGCTCGTGGTTTAGTGTCAGGAGATGTGGCGAAGCTGTCCAACCTGGGGTCAATGAGCAAATTAAAATCCCCTCCCACTAATATCAAGCGTGGCTCTATCTTCGCTAGCTGAGCGTGTAAGGAGTGAAAAAAGTCGGGGGAGTCTGCGTTCGGGGCATACACACAAACCAGGGCAGTGCTATAGCCCATCAGAGACCCCGTGACGATGATGTATCTACCCTCGCTGTCTCTTATAACAGAGCCGAGGCTGTAAGGGACCCGTTTATGGATAAGGATGGCCGTGCCCCTGGCATAATTGCTGTAATTGGCAAAATACCTATGTGCTCCCCAGCTAGTAGCAAAGCGTGCTGCATCTGATTTGGGCAAGTGCGTCTCCTGTAAATAGGCGATGTCCACATTGTGCCTAAGTAGATAATGTACCACCTGCCTTCTCTTGCGGTTGTCATTGAGACCTCTTACGTTCCATGACACCAAGGACAGGCCAGAGGGGCCTTCAACATTACCCAGCTGAGCCATCAGAAGAACGTGCCAAACATGTCATATATAAGCAGCGACAAATAGGGAGCAACTGCGACAGTGAACATTTCTGCAAACAACAATAAACGTATAGGCAATAGTAATCAACCCCCCACCCAGACTCACCACAACCAAAGCGAGGCAGATCCCAACCAAAAAGCGGAGCATGAAGCACCAATTAACTTTATACTTAAATGATGAAACCCAAGAACGGTACCCCAGTGCGATCAAGAACAAACCCAAGGGATACACCATGAGGGGTGGCAACGCCAAGTCCGTCAACCAGCTGTTTGAAACATCCCAAAAGGACGAATTACATTATCCCAAAAAAAGTCCAACAATAGTGAAGTAGGGACAGCGCAGCAATGCTAACCAGTGCCGGAGCCTGAAAAGAGATCTATACTTGCGTCCGAGCCACTATGTGGGGTGGGGGCCCCCCCACCCGCTGCAGTCCGATTGTTATTTTGTTTGTAGGTGTGGCAAAATTCCTGGACCTCAGTAGGAGTATCAAAAATGCGAGCTCTGCCCCCCACATCCACCCTCAATCTGGCGGGGTACAGCATACCATATTTTAAACCCAGGTTCCTGAGGGTGGCTTTAACCCCATTGTACTTACGACGGGCATCTTGCACCATGACAGTGAAGTCCGGGTAAAAGGATAGTTTAGAGCCCTGCCGCACAATGTCCCCACGCTCCCTAGCGAGACGCAGGGCCGAGTCGCGGTCGCGAAAGTTCATAAGACGTGCAATGATGGGTCTAGGTGGGAGTCCAGGATTGGGCCGAGGCCCCAGGGACCTGTGCGCTCTCTCTATCACGAAGCCGGTGGTAAAGGACTCCCTACCAAACAGGTCAGATAACAGAGTCTCAACAAAAAGGTCCATGCGGCCAGTGGAGGCAGTCTCCGGAACCCCCAGGATGCGTATTTTATGGCGTCTACTTCGCTCTTCAAGGTCCTCATTTTTGATAGCCACATCTTTGAGTATGCGCTCGACGCGCTCCAATCTTTTTATGGACTGTGCAGTACCATCTTCGATGTCGGAAATGCGCGCCTCCGCCACATCCAGTCTTCTGTCGTGAACTTGGATTTTGGCCCCTAAGCTTGCAAGATTTTTGTCCAGTGAGTCAAATCGACCGTCTAGTGCCCTGAAGCCCGCTCTCATCTCCTGTAGCATGGAGGTGGACACAGTGGGAGAGTCCTCAGTTTGTTCCATGCCCTGTGCGCTCTTCGCCATGCTGGAGCTTTCCACTGGGGCCCTGTCTGCAAGCTTTTCAAAGGGGGAGGGTCTTTTGTTTTGGATCTTTGCGGCCCATGCTGCGGAGAAGCAGATCGAGTAGGAACGCGGAATTGCAAATCTCCAGTGATCACTATGGGAGAGCAGGGCTAGGCCAAAATGCAGAGACTGACCAGCGAGGGGAGCAGTGCAGGGGTATAGGGCTCCAAGGGCAGGAGCAGCGTCTGTAACAGGGCCAATGGGGATGCGCTGTTGCGGGCTTCCAGGTAACTTATGCCGAAGTCTAGTGCCCGGATCAGGTGCGGCCTACAGGATCAACCCTCGCTTACCAGGCCGCTGCAGCCTCGCTGAAGGGCCAGGGCGCGCAGGATGCAGAGCAGGCCCAGGGCAGATGTCCTCGCTCTCCTCTAGGCCTATATACTGGCTCGGTGTCTTCTTGAGAAGTATTGTCTCGGCCTAGGCACAGCGCGCTAGGAGGAGGGTGCATCACAAAGCAACGTGCAGCAGCTCAGCCGCGGATGTCGGGCCAGGTCTAGCAGGATCTGCGGGGGGGCCAGCAATAAGGCAGGATGTATGGCCACGTCGCGAGGGAGATATCGTAAACGACCGTCTCGCTGTGACCTTCTGGGTCGGTGAAATCCGGGAATGTGGCAAAGCCCCGCAGTAGGCGCAGCAGATGGGCCGGATGGTCGAGGCACCGCATCGCGGGGCAGCTAGGCACTGCAGGCGGCGGGCCGATACCAGCCCGTCCCCCCCGTCTCAATTCCGCACGCGCCCAGGTGGGCGCCCTCTAATCTCGCAAGCAGGCCCTGTCCCCGCTTGTCTTCAGGATTCCAACGGGCGCGAGCACCTATGAGCAGGAGCAGCCAGTCGCTGCCGCCCCTTAGGCAGTCACAACTGGGTCGGGGGGGGGCGGGGGAAATGCACCGCCGCCGCTCCGCACCCGGCAAACTCACCGCAACCACGGGCCCGGGCTCACTTACAGCACTCCTCCTCGCTTCTCCGCCCTCCGGCAGGCCAGTGTGTGAATGGTGCAGGGCCGCGCACCGCAGGTCCCGTCTCTCCGCTCTCCCAAAGCCGCAATTTGATGTAGGAGGCACCTCTCCGTCCCGGACTCAGCCCGCCATGGTCAGGATGTGTTCAGCGCCCCAGCGCTGTCTGTCACGGGGCATTACTGCAGCTGGAACCGGGGGATAATGTCGAAAAGCTGGGGTGACCGACGGAGCTTCAATACCAGGCGGCCATCGTGGTCGCCGGCTTGGCCACGCCCCTTGTATCAAACATACTTAGGGGAAAAAGCCATGTCAACTACTGATCAGCCCGCTGTCTTGGCAGACACCTCAACTCGTTGGTAAGTCTTAGATGCTGATATAAGGATTATATCTGGTGACTAACTGAGTGAACAATCTGATGTATGTTCCAATGTAAGCATAATCTATTGATATGACTATTGGTATCCTCTGTGAACACTGCTGTGGCTCTTATGTGTTGTTTTTTTAGGTCTCGCGCCTAGCGTTGCAGTGCGCAGCACTGCTCGCGCAGCGCGAGACCTCTAGAAAGGGCTTCTGAAAACGACCTACACGCTCGTGCGTGTGGTTTTGTTTTCAGAAGCCCTCATTGGCTGTAGCGTGCGTTTTTTTAGAAAAAACGGCACGCGATTGGGCAAAGGCGGGCGCATGTCCCGCCTTCGCTTCTCCCATTCCCGACGGTGGCCAGAACGCACAGCAGCGCGCGTTCGCCTCGCTGCCACTGCCGCGCTCCCTGGCCCCCGCTCCTCTGTGGTGCGCGCGCACCACTGGTTCTTTAATGCGTTTCTGGTCCTGCAGGCACTACGTGCAGTGCGCCATGCGCGCTTTCACTTTCAAAGCAGCCTGGGTTTTGATAAGTCACAGGCTCGAAGTGCCCCGTGACACGCCCGCCTGCTTTACTGACTGCAATGTTTGTTTATTTTATTTTGTGTTTCTGTTGCGTACACCAACTTATCAACAGGAGACAGGAAACACATTTTTCACATTTAAAATTCCTCATTTATGTTTTAGAGAAGGAAACCTTTGAGGAGAAACGCTACACATTTAAAAATGTATGTGTGGGAACTAGTCATGATACACTGTTGTGTTTGAAAATGATGTGCTGTGCGCACTGAACTCTTCTCGCTATGCACGTCTTCAACTTCCTGATAATTGCTGAGCCGAGCACAGCTCATCCCTCACGTTTGTCATTAATGCTTCTGCCAGTGAGCGAATGTGGAAGAAAAATGGTCATGAGCGTGGGATATTGTCACCTGGGCTCAAATCCACACCCGCGAGAGCCTCCGGGCGTCCGGAGATGCCTGCCAGTCTCCCAGACAAATAATTCACACCAGAGGCGCAGGAGACAGGAGTCCAATTACGCCGACCGGGCTCCCAGTCTGTTCTCACCAGGTCTGGAGTGGAATGACCATTCCCTCACGATAGGGGCCGATAGGCAAATGTGCAGAGAGGCCTGTGAGGCCCTCGGACCATTACCGCCAGAGGCTCGGGAGTCCGATGACGCTGACCAAGCTAGTCTTGCATCTCCCGTCAGGGGCCTGTGACTCTGCAGTTGTAAGAGTGGTAGAGTTACAGAAAATGGTGCCTGATGTCACCAAGCAGCTTCCTCCAGCAAGACACGCACATGTACTTATGGATGTTCCATCAGGTAGGCAAAACAGATAGCAGCAGACACAAGCCATTTGTTTTGCATAACCTCCCCTCAAGCAGTGAATTTGGCATCTCGTGGGAAGGCCTTTCATAATTATCTGCGTCGCCATCTTTTGTCAATCGGGGTTCAGCACCCAGACACTAAACAATACGAGCTTTTTACCACATGCTGTTACACTTTACACTCCCTTGAGAAATAGACAACTTCTACTTTCTTTCTCTGGTTCTTTTACTTTAAGGTTGGCAATACAAACACTTTACAATTGAAAGAATAGAAAGTAAAATAAGTTCCATTGGAATACGTTGGTTATTTCCAATTTACAGTTGTAAACACTAAAAAACAGTTGCCTACTACAAAAAAATCCTAGTTGTTTGGTGTATTTTAGCGGAACACTGGTGTGGGTACTTTTCTTTGGCACACTTTATAGCTGCAGTTTTACCTGCACAGCGACTCAAATTCAACAAAAGTGTAAAATATGTTGCCAATGTACCTACAATATTTTTAGCCGACTGGAGCACGCATTTTCAATGTATTTACCGTGCTTGGTACTGTTTAACAGTGCGGTGCTAGTAAATACATGAATCACACGTAGAGCACATCCTTTGTGCAAGCCACTCCCTTTATATTTTTTGTGGTTTTGCAGCCATTACAGCAACATATCCCTGAACCATCTTTAACTGACACACTCTCCCGCTTCCACAACAGTAAAGGAATTGGTTTTATATTTGCTGTAACCTTTACAGCAATCTATTTCCATGAACATAATGGATACGATTGTTTTGGGGTGGGTAATGCATTTAATTTTGTGTTGTGCTTGACTTTTGCTCTGACCCTGGTTCTTCGAGCACCATGACACGCTCTCCCAACTTTAATGGATTTTGATATTTTTTGCAATGCGTTTTAGAACAACCTATTTTTATCTTTTGTTTGCCCTGTAAGTTTTCACACGCACTACTGCTTCCATTAATAAATGTATCTAAATTCCCCTACCGTTATGCATTTTATGTGGCCTTTGTGTAATGTTTTCATCAGCAACAGAGTCTAAGTGCACCTTGGCACGCTCTCCCGCTTTTCAGACTCTTAGGCATTTTGTTTTGTGTTTCTGTAAAGTTTTGATGGCAGCCTGAGGCTTAGTGCAATGTAACACGCTCTCATACTTCCCCAACTGTAATAAATTATCTTTTCTGTTTGCGATGGATCTCCATGTGTAATTGCAATAAGACACACTCTTCCGCTTCAACAACCATAATGGATTTGGATTTATATTTGCGGTAAGTTTGACTGCAACCTATTTCCACAAACATAATTGATTGATTTATTTTCTGCGTGTGGGTGCGCAATAAATTATCATCCGCTCCAGGATGTTAGTGCACCATAACACACTACACCTATCACATTTATAATGATAAAAATTATATTGGTAATGCAGGTAAAATACACTTGCCCTATTGATGCGCTCCCTTTATATTCATTTGTGGTCTTGCACCCAAATCAGCAACACAGTTCTCCAAACCATGTCTAACTGCACCAAGACCCGCTCTCCTGCTTCCTCCACCATCATGGATTTTGTTTGATGTTTGCAATAACTTTAACAGCAATCTATTTCCGCGAACATAATGGAATATTTTAATTTATGGGTGTGTTTGCGATACATTTTCAACCGCTCCATGATGTAAGTGAACCATAACATTTTACATCTATCCAAATTTAAATGCTATAAAATATGTTGGAAAACCAGGTACATTACATTTGCCCTGGTGGAGCGCTCCCTTTTTAGATCGAGCCTGGGCAGTGCATGTGCTGCTCTGCGAGGCATGCTGTATTAAGGTAGTAGGTACTTGAAGCTCCGCCCACATTGTTCATTGGCTTGTGTCATTGTCCACTGTAAACTGTGGCTGTTCATTGGTCAATAGGCTTAGTAGTCCCTCCCTAGTACCGCCTTGTCTCATATTGTAACCTCCCATGGCGACACTCCCTGTTAAGTGTGTTGTTGCTCGGTAGGCTTTAATTACAGTGTCCAAGCACTATTTTCTCAAATAGCGTTGTCCTGTCTGCTGCTGCAGGCAGGCCACGCTCTCTCCCAACCCTTTTTTTTAATTTTTATAGCACGCATTTGCAATGCAATAGGTCTTGCATTTGCGAGAGTTTAAGCTATTGGCATTGTAAGTGACATTGCCTTTTATTTATCCGTTTTAAAAACAACACATAAATAAAATGCATTGTCATTTGCAAAGCCAATAGCTCAAACTCTCATAAATGCGAGACCTATTGCATTGCAAATGCTTGTTTTTTTTGGGATTTTTGTTTTATGTTACGATGCATGCTATGTTGTATACCTTCCAGACTACTGGTTTGCAGTAACAAGAGATGTATGTTATTGTGTTAAAAATCAATAAAATAAAAAAAATAAAAAAATACAGTTTGGCACAAGAAAACGGACTATTGTTGACATAAGAGAGTCAAAAACATCTGCAAATCTACAAGTCATCAGTATGAATCTAGATATTAGTTCTGTTGGTTAATGTGTCAAAATAATCTACCACCCCAGCCGATCCCCGCGCTGCAGGAGGAACTGTGGAATGAAGGGCACCTTGACACACATATTGTGGGATTGTCCAGCTATTTCCTCATACTGGGAACAAGTACCATCTGATATAGATAACCATTTCGACACACAGATACCGCCCTTCCTGGCGTATGTTGTATTAGGTTTGCCTAACAAGCTAACACCTCCGGGTAATCGTGCGCTCTAAAAATTCCCATAACATAACGTTTCTCCTTAAATCAAGGAATGGATAGCAAATGGGAATAGCCCTGGGAGCGGCATTGCAAAATGTTTTGTCACATTGGGGCACTGATAAGACACCCACGCACCAAGGGTGGTTGCATAAGCTATGGTACTTCCTGGGTGTGGCACGCATAACCCTTTCACTGCAGGGAGATGGGGCTTCGTTCTCAGACCTGTGGTGTCAGTTCCTTTCATTACTCGGAACAGAGATGACTGAGCTTACATGCCCCAAGTACTTGCGCCTGTTGAGGCTCCTAGAGGCCCCACAAGACTCCATTCCACCTACAGCAAATGACCACGGGACCGGCAGACCCTAGCTCGGCTATGATGACGCCATATCAAATTGCTCTTGGGGGTGTGGGAGGGACAGTGGGACTGTAGTACATTGGGTGAGCTCCGGGAGGGAGAACGGGGGGAGGGTGAGGGGAGGGGGTGTTGGGTTTGTTCCTTCTGCTTTTCTTTTACCTGTTTTGAAATATGTTGGGTTGTGTCTTATTGTTTTTGTGAAATAATATTTGTAACAGCAATGACGACAACAATAAAAAGATTTAAACCTAAAATAATCTATCACTGGAGGACCACA
Source organism: Calotriton arnoldi (assembly GCA_963921515.1). Taxonomy (NCBI): domain Eukaryota; kingdom Metazoa; phylum Chordata; class Amphibia; order Caudata; family Salamandridae; genus Calotriton; species Calotriton arnoldi. The sequence continues at coordinate 610,414 of CAWUFW010000919.1, read as the reverse complement.
ATAACTAAATTGAGTTCCAATTTATTTAATAGCTGATTATTTACAGCCATGCAAGTTTGTTTCTTCTGCATTTAAAATGTCATTTTAATGTTTAAGAATGTTGTACTTTTTCAGTGTGGAAGCACAGCTATTATTTCAAGGTTCTTGGTTGGAAAGTCTTTCAATTTGCCTCTTAGAGCCTGCAAATAGTAAGTGTTTTATGGTATAGCCAAAGTGACCGAAGGCAGTGGTTTTAAAGCAGTGGGCAAAGCATGACTTAGTATTGAGAAGGCCAACCCATCTCTAATAGGTTGAAGAACGGGAGTGAGGAATTGGAAGGGTACAGTCTCTGGTACACTAAAATGGACTGATGTGCCATCATAAAAGATACATACTTTTTTATATGAAATAAAATGTGTAGGTCTATTTATCATTGTAAGCTGTGAGCAAAAGATTTTTGGGTGACTTTGTGGTGGAGACAGTAATTACTTAAGGCTTCAGAAATGAAAATGTGGAATGGTGTTAACAGTATTTAGAAGTTCTTCTCTTCCCGAAATAACTTACGTACTGCCTAGATATATTTATCCAGTGATGCAGTTTATTTCAAATATTGTCATCATAGCACCCTAACACTTTGGGGCCGATTCCGATCTCGGCCGGTAGGGCTCCGAATCGGATTCGGCTTTACCGGATCCGATTCGGAGCCCTGTTTCCCGACCGAACCGTACGCGGGTCCGGCCGAGCGAGTACGATGCGAAATCGCCGACCGACTCGTCCGGGCATCCCGACCGCTCCGACCGACTCGCTCCCGGCTCGAACCGCTCCGACCGACTCGCTCGGACTCGACTCGCACCGCGCAATGGAGACGTTTCCCGGCCGGGTAAGTACGATGCGCGCCGCGAGCAGTCCGACCGAGCCGCGCCGTCCGGCTCGTAAGAGCTGTCGGAGCCGTACTTTGGGGGTCCGTGTCGGACCCCCTGTGTGCGTAGCCGCGCGAGTCGCACACAGGGGGGACCCATGGGTCCCCCTACCTGTGCGTGTACGGCGCGAATCGCTTCGCCGCGTACCCGCTGTAGGGGCGCACTTGTCCGACTCCGCACCCATTGAGTCAATGGGAGCCCGCGTACGCGTTGTACGACCGGCTCCCATTGACTTCAATGGGAGTCCGACCGACTCGAGTCCGATAACATACGGACGCATCGTACTCGTTCGGTCAGACTGCACGGGTCTGATTCGGTAGGAAATCTCTCCGGGTCCGGCTCGGTCGGAGAAATTTCCGGCCCGAATCGGAATCGACCCCTTTGTGTGTGCAAAAGTGCTATATGAAACTGTTAAACAAATAAATTAAAAATGCATTTCGAGAATTTTACAGCAGACTGTTTGTGAATATTTTGCTGCCAGTATGCAAAGTGTTATTTGCCAAACCTATTTGAAAGCACTGCACAATGGTTTTTATTTAATTTTAATTTATTTATTTTTTGTCACCAGGCCACAGACACGGAAACCAAAATCAAGGTGTGCACCAGAGCTTATAACCTTCTGGTGCAAAAATTAAACTTCAACCCAAACGACATTATCTTTGACCCGAATATTCTGACAATTGGTACTGGAATGGAAGAACATAATTTGTACGCCATTAACTTCATTGAAGCAACTAAAACTATAAAGGTGAGCCATAACTAAATATAGTTAATTGTAATTAAATACAATTTTAGTAGTTGCTTGTTATCAACTTGATTGGAAAATTTGTCACTGCCCCATCACCATGCAAAGCTTGCTATTTATGACCAGATTGGGTTCTTTCTCAAATCTCTAATCTCCTATTCTCAGTAGGAGAATTGAGATTCTATATTTCAAATAGCATTAGATAGTAGAATGAAAGGTGCAACACGGTGTCTGTTATTGAAGAGTCTGTTATCTTCAGCTTGTGAGATGCAACTGCATAAATTCATTTATTTCAATAATAGAATATGCTGGATTTAAGCTATAATTTGGCAGACATTGAATTTTATAATGGGTAACTAGGCAATGTTTGCAGTATTGCAGTATGATGATATACGATTTTGTTGAATAATAGCTGTGGTAAACGTTCCTGCAAAAGCTGTTTTTCTGTTTGGAGAATGTGCCCAAAGAAAATAAAGTTGACAATTCATGTGTAATTTACACTTATTTTCCCAGGAAAATAAATATAAATTCAGACTAGGCAGGATGTTTTACTTATGTTGCTGTAGTGAAGCTTTCTAACACTTGTAGCAATGTGTATAGCACTTTAAAAAAAAAAAAAAATTATTAGTCGATGTTTTATTTTTCACTTATTTTATCTGGGCAACTAGTACCTTATTTAGTATGTTTGTCTTTTTCTCAGGAGGGTAATCTATTCCAACTTTTGGTAAAATGTTCTACAATCCCATGTAATTTTAAAATAAAGTTGAAATTTCTTGAAATATCAGCAAAGTACATACAAAACGATGAGGGCCAGATTCTCAGATGATTGTAGCAAAGTAGTTGTCAGGTGATTTGGTGGCAAGTAACATATAATTCACTGTAGAAAACTGCCTCTTTATGTGGAGCTACTCCCACTTTTTGCTAGATTTTGTTGCTGGTTTTTGGACTCCGCCAACTGGAACACTGCTATCCAGTGCTCAGTGCATGTGCTCTGACTGCAAAAACATGTTGAAATTTGCTATACACCTAATTGGCATATTTAACTTACTGTAAGTCTCTAATATATTGTACAAAGTGTACCCAGGGCCTGTAATTCAAATTTCACGGGTGGACTGCGGCACACATTGTGTCACCTCTAGAGTGACAGTGCAAAACATAACTACAGGCCTGCCACCAGTAACCTGGCTGTGCAGGTTCAAACTGCAAATTCGACCTGTCAAAATAACGCCTAAACCCTCCTTTTTTGTATAATAATTTTTATTATTTTTCAGTGTGGAATTGCAAAGACATTGAGAAGACATGTGATAAGTCTCTCCTAAGTAGGCCTTAGTATCTAATAACTCAGGGTGTATGGTATGCAAAAGTAGGATACGTAAAAGTATAATATAAACCATGTCCTCACAGTGACAAAACCCCAGAAGCTATTTTCACTACAGCAGGATTAGCTGTTCCATAGGAGAGCATTGGGATACATTAAAGATAAAATTTCTTTGCCTAGAAAATAGCTAAAAAGTTAATTCTTTGACTTTTTAAAATATTTGTAACAAAATTAATTTCATTGGTAAAGATGGATTTGTGCTAAATATTTTACAAAAGGCACTTTTTAAAAAGTCACATTTTGCCTGCCTAAAACCTTAAGAAGCCCATTTGCATGAGCTTCCAAATGTCACCCAGGAGCTGAATAGCTCCTTGATGATGTTTGAACTTGCTCCTAGACCTGACACAAAACCCTTGGGTTTGGGTTGGTGTTCTGTTCCTCTGACAGGATGACCATTTGGGCAGTGCCAGTAACTTAATTATCTTCAAAGAGGTCTACCCTGCCACAGACAGATTTAGCTAACACCTAGGCCTTCCCTCTTCCTTTGTCCCTCTAGTCAGACAGGCACCAGGCCCAGTGGAAGAGGAGCTGCCCCCAGATTAGGTTTTGAGTGACCACAGAGGAGGGGTCGCTCGTTTCCCTTTCCACATTTCTAGGGTGAACACAGGAGCCCTGCACAGGGAACACAATGTTCTACCATCTTGATTTTAGATGGAGAGGGGCACTGTGGGATTGTTTGTAGTAGGGCACACTGCTGCAAAAGTGTATACGGTTACCCCTAGGAACTTTTTCCCTTTTAGTTATGGAATCAACCCCACCCACAGACTAGTGCCAGGAATAAATGTGGCACCCCTGGGTACCATCTCTATAAGACTACTAGACCTTTGGAAGACACAAGAAGGGCTGCACCTGCTATGAAACTTGTGAGGGGAACCCCAAGGGCTAGAGCTGCTATCACTTGTACCGAGGATAAAGAAGTGGACTCCAGGGGCAGTTGGCTGACCTCTTGTTAAACTACAGGGATACAAAAGCTGCAAGAAACCCACTTACCTGAGAGAGCCCAGCTGACCAGTTTTAATTGGACCTGCCCTGGATCCAGCTGGTGGCCTCTGTTGGAGTGAGCTCTGACCCACAAGTGCTGTTCCTGAGGTCTTGGAACCCTTGAGTGGAGCAAAGTATACTCCTCCTCCTTAAACCTAAAAACCTGGGACTTTTTGCTTGGAGAACTGTTGAGGGACCGGGACCAATCCGCCATGGGTGTGTTGCTAATGGACCTGACTTCGCCGCAGCTCCCTATACGTTCTTCGCAGGAGCAGCAAATCCATTTCAGCAGGCCCAGTGCAAACTGGCATCTGACTACATCAAATCCACCTCATCTATAGTCTGATCCTGCTGAGGAAATCTGATTTCCGGAAAATAATCTAAGTTTGGAGATAAAAGCTTAACCCGGCCCAATGCCAAGCAGCATCCAATTGACATCTGCGACTTCCTGGGCATGAATTCCAGACTTTTCCTGCTCAGTGCTTTTCCTGCCTTTGTTGACAGCTTTAGCAAGACCTTGTCCTTTGTTAATCCGTCGTTGACAGGCCTGTCTTCGGATCAAGCCAGGAGCCTTGTTCCGCTGAAGACTCTCCATTTGCTGAAATTTATTAAGTGTGAAGGTTCGCATTTTGACCGTGACCAATCTGACCTATATATCCAACTCACGCTATGTCACGATCGGCCTTAAACCTTACCCTTGTCCCAGTCTAGTGTGACCAGTTGCCTCTTTTTAGTGCTTTGTGCTTTCTGGTGCTGTTTTTATTTATGCATTTTAAAATTCATATCTTTGATTTCCTTTATTGGCTTTTTCTCATTTTGATGCCATTGTGTTCATTAACATAATCTCTATTTTTATAAATTGAAGTGTGATTTCTTTTAATTTTGTTGTCTTTTTGACTTTGTAACTATTGTGGCACTTCTAAAGGCTTAACATGTTTGCTCAAGTTAAGCCTGTCTATCTGTGCCATAGCTACTAATGGTTGAGCTCAGATTTAAATGACTGAATCCTTTACTGAACCTAACAAGAATAGTGACACTATTACTTGTGGTGGACTACCATCAACCCCAACTAATAATCCACTTTCTCACACCCACATACAAAGAATGCACACAATCTCCCTTGTCCAGTGGTTAAAAATAATCCTCCAAAATTGGAGCTTTACCTTGACACTGTGGATCTTTATATACCATACCCTTATTGGGGTGTCTGTCTGCCTTCAGTTATTTTGGGAAATAATATGATTTTGACTTAGAAGACTACCTTACCTCCTTCTGGCGGGTGCTTACTGTTTAGAGAAGAGTGTCTATTTTTTGCCATTTTATGGGTTTATATGCCGTTTCCTGACTAGGGTGGGCTGTATTATCCTGCCTTAATTTCTCACTGTACTGGACTGAATTTAAACAGTCTGTGCCTCATTTTCAATCCCATGGTAATTCCAATTGGACCCTTAGCAGTAGATACTGGTCAAATCAGGGTTACACTATTTCTTGCACCTGTCCGAGGTATTTCACATACAGACTTCGGCTGGTGAAAGAAGCCAAGATCTCTTTATGAAATACCAGAGGAAAGCATGCAGGAATTGATTGAGAAACACTGATTCCTCAAAATCCAATAAATTGGAATATATCATCCCCCTCTCCCCAGAATTACCGTTTTCAATAAATCCGGGTGGCAGGGAAACACCAGGTCGTTGTGTAAGTAAGTCCGTTTTTATATAGCGCAGCTACTCACCCTTACGGGTCTCAAGGCGCTGGGGGCCGTCGTGGAAATTAAGTGAGCTATTGCCCAGAGTCACATGGTGCTGAGCTGAGCTGCCACCGGAGCCGGGGATCGAACCGTGAGCCCTGTGCTCCGAAGTCAGCTGCCCTGGCCGCTGCACCACACCTCTCCACTGTGTGCCAAGCTAATAATTAATCCATCTGTGTTTTGTCTATTTGGCCTTACCCAAGATGATCAGGCCACTCCAAAAGGGAATAATTAAATCCTGAATATGACCATAATCTGGTCCTGTCAGTGCTCATTAAAATTAATGAAACTCCATTCACCCTAGAGGGTATTACATTTGTGTACTTATGTGATTACAATATCTAAGCTACATTGTTTATGCTTTTAAGCCGCCTATCACTTGTTTTCAGTGTAGCATGGCAGCTCTCCTCATACATAGTTTTTTTTTAATAAAATGCTGTCTGATCATCACAGGAACTGAGGGTAATGCTTCATTTACTTCCATAATCCTCAAGGGTGGATAATATTATTGACATGGTGGGAGGTCTTTAAAAAAATGTTTGTGACGCTGAGACTAAATGGCTGCTTGACAGTTGTCCCTTATTATAGGAATTTTACTCCCTCTAGCTTACATATGAAAATTGCTTACTACACTCAATCCAGTGATTGATTCTAAAACCATGGGGGTGGCCGCATGTTCAGTGGCATCAGTAGCTTGTGTTCATCAGTGTGAAAGGAAAGCACAGTGTATTTTAATTCAATGAAAACACGTGAGGCGTTGGCTAAGCATAGACCTTCACCACATCTGTTAGGGGCCAGGAATCATTCTGTACTCTGTGGGTTTTTAAAGTATTCATTAAAAGCACCATCTGTATTCATTGTTATGATTTGCCTATTGATTTCATTCTAAAAGGTAATATAGCCTATTCTGTACATTCTCTGCCCTCTAAAATTGCATGTTTGAGGCATAGGTTGTGTTGCCTAAACTATTTTTCCAGTGAATAGTTTGCCCAGCATTTGGTCAAGCTTTTGAATAGGTGGAGTGTATATAATGGGAGCAAAAAGGTGACTTTAGTAGTAATGTTAATTCTCTTTGTTGATCCACTCAAATAATGTTTCCAGTGGGTCTCTAAGCAGGACTGCTCCTTAATTCTTATCAGTGATACGATAAAAGATATGGTATTGCATGGCCACAAGATGTAGTGGCCTCTAGCAAGAATAGCATAGGCATGTGTGCCACCATGTAAAAAAATAAATAAATTGCAAAGTATCATGTAGTTCTGACAGTGCGGATTGGTAGGTGTGAAGACTAAGGATTCATAACCCTTACTATTAGGAGAATCTTACTAAACAACTTGGTATTCCTTTTGAGGTACTCTGATATTGAAGCAAGTTCAACAATAGTCCTCCAGTGAGTAAATCTTACTTGGTTGATATATTTTGTCGCTTGGTTTGTTAGTGTGCATGTTTTTCGTGTCTGAAATAATTATGAAAAGGACATTTATTGTCTAGGTAAGCAGTGTACTGTTCAGCATCATAAAGTTAAAATAAGAAGATTCATAAAACACTTCAAGGAAACGTATCTATGCTTCAATTATTCAATGCGTTTTTGACTGTGCAACTATGAAATATTATAATATTATTTCTTTATTGCTACCTTAGGAGACGCTTCCTGGAGCCAAAGTCAGTGGTGGTCTCTCCAATTTGTCATTCTCTTTTCGAGGAATGGAGGCCATTCGAGAAGCTATGCATGGTGTTTTTCTTTATCATTCCATTAAGGTAGGTGCTTGAAGACTGTCTGATGTTCCTTCTATAAACAATTGCTTGTTAACAAGCTTGTTGTAGAGATTTGTGATTCATGTTCTGCTTGTTTCCTGTGCATTAATTACGTAAGAATAATGGATCACTATAATTTGGTATTGACGCAGTGTGGTATTTCAGAGTCAGAGACTTTTCTAGCAGCCTTTATGGGACAATGGGTACATACATTACAGCCCAGCCTGAATCTTAGATTACAGTTTTCTCCTTCTGCTACCATCTCAAATATGAAGAAACAAGATTTAAAAGCGTTTTTTTGTTGTAAAAAGTTGAAAATGAAATAATGACAATGCAAGATCATTATTCTTGCCTGGCAGGTTTTGAGCAGTATCAGAGATTTAAGTTTAAACCATAAGATGTAAGGAAATTGCGGTATGTAATGTAGAAGGTAGAAAAGCAAGATGAATCCTCATTCAGCAATAAAAATAAAGAATTTCAACTTGTGTAGTAATTATTGCCCATGCCCACTCTCTTGGACCATTCTGAAAACGAGCACGATATAAAAAGTTCAAAAGACTAATTTATGTCGTTTCTGCCTTTTCTGTTGCCAAAATGTATGCCTTCTAAAGTTAGATTTAGTGAAAGGGACTCTGAGTGGTGTCAGACTGATGCAGTAGAATACTTCACTGCACTGCCGTTTTAGCTCCATATTTTCTGGTAACTCAAAATGTTTATCTGAGCAGCACTTTTCAGTGGTGTCTGATACTAGCTTTTAAAAAAGCTGCCCATATTGCCTTATTGTTGCTGTCGATAAGGAGTATCTGTTTTTATTCTTAAATATATTGATGGAAGACTCCTAGTGTTCAATTGAAAGGAGTGGCAAAACGGGGACTTCCTTAGCATGTACTCTGTTGGAGTTAACTGAAAGTAGGGAGGAGCCTATGCCCATCAAACAAACATGGGTCAAGGATACAACACTTTAATCAGTTTTTTAAATTCCCTCCCAATCCAAAACTGAGAGTGAAGCTCTCACACAAGGTTTACCATATAAAAAGCTTTTTCATGATTGAGTAGGATCATGGCAATTAGTGTTTTCTGAACTGCAGAAATGTTGAGCAAAGTAGTGGCCATAATAATATATTTCATTGTGTCTCCTCCCGGCACTAACCCATGCTGGACGGGGAGATATGAGCTCAGTCTTGGCTTTTGAGAGTACCTCAGGTGGTGCACCGATCATGTTTGTGATTAACAAGAATTCAACCAGGAGTACAATATATACTTGCACGGTGTGATTGCCCTTGCTTGGGCAAGATAGCTCTTGGTTGCAGTATTGTGAAAGATACCTTTAATTCCTTCTTAAAGTTTCAGTGATTTTATTAAGATTTTGATATCAAATTGTAAGTGGTAGCCTCCCCCCAAGCCTACATCCTCGGCTGCGTATGGCATCAGTATCGCTTCTCATGTGCTATTTTGTTTCTGAAAGACATCTCAACGGATTGTCTAAACACTGGTTCTGAGCCTAGTGTGTGTCTCCATCTGGCACCTCCACATTTATCATAGGAAAGTGCTCTCAGTGTTGTGGGACAGATCACACTGATTCAATCACTATGCAAGAAACAGAGTACAACCCCCCAGGAGAGCTGTCTCTCTCTCTCTACCATTTTGTAGGTTAATTTCTCAATACTTAACAACAACCATAGATGAGACCTGGGGCAGAGATGTTACTGCCCACATCCTACCATGTAAAGTGAGCAAGCATAGTTTGATGAACAAAGAATACCCAGGCAGCATACATAAGGAGCGGAGGTGGGAAATAGATCCACTCGAGACATCGTCCACCCAATGACATATAAGATATAAGTAGGGACCATTACACACCATGACACGCCTGGCAGGGGGGGGGGGGGGGAGTTAATGGCTTCTTGCAAGAAGCAGGCGAGAAAGCGCTATAGCCCATTGCTCGGTGCCTTTAGAACATCACAGATGAAGGACAGGTTAATAAATGACAGTTAATGATAGAAAAGACGAACACTCACCCTGCTTGAAGCTGCTCGACAAACAACATCGCAGGGGGAAAGATCTGAAGGCACGAGCAAACCACAATGCTGTGTATGAAAATAGCATACTGCCGACTGTAAGAAGTCTTGATTAACTGTTTAATAAAATCTGTTTAAAAAAAAAAAAACACAACCATAGATTTGACAGCTACATGTTATACCCAGACACCTCAGCCTTTTCCCACAACGTGAGCATGGCATGGTTTGACGATAGCAATAGGAAGGATATTGTTTTGTCTTTAGGACCGTGAAACATTATAATGGGGCTGCCAGAAGGATCACCAATGGGCTTCAAGCTAAGTCTACCCCTGTTTTCAGGCATATCCCTTTCAGCACCACATTCCAGTATCATGCCAATTTTATGCAGCACTCTAGGACAAACGTTAGCACTCCCTTTTGACCGCACCACCTCGACATGGGCTTGGCTTCTTATTGTCAAATATGTGTAGGTGGGCAGGAGTGCAGTGCCACTGGTACATTTTTTTATGTAACATTTCCTTACTGTGATAGGTGAAATTATTTTGTCTCTGGAGACACTGGTCCAGTCCCACTGATTGGTCCTCCATAGTAATTTCTAGGTTTGTAGCATGTGCTGTTATAGATCACATGCTCTGCATACTCCTGCAGTGTTGTGTTGGGGGCAGAGGTTGCAGGTTGTTTTTTTAAAGACTTTTGAGTATTTTGGATAACTCGTGACTATTTCCTGAAACCCACAGTTCACCTTATCTTTTTCCGCCTTTGGTTTGGATGTTCTTCTTAAGCTTGAGGTTAGTCAAGCTACAATCACTACCCGTTCGACTCCAGTGACTGGAATTCCGAGCTACATCATTGGGAGAATCTACCCTAGGGTTACCTAGATCAGGTCTTATGAGAATGACTCTTGGGGAGGTGGGGTATGGAGCACACATCCTTCAATTTTTGCCCTAAATGCAATATGAGGTTCCCATGGTCGGACCATCACTGACTCTGTAATCTTTGCTTACCTCAGAACCAACAGGGATCAAACTTTTTGGCCTGCTAGACTTTTAAAAGCAAGAAGGCAGTCCAGAGCTAACATCAGTCTTCATATTAAAAGACTTCGTTGGGGAGAGAATCAGGCCATTTCTTCCACTGTGGAAACAAATAACCTCAGACATATGGGTCCTGTTGGTTGTTCAGCAAGGACCATGCTTGGAGTTACACACTGCACCACTATCTAAAACATCGAAGACTGCTGCAAGAGGAAGTAGAAGCATATCTCAGCAAAGGTGCCATTGAGTGGGTGCCCCAAACTCATGTGTTCAAGGGGTGAGATCCCTGTACTTCCTCATGTCAAAGAAAGACAGTCCCCTAGAGCCTACCTATGCTTTGCCTTTAGAACACCGAATCGTTAAAACCTGTTGGAGCACTTCAAAGTATTTACCCTGCAGTACATTATTCCTCCACTTTGCACATGAGATCACATGGCGCCCCTCGCCCTCAAAGACACCTACTTCCACATTCCCATTCATCTGCCAGACCACTGATACAACCATGGTAAGTGGACAACGCTATCAGTTCCAAGTTCTACCATTTGGAGTCATAAGCGTCCCAGTGGTCTTTACAAAGTGCCGAGCAGTGGTCATCGCACCTCTGAGCTGCAGCGCAATTCATGTGTTTCCATATCTGGATGATTGGCTAATAAAGTGGAGCAGCTGTCAGCACTGCCTAGCAAAAACTCAGGCATCACACCAATAAGTCCCATCTGTGCTCTTAGCAGATCAATCTTCTCTTGGGAGCTCTTTCAACATCTTTTACAGGCAAAACTTGTCCCAGTCAAGAGAGGGTGATGGCATTTTAAGGAACGCTACCTGTTTTTCATACATCACATTCTGGAACAGTGGGAACGATTATGAAATTGGTGAGAATGATGACCTCCTGCATTGTTGCAGTTCTGCAGGCTCAGCCTCACATACGCCCACTACAGGACTTTCTGTCAAGGCAATGGTCACAAGTGATGAGTCAATTGAAAGATGTAGTGCTAGTGTAGACCAGGGATGAGCTTAAATGGTGGAACATCAAGAACTTGTTGCTGGGCAGACCATTTGTGGACCCTCATCTGCTTGTCCATTACTATGAGAGAGAGAGAGAGAGAGAGAGAGAGAGAGATATATATATATATATATATATATATATATATATATCTGAATGACGTGACCTTTCAGGTTATCTGGATGAAAGGACATCTAATGCATCACATCAGTGTCCTAGACCTGACAGTAGCCCTGTCAGTGCTTGTAGTAATTTACATGTTCATTCAAAACAAAGCAGTCCTGGTAAGTACAGACTGTATGGCTGCCACGTATCATATCCATAAACAATGGGGTTCTTACTCACCCCATCTGTAAGCATTATCCTCATAGATTTGGTACGTGGCCATCCATCCTCAGATCTAACTCCAAGTGGAGCATCTCACAGGGCTGGACAACGACTCTGCAGACCTGCTAAGGATGACCGGTCCACAAGTACATGAGTGGGAGCTGAATCCCCAAGTGTTATAAAATGCTGCTTTTTGCGTGGTCACCCCATTCTTTGCTGACAAGTATTGCTCGTTTTTGCAGCCTGCACGCAGCGGTACTCCTGTCCAGTCTCCAGTGTATTGGCCGTGACCCCTAGAGCATGTAAAATTGGTTAATCCCCAATTGAGATATTTAACTCTACAGCAAAGCCATAGTATATGGTGCAGGAAAATACATCAATGGCATGGAAAGTTAAATGTCACCTGTGGACTACAGCACATGTTGTGCTATCAACTGGGCTGTCAAAGAAAATATGGCTTTAGGTCTATATGTGTAGCCTGACAGCTTCTACTTTTAATCCTGCAGACTAACCTGTCAAAATAACCCTTTTTGACAGGAAGGAACCCTACTTTTATGTATTAAATAGGTCACCTTTAAGGAGACCTTGTGAACCACAATTTAGGGGATGCATGGTACTTAAAAGGGAACATGTAAGAATTTAATATTGGCATGTTGCTATAGTAACAAGCCCATAAAAGCTATTTTCGCTGTAAAGGGCTGTAGCTCATCCTATGAGAAAAACTAACGTTCAAATAAAATACTATTTTTGATAACTTTGGTTTGAGGTACACCACAAAATGTATCAACAACTGTTTTTAGTATTTAATAGAAATCCAATTCACTGGTGAGGCTGGATTTTTGATCAGTATTTAGGAAAAGTACCTTTTAAAAGCTAGACTATGTCTGCCTGAAACTCCAGTAGGCTACTTCGCATTAGCCTGCCTGCACGTGCTTCCCCTTAATAAGATGTGAAAACTGCTGTTAGAGCATAAACAATTGCTTCGGCCTTTCGGCAGGAAGACCTGGGTGCAAGGTATGTGACACCTATCAGCTTAGGTAGGGAAGCTAGGGAGGGTTCAGGAACGTCATTAACTTGAAAGGAACCAGGGTGAGGCCTGCCCTTTCATAGTTAAGTGAAAAGTAAGCCCTGGAGAAGAGAAGCCTTTTTTCCCTTGGCCCAACTGTAACCTGTTTGGCTCCACCCCATTAGGAGTGGGAGCTGCTCCCAGAGCCATTTTAGAGTGGTTGAGGAGGAGGGGGACTGCTCATTTCATTAAACACACTGTGACCGGGACACCAGCCACCTCCAAGGTCAGAAGAGTGCTGCCATGTTGGATTCTACTCAGAATGGTGCACTCTGGGATAGTTTGCAGTAAGCCAAACCGAATACGCTACTGTTGGACTTGGCCCTTTTTGCAGGGTCATCCCTGAACTTTTTGCCTTCCTCCTGTATTTCTTCTGACTTGTTTTTGTTGGTTTTCTGACTCTGGGCACTTTACCACTGCTGATCAGTGCTAAAGTGCATATGCTCTCCCTATTGTAAATTGTTGTATTGGATTAGTGACTCCATGATTGGCTTATTTGATTTACTTGTCAGACCCTAGTACAGTGCACCATGTGTGCCCAGGGCCTGTAAATCAAATGCTGCTGGTGGGCCTGCAGCACTGGTTGTGCCACCCACAGAAGCAGCTTGTAAACTATGGCTCAGGCCTACCATTGCAGAGCCTGTGTGCAGTCTGGGACTCCCATGTTGACTTGGCAAGTACACCCACTTGCCAGTCCCTAAACCTTCCCTTTTCTACATATTAGTCACCCCTAAGGTAGGCCCAAGGGCAGGGTGCATTGTATGTAAAAGGTAGGACATGCCCTGATGTGTGTAGCATGTCCTAATAGTGAATTACAGCCAATTTCGTTTTTCACTATTGCAAGGCTATCTGTTCCCATAGGCCAGAATGGGCAGTTTGATTATAACATCTTATAATCATAACTGACCCAGGGAACAAGATAGGAAAATAAAGTTTAGTATGTCTGAACTCAAAATGGTAAAATACATCTTTTAGTGTGGGTGATTTTTACATTCTGTGTTTGAAAATACCACTTTTAGAAAGTAGGTATTTTTTGCCTAACCATCCAGCATGTCTCTGCTAGGTTTGTGTATTCCATGTCTGGTTTGTGAGTGACAGGGGGCTGGAGAGGGCTTTGGCTCCAGCAGTCTGATGGGTCACGGCTGGGCTGAATAGGACCTGCATTGAATAGAGAGTAGGGGGCGGAGATTTCCTTTCAGCTACCTGTACCAGGTCTGCTTTCAAACAATGCTGTCTCCACCTCCTGCCAGGAAGCTGCACCAGGAAGGACAGAACTGGTTTTGGCTGGGCACAGGCACCCTCTGCCTTCAGAGGACAAAGGATTTACTGGTATAAATATTGGGGCCCAGACCTTTAGATCACTTCTGGGAATCAAGATGAACCTTTGCCAAGGAGAAGAACCAAGGAAGCTGAAGGAGGAGACTGCCCCAGTGCTGTTTTGCTATTTCTGGGGTTGGCCTGCAGTGGTTACTTTATTGCCAAGGAAAGGGGAAAAGGACTTTTGTGAACTTTTCATAATCTGGAAGAAGAATCTCCAAGGGCTTGAAGTGTGCTTGCCTCCTGCCTGAAGTCTCAGGGATACAAGACTTCACCACCAGCTCCCCTGAATTCCCTTGCTGGGAATTCTACCTGCAGAGAGGTGCCTACTGTTGTTTGGGCCCTCTGAGAAAACTGCGTGTCGCTGGGAGCTGGAAGCACGACGCAACGAGGAGAAGCGTGTCGCCGCTGCAGCAGTTGCCGTCGCATCGCCGAAGAAGCATGCCGCCGCAGCTGTTCACCGTCACATCACCGACGAAGCGTGTCGCATCACCGGAAGCGAGCCTCAAATCCCCTGCGCAGCAGTAAGGAACCGACGCATCCACTCCCCTGAGTGTAAGGAACGGCGCATCACCTTCCCTGCGACCCTTTTGCTTGTTTTGCGTGACGCATCTAAGGTACTTTGAGAGTAAAGTGTCGCATTTACCATCTACATTGAACTAAGCTATTTCTACTATTTTAAAGTCTATTTTTGATTACAGTATTGTGGATTTTTGTCGTTTGGTCTTGTGTTAAGTCTAGTAAAGATTACTTATTTTTCTAAACTGGTGTGGTTTCCATTTGTAGTGTTTTCACTGTATTACTGTATGTGTTCACAAATGCTTTACACACTGCCTCTGAGATAAGCCTGTCTGCTCTTGCAAAGCTAGCAAGGGGGTGAGCAGGGGTTATTTTAGAAGTGTAGCCCCTTACCCTGACTAGAAGCAAGGGTCCCTATTTGGTCAAAGGTACCTACCTCTGCCAACTAGAGACCCCCATTTCTAACAGCTACCATGGGTCGAAGGTTTTCCCTTGGGCCTTTTTCTCATTGGTTAAAGAGTGTCCACACATCACCCCCTCCCACTTGCTAGTGAATCCTATAAAAATGGCACCTCACCCCTCAAGTCATCCGAATACTTTCTTGACCAGCTACCTCTGATCTGTGTGGAGTGGCCGGATCTGCTTCCACTTGTACCGCAAGCTTAGAACAGGAAGCCAAGGGTCAGTTGATTAACCTTGTTCGTGGCTACAGGGACTCAACAAGCTTCAAGATGCCTTTTTCCTGAAGTACCCAGCAGACCAGTAGCAACTGGAGCTGTACTGCAACCTAATGGTGGCCTCTAGTTGCTGCCACTGAGGTCCAGGAAGCCATATAAAGAGAGCAAAGAGACACTGCTTCAGAAAGTCTGAAAGTTTTTGGTCTTCCAAGACCTCCAGAGCTTCAGCAATACCTTGCGGCAAAGATGTCTGATTTTGTTGGATCCAGATTTCAGGCTTGCTCCGTTGGACGATTTTGAGCTCCAAAAAAGAGACTAAGGCTTGCTGTAGAAATCCTTACCAGTCGAAGGTGCAAAAAAGTATCCAATTGTCAAGAGGACTTTGGCGGACTTTAAATTTGAGTTTTCTCTCTCTGAGCTTTTCCCGCCAAAACCAGCGGCTTCAGCCAGACCTTATCCAACAGCTGTTCGATTTCAAGAGGACTTTGCTGGGTACGACCAGAAGCTGTGCCTTGCTAGAGGATTTCAACTTCAATTTCAGAGACTAAGTCAGGAGGTAAAATCTTTGACCGAGATGACTCACTTGTTGTATGCAAACTCTTCTACATCGCTTTGAGCCCTAAAATTGTAAAATATATATATCTCTCTTCCCTGTATTGGATTTTCATCAATTTTGTCTCCTTATTAGTTTTTTATTCTATTTTCAAAAGTTGGTTGTTGGATTTTTATTGTGTTTTGTTTTGACTTTTTAATCATGTTGTTACTGCTAAATGCTTTACACACTTTTCTTGAAGCCTGTCTGCTCTGTCGAATAGCTATACCCCGGGTTGAGCCCAATCTTATTTATTGCATTTGTGTGCTGGACCGGACTAGATTTTGGACTTACTACTTGGAGTGAATTCAAACTTCCCCAACTAATAACCCATTTTCTTACACTAAGTATTTTAAGAATACTTTCAATGATGAGGGACGCACACTGTCTATCTGTTCGTCACTGTAGAAAAAAACGTAAAATTCCCAAGCTTAGCCTCCAGGTACCTACATCCAGAGACCATTGGCAAAGCGCTATGGATGAAGGGTCAGGGATATTTGCTCATGTTTTTCCTCCACTACCATTGGTCCTTTATGTAGTGAGGAAGCTCAGGTAGATGCCCATATCTCTCATTCTTGTTGCAATGATGTAGTCAAGACAGACTGGCACTCAGTGCTTCTGGAGATGTCTCTCTAACCACTTGAGAAGTTGTCCTTTAGAGTAGATCTTTTAAACCAGCATCAGAGTCAACTAAGGCATCCAAATGAATGAATGAAGAGATTTGTATAGCGTGCAGCTACTGCTAGAGTGTCCTAGCGCTAAGGCAGCTGGCCCATCGAGAGATCAGCATAGTTTATTCTTTAAACAGTTCTTAATTGTTTATGGAGCAATTGTTTATCAGAAATACATCTAAGGGGGAGAGGAAGATCATTCCAGTGTTTGGCTGCCAGGACCAAACAGGTTGAGCCGCTCCACTTCTTCCTTTTGATACGGGGGAATGAACAGAAGATGGTCCGACTGCGAGTGAAGGGGTCTTTGACGGCA
This sequence comes from Calotriton arnoldi, assembly GCA_963921515.1. Lineage (NCBI taxonomy): Eukaryota > Metazoa > Chordata > Amphibia > Caudata > Salamandridae > Calotriton > Calotriton arnoldi. The sequence goes on along the minus strand of CAWUFW010000919.1, from coordinate 593,378 downwards.
GTACAGGAATAGTCTTTTGTGCAGGTAGGTGGGACCTGTTTCATAGAAAACCGAGTGTGCCACCGTCAGCGCTTTAAAAATGACCCTTTTTTTCACTGGAAGCCAGTGTAGCTAGTTGCGGTAGTGAGTAATAGAGGCAGACTTAGGGAGTTTAAATAGCAGACGAACTGCCATATTCTGATTCTTTTGCAATCTGTGCATAAGGTAGTCAGGGAGTCCAATGTATAGTACATTGGCATAGTCCAGTCTCAACTGTATTAGTGCCTGTACCACCGTTTTCTGGGCTTTCCAAGGCAAGATTTTAGGGAATTTCCTTAGCATCCAGCAATCGGACGTGACCACAGCCGCAATCTGGTATTTTGAAGGATAGGCATGTATCAATAAGCACCCCTAGGTTCCTGGCCAAATCAGTAGGGTGGGGAGGAGCACTACAACTGGCTGGCCATGTCCCTAACCATCCAGGGTCGGCACCAAACAGCAGGATCTCTGTTTTTCCAGGATTACATTGTAAAGAGTTGGTTTTGAGCCATCTCATTACTGCTGTCATTCATTCTGCAAATTTAATCTTGGCCTCCGGTTCATTGTTATTATAGGTCAGCAGCAGTTGGGTATCTTCTGCATAGAAGACCACCTGGATGTCAAAGGATTCAATGAGATAGGCCAAGGGGGTCAGATATATGTTAAAAAGTGTAGGGCTAAGGGCAGAGCCCTGAGGCACACCACAGTTTAAAAGTTTGGCCTCAGAGAAAATGGCTTAAGCCGAACAGCTCGTTCCCTATGTTCCAGAAAGGAACCTAGCCAGGCCAACGCCTTCCCCCTCCATCCTGATGTCTGCAAGACGGCACAGCAGGATCTCATGCGACATCGTGTCAAATGCTGCTGAGAGGTCTAAGAGGATTAGAGCAGCGTTCTGACCCGCATCCAATGTAAATTTAATGGAGTCAGTAATCTCCATAGGTGCTGTCTCTGTACTGTGTAGAGCCCTAAAGCCGGACTGGATGGGTGGAGGAGTTTTGAAGTTTCCAAAAAAGATGTCAACTGAGTGTTAACAATTTATTCTATAATCTTTGAGATCCCTGGGAGCAAGGAAAAAGGTCTGAAGTTTGGGAGTATTATTGGGTCGGCCATAGGTTTTTTTTAACAAGGGAAGGACACTGGCCCTTTTCCAGGTAGGTGGTACAATCCCTGAATGCAGGGATGTTGTAAAGAGCTCTTGGTAGATAGGGGCAAGGCTGTTCCCTACTACTCTCATAATTTGAGGGGAAAGGTGATCCAAAGGGGAGCCAGTTTTACTTGTGGAAAAGAGATTTTCTAATTCGATGGTCGTTGGAGGGATGAACTGCAGTAGCTTGTCTTGAGCTGTAGGCATTGGTAGATTCTCAAAATTCATGGGAGCATTGAGGTTTCTACTAGATTGTCTTGAATTTTCTGAATCTTATCCTCAAAAAACAAACTCACTTGAGACCAGAGGGAAATGCTAGTTTCTAAGGGAGGTGCGAAGCCTAAGGGATCAGTAAAATCAGATACTATTTTTAAAATGTATTTAGCTTTCTTGCTAGCTTTCTCAATTATATTGGCATAGAAAGTGTGACATGCCAGGTTTGTCATGCTATAGCGATGACCGTTCGCGATGCCCTGCCTGCCCTTCGCGATACTGCGTCGACTTTTCGCAACTCTCTCCCTGCTCCTTGGTGCCTCCTCCACCGTTAACGGAACTCTTCCCGCTACACTTTAGAAGGTAACTTTTTCAGCAGGACTAACCTGTTCCCTGTATCCATCCTGTGCTGCATCGCGTTCTGCCTGAACTTGTGACTTTCCCCCAGTCTCATACAACAAGAGAGCCGCAAGTGGCGCTTCGTGCTTTTAGGCGCTATACTTACCTGAAACCTTGAAAGTTGCATATCTTCGGTTCTACCAATTGATTTTTTGTTGTTTTAGTGTCAAATATTTTTTTTTATTTTACTCTATTGTTCTGAATTGGTGTGGATTTTTTTCCTGTGTTGTGTTTTCACTTTATTTCTGTTTGAGTGTTGCATAAATACTTTACACATTGCCTCTAATTTAAGCCTAACTGGTTTTGTGCCAAGCTACCAGAGGTTTAAGCACAGGTTAATTTAGTGACTTTTGTGGTTCATCCTGACAAGGATTGTTACTGTTGCTTGAGAAAAGGCTCACACTCCTCTCAACCAAAAACCCAGTGTCTCACAAATGTGTAGCTTGAATTCTTGTTGATGTTCAGGTGTGATGTCCTCAATGAACAATTATCATGATATACAATATTTCTATTTAGGTTGGTATGGATATGGGAATTGTGAATGCCGGCAACCTTCCTGTGTATGATGATATTGAGAAGGAGCTTCTACAGCTTTGTGAGACCCTTATCTGGAACACAGATCAAGATGCAACAGAGAAGCTGCTACATTATGCCCAGGTACAATTTTGAATTTGAAAAAAATTGACCTAAGTTTTAAAGCTGTGATGCAGGATGAGTGCTTCTGTTGATGAGGAATATATGGTACAAACTCACTTTACCACGCATTCTTATTCGTCACTGCCACATTTACAGTTAAAACAAAAACCACAACCAAGCATTACACATATATATATATTTTAAAAAAAATCAAATTACCTTGAACACTATATATCCATAAACCCTAAAATATCCTTATTATCCCTCATCACAACCCTTTCATCAACCTAAAAACCCTTTTCTTGTCCATACACTATCCTTCCCTGACCCTAAAACTCCTTTATGATTCTGTACACTACCAATCTATGAATCCTAAAACCCCATACTGCCCCATACATTAACCATCCCTAAACCGTAAAAACCCTTACTACCTCTATACCCTTCACATCCCAGAACCATAAGAAATCTACTGATTCACACTACCCATCCCTGACCATCAAAAGCCCTGCTACCCACATAAACTACCCATCCCTGAACCTTAAAAACTTCTTTCTCCCTCTACACAGTACCCATCCCTGAACCCAAAATGATAATTTCTACGCCTTTAAAGGGCCCACACTCCCCAAAAACCTTTACTACCCTTATGCACTACCCATCCCTGAATCTAAAAGCCCCTCGCTACCTCTAAACTCTACCAATCCCTGAACCCTAAAAAACCCTTACTACTGCTATTCACCAATACCCTTAAATGCGTCATAATTTATCTCATTGTAACTTACCACTTTGTAGTGGTAAATGTGTTGTTGTAACTAAATGTAGTTGTCGCTAGTTGGAGTGGTTGCGTTGTAGTGGTATAATATCTAGATGAGTCTCTAAATCTGGTTTATGCACGAAAATATCATATCCAGTGTTACGGAAGATTTGACAGTGGAACTAAGAATCTTTAAGCAAATGTGTAATTGGAAAAAAAGGTTTCATAAACTGAGGAGCTGTAAACTGTAACAACACTGTTTGATTCAAACATAAAATAAAGTAAAATATTGAAAAGGGAATGCTAATACTTCTACTAGGAAGAAGATCTCCAGTATAATTTGTATTTACGACATGTAGCTTTACATTGTTGAATGAAGGTTAAACCTGACATGGGAATGAGGTGTGTGGCCACCCCACAAACTTGCCAAATTCCCTCCGACTCCTGTTAACCACACAATGAAACATTAGTGGTGAAATGGAAAGAGTTCTACGCTGATTTGTACCTTCACTCTCTGGTGGACACCAGGAAAACTCTCAGACCGAGGTTGCAGAAAATTGGTCCCCTGGTGACCAGAAGAGCAGTAATCTGAAAGATTCCATTCCTTACCGGCCTAAGGGCCAGCGACCCATCGCTCTCTGCAGTGGGGAAAAGCAACAACCTGTTGCAGGGTCAGCCCTTTAAAGCCCCAGTTCCGCAAATCACCATTACGACAGATGCATCCCTACAGGGTTGGGGGGCAATCCATCAATCAATAGGGATTTATAGAGTGTGACTTATCACCCATGAGGGTCTCCAGGTGCTGGGGGGGAGGGGTTGTTTTTCACCGCTCTGGGCTATTTGTTGAAGAGCCATGTCTTTAGACTCCTTCTGAATTCTAGTAGGGGTGTTGCCGATCGCAGGTGCAGGGTGAGGTCGTTCCAGAGTTTGGGTGTGTGGTGGGAGAAGTAGTGGCCCCCACTTCTGCATCTGCAGATTACGGGGGGAGTGGGCGAGGAGGAGCAGAGTAGTCCGTGGGCTGGTGGAAGTTTACTCTCTGGTTGAGGTAAGCTGGGCCCCTATTGTGGAGGGCTTTGTAGGTGTGGGTTAGGAGTTTGATGTGGCAGCATTTTCTTGATGGGGAGCCAGTGTAGAGCTCTGAGGTGTGGGGACATGTGGGTTTGTCATCGGGAGGTCAAGGACGAGTCCTGCGGCAGCGTTCTGTATAGGTTGGAGCCTATTTCTGAGATAGATGTTTATCCCTACGTAAAGGGCATTGCCGTAGTCCAGGCGCCTGTTGACGAGGGCCTTAGTGATGGTGTTGCTGGTGTGTGTGGGGAGCCATTCAAAGATTTTCTTCAACATCTGGAGGATGTACAAGCAAGTTGAGGCGTTCTCCTGTCTTTTCGTGGATAGGTTGCTGTTGAGAATGATGCCTAGGTTTTTTGCATGCTCTGTGGGCTTGGGAGGAGGCCTAGTTCGGTAGGCCCAGGTGTGATCGCAGGGGGGAGTACTTTGGTTTTGTCAGTGCTCAGTTTGAGGCATTTGTTCTGCATCCCGCTGGCTACGTTGGTCATGCACCTGTGGAAGCTGGCTTTTGTGTTGGCGGGGTTGGAGGAGTAAGGCAGGATAAGTTGGGTGTCCGTGTAGGATATGATGTTCATGTTGTGGGATTTGACCAGGGTGGCTAGGGGGCCCATGTAGGTGTTGAAGAGGGTGGGGCTGAGGGAGGAGCCTTGAGGGACTCCGCAGACAATGTTTTTTGATGCTGAGGCGAAGGGTGGGAGGTGGATGCTTTGGGTTCTTGTGAGAAAGGAGGCTATGCATTTGAGGTCCTCTCTGTGGATGCCCATCTGGTGGCGGCCAAGGAGGAGGGTGGGGTGAGGTGAGATACGGTGTCGAAGGCTGCAGAGAGGTCGTGAAGGATGAGGGCAGCGGTTTCACCCTTGTTCATGAGGGCTTTGATGTCGTCTGTGCCTGCTATGAGGGCAGTTTCTGGGTTGTGAGCAGAAGTTGGATTGCGAGGGGTCCAGGACCCTCTTGGTTTTGCGATGGTTGGTCAGTTAGATGTTGATAGCTTTTTCCATGACTTTAGCTGGGAAAGGAAGAAGCAAGATGGGGCGGGTATTTTTGAGGTCCATTGGGTCTGCAGAGGGCTTTTTAGAAGAGGTTTGACTTCCGCAAGCTTCCAAGCGGTGGGGAAGCAGAACTCTGAGATGGAGGTGTTAAAGATGAGGGTGAGTTCCCTGATGATGGTGCTGGTTCCTTTGTTGAACAAGTGGTGAGGTCAGAGGCCCCTAGGGGCTCCAGAGTGGATGGAGCACATGAGGGTGGTGGTGGTCTACGTGGTGAGGGGTTCCCAGTAGAAATGGTGAGTGGGGTGTTGCTGTTGATGGTGCTTAGTGCGCTGAGGGTTTCAAGAGGAGGTTGTGTGTCGACTTGTGTGTATACAGCTGCAATTTTGTTGTGGAAGAATTCTGGGAGGGCTTCGCTGAAGTCCTGGGAGGGGGTGATGGTGTTCTCTATTGCTGCTGGGTTAGTAAACTCTTTGGCAATGCTAAAGAGTTATTTGCTGTGATTGGAGCTTGCATTTAGGCGAGTGTTGAGGACCTCTTTCGTGGCTTTTTCTATTTGGGAGTGGTATTTGTTTAAGGTTTTTTTTGTGTTACCCTGTTAGCATGAGTCTTGTTGGTGCACCAGGTCCTTTCTATTTTCTTGCAGTTGCGTTTGTGTTGATGAGTTCGTCAGTGAACCAAGTGGCCCTGTGTGGGGGTTTGTGGGGGCGGGAGGGTTTGAGGGGGGCAACTTATTCGGCGCATTGGGACATCCAGGTGTTGAAGTTTCCGACTGCTACGTTGGAGTTGTGGTGGGGGTAGGTAGTGTTGCGTTTAGGGTGTGTGACCAGAGGTACTCTTATACATTGCTCTAGCTCCTGTGGGGGGTGCTAGGGAGATTGTTCCAGGGCTTGGTGGTGATGTGGGCGTGGTGCGAGGGAGGTAGACGAGGGGAGAATGGCTGGGTGGGCTGCACTGGGAGCGTGTGTGAGTGAGAACCGGGAATCTGTGGACAAATAAGACCGGACAAAACGAGGAATCTGAAAAGCACGAGCGAGTTTGGCAAAGAGCGTGTTTAGTGAATCTGCAAAGAAAACAGTAGTTAGGGAATCTGGAGGAGGAAAACAGTAGTTGGGGAATCTGCAAAGAAAAAATATAGTTTAGGGAATCTGGAGGAGGATAACAGAAGTTAGGGAATCTGCAAAGAAAAACAGTAGTTGGGGAATCTGGAGGAGGAACACGGAAGTTAGGGAATCTGCAAAGAAAAACAGTAGTTAGGGAATCTGTAAAGAAAAAAAAACGTAGTTTAGGGAATCAGCAAAGAAAACAGTGGTTTAGGCAACACAGTAGATTGGAAGACTGAACACATAAGAGCACTAGAAAGGGTTAAGGGAGGAGTCAGCAAGTGGTGGAGAGGAACAAAAAGCAGCAACGAGAGGGTGAGAGAGGAGCGAAGAAAGTGGTGCAGATAGTGGCAAACAGAAGGAGAGAGGGGAACGAAGAGCGGCACAGAAAGGGTGAGAGAGGCATAGAGAGGGAGAGAGGGGAACGAAGAGCGTCACAGAAAGGGTGAGAGGGGAGCGAAGAGTCAGACCAGAAAGAGATCGGGCAGAGCGGTGAGACAAAAGGCAGGGGAAACAGCAATGGCACAATTCAGGAGTGAGCGAGAAGGGGGAGCTGGCCAAGGACCTGCACATATGGAGGACCTCACAATACGTGACCTCTGGTCACCATCTCAGAACCACTTTCACTTCAATCATCTAGAGGTTCTTGCGGTTCAATTAGCTCTGAAAGCTTTTCAGCAACCTCTTCATCACAAAGTAGTACAGATTCTTACTGACAACATGAGCGCAATATATTATATTAAAAAACAGGGAGGCACACACTCCATACAGCTCTCACACGTAGCAGAGCAGATATGGCACTGGGCCGTACATCACAGAATCCACCTCCTAGCAGAATACCTACCAGGGGTGGACAGCGACTTCGCAGATATGCTCAGCAGAATGCATCAGCAAGTACAGGAGTGGGAGATCGACACAACACTCCTCCACTCATATGTCCAATGGGGGGAACACCAGAGATAGACCTCTTTGCAACACAACAGAACGTGAAATGCCAACATTTCGCTTCCAGGTTTCCTCGCCCACAATCCAAAGGCAATGCCCTATGGTTCAATCGGTCAGGGATATTTGCTTGCGCTTTTACCCCTCTCCCATTCATAACTTACGTGGTTCACAAGCTAACACAAACAACCCCCACGCTAATTCTAAAAGCCCTAACATAGGCACGACAAGCATGGTTCACAACCTTGTTACAACTGTCGGTGGGCCACACGAGAAACTGCCTCTCTAGCCACTTTTTCTAACTCAAGGAAAGATCATGCATCCAATTCCAAAACAGCACAATTTGATGATTTGGCTCCTGAAGCCTTAGAATTTGGACACCTCAACCTACCTCAAGAATGCATGAACATTCTAAAACAAGATTGCAGGCGAACCATGCAAGTCTGTTATGCAGCCAAATGGAAGACATTTGTCCATTACTGCTTAGCCAAATAAATCCAACCACTCTTACCAACAGTGCAAGACTTTGTTTGTTATCTATTTCATTTACAACAAGCAGGCCTTGCATATACCTCTATTAGACTACACTTAGCAGCTCTTGCAAAATAGACAACATGTGACTCTTTAAAATTCCAGTAATCAAAGTGTTTATGGAAGGACTAAAACGAGTCACTCCACCTTCTATCCCACCAGCACCGTTCTGGAACCTAAATATTGTTCTCACTAGACTCATGGGACCACCCTTTGAACCGCTGCATTCATGTGAATTAGAGTTCCTCACATGGAAAGTAGCATTCTTAGTAGCTATCACATCTCTCAGGCAAATAAGCGAACTTCAAGCGCTCACTTTAGAAGAAACTTTCTTCCAAATTTAGCCAAATAAATTAGTACTTCGGACTAACCCAAAGTTTCTCCCTAAAGTAGTTTCCGCATCCATGTGAACCAAACATTTTTACTGCACGTATTCTTTCCTAAACCAGATTCAGTAGCAAGAGCTCTTCACACCCTCGATGTATTACTTCGAGATGACTAAACCTTTTCGCAAAACACAACAACTTTTTGTTGCGTTTTCAAATCCCCAAAAAGGTTCCCCTATCTTTAAAGATATAATCGCAAGATGGATAGTAAGATGTATTCAAATTTGCTACCACAAAGCAAAGCGATCACTACTTGTAACTCCAAAAGCTCTCTCCACACGCAAAAAATAGAGTCTCAATGGGTTTTCCAGGAAGCATCCCCTTAGCGGCCATCTGTAAAACAGCTACATGGAATAACACACATACATTCACAAAACACTATTATGTTGATGTCTTAGCTAATCAACAAGCTAGAGTGGGTCAAGCTTTATTACGAACACTTTTTCAAACTACTACGTCAACCACTAGCTATCTACCACTTTTGGGAAGCACTTCTTTGCATTCTATGCTAAGCATATGTATCTACGGCCAACGCCTGCTGCGAATGGAATATGTTACTTACCCCGTAAGCATCTAGTCGTAGCGTGTAGTGCCGTAGATTCATATGCACCCACTTTCCTTCACGGAAGCTACTGGCTGAAGTGTTCACTTCTCTACTAAAACACTCAACCATATCTTAACTTTACTCACATGCTCATCCTTTCTGTCACTATACTGCTCCTTTCCTAAGCTCATCTGATGAGCTGAAAAACAATTTATCAAAGGAGCAGATGAACATGTGCAATACAGACTATAGGAAGAGTCACATTACCTTGTGACTCAAAATACTTCGAAGAAAAGCAACTTACACGCCCAACACTAGATGATAGGAGTATGCTAAGCATATGCATCTACAGCACTACACACTGTGAATACATGCGTACAGAGTAAGTAGCATATTCCTTTCTTTGAATCGTCAAGCGTAGGTATGTCCAAGTCGAATATATAAGTATAATGACAATAGATTGCTTCAGAAAAGAAGCTGGCTAGAATCATTAGGATTCTGCAAACAGGCAAAGAATCTGAAACAGTATGATCCTCATTTGGAATATCAGTGACTCTTAAAATGGTGTCTCGTAGGAAACCAAATGAAGGTGGCTCCGCTTAACTGAGTGTTCAGCTGATAAGACATGCTTTGAATGTAATCAAAAGATTGTTTATCTTTACTTATAAAAGCTAAGTTTCATTTTAATAAGGAATCGACAGACAGTGCCTCAACATATTTATTAAAGTCTAGTGCTAAATTTTATGGTGGCCAAAACAAAGCCCAGAAACTATTAGCAAATTACCTGAAAGTTAAACACAACAAACTTAATATTTAATCTATTATGGATGAGCAACTAACATTGAAATTTAAAGATACAGAAATTTTGACGAATTTCTCCTTTTTTATAAGTCACTTTACACATCAGAGAATCCTCCTTCAGAGCATCTTATCTCTTAGTTTTTTTCTGATATTCAGCAGTCCTCTGATACTTGGCCAGATCTTACATTCTTGGAATCCAATCTATCACAAAAGGAACTCCTTACTGCCTTGCAGGCTCTCAAAAAAGATAAAGCTCCAGGTCCAGACGGTTTCACCGTCGTGTTTTTTCCGCACTTCGCGTAGTTGCACCTCCCCAAACTACACAATCTCTTAGATTTTTTCTACACTCGGGTGGATCCTCTGGATCTTTTTCAGAAGCCCTAATTTACCTTATTCCTAAGGAAGGCAAGGACTTAAGATACTGCAAAAAGTACTGACCTATTTCATTAGTCAATATTGACTATAAAAATTTTTCAAAGGCCTTGGCCATACGTCTAGAGTCCCACTTACCCAACTTGTTAGGGATGGAGCAATCCGGATTTGTTAAAGGTTGTCTCATTACAGATAATACCTGTTTATTTTTCGACATTTTGTCTAAATCCCTGGCAGCAGTAGCATTATACGCGGAAAAAGCGTTTGATAGAGTTGAATGGCATTACCTTTTTCATACACTCAAGAGGTTTGGTTTTTGCCCCAGAATTATATCTTTAATATCAATCCTTTACTCAAATCCACGAGCGGCAGTATGTGCAAATGGTAACACGTCTTCATATTTTGATCTAGGTAGAGGTGTTCGTCAGTGTTGCCCTTTATCCCTGTTTCTCTTTAATCTAGCCCTAGAACCTTTTTTGTCCAGAATCCGTCAAAACAAAGACATACATAGATTTGATTTTAAGAACACTCAATTTAAATTGGCAGCATATGCTGATGACATATTATTATTTATCTCACAACCCCAGTCCTCTATTCCCGCTTTCTTACAAGAAGTTGAATCCTTCGCCTCTGTTTCCGGATACAAATTAAATAAGGACAAATGTGAAATACTACCTTTAACTAAATATACATTTAAAGATGATTTTGTTACTTCAAATTTCACATGGAGCCCTCATCACATCAAATACTTAGGTCTACATTTTACTCCCTCCATTCCAGATACACTTTCTCTTTGTTTGAATAACTGTATACAAAGAATCTCCACACTTACTGCAAAATGGCACCCTTCATACTTATCTTGGTGGGGTCGTTTAGATACCCTAAACATGATGCTGACCCCTATAATACTTTATACAATCTCCCAACATTCCAGTACCCATCTCCCTAAAAATTTTTAAGAAGATAAATTCTGTGCTTTCCTCATTTTTATGGAACAACAGAAAACCACGCATGTCATTATCAAAACTGATACGCCCAAAATCAGAAGGGGGTGTTAATTTCCCCGATTTCCCTACATACCAAAAGTCCTTTTTACTCCGTCAATCCTCGAGATGGCTCGCTGAGTCTTTGGTGGATTGTCCTTTATGGGCTGAACTTGAACGTTCTTTTCTTTCCCCCTTCTCATTTCAAGAATATGTATCCTTCACCCGCAAGCCACAATCCCTATCTACTCCTGTACTTAAATACACATGCAAAATTTTGGAATCCAATGCACCGCCAGTTCCTACAGATTTGGACTCCTTTTTTAAATCCACAATATGGCATAATAAGCTGATATTGATATGTGGTAAGCCTTTGTATTGGAGATCTTGGAGACAGAAAGGCCTAATTTGGGTATATCAATTGTTTGCACAAGATGAGACCTTGTCTTTCTCACAGGTTAGTGGACTCTCTGACCTACCCACGTCCTTTCAGTCCAAGTATAACCTTCTGAAACAAGCCCTTCAAACTGCATATGCTCAGTTTATATCTCCTAACGCTCCCACCTCCTCTCCTGTTAATAAGTTCCATAATCTTCTTCGTACCAATCCTAAAGCTTCTGTTATTTATAATTATTTATGCACTTCATGCACTGCAAGAGAAAAAACTAAAGTAGAACTTTCCTGGGAACAAGATTTAGAGGTATGCTGGTCAACGACCCTATGAAACAAAATATGGACTAAAAACAGGAAGTCCTCCAGAGCAGCGAACACCACGCAAACGCTCTTCTTTATATACAATAGACTTTTAATATGTCCGGTTACTTTAAACAAAAGACACACTGGTATACCGGATACTTGTTGGACATGTTCCTCCCCACTTGCAGATTTAAGCCATTTACTTTTTACATGTTCGCTTGTTCATAACTTTTGGAAGAGTGTCTGGTCTCAAATTAACTTAATCTTTGGCTCCAGATTCCCTTTTTCCATTACCCATGTGTTTTTGGGAAGTTTATCTCCTGTCTGGACCAATTGCAATTCCAACACAAAGATTATAGACCTATTATTAGCAGTTGCCTTTCAACAAATAACCAGAAATTGGAAGGATTTCACCAAATTATCTTATCAAGCATGGTGGTATGCCGTTTGCCATAACCACAGATTAGATACAACCCTTGTACACCCTATTCACATGGCTACGAAACGCTTGAGTCTATGGCTACCTATCACAATGTTCATTGATGCTAGTGCTAAATGTTCCTTTTCCCTAAACCCTATCCAACAAGAGGTTTCTCAACCTCCATGACTTTCCTCATGTTATTGATTTACTAATTTGACCATTTTAAACTTTTATTGTGCTCTTTGTATGAAATGCAATTTTCCTTTGTATACACCAATTCAATTTAAATACCCTTTTCATTTTCTCCTTTAAGCCATGTTCATATGACTTTTACATCCAACTTTTTTGTTCCTAAGTTCTATTTTGATTCATGTGACTATCTATTACCTTATTGTGTTATGTATTGATACTTTACATTCCTTTAATAAACTTACTTCTGAACTTAAAAAGACATGCTTTGAATCTGTGGTTTGTAAAGGATTCTTAAGTGAATCTGTACGTGACTTTGAACAACAGGGAGTACCAACTAATTTTTCCCAAAACAAAAAGATATTTGGTAAGGTCTCTCCAATATGACTCTTATTTCCCTGACTAACGATGGGTATATGTTCATAGTACATGCTGTATAGATGCTCATACATGGTATACGAATGTCTGAAAATGAAAGCAGCTTTCCTTATTGTAGTAAGCTGGCTCTGTATATACTATACCAAAATGAGGTCTAGTGTGCACAGAGTCCAGTGGAACCCCAAAGGTAGGCAGACGTAAAAGTAGATAGCACCTTACTTTCTATTTGTGGTAGTGTGGGTGAGCAGTAAGGCTTTATCAGAGGGTAGTGTTAAGCATTTGTTGTACACACTCAGGCAGCAAATGTCACACACTCAAAGACTGAACTCAGACCAATTTGATTTGTATAAAAATATTATTTAGCTATATTTATTTTCTTAGACCCAAGCAACCTGGTACAGGTTAGTGTAATTGGTACTTTTCAAGGCAGGTTGAACAATACAAGCAAGCTGAATGAAAATGTCTTTGTTACAGGTTTGTAAATACTTTCAATACAGTGGAAAATTCTGTTAGATTACTTTTGATTACTTTTCAGATTATTTTATGGATTACTTTTTCTACTCAGTGTGATATGCCTAGATATCACACTGGGACATTTCCTAGAGAAAAGGTAAGTACAGCAGTTTTTAGATAGTTGCAGTTTTCAAGTTCTCATACAAAACCAACTCCACACTAAGAACAATTTTCACAAGAAAGCTGTCAATGCAGTCCTATGGGAGTAAATGAAGTTATCGGTTTCAAGGTAAGTACTTGGGTTTGGGAGTTGGTTTTCTGGTGTTAGAACCAGGGTTCCCCCTGGGTCAAGGATGCACTCTCAAACTACCCTCAGCGGCACTAGGGCGGCCGGGTGCAGAGTGCTGAGGCCCAATGTTATCCAATAGGGGATAGGGTGCCTCCGGTTGGTGGCTGCTCACGAGCAGGCCACAAGGTTGTGGGAGCAAAGCTCCTGGTGTTAGGCTCAGGGCAAAGGGGGATCCGAGTTAGCACCCAAAGTACACCTGCAGCGGCGCAGGGTGCTGTTTTGGCGTCGGGTGCCCTGTTGTTTTCAATGGGAGTTGCCGGTTTTGGATTTTGGCTGCAGGCTCGGTCCAGGAAGACGTCTGTGAGGAACCAACAGCTGGGCAGGTAAGTTGGAGGGCTCGGGGACGTAGGTGCACCTCGGGTTCTCTTCTCTAGGGCGCAGGGCGGCTGGATGCAGGGGTGTCTTTTGAGGTCAGATTTCACCTTACCAGGCCACTCGCGGTTTGGATGGATCTCCGTGCAGAGGCTGCAGGCGACGTCGGGGAGTCCTGGAGGGGGTCATCCCATGGTGGAGTCGGACTCTGGGGTGCTGGGGGACCTCGCTGGGACCGGTGGGCCACCCAGATTCGGGCCGTAGGCGTCGGGTGCAGTGGTGGTTCCAGGCGTCTGGTTTCTTTGTCCTCAGCAGGCTCAGAGTCTGTCTTAGGAGTTTCTTTTGAACAGAGCTGCTGTTCACAGGAGATCCGGTCTTTGTTGAAGGCAGTCAATCCTCCCAGGGTTTCGAGAGTTCGCTGGCTGCAGGACAAGGCGACTTTTGGAGCAGGATCTCTGGAAACTGCAGACGGGCCGGTAGGGCTGGGGCCAAGTCAGTTCTTCTCTGCAGTCTCCTCTGCTGTGCAACTTTTTCATCCTTCATCTTAGGTTGCGGGAATCTGTCTTCTTGGTTCAGGGCTGCCCCCTAAATACTGTATTTACGGGGCGTTTTAGGGGTCTCAAGTCAATAGCCAATGGGCTACTGACCTTAGGGTGACTACACCCTTGGTGTGCTCACCCCACTTGGGGGAGTGGGCACAATCCCTAATCCTGATTGGAGAGTGCCTACAATCGGCAAGATGGCGGGCACTGAAGAGTGGGCTTCACCTCGCCTCCCCCACCTTTGGGGTGGGGTTGGCAGAGGTGGGCACACCTTCTGGGCAGGCTAATTTTTCCCACCGGTCTTCCCGCCGAAAAGGAGGGGAGACAGGAAGGGGGCCTGCTCGAGAGGCTGGGGATCGCGTTACAAAGGCGGCTAGGCCTTTGAAGCTCCCCTGCCACAGATGACTCTTCCGGACCTGGGGAAGGTGTGAAGAACTCCGCCCATGAAAGGCTTTTTTTCTGGGCTCAGGGAGCGATGGCTCCCACCCCAGGGTTCCAGAAACATGTCTCGTGGTGGCAGGCTGGTGTTTACCAGTCAGGGAACCCACCAGAGGTTGGTCGTTTTTCTGGGGGCATTTCTAAGATGCCCTCTGAGTGCATTGTATAGTAAATTCCACACTGGCATCAGTGTGGGTTTATTATGCTGAGAAGTTTGATACCAAACTTCCCAGAATTCAGTAAAGCCATTATGGTGCTGTGGAGTTCGTAATGACAAACTCCCAGACCATATACTCTTTATGGCTTTACTGCACTTACAATGTCTAAGAATGGACTTAGACACAGTGGTGGTATGGGGCTCATGCACCTGTACCCTCACCAGTGGCATAGTGCACCCAGCTAGAGGTGTGGCTGACCTATGCCATAGGCAGTGGGTTGTAGGCATGGCACACAGGGATGTGTGCCATGTCGACTTTTCACCTTTCTCTGCACCAAAAGACGCATCCTGCAAAGGCAGTGTGTGTGTGTTAAGGTACAGGACCTCTAAGGGTGGCACAATATGTGCTGCAGCCCTTAGAGGCCTTCCCTGGTCACAGTGCCCTTGGTACCCATGGTACCTTTTACAAGGGACTGACATGTGGCCAGAGAGGTGCCAATTGGGGGTACAACTATACAGTTTTGGGAAAGAACAGAGGCCCTGGGAACCTGATTGGCAGGGACCCAGGGCACATCAAGTCAAAGTGCATCAGTAGTCTGGCTAAAAGTGGGGGGGGGGTTACTGCAACAGAAACCCAGCTTCCTACACTTATGTAGTGGTATAGAACACAGACCCAACCATTATGCCCAAATGCCGAAAGAAGGGTAAATTCTAGGAACCTAACAAGAGCTCCGTGGGATTGATTTACACAGATACAGCATAAATATTTACCCCGCATTCAACTAATCAGCCAGTTTGCAGACCTTCAACTAAATGTATACAAGAGCCTC
Organism: Calotriton arnoldi; assembly: GCA_963921515.1. Taxonomy (NCBI): domain Eukaryota; kingdom Metazoa; phylum Chordata; class Amphibia; order Caudata; family Salamandridae; genus Calotriton; species Calotriton arnoldi. The sequence goes on along the minus strand of CAWUFW010000919.1, from coordinate 577,736 downwards.
TCAAAATAAAGCAAAATAGCTCTATATTCATGTCACGGAGTAAAATACCACAACATAGACAATAGTGCAGAGAGTGCAGTGCTCAAAATAGTGAGTAGCTGAATCTTGTTGAAATTGCACACATAAATTCTGAATGGTCAAACAGTAGTTAACGGAGAAAGTCCATCTTGGATTTTTGCCTCCATTTTATGTGCGGTCACAAAACAACACCATGAGTATCATCAATGTTTTGACGCAGAAGCATTAGTCTGCATTTTTCATCAGGACACGTGCTATCTGTCTATGAATCTGTGAATTAAACAAAAGAGGGCCTTTAGAGTGTGTGACTGGGATTACAGTCTCTATAGTGTACATGTCACAATGTCCACGTACTTCATTCTCTAGTTTAATAAACCAGTGTATGAACTTATATTCACCAATGGAGGGTAAGTGTCTATATTCAGATCCAATTTTCATCATCAACAGCGTTTCACTGAAAATGAAACGGGCATAATTTAGTAAATGATGTTGTGTGCATATATATAACCCACATTGTTCTGCATTACCACTAATGTTGCTAAAAGGTTCACACTTGAGATACTATGGTGTATGAAAGTCATGATTTAGTAACCAAACAGGTTTTATGCATTTTTGTATGAGAGAACATAAATATGTCTCAGATCGCCAGTGTCACAATATTGGTGATAATTGTGACACATTGAATGGTCAATAACAATATGTGCATTTAATAATTAATAAAGAACATAAATCATTGGCCATTACTATGATCATACGTTAGTATCAATATGCTTTTTTGATTTTGGGTCAACTGAGCTCATTTACATTACGTGTAACTGTCTCACAAATGAGTGAATGGGCCTTTATTTATCACAGAGCTTCATAGATCACAAGAAGCTAAACTCTATCGCTAATGCTCTCACCAGGTTGCGAATCCAGTAAAACGCTTATATTGGAGGACAGTTCTAAGGGGAATAAGTGGTTAATTCTAAACTGCCTAACCGTGGTATGTCTCCTAACGACCTAATTAGCAGTTGAGTACTCGGTGTGACTCTGAAAACAGTATCACCACATCTAGACAAGCATCTACACCATACAGAGAATACACTATACGTGCAGCATTGGCTGTACACATAACAATGGTGTCATGCCTGCGCCGTTCCGAAATGCATGCCTCCTATACCATGATTTACATTAATATTTATTAATGCTGGTTACGCTAATATCGAAACGTCCTGTTGTGCGATTTTTCTTTTTTAGAGGACGCTGATGCACTTGAAAATAGTGCTGAATAGCAGTGCAATTCGAAGAAGTTAGATCACCGTAGATTACAGTGTATCTTCTGCCGGTTTCAGAGACAATGAGAAAAGAGCAGGAAAACGACCCTGTGCGGTACATCCTCCTCTAAATAACTCTTCATCTTTGTAAACTAGAATGTCAACCACGTGGTCTCCTTCTTAAATTGTGTGTGGTATGTGTCACTACAAGCATCAAAAGTAAAACTGACAGATATATTCAGTATCATTATTCAATTACTCATATATGTGCTATGGAAATTGCCCTATTACAATTCAATACATATGTCTATACTTAAGAAACCTTCTGATCAAGAACTGTAAACAGAAATATTAAGCCCATAGAATCAAAAGATAGACGCCTTCCATGCATGTAACACCTGGTGGAAATATTCCACCTATTGGTTTTCGTTGGGCTTGATTGTGGTGCTATGAGCATCAGTTGAATAATCCTTAACAATTTGTGTTTGCTATTTTTTAAGCACAAGCTATCACACAAAGGTATCAAGGCAGTAAAGTTTATGAATATCAGTCGTCGATGGAAATAAAATGGTGTTCAGTAATGGCCGGAACCTTTAGGCACAGGGATAAAGGCTTGTCTTCAGGTGTTTTCGGAACCTCTGGAGGGATGTTTCCTTTCACATATTAGGAGGCATATACTATTCCACAGTCTATCCTGTGCGACAGAGAAAGCTCTGACTACTTGAGTGACACTTGGGAATTTTTAAACTTTGAGAAGACAGAACCCCATTTGATCTCAGACTGCAGTTAGGAATTTAAAGAGAGAACTGTTTTTGCAAGAGGATTTCTGCCATGATGATAAAATGATTTATGGACCAGACAGAGTGATTTAAATCTTATTCTTTGAGCAAATGGAGGCCAGTGCAATTTCCCCAGAGCTAGTGTTATGGACTCAAATGTCTTAATGTGAAAGATAAGTCTAGCTCCTGCTTTCTGAATCAGATGGAGTCTACATTTCAATTTAGCTGGAACATTCAGATACAAAGCTTTGCAATAATCCAGCCTCGCCAAAATAAACATGTTCATATTCACAATTCTTTGTTGAGTAGTAAACAGATTCCTTAAACACCTCAGAACCCATAATTAACAAAGACAGTTCTTAGTCACAGACTTTATTTGGTCTTTCATAGTAAGTGTTGTGTCAAATTTCACACCAAAATTCTTCACAGGTTGGAATGAACTAGGTTTTTGGCCAAGTGAGTTTGGCCAAAACTTATGGTTCCAGACTGATGTAGGCTGGAAGCTGGCCAGAATCTGTCTTTCCACCATTCAACTTCAGATGTTTGCTGGCCATCCACTGTTGGAAGTCGGTCATACAGTTGCACTGATTCCCACCCTTAAACTGGGTTCCTCGCCAAACACGAAAAAAGAATCTGGATATCTTCTGCATACATAAGGACGATCAAGCCATATGATTGTATCTATCGGTCATTGGAAAAGTAATGGTGAAATGACAGAACCTTGCCTTACTCCTGAAGTGATAAAAACTGACCCATAATAACCTAAGTAGTCTGGCTAGTCAAAAAACGTTGTAACCACGAATGGATGGTACCTGTGGTGTCGCAGTCTAGTGCTCGGCAACCACGTGACAGCCGCGGTGCCTGATGGGACAGCGCGAGGGCGCGCAGTGATAACGGGGGGCACTGAGAGGAGTGTACGCACGGCTCTCCCTCTCCATAATAAATCTCACTTGTACAGCAGCTGCAGTCTCCGTGTCTTCTTACGGGGAGATCCACACACTACAGACTGGCGACGAGCCAGAACGGACCCCGCTGCCACCACCTGCGCTAAGCGCTGCTACGCACGGCACACACGGCGTGGAGCACACGATTCATACGCCACGGAGAGGGAGAGCGGCGACATCAAAGCCGACGGACAGCCTCCTGCAGCGCTTCGATTCCGGCCTTCTGATAACCCGGACCTTGAGGTACGACATCAGCGCGTGTGAAATTGCGCGCTCTGTTACCTGCTCCTGCACGAGGCTCTGCCACCGTCGGAGGTGCCTCTGGTGGCCATCTTACGTACCCGAGTGGAGGTGCACACGCAAGATACTCCAGGCATACCCATCAGCCACGGTGCTGCCCAGGGCCACTGCACAAACATCACCTGCGAGAGTGGGCTACTCCTCTGCCTCTAAGCCACCTCATCCCACAGCGTGTCCTGCATCTGGCATCTCAGTGACACGCACACTTGCGTCCTTCCAGGCAGTCACCTTCTACACATCGCCCAAACAGGACTGGGCAGGGGTCAGGATGTCCCTTGTCAACCACTACCGCCCAGGGCCCCTGTCAGAATCCCGTCGGTGCCTGATTGCGCAGTATACAGGTGTACCCCCCACTTACTTCCGCTATGGCCTACTACTGCCTGCTGTGCACTCCCCATTGAAGGCCTTCCCTAGCAGGAACACTCCAGCCCATCATAATGTGCGCCCAAACCTTCTCCTTAACTAATCCAGTACCTTTCCTCCCCAAGCCGGGCGAGCCAGCCATGAAATGGGCAGATTGGAAGGGGTACTTCCTCAACTACTTGTCTGCACTGGAAGATGAAGGAGAAGAAGCGTTCTCCAGCAAACGCAGAAAGAAAATACTGTTGCACAATCTAGGACCAGAAGGGCTGCGAGTTTACGAGAACATGGTTAAGAAACCGAGAGCTGCGACGGGTGAAGATGTTTCAACACGCTTTAGACGATTTAGACAGTCATTACCAACCTGTCATTTGCACGGCCATAGACCGATACAATTTTTTCCAGCGGAAACAAAGCGACACAGAGACAGTACAGGACTATGTCGCAGCACTCAAAAAACTAGCTGTAAATTGCAAATTTGGCCATTTGCATGACGACTTAGTGTGTGATCAAATAATAATGCACACTGTCAACACTAACGTACAGGAAAAGCTATGGGTGAGTGGGGAGGCGCCCCTTCACGAAATCATAGCGATCGTCAAAAAGGCCGAACTGTCCTAAAGGTGTATTGTAGCGGCTAAGAAGGACAGTGAAAGTAAACCCACAGTGTGCAAAGTAAGTGACAAAAAAGCTTCCAATGACAAGCCGGCCCCCACTGCAGGGTATAGGAATAGCCGACGGCCCACAAAGAACTCGGCAGGGCCCACTCGGCCTCCTCCTGAAAAGAAAGGTTCCTGCTACAGGTGTGGCAGCCAGACGCACATGGCCAATGACAAACGATGCCCTGCCTTCCATGTAAAATGCTCCTTTTGCGGGGTTATGGGACATTTCGGCAAAGTCTGGAGAAGGAGACCCAGCAATACCTCTGTAAAATGCGTCATGTATGACTCGGAACCAGAAGTGTGGGAAGGGGATGATGATGACGATGGTATTTTATGCATAGATGAACAAGTATTGGGCATAGATTGCAGTGCCAGAAAAAAACCATCCTGTCTAGTGACCATTGGGGGAGTCCAGATATCCATGGTAGCAGACTCAGGGTCCCCATTCACGAGTACACAAAGGGAAATCTGGGACAGGGATTTTGCCAACACCATAGGGCACCACTTACACCCTACAGACGTACATCCCGTCACCTTCACAGGGGAAAGGATCCCCATGGTAGGGTTCAGACAACTACAATTCGAGTTCAAGGGGAGAGAGACCACAGGCAAACTGTACGTGGCAGAAAAAGGACCATCGGTCCTCGGATGGGCCGACCAAGGAGCGTTCGGCATCCAGCTCAACCCCAGCGGAGAAACGCAAGTGCTTATGACGGATGATCCTCCCAGACCGGACGTAGCTAATCTGCGTAAAGAATTCCCTGATGTCTTTGGCGGGACCATTGGGCAACTGTCGAAGTTCACGCACAAAATCCTGCTGAAAGATGGCGCAGTACCGGTTAGCCACAAAGTACGAAACATCCCTTTCAACTGCAGAGAAGCCGTGCAACTTGAATTGCAGCGCCTGGAAGACAACGGCATCATAGAACTCATCGAAAGCGCCGAATGGTTGGCGCCCTTGGTCGTGGCACGGAAACCGAACGGGAAGGTGCGTCTTTGCATAGACCTTAGAGAATTGAACAAAAACATTCTAGTAGACAAATTCCCACTGCCAAGAATCAACGATATGCTGTCCCAAACCAAAGGAATCAAGTGGTTCTCGACGATAGATCTCACTGCGGCATACCATCAAATTTTGCTTCACCCCTCGTCCAGGAAGTTGACCTCTTTCATTACTCCATTCGGCTGCTACCGATTTCGGCGACTGCCATTCGGGCTGGCGTCCGCCGCATCAGTATTTCAGAAACTGATGCACAAGTTGTTCAAAGACTGCGGCGACGTCTTATATTTCCAAGACGATATACTCATCATGGGTAAAACCAAAACAGAGCACGATGCCAAACTTCGAGCGGTCTTACGGACACTCTCAGCAAATGGCCTCACAGCAGAATTGGAGAAATGCAGGTTCGGCCTATGCACTGTCACGTACCTGGGGCATGAGATCGGCGAAAACGGAATCGCTCCAAAAAAGGCTAACGTAGAAGCCATCAAGTCGGCGCCCAGACCAAGAACCAAAGACGAAGTTCGCTCTTTTCTGGGATTAGCAGAATTTTATAGCAAATTAGTCAGGAACTTCGCAACCAAAACTCACAGTCTGCGCCAGCTATTGAAGGAAAAGAACGCGTTCAGCTGGACGTCGGAATCGAACCTAGAATTTGAGACTATTAAAAAAGACATATGTGAGGCCGTACCACTGCAAGGGTTCGACTGCTCTGCCCCCAGCATTTTGACAACGGATGCCAGCGAGAAGGGATCAGGGGCGGTCCTGTCGCAACGTTCCACAGATGGCACGGAAACCACCATCGGTTTCGCATCACGCTCCCTCGCTCCCAAAGAGGAGAAGTTCAGCGTCATCGAAAAAGAAATGCTGTCATCCATCTGGGCCATGGAAAAGTTTCGGCAGTATCTATGGGGCTCCCGGTTTACCCTCAGAACAGACCATAAACCGCTGATTAAAGTCCTCACGTCCAGCGGTCATGCAAAAGCCACCCCGCGCATCGCCAAGTTGACGCTCTGGCTCCTGGATTTCGTCTACGATGTAGAATACTTGCCAGGCCACAAGAACAAAGTGGCGGACTTTCTCAGCCGTTCCGCTGCAATGGAGGGAGCACCACACCACAGCAAATGGGAAGAGTACCAAGTGGCACTCACGGCAGACCAAGAGGCCATCATCAGTGCGCAGGACTGGAAAACAGCCTACGAAAATGACCCGGACCTGTCCAAAGTGAAGACCTTCGTCACTCAAGGGTGGCCCGAGAAGAAGCACTTGAAGGACGATTTCCGGAAGTATTGGGAAGTGCGCGATGAATTGTCCCTCAGCGATGACGCCACATTTCTACTCAGAGGAGACAAAGTCATTCCCCCGAAGGATTTACTGGATCGCATCCTCAGCATACTGCACGAAGGCCATCTAGGAATCATGAAATCAAAAAGGAGGATGAAACAGTCGTACTCGTGGCCAGCCGTTGACAACTCTGTGGAAAAGTACGTACGAGCATGCCAGCATTGCGCCAACGCTGACGAATCACTGACGATGCTGAGACCCTCTATGGGTGAGTTCATCACTCCCACCAACCCTTGGGAAGAATTGTCAGTCGACATATTGGGCCCTATCCTGGACTCTTGGGGGGGTGGGGGAGGGGTACCCAAATATGTTATCGTCCCCGTTGACAGATACTCCAAGTGGCCGGAGGTGGACATCAGCGACAAGGTGGACACTGATGCCGTCATTGCGTTCCTTACCAATACATTCTTGAGGGAGGGAATTCCGAAAGTCCTCACAAGTGACAATGGTCTCCAGTTCACCTCGGAGAAATGGACGGCCTTCATCCGGAGAAATGGAATCACGAACAAACACAAGCCAGTGTATCACCCCGCAGGTAACGGCCTAGCCGAACGGTTCAACCGAGTAATCATGGGCTCGGTCCAGGCGGCCATCAGTGCGGGCAAGAACTGGGAAACAGAAATCAAGAACACAGTGTGGGCCTATCGCATCACGCCCACCCTAACGGGAAACAACCCTTTCAAGATACTACGAGGAAGAGAATGGTTTACGAGAGACAACCTAGTATGGATGGACATGAAACTTCAAAGCAAATGGTCACCGGCAGTGGTCAGAAGCAACATAGAGAAGGCTCAAAAAATCTACAAAGACAACTATGACAGGAAGCATGGAGTGCGAGAGGTCTCCTTAGCACAGGGAGACTGGGTTAGAGTGAAACAGGGCCACTCAGGGTAGAAAGGTGACAGCAAATTCAGCAAGCCCCTACAAATCAGAGAACTCTATTCCCGTTCGGCCCTACTGAGCGACGGCAAAGTATGGTCCCACAGCAGAATGGCGAAGTGCAACAAAGTCATCCAGTGGCAAACCAATGGCACCACCACAACGGCTGGATACCATGGAGTGGGCTCTGATCTCGACGACGACGCATCACCTGTCGGCACCAGGACTGGTGGCCCGATAAGGGGGACAGGGGGTGATACCGAGACCACAGGAGTGAGGAATAACGATGATTCCACACAGCACACACCACCTCAGGAGCCCAATCACACAGACAACCCAGTTATTAGGCAAAGGGCTTCCACCTCACACGACAGTGGCCAGGAAGAGAGCACCACGAAAACCAGTTCACATGTAAGGGAAACACACGAGGAGCAGGCCTCCTTCACACGCACCCGCACAGGCAGGATAGTGGTGCGGCCAAAGAAATATAGCGAGTTCACAATGTAGAAATGTCCTGGGTGTCCCCTCACCTATCTCCTCATAGCAGCCCCTGGGCAGTGTTATATATATATATATATATATATATATATATATATCTCTCTCTCTCTCTCTCCCCCCCCCCCCCCCATGTAGTGCAGCAAGTTCTCTAAGACTCAGCAGCAACATGTTTACCCTCGGAGCTCCTCCATTGAGGTGTCACCACACAGACACTATGTGTAGACCTATAGTTCAGGTAACTCATCGCTTATGTAAGCAAATGCATTGTTTCGGATACTTGTCTGTGTTGTTGTTAAAGAGGGAAGATGTGTGGTGTCGCAGTCTAGTGCTCGGCAACCACATGACAGCCGCGGTGCCTGATGGGACAGCGCGAGGGCGCGCAGTGATAACGGGGGGCACTGAGAGGAGTGTACGCACGGCTTTCCCTCTCCATAATAAATCTCACTTGTACAGCAGCTGCAGTCTCTGTGTCTTCTTACAGGGAGATCCACACACTACAGTACCCCTGATAACACCGCCCTCCAGGCAGTCCAGCAACCCCTGGTGGTCAATGGTATCAAAGACCCCTGACAGATGTAGCATGATCAGTGCTACATATTCCTTTCTGCAGCCGGCATGGAAACCTGCCTGCATTGAATGTAACAACTCTTAAAATTCTACAAAGGTGGATAACTGATTAAACACTGCCCTTTCAAGTAGTTTGGTCATGAACTGGAGTTGAGACATCAGCATGCAGTTGTGGACATAGTCCTGGTCTAACAAGGAGCCTTAATATTAGTAAAATAAAAGCCTTTTTTAATTTGTCAGGAACACAGCCAGTATCGGACCATGGTAATATGAATTCATCACTAACTTTTTGTGAAAATGTGTCGGGAACAACATCTAGTCATAAGCCCAGTGGCTTACTTTTCTTTATCAAAGGCATACAGTCCCTGTCATTCAGTAGGGAGAATTGGGAAATCTCTTTTTTATTTCCACAATAACTAAACAATTCTCTTCAGCTCTTGGGATTGGGACTGGGTTGGACAATAAGTATGCTTGTGTGCCCTCTATTTTCCGTTCATAGAAGTCCGCAAATTCATTGCATTTGACCTCTGTGTTGGTTTCCAACTACTGACTAGAGGTTTCCTTCAATTCTTTGATTGTTGACGAAATCGCTTTTTACACATTTGATGCCGTCATGGGTTTATTTGCATAATACTATGCTTTTGTTTCTCTTATCCACCTTTGTATTCCTTGTTTAGAAGAAACCAAGCATGTTTGGCATTAATCTGATTGCATTTACTGAGGTTGATGAAAGGTTTTACCATCAATAGTACAGGAGCAATATATTTTTATCACCAGTGGAATATAAAAAATGAAAAGAGGAATGAATTACATTGTTTCTCTAAGACTGATTATCCAAATGTACACTGAATTTAGATTTTCAATGTATTTTCAAACCGTATGTTTGTATGATCTGTCCATCTTTAATTCACTTTTGCTGTAGACCTGTATTGTTCATTATGCATTAATGAATGTTGCGTGCTACCCACGTAACATACAAAATGATTTGCTTTTGCATGGAATCTAGAGCAATAAAAATTAAGGAGAGCATTTGTTGCCATGTATTTTTCATACATTACAGCGTTTATATACATGTTTGCAATTGCTGTAATTATAGCCTGTCTTTATTTGAAATAACAAGGACAATGTGCTTTAGATACATTGTCTCACTTTCACAGACTGTATTAAATGTGAGTTCCCACTGTATCAACTCATTTACTCTATTGCAGACCAAAGCTAAGGGTGGCAAGAAAGTAATTCAAACTGATGAATGGCGTTCTGCTACAGTCGAGGAAAGACTAGAATATTCTCTGGTGAAGGTGAGTTGTTTCACTCTCATAAGACCATTTGATTTAGTTTGGCTGTTTTATCATCTATCAAAAATCTGGGCATTAATAATCAATGATTACAGTCTCCTACTTCACGTTTCTTTACACCTGTTAATTTAAAATGAAATGCCCTATTGAATAACCACAGTGCCTCACTGTTAGTAGGTAATTCATGGTGATTTCAATGGCTAATTTGGAAGGACGTAGGAAAGCAAGTCAAAACTTGCATTGAAACCAGGAACTATATTAATGTAATGTAATAAAAATTGATAAAGACAAGTTCTCAATCCTTGTAGTGGATAAATAGTGCTGCAAATCAAGCTACGGTTCAGGATGCACACATTTATTTAAGTCTAAGCTCACTGATATGAGGATGTTTGTCAAAGGAGTCCAGTTTGGTTTGATGTGGTGGTGGGGTAATCAAGCTCATGGATGGATTCTTTTTCCTAAGGGTCTTCTGACGAGTCACCTAGGGATTACAGTAGGCTGTGGCCGTCAAGTGAAAAAGTGGCTTTGACTATTGACCAGCAGGACACACATTTGGGAACACTGATGCACTGTAATCTGCTGTAGGAAGGTCATCAGATGTGTCTTAGTAAAAATGTTTTTTGCAACAAAATATATAATGTGTGGGCACAGGGATAAAAGAGTGGAACATTTGAATCCTAGAAGTGTTTTATTGTTTGGGTGTTTAGGTTTGTTATTGTTATAATGTATATGATAACGGTAGCACTGAACGAAGTATAATAGACATACTCGCACCCCTCCTTTCCAATACTGCTCCCATTAAGTACGCCTCACGAAAAGAAATAACCTTCACTAAGAAACCTATTCAATTTCATACAAAACACTGCAAATGGTAAGAATATTACTAACTCATTCAGTTCATCATGTTCTTGTTATATGTGGCAATATGAATTTCTACATCAGATTTGCTGTGCTTTCTTCCAGTTCAACCCATATTCCCCTTGGAAAATGAGAGAAAAACAGGCGAATGACCCCACCGCCTCAATGACTCTAATTTGATTTGTCAAATCACACTGCTGTGTTGAAAAGTTGACCATGCGAAGCCTTGTATCAGAAACCATTGCTTGTTCAGCCTGCATTATGCCGGCCCTGTGTGCAGTTATGAATTTCATGATTATTAATGTAGTCTCCTTACTGCCCTGTCCTCAAATGGGAGCTGCACCACGTACATGATGGAAAGATGATAAGTAATAACCAACCTTGTGCTAACAACATAAGGTTTTTCACCCGTGCATTTATATGTAGGGAATCTATTAATATCTTGATATTATTTAAATAATATTAATAGTTTTTTGAGAAATTTTGAGATAAAATGAATGACTAAACCCTTTTGGAGATGCTCATTACAACAGATAATTTACTTGTTCTTCAATATGCCCTACTAGCTACTTCTAGTGTAGAAACGCCATCTCGGACTTCCGACCATTTTCATTTGTTTCTTCTTTTGCTACCCAGGTGACATTAGAGTTCTCAATGAGGACCTGTCTGCACATGCCTTTCTTAGTAGTAGTGTTTTGTACATAAAATGTCTGTGTTATCCTTACATAGGCATGAGACTCTGGAATAAGATTAAATTTTTTTTTTTTTTTAAACAGTATTTTTCTCAATGCATTTTCTTTTTTTAACAGGGCATTGATAAGTATGTGGTTGAGGACACAGAGGAAGCAAGACTAAACCACAAACTCTATCCTCGACCTCTCAACATCATTGAAGGACCTCTCATGAATGGAATGAAGGTGGTTGGAGAACTCTTTGGTGCAGGAAAAATGTTTTTACCTCAGGTAATAGAAAACTGTCCGGCTCTTGCTCCTTAGTCTTCTTTCCTGAGTCTCTTTTAATTTGTGAGTTAGTGTGATTATCAACTAGTGTAACCCATGCTGTGCTGTCTTCAATAACATAAGTGTTTGACAGTTTGATATTTGGGCTGTATTATGTTATACTGAGCGGTGAGAACCTTTTTGCGCTTTAACTCGAGGGAAAAGGCTGAACAGACATGGTTTGCTACTGGAGGGTGGTGTGAGGATTAAAATACTGATGACGATCACTTGAAGAGGGCACAGAAATTGGACATGTGGACAATGTACTACATCGTATTTGATTTTATTTATAGCATGCAATAGCTTACTGGTGGCAGCTTGAAAGTGCCGAGCAAAGCAAGGCTAGTGGACTACAGTGAGGTCAATGTGGGAGCATTGATTCTTCAAGTTACACCATGTGATATGAACTGATTTGTCTTTTAGGGTAGTTAGCTGTGATGTAATCCAAAACTCAGTTGTAATAGATTATATTCAGGACGTACCTGAAACTCTTGAAGTCTGGTTCTGTGGGAGGCTTATAGGGCCTGTTTTCAAGAGAGAGCAGCATTGTTAGCAGTGTTCTGTCTCTAAACTATTTGTATCTCGCAGGATGAACAGAAAGTTTGTTTTGGGGATCAGATTTCAAATTGCTTGTAGACTGTAGACAGGTTGGAGCAGTACAGGCATTGTGCACAAAATATAGTTTAGAAAACAGGCCATTGTTTGGTAGCCACTGCAGGTACATCAAGATGGTTGTGATCTTGTCTGTGCTGGCAGCGTTATTTTGTGCTCTTTCAAGCTTTTCAATTATTTTATCTAGTAAGCCTCCATAGATTAATTTGCGTTTAACAATTTTTGAAATGACAACTGCTCTGGCAGGGGCAATCCTTTCATTCAAATGTTAGCTGTGGCAGGACTTCACTGAGATAGTTAAAGGTGTTTTGGTACCTTTTTTCATTTAAGGGGTCAGTGATAAATCTGAGTTTAAGATGACTCGCAGGTTGTGCCATTTTTGTCAATGTAGTGATGGAGGCCCAGACAGTGTGTAGTCAGGTTTGAGGGAGGCTGAGTTATAATTAACCAGTAGCAGGATGTCCGTTTTGGAGGCATCAGTTTTGATTCATCCCACTTTGGATGTGTCTTAAACAGTTGGAGATGAGTTGATGGTTTCCCGGTATGTTGGTTGCCATTATCTGCATCTTGGTGTTGTCTACATACACAAAAGAGCTCAAAATATATCTTTCAAGAATATTGCACGGGGGGCACCACAAATGTACTGACAGGGATAGAGACAATGCAAATCGTATAGAAGAAAAGTGCAATGTAAACAAATGTTAAAAAGAACAAGACTGTTACTCACTTTGAGATGCATAGTAAGGTAAAATGTGATGTATTTCTTGCCCTGTAGTAATTTATGTTTCTAAACATAACTTATGTGGGAAAATTAGTCTTCCATGTGTGCATACCACAATATGCGCATCTGTGGCGGAATTAACACAGGTGTTCATGTAATGCTCCACACTTATGGTTTTGTACAAGAGAGTCAGAATGTTCCTCTTGGTGTACTAAAGTAAGTCTCACTGTGTCCTACATGCAGCTAAGCAACAATGGAGTCTGAGAAATCACAAGTGGAGTCGTTTGGGGAACAGTCATGTAAAGTGATGCTTTGTGGGGCAGCAGCCGACAGAATGAATGTTGCACACAGGGGGCACACAGCTGGCTCATAACAAAAGTAATGTTGTACAGTGTCTGGAGTGATGTGAACACTCTGATCGGGCAGTATAACATACCCACAACTTGATGGGATGGCGACAGTGGTCTTTATTGTTGTGCAGCAATATTGTACCCGATAGTCTAATATTCGTAGCATGTGTTGGCCGTGGATACATATGCTTAGCATTATCCTGTCCTGCCATCTAGTGTTGGGCTTGGGCGACTATAAGTTGTTTTTCGTCAAAGAAATCCTCGAGTCACAATGTATAGTGACTGCTCCTCCGGTGTGCTTTGCGCATGTTGCTTGGCTTCTTTGTTAGATTTTATTTTTTTCGCCTTCGGGTTCAGATGTCGACATCCGAGCTCCGGGACCAAAACCTAATTCCTCACCGAGGTCTTTGTGGCGCTCGTTTTTTTCTCTCCAATGCAACAAATTTCCCATCCGAACTACTTCAGCTGGTGTTATTGGTCATTTCAAAGCATCCACCTGGGGTCAAGCCTGACCTTCCAAACTTTTCTTCACCTCCATTCTACAGGACAGTATCCACGAGGGATGGAAAACAAGCCCTTCAGCTTTTGCTCCAATTGCCCTGCAGCGTACTCCAGGCAAGACCAACACGAAGTGTGCAATCTGTGCTTGTCACTGGAACAAGAGGAGTCTTCCTGTGAGGCGTGCTTGGTGTTCTGGTTCGAAGAAAACACTTCGGCAGCGAAGGGAGCGTCTTTGGGCCAATATTACCATGCAGCGATGCACAGAAGATGCACCGGACATCTTTGGGGAACAGTTGCCAGACATTGAACAAATAAGAGAAGACATGGAGGTGCAGACAGCGCCACCAGATGTGCAGATACTGTTGGCTAGGTGTGGGTACAGGTCAGACTCCAACTCCGATTCCACACGGGGGCATGGGGGTACCTCGGGGAAAGCCGCCCAGAACCCTACCAAATCACCCAAACCAGCTTTTGGAGCCCCATTGCCCTCAGGCCAAGGAGGTCTCTACCAACAGGCGCACAAACACAAATCCACTCTACCTGAAAAGCCTTTGACTAGCATCGAAAAATATAGAGCATTAAAGTTTGTTTTGGCGCCAGCACCGAAACAAACCACATCTACACGCCGGAAATCAGGCAAAGACTGAGCCGAAGCAGCGCACATCAGATCTGAAAAAAGCCTTGGACCCGAAAGATGGTGCATCCTCAGAGTCCTCAGCATCGAAACTGGCACTTAAGCTATCAGCATCAAAAGCACATACTCAAAAGACTGCAACCAGCACAAAAGGCTCTTTAACGTCTTTGACGCCGTAAAACACCAAAAGTAGCACTGAGCCACGGAAAAACGATTGAAGCCTATTCTTGAGCACTTGCAAGACAAACTAGACAAGGGATAAAAGGCTCTTTTTGTACACCCGAACTCTGGGGAAACTAGGCACCAAACCGCCACCACCTGTTTCCCTTACGCTTCCCAAAAGGAAGAACACATTTGAGGAGGACTTTGCTGGGCCTCAACCAACCCATCAACTGAAGAAGAGGAAGGACAAAGGCCCAAGCCCAATTTGTTTCCCTCCTTCTCCTCCTAATCCTTCTCCTCGAATTCCATCTTCACCTACTCTACCTTCACTACCACCAAGTCAAGTGCAGACACCCTCTCCGGAACACTTGCCTTCTGAGCAGCCACTTTTTTCACCAGATTAGTCACCTACTGGTGATGATCAACTTGAGGAATACAATATGCCTTATTTCACAGACCTCCAGTGCGATCCCAATACTTCCCCAGACCCATGGGATATTTATAATACCGATCCACTGGATGATACAGTTCCTAACATCTACCCATCCAAACCCTCACCACCAGATGATAAAACATTTTATCATGATCTTATCAGTAGGGCTGCTGCATACCACAAAGTAACCCTACACACTTTCCACAAGAGGATGATTTCCTGGTTGAAATGCTTAATCGGTCACAAAAGACAGCTCAGTCGCTTCCTATACTTAAAGGTATTTTGTCTTCCTCAAACGACATATTTAAGCAGCCGGTTAAATCTAGTATAGTCACCCCTCAAATTGAAAAGAAATATAAAGCATGCCCATTGGACCATGACTATATTAAAGTACAAATCACACTGTATTCTTTAGTGGTAAACACATCCAGGAAAAGAGCAAATTCACAAGGCACAGGGGATGCGCCTCCTACAGATAAAGAGAGTAGGAACCACAGGTAAACGCATTGCAGCACAAGCAGCTAACCACATGCGTATTGCAAATTCTGTGGGACTACTCTCCAGATATAATCGTGACACTTTAGATGAAATGCAGGAACTACTGCCACACCTCCTTGATCAATACCAACAACATGGTACACAATTGGTGGAAGAAGCCAGGACTATATCTAATGCCACTATATAATGTGCCGTAGACTCCAAAGAGATAAGTGCACACAAAGTTAACACCTGTGTCCTTATCAGATGTTTAGAGTCTCCGGCTACAAACCAGATGTACAGCAACACCTGCTCAATTTACCATTTGATGGACAAAATCTATTTGGAAATGCTAGAAAAGTTAAAAAAGGACACTGAAACCGCTAAAGCAATGGGGGCCACAAACATATCAGCACTGTGGTTCCTTTCGTAGGGGGTCAATACAGTGGTGCAGCCAGAGGGGGTTCCTCCATTGACTCCGGCACTGGCCATAAACAACAGGACCCCTATCGCAGTCAATTTACCAGGGGATCTTTCTATAAAACAAATTATAGTAATAGAGGTAAAGGCCGTGCAACCACTGCCAATGCTCCTACCTCTTCGAAACAGTGACCACCTACACCTCCCCCAACCACACACCAGTTGGGGGGAGGTTACACATTTTCTATCCACACTGGCAGGACATCACCAACGACCAATAGGTACTTTCCATAATCAAAAGTGGATATTGTCTAGAACTAAAAAAAACACCACCCCAATTCCACCAAGAACACAAAATATGCTTCACAGACATATTACCCTTTTACAGGACAAGGTTCTATCTCTCCTTCCAAAAGGGGCAATAGAAATTGTACCTCAGGTATATGGAATTTACTCCCTTTATTTTTACTCCCTTTATTTTTAATTCCCAGAAAGGACAAAACCTTAATGTCTTTCTAGATCTCAGGCCACTCAACAGTTAGATCTCCTCAGAACACTTTCACATGGTCACACTGCAGGACGTGATACCACTGCTACAGCAAGGGCATTTCATGACCACATTAGATCTCAAGGATGCATACTTCCATATTCCCATTCATCCAGCACACCACTGTTATCTACATTTTCAACTCAGTGGGCAACACTATCAGTTCAAGGTGCTACCCTTCAGGGTCACTACAGCTCCAAGAGTTTTCACCAAATGCCTTGCTATAGTGGCGGCTCATCTCAGAAGGGAAGGAAAACATATTTTCCCCAATCTAGACGATTTGCTCATCAAACGCCCAAGCCACAAACAGTTTTTTCAAGACACTTCTGCACAAACTGTGGTTTACTCTCAACTTACAAAAGTCTCATCTGCAACCATTTCAAATGCAGTCTTTCCTAGGTGCAACTCTCAATTCAGTTACAGCCATAGCATATTCCAGTCCAGCGCCTTGAGACCCTTTCGGGTGAGTAGCTTGCGCTTTACAAACCCATGATTGATTGATTGATTGATTGAAAGAGTGCAAAGTTCACACAAACAATACCTCTTTTTCATCCACAAGCTCAACTCTCAGTAAAAGTAGTAATGGGGTTTTTAGGCATGATGTCTTCCTGCATAGCCATAGTACCACATGCTCGTCTACATATGCATCCCTTCAGAGCACTCTGCAATCTCAATGGTCTCAAGCAGAGAGGCATCTACAAGAGCTAGTGTTGGTAGGGCCAGCAACATATCGCTGTCTGCAGTGGTGGAACAGCAACAACTTGTTGCAAGGCCGGCCCTTCAAAGCCCCAGTTCCACAACTCACCATTACCACAGATGCATCCTTTCAGGGATGGGAAGGACATATGCAAGTTCTCACAGTTCACTGTCTATGGACAATAGCTCAGACACATCTATACATCAGTCATCTAGAGCTTCTAGCAATTCAGCTAGCCCTCAAAGCTTTTCACAATCACCTACACCAGAAAGTAGTACTAATAGGCACAGACAATATGACTGCAATGCATTATATTCAAAAACAGGGGGGGCACACCTTACAGCTATCCCCCCTATCAAAGCGCATCTGGCACTGGGGAATCTATCACCTCTAGCAGAATACTTACTTGGGGTGGATCCAATAAGCAAAGTGAAATCCGTCGCAAACTGCAGAGAACAATCTTTATCAAACGTCTGCCATAAGTTGCCCACTGCGATAAAGTACCAAGTCAACGTAAACATTTTCCTGCTACCCTCTTACTTTGGATAATTTAGTGATGATTGTATTCCTGGGTCGGATATCTGGTGGGTTTAGTATTTGATCGATTTCATTTCCTTCATGGGTCCTCTGCCCCTGGCCGCATCAGACTGGAGACTGGGACTGTTGTGATGATGATCCGGCTCACTGCACTACTTTCCGGATAAGAGCTTCTCTCCTTTCAGGGCATTCACAATCAATATCAGTTGACTCACTGATTCCTTCTGGCTAGTTAACCTGTTAGATGAAGCCGCATTAATCACGGGAAGGATCATCTGGAACAAAACCTCTTCCCTAAGCGGCCATCTTATCTCCCATGAGCCACACCACTCCAAGGATTTTACTTTGATACAAAAATGTAGGGTTTTGTTTGCAATTTGCAAGAACATGCAACCCAGCAGTGGGTTTCATTAGGAGCTAAGTAATGACTGACTGTTTCAGGAAGTTGAGACTCTCCATTTTTTGAGGGAAGCACTAATAATGCCCAAGATTCAATAATAAGCAAGAATATATTGCAAACTATAAATAGTAAACATGAACAGTGATGATAATGTTTCTGTACTACTTCAAACCATTATGTATCTGTGGACGTTCTGTGACGTTTGTAGTGTTTTATGCTTGCTGCAGAACAAATCTGCAGAACAAATTTTGAACTAAAAGTGGGTCAACTCAATTCTCGTAGTGACAGGCCTGTTTCCAGTATACGTAACGTAGTTTGAACCCCAACCCCACACTGTCGACCGCATCAACCTGCTCAAACCCACAAACCCAAACACGAACACCAACTCACCCACTGGGACCCTCTCACCACCCAGGACACAATTGCCATCATTAACTCAGTACACTCAGGAGCACCCATGGACCCCTGTCCCCACCATGTTTTCCACCTCCGAAGCAAGACAATCGGCGAAGAGCTCAGGAAAGTGCTGAACACCTCCATCGCCTCGGCCTCCTTACCAGAGCACTGGAAACACACTGAAGTGAGGCCACTCCTGAATAAACCATCCACCGACCCAGCAGAACCAAAGAACTACCAGTGCATCTCGCTGCCCCCTTTCCAGCAATGGTCCTCGATAAAGCCATCAACCAGCAACTCACCGAACACCTGGAACACAACAACCTCTTGGACCCCTCCCAATCCGGTTTTCGAGCCAACCACAGCACAGAGACAGCCCTGCTCACAGCCACAGATGACATTAGAGCCCTCCTGGACCGTAGAGAGACCAAAGCCCTCATCCTCCAGGATCTATCAGCCGCCTTTGACACCGCCTTCCACCACACCCTGATCAAAAGACTACACCACATTGGTATCCAGAGAGACGCCCTCAAAAGGGTTGCCTCGTACCTCACCAGAAGATCATCAGGGGCGTCCCTCAAGGATCGCCCCGTCCCTCAGCCCTACTCACCTCAACACCCCCTACATGGCCCCCCCCCCCCGGCCAGTATCATCAGACCACATGGACTCAACATCAACTCCTATGCCGACGACACTCTGCTCATCGTCTCACTGTCAGAAGATCCCTCCACCACCAGAACCAACATCTGCAGAGGTTTGTGCAACATCGCTGCCTGGATGAAGGACAACTGTCTCAAACTCAACACGAACAAGACAGAAGTCCTCATCTTCGGGAACACCACCTCGCCCTAGAACAACACATGGTGGCCCACAGAACTCGGACCACCCCCCCACCTCGACAGACCACGCCTTCAACCTCTCCATCATACTATACAGCAAGCTGTCTATGAAGAAACAGGTCAACACAGTATCATCCGCCTGTTTTCACACCCTACGCATGCTCCGCAAGATCTTAAGATGGCTTCCAGTCAACACCAGAAGGACCGTCACCCAGGCCCTCGTCACCAGCAGACTGGACTACGGGAACACACTCTACGTAGTAACCAACGCTCGCCTCCTGAAGAGACTACAGATAATACAAAACTCAGCAGCTAGACTCATCCTCGACCTCCCCAAAAGGACCCACATCACACCCCACCTCAGTAAGCTACATTGACTCCCGATTCAGAAGAGATGCCAGGCCAAGATGGTGACCCAGGCATACAAAGCCGTACACAACGAAGTACCTGAATACATCAGCAAACGCCTGACTTTCCATCAACCGAAAAGACACCTACAATCAGCTTCTCTCTTCCTCACAGAGACTCCCCGGATTCACCGAACCCACAGCGGTGGGCGCTCCTTCTCTCATCTGGCGGCCACCCTGCCTTGTGGACAACAAGGCTTCCATAGGGGTGACTTATTAATATTTTTAAAAAGGACATTTTGATTTGTGAAAAGGGTTTATTTTGACCGGTCGAATTACAGCATTTACACTGCCAAATTCAGGCTACACTGATAGGCCTGAAGACATGTTTGCACTGCCCACTGTAGTGGATGGCACATAGATGTTGTAGTCCGCTAGTGAAAGGTGTTGTAGTCCACTAGTGACATTTCACTTACAGGCCCTGGGTACCCTTTGTACCATATACTAGGAACGTATGGCAATTCGACCATGTTTAAAGGGGAAGCACTGGTGCTTTACCACTGGTTAGCAGAGTTAAAGTTTATTGAGTTTGAAAGCCTGCAAAAATATAGGGTCCAGCATAAGGTGAAAAATATAGAGTGGCCACGCAGAAAAGGTGGATTTCCTACAAAAGCCAATTATGAAATGAAGGTAATATCAAGATTTATACTGATTGGAACAGTATACTAGACAATTTAAACATGCTAGTTGCTGTAACGTTCAGAGACTTTTTTTTTTTAATGTGTTTTTGGGGGGGGGGGGGGGCTTGGAGGATGGCAGTGTGAGCCTGCAGCTCTGTACCACTTTTCTGCAATTAACGTTCAACTACACAGCCTATAATGTGTAGTAGGGAGCAAATAAAGGTTTACGACACTGTGCACTCTGTAAAAATGTAAACGACAACCCCGACATCGGGTTTTGATGTTTTGCTGATGGTCTCTGCTCGTGCTGTAATGGCGCTGCTCATCTCCCAATATGGACGGATAGCCGACTGAACATGACCAGCGAGGCCAATGATGCCACTATTGCCACAATCAAGAAAGAATCTGCTATCCTTGCAAGTGTGCACTTTCCCTTAAGCGATTATAGACCTCCACCTACTTGAAACAGCCATGATGCGTCACAGGGCCGCTCCCGGAACTAGCCAAAATGGCGGCCTCGGTCACATTGCATAGTTGGAGCAAGGGATTACAATCTGATATTCACTCCTTTATCTACGACTCCTTCTTTGAGGACAGTTACATAGACGCTTATAGGTGCATAACCTGAATGAGTCCTTTATTAATCTGAGCTGAGCCCCTCCAATGTGGTTCTTAAAGCAGCTAAGATGGCGACCCCATAACTGCTATGCTGGAGAAGCAAGCCGCTATCCTTAGGCCACACAGCAGCGATTACTAATAAAATAAAAGAGTTTCTACTTTTGTGTATTGCTACGGGCTGTAAGACGGAGATGTAGAGAATTGCGCTCCTTCAAGGCATATTCCACCAGTGTGTCTGCGTGCCCGTGCCGGAGCTCCTCGTATTGGTACTTCGGCCAGTCTATGGCTCTGAATACTGGCACAACATCAGAACTGTATCATCTTTGTGTCGGCCTGTGTTTGTTTAGCGTAGCGATGGTGTGCTGCATAGCTTTAGAGCAAGGTGTCGGACCCTGACTTGTCTGGGATTGTCTGCACCCCATCTGCAGACCAAGACGACTGCCTTTACGGTTTTCTAGGGGGGCACAAATATCTGGCAGTATTGGTTACGTGGACTGTGCTGTTATTCCCACATTGAATATTGAATACCGGCAACTAGCAGCTAGTGATACTCGCCCACGCGGAGCCAACACGCTCATGAAGACACCAAAATGGCGGCTATGCACACAATGCATTACACTGGAGGTATGATCAGACCACTCTGAGCCCAGCACTCCCTGTGTCCTGCTAGCTTCACCATTGAAGCACTCATTCACAGCTGCAGGCAACTGGGAAACAGAGCGTGCTTCTTGAGGACAGTGTTGTAGGTGAACTGAATTGAAGAATGCCAATGGTCTTGTGTGTCCCCCTGAAAGTAATATCAGACAGGGGTTTCTAAATTCCTCTCCTGGCTAGCAGGTTCTAGAAGACCCCTTGTGAGCATTACACACAGGATACACACTGTTGCCACAATAAATACAACCAGCATGATGCCTACGACAAGTGAGATCTGTTGCTAACCGAAGATAATTATCAAGAAAGTGTTTTCTCCATCTCTGCATCCCAGAAAAAAAGTGGCTTACCCTAGGTCACAGTCCAGCTTGCCCTTAAGTGTACCATTACTGGTTAAATCGTTACAGATTACTGCAATCTACCTATGTCTGCACTGTCACAAATATCTTATTGACAACAAGTTTGCAATAAACAATCAGTACTCCAGCCCCTACGTTAACACTCTGCTCCTGACCTCAAATAGAGCACAGCGTAAATGATACACATCTGCTTATTGGCAACTCAACCTTACAGACATCGTATCTTAAATGATGTTGGGATGCTGAGTTAATTACCTGTGGAACTGTGCACCAAGCCACGTACGTATCCTCTTCGATAACTTGCCAGATCCACCATTGAATTACTTCTAATAAACATGGCTAGAAAGAAACCAAAGCGAGCCTAAAAAGAGTCAAAGCGGATCCACCTAACCCTGACTCGCCCATCAAAAATAAAAATGACAACATCACAATGGAGGTGATCCTTAAGAAACAAGCAGAGGGCTACTATCTGGCCAAATCCACAAAAGATAACACAGACACAATGCGGAATGAAATCTGTTCTATCCAGGTCGACATCAAACAAATTAACACTAGGAATGCATAAATGGAAACCGAATCAATAATCTAAAAGACTCAAAAGTCAAATTCAGCAAAGCTATTTTAACACTTAATAATAAAACTCAATCTCTATCCAGAGAACTATCTGCTCTTGAGCACAGGAACAGACGCGGGAACCTATGTATCTTCAGCATTCCAGAAGGAGCGGAAGACCCAGCTGGATCTTGCATCCTATTCTTAGAAAAGTAGTTCCCCCAAAACACAGACATTGTGTTTGAAAAAGATCTTGAGTTCAAAAGAGCACACAGAGAACCGACATAGAAGCTGCCTAACCAAACCCATCCGCGCCCATTTATATATACAAACCCCTTCGCTATCCCATGTGCAAAATACTTACTTTCATAAAAAAACACAACCACGTACAACGTTTTCATTTCACAAGACTATTTTTAAGTCCACAGTGGAGACAAGGAAAGGCTTTCTTGCATTGTGTCCATTACTGAAAGCAATGAACTGTCCAGTTTTCCTTTGCAGGTCCAGCCAAGTATCTTATTACCTACCAGGGCTCCTTGCACAACTTCAATGACCATAATGCCCTTGCGAAGTTCCTGGATGACAAAGCAGAGTCTGAGATGGACACTTCATTGCATAAGACATCATCCTCAGCAAATAAACTTTAGCTCTACTCTAAACTCAATCTCGCTTTGGTATATGTACCTGCATAAGCTATTTGTTTCAATTCTCAAACCAAGGTCTATACCTTTGCTTTCCTTGTTTTCGCCATCATATAAAGTCTTATTTCTGAGAAGAAGAAATTTTGTTGGCCTTTCGGATTCTCTCCAGCGTCTACGAACTTAATACTTGCAGGTTTTCTAAACCTCACAGTCGTTCTGTAAGCAGTCATTCCAGTTGACCATTACAATCTTACTGGTTGCTTATTCAAGGTGTGATGATCTCTACATACAACGGAACTGTGAGAGACTTTTCTTACTCAAACGTTCACTACTACAGGCGTCGTATGCCCAAGGTTTTTTCCCAAGTTATATCAATGTTAAAAAATGGCACATTGTCTGATTGTTCAACTACAACCACTACTGTTATAGTCCCATTGCCTGTAAGGAGGCAAACCATTCCAGTTACCCTATGATAAATGCACACTTGGAAGGTAATTCCATTTATTCCTAATCATTAATACTGTGTCTTATTACAGTCTACTAAAGTTGTACAAAAGGCAGTTCGTACACCCCTACTGGCACAGTGCTAATTGTTTTTCGCTGTCTTGTTCTTGACGTATTGTTTCCCTGGGGGAGCATTATACACTCTCGTCATTCCTGTTGCGTACTTCTGGGGGGTGGGTTGGTGGGGTGACATTTGGGCGGGTTTATTTGATATTTTTTTTTCTTCATTTGCTTTTGTTTTCCATTTTCGCTAACATTTTTATCTGACCTCACTTTCAAACGTAATCTCTACCTAGTACAAGTGGGAGTTCCATACCAAACTGGTCATATTAGATCTCAACCTTTAGCAGGTCAAGACGCTAGGTGGTGCAACATGGGGACCTGTACTTGCACCGGCTGTACCATTATTCACTACCATCACGAAATATTTGGTATGTTGCGCTGTATACTTAGCTTTCCCCCCTTCTAATCACAGACAACGTTCTAGCTAAATCCACTTTGTCCCTCTGGGGAGCAATGAATACCCAGAACCTCTTCTATGACAAACGCTAAGCTGAACATAAAGATAATATCTTTCAATGTTAAAGGGATCAACCATCCAGTTAAAAGAAGGAAAATCATTGACTTCTTATTCAAACTACAGGGGGACATCATCCTACTTCAAGAAACCAAGGTTGACTCCACACACATTTCATCACTCAGAAATAACCAAGTTAGCGATGTAGCTTGCTCCTCTGTAGTTGGGAAGAAAAATGGTCTCCTAACCTTGATCTCAAAGAAGTCAAACATAGATATGGTGTCCAATCTTTCAGATAATCCAGGGGGATGTATTCTCTCCAAACTTAATAAAAACAAGAATGTTTTCTTTGTGGTCAGCATCTATGTGCCCACGGCTGACGGTCCATCCTTTTGGAATGATCTGTCCACTCACCTAAAGCAATCCCAGACACTGCCATGATTATTTATGCAGGCGACTTCAATCTTCAGCTGGATCCTATTCTAGATAGATATCCACAACTTGCATACCGGCCCACAAATAGTCATAAAGCCCTAAAAACCTGTGTTCTAGATACAACCTAGTTGACACTTGAAGAGCACAAAACCCAGATGGAAGGGATTACACCTTTTATTCATCCCCACACAAATCATACTCTCTAATAGATTATTTAATGATTTCCGGTCACTCCCTTTGCATAGCCGACCAAACAACTATTGAGCCAAGAGTGATCTCCGACCACTCGTGCATCACCCTGTCGATCTCAGATACATCTCCAGATACAAAACAAATGCTATGGAGACTCAGTGATGAGATACCTAAATGCTGACACAATATGCACCTCTTTGATGAATGTATTCAGAACTTCCTTTGTGAAAACAATGAGAATGACTCTTCTGACCTTACTAGATAGGAGGCTCTTAAAGCCACAATACGAGATGTGATCATCAAAATTAGGTCTAATATGAAAAAAGAAACTAACAACAAGCTCATGGAACTAGAGAAGCAAATCGCAGAATTGGAGAAATGCCATATCACCTCTAAAGCTAATCATATCCTGAACGAATTTATCAAGAAAAACTACGAATACAACAAAACTCTAAGCACTAGGACAGGAATTTGCATCAATAGACTATGCAGAGCTAATAAAACCGGCAAAACCCTGGCTGCATACTTAAAACATAGATTACAAAGATTCTCCATTGATGCAATTAAGGATAACAATGGCCTCATCCACACTAACCCTAATAAAATTGCTGACATTTTCAAAGAGTTTTGCCAAGAACTTTATACAAACAATACATCCACAGATCAAAGGCAGTGTAGTGCATATCTAGACAAAGCTATCCTAACCAAACTGACAGAAGAAGAAATGAAAATGATTAATGGCCTGATAGAAAATGAGGAAGTAACCAGAGTTATCAAAAAACTCAAAATTGGTGAAGCCCCTGGCCCGGATGCGAATAATGGAACAATTTTTAAAAACATTCTTTACTGGAATTATCCCACCTCTATTAAAACTATACACCCACTTTGCTAATACTGCTCAAGTCACAGGCACCCCTGCAGAAGTCCTTATAACTGTGATCCCCAAAGATGGGAAAGACACCACGCTTCCAAATAATTTCAGACCAATCTCATTACTTAACCTAGACTGTAACATTTATGCCATGATTCTTTCTACTAGACTGCAAAAGTACCTATCTAAACTCCTCCATCCATCACAAGTTGGTTTGCTAAAGAATAGGCTATCCAGCGACAATACTATGCTTCTCTGCCACGTTATGGAGAAACCCAAATTATCTAACATCCCCACAGTAGCGATCACACTAGCTGCAGGAAAAACATTTGATAAAGTTGATTGGCACTATTTAAATTCGGTCCTTAAGAAATTTAACCTGGATGAGCCTCTGATTCGAATGATAATGGCACTTTATCACAACCCAGTTGCTAGAGGAAGAGCCCGGGGCACGATTTCGAACACACTTTCCTTGAAACAAGGAACCAAACAAGGCTGTCCCCTCTCGCCTCCTCTCTTCCTGCTCACACTAGAGCCATTCCTACATTACTTAAGGGAAAACGCAGGGATTACTGGTGGACCGTTTGGTAATGCTACCATAAAAATAGCTGCATATGCAGATGATATTTTAGGTACCACCGAAAATGCCCCCATTTCCATTATGGCTTTGATTACATCGATCCAGGACTTTGCAGAGGTATCAGGCTACACTTGTAACAAAGACAGGTTTAAGATTTAACTTCTTAATAACATGGGAAGCAAAGAAATGTTAGGTAACTTAGGCCTCGCTTATCAACCGGGTTGCATCAAATACTTAGATAGAATTTTCCAATGACCTCATAGACACTCTAAAACATAATGAAAAGTCCACACACAAGAATATCAACAAGCTACTTGATGAGTTTGCAAAACACCTTCAAAATAAATTAAGGCGTGGGCAGAGGAAAAGTCACTAATACCAATAACACAAACCGGATTTCGCTCAGGGTGTTCAACAATTGATAACATCATTTCATTGGCTCTGTTAGAAAAAAGCAGGCGTGTGGAAAATAACGATTTACGCCTGTTTTGTGGATTATTCCACAGCGTTTGATACGGTAAACCGACAAAGGCTGTGGAGCAAACTAACAACATGGGAAGTTGATCCGAATCTTCTGAATTTTATTATCGGCCTGCTTTCGGAAACATGGCTACAGGTGAAATTGGCACACGACAATACGCTATCGCCAAAAATTGATACCATAAATAGTCTTAGGCAAGGTTGTGTCCTCGCAATGTTGTTATTTTCTCTCTATATTGCTGACATAGATATGGCGTTAAGTTCTGATATGGGTATGGCACCAAAATTAGGGGGTAAAAAATGACCATACCTAGCCTATGCGGATGACATAGTAACCATGTCTCTAACTCTGAAAGGACTCCAGGACCAACTAAATTAACTACATACCTACAATACAGGAAATGGACTGATAGCCAATATGTCCAAGACGAAAATTGTGACGTTTGGGCAGTCTATAAAACCTAAAAAGTGGACACTTGGAGAAACTTCAATTGAGGTAGTGGAACAATACAACTATCTTGGAGTAATGTTTGATAATAAGTATCATGGTCAAGCCATTCGGTCAGTAAAAATGCAAAATCAACGGCTATTACTAAATCAATCTCAAGATTCATGAAAATGTTCGGAGGGAATGCAATTAGCCCATCACTCAAAGCATTACAAATGAAATTAATTCCGTACTTATTATATGCATCTCCAGTAATGAGTAAGAAAGTCAGTCTCGAATTTGAGAAATGTTTTATGAAATGTGTATGCACCTTACTACATCTAACACAGGCAACCCCGCATTGCATCATAAGATTGGAATTTGGTCTAAAATCGCTGGAACTGTTGTATAAGAGAAGTTGTGTGACCTACATTAATTGTGCCATGGTTTTATCGATTCACATGGAAACGTCTAATATTGGAAGAGCTAGGGAGTGACTAAGTCAGAGATTTAGAACTGTATAGTATAATGATGGAATTGGGATCTTATGGTCTGCCTGATATACAGAAGATGGGGCGAATGGCCGAATCTGTGCGGAAAAATCTAATACGCAATACGTTAACTACAAAGCAGTGGAATTTAGATCTTTTACAAGCTGGAAAATATAAACATATGGATTTAGTAATGGACACATATACCGTACAGGATCAAGAATATTTAGGATGGAATCTACCTAGTTATATATAAAGGATATTTCTAAGATTTAGGCAATTTTACATACCCATTGGGGAGTTTGAAGGGAAATGGAACCAGGCACTTAAAGGTATACAAGCATTTCGGCTTTGTGGAACTTTTGAAGAAACACTTGAACATTTAATATGTATCCGCCCTAAGCTGCTGCCCATACGGAGGACATATTTACGCCCCTTGTTGAACAATGCTACAATAAGAACAAGGGCAGAGGCCGTTCAATACTGTTTCAGGCTCAAAGAGGACAGTGCAATACAAGGATGGTAATGTTTTTAGATCATGCCTATAAAGCATTAATTGCTTAGACGGCTTTTATAACGGGAAATTATGTATTTGTTTGAAACTACAGATTGAGCCGAAAATGTTTAGGACTAAATAGCATGTGAAACTCTTGTAGGTAAAGGACTGTAAAGTGTATTTACATCAGGGAAACGTATGCATAAAGTCCCCTATGACAAATCGGATGGGTACATCTTACCAAATACCACATTAGCACTTTAACTCGGCAAATGAAATAACTTGATTTAGCCGCTTCGACGCGGCTGGAATTCCCCCGCTGTGCGGGAGAATTCCACGCGTGCGAGGAGCGGACGGCCCCCGGCCGTCCTCCGCACACGCCCACCGTGACGTCAGACGGCCGGGGGCCGTCCGTCGCATGGAAGAGGTTAAAGAATACAGTCATACACGGAGAGACAATAGAAACCATGATGTGAACTTGTGTAAATACTGTATTACGAATTGTGAATGACCTTTTATAGTAAGTTTTAATTATTGAAATCAATTCATCTTTTAAATGCTTGCATTTCTTATTGTAATCAAATGATTAATACAATAAAGTATTTTACTACTACTACTACTTGATGAGTGGTCACCTAAATTTATTTTGTGGTGAGGAAGAGCTGAATCTCTCAAAATGAAGATCACCCTTTTATCTAATTAGTACGCTCTCCGATGACTTTGATACCTTTAACAAATTTTTATAGCAAGACAAAAAACCAAGAATCTCAGTCACAAAACTCAGACTCTTTAATGATAGAGGAAATGTAGGCCTCCTCAACGTCAAGAACTACCAAACAGCATACTTGTTCAAACAAGAAATTAACTGGTTCCTGGATGAGCCTGATTACCTTCCAGTCTGGGTGAATTTAGGAAAATCGCTTCTGGATGGCAAAACTATTTGGGCATACCTGTCGATGGATACATTCTAGCTCCCCCATTCTAAATACATCATGAATAATTCTAAAACTGCTATCCTTAGAATGGACTACCAGTCTAAAATTAAGATTAGCAATTCCAATCTAGCATCCATTTTTGCTCAACCCCAAAATCGAAATTGATAGTCACCCGGTCAGAGAAAGGAATTAACCTAATCAAACACCTGTTTGATGGTAGTCTACCACTCCCCTTCTCTAATCTGCTAATACAGTTCAAACTGGATAACCTCAGCTTTTACAAATTCCTAAGACTCAAGGCTCAGCTCTCTAAAAAAGCAGCATTAAAAGATGACCCTTTGCGACCTATTCTTATCAATAGCTTGTGCAAGACAGACCCTGTGGTGTCCAAAGTATACAAATTACTCTAACCATGCCCTCCCAAAAATCGCCCGCGTAATGAAAGAAAATGGGAGCAAAACCCAGCAACTGTAATATTAAATTTGATTGGAAATGTATCTACAAATCCAGTTTAAGCAATAAAATATCACCAATGCTATCCCAAACTAAATACATGCTTATCCACAGAACCTATTGGGCCCCGAAAAACTTGATAAACTTAACCTTAAACAAGATCCTATCTGTTGGAACCGTGGCGTTCACATCGGTGACCTACAACGCATGCTATTTCACTGTCCCATTCTAAAAAACTACTGCGATAACATTTTTAGCTTAATTAAAAGTAAACTGGGTATTAACCCGGTTTGAGAATTCTCTTATATTCTGCTAGAACAAGTTAAAAATGAAGGTGATGAATTTCTTCTAGACTTCATGTTGACTCTAGCCTGCAAATTTGTTTTCAATAACTGGAAGGACTCCAGTATTGTATCATTTCACTTGTGGCGTGAATGGCTTACGTTTCTCAGAGGAGCTGATAATACTTCACTGCAACTTTCCCCTTGGTGCCCCCCAACAGACCTATGTGGGGTTCACTTGATGCTGCTACGTTATCATTTAAATAACCATAAACTCGGGAACCCCCCACCATGGCCTGTAGTCCACGATTCAGTGTACACTTCACCTTGGTTTCCTCTTATTCATAACTTATAGCAATGTAATCTTTAATTCAAATCTGCTCACTCGTACTTACTAACTCAATGTGTTAGTTCTGATGTTTATTTTGTATTTTCCACTGTGCGTTCACAGATGACAAATTCAGTGTATTCACTGCACAGCTTTAACCCCTTCCCTTTATTATCTTCTCTACTTCTTTTCTGATTGTGCTTATCATGCTGTGTAACAATAGTAAAATGATTATGGATTGTACTGATGGTGCGTTCTGTTTCTTATTTACTTGCTTTACCAACTGTCCTTACTTTTGTTTACCTTTTTGGAAAATTCAATAAAGAATATTTGAACTAAAAATTAAAGTGTTCTTTTTTTAGTATAGGAAAATACATCTTGTTTAATAACAATGTGATTAAACACAAGGAGCGATTATTGTTGACGGTTTAGGTGTTCAATACTGTAGAAAATTGGATTTTTGGTTGAGGAGGGTGAAGATCCTTCTCACACAACAACCACAATCCCTGTCTGGGTGAACCACATAAAGTCACTAAATTAACCTTTGCTTTATTCTCTGGTAGCTTCGCACAAAAGCAGTCAGGCTTAATTTAGAGGCAAGGCATAAAGTATTTATGAAGCACACAAACATTTAAAGTAAAAACACAACACAAGAAAAATCTCACACCAATTTAGAAAAATAGTTTTGATTTTAATAAATAAAATGATACCAGAATGACATAACCAGAGATAAGCAATTTTAAAGTTTTTAGGTAAGTATAGCGCCTAAAAGCACAAAGCGCCACTCGCAGTCATCTACTTGTGCTAGACTAGGGAAAAGTCACAACTTCAGGCTGACTGCAACTTGGCGTGCAGGCCAGAAGCAGTGACCAAGTAAGTGCAGCTGAAAAAGTTACCTTCTCAAGGTCTGGTGCAGAGAGTCCAGTTTGCAGTGGAAGAGGCCCCGAGGAGCCGGAAGAGTGTTGTGGATGGTCGTCGGTGTAGCACAAAGAGCAGGCCTGGAGTCGCAGACAGTTGTCGCTGTTGCACTGAGATCCGGTTGGTCGTCGTGGACGGTCATTGCTGGTGCTTCGCGTTGGTGGTCACTGCTGGCTGATGTTGCTGTAGTCAAAGTGCAGATCTTGCATTGATGGCCATAGCTGGCGGTCATTGTAGCATGAAGAGTCTGGTTCACCAGAGCTTCGTGTTGGATGTCGTTGGCGGGGGGGGGCAGGACAGCAGAGTCTCAGTGCAAACAGGCCTGTTTGAGGTTGCGAAGAGCCCAAAAACATAATTATTTATTTTTTCAAGATGAGTGCACTCTGATGCCAGGATGCCAGCCAAACAATCCAGGACCTAGATTGGCACCTCTTGGGGATCAGGGACTCGATCTAGCAAAGGCCAGCAGGACCCAGGCAGGTCCAGTTTGCAGCAGCTCAGCTATGCAGTTGTAGGGAGGCCTCTGGAACTTGTTCTGTCCCTGTAGCTCAGAACAGGAGGCCAGTCAGCTAACCCTTGGAGTCACTATGATGGCCCAGAAATGAGTGGCTCAAGAGGTCCAATATTTATACCTGGTGCCAGACTTTGAAGTGGGGGAGCTCCCTATATCATTTGAATGATCAAACCTCCATGCAGAAGCATACAGCTCCAGCACCTCGAGACCTTCACAGGTGATTTGCCATGCTCTTTAAATGTTTAATTGATTGATTAATACCACCCCCACATTTGGTTCTGGAAAGTTACTTCCTTCCCCTGCCTCCTAGTGATCTATTTTCATTTTGTAGTGCTCTCTTTTGGCCTCCCCAGTCACCTTCGTGTGTTCAAGAAAGTGATAGGCTGGTTTCAAATCCTGTTGTCAGGGGGCTGGAGGCATAGAACAGCTCCGCCCCA
This sequence comes from Calotriton arnoldi, assembly GCA_963921515.1. Classification (NCBI taxonomy): domain Eukaryota; kingdom Metazoa; phylum Chordata; class Amphibia; order Caudata; family Salamandridae; genus Calotriton; species Calotriton arnoldi. The sequence continues at coordinate 545,545 of CAWUFW010000919.1, read as the reverse complement.
ACAGTCCTGGCAGGATGGCCCATCCTGCCAACATCTAGTCCCCCTTTGTCTCACTGTCTGTGAGCAATACACAACGGCCAACTGTCAACTATTCACAATCATGGGACCCAGGACACAGGCTGCAGGCACCAAATGGTTAGGACAAGAAAATGCCAACTTTCTAAAAGTGGCATTTTCAGTATTGTGACTTAAAATCCGACTTTACTATTAAACTGGGTTTTAAATTACAATTCATTTGAGTGTAGGCATGATTTTCCTATCTGCTCCCAAACTTAAATTATAACTTAACTGTACTAAGTTAACTTAATGTTATCCTATGAGACAGGTAGGCCTTGCAGTGTTGAAAAATGACTTTACTTATTTTTCCCTACCAGGGCATGTAAAACTTAAACTCAGATGTACTATGTTTGAAATACATTGCACCTTGCCCTATGAGCTTTTAGGGCCTACCTTAGGGGTGACTTATTTGTATTAAAAAAGAAGGTTTAGGCCTGCCAAAATATGTCAGGTCGAAATGCCTCGTTAAAACTGCACTTCAGGGTGCAGTGGCAGGCCTGAGACATGTTTTCAAAGGCTACTTTACTGGTTAGCATAGTAAGTGCTGCAGGCCCACTAGTAGCATTTAATTTGCAGGCCCTAGTTACATGTAGTACCATTTACTTGGAACTTGCAAGTAAAATGAATGTTCCTATCGGGGGTAAGCAAATTTTGCCATGTTTTAGATATAGAGCACAAGCACTTTAGCGCTGGTTCGCAGTGGTAATGTACACAGAGTCCAGCAATTCAGCAAAACAGGAGGGGTGAAAGCAAACTATTTGGGGGACTACCACCCAACATTATCAGGTCTGTCAAATACACATTTATTTTTATTCAAAATCTGGAATAATTGTTAGTTAAAGAAGCCATTTTCTGAAGTTTGAGTTCTATCATCCATGCGTACAGGACTGCTGAATCCGTAGATAAATACTGATCATATACCCAAAGATGTTGTCTTGTTTCTGTCAAATCCATGCAACTCTATCCAGAACTCCAACCTTAGATTGATTTCTTTGGTCCCTCCTTTCCATAAATACCACCCTCTCAGCCACCATAATCCACCCAATATTACAACTCCAGTCTCCAATTGTTAGTCATTGCACTGCCCCATTCTTGTGCTATATCTTTTGTTGATGCTTTCAGGCCTTGATTAGTGCAACAATTACTGCTACCTGGTCACATCTATATTCCCAACAGAGTGGCGGGCCCTCAAAATTCAGCGATAATCCAAGTACTGTATCTGTCTTTCTATTAATGTGTGTCCAGTAGTTTTGAAAAATCGGATAGCTCCATAAAGTATGAATAAAGGTGCCTGTTGGCCACAGCCCTACAAACATACATCATTCTCAGCCGCTCAAATAAATCAAGTCGGACCTTTATAAAGTATACCCTGTGTAGTATTTTCAGGTGGATCATTCTAAAACTCGATCTCACCAATACTTCCTGCACCAGCATCTCCCCACTCAAAGCTTCCCCTCATGTTGCCTATATTCTGTTCCCAGTGAGATTTTAGACCGCCTGGTTCTTTTTGTGTGTCGATCATTTTTAAAAAAAAATATTTGTTTATTAATTTTTTTTTAAATAACATAACGAAAATCACGTATACAATTTTCATATCTTCTTCTAACTAATACCATCAATCTCTTGATCATTTGTGGGCAACTCTCACATAATATCAGTATAGTGGTTTAACATGTAAAGGCGGTCACGCCAATCCCCACCTCATCTTTGTCACTGATATTAAACAATGCAGTTTGCGTGATCGTATAAAACATTACAGGAAACTTATCATAACAAAATTAACTATAATCGTTTTCGCCGGGAGGATATCCACCTACTCAGGAGAACACACCCCCTTGTCACTGCACAGGGGGGGAAAAAACAAAAGAAAAAATAAATAAATACCATTCTGGGGGTAAGGGGGAACGGTGAAAAAGTGTAGAAAGGGGAGAACAGGGAGAAACCAGGCAAGGAATCGCCTCCAGCCATTGCCCCCATTGACCCAATTCCAAAAACCAACGGGGGGTCTCCCTCTCTACGTCTCAGGCTCCCCACTCGCTACTCTGCTGACTCCCTCACTTCTCCCTCAGACACTGGGTCCAAGTCATGCCGCGTCGCCCAAGCTCTCAAAATGTCCCCCCAGGGCTCCGCATAGGGTCTGCGCCGCTTAGTGAGTCTGTCTTCCGCAATCAAAGTGTGCTCTTCCGCCCGGGCCCAACTAGAGACGTCTACCTCCCAGGCTGACACCATCGGGGGGACCGCTACTTTCCAGCGGAGGGCTATCCTCCGTTTGGCCACAATTAGGGCCAAATCCACAAATCGATGTCCCATCTTACGTGCCTTAGGTCTCGGGAACAGGCCCAGTAGGCACACTTCCGGGTTGCATGAGAGGTTGCGATCCAGTACCGCATTAACCATCCCCATCACTGTACTCCAGTATGTGGAGAGTCCAGGGCAGGACCATAGCATGTGGTCCAAATCCGCATCCACTAATGAGCATCGGGCACAACCCTGATCCACTCTTTGATAAACCGTGTTAAAGCGGTGCGGAGTCAGGTAGGTTCTATGGAGAATATTAAATTGGAGCACTTTAAAAGCCGTATTCCTGGATACCCTCTTCGGGCTCGATAACGCTTTCTGCCATTCCTTGTCCGTCAAGAGGCGACCCACCGAACCTTCCCATCTCCCCGTAGCATTAGCAACGGCTGCGGGGGATATTCCCTAATTGCCATATAAAGCCATTTAATCAGGTGTCCCGCGGAACCCAAGGTCAGCACAGCCTCCAGAGGCGGGTGTGTGTCTGGTTCGGTCGTGGCAACCCCCAAAGTTCTATCATTGCTCTTCGGAGCTTGTGATAGTTCAGAAATTGGCCCGGGGAGTTCATGATGTTCCAAAAATCCGTAAGAGGGAGCCATTCCTTGTCCCTGTAACATTCACCCAACGTCCGTAGTCCCACCTCCTCCCAGCCTCTCAACTGCCGACGCGTGAGCGGGGACCCCTTCCCGCCTGTGGTACTCCCGCCAGCGGAAGGCCTGGGGCATAAAGGGCGTTCCCTTTGTACGGGCCACACACCTGTCCCAGCAACGTACGGCCACAGACAGCAGCACCCCCATCTGCGGAATCGCCTGTCGACGCTCCAGAATCCTCGGCAGCAACCTGGCCAATATTGCACTTTCCGGCAGGGGGAGTGTAGCCAACTCCCGCCCGCCTATCCACCTAGTTAACCATTGGAGTTGAGCCGCTAGGTAATACGCCTCGTAGTCCGGGGCCCCCAATCCGCCGTCTCGGAGCGGAAGGCATAAAGTCCGTAAGGACACTCGGTTGCGGCCTCCGTCCCATATCAAATCTCTAAGGAGGCCATCCAACGTACGGAACCATGTTTTGGGAATCACCACAGGCAAGTTCACAAAATAGTATAGTAGCCGAGGGAGGACTATCATTTTCGACAAGGCTATCCTGGCCATGATTGGTAATTTAAGCGTACGCCAAAAGGCCACCTGGGATCGCAAGGCTCCCACCGCACCCCCAAGATTACCATCAAACAGATCCGCCGGCGTATGGTAGACCCGGATCCCCAGATATTTGAAAGATATAGGCGCCCACGTTAAATTCGGCGGCAAGATCAAAGGTCTATCCATTGTAGCGCGTAATGGGTACACAAAGGTCTTACTACCATTCACCTTCAATCCAGAGAGCTGGGTGAAGTCTGCTAGCATTGTCATGACCTGGCTGACCCCCGTCTGGCCCTCCCTCAAGTATATCAGCACATCGTCTGCATAAAGTGAGACGATATGCGGAGTCCCGCCGAGGGTTACCCCGAGCCTCTCCCCCTCCTGTCTCAGGCGGGCCGCCAAGGGCTCCATGGCCAGCGCAAAGGTGAGCGGCGACAGGGGGCAGCCCTGTCTCGTCCCCCTATGTATAGGATACGAGGACGAAATCGCATTGCCTGTACGTACTCGCGCTGCGGGATTCTCATAGAGCAGCCTGACCCACTGAATCCAGCCCTCCCCCAGCTGCATGGCCCCCATGACCGCAAAGAGGAAATCCCACCGCAGTGAGTCGAAGGCTTTTTCCAAATCGATCGCCACGACTACCGCGTCAGGATAGTTCTGCAAATCTGAATGAAACATAACATGGTAGAGTCTCCTGAGATTGTTCGATGTGGACCGAGTGGGTATAAAACCACTTTGGTCTGAATGCACTAAAGCACACATGTGCGGGAGTAACCGCAGGGCTAATGATTTGCTGAGGATCTTAAAGTCCATGTTCAGCATGGATAAGGGCCTAAATTCCGTCAGACTGGGATTCTCCGATTTGGTTTTGGGGAGTGGAACCACCAACGCCTCCCGAAGCGTCTGGGGAAGACTCAAGTCCTGGAATGCAGCCGAGTACATTCTCACCAGCTGGGGGGCCAAGGTGTCCATGTAGGCGCAATAAAACTCGACCGGCAGGCCGTCTGGGCCTGGGGTTTTCTCTCTGGCCATTTCCCTGATCGCCGACCTAACCTCACCCACCCCGACAGGTGCCGCCATTAAGTCTCGCGTAGCCTGGTTCAATTCGGAGAGATGACACTCGGCTAAGTACTCCTGCGCTTGGGCTTCACGCCACGGCCCCGGCAACCCATAAAGGTTTTCATAATATGACTTAAAGGCTTCATTAATCGTTTTCGGAGAGACAAGTATTTCACCGTGCAAATTGGTGACACTCGCTATGGGTGCTCCTCTGAGCTCAGGTTTAATTAACCAGGCGAGCAGCTTCCCCGCCCTACCCCCCTCACTATGTTGTCGGGCCCGGTATGCCTTGGAGTCTACTGCCCTCAACCTGCCCCAAGCAGCATTGTAGCGGGATTGCAATTCTGCCCGTTGGGCCCAGAGTCTGGTCCCGCCCCCGTGTTTCTATCAAAGTCCAAGAGCTGGGACTCCAGGTCAGTTAGCTCCTGTGTTATCAAGCGTCGGGTCCCCACCGCCGCACCTATACAATGCCCCCTCACCACCACCTTACACGCCTCCCATTCCGTAAGGGGGGACTCCGTCGTACCCTGGTTAGCTAGGAAGTAGTCAGTTAGCGCCCCCAGGAGTCCCTGGCTGAATCCATCATCCCCAAGCAGTGAGGGGTCGAGCCTCCAGCTCGGGATCGGGGCCCTCTCCAGTATCGGGGTGAACCTAACCAGAAGGGGGCTGTGGTCGGATAAGGTTCTGCCCAAATATTCAACTCCAGCCAACAGGGGGGGACAGTGCAGTCGAAGCCAGGAACATGTCAAGTCGGGTATGAAGGTCATAAAGATGGGAATAGTAAGAATATTCCTGGCTTCCGGGATTATGTAGACGCCAGATATCCTGCAGATCCCAACCCTCTAACCAGCGCCTGAAACCCCCGGCCGCTGCAGCTGCTACAGTGCCTCTCAATGGGGGTGTGGATCGGTCCCAGGTGATGTCATGCACACAGTTAAAATCCCCCCCTAAAAACACATTCTCCTGTGGAAATCCTGACAGGACCCCGGACAATCGATCTAGGAAAGAAATCTGCTCCCTGTTGGGACCATACACACATCCCAGCGTAACCTCTCTTCCCTTCCAAGAACCGGCAAGCACCACATATCTGCCCTCGGGGTCCACCGCCTTCCGGATAAGCCGAAAGGGGACTCCCGGTTTAATCCATATCAACACCCCTCTCGAAAAGGCTGAATATGTGGTGGCAAAGAGCTGTCCCCTCCACCTTCGACGCAAGCCGGAAGCCGCTCCCTCAGTAAGGTGGGTCTCCTGGAGGAGCGCCACTTGAACACCCCGGCGTTTGATGTAATTGTATATAGCATATCTTTTAGCCGGTGCCCCCATGCCCCTAATGTTCCAGGTCATACATTTAAACCCCTCCATTCTGTTCTCAAGGCCCGCCATGTAAATTCCCCATGAAGCCCCCCACCCCTCCCAGAGCAATCCAAAATGTAGTGCACCCTCCCAGCGGCCGACAACAAAATCCCACAAAACATAGATCCAACCCTGGAGCGGCATGACAACGGTCAGCTGTCCAAACAAACAAACCAAATAGTCAATGGTGTTTCACACCTGATCGGACAGGTCCAAGGCTAACAGCCCTAAGACCCCCAGGGGGGCGTTGCACTCAGAGCGATCGGAAAAACACTCCGCTATGTACAACTGTCGCCGCAGCCCTGAAGGACTGCCCCGAGCCATCCCCGGGGGCCCCCGCCCGGGGGGCACCCCCCCATCCACCTCCCCGCATATCAGCCCACCCTGCGAACTCATCGTCTCCCAGTGTCAGCCGCCTCAATCGCCCCCCCCGGACAAAGAAAGGAGAGAGACCAGCAAAACACACACTTGGGGGTGGAAACTTGTGCAAATCCCCCGTATGTGCCAATCAAGTCTACATGTCATTAGATGTCTGTGGGGTAACCACCGGGAGTGTGCAACTCGGGGCCTGCGAGGCGTCGGATCCAGACTCCTCCTCTCCATACTTTGCCTCCGAGTCTCTCTCTGAGGAAGAGGCGCCACTGCGCATTATTTGAGCCACGGCTGCCAGTGCCTCCGCCCTCTCAACCGCTGTTCTGGTCGGGCTCGGTCTCTTAAGCCTGGTCCGCTCACGCCGTCTCCGGCGGCGCTTCCCTGGGGGATCTGCACCCGCTCCAGTCGGGCGGCCAACCACACTGGGCCTCGTGCGGCCTTCCCCTTGATACGCTTCCAACCAGTCCCAGGCCTCTTTCGGGTCATCACAAAAGCATGTGTTCCCATCCAGCATGATCTTAAGCCGGGCCAGGAACATCAGGGAGTATTGTATCCCCACCTCGCGCAGAGCCCTCTTGACCTCCAGAAAGGAAAAGCGTTGTCGCTGCACCTCCTGGGTATAATCCGGGAAAAGTGTGACTTTACAGTTTTCTACTGCAAGCGGGCCATTGTCCCTCGCTCTCTGGAGCAGCAAGTCTCTGTCGCGGAAGTGGAGCAGTCTGGCCACTACTGTACGAGGCGGCCGGCCGGGCGCCGGAGGGCGGGCAGGGACCCGGTGCGCCCGCTCCAAGGTGTAGAACGTGGAGAGGCCCTGGGGCGCCACGGCTTCCCGCAGCCAGGTTTCTAGGTAGGCCACCATTTCTCTGCCTTCCACCCCCTCCGGCAAACCCACCACCCGCACGTTGTTTCGCCTGTTGCGCCCTTCTGCGTCTTCCGCTCTCCTTTCCAGCTGGAGTACCCTGGCAGAAAGGTCCCCCACTTGTGTGGTCAGTGCCTGCTGGGCAGGTGTTATCGTGTCTAGGGTGGCTTCTGTCTGTTTCACCCGGTCAAGCAGCTTGGCATGCTCCGCCCGCAGCAGACCCAGGCCCGACGCCACAGTACTGATGTCCCGGTGGAGCGTTTCCTTCGTGTCCGTTATGGCGTCGAGGATTTTGGTTAACTGCTCGTGCACAGGCACTTTCGGCTGATCCGTTTCGGGGTCCCGTGGGGCCGAGTCCAACTTGGTGTCCTCTTGCTCCGTGGTGGGGCCCTGTTGCCTCCCCCTCGGTTTCCCCATGGCTAGTGGACTCCGCGTATACCACCTGAGCCTGTGGCCACACACCTCTAAGCGCCGCAGGGGTTCCCGCCGCGTCCGTCCACCCCAGCCACACCTCGGCCTGTGCTCGTCCTCCGCTGTAGTCGCGCTGGGTCAGCCCAGTGGGTAATCCCCACGGGGAGGTCCCTTTTCAATGTTGCAACCCGGCGTCCGGGGGCTCTGCCTCCGGGTTCCCCGTCTCTCCTCAGCACACCTTCTTCTCTGCACTGGGTAGAAGCGGGCCCGCAATCAATACCCAGTGAGTGAAGGCCCTGCCCCGGATCCGCTCTGTCCCCCTTCTGCACAGCACAGTGCCCAAGAGTCTCGCACCACCCGTACCTTCTTCTCCTCACTTCTCTCCTCCCGGTGAGCTGGTCGCTCCACGCTGCAAGCCCGGCAGAGGGGTGCCCCACTCCAACTGCTGATCAATCCAGGTCAGACAACCTCCGTTCCAGGTCCCAAAATCTAGGACCTCGCTGCTGGCACCAGGCACACGCTTCTGCCCCACCGCTCCCTCTGGACTTTCCCACACTGTGGGTGAATGCGGCCCCGCTTGGAGTTGCTCGCGGGGGTTCGCCGCTGCCTCCTCCCTCTGCAGCGGGCTCACTCTCCGGTTACCAGGGCTGCCAGTCAGCCCAGTCGCAGCCCAGCGGGGCGCCAAGCACCTCTCGCCCGTCAGGGGCCTCTGCAGCGTCCCCCAGTCTGGTGCGCCTCCCCTCCGCTCTCCTCCGGGGCTCCTCCGGGGCTCACCTCAGGCCAGCGGCCGCACCCGGGGTCTCCGCTGGCGCCACCTCAATCCGGGCCGACACCCTCCGCTCCGGCGCCCCGCGGCTCCGCCACCGTGATGCAGGTTTGCACCAAGACCCGCTTAGGCACACCAGCCTGTCCCTGGACGCCCCCGGCACCACACGGCCGCCCCGCAGCCCAGGGCTCTCTGCTCCTCACTGTGCGGTCCTCTCGTCCAGGCTCGCCTTAACATGGCGCCGCCATCTTTGCCTCACCACCGGCGTCGTCTTGCAGGACGAAATGGAGACTCCGCAGCCACTTCTCGCACTCCCCGAGTGCCGAGTCCTGTGCCGTACGGTGACAGGAGGGGGGGCCCCCCAGTGCCGCCCCCAGCTCCGGCCGGTAACGCAGTTAGCTCGGAGAAATGGCGAGGCTCGGCGCGGAACTAAAAGCTCACGCGTCCGCCATCATCCGTGTCTTTGCCACGCTCCCTTTTTGTGTGTCGATCATTATGGTAACATATGTCTTAGACACCACTTTCTTACCTGTCCTTCCCTCCGTGAGCCTTTCTTCTGCTGGTGACTCCTCTAGTTTGTTTGTCTCCCTCACGGGTACAGGAATGCAGTGACTACCTGAGCTGTATTTAAATGTCGGTGAATTGTCTTGTCAGTTTTCAATCTACAATTTTGAAAACTGTCTAACACAATAAGTCCACCAAAACTATCAAAGTATAGAAACTCCTATATCATCCTGCCTCTTAAAACCTGCAAGACTGTTTAGTCCCCATACTTTAAATGCCAATGTAGTGGTGTTTTTAGGTGCCACTATAGTGTTGTTGTCTTAGTCAGTTTCCCTTTCCAGCCTATATCCTTGTCGAATTTCTGCCATTTCTTTTATCATTAGGCCAGTAGTTGGCAGTAGCTTATTTGCCAGTGCATTCCTGTATAGAGCATATGTGTAACTCGTCTTGCCCAGTGCATGTCTATTAATTTTCAAACTTGATTCATCAAATTTAGGGTTAAGTCCCATTCCCTTACACTCAATAACTGAGTGACTTCATAGTATTTTCTGACATTGAAGAGGGGGTCACCCTTTCTACCCAGGTGCTTCTTTGTAATGTTATCAACCAATTTTACAGGTGCTATATGTTCGAGGCATATGAGCTGCAGATTGTACACTGTGCATAGATCGCCATCTGGTGTTGGGCTCGGATGCTTGCACTTTGTTGTTGTCTTGGAAGAGTCTTTTGTAGTCACGAGATAGGTGACTCCTACTTTGGACGATCGTGCGCATGGGCATCGACTCCATCCTCAGATTGTTTTTTTCCGCCATCGGGTTCGGATGTAACTTTTGCGCTCCGGTTCGGTACCTGTTTTTCCAAACCTTTTCGACGCGCAAACTCTCTACAACTCGACGGAATTGTTTTCGCAAGGTCTGTAACCTGTGTCTCTCGCCCGAACACAACGAGAACACTTGCCGGGCCTGCGCCTCTTTTCGATCCAAGAAAACCATCCGTGATCGCCGGGCCCGACGACACATCATGGCGCAGAGATCAGCTCCGGCACCAGTGGACATCTTCGATGAAGGCCCCGATGTTCCGGAGGACGATTCTGAAGACCTGCAGATCGTGTCTGAAGCAGACGACTCAGACTCAGACGACCACATCACTCCTGGTCAACGACTGAGTACTACTGCCCCTACCCCAACTCCACCCGAAAAACCCAAGGCCCTGGTCAACACTTCGCCTCCTGGCCCCAGTTGCGACCAAAAACAAACTTCAGAAGCCTCGCCCTCGGGCTCGGCTCCGAAGACAAAGAACAGGCCTTCCGGCAGCTCGGAACCGAGCAAACCATATCTCACGGTCCCGCAGGCGCCTTCGGCACCAAAGACCGGAGACCAACCTACTCCCAAAAAGAAGTCGGCACCGACCACCTCGACGCCGAAACCATCGGCTCCGAAGTCAAAACCTTCGGAACCAAAAAACGTTTCCGGCTCCATAGCCAAGCCGAAGGACCCTAGACCAATTCCTAAGGCCTCCGAGCATAAATCAAAACCTCGTTCGGACCCGAAGAAGTCGGCGCCGAAAGCGGTTACCGAACGGGAAGAACTTTTCCGACCGGATCCTGTCGATCCCAAGCAGAAAAAGCTGCACATAGACCCTAAAACAGGACATGTGGCTACCGTTCCACACAAGAAGAGGAAGTTGGACTCATCAGACACTCCTGCAGTGCCTGTAAAGACAAAAGACTGTGCCACTTCCCCTATAAGGAGGCCCTCTTCTCCTGTTTTTCCTTCTGAGCCTGTTCTTCCTCCTAAACCTGTCCTTCCTCCTGAGCCAGTTCTTCCTCCTAAGCCTGTCTCTCCTCCACAACCTCTAACACTTCCACCATATTCATCACCACCACAGGATAATGTTGATGATGACGTAGGGGATGGGGGAGGCATCAATGACCCTTTCACTGATCCTGACAATGATACAGACACACCACAGGACGATTGGGACGATTATGATGACCCAATCGGTCCCCCAGACCTCCCTGCTCCCCAGCCATATCCAAAAAAACCATCTCCCCCAGATGACAACATTGGTTTTGGACAACTGGTCAATAGAGCTGCTCTGTACCATGGTGTTCCCATACATTCAGACCCTGCAGAGGAGGACTTCCTTCTAGACACCGTTGAACAGTCCCAAAAAACTGTCCAAACCCTGCCTATGTTAAAAGGGGTCATTAAACATGCCCCAGACATATTCAGAGACCCAGTCAGGACTAGAATTCTAAATCCCAGAATTGATAAAAAGTATAAACCCTCCCCTCACGATCCCACCTACATCAAGGGGCAGCTACCCTTAGACTCACTAGTGGTATCTAACGCTAGGAAACGCGCCAACTCTCAAACCTCCGGTGACACACCACCTCCGGATAAGGAATCTAAGTTGCTAGATGCCTCTGGCAAGAGAGTCGCTGCTCAAGCAGCTAATCACTGGCGCATAGCAAACACCCAAGCATTACTTGCTAGATATGATAGGGCTCACTACGACCGACTAGAGACCCTATTACAACATCTGCCTGATCAATACAAAACCCAGGCAAATGATTTGATTCAGGAGGGCAAACTGATAACCAACGCATCAATTAAGTGTGCCCTGGATGCAGCTGACACAGCCTCTACATCTGTCAACACTAGTGTGCTACTCAGACGACATGCCTGGTTACGCATTTCAGGTTTTAAACCAGAGGTCCAAACAGCTATCCTTAACCAGCCGTTCAATCAAGAGCACCTTTTTGGACCGGCTGTAGACACCATCCTAGAAAAAATGAAGAAGGACACAGAGACTGCTAAGTCCATGGGAGCATTGCAGTCTCCATCCACACGCGGTTCCTTTCGTCGCTCCTTCTATAGGGAGCATCCAAAAACGCTGGAACAGACACCGCCTCCTCTTCATATAAAAACACCACTCACACATCCCCCAATAGAGGATATTTTAGAGGCGGATAAAGGGAAACAACAACAAGGGCAGAGGCCGAGGTAGTAACAACACTCGTACCTCCCCCGCTCCTAAACAGTGACTTCCCTCCGCTCCCTCCAGACCATTCCACTCCCGGTCGGGGAGACTTTCACAGTTCCTACCTGTCTGGGATTCCATCACAACAGACAAGTGGGTAAGACAAATTATCCAGTATGGTTACTGCCTCGAACTTACAGCAACCCCGCCCAACATTCCACCCAAACAGCGTCCAATGTCCACAGAACACATTACGCTCTTAAAGTAAGAGGTTCTCTCACTGCTTCAAAAGCATGCAATAGAACCAGTTCCCTTACAGCATCAAGGAACAGGGGTTTACTCGCTGTATTTCCTAATCCCCAAAAAGGACGGGACCCTAAGGCCAATCCTCGACCTCAGACCCCTCAATCTCTACATACAGTCCGATCACTTCCATATGATCACTCTGCAACAGGTTCTTCCACTGCTGCAACAAGGCAACTTCCTTGCCACACTAGATCTCAAGGACGCCTACTTCCACATTCCCATTCACCCTGCTCACAGGAAGTATCTAAGGTTCATAGTGGACGGACAACACTATCAGTTCACAGTCCTACCATTCGGGGTCACCACCGCACCCAGAGTGTTCACAAAGTGCCTTGCAGTAGTAGCAGCACACCTAAGAAGACAACAAATCCACGTCTTTCCATATCTCGACGACTGGCTAATAAAAGCCAAGTCATTCAACCAGTGTGTTCATCACACTCATCAAACTATCCAGCTGCTACACGACTTAGGATTCACAGTAAATTACCCCAAGTCAAATCTCCAGCCCTCCCACATACATCAGTATCTAGGAGCCACAGTAGACACTTCCAAAGCTCTGGCATATCCAAGTCCAGCCAGGATAGCCAGCATACAAGCCCTAAGCAGCAAATTCCAACCGCAGCACTCCCTCCCAGCAAGGGTATTCATGCAACTCATACGAATGATGGCCTCTTGCATCTTTATCGTACCTCATGCAAGGCTTCAGATGCGCCCCTTACAGGAATGCCTAGCACGACAGTGGAACCAAGCTCAAGGACATCTCACAGATCTGGTGTTGGTAGACAGCCGCACACATCGCTCTCTGCAGTAGTGGAACACACGACACCTGTCCAAAGGGCGGCCGTTCCTCGAGCCAATTCCACAGATAGTACTAACAGCAGACGCATCACTCACCGGTTGGAGAGCCCATCTCCTAGACCATACAATTCAAGGCAAATGGACCACTCAACAGAAAGTGCTCCATATCAACCACCTGGAATTACTAGCAATATTCCTAGCATTAAAATTATTCCAACCACATCTACAACACAAGACTGTCCTGATCCGCACGGACATCACAGCCATGTACTATATACAAAAACAAGGAGGCACACATTCTCTGAAGCTGTCCCAGCTCGCACAAAACATTTGGAGATGGGCCATTCCACACAATATATACCTGCTAGCAGAACATCTTCCAGGGATTCACAATCAGATTGCGGATCTACTAAGTCGACAGACACAGCAGATACACGAATGGGAACTTCACCACCAGGTTCTCCAGCCCTTTTTCCACATGTGGGGCCAACCAGACATAGATCTGTTCGCCACACACGCAAACGCAAAATGCCCAACCTTCGCCGCCAGGTTCCCACACCCATTGTCCAAAGGCAATGCGATATGGATGAACTGGTCAGGCAAATTTGCGTACGCTTTTCCGCCACTCCCACTGATTCCCCTGGTAGTACGCAAACTCAGACAACAGTCTCTCAAGATGATCCTGGTGGCTCCCACATGGGCACGCCAACCATGGTTCACAACACTACTACAGCTTTCAGTGGTTCCACACCAAAAACTACGCCTCTCCCCAACATTGCTAACGCAGAGCCATGGAGAGATAAGGCACCCAGATCCAGCACAACTGAATCTAGCAATCTGGCTCCTGAAGTCCTAGAGTTCGGTTATCTTAACCTTCCGCCTGACTGTATGAACATCATTAAAGAAGCCAGACGCCCTACTACTAGAGCTTGCTATGCAGCAAAATGGAAAAGATTTGTCATCTACTGCAAAAATAATAAAATTGATCCACTGGATGCTTCCATCCAGGACATCATTTGTTATTTGCTACACTTACAAAGATGTAATCTAGCATATTCATCCATACGATTACATCTAGCAGCGCTGCCGCTTATTTACAAAACAGACAACATTTGTCATTATTTAGAGTACCTGCAATTAAAGACTTTATGGAGGGACTTAAAAGAATAATTCCTCCCAGATTGCCACCCTCTCCAGTGTGGAATTTAAACATTGTCCTTACCAGGCTCATGGGTCCCCCATTTGAACCTCTACATAAATGTGAACTTCAGTTCCTCACATGGAAAGTTGCTTTCCTTGTCGCAATTACCTCTCTCAGAAGAGTAAGCGAGATCCAGGCTTTAACCATACAAGAACCATTCTTACAAATACATCATAACAAAGTGGTTCTCAGAACAAATCCAAAATTCCTTCCCAAACTCATTTCTGCTTTTCATCTTAACCAATCAGTTGAATTACCGGTGTTTTTCCAAAACCCAGACTCTGTAGCACACAGAGCTCTTCATACACTAGACGTCAAAAGGGCACTACTTTATTACATTGACAGAACTAAGCCCTTTCGCAAAACAAAACAACTGTTTGTAGCCTTCTCCCCACCTCATAAAGGTAACCCCATCTCCAAAGCTGGGATCGCACGGTGGATAGTAAAATGCATTCAAATATGCTACCAAAAGGCTAAACGCACTTTGACAATTCCCCCTAGAGCACATTCAACACGCAAACTAGGGGCCTCCATGGCATTCTTAGGGAACATTCCCTTAGATGACATATGTAAAGCAGCTACATGGTCTACACCACACACCTTCACCAAACACTATTGTTTTGACGTGCAGGCAAAGCAACAAGCTTCTGTAGGCCAGGCTGTTCTCAAAACATTGTTTCAAACTACTGCAACGGATACAGGTGACCACCGCTAAGGGAGACACTGCTATACAGTCTATGCACAGTGTACAATCTGCAGCTCATATGCCTCGAACGGAAAATGCTACTTACCAGTATGCATCTGTTCTTGGCATGTAGAGCTGCAGAGTTGTACACGCCCACCCGCCTCCCCGGAACCTGTATCTGTTCCAGTATTATCTTAATTAGATACATTCACATGGACATCTCTTACTTCTTACTTACTCCATCTTTTCCCATCATGGCAAAAAACAATCTGAGGATGGAGTCGATGCCCATGCGCACTATCGTCCAAAGGAGGAGTCAACTATCTCGTGACTACAAAAGACTCTTCCAAGACAACAACAAAGTGCAAGCATCCGAGCCCAACACCAGATGGCGATCTATGCACAGTGTACAACTCTGCAGCTCTACATGCCAAGAACAGATGCATACTGGTAAGTAGCATTTTCCTTTCAAAGTATAACGTTACTAAGGGGCTGATTTAGAATTTGAAGGAGAGGGTACTCTGTTGCAACTGCTACGTAGTACCCTCTCCACCAAACTGACCAGCTTAGGCCGCGCAAGTGGCACGTGTGTGGCACTTAATCACCACACTTGGATGGGGTCTCTTGACTTCTCTGGGAAAGTCCAGGCTTCCCCAATGGGCATGCTATTTGATGTCTTTCGCCTTTTTGGCTAGAAAGTGGACTCTGGCCCTGCTCATTTTAAGGAAAGCAAAGCCACAGCACATTCCATGCATAAGTCTGCCCCCTCGAGACAATGCCATCAATTTTGCCCACTGCGAGACTACGGTAGAGATATCCTATACCACTAACATCAGACCCCACCTCCAGCCCAACACGTCTCCCAGCCCTTTTGTGGCCATGTTGCGGTTTACAACAACCATGCCCAGGGCATCACGGCAATGTGCAGCTCAGTCCCTGCCCCTCCATCTGAAAATCTCTTAAATATGTCTTTTGTGGCACATAACCACCCTTTTGGAGGCAGGATCTGGCAGTTCGTTCAAAGGTGGCAGCCATCACGTCAGACAAGTGGGTCCTCCAAATTGTCCATCGAGGCTACGCCCTCCCATTTCTTTCTACCCTGCCGCACCTTCCACCACCATCAGGGCAGCAGACTGAGGAACACATGTCTGTCTTGCAGTATGAAGTGTTGGCCTTTTGGCTATAGTGTGCATAGATCAGGTTCCGGCCTCAGAAGTGGAAACTGTACCTTAGCCCTACGTTAGAACTTCGCTCTCTCAGCACCTTCTTGCAGAAGGAAAGGTTCAAGATGATCCCGCTAGCTCAGGTCCTGTCTACCCTAGACCATGGAGATTGGATGGCAGTGTTGAAACTGCAGGATGCTTACTTCCACATCTCTTCCTGCAAGCTCACAAGCATTATCTGCCGGTGGGCCAGGAGCATTTTCATTTTGTAGTGCTCCCTTTTGGCCTCCCCAGTGAACTTCGGGTGTTCAAGAAAGTGATAGCTTGGGTGGCAGCAAGTCTTTCCCTACCTCGACTGGCTGTTGAAGGTGGGCTTCAAATCAATCCACTGCAAACTTCCTAACATCGCTGGAGTTCCCTATAAATGTGCCAAAGTTACACCTGACTCCTTCGCAGATGCTTCTGTTCATTGAAGAAACTCCGGATATGGTACAGTTTTGTGTCTTTCCCACCCGAAGTAGTGTCCAAGACAATCGGGCTATTATTCCGACGTTTCAACCTTTGTCCTGGATTTCACTGTAGATGACTCTGAGGCTGCTGGGATTGCAGGCCTCCTACATCCTACATGGGCTCTTCCGTGGGATCTGAAGTTCCAGTGGGCACAGCACCAGGGGAATCTGTCAGATTGTATCTAGAGGATACAGAAGACTGCAAAAGCCCTGCTGCTTTTGCCGCTGAACCGCGATTGGGTCAGTGGCATACCCCTCTAGTTACCCACCCAGATGTGACAGATACATCACTTCTGGGTTGGGAAGGCCATCTGGAAGAGGTGGGTATCAGAGGACTCTGGTCTCCAGCTGAAACCCGACTCCACATCAATTTGTTTACTTGATTTGCTTTGAGTTGAAGGCCTTCTTTCCCACCATCAGAGGGAGGTTGGTACAGGTACTCACGAACAATACGACCACCATGTGGTACTGCAACAAGGAAGTCGGTGGGGGATTGAATTCTGTGCCATGAGGTTCTATGCCTCTAGAAGTGGCTGGACCTCCAGGGGATTTCACTGGTGGTGAACCACCTAGCGGGATCTCTAAACGCCAGGGTAGACGACCATGAGTGGCAGTTACACCAAGAGGTGGTGCAAAGCATACTCCAGCGGTGGGGGAACCTTGGCTCAATCTTTTAGCCATCACCAAGAACGTGCAATGTCTGCACTTTTGAGCACTGTTGTTCCCAAGAAAGGTCTCTCTCTCTCTCTCTCTGAGACTCATGGCTCTTACAGTGGA
This sequence comes from Calotriton arnoldi, assembly GCA_963921515.1. NCBI lineage: Eukaryota > Metazoa > Chordata > Amphibia > Caudata > Salamandridae > Calotriton > Calotriton arnoldi. The sequence continues at coordinate 528,309 of CAWUFW010000919.1, read as the reverse complement.
GTACGGGACTCTTGTATGTTCTCCCACCACTACCTCGCCTACCCACGGCGTTCGGAAAAAAAATCTGGAACAACCAGCACCCATGTCATCCTAGTGGCTCCGGATTGGACCAGGAGAGTGTGGTACAAGGATCTCCTGGGCATGGTCTTTTGTCCTCTGATTAAGTTGCCGCTTCTGAAGTATCTTCTGTCGCAGTAGAAGGACAGGGTATTGCTTCCAGGCCTGCACTATCTATGTCTCAATGCGTGGAGATTGAGCCATGGCAGTTGGCTACATTTGACCTTCCTCCTGAGATCGTTGATGTCATCATGGTGGCGAAGTGTTCCTCTACTAAAATGGTGTGCGCCAGTCGCAGGAACAAATTTGTGGTTTGATGTGGCACACGCCAGATATATCCACTGCAATCTAAACCATCTGATCTTTTGTTATTTGTTCTGTCCCTGGTCCAGCAAGGATTTGCTTTGGGCACTGTTAAGAGCTTATTTATATGTGCCAGATCAGCCTTGTTTATTTAAATCCCCTGTTATGATGCAAATTTTGAAAGGTTGTTCTTCCAAAACCCTTTATGATGCCACAATGAGACTTGAATTTAGTTCTCCCTGTTTTCATGTACACCCCCTTTGAGCCGCTGCACACTTGTCCCTTAAGGCTTCTAATGTTGAAAATGGTCTTTCTCATCTCCATAACATCGGCTCGGCATGTGAGCACTCTGCAGGCTTGCTGCCTATTCACCTTATTCTATATTCTTCCTAGATAAATTGGGGTTGAACCCGAGCTTCCTTCCTCCCCAAAGTGGCCACACCATTTCATGTCGGGCAGGCTATCACCGTCCCATAATTCTTTCCTCTGCCTCATCGTTCAAAAGAGGAAGAGAGACTCCATCATTTGTACCTCAAGAGAGCGCTCAGCTTTTGCATTGATTGCACTAAGGAAGGTTGGATGTTGATCAGCCTTTTGCAGAGTTCCTTGGAGTGAGGAATGGCTGGCACTGCAAAAATAAATGGATTGTTCTGTGCATAAAGTTCTGCTACGCATTGGTTCAGAAGCAACCCCCAAAGTGCTTGTGGGCTCATTCCACCAGAGCCAAAGCTGCTAGCACTACATTGGTACATCAAGTCCCTGTCTTAGACATCAAGCAGCTACATGGGCAACGGCCCACACGTTCATGAAGCGCCACTGCCTTGTCCGTCCGTTCCGCCGAGAGGGGAATTTTGCATGCTTAGTCTGCTGAGAGAGATATTTTGCCTGCTTGGTCCTGCAGAATTTTTTTATCTGATCCAGTTCACAGACTCTCCACCTGGGCAGGCACTGCTGTGGTATCTATTCACAGGGTGAAGAATCTATAGTTAAAAGTATCCATCAGAATAACAAGTTACTTACCTTTAAGCTCTTTCAGGTGGATACTCTATCTAACCACAGATTCCTCACCGACTCCCCACCTCCCATTCTGTAAAGTGAACTCTTTTCCAACTGAGAAGTTCCTAAGTTCAGAGATCTGCACTCTGGTCCTACCAGTTTGGCCACGGGCTCTATGTCTGAGGGCGCTTCAAGCCCAGAAAGGAACTGACGTTAACACGCATGGGTGGCGTGTATATGCAGCTCTGCTCGTCACTTCTGGAGGTGAATGAAGTAGGTGCGAAAATGTTCAATGCCACCTACCTGCGTGCACGCTATAGTACTGCTTTGAAGTTTACGAATCCAGTTTGGTGCCTGGGGAATATTCACAAGGTGAGGAATCTCCAGTCAACCCCATACAGGTTGAGGCCTAAGGACAAGCCATGCTAGATCCCTTCAGGATTGTGCTATTACCCTCTCTGCCACCCCTGAAGGGGTGCCTACTTTAGCATGTTTGGCGATCCCACTTGCTTTGACCGTTACACTGGCTTCCTGCACTCTAGCCTTGGTGTAACTTATCACAATGCCAGTACCTTCCATGGCGCCGACTCTGTGTGCCTGACACCACTTATGATACCATCACTGGTGTCATAGTTGGAGCTGATTTGAGCGACATCTTCACAACCTTTGAAATCAGCTAACATAATCCAGTGGCAAAAATAAAGGTTTGATGATGAACCTTGGGCACAATGCCTCCCTAGTGCCCAGAGATCTGCTCGTGTGAGGGAACTTTTTAAATCTGACTTTAGTGCTTTTGCGATGCCTGAAAAATGCTATGGTCATACAGAGGATGAAGGCTGATAGCCTCCTCTCCTCTTACAGTGCGGATACTGCCTTATAGCTGGACTTAAAAAATTCATGTGATCTGCATGCATCTCCACAAGGGGAACCTGCCTTGCCCCTGTGACCTGCCTTCTGAGTCTCTTCATTCACTTTTGTGGTACGAAAAGCAGAAGCAGCATTGGAGTTGCCTACCACTGTGGCCAGCTCTAACATTTTCACAGAAATCTTTCATCCTTCTTCTGCAGGTTCAGAGGCACTCTTGGAGCATGTACTGGCTAATTGGGAACAACGGTTCTCAGGCCCAACAGGCCACAAACAAATCGTTTGACAACAATGATTGAGTATTCACCAGAGAAAGCGTTACCGGAGGGAAGTAATTTGTTTGTTTAGGTCACTTAGCAGAGGGTCTAAATTTTCTGCTCAATATTTATCAAGGCCCATCAAAGTACAGATTTATATTGTTCATGCTCAATTCAGAGTGGTATTGGGAATTTCTGGGATGGGGACTATGTTCTAAAGGGAAAGAACAAGACTTTGGGCAATTAATACCAAATCCTGAGTATCTTCTTAGGTATTGATTTCAACCTAATCTAATGATCTATGCATTTTTCCCCACATATAGCAATAGATCATTCACACAAAGTGAAATTGTTAGACCCAGCTTCTATAGCATTTCCATCCTTTGATCAGGGTGTCCTTGTATATCCAATCAGCCAAAGGTTTTAGTCCTTGTATGTAGAGGGAACGCTATTTAATGGGTACCATTAACTCTTAACTTCACCTATTTTTCCAATATAGGAAACAGGAAGGGCCACTTGACCTTGTCAAATGCCTGTTTTATGTACAGTGATGCCACAACAGTTGCTTCCTCAGCCATTTCTGCACAACACTGTTTGTTCTGTAATCTATGCAAATTAAACCTCATTGACCTCATTGACCTATGAGGCATAACTCCAGATTGGTACAGATGAACCAATGTGTGGATGATTGATAACAGTGTGTTGACAAGCGTTTTAACCAGGATTTTAGCAACAATATTAAACAACGAGATAGGCTAGTAGGAGGAACAGTCTTCCCTAGCCTATTCTGCCTTGTAAATCCGAGCTATCAATGCCATACTGAAATTTATTGGTATTATGGCTTCACATCTTGAATGTAAGAAAATATTCAACATCGAATTGGAGATGAGTGTTGAAGGTTTCTGCCATTGCTCCATCGGCCATCACATGTTCACCTGTGTCATCTTTGACTACATCTCACTTTTTTCCCCTTTTGCTTAGCCATGCAGGCAGTTTCCCTACCATGTTCCGCTCCTTGTATACAGCTCAGGTTGTCTCTCGTTCAAATACATTTCATATTCTTCCCTCTTAATCTATATTTACCTCTCAGTTTGCTGCATCAGGATTACAGTTTGTGTCCCCTCAGATTCAGTATCTCCTGTTCAGAAATGTCACATTATTTTCTACTCTCCATTTTCTTTCCTACCGAACCTGATATTAAATGGCCTTCTATTGCTGATTTATATGCCTCCCATATTGTTATAGTATAAAAAAAAGTGTTGGATGGAATGCTTGAATTAATCTCAGCCACTGGTAATCACTCGGGCCGCATCCCAATCCTTCATTATTTTGCAGACCATTCCATCGCAGTTTAGACACAGCCATATACAAATCAGTCTGGACCGTGCTCTAGTGTGAACAGTCCAGCCCAAACACCCAGGGCCGTTCCTCCCTGAACTGTAACACAAGCAACCCAGGACCAGTTTCGCCCTAGTTTGAGCTCATTAGCCACATATAGCTTGATTCCCGTGACACAGTTCTCAGTGGCTGAGAATAATTCAAGCATTCCATCCATCACTATTTTGTATGCTTGTTAGAAATGGGATCTCTAGTTGGCAAGGGCTTGCACCTTTGTCCAAGTAGGGACCCTTCTTCCTAGTCAGGGTAAGGGTGTTACACTCGTGAAGTAACCCCTGCTCACCCTCGTGGTAGCTTGGCACGAGCAGTCAGGCTTAATTCAGAGGCAGTGTGTAAAGCATTTGCACATAACCAACAGTAATACAGTGTAAGCACTACAAACGGACACCACACCAGTTTAGAAAAATAACCAATATTTTATATACTCAAGACAAGACCAATTACGACAAAAATCCACAATAATATACTTTAAAAATGAATGCTTGATACGGTAACTTCTTCTTTGCAGGAATAGCATAAAAGCAAAGTTCGTACGAGTCGGTAGCTCCGTCCGAGCCTACCGCGATGCTGAAAACCACAGAGTCTAACAGTTCCAGCCGACCGCGTCGATACGGGCCAGCAGAGTCATGAACAGACTCGGTTACAGTACCTTCTCGTTGTGGCTGGTACGGAGTGTACGAGCCGGTCGGCGTTCGTCGCGGTTGCGGTGCAAGACGGAGCGATGCAAGGTGCGGTGTCCCTCGATGCGGTGCAGGCAGCGGCTCGATGAGCGTCGTGCAGACGGAGTCGGTGAGTCCAAGGCGTGCGATGCAGGGTGAGACGATGCTCGATGCGGTGCTGACAGGTTGCGATGCAGGCGACCAAGCCGGAGTGCGGGAGCTGGCGTCGGACAGCGGTGCGAGTCGGAGCGGTGCGTCGCAGACGTGCGAGCGGTGCCCCAACGGCGGTGCGGTCACGACTCTTGAGCCAGTTGCAGCGACCGCGTCGGTCGGGTCCGGTTGGTTCAATGAAGCGATGCGAACTGCGGTGCCCACAGGTCACGGTGCAAGCAGCGGCTCGATGTTGGCGGCGTCGGACGTCGCCCACGGTGAGACCAGGGTTGCGATGCGAAGCGGGGCGATGCGGTCTGCGGTGCAAACAGGTCACCGGCCAGGGATGGATTCGGTTGACGGAGTCGGTTGCGGTTCCCTCCCTCTGTGGCAACTGAAACAGCGTTCCAGAAGCGGTACCCAGAGGCTTGTGAAGTCTTTGTAGTCCCTGAGACTTCTTAACAGGAGGCCAGCTCGGTTTCAGGCCCTTGGAGATACTCAGCACAAGTTTGTAGAAAGTTCCGTCCAGTCCTTTCACTGCCCAAGGCAGAAGCAGCAGCTGCAGGCCAACCCAACAAAGCAACAACACAGCAAAGGGGCAGTACTCCTCCTGGCAGCTCTTCCAGCTCTTCGTCTTGGCAGGTTCCTTGATTCCAGCGAGATCTAAATTCATGGGGTCAGGGCCCCAATATTTATATCCCAAATTCCTTTGTTCTCTGAAGGCAGAGAGGCCTTTGCCTAGTCCAAACCAGTTCTGGAGCACTTTGTTGACAAGTCTCCGTCCCTTCTTTCAGTGAGTAGGCCAGGGACATCAGACGCACCACAGGAGGTGGAGCCAGCATTGTGGAGGGAAGGCACTGTCCTATTCAGGGCCCAGGTGCGACCCCTCCCACCCATCTACATGTAGATCTTGCTATTCAGCCCTGTGCTGACTCACCCTGTCTCCTGGCATCCCCCAGCCCCTGTCACTCACACTCCAGACAAGGAATACACAACCTCACAGAGGCAGGCTTGGATGGTTAGACAAGAAAATACCCACTTTCTAAAAGTGGTATTTTCAAACACAGAATGTTAAAACCAACTTCACTAAAAGATGCATTTTATCATTCTGAGTCCAGGCATGCTAAACTCGAATTTCTACCACGTTCCCGGGGTCAGTTAGGATTATAAACTGTAATAATCAAAACTGCCCGTTCTGGCCTAGGGGGAACAGGTAGCCTTGCAATAGTGAAAAACGAACTAGGCTGTAATTCACTATCAGGACATGCCGCACACACCCGGGCATGTCCTACCTTTCGCATACAACGCACCCTGCCCACAGGGGTACCTTGGGCCTACCTTAGGGGTGACTAACGTGTAGCAAAGGGAAGGTTTAGGGACTTGCAAGTGTGTGCACTTGCCAAGTCGACATGGCAGCCCCAGGCTGCGCACAGGCTCTGCGTTGGCAGGCCCGAGTTACACTTTACGGGCTGTTTGCGTGGGTGGCACAATCCAGTGCTGCAGCCCACCAACAGCATTTGGTCTATAGGCCCTGGCACTCGCAGTGCACTTTACAAGGGACTGACACATAAACCAAATAGGCCAATCATGGAAACACCAATCCATAACGCATTTTATACAGGAGCACTTGCACTTTCCCACTGGACCGCAGTGAGGAAAGTGCGCAGAATCATTACACCAGCAAAAACAGAGTCAAAACCGGGAGGTCAGAAAGCAAAAGTCAGGGGAAACACGCCAAAAGATGCCAAGTCTAACAATGCTTTAGTGTGTCGCCCTAAGTGGTACGAGTATGCCCAGAAGTGAGTCCCGTGCTCACTGTGCCACTGGAACCAAGCTATACCTGACTGATGAGCCCTAACTAGGGTGCATTGGTTGGCTACTTATATAATCCAATGTCATCAAATGCTATGCAGGCAGAGCCGTGGCTGAGGCAGCATGACACCATCTCACAGCACTGGAGAGCTACTACTGCAAGAAAGTTTCCGGATACAGTAATGTAGGTACCATGCTATGTAGGAATGCACTCAGTTTTAGTCTCCACTTTTTGCAGGAATGTACTCCTCTTTTATGCTCCTGACATTGCAACACCTTCCAGCTAGAGGGTACCATAATCCACAAGATGCACAGCCAAATGGGTGCCAAATACTGGCTGCTTACCAGGTTCCCACAATCCTTTCACTGCGTCCTAGTTGTTATTGGTCCGGTCTTGGCTGAACAATGTATGTATCGGCCCCTTGATAAACTCAGTTCTGCAATGCACTGTGACATGAACTGAAACTTGTGTGTAGTAATTACATTAATAAAAATCCAATTAATTAATAAAACTCTATTGTACATAGAATGTTGTTAGATGAAGAATACTCTGAATAGTACAGCATAACGGTGATTACCGCTACCAGTATTTGGCATCCATTGGGCTGTGTGTTTTGCAACACACTCCAGTTACCACTAAGCTGCCCCTGTGCCAAGCAGCAGGATTCAGTCACATCAGGTCTCAGCAAGGCCATACCATTCCAGGGAGTGGGTGGTGTTTTTTTTAATTGCTGCATCAACTCTGCAGATAGGACCTACAAATAAGAAACGCCCTGCAAGCAGTCATTCCAAAGGGGAAGTCTCTTGCAGAATCCTCCCCACTGGAGGATAGAATCCTCGATGGATGCATGCCCAGTAAAGCCATTTCTCTGACATACCAGAAACTAATTAACAACATGACTGATCCCCTCCTGCAGCTGCGCAAGCACTAGGAAATTGATGTGGTGGATATGGAGGACGAGGACTGGCAGAAAGCCTTAGCGTCCCCCAGAGAAACCGCGATCTCTTCGAGACTGAGGCTCGTACAACTTAAAGTTCTGCACAGAGTATACCTATCATGTCCTGCTCTCATAAAAATGGGTTAACGAGAAGACCCCGAATGTGGTAGGAAGTGTGGCTGGGAAGGTACATTCATATATATCATTTGGGAATGTGTCCACATTCAACGATACTGTTCAGCGGTGACTCAATGTATGGGGGAAGTCCTGGGAACTCTGATAGAACGCAGGACGGGCATGTGCCTCATAAATATTTGGGAACCCACTGATCTAGGGAGCAAAGAAAAGACCTGGGTGACGCTGGGAATGATAGTGGCGAAACGTAACATCGCTAAGCTATGGGGCACACGGGAGGCACCAACGGTCACAGCATGGAAGTGGGATCTAGATTGGTGTATGTTAATGGAACGGACAATATATGAATCGAGGGGCTGTCCTAAAAAATGGTCAGAAATATGGGGGAAATGGAATGAGTAAAGAGGAAAGATCTGTGAGCCTCCGCAGGCGGCGCACCATCTAACCCCAGCTACTGAATGAGCAGAGCACCACTGGGACTGTGTATACGCAGAGAGGAAGATAGCATTAGATGAGAGAAGGCATGACTCCTTATTAACGTATTGCTCTCTATAAAGATTTGTTAATATGTTTGTAGTGTATAAATATTGTCATCAATAAAAAGAATAAAAATAAAAAAAACTCTGCAGATACGACCTCCTAGACGGTAGGTGGCACTTTTTTTTGCTTCCTTTTTCTTCAGCTTTGGGAGTTGTAGTCCATAGGGATCAGTTACACAGAATTTAGTGTGGACTTCAAGCAACAGAGGGGGCAGCACTCTCAGATTGCAACCATCTTCGTTGGCACTAGGTCACAGCCCCAGCAAATTTCACTGTTAAAGTAAAACATGGCATCCGAGTTTCCTTGTGCATCGAGAAGATGATGAAAACATCAAGAAGTGCCTTGTGGAAAAGTGCACAGCTTGCCACCTCTCCAAAAAAGGAAGTCAGAGACTCTGTTTGGGATCTATCTCTGCAGTAATAATGACTACATTTTTCATTATAAAAAATAGGATGCCAGTGAGGATGCATCCAATGTGCAGTGCCTGAATTATTTAGTTTTTTCCCCACTACAGGTGATAAAGTCAGCACGAGTGATGAAAAAAGCAGTTGGGCACCTCATTCCCTTCATGGAAAAGGAAAGAGAGGAGGCAAGGGCTCTATCAGGTTCCGTAGAAGAAGATGTAAGTATATTTTTTCATCATGGGTAAGCACAATGTTTCTTGTTTAAAGATAAGAGCTGTAAAGGAAAAAGAACGAGAATGCTCTTAATGTCTGCAGTGATTTCTTGCCATTCTTCATGTGAAGAAAAGTGCAAGAAATGCTGGGGTAACCTCAATCAATTTGCTTCTCATACCCAGCCTCTATGTTGTACATTCCAGCAACTGGCCACACTTTTTGGAAAGTTCCATCAGTTTATTTATCCTATTAGTGTATCATCTAAATTTATTGGAAACACAATGTTTAGTATCAAACAGTACGTGAGGGCTAGTTAGTGGAATGATTGCAAACATTTTAGTGGTGATAAAATATAATAAAACAGCACACCTATCTTTGTAAATTTTCATGGTAAATTATTTACAAAAAAAATGTAGGTCGATGTTGAGGACCCTGTCCCTTGAAAGCAGGTGGATAAGTCATGCATATGCTTAGGACTGAAGCTGTGAGTTTGTGGAGATTTGTATGGAAGAGAGAGGATTCAGCTTGAAGCTCACTAGGAAGGACCTTCCTGGTGACAAGAGCGAGTATTGTGAAGAATCGAAATGAAAGAGATATGGGAGGAAAGGTGGAAGTGGCTTGAGGATTATGGCATATGTTTGGGAACGTACTGCAGGAGGTAGACGTGGGTGAGGTGTATTCATTGCTTTAAAAATTAAATGAGAGTGCCCTGTTTTTGCAGAAAAGAAGCTGATTGATGGAGTTGGCGGGTTTTGTTAGGGCTGGTGAAAGTTTGTATCAGATGACAAACTTAATCATTTTGCCAAGGGGAGGGGAAAATTACTGTGGGAAGCCCACTAGGATGATATAGTAGGGACTGAGCTGGCTCATAAGAGTAAATCGGGAATTGTCAGTGAGGAAGGAGAAGTGTGGAAGGGGTCTTTGGATATCAGTAGTGAACACCTATCAGCTTTGGCTGTCTCTGTTATGTATTGTGTGTATGAATAGGTATTTATATAGTGCGAACCCATATGTGGAGAAATTGATTGCTGTAAGTGAAGACTATTCCAGGGTATGCATATGAAGTAGTGCTTTAGATACATGCATCACACAATTGTTTATGTTAAATTATATTTACAGTCTGAAACAGAAGAAGATTACGTGACTTTCCCTGAATCACATATTTTGGTCAAGTATCTACTGCTGTTTATGGCTTAGGTTTTTTAGTTTTCAAAGTAACAAATTTAGGGAGTGGACTACATTTCCTCCTCCACTGTTAGTGGAGGAGATAAAGAGCGCCAGTATCATGCTTCAGCGAAATAGTAGGCTCAGTCCTGGTAATGGGTGAGTGTGCATCGAGTGAAGGGTGGTGGGGAGGAGATGGGAGTAAATATGATAGTGGGGTTGATGGGTACTGGGAATTTGATTCCTATTTTTGAAAAATGAAACCTAAACAAGCAATGTTCTCTCCAGTGTCAGCTGCTGTTTCTTTGAGCTTTTGGGAATAAGGATGGGTTTCAGAGATAGCAAGAAGATTGATTTTGTGTCATTGGCAAAGAAGTGGTGGAAAGAATCTGAAGGAGTATAATATTGCCTTGGGAGATGATGAAGTGAAGGATAGCGAGTGGGCCTAAGACTGACCCATGGGGATGCCCAGTGGAAGGAGGTGAGGCTATAGGACTCAGAAGCACCAAGTGGGAAAAAATCAATCTAAGAAGGTAGGAGGCGGATAATGAGCAGTTGAAGATGGTAGGAGGGAACCCAGCTAAGAACCGTCATTGTTCCTCTGGGATACCAGGATGCAGGGTCGTGCTAGGGCAGAAAATAGGCCCAGACACGAAATTAAAGTGTCCCACATTGGTGAATCAAATTGCTAAGAAAGTGGCCCCTACATTTGCAAATCAGGCAGTCTTGAACTTGGAAAGACATGCTGTATAGGTGTTTTGCAAGCAGAGGAGACTGCATGCATTTGTGCTTGCTGTACACAATGTTTGTAGCAATATGAGGGAAACCGTAAAAACCTGCCCACTAGCCCATAAAACAGGCCCACAAACAGCCAAAAAAAAACCCACGCACAGACCACTCAGGCCAGCCCACCAGGCACTGCCTGGTTGCCCTGTAGGCCATTCCAGCACTGCCAGGATGGTGTAGAAGGTTCAGTGTTCGATCGTTTGGAATGTCACCACTTGATCTAAGATGAGACAGGATTTTGGTGGCTTGTGGTAAATAATGGTTTGAAAGAGCATGACCGGGAAGCTAAACACTTTTGAAAGTTCATTCTTGGTGAATGGAGATGACAAAATCATATGTATGGTGTTGAATAGTTTATGGACAGGTAAAAAGGGATGTGGCTGATCACAAATTGTTCAAAAGGTTATGAGAATAATGGAAGATGGGAAATAGAGCAATAGGTGAATGGAGAGTAAGGTTCACAATTGGTTTCTTGGGCAATTGTTTGACCTTATTGAATTAAAACAACCTGATTAGAAACATAGGAGTAACGGATCAAAGTGGTCATCAAGGCAGGAGAGAACAATAGATAAGCTTGAGTGACTTTCATGATCTGTCGGCCAGCAGGGTCAGGCGGAACACGAGATGGGTTGGAGTAAATGCATAATAGTTTCCTGGGTGGTAGGGTAAAGGGAGAAGAGCCCAGCAGGAGCAGGTGAAAAGGGAAGTAAGGTGGGGATGTAGGTTGCTCCTAATGAGTGTGATTTTAGCAGATTAATGGAAAGACACATTTGTTGGTTGAGAGTGTGGATTGAACTAGTTCTTTATTAGAGGGTGCAAGAGGAGGGAGAAGTTTAGTACAGTTGAAAAGCAGTTGGGATGAGGCTGGAGTTAAAAGATTAAGCTTTCGTAATAGGGTTATTTTGCCAGATCAAGAGCACCCTTGTGAGTGATAAGTTGTATTTCTCTTGGCAAGAGTGGCTATTTCGCTTACGGAAAAGAAGCAGATGTCTATTTATTTGGTCTTGCTTTTCAAGGAGTATTTGTTGAGGTTTACAAGCATACATCAGAGTTTGTAAAATATGAAATACTCACCTTGGAAGAAGTGCATCAACATAGATATCTGTGTTAACATTTATTTTTGTCAAAATACAAATATAGTTTCTATTAAATAGCATGTGTGCCTAATAAAATGATAAATTGGCACTTGTTTAGAGTTTATCTGTTAAGAATTTTTTCTTTACCTAGTGGGAAATTGTTACGGATAACTAAGAAAGCGTGCTTTAATATTTGTATTACTACTGCAGTGTTAGCTGGTATTCTTTGATTTGGCTAAGGTGAACATAGTTTGTCTCTCCAGTCATTATTTCCATATCCCCTCTAAACATTAAGCGTCTCATTATGTGTGCCCCCTATAATTCAGGTGGGGCTTGTATTGAGAATTACTGCCCCATCAGAATTACAAGATCCACAGGAACACTGATGATCCAGTGCACTTCATTCCGATACTTCAGCTGCTGACATTATATAAAATGCCTGCAAAAAACTGCAGGGAGAAATTAGGAATAGTTACGGGGCCCCCAGCGGTCCCGGGTTCGGAGATTAAAATATGAAACTCTGATAATAAAGACAAATGTGTTATGGAGAAAACAAGTAAGGTTAAGTTAACCATTCAGTAATAATTGATCACAGAGTGATATAGACCAAACTCTGAGAGGGATCTTTACCCTGAAGAAGGCCAGTGACCTAGAAGGCATTTAAAGTTGGCCGAAACATGTTGGTAGATTTGGAGGGGGTATGGAGTAGTAGCTCCTCCTTGGTACCCCTCATTTCGCTTTTTTAATCCTGCCAAGGTGGTCCAATAATAAAGGAATGTAGGTGGAACCTCCTGAGGCAGGTTTAACACACCCTTTTTTCTGCACCAGTGATCCCTCAAGAGGGATACTTTCCCATCTTCTTCTTTTCTTTACCTCGCAAACAAAAAAACAGCGCTCCGTCCAGTGTGTTGGTTTGCACCTGGGCGTAGAAGCGGCCCTATGATGAAGCATGCCACTAACTAGCGGGTGAGGGCAGTATTTAAAGATCCAAGGATTTTCCCTTCTATCCCTTCCTTCTCCCTCAACTCTCTGTGTTGCAGTTTTTATTTCTTTGGCCAGAGATATAAAGTAGAGTCTCTCTGGTGGGCTTTTTGTTAATCCTTCTCTTTTTGTGGGTTACAGTAGATTTGTTAGGGGAGTCAGAGAAGGCTTACTCCCTAGTCTCTCCTTTTGTGATAGTAGAAATTAGGCCCCCCCCATGGGGATCACATGCAATTTTTCTAATTTTCCAGGTAATTCCTAATTTCTGAATGGTTCCTCAGGTTACCTTGTAATACCCTTTGATCTCCCTTCTGGATTTAATGCTGCCTCCGATATTGATAACTCTCATGGGCTGGGGGAATATTGTGCCCACTATTGGGTAAATCGTAATGAGCCCTATTAGGCAAATGAGCGCTTTATGATAAACAGCAGATTTTTTTACACTAAACAAAGATATGTAAGTGATAGCAGAGAGACAAGAACCAGGAAAATGCATTGTGACTTGTCACAAAGGAGAAAACAGTCAACATTTTATAGAGGCTACTGGGCTGAAGATCTTAGTAGTTTTTCTGCAATGAGTGTGGTCTTAAAAAGATGAGTTTTCAAGTCCCTGCAAAAGGCACGTACGTTGTGAGAATGCCTTGGTTTCCTAGTGTATTAATCCCTGGGTAACTGGTTTGGATTTCTTTATTTTGGAAGTTCCATGTTCAGGCTAGGATTTGCTTCTTGTGTTGCATCAGCCACCTGCCTACTTTTTGTTGTGTAGAGAATGATTGATGAAAGTTAACTGTTATATAAGTCCTCAGTGCACTATAGCTATGGGCTACATACAAAAAGAGGGGAATTGTAGTTTGTTTTGGTCTTTGTAGAGAAAGCCTAACTCTGTGGAGGGGTGTTTACGCACAAAATCTCCTTAGTGGTGGCTCAGTTAGGTGGCTTGGATAGTCCTCACGTGAATGCCAAGAGAATGTTATCTGGTTCCTTCCACAATCAGGTGGTGGTAGAGAGTCTTCTCTTGGAGGGGATCTGGTGCCAGACATGAATTTGTTTCCCTCAGATGTAAATGACAAATTACCTCAGCTATGCTTGAGGGAAGTGCCATTAAACTGGTCTCTTCAGTGTTTATGTAGGACTAAAAGTTTAGTTTCCAATACACCTCCACTTCTTTTTTCAAAGTAAGTGGATTCTCCACAAGGGGGGACATTATCTTTTTTGCACCAGAGTGGTGACGGATAATCTGGTGCTACAGTAGTGTAGATTTTAGCTTGTCCCTTCCAATTCAGTTTCCTTTGAGGCCATCTTTGATCTCATGCGGGGAGTGAGGAAAAATGTTGCATCCTGACATGAGCACCATGGCTTTGCATGCAAGGAGGCTATGGGTGTTTCCTAATCGTGGTTTTTCTAAGGTAACATGGTCCTAGTTCTTGCAGTCCTACCAAATCTGTCAATACCTACCTTTGGGGATGGTTTTCCTCTTGATGTGGTGACCATGATGCTGGCCCTTTCCTGAATTGAGTTCTTCTCATCAGGTATTCTGTCCTTTGCCTGGCTAAGGAGAACCTAAATGTAGGTATTGTAAAGGACTCCATGTTTGGAATCTTTCACTGTTCCCTGTTGCAATTCTGAAGTTCCCTCTACGGATGCAGGTCGTCACATCCAGGGCCTAAAAGCTCTATGAAGGTAGTTGCTCAATTACCTGTTACTCATTGCTTTGATGAGTTTCTATATCCAGTCTTACACCTGAAGATATCCAAGTAGGTGGGGAGTCTTTGGGAAGATGGAATATTGCCTTTATGGGTCAACAGGTTGTAGGTTTTCCTCAATATCTGGATACCCCAGGGCTCGAAAAATCATAAAACTGTTACTAGATCTGCAGGTCTAGTAACTTGAAAAATCTACTCGATTTAACTGTAATGCACTTGACCTCTGTCTCTGAAAGCCGAGGAAATATGGCAAGATAACAAGACTTAAAGGCATCTTTATTGCTCATTCACTTTGTGAGCAATAAAGATGCCTTTAAATCTTGTTACCTTGTAACATTTGCTCTGTTTTCAGAGACAGAGTTCAAAAATCAGTTTGTCTTCCTACTCGGCAGAAAGGGCGAGTAGGCCTTAAAAATAGCTTGTCCTGATTAAATCTGGCTCGCCATGGCGAGTGGATTTTTCTAGAAACGGTTGATCACAAGGTCTTTTTGATTCTATTGAAATAACTAATAAATATGGCTGTCTAGTAGTCCTTTAGATTATAAGTGATCCTTTTGAAGTGGAGCTAAAAAACCTGCATTGGATTGATGGAGTCTTGAATCCATACTGTGAGCTGAGGGATACCCAAGGGAGCCCTCTGTCTTTATACAGTTTATTGGCTACATTCACCTGTTAGCAGAAATTCTAGAGCAATGTTGGGCACAGTTCTAAATGTATGCAGATGATATCAATGTCTACATTGGTATTGAACTAGCCACATAGCTAGGAAACCATCATGAGAGTCCTAGAACATGTGTTACTATGTGAAAGAGACCTATGTGTACATAAACACCAACAATACCAAGCGTAATGTACTGGCTAGAACAGACCACACAATATTACTATTAAGTTGACCCTCAGGCCCTAGAACAGCCCTTGCCATATCATAGAAAGTTAAGTACTTAGGAGTTACCTTTAAAGCAGGCCTCTTATTAGCTCCTTGAATCAACACTTCGATTGCAGAATGAGCACACAATTCTTTGGGGAATTCTCCCACTTCTGCAATCCTAGCATTGAATTTAGAGGTGTGGTGTTGACATGTTTCTGAAAATGGGTTATTAGTTGGGAAGGATGCGAGTCCTTACTAGGTAATAAGTCCAAAATCTTGTTCGGTCGAACACACAAGTTCAGTAAGTAAACCTGGGCTCAACCTCTAGTAGCTGTGGCACAGAGGAGACAAGCTTAACTTAAGGAAAAATGTGTATCATATTTAGCAGTACCAAAACAATTAAAAAGTCAAAACACAACGTAGTAAAAATCCCACAACCAATTTCTAAAATAGAGACAAATGTACTAAGGAAAATTACACCAAAATGGCTAAAATTCAATAAGAGGAACCTGAGATATGAACTTTTAACTTGTTAGGACAAAAACTGCCAAGAAAAAGTAAAGTGCCAATCCCAAGTCACAGTTTGTGTTTGGCGGGGACCTAGGCACAATTTAGGGCAAGCTGTGAGGGTTGGATACCCCAAACGAGTTGTCCGAGCAAATTCTTTTTACCTAAAATGGAAATCCTCCAGGAGGGCAAGGTTGTGGGCTGTATCCAGTAAAGTCTTCCTGAAGTCAGATGGCCGTTAGAGGAGGTCCTCCTGAAGCCGTTGGTTTTAGCAGTAAAAGGACATTTTTACACCCACAGAAATCCTCTCGGTGGTTGGATACTTTTCGTGCCTCAAGATTTCTACCTTTGTACTTATGGCCAAATGTGCAAGGCATTTTTGTGGTCACAAATGCTCAGAATCAGAATTTCTGACTACAAAAATGCTTGATGTAATGTACAAAACCCATTTTGTGATTCTGCAATAGGTTACCACATTACAAATTGGGATTAGAAGAGCATACAAATTGCTATTTGTAATGGGTGTCTTTAAGGGTATACATTCCAAATAGCAATTCCTTGTGGTATTTATCAATGGTTTGCGAACGACATCTGATCTCAAAACACTCAAATGTTACAGACTCTCTACATGGTGAGGCAAGCCATTTGCAAAAGGTACCGGATCCCTTTTTGTCCCCTTTCCCTTTGTGAATGTAAAAAAAAAGAATTGTTGGTGTCACGAGTCAGTAGCTTAGAACCAAGAAGGCTACTAACCTCTAAGATCGGCCAGCAGGGTCGATGGTGTGAAGAGAGTCCCCTTCCTTCCCTAGGAACAACCCCACACAGAAGACCATAAAAACCTCTGCGTACGGAAGTTCCCCGGGGATTAAGGGAAGTAAAAAACAAAACAATATGCTCTGGGGTCTATGGTATAGCGTTTGGACTGCGCCAGGTAGGAAGGGCGGTCCAACTTCTGCTCAAGGATAATCGGGGGATAACTGCAAGTGAATGAAAACAACAGAGAAAGAAGTGTGAGGTAGAGGGATGCCCTTCAATAACATTCATGCAATCCTCCCCACGTCTGGCTCCCCACTGCTCCCTTACTCACTTGAATGTTTCATAGAGGCTCCGGAGAAACTTAAACAAAGACCAAGAGTGCAAGCAGGGCACACCCTCCAGCAGGATGGAAACTATAAGTCCCAGTGAATCTCCGTGGAGGATTAAGAAGCTGTCGTAGGGATTCTGCACACACACAGAGCTATGCACAGGATAATAGGACCTCGGAATATAGTGGTGAGCCAACCATAAACCTTAGCACCAAAAAACCCCAACCCAACTAGCCTTAGCGTCCCATTAGCAACAATGTACCAATGATTAGACAACCCAGAACACGGTATCTCTCTCTCTCTCAGGACTCGCAGTAGCAAGAACACCCTTTCGTTACTCACTCATACCTGTCCACAACCGGCGTAAGGAGAGACACAGTATAGGTTAAAATGTTTATTTCAACATACGTGCTCTAAGATACAGTACACGTGACCGTACTATCAGCATAATGCATAAAAATAATATAATCAGCATAGTTACAACTCCATAGAATACTAACGGGGAAAGCATTTCACAAAGCAGTGGATATAGGGCTGAATGGCCTTATCACCCTCCCCGTGCTAATAGCTTGTTTATTATAACAATAGAAGACCTCTGGGCTTTGACAAGCGAACCCCATACCTCAGTCTCTAGATGCAAACACTACATCAGCAGACAATCACAGCTCTTCTCTCTGGAAAGGTTTTCTTCAAGTCCCTCTCAAGAGGGAAAAACGCAATAATAAAAGCCCACCAATTTCCCCATGGCAGCTGTACATAGTGTTATGTGTCGGTGCGAGGGACTGGCCATATCAGCAAGAACCAGGGACGTGTTTTTCGACCTTGTAACTGTTGTTCAGACTGAGCCCAAAAGGAACAGGAGAAAAGGTGAGAAACAGAAAACGCAGACAGTTGTAAAATAACTTGGCAGGAGCAGAGGGCGACAGAACAACGGCTAAGAGTAACGTGCGCAAAAGTCATCATGGCAGCCAGGCCTACACCAACGTATCCAGGCAGGCCAGGAGGCCACAAACCACAAGACACCCTCCCCTGGACAGTCCATCGGCCAAGATAAAAGACGAAGACAAAGTTCAAAACAGCTGAGCAGAACGGAGGCGGCCACAGTGGGAGGAGCGGAACGCGGCAAGGTATCACAGGGATAGTAAGCGAGGCAGTCCACGGACAGTGAACGGTAAATCAATCCAAAAACGTGGAAGTGCAGAAATATGCTATACCGTCCAAGAGGACATCATTGGAATCGTCAAAAAACGTAGACGCCATCCAGTCCAACAGGTCAAAGCTGCAGGAATGCTCCTCAGAGGATGGAGCATCCAAAAGCAATGCGGGACAGCTTGCGTGATATTCGATATAGCTCTGTTGTAGGAGATTCTGAGCAGCCGCCCAGATATCCCATTGTGCCAAAATCCCCAGTGCAGCCGCACGCGTCATGCAGCCTGCAACGGAACAGTCCCGTTCATGGGCCTCTAAGGGACCCATCAACCGAACGAAATCCGGAACAGACAACGACGTATTGGAGAGGCAATAATCCATGGCCCAGGTGAAAGGGCAGCAAATGCAAGACATCACAGGTTGCACGCAAGTGAAACACGCAAAGCGAAAAGAAAGGGTATAGGACACACTCAGTGTCACCAACGGCAGAACTCCGAAACCAGATAAAATGCGCTCACGGAGTAGCAGTAGGCGTCCGGGGTCGAGAAGGGCCCATTGGGGAGCAGCCATTGCGAAGGAAGCAGATCAACAGCAGTATACCAGCCGCCAAAGCAAGGATTAATGGAAAGCCACCAAAGACACTGGAAAAAATAGAATGAATAAACGCCGGTATCACACCAAAAATAGTTTGGAAAGAGGACACTAGGCCGGACCCCACCACCTTAAAAAATGCACTAGACCTTCGGTGTTAGATGCGTTAAAAATACGGTGAATTAATTCACCGAAATGTTGTGGGAGGTTAGTGTTCAAAAGGGCCTGTATTTCACTGTGGGTACTTGCCACCTGGAGAACAAATGTCTCCCGGGCGGAAGTGAGCATAACCTCCTCGTTCAATAATAGCGCCTTTATTCTGCTCAGTTTATTGAAATCCGCCTCCATAGTAGGAATGGAAGGCCAAACAGAATTATCTACAACGTCGTGAGGGGAGGAAAAAGCACATTCTTGCAGCAGACAACTCTGTGCGATACAGTAACAATATAAGGGATGCCGGCCTGCATACCACAGCAATAGTCGTTATTTAAAAGCAAATAGCTACCATTAGTAAGCAAAGTAAAGGTAGGAGAAATAGTAGGAGCAGGAATGCCCTTCAACACACAAGCCAGATTCGGAGCGGAAACGTTACAAGCTCCGTGCAATTTAATATGTTTACAAACAAGGGAATGACCCACTGTAGAATCGCATGACTCCCCCGTGAGAAAAACTTCCTTGTCATCTCTAAGGCATTTATACATAAAAGGGAGGGACCAGAGTTCATGCAGGAAGGCACTACCCAAAGGCTGGAAGCAGCCCACAGGATAATGTTTCATGCATGAACTAAATTCAAACAAGGAAAAAGGCAATGCGATAACCCCATGAACTAACCACACAGCAGAATCTATTTCTGCTACAGAGAATGGTAAGGGCTCCACTTTCTCGATATGTAACAGAGTGTAAACTGCATCTTTCATGGACATCAACTGCTGTTTGTCAGTTAAATTAAAAGGCAGAAATAAGGCAGTAGTGTTCAAAAAGTGCCAAGGAACCTTACCCAACTTAAGTGTTTGCAAAGTCCACGCAAATTGCATAACTGAACGTAATTGATTTTGACCATGATACAACACAGAAACATCATCTTGTACAATATCAGCAACAGAGGACACAATATTCTCCAACGTGTAAATGCGGGAAGACAGGGTATTAATACTATTGTCAACAACAGCAAGCACCTTTTCCAAATTTGCTTGGTCTATTTCCCGTAAACGGGAAGCAGCCTCCATTTGCGATAGCTTCTAGAGTTCATTATAAGCTTCATAAATGAACCTCTTCGGTCGTGGACCACGAGGTCCCAATATAAAGTCGGACAGATCAATATTGCCTGAAAGGAGGGACAAATGTTGTTTAACAGAGTCTAGGGAAGAATGTTGCAACCATTGTTTACATAATTTACCAACAGAATAGGTGGTGACAGTACGGGAGTTAGAAAACCTAGGATCGGGCTTGTCCTGAGTATAGCCAGAAACTGTGTCATGAAAACGCAGCTGGCACTCGTTAGATGATATGGGCCAAGACAACCAAGGTGACTGAACAAGCGTAGACATATTAAACGAATTGTTCTGAAATAAAACCTGTAAAGTCGAAAGGGACATATTGAAGTGCGAGCTGTGGTTTAGAGTGGAAGACAGGGATGGAATTGATGGTGCATTCATTTGTTTTGTAGTAGCCAGACCCCAACACGTAGTCTGATAGATCGAAGCATTCAAAAACACCATTTGGGCTGGGATTAGGCAGGCCCGGTGCAAGGCCGGTGCCTTACACCTGCCAAGGCTTGGAGCCCCAGATTGACTTCAAATCCACAGTTTTCGTCCAGTATTCATAACCACCCACAGCCAAGGCCTTTAAAAAGGAACCCGAATAAAGCAATTTAGTGTGGGTCAACATGAATTTCTGTGTGAAATGGGCAGGTAATTTGAAATAATAGGACCCAGGGTTCGATCTATTAAAATCAGTGAAATAAGTAAATTTATTTTGAAGAGTCCGGGAGCTACCCGATAAAGGGTTTGGGCAATGTTCCCATTGAGTGTAGGTCACAGGGTAACGTATTGCACTCGGTTTATGGACAAAATGGTTGCCCCAATGCTGGTAACAGTATAAATCGGCATAATTTGCAGAATTCATATACAAATCCTCAGCATTAAATGAAGCATAATATTTCAAATCAGCAAACAATGCCTCAACTGCATGCACATCCCAATCATCAGAATGAATATTACTTTTTACTACATCACCCATGGAAACTCGAAGGACATTCGGTACATTAATAACTTCTGTTGGTTCATGAATTTGAAAATTTACCGCATCCCATACGATGCCATCCGCAACTGGAAAAGCTGAAATGTTCACCAATGTGTGGTCACGCTTCATGATGTGAGATGAGGAATGTGGAGCCAAAGTTCCAGCAACACTGTTCACAGCAGAGTGTTCAGGCAAATAGTGACCATTGATCAGTAGAAAAAACACTGTGACAAAGCCAATGGACATGAACAAAAAGATCAAGAAAAGTACCAACCAAATGTAAGTCCAAGGGGGAATCAAAAAATTGTCTCTAAACCAGGATACAAAAATATTGAACTTGGACGGTACAATCGACGTGGTGGAATCCGAATCAAAAGAATAACGTGTCGGACTCAGTGGCGTTGTTGGTAAATGAGCAACAGATTCTGTTTCGGGATAGGTATACTCGTTCTCGTCCATGCAGGGGATTACTGGAGGTTCGAGTATACTTTCAGGCAAATCAATCATCTCAATTGTAACATCAGTGACCGTTCGGGCAGGAGGGCCTCGAACACAAGTCCGGTAGATTGCAGGACAAGAGACCGCTGGTGTAACACTATTTAGGATCGGCCAGTTGTTGCAGCTTGACATTTTCCACTGAGATGTATCTGTTCTCCTTGCGACCAGGAAGCGGTGGGAAGATGACTGTACGTGTTCCCTTCAAACCCAGGACTGGAACCGGTGCACGATAAGAGGGGCCGAATTCTCTCTTGTTCTCCACTTTCTCTCGAACCAGGTCTCCAATCTTCGGAAACCAGCCGGCAACTGGAATCTGCAGGGCAGTATCCGTGGCTGAAGGTAAATGTGCGTTTGCAAGTTTGTCTCGGGCTTCTTGTAAGTCCTGTAACATAGTAGAATGGTTATCTACATCAAACTTGGCGGGTTGCGCCGCCATGTCTAGACCATCAAGGTCAGGCACAAACATTCTTATGCCAAAGAGCATTTCGTATGGGGTCCGCCCACCCAGAGATCTTCTAGGGAGATTATTAAGGGCACGTTGTACGGTATACAAGTGGGCCAGCCAGTTCCTGCCAGTACCTAAGACCCTAGCTGTCAAGGATTGCTTTAAATCACGGTTCATTCGCTCCACAATTGAATTACCCTCAGGTCTGTATGGAGACGAAAACTTCACCCGTACCCCCAGTGAACCCATTGCGTCCTTGTACGCCTTAGAGGCAAACGCTGGACCTTGGTCAGAATGGAAGGTACCGCATGCGAAGATTCCCACAAAGACACGCAAATCCCTGATGACATTTCGAGCATCAGCACTCCGTTGTGGCCAGACCCAGATGAAACGTGTGCACGAGTCCACTGCCACTAAGATATATTTATAGGCAGTGTCTGAGGAAAATGGACCGCAGTGATCCAAGTAAACACACCCAAAGGGTCTGTTAGAAATGTAGAGCGGGGTCTGTGGTGGTCGTGTAACCGTAGAAGGCTTAATCTGTTGACACACGTCACAAGAAAGCACATAAGTACGGGTGTCTTTATATAAACCACGCCACCAGTACCGCTGCTGCAAGATGGAAACGGTCGCAGACACTCCAGCATGTGCCGAAGCCATGCCTTCGTGTGCTGCCGTTATCAAGGAAAGTCTGCGATCCGCGTTGGGTATCAACCGATCACCAACGTTTGGTATTGTTACATAAGGAACCTGTTCGGGACCTAACTGATAAGAATATTTGGAAGGAAAACCCCTAGGGTAATTAGCACCTTCCTTCGTCGCAGCAATAGCTGCCAAAATATCGGTGTCAATTCTTGACATGGATCTGGTAACTGCTGCTACTGAACACGTGACTACTGCTGATCTGGCTGCTTCGTCTGCCAGACCGTTACCAACAGCGTGTGCGCCCACCCGCTGATGGCCTAGGGTGTGAACCACTTGTGTGAGTGGCAAATGTTGTCTCAATTCTGCCACCCGAACCCAAAGCATCTTATGCTTGATTGTGCTACCTTTAGCGTCTCTATAGTCATTTTGTGACCAAAAGAATAGATTGTCATTGTATGATTGAACACAGTAATAAGAATCGCATACAATAAGTGTGGTCACATCCGGATTTACGAATTCAAGCGCAAGCACCAATGCGCGCAGCTCGGCCAATTGCGCAGTACTGTCCCCGAGTGTTTGAGTATGCACTACAGTGGACTTGAACTCTCCGTTCACAAAGGTACCTGCAACTATAGCACATGCGGCTGAATAAGCATGCTTGGACCCCGTGGCCGGTTGTGCCGAACCATCGGTGTAGATCACACAGTCGTAATCCTCAAGCGGCAGTAAAGATAGAGGAGGAGGATGAACGAATTCATACTGTAAAAACTCCTGAGTCTGTAGGGAGGCATCGAAAATGAATGTGACATCCGGAGACGTCAAAGAAGTTGCCCATTGTATCCAACGGGGATGCAAAGCTTTAGAGTTCGGTACACTTGCCTTTGTCACTGCTTCTAGAGCAGGATAGGGTGTTACCACTAGAATGCGCTTTCCCTGTGCCAGTGCGCGCTCCTTCAGAATCGCCATTTGCACTGCAGTCAGAACTTTTTCCACAGATGAAAAGGGCAGTTCTGCGGACGTGTACAGATGTGACTTGTATGCGATTGGTACTGTGTCACCCTCGTTAAAGGTTAAATACGTGAAACCCACTGCCCCGGAATTATTCTAATCACCAGGTTTGTGTGGTTATCACGCGTCAACAGGTACCTAGACTCAAGAAGGTCTGTCTGCAAAGACTGCAGAATGGAGGAATGCTCCGGAAGCCAACAAGACTTCGAAAAGTTTGGTTGTATCAAGGCATACAATGGCTTGATACGCTGGGCGTATTCGGGAATATAAGTACGCCCGAAGATCAGAAAACCCAGCAAAGACTGAAGTTTTTTCAGAGTAGTAGGAGGGCACAAAAGTGCACATTTTTCCAAGAAGTGGGGGCTAAGCCCTTACCTTCATTGTTGAGCTCGTAGCCCAAAAACAAAACTGTTAATTCAGCAATGTGTGATTTGGCAAAGTTAAACTTATAACCTAATACCGCAAACTCGAGAATAATGCGGTCCACTCTGGAAAGATGCGGGTATAACTCGTCGTCTGTCAGGTAAATATCATCGAAGTACGAACATGCATCTGGGTTTATGCCGTCTAACAAAGAGACAACACGGGCAGCGAACACTCCTGGACTGTTTTTGTAGCCCATAGGGAGTCGCCTTAATTTGAACTGTTTACCACCGGAGGTAAAAGCGCTCCATTGGCTACACTCCGTGGCTAAGTTGTGCGTGTAAAATCCATTGGATAGGTCAAGGGTCGTTTTATATTTTTTACGAACAAGACTGTCTACAAGCGCAGAACTGTGGGTATTTTGCACCGCAAAGGTCCGACAATGAGAGTTCAAATGCCGGTAATCCAATACTAGGCGGTACGATCCATCGGGTTTAGAAACCGCGAAAAGGGGATTATTCATGGGTGATACGCATGTTTCTATTACTCCCTGATATTCTAACTGCGTCAGAATTTCAGAAACGGGGCCTTTGGCTTCCCGTTTAATGGGATATTGGGGTTGTGGCTGCGGTAGGGACCGTAAAGGTATCTCATGGGGGGGAGAATCTTCATCCCAACCCACGTGGTTGCGGTGTAACGCAGGAGCCAGGGACACAGCCCACTCAGCTGCAAGAGCCTCCGCTTTGTCCTTTGGGACATGTCGAGAAAAGCTCGGAAGGATTGCCTCCTCCCTTTACGTGCAGCAAGTACGAATGGGGGTGGCCAATCCGCCTCTGCTAACAAAATGTCGTATGAAGAGGTCAGATTTTCCCAAAAAATCCCTTTAATTACACGCTGTATATCACCTTCAATTTGGATGACAATATTAAATAGTCTGCCAGGGGTGCCACTCTGGTGTCTGCTGTTTCAACAGTAATGAATGTTTCAGTTGCTGTCGCCTCCATATGAGGACGTAGCGCCTCCCGCACTATGGTAACTTCCGCGGCGCTGTCTAGGAGGGTTACTGCCCACGTCCAATTCAGGAGTCTCGTTCTCACCGTCTGTGGCATATTTCGCTGTTACAGCGGCAACTTTCTTCTTCTGAAATTGTGGATGAGAACGTTGAAAGTCTTCTGCTTTCCCTCTGACTTGTTGTTGAGGTTGATCTCGTCCCTGGGGAGCCTCCCGACCCCTTCCTCTATCCTGGCGATCCCCTCCACTGGCTTGCGAAGTTGTCTGTGCCTGTGAAGAACGAGGAGAACGCGTATCAGGGATCTGAAACCTATCCGGAGATTTAAGTCTCGCCCTATCGCGCAAATCATATGTGCGTTCAGAAGAGACAGAAACAGGGGATGCGCCTCGCGACCCCGGCTTCTTCTGTTGCTTACCCTGTTTTTTCAACCTCCAGCTCTTTTTAGTAAAAACTGGTTTCTCATCTTTTTCAGATTGAGTTTTAGGTTGTGGTTGTTGTGTTTGTGTTTGTTGTTTTGCAAAAGGCTTATTGCCCAGGCTATTTCGGCCAATAGTTTTATAAGCCTGGGTTATAATTTTCGGTAATTCGCGCGGCTTGTCCAATTCTGGGACTAAAGCCAAAGCATTAGCTACTTGAAAGTTCACTGCATCGCCCTTGACATTCGCAAGGATCAGCTCAGCTACTACTTCGAACACTCCCACCAGTCTCATCCCTAATTCCACAGCCGCTTCAGGGCCATGCTCATCCTGTACTTTTTAATTACAGAGGGGAGAACCGTCATGGAAGGAGTGCCGAAACACTTCGAATAAACTGCTGCGAATACCCTACCCCAGTTGTTGCATGCTGTCAACTCGGGGATTAAGTCTTTTGGCAAACTAATTGTAAGAATTCTATGTTTATCCACTGGTGTCGTGTTTGGAAAAACTGCCTCCAACTGGTCAAATTTTTCTGCAAGCCAATAAGGTAAATCATCCTTATTTTGTGGACGTTTGCCCATCACTGAGTTCACCATGACGGGACTTATGGTCACTCCGCCTGCAGCAGCTGGATGGCCCGCAACTCCAGGTGGGGCCCCCTGGATGTTGCCTGTAACATATTGCACTAAAGCGCGATGCACTCGCACCAAAGCCGAATACATATTGCGCAGGTCAGCGACTGGTATTTGCATATACCGCGGATGTGGGGTGTACCCGGCCAAAACAGGCCAAGTGGCACCGTCAATAGACAAGGGGCCTAAACGGACCGTTGTTACCGGTTGTGGGAGGGCGCCATCAAACCACACACGGTGCTGCCAAGCCGTGAGCGGTACTTCAAGATTAGTATAAGGTCTATAGGCAGCAGGAACAACGGTGGGTTCATATTCATGGAACAGATTATCGTTCGCATCCACCGCCGGAAAGGTGATCCAAGAGTAGAATACTTCAAAGTGGAAAGCCGGATCGGCTTGAACCACAAAGATTAGTTCGACTCCCGTGTCCGGCACTCCATACACCCTTAAGTGATCACGGAGCGCCGTGCGGCTATGTGCCGCTATGTTTACACCCGCCATTACGATCGGGTTTGTTCGACAACCTAACAGTAGACAGCACAATAGAGGGTTCGATTAAGAAACCTTTTAATAACTTCAAGCTTGAAAGAACCTACAAAAACGTCAATATAGGAGGTATTACCGTCACACACGCTTCCGGAAGCGTCTGTGAGGGTTGTTGTGGACAAGCACAAGCACTACTCAAGCGTCTCGCAGATAAGCAGCCCACTCGTTGGTCGCGCCATGTCGTAGGGATTCTGCACACACACAGAGCTATGCACAGGATAATAGGACCTCGGAATATAGTGGTGAGCCAACCATAAACCTTAGCACCAAAAAACGACAACCCAACTAGCCTTAGCGTCCCATTAGCAACAATGTACCAATGATTAGACAACCCAGAACACGGTATCTCTCTCTCTCTCTCAGGACTCGCAGTAGCAAGAACACCCTTTCGTTACTCACTCATACCTGTCCACAACCGGCGTAAGGAGAGACACAGTATAGGTTAAAATGTTTATTTCAACATACGTGCTCTAAGATACAGTACACGTGACAGTACTATCAGCATAATGCATAAAAATAATATAATCAGCATAGTTACAACTCCATAGAATACTAACGGGAAAGCATTTCACAAAGCAGTGGATATAGGGCTGAATGGCCTTATCACCCTCCCCGTGCTAATAGCTTGTTTATTATAACAATAGAAGACCTCTGGGCATTGACAAGCGAACCCCCATACCTCAGTCTCTAGATGCAAACACTACATCAGCAGACAATCACAGCTCTTCTCTCTGGAAAGGTTTTCTTCAAGTCCCTCTCAAGAGGGAAAACGCAATAATAAAAGCCCACCAATTTCCCCATGGCAGCTGTACATAGTGTTATGTCTAGGTGCGAGGGACTGGCCATATCAGCAAGAACCAGGGACGTGTTTTTCGACCTTGTAACTGTTGTTCAGACTGAGCCCAAAAGGAACAGGAGAAAAGGTGAGAAACAGAAAACGCAGACAGTTGTAAAATAACTTGGCAGGAGCAGAGGGCGACAGAACAACGGCTAAGAGTAACGTGCGCAAAAGTCATCATGGCAGCCAGGCCTACACCAACGTATCCAGGCAGGCCAGGAGGCCACGAACCACAAGACAAAGCTGTTTTCCACACAGCTCTTCTCTGGGTTAGCGTCCCCAAAATGCTGTTAGCATCACAGCGGTAGACGCACAATGTTAGTGATGGCAAGAGCCTACCCCTTTAAGGCTCCGTGAAAGGGTTCTTTCCCAAAAGAAACAAAAAACGAGTGGAGAATTCTTCTTCGCCGACCTTCCAAAACCTAAATACCTGTAAGGGCTTCCGCGCCCTGTGGGAGTGTTTTGGCGTGCTGACAATATCGGCCGAATGCCGATAGCACACAACCCCCGCTAAGGGCCGTGTCTCAGGGGATTCCGAGTAGCAGGAAAACGGGTGCTCTGCAAGCAATGTCCAACGCTCGTCCTCCAGCGGGGAATACCTTCCGCTAGCGCTGATGAAAACTGGACTGAACTGTTAGTTTGTCAAGCCCCGTTTCCTGGAAGGGGCGGGGCTTATATAGCCAGCGAATAGCGAGGCGGCTCCTGCCGTGCTGCTCATGACGACGTCCTGTGGCATTCTGGGTAATGTAGTTTTTGTACCTCGCATAGGTAGGTAGCGCCCTGTTCCCCTTTATCTTCCACATGCACACCTTACAAGGAAAGGAGGAGGGAGGTAACGGACCCGGGTTCTCTCCCTGGCTCAAGATTGCGACAGAACCCCCTCTCGAGGACTGCCGTCTCGGCGGTCGTCCTGGTTTGCCCGGATACCTAGTATGGAATTGCTGTAATAGCTTTGGGCAGTGCAGATTGTCTAAGGCTTCCCAGGTTCTATCCTCCACACCATATCCCTTCCAGTCTACTAGATACTGCACTCTACCCCTTACGAGTCTAGAATCCAATAATTCTCTAACCTCGTATTCCTCCTGCCCATCGATTTCTACTGGCACTGGTGTCGAAGGCAATCTCACACTGAGTGGACAGGGCCTGAGCAGGGATACGTGGAACACAGGGTGGATGTTCCATGAATGGGGCAAGGATAACCTCATGGCAACAGGATTAATGATTTGTTCAATACCATAAGGTCCTACATACTTGGGAGCTAGTTTACCCACTCCTTTTAGCTTCAAGTTCTTTGTTGCCAACCACACCTTATCACCCACTTGATAAGCGGGTTCCGGGCTTCTCTTTTTATCTGCGTTCTGTTTTTGTGTGGTCTGTGATGCCTCTAGTTGGCGTTTGTCTTCAATGAGCACTGCTCTAAGATGTGTGTGGTGCTCTTGTATGGTGGGATGATTGGTTCTCACAGGCCATTCGAAAGGGAGCATGTTCGGATGGAACCCATACAAACAGAAGAAGGGGGAACACCCTAGTGTGGAATGTTCCGCATTGTTGTATGCGAACTCTGCTGTCCAAATCAGAGGGTACCATGCCATGGCGTTTTGAAGGGTAAAACATCGTAGATATTGTTCGAGCGTTTGATTGAGCCGCTCTGTCTTCCCGTCCGTCTGGGGGTGGTAGCTGGTGGACAGGCATGCCTCCACTCCCATGGTATCGCATAATGCCCTCCAGAATCGAGAGGTGAACTGGGTCCCTCGGTCTGTGATGAGTACCCTGGGAAGTCCATGAGCTCTAACCACATGCTGGAGGAAAACCACAGCCAGTTCGGCGGAAGTAGGCAGTCGCTTCAGTGGGATGAAATGTTCCATCTTGGTCAAGTGATCGACTACCACTAGGATGGTTGTGTATCCCTCACAGGGTGGCATCTCGACAACGAAGTCCATCGACACGGTATGCCAAGGGAGTGGAGGTATGGGAATCGGGCGTAATAGCCCCATGGGTCTGGAATGGCTGGTTTTGCTTTGTGCACAAATGGCACAATTTCTTAAGTAGTTCTTGGTGTCGGTTCTTAGGGAGGGCCACCAAAGGACCTCTCAATACAGGCGATGGTCTTATGTTCCCCTAGGTGTCCCCCTAGCGTCGAGTCGTGAGCCCAGGCCAATACCTGCAGTTGTTGAGTCATGTGGGGAACATACAATGCATGGTGGTGGTACAAGAGGTTGTCATTCTTGGTCCTGTGGTCAGGGTCTTCTTGTATCCAAACACGATCCTCCACCTGGTCCAATGATGTTCGTAGATCACTCAGGAAGTCTTTTGTCGTGATCAGTGCCACTCTTCCTTGTGGGAAGGCATCCTCAGGGAGTATGGGAGGGGTTTAAGGGGTTCCCTCTGTTCATGGTCCGTAGGTTCGTCCCTTCTTGACAGTGCATCGGCCTTACCATTCTGGGATCCGGGTCTGTATTTTATGACAAAGTCGAAATCGGAGAAAAACAAAGACCACCGCAACTGTCTCGGTGTGAGGGCTCTAGCGGATTTCAGGAACAACAGGTTCCGGTGGTCGGTATAAATCTCAACCGTATGATTAGCTCCCAGGAGGTAATGTCTCCATTCCTCACAAGCTCGCTTGATTGCCAATAGCTCTTTGTCAGTTATGGAATAATTTACCTCGCTTGGGGTGAGCTTCTTGGAGTAATACGCCACTGGATGTAGTTGACCGGTGTCAGGGTGCCTTTGTGACAACACGCCTCCGATTGCGGGTTGAGACGCATCCGTTTCCACCACGAACGGCAGGCTCGGGTTGGGGTGTCGTAGTATAGGGGCATGGGTAAACCGGTTTTTTAATTCGTTGAAAGAACGGTTTGCTTCCTGGTCCCATGTAAATAGGGTGTTCTTTCTCAGTAGACGTGAAATAGGGTGAATGATCTTCGAGAAATCCTTGATGAACCGTCTGTAGTAGTTTGCAAAACCAAGGAAGCCTTGTACTGCTTTGACGTGCTGTGGTGCCTTCCAATGTGTGATTGCTTCTACTTTACCCATGTCCATCTGGAAACCCTGTGCATTGATTACATACCCCAGAAAAGCGACCTCCGTAGCGTGGAATATGCATTTTTCTAGTTTAGCATACAGCGAATGTTGTTGGAGTCTGTCCAGCACGGTCCTTACATGGATGACATGTTCTTGGGGGGTAGATGAATAAATGAGGATGTCATTGATGTACACTATACAAAAGGTGTCCAACAACCCTCGCAGTACCTCGTCCATAAAGAACTGGAACGCTGCTGGGGCGTTACAGAGTCCGAAGGGCATCACTTGGTATTCAAAAAGCCCGAATTTGGTCCTGAAGGCGTTCTTCCATTCATCGCCCGTTTTGACTCTTACCAAGCGGTATGCCCCTCGGAGATCCAGCTTCGTGAAGATTCGGGCTCCCTTTAACTGATCCAGCAGTACCGGGATTAAGGGCAGGGGGTATCTATTCTTTATAGTTACCTTGTTGATTGCTCTATAGTCAATACACGTCCTTAATTCGTCGCAATCCTTCTTTGATATGAAGAAGAGGGGAGACGAAGCAGGTGATGAAGAATGCCGTATGAATCCAGAGGCCAAGTTCTCCTCTAGGTAGGTTTTTAAGTAACGGGTTTCCGGCTCTGTCAGGGCATACACCCTGCTGCAAGGGATATTAGCTCCCGGCAAGAGGTCAATACGACAGTCGTATGTCCGATGAGGTGGTAATTGTGTCGCCTCCTGCTTATCAAAGACTGATCGGTACATCTGGTAATCCTCTGGTAGAGAGGTGGAACAGCACTAGCAGGCCTCAACACATCCTTCTGCTAGGAGCCCAGCTTGCGTAGCAGTGATAATGTCAGATTGTGTATGTAGCTTGATACACTGGTTCTTGCAATAGTCGGATGTCAGGGATACAGTGCGGTCCGCCCATCGGATGACAGGGTCATGGAGAGTCAACCATGGCATGCCCAGGATTAGACGGAAGTGAGGTGCATCTATGAGGTCAAACCGGATAGTCTCGTAATGGTTCTCTCCTACTCGCATCGTAAGGGGGCAGGTATGGTTCCTCACTGGTCCAGAGGTCAGTGCCTTTCCGTCCACTGCTTTCACTATCTCGGGTGTGATCTTACTTTCGTACGGTACCCCTATATTCCAAGCATATTGTTGATCAATGAAGTTTCCCGTGGCTCCGGAATTCAACAGGGCCGCCACTTCTATGGAGCTCTTCTCGGACACCCACAGGGTGACACACACATTCATGTGAGCCACGGAGGGCTGAATGGTATTGGCCAGAGACAAAGAGATCGTTTTGTTTCCTGAACCCAAGACAGAGACCCCTTCCTGGCTTGGGTTTTTTAGTTTTCCGTCGTTTAGAGAGAAGCGACAGCTTGTGTCCTGGAGATAGTTGGCCTTTCGGGTATCTTTGCTCTTGACCGACACTCCCTGATAAAGTGCCCACTTTTCCCACAATATAAACACAGCTTTTGCTGCCGTCTTCTCTCTCTTTCTTCCGTAGTGAGCGGGCCCCGGAGTCCGCCTATTTGCATGGGTTCGGGCCCTTCAGGCTGTTTCATGTGTTCTTCGGAAGCTGGTTTAGAACGGGGGAGGAATAAACGGGTGTCGCTTCTGCTCCTGTCTCCCTTTCTTTCTTGTAGATTGTGATCCAATTGGACTGTGAGGTTGATTAACTCCTCATAGGTGCCAGGTAGCTGAACTACCTGCGACAGCACGTCTTTCAAGTCTCCTCGCAATCCCTTATAGAACAATGTAGTCCGTTTCTCTGGGGGCCAGTCTGTTTCCACCAGGAGACGATTAAAGGTGGTGATGTAGGTCAACAAATCTTGTGACCCCTGCCGAAGCGTAATGAGTTCCCGGTCCAGCGACATCATATGTGTCTTCCGGTCAAATAGCTTCCTCATCTCCAAGCAAAAGTCCTGCACGTTATGCAATACAGGATCATTCCGTTCCATTAACGGGATGGTCCAACTGGCGGCGTTACCCCCCATATACGACATCATGAAGGAGGTCTTTGCCGCATCCTCCTGGAACACAGTAGGTTTGCAGAGGAAGTGTAGCCTACATTGATTGAGGAATGTCTCAAATTTCTTGGGTTCCCCATAAAAGCGCTCTGGTGGTGCCAGGGGTATGCCATGAGTTTGTATCACGTGGACTGTAGGAGTGGACCCATCAGGAGAGGAAGTTGTTGCTGGCACTGTAAAGAACCCAGTGCCCTGTGCTCCTCCCCCAGGGACTGAGGCGGTGGTAGAGACAGGAGGGGGTAGTGTCCATTCCCTAATGTATGACCCTTTCCCTGTACCCTTTCTAGCAAGACCAGCTACCTCCCTCCGTAAAGTACCCATCTCTTTCCTTAACTCCTGGTTCTCCTGCCTAGAGGTATGTACCTCCTGCTGCAGAGCCGCAAAGCTCTCCAGCAACGAGGTTAAGACCGTGTTGGTGTCCATCGTCCGGGCTGGGTGGCTAACTTGGGCTTGACAATCTGTCACGAGTCAGTAGCTTAGAACCAAGAAGGCTACTAACCTCTAAGATCGGCCAGCAGGGACGATGGTGTGAAGAGAGTCCCCTTCCTTCCCTAGGAACAACCCCACACAGAAGACCATAAAAACCTCTGCGTACGGAAGTTCCCGGGGATTAAGGGAAGTAAAAACAAAACAATATGCTCTGGGGTCTATGGTATAGCGTTTGGACTGCGCCAGGTAGGAAGGGCGGTCCAACTTCTGCTCAAGGATAATCAGGGGATAACTGCAAGTGAATGAAAACAACAGAGAAAGAAGTGTGAGGTAGAGGGATGCCCTTCAATAACATTCATGCAATCCTCCCCACGTCTGGCTCCCCACTGCTCCCTTACTCACTTGAATGTTTCATAGAGGCTCCGGAGAAACTTAAAAAAGACCAAGTGTGCAAGCAGGGCACACCCTCCAGCAGGATGGAAACTATAAGTCCCAGTGAATCTCCGTGGAGGATTAAGAAGCTGTTTTCCACGCAGCTCTTCTCTGGGTTAGCGTCCCCAAAATGCTGTTAGCATCACAGCGGTAGACGCACAATGTTAGTGATGGCAAGAGCCTACCCCTTTAAGGCTCCGTGAACGGTTCTTTCCCAAAAGAAACAAAAAGCGAGTGGAGAATTCTTCTTCGCCCACCTTCCAAAACCTAAATACCTGTAAGGGCTTCCGCGCCCTGTGGGAGTGTTTTGGCGCGCTGACAATATCGGCCGAATGCCGATAGCACACAACCCCGCTAAGGGCCGTGTCTCAGGGGATTCCGAGTAGCAGGAAAACGGGTGCTCTGCAAGCAATGTCCAACGCTCGTCCTCAAGCGGGGAATACCTTCCGCTAGCGCTGATGAAAACCGGACTGAACTGTTAGTTTGTCAAGCCCCGTTTCCTGGAAGGGGCAGGGCTTATATAGCCAGCGAATAGCGAGGCGGCTCCTGCCGTGCTGCTCATGACGACATCCTGTGGCATTCTGGGTAATGTAGTTTTTGTGCCTCGCATAGGTAGGTAGCGCCCTGTTCCTCTTTATCTTCCACATGCACATCTTGCAAGGGGAGGAGGGAGCTAACGGACCCGGGTTCTCTCCCTGGCTCAAGATCGCGACAGATGGGGAGTAGGCAGCAGTCCAAGGGACCACTGTCCACTCTCAAACTTTTTTAAATTTCTGAAACTTTTTTTTTTTTTTTTAAGTGAACCTCAGTTTATGTTCTACCTCTTGAAAATTGTTGAGTTAGGTCTGATTTATGAAACAACCTATTTGTACATAAGTCGGGTCTCAAAATTCCACACTGGTTACAAAACTACTGGTTGCGACCAGTATTTTACAACAAGCATTTCGTACATCTGGCCTTTAGTCGCTTTTTTATAGAGCTCAAAATCTTCTAGATTGGCAATCCTGAAGCGATATCTGATGAAGTCCTCGCATAAGCGGAAACCTTTGCCGTGAGGTCGTGCTGACCCTTCAGAGGTCTTGAAAGTCCAAAAAGTTTTTAAGTTCCAAATTTGCAGACATTATGGACGAATTCTATTGGTCTATTCTAAGGCTCCCTGGACCTGAGGGACCGCAATTAGGGGCCAAGGCTCACTCCATCAGAGGCCACTAGCAAGGTCCAGTCCAGGTCCTGTTGCTACTGGTCAGTTGGGCACTCCATGAAAAAGACCTCTTGCAGCATGTTATGTCCCTATAGCCATACTTGAGGTTAGCCAGTGTAGTCCACTTCTCAATCTTGGGTACAAGTAGGAGCAAGTCCAGGCCCTCCGGTTTCCACACAGATGACAGACAAAAGGTTCAGTCCACTTCTTTTCTTCCTCAGGTCCAGATGTGTTCTGATGAGCTGTGCGTGAGGTTCCACTCTAACTCTGAATTAACATGGGTCGCCATGGCACTATTCTCAACCTAATAAGGCTAAATGGAACACAATTGTTTGGTGTGCGTTTTTGATGAGAACCATTATAAACTAATATTAACAGATACAATAATTTAGTTATCTCCATAATTAACTCAGTATAAGCCATTTCTTTTACAAACGCCTTCATTTTAAATATCTGTCTATCTGTCTGTCTAGAATCCTTACCATGGAACAATAGTGCTAGCCACTGTGAAAGGAGATGTTCACGACATTGGCAAAAATATTGTAGGTGTGGTTCTTGGATGCAACAATTTCAGGTAAAGAGTGAAATGTTTTCTGTTTTCTGTAGTTTCACTAGACAGCATTCTAGCTCTTATGTAATGGAGTGTGCTTACGGCCATATGTATCAAAGGGTTTTACCCATTCTGTGTCTATGGTAAAATGTGTTCATACATATGGCCCTTAGTCTTTTAAATAATTTTGTATATTTCAAGATATTTTGTATATTGCAAATAATGCTTGTAAGACGTAGTATAGCAGCTTTGCATGCTCTATATTTGATAGTGTGCATCTAAGCATTATGGTATCTTTCGAACTTTCAGGATGTATGATGGTCTCAAATATATTAGATGTGCGTGACTAATGGGGTCTGCTCACCTAGTTCTCCATCCTCTTATGAGATGCTCTTGCCTTCCTCTAGTTCCTTTCAATCAAACATCAAGCTTATTGCCTTGTGCCTCTGCCTTATTAATTTGTTAATTTATATAGTACAGAGGAAAACATGAAAAGCCTTACTTCCCGATTTTAAAAGGCTCCCTCCAGCAGCATTTCAAACAGTGCTCTTTATTATAATAAGTTCCCAAATAACCATGATAGGGTATTCCCTGTGATGAAATTCATAGATAATTCTCGAAGTAGAAAACACCCTTTTCTCAGTTCTATTCCAGAAGTCTGACACCTATTCCCTGCAATAAAGAAAAGGCATGCCTGTCAGTTCCCATAAATCTGCATTCCCATCATTTTACCCTTTTCTGTTTCAGCAAACTTGCCTGCAATAAAGAGAAGGAAAGCAAGCTAGTCCCTAGTGATCTCCATTCTATACTGGCCTCCCTTTCCTTTTATCTCCATTCCAAACTGATCCTCCCTCTGCTCTTCTCATATATCTGTAAACAAGTAGAGGTGAACGAGCCAGCAAATTAACAGGAAGAGCAGAGCCAAGGGTCGGCTCTGGCTCTAGGAGCCCGTGCACAATTCGAACTCTTAAAATATTTGGCATTTAAATCATGCAACAGTCATCATGTTAGATTATAATATGGTGTCTTTAAAATTCAAGTAAGTGTATTTCTTAACACACCGAAGCGTTTCGCCTTAGTGCATCAGATTAAATCTCTGCACTTAGTGCATCAGATGAAATCTCTGCACTGAGAAATATTTATTGAAAGTATTTTTAAATACGAACTGAGAAAAGTTCCTGTTTCGGCGCCTGAATCCACCCACCACCAGCCCTAACGACAATGCTTTTAGTAAACTTGGGTGCAGATTTACTAGCGTCTTGTGCTGGATTTGCATCACAAAAGTGTCACAAACCTGTACTAAAAAGTTTATTTTAAATTTACTAAAAGTTTGCCTGAAATACACACCAAGCAGCTTTGCGCTGTGTTGCATTACTTTGGATCGGTGGTATTTCATAGCTGGTACATAGGCATTCCTATTCAACCACCCATGGTTTTTGATGCAAAGCCTTATCTACTGATAAAAGTAGACAGGGCTTTACACCAAAAAATAACGCCTCTTTGAAGCTGGCCTTAAAAGGAGAAATACTTTTATTTCTCCTAATGTTTCCCATTTTGCATGTGTGTCATACTGTACAACACACATCTGAAGTGGGACAAGTTTTAAAGTTAGTGTTAGAAATGGGGTCTCTAGTTGACAGAGGTTTGCACCCTGTCCAAGTAGAGACCACAATCCTAGTCAGGGTAAGTCAACTACACAACCTAAATTAACCTGTGCTCACCCTCTGGTAGCTTGGCGCAGAGCAGTCAGGCTTAACTTATGAGGCAATGTGTAAAGTGTTTGTGTAACACATTAATGATAGTAACACAGTGAAAACACCACAAAAGACTCCACACCAGTTTAAAAAAATTGAGACTCTTTATCTGATTTAAATGTGACCAAAACAACAAAAATCTGATAAGTGTTTGTCCAGGTATAAGCGCTCACAAAATGTATGCAATCAGTACATGTGGGAGTGACTGTGCGCTTCTACTCAAGTAACTACAGTATGTTTATTGGGATTGCAATGATCCCCGTCGGGGATCTACAGTTAGAATTCATCACGTTGAATTGGGTGAAAATAGTGCTCCACAAGCCCCTAGAATGTTTTGGAGTAGAAGAAAAGGGACACAACCTCAAGGTGCATGCAGGAGACCTCGTTTGGTCCCTCGTGATCGTGAATTTCTTACTTCCCACTGCCGGTGAAAGCGCAGTGTGGTTATAGGGGTCACAGTACCTTCTTTCTGGTGTGCAGCATTGACTGCCCAGCAGTTCAGGCCTGCGTCACCAGTGGTCTCCTGAGGCGATCGTGAGCTGTGACATCAGCCTCATGGGACCGGACTCAGTGGTTCGATTACCACAGGATACTGGTCGCGGCGTCCTCCTGGTAGCCTACAGACTGTAGTCCACATAGGCGTGCAGCGTTCGCTCCACTGGAGTGCCAGCCTCAGGCATCACTCTGGTTGCTCCAGCAACACAAGTGTGGGGGAGCCACGCTGAATGAGGACTTCCTCGAATGCCGCTTTCTTCTCAGCGGCTGCAATCGGCGCACCGGGAAGCCATGAGCACAGGTGGTGAACAGCCCAGAATTGACGTGCGTGCCTGGGTACAACCAAGCCCGGGGTGCAGGACTCGCCTGGGACACATGCCAATCAGGAAAGTTGAAAGCACTGATCCTTAGGGGCATCCACCATTGTGTGGATGCCAGCGAAGTCTTTGATGGCCCTGAGCCTTCGACAACAGGGGGCAAGCTTACAAGCCCTTGGAGTTCTTGAGTTAAAAAGGTTTTAGAGGGCAGTTTCAATCCTCCCTCACTGCAAGAGGTAGCAGGCCAACAAAGCAGAGCAAGTTGCAAAGTCACAATCCCTCCTGGCAGCACAGCAATCAGCAATCAGCAGGCAGCAGACCAACACAGCAAAGCAAGTAGCAAAGTGGCAGTCCCTCCTGGCAGCACAGCTCCTCCTTGTTGCAGGATCTCCTCAGGACCCCAAAGTGAACTGAATTGGGGGTGTCAGGGGTCCAGTACTTATACCCAAATGCGCCTTTGAAGTGGGGGAGACATCAAAGAGGCCTTTGAACCTCACAAGGTCCCAGCCTTTCCTTCCCTGGCATCAGAGGCACTAAAGGGGAGTATGCCTCTCTTTATTTGGGGACAAGCACAGCACTATTCAAGTGTGTCAGCTCCTCTCTCCCAATCTATCTCAGGAAGGCCCATCTGCCTGATGATGGGCCATCAGGATGCAAATGTCACACCCCAGCTCCCTTTGTGTGACTGCCTAGAGGGAATGCTTAAAGCCTAGCAGTCACCTTGACCCAGGAGTGTCTTCAGAGACAGGCAGAGGCACACGATGGTTAAAGTAAGAAAATGCCAACTTTCTAAAAGTGGCATTTTAAGACCTGCATTTTAAAAACCAACCTTACTAAAAGATGTGTTTTTAAATTGTGAGTCCGGAGATACCAAACACTAATTTTCTATCTGCTCCCAATGGGAAAATACACTTAAAAAGATGTTTTAAGGCAATCCCCATGTTAACCTATGGGAGAGATAGGCCTTGCATTAGTAAAAAACGAATTTAGAAGTTTTTCACTACCAGGACATGTAAAACTCAAAAGTATATGTCCTACCTGTTAAATATATTGCACCCTACCCTTGGGGCTGCCTAGGGCCTACCTTAGGGGTGGCTTGCATGTAATAAAAAGGAAGGTTTGGGTCTGGCAAGTGGTTTAACTTGTCAGGTCGAAATGGCAGTTTAAAACTGCACACACAGGCTCTGCAGTGGCAGGCCTGAGCCGCTTTTAAAGGGTTACTGAGTGGGTGGCACAATCACTGCTGCAAACCCACTAGTAGCATTTAATTTACAGGCCCTGGGCACATATAGTGCCCTGTACTAGGGACTTATAAGCAAATTAAATATGCCAATTGTGGATAAGCCAATGTTACCATGTTTAGAGTTTAGAGCATATGCACTTTAGCGCTGGTTAGCAGTGGTAAAGTGCCCAGAGTCCTAAAGCCAACAAAAACGAGGTCAGAAAAAAAAGGAAGACAAAGTTAAAACATTTGGGGGTTACCCTGCAGAAAGGGCCAGGTCCAACAGTTAGTCTAACCATATTATTTTGTACTGGAATGGTACACACAAACCTATGCTAGACATGATGCAGACACCTTTACACTTTGTTGGAAAGGTTTCTGTGTGGAGCTGGGCATCCTAATTGTGCGCCAGTGCTAGGAGAGAGCAGGAAGGTGCCATATCTTTGTATATTTGGCGCTTTCCTGCTCTCTCCTTCTCATGCAACACGGCAACCAACGTTACATGACATCTTTGTAAATCTGAGACGCAGAAGCATATCAGTTGTCTGTGTCCCCTACATGTAGCCTAAATTCTTATTATTGATGGAGCACCATTACAGGCTATTAAATCAAACAGAAGAGATTTTTGTATAGCGGACTTCCAAAACTCATGTTGTTGAATGTGCTCTCAGATGTGGTAATTAACAAAAAAGCAGACTTGATTAAATAAAGAAGTTGCCTAAGATCGTACAATTTGGTCAAGCATGGAAGACTGGATTGATCCCCCATTTTTCAGTTTCCCACTGCAATTCAGCCACAATCAAGTGTTTAATTGTCGGTGTATGAGATTGGAGCATTGATGAAAAACAGAAAACACATTTTTATTGCAGATTTACATAGCACCAACCTTCCCCAAGGACATAAGAGCGCTTCACAACAAACACGGACACAAAGTTACACTTTTTTTTTCAGCACAGGGACATTTGCCATGATTCATAGGATGCTGAGCCGAGGACAGGATTTACACCTGATTCCCCATGTTTGGTTGCATCCCATGACAACTCAACTCATTTTGGGCTCGAGGTTCCAAGAGGACCATGAGCTGAGCCAGAGACAGGCATAATGCTCGAGCCTGGCTTCAGCTTTCAGCTGCTCGCCCACTTCTATATGCAAGCCCCCATCCTGCAATGAGCTTTGATTAGTTAGTATTAAGGAATGTCCTAACTCCTTTCTCCTTTGGCTGGCTGGAACCATGTGCTGATTCTCCCTCTAGCAGTTCACCTCTGGTGTTTGATACGTTTTTCACAAGTTTTCTTGTAAACACGGCTCAGTACATCCTTCTTGGCCCTCAGGCAAGCACACAGGTATGTACCAAGGTGGTTACTATCCTGAGCAGAAGGAGCAAACCGGCTGTGACCCACATATCTCCCACAACTTAGCTCGGGATGTGTATCAGACAAACAATCAGATCCTGCCAAAGTCAGTCAGGAATACATTTATATTTCTAGTTCTTTTTACCCCGAAAGATACACACACACAAGAAATCCACAGGTTAATTTTAAAAGGCTTTATTAAAATATTGATGCCCACTTTTAGTGCAAAATATATGTAAAAGTTAACTGTAGATATACAAATTATGATGAATAATGTAAATGCACAACTTGTGAATAATATGAAACTTTTCAACATATCATGCACTATTTTTTTGATGGAATCTCTTCTTTTTGTTTGCTAGCTAATGTCGGCTTTAGCACCAAATCATGCCATAAATGTCCTTGTTGGCAAACATACACAATTGTATGACGGTACAACGCAGGGAAATACATTGCATGCCTTTACCACACATTTTTTACCACGCATATTCCTTTACAACGCATGCCATTTCCATGCATTGTTTTTATATATAAAAACAATGCATTTGTTGGGGGAGACCCTCCAACTTACCTTAAATGCGTGGTAAAGGCATGTGTTGTAAAGACGTTCACATGGTAAAAATATGCGTGCTAAAAAAATGCATGGTAAAGGCACAACGAGATAAAAATCTCATTGTAAAGGCTGTTTCCCACATACACACCTGTTAATTGCTTTTATCTTTCTACTGTGCTGCCTGCCCATGGGCAGGTGAATTCTCATCTCTGTTATGTCGCTGGCCTCAGTAGAATCATGTAGTATGCGAGATAGTGGGAACTTGGTGCACACTGTCATGGAGGCTCTCTGTAGTCTGAAGCTCCTTTATGCTCTAGAGGCTTGTGAACATGCTTTATATAATATTTACAATGTTATTTTGAGAAACATTAACCCATGATCTGTGATATTAGAGGAGAATAGTAGCATGTGAAGTTCCCTGCAAAATTATCCAAAGCCACTGTACTTTTCTCTAAATGTCACACTTCAAGTATATTTAACATATGACCTAGCAGTACACCATCAAATAATAAAATATTGTAATACTGTCAAGGCACGTAAATGAAATTGCACACAGCTTATAAGCAGTTTCATTTGGGGCTGTAGGCGAGCACATTGCGCAATTAAATTTATAAAATATCCTTATATAAAAGGCGGTCTTCAACTGCCTGATTTTAAGCTCTACTTCTGGGCCTCCTTCTCGGGCCGTCTCCACAGCCTCCTCTCAAATAAAGACCAAGATTTTTATCATCAGCTTTTATTGGGCCAAGACAGTAGTAGATTTCTATATCGCACTCTAGATCCGAATTATTATAAGCGAGTCCGTTTCAAGACCATTAGAGACACTGTTACTGTTTGGTGGGATATTCTTTCTGCCTATTCGCTTCCAAATTTTCACGATAGGTTCCCTCTTTGGGATTTTATTTATTTAAAAAGTTTTGTATAGCGCGAACATGACCCAAGAGGGTATCAGAGCGCTTTACAGAGGGATGCAACACATATGAGGGGGGCAGTAGTGGCAGAATCATAGCAATAGACAAAAATAACAATAATTACATAGCGACATAATAGACAAAAATAAAAATAGTTACATAACGACATAATAGTGGGCAAAAGAATTAGGCAGTAGGCTAACCCACTCTTGCCTGAGATCTTCAAGGATAGGGTGGCAAATAGTTGGGCTACACACGGGGTGGAGAGACTTGGTCACTTATACGATATTAGTGGTTTCAAGACCTTTCAAAGTCTCCAGAATACATTTTCTCTTCCTCAACAATTTTATTACAAGTATTTGCAGATTAGAGACTTCGGGGTCGATTCCGATTCGGGCCGGAAATTTCCCCGACCGAGCCGGACCCGGAGAGATTTCCGACCGAATCGGACCCGTGCAGTCCGACCGAACGAGTCCGATGCGTCCGTATGTTATCGGACACGAGTCGGTCGGACTCCCATTGAACTCAATGGGAGCCGGTCGTACAACGCGTGCGCGGGCTCCCATTGCCTCAATGGGTGCGAGGCGGACAAGGGCGCCCCCTACAGCGAGTACGCCGCGGAGCGCCCGCGGCGTACACGCACAGGTAGGGGGACCCTGGGTCCCCCTGTGTGCGCCTCGCACGGGTACGCGTACAGGGGGTCCGACACGGACCCCCAAAGTACGGCTCCGACAGCGAGTTCGAGTCGGACGGCGCGAGTCGGTCGGAGCGGTCGAGGTGCGCATCGTACTTACCCGGCCGGAAAGCGTCTCCATTGCGCGGTGCGAATCGGGTCCGACCGAGTCGGTCGGAGCGGTACGGTCCGGGTACGGAGTCGGTCGGAGCGGTCGGGTCGCCCGGACGAGTCGGTCGGCGAGTCGCATCGTACTCGCTCGGCCGGACCCGCGTACGGTTCGGTCGGGAAACAGGCTTTCGCATGGCTTTTTTCCCGACCGAATGGTATTGGGTGCGCCTCCGACCGAGATCGGAATCGGCCCCTTCTTCTTGAGATCACAAAGGCTCGTATCCATCTCTGCATATGAGATACTGACATCTATTCATGAAACACCCTGTAAACACTCAATACGGATTGTTTACCAATATTTATCACAACTCAGAATAGACCCTTGTCTCCAGATCGCGCTGAAGTGCAGCCGTATCTTGGGGACAGATATCCCTGCCGTACTAATTAACAACGCATTCACGACATTAAAAGAAGCTGTAGTCTCAGTTAATTTAAAACTCCAACACTTTAGGACACTCTGTATGTTATATTACACCCCTAAGAAGGTAGCAAGCTGGCGGGGAAAAAGAGGCGATCAAGTCCCCGATGATAAAACAAAATGCCCCAAGTGTGGAGCCATTGCGGTCGACATAGTACATATGTTTGCTACATGCCCGCCGATCTGAGCTTTTTTGGGAGGACGTTAGCCACGCTTGTAGAGACAGATTGGGTCTAGAATTAAGATTTACCATACAGGAGATAATGATGAGTTTTAGGGTAGATCCTAGCCCGGCACGTCGTGCACTTTTTGCCATCTTATTGGTTACTGCAAGGCTCACCATTGCCAGGGCTTGGATCTCCCCTAAACCTAGTAGCTCGGTGGAGTGGTGGACTTTGGTGGTCAAGATCTGTGAAAGGGAAAAAGCTGTGGCAAAAACCAGAGGTATACGTGCTATGCGGAAATTTCAAACGGTTTGGCATAAGGTACTTAAGGATTGATAATTTAAATATGATTTTCCTGCTGTTTTCTCAATTAACCAATTTTGTTTTATGGAAATTATGTGATTTTGGCGCTACCCCGGTTTTGTTTTTTTATGTTTTTTTTTTTTATATACTGTGATGATCTCCCTTTGCAAAAATAAAAGAGTATTTAAAAGAAATAAAAGAAATTGCACACAGCTGTCATATAATATAAAATAAAAAAACAACAAATAGCATAACAAGCAAACAGACTGTGCTCAGAGGCTGAAATAAGGGAAAACATGCAACTTTTTGGCCCCTTCCTCGTCTTCCATCTCCTGCTAGTGTTGGGCGGCCTGCTGCCATGAGAGAGATTCCTCCATTATGACTGCTGCTCCAATGCCTTGGACCCAACTGACAAGAGATGCCCAATATTTTCAAGATCAACTCCGGTTCCAGCTGCAGTACACACCCTCACTGCTTGACAAGAACAAGATGTTCAGTCAGATAACAAGCTTAAATTAGAATTTTGTTTCACATTCTGTACTAAGCAGTAATGTGTGCTGAGTCCAGAGGGCAGGTTGGCATTACCAGGAAGCTGTGGCTGCAGGGACACAACCTATGGCCAGGCCCTGTGCTGTGTGGGAAGGGCTGTTGAACGCAGAGCTTATTTTATCTATGACCAGGGGGCTCTGAGTCCAGATCCTGGCCTTTGGCCAGGCCATTCACGTCGGCCTTGCACTCAGCACCTCTAGTCCGAAAATCCTCCCCTACCTCAGGCACTGCCATTTTCTATGTGTCTGCAAAAAGTGCAGCTAGAGAGCATATTAGTGTCTCCAGCAGGTCATCTTCTGTTGATGCTGCTGTTTCTGATCTCACCTGTGAGGACATGTGGGAAGTCTTGAACAATACATGGGAGAGGTATGGTTTTTGTAACAAACCATAAGTAGTGAATTTCAGTTCTTTTTAGGTTCTTGGAGCTTAACCATAATATCCATGTAACTGAAGAGTTTTACGGTATATTTGTATATAAAGTGTGTTGCCAAGAGGCGGTTCACTTACCTGGGAGCAGAGTTCCATGGATGACCACCCTCA
Organism: Calotriton arnoldi; assembly: GCA_963921515.1. NCBI lineage: Eukaryota > Metazoa > Chordata > Amphibia > Caudata > Salamandridae > Calotriton > Calotriton arnoldi. Next base: position 483,956 of record CAWUFW010000919.1, on the reverse strand, counting down.
GGATGGGGAGCAGCAGCACCTGTAGGAAAGAGAGGGGTTAGACATGGAGAACGACTGACAGCAAAACGGATAGCTAGGGAAAAAAGATTGAGGATAGGCAGTGAGGGATGTGAGGAAAGTTGGGAGGACGCAGGACAAAAATATAGAGGACAGACTACTTTCCGATTTTGGCAGGAGGACCTTGGAGAAGACTTGGCGGAAGCCAGCTCAAGCAGTAGGACTGCTGCTGCAGGGAAATATAGCTGTAACAACAAAGAACCCAGGGCAGGGACCCAGAAGGAAACACAGAACATCTATTTACCCGTACCCCAGGACTTGCTGGAGGAAGGAGAAGAAGGCAGACTTCAAAGAAACTACAGGCAGGAAGAAAATGAGGAGGCTGACGCCGACCCAGAGTGGTTCTCACCGGCACTCCACCTTCATGGTGCAGAGCCCTACAATGGCCCAGGAGGCTGATGGCTGCTCCGGTGTCTGACAAGGGGCCTCAGGTAAACAGAATACAGGATTGCCTCACAATGTTTGCCTCCCTGAGCACAGGCAATTGGGTTGGCCACAGATGATTTTTTGTTACTTGGAGAATCTCAATTGAGGAAATATGAGGGAGGGTGGAGGTTACTCTCACCGGTACAGGAAAACGGGGGCTCATTAAACCAGGGGAAAGTACACCAGACACAGAGAACAGAAAGGGCTTTCTAGAAAAGATTTGCTGTGTTCTTATATTTAAAGGTGGTGGTTCATCGGGCACGTTTAGGAAGGCTTGAGAGGAGAATGGAGAGCGCCAAACTATCACTTGTGTGGTTTTTCTTTTTTACTTTACTTACCTTTTGGTTTCGTAAGTGGATGGCATCACCAGGCATGAAGTCGAGAAGGCCAGAACCTGAAAAAAAAGACGTGTGCACTTAAGGGGAATGGAAAGAGTAACCTTGAGTAAATTGTAAGATTATATGGGACAAAGTAAAATTGCTTTAGTAAACTCCTCTATTAATTAACTGCTGAGTTTACGGTCTATTTTTTTGTACTAAGTGGTACCCTCCCAAAAATTATTTTCAGATTGGAGTAAAAAATCATAACCACATTTTCATAATCTGCCTTTAACCGGCTCCTGCCAGTCATTGTGCTACTATTGCCATGGCACACTGTGTACAATGGAAGTAGGGCATAACCAGTGGCCACACCTGTGCGCTATCCCCCTGCTCCCAAAACCCACTGCATGCACCCTTTGGTGATGTAAAACTGCAATTCACTGAAACCTGAACATTGCTACCAGAGTCCACTGTGCACTGCTTTTGTCCATAGCCCTGTGGCTCAGTTTTTAGCTAAATCCTGTCGCAATCATCTTGACCTTTGTGGGTGCTAAGGTTTGTCTTTTCTTAATGGTCTGGTTTATATTAAAACATTTTTCAGGTCACCATGGTTCGCAAACAGTTCGATGATCACAATCATTTCCCAGTGCTTTCCTTTATCCCATGGTACGCAAACTAATTTCATGGTTTTCACACCATGCTGCGCAGTTTTCTGAACTATTTCATTGTCTTAAAAAGGTACATTCATCATTTGTGAACATTGTTTCTTTAAATTCTCCTGTCAACACAAGAGGCATATAAAATGTGCATAGAATGCAGTTTTCATAAAAATGCTACTTCAGTGCAAGTAATTGCAGTCTCGTAGCACAACACTATAATCATAAACCTATTTTCAGATGATCAGAGTGTGTGTTTACAGGACCTCTGAGTAGCAGAGTGGGAAAGATTGACCACTCGATCCTCTCTCAGTTTAATAATCTTGGTTATGGAGCTTGTCAGTAACCTTGGTGAATAAATAAAAAAGTAAAGTAACACCTACCTGGTGGTCACCCCTACATTAATGAAAATTCAATGGTTTATTGAATTTCCTATGGAGCTCTTCAATTTAAAATTGATTTGCCGTTTTGTTTCAGCTGGATCCCATTGTTGAGGATTAAAATTGTTACTCATTTAGTCAGCCAGGCTACTGCCCAAAACCTTGGCCTGAACTTCATTTAATAGAAACATACACATGTAAATTGACCTGCTTGTGAAGCTCTGCCTCAAATATCACACTGAACCTTAGCACAGGAAGAACATTACATTGCTTGTTAGCCCAGCTAGTTTGTTAAATTTTGGCTTGTGTCTGTGGTGTATACCATTGATTACTCGTGGTAGTTTGAGGTTTCTTATGCTACTGCCCTCTAATTGAGTAATCACATCTTGCAGGTTTTCCAAAGGTAGCTTGTGTGACCATTAAAGTCTTACCCAAGGGGGTTGTGGCAGGTAGCATGACAAAGTAATCACATTTAGTAAAGACATGTAGTAAAGACAATGTCCATTTAGTGAACATTAATCATTATTTACCTCATGGAGTTATAGGGACGCTAACCTGCTGAATAGCATACACGTCCAGGAGGTCCTTGGATCCTCAGCAGCTGGGATAGGAGCCTCAGAAGCATTTCTTCTACCTAGAAAATTGGTATGCTTTGTATTAAAAGTCTTTTGTGCAAACATTTGCACCTTAGATGCTAAACACATTGACTACTGGCTTGCAGTCCAACAGTTTTTCTTGTGTATCCTAGCCAGATATATTACCTACAACTCATTCAATTTATTGCAAAATTTAACAAGTGTTCTGTGCCGTTTTACTTAGTTTTCCTGCAGATTGGGATTTATTACGTTGCAGCTCAGTGGGTCTGAGCCAGTGCTAAAGCAAATCATATGCAATATTCACTAGCCCATCAACTAAAGTTAATTGGATCTGACCATAACTGGGCTTCCCACTGGTTGGAAAAATGGAAACTGGACATCTCTATTTATTTATTTGGGCATTTCGTAAAGTACTACTAATCACCTTCTGGTATTCTCAGAGTGCCTTAGAGGTGCAGGGACATAGAGTAACAAACAGAATAGTACGGTTGCAGGAGACTGGTGCTGGGAAGCCAGTCAGTCAACCAGTAGGGATAGAAAATGGTAGAATCCTTTGATCGAAAATGGGCCCAGATAATCATAACTTCTGGTAGAGTGTCTCTTGAGTCATCCTGCATGCAGCTCTCAGTCAGCTTGAAGTTGGGTTTATCCTTAAGGCCATTATTCTACTTTCATCTCTTGACGTTCTATAGCTCCTATTCATAGCATTTTACAGAAGCACACCTTCACCTTTTGTGTAGGCTTGACTTGATCTTTGCCTTGCATGGAACATCTACACAAATTCCTTGTCAAGCACCTTTTCTAATTTGATGCTTCAGTCTCCAAGCCAAGACAAATGCATCCTACATGCTCCAGAGAGCCAGTATATATCAAAAACAGTGTGCACTGGCGGGAAGCCAGAGTCCAATCCAAACATGTGCTATGTCTAAACATCAAATCCTCAACAAAGCAATACAGATACTTACTAATGAGCATCTACACCTGAGAAAGTGGAAAGGCACAATCTTATTTTTGAAACCCCCATGCCTCCTTGCTTGTAATACTCAAATACACCACACACATAAGGGCAACTGAGGGCTGCACCTCATTGTTGGTGACTGAGTAAATACTAAACAAAAGTAATGATATGTCTCCCTTACAGCTAAAGAGGCCTGTCTGAAGCAGTGCAGATCAAGTTGCTACTCTCCTCATAATCTGGTCAGGGTTTTGTTGACACTATCCACTATGGAGACTGGATACACTTCAATGTCCCCTGGTCTAGCAGAACCCTGTGTTCTGCTGATCGAGTCTCTAAAAACGTAGCATACTCTTGTTCACTTGAAAATGGGAACTTCAGCAGGGGAGAGGGTGAACAGGTTACAGAGAAAGTCAGAAAACCAAGAAATATGTCAGTGGCATATTTTTCCTTGCATTACTGCAGCATGAGGTAGCCAGTTTGGCTACTTTAAGGATACATTGACATTGGTAGTTTCTTGGCATGAACATTGCATCACTATAGTTAGAGCTCCCCTTTATATTACACCAAGCTCTACCCAGGATTGCTCAAGTAACAATTTTGGGTCTTCACACAGAGAAGTAATGTTAGCCCTAATGTGTAATTATCTGAACTCGGCGTGAAGGCCAGAGCTGAGAAAGTCACCTTCTCTGTCATGGGATTCTCTTGGATAGCAATTGAAACAGTAGATTAATTCCGCACTTAAAAATAAAATGTTACATGTAAAACACTCCTATAAGTAAATCCAATTAGCCAAGTTGACACTATAATACATTTGACTGAAAACACTACTATACTAGATCCTTTTGGAAACCCTACAAAATGTAAGTTGTAGCCTCTAATAGACTGAGCATAATTTTCTGCCAATTAGGCAGAGCACCTTTAAGGAACTCAACAGTCTGCCAGCCTACCCACCATGAAGTGCATAGTTGACGAGGCAGTTCACTTTTCTGTCTCACTAGAGAAGGATGACCACACTGTTACCTTTCTCAGAGTGTTTTTAGTTAAAAACCTGCATTTTTCTGTGGAGAATTTTGGTTCTATTTGTTGTATTTGGTCTTTTTCTTTGGACTCCTGCATTTTGCTTGTGATAAGTGCCTTTTTTCCATGTCATTATCTCTGAGGTGTTTCTCCCCTCACCTTTTCACTTTTGTGGACCATGCTGGCTCTTTCTGACAGGTGCCCTTTGTGTGAAGGTAAGATGTACTGGAAAGATAAACACAATGTTTTTGTCATCTGCTCTCCCAATTCTCAGTTGATCATGAAATGTATTGTGTGCACTGAGCTGCCATACAGGCACTGTGGAGTGAAACAGGAGGGAGTCTACTGTTCGCCCTCCCAGTCAACTGGCTCCAGGCGGTTTCTTCAGTTCTTGGTGTGACCAGGTCTGATTCCCCTTCATGACAGTCAGTCTGCTCCTCAAGGCACGGGCATTGCCGCTCCTGGTTGACATTGTGGCAGTTAATGTTGAAACATTCGATGTTGAAGCATTCATCATCAAGACTGTTGCTGTCAATACTGTTGGAATTTCTAGTGCTATGATTGATCCTTATGTTAGTCCTTTAGCGCCATAAGGCCATATACCCTTTCCAGTGAGAAGCTTGTGGTGCATCTTTGATGTTCTATCTTCTTTGGAGCTGCAACCTTCAACAGAGCAGCGCCCACCAGTGCCATCAATGGAGGATGACTTACAGCTGCATAGAGATGTATCGGGTCAGTCTGCAACATCACCTTTATCTCCTATGGAAACTCATTGTCCAACGCCATCTCCATCAGTTCCGCAAAAGGATAAGGAAAAGGGATATGGTGATAGCAGGGCATCTGTAGACAAGCCTGATGTAGAATTGACAGAATATGATATTTGCAGAGCAGCAACCTGGAGATCGGTACATACTTTTACCAGTCATTATGCATAGACTGTGTCTCCAGAACAGATATTCTGGTAGGCCAGGCCTCATTGCACAATTTATTTGCACACAAATAATTGTACTGCTTTACCATCTTCCTTGGAATACTCCTCCGGTGTTCAGTGTTGCTTGTTTTGCTCTCCTGCTCTACTCTTCATGGATATCAGAGAGAATCCATGACAAAGAAGGAAATGTTATTTACCTGTAATCCTAATAGTCTGTTATAGGTATGCTCTCTGAAGCCATTAGCAACTCACCCGTCTTTTTGTTTTCCAGGGGCTCACAGACCCTGAACTGCCTGACAGAAAGGGTGGCACCCCTGGATGTCCTTAAAGATGTAGTGTCTCAATGGACACACTTTTGCTCTCCGGCTATAACAAAATGTTCACCTGCCTTTCATGAAGGATGCACCTTCAACTACTCTTGATGGCCGTCTTTGCACTTTCTGTCCTGGAGTAGTCCACAACCCACACTCTTTTTGTCTCCTTCAGTAGTCTCTATCCCCCCTCTTCTTATGAATGCCTCCATTCCCTCGTCTTGATTCCCTTTATTCCCTAACCTACGTTCTTCCCCCATGCCCTCTGTTTGCTTTGGAGCCTTTACCGTAGCTTCTTTTTCAGAAGGTTGTCTGTAGACTAAGCAGGTGTCCTTTTCCCCTTTCGCATCCCAGACTGCTGTACAGTCTATATCTGAATGTACAGAACTGACTAAGACCCAAAACCTGTGCAGTCATCAACCCTGCTCTCCTTGCTCTACTCTCTCCTCTTTTCCCTTTGGAGCCGACTGCATCTACATAACAAGAATCTCTCCAAAGGGGTCGTCGTCCTTATTGCCACAGCAATCATGCCCTCACTTATAAAATCTTGTCTAACATCTCAGCTCTGAAATGCTGTTTGTGAAATGCCTGTTGGGCAGCAGCCAACCTTAAAATTACTGATTTGAATGGTGTACTCCATCTAGACATTGTTATAGCAATGATTCCCCTTATTCCTTGTAGCACATTTTTTACTTTCTTGAACCCTCTGTTTCAAAATACAGATTCTCCAAAAGAGGAGAAAGGTTAGCTATGTTATACATATTCACCTTAAAGTGCTGTTGTTCTGACATGTCTTCCCATCTCGCCTGTACTTTGTAGGCTTAATCTTTATACTCATCATGTGTCACCCCTCGTCAAGAAAACACCAGTGCGAAAAATCTGGCCTTTCTCAAAATCACTACATATTTCTATAACATCTACCTCAATTATTTATCCTGTACTCTCTAGAACATTTTTCTTTCCCAAGAAAAAAGGGAGAGTCATCTGTCTGATCATCACTAACAGGAATGTGTTATCTCTCAACCTTTTATATTTTACTGAACACAGCACTGTGCCATCATCTTCAGCAACGTTCTCTCTGGTCCTGTCAAGCAGACTTTGGAGGTAGAAAGATTGAGTATTGGGACAATCTCAGCAAACTGTCTTTAATTGATTGTTTCTCAGTGGGGCTGGAGGGCAGGTTTAAGATTGCTAGAGACTAGCACTGATTGGCATAATGGTGCAGACTTGCTGGAAGAGTAGGAGGAGGAACAAGAAAGGAGCTAGTCAGTGTGATGGCGCGGAGCAGCCAGATGAATGTGCTAGCACCATGTCTCCAGATATGGGAAGATGCCAAACTAGGATGGGCATGTGCCAGGGGAGAAGTTGCACAGGCCATTGTTGGCTCTGCATTGTTTTTTTTGCAACGTTAGAGATCTGACTTCAGAGACAAGAGTCATGGGAGTGGCTTGGAACTGAAGATGGATAAACAATGTGTGAGGCCCTAACATTGGAGTCAGGTCCTGAAAGCAGCAGAGATCAGGTGAATGTGCAGATGGGGCTCCTAATACTACATGGGGTACTGGAATGAAGGAAGGTAGGTACCAAAGCTGTCCAATACCAAGCCCAAAGTACCTGAGAAGAAGGGTATGCAGGCCATATTGGGAGAAAAAGTTAGAGGGTGAAGACGGATTCTAGAAGGGGTGCCATTTTTATCGCTATTGTAAAGTAATGTGTTTAGGAGTAGACTGTGCAGTAATGAGAGGAAGGTGAAAAGGCGGTCAGGAATCATGATTACCTATATCCTGCGTTTTCACTTCTTGAATTTGGATAGGCAAGTAAACCCTGATTAAGGGCGGAAAAGCCCAGAGACTTTACCAAATACCATAATTACCAATACAGTATATGACAAAACTCCCATAGGATGAAAAACACTTCGAAAATGAAAGTTATGATGCTTGATTACAGCACAATGGCGTCTCCTGACCTGCTTATATGTTTAGGGGATGAGAGGGGCACAGAGTCAGGTAACTCATTAGATAGCCCTCACCAGCTCCTTAAAAAACTGATCATGCCTTTGAACTGGGTTGACCATGAGTGATTCTAATACTTTCATCTGTGACATTGGGCGTTACACTGCCCAAACAAATTAGCAGCCATAAGAGACAGAACTGCTTTTGAAAAATGTATCACTACACAGATGCACATTAGGAGCTTAGTCGCAAGCATATATGCGTTGATATTATGCTCAAATGATCAACACAAGTGGGTGTACATGAAACAATGAAACACCATTCCAGATGAGTCTATAGAATACAAGTCTACTTTTTGAGAGATTATATATCAAATAATAAATATGTAGCTTGTAGCGAGTCTAGGCTGAAACTAACAGCAGGATTGTACATGGTCTCAAATAACACACACAGCATGTCACCCAAGAGTTTTGATAGATGCTGGAGAGGGTGCTGGGAATTGGAAAGCAAACAGTTGACCTTAAATATTCTCCATGTTGCAGCTCAAGGGAGGGAAGTGGGAATTTTGATTTTTTTGTTTTTTTGTGAGTATTTTACTCAATATGTACTCAGTTTGATGCAAAGTAAGATTACAGTGTGGCAAGATGACTCGCAGTCCCAATACACAAATGTTCATGTAAGATCAAAATGTAAAACAATGAAGCGTATTTGCAAAAAAAAAAAGCTCACCCTTAAAACTGTGTAAGCGATTGTCTCAGTACTGTCTACAGACATGGACTCAATTTACAACATCAGCAATCTTATTGATCCATTCAGTACCAGAAGACTCTTTTGGCACTGTGACAGACAAATGGAAATCGGTAAATCCCCCAAAATGGCACAGAACAAGATAAAATATGCTATGAATTAGCCTACTACAGTTCTCTGTTTGACTGACCACTGCTTCAATTCCATCAGACATCTCATTCACCCTTTTAGGTGCCTTTCCCAACATCTCAAGTGTTATTTTCATGTTTAAGACGTAATGCTGTTACCATCTGAAAACCTGCCCTTTTCTGTTACACATTCTTCAGTAGTTTGGAATCTTAAATCCACCCTTCTTCAGAACTGAAGTTACGCTGTAGTCTTGTTGCACTAGAACTGTCCATCCAAGCCGCCTCCCCAGCTTCATCCTTGCCCCCTGAAAACCCAAAAGCCATACTCCATTCAGGGGCAGCTCTTATTTTCAAAGGCAAAGAAACACTGGATCTTGCAACATTCCTCCTTTGGAAAACAAAAAGCTAATCTATTCAGATAAATATTGTCTTTCATAGCAGACGGACATTATTGATTTTCAGTCAAGTCTCCTTGGGAGTGATTCTGTCTGGCTGGCAGAGATTCCATTTTGTGTCAGCTGTCTAAACAATATCTGTGAGGAAGCACAGTCTGGCACCTTCAGATATCAAGTTTCTCAGCACCTACTACCTTATACTTAGAAGCTTGGTGGTGCAGACATTCTTCCTGAAGACAAAACTCCTCTCCTTCATATTGGTAGCCCTTAAACTCAAAGATGCTAAATTTGGCAGGAAGGATTTGGCTTTCGCAGGCTGGCTTTAATCTGGATAAAATTCCTTATTCAATTGGTCCTGGACTGCTCCTCCACTGTTGTTTTGATGGGGGCTTCAAGTTTTTCAAGAGAATTTTAGTCAGTATCGATGAACACTATTCAGTTGGGAACAGCTGTTGAGAAGGGAGACAATTTGCTTGAGTAGCCCAGAGTGGTGCTATGGCTTGCTTGTCAGAGTTGGCTTGATCCACAAGCCAGTTCTGTGAACAGGAGTTCCAGCCACCGTGCCTCTTAGACTACATTGACCTAGCAACAACTGAACCTTTGACCTTCCTTAGTCCACAAAAAAGGTGTATTGCTTCACACTGCTTTGGGCTTATGCTTCTTGAAATGTTCATAGAAAATCAACAATTACAATTTGTGACAGTGCATTAGATCTCACAGAAACTTGAGTATCAGGCCTATTTAGGATCTTTGTATCAGCAAGATGCACATTTTCACACCAATATCAAGTTTCTGAGATTTGTGGTCACAACCACATCAAGTTTCAATTTGCTACTTCTACAATCAGATCTGTAAATTATCTACCGTTATGAATCTTCTGAAAGGGGCATATGTTAATTAAGACCATTCAGACATGTTTGAAACTAATGAAGTAAATACTTTGGCACATTTGTGTTCTGTTAATAATGTTTGCTCTTTTGTTCCTTGTGTTAGAGTTATCGATTTAGGAGTCATGACTCCATGTGATAAAATACTGCGGACTGCTATTGAAAACAATGCAGGTTAGTCCTTCTACCTTTATTTTGTTTTTTCCCCCGCGATTTTAGGAATGCTTTCTACCTTCATTTTTTTAAAAGCTGACCATACATAGCAAGATATGTAATTTATTAACTCTTACAGTTTACACGTTATATCAGTAGGTTGGAATAAACCAATACCTGAACATCTGGGACAGTAGCACCAAATCTCTTGGTTACAGCTTGTAGCTGGGAATGACCTGTAATACTGACTACTACTCTTGTGTATTACATTAAAAAAGATAGTTCTCTGGCTAAAATGTAAGTAAAATCTTTCCAGTCTGTTCATTTTCTCAATGTGAAAATTAGCGGGTCAGTTAGTTTTTTAGGTCGAGCCTGGGCAGCGCATGTGCTGTTCTGTGAGGCATGCTGTATTCAGGTAGTGACTTGAAGCTCCGCCCACTCTCCGCCCATATTTTTCATTGGCTTGTGTCATGATCCACTGTAAACTGTGGCTGTTCATTGGTCAATAGGCTTAGTAGTCCCTCCTTAGTAAGTCTTGTCTCATTTTGGCGACACCCCCTGTTACGTATGTTGTAACGCGGTAGGGTTTTTTAATTACAGCCTCCAAGCACCATTTCTCAAATAGCTTTGTCCTGCCTGCTGTTTCAGGCAGGACATGCTCTCTCCTAACGCTTTCAAAAAATTTTTTATAGCATGAACGCATTTGCAATGCAATAGGTCTCACATTTGCGAGAGTTTAAGCTATTGGCATTGTAGGGGACAATGCCTTTTATTTATCTGTTTTAAAAGCAACACATAAATATAAGGCATTATCATTTACAATGCCAATAGCTCAAACTCTCGTAAATGCGAGACCTATTGTATTGCAAATGTTTGTTTTAGTAGTAAGTATAGGTAAATATACTGAAAAGTACAGACATGCGACTGAAATTACTAATACAGGAAAAGTACTTGCTGTCATTGTAGTTCTGAATCTTGAATATCTTTATCACGCTAATACCTGCATTGCTGACAGGGTTCCAGCATGGCGTTGGAGCTCGTTTTTGGAGATTGGATAAATAAACCATAAAGTTGCAGTTGTCAATGTATCTTTTTTAATTAATATGAACCACATTGATGCTTTCATTGAATAGAACTTAGGAAAGTGGCTGATTTCCACCTGGGCTCCACGAGAATAGTAAAAGACAAACATGTTCTTGCAATGTCTTACCTAGCAGATCTAATGAAAATGACATCTGAAGAAAGTGAAGTGGCAAGAGTGTCAGTTATAGAAAGTAGTCAGAATGTTTTTCATGGCTGTTCAAAAAATCTAAGCTAGGCTTGCCTTCTTTGACATAAACTGTTGTAAGCTATGCAAACTCCGGTAATGCATTACATTTTTTGTGTGTAGGTGTGTTGTGCATTGTGCTTTCTAACCCTCTTTAAGGCAATAGATATTTTTTAAAGTTGTTTCTTTTTACTCTCCCCACCGCCCAACAGATATCATTGGCCTGTCAGGTCTTATTACGCCATCTTTGGATGAAATGATTTTTGTTGCAAAGGAGATGGAAAGACTTGCAATAAAGATCCCCTTGTTGATTGGAGGAGCAACAACTTCCAAGTATGTTCTCTTAAGGCATTAAAGTGAGCAGTGAAATATCGTGTGTTGTGTATCCTGCCAATTGCTCTGGTCCATACACGTCCATTGTTCAGATTCTAAAAAAATATTGTTTTGCTTTATGATGATTTTGATGACTCCCAATCACCACTACTAACTTAATTTAAAATGCACACGTCACAGCATGCCAAACAGTGGAAAAGCCTGTTAATCCAGAGAGCAAGTAAAACGTTTGGTAAGAACTCCAGCCACACGCATTAAACTTATCTATCTATCTATCTATCTATCTATCTATCTATCTATCTATCTATCTATCTATCTATCTATCTACCTTCAAACAACTACACAACCACAGATATACTTCTGATATTTCAGTACATATGCTCAACCAGACTGCAGTCTTCATAAGGATTCTTGAAATTAGGGATGATACTCTATTTCAAGGCTGTGTTTTCGGAAGTAGCATAAAGGTCGTCCCGAGAAAATCTTGCCCTCTGTTGTATTTAGAGATTCCTACCACTGTTCTCCTGAGAATTGAGCTACTTAATGCAATCTGTGTAGCATGCAGGTGTGCACCCTTTCACGCAATTGTAAGACATTTTTATTCAGTCCTGCTGCAAACGGTTGGCTGAAAGAGCTTGCTTTTTTTGCACAACCAAGGATCCCACCAGCCAAAATATTTATTTGGGAATGATTGCAACCCATAGATGAATAACTTTTTGAATCACTAAAAATGTTTGTAAAAGGCACAATATGAGAACAGTCTCTAGATGCTGTTCAATGATTGCCTAGCATGCAGCAAGATTAACCATTGGGATAAATGTGTTAGCAGTAGTTCTTTGAATTTTGCGAAGACTCATTTAGCGTTTGTCGAGATAGCATTTCAAGAGTTGACGAGGTATAAGGGGTATGTCAGATTCCCATGGGCAATACCTGGAAATAGTTAAGGATTCGACAAATTTGAATGCAAATTGAGGTACTTGATTAATGAAAGGATTTTACAAATTCGAATGCAAGTTAAATTATGCAATCAATGAAAGTATTTGACAATTTCAGATACAGTTAAATGCTTCAATTGATAAAACAGTGATGCATATCGTGCAATTATCCAATGTTTTGCTGCTGTATAAAAAGTATTCAGTGCTCATAAGTGTTCACACAGTGATGAATACCAATTAAAATGGTGTGTGCAGAATAACAGGCACAGGAACCAAGAAATAGATAATTGTTACTGCTTTGAGTCCATTTAATTATAAATCAGTCAATGATCACTGATTATAAATCAGTCAGTGACCCTATCTATTCCCCCTTCGGGATGCCCTCTGCTAATCAGCCGAGTGGCGGGCTCACATTTGGCACCCGTACATTCAGATGGAGTCCTCACCCTTTCCATTAAGGGATTGATTCCCAATCCTGCACAGTTTCGCAATTTTTTCCTTGGAAAACAGTACGTATCTAAATCATCATCGCTGCATTGGATACATACATGACTTGCTGCTTTGTGTGAATTTATCAGACCCGATGATGACCCATTACACGATTGAGGTTGAAACACCCTCGACATCACAGGCATATGCAACTCTTGTGACTGCATTCATTGCTGTTTTATAATTAAAAGGCCTCAAAGCAGCATCAGTTACGTGTGCCTGCTTTTCTGAATACACCATATTAATTGTTTATAGCTGCCAAGTTTTCAGATTGCTTATGTGTGACATTACCATGGTTTTAGTATACTTATGAGTGACATTTTACTGCCTAACATGTGAGACAATGAGTGTCACTTTCTTCACCAGTAAACTAAACAATGAAGTCCTTCTAAAGAGCTAAATATGACAAATTGCCACCTTTTGAGCAATGAGAAGCACTTGCCTGACTATACGGTCCATTCTAGCCCCATTCACATCCACCAGAACCAGTGTGGTCCTGCCCAGTCCATTCTAGTCCTGCTAACCCTCAGCGGAACAAGCCTGGTCTTCACCAGTTCCCTCCATTAGCCCTATTCCCAATGTGACCCGGTCAGCCCTGCCCAGTGCATTTGAACACCAAAATTATCCATCAAACCCAGTCATTTTAAACCATCCTAGCCCCTGGTACATCGAACGGCCAGAACCAGGCAATGGCGTTGCCATCTGGCCGTTTGTATCCTGACTGACTGCTATTTTAATGTCACGCTATACAAATTAAGTAACTCACCGTAACCGGTATTTCTTTCCTCTTAGTGCATGTTTAAAACAGCAAACTGTGTTCCAGGGCTACTTTAATGGTCTATGACTGATAAAGTAAACAAAGGCTGAAAAACTGTGTTAAAATCAATACGGACTACTTTGTATAAAGTCCTTTTTATCATGTCTGGGCCTTCGCAGAATCCTAAAACATAAACAAAGTGTCCTTTATATTCTCTGGGAATGGTGGCGACCCTACTGGCCTAGCCACCTTAACCCATTCACAGCACACTTCACCAGTGACAAGTGCTGCCCCAGTACCTCACTGCCAGGATGAAAGGCGGTGTGTCTTCATCGGGCCCGCGGTGCTGGGGAAACCAGACGGTGCTCTGACTGCTGAATATTGCAGAGAGGGTCCAGGCCTAGTATGACCTCTCTTGCTTCGACCTGTACGGTGGCTCATTGCTGCAAGTTCTGAGCCCTCAGGCTGGCAGCGGATTTAAAAGTCTGTGGTCGCACAGCCACGCAGATTCAAGGACATCTGTGCGTGCGCATAGTCACATGTGTCACGATGAACGGAGGGATGTACCGTATCCAGTAGGCACCGTGGGTGCACACTGAGAGGTCGGTCCGTCTGCTCACTCAGACCTGCGACTGAACAGGGCGATATATTGCATTTTACTTTTGGATACAAAAAAGTGGATCCATTACCTTTAGGTAGGTTTCCACACGCAGCAGGAACTTCTACTTTTAGCTGGTCACTGTGTCGGGCCTGCTGGTTTTGCTGCAGAGTAGACTGCCCTCAGTGCATAACGGTCTGCCCTCCGAGTCCTCCTTCCCGGCTCAGAGGATGTTGCTGCTCATTCTACGGCTGGCCTAGCTGTCTGTCACCGATGTTATGTCTGGGGCACTGCAGGCTGCCAATGGGCCTTTCAGGACTTGCGAAGCAGGGTAAACAACACCCTGCCAGCAATGAGCACTACTTTAGAGCTGCCTGCCGCTGTCTGCAGTCATCATCTGGTCTGTGTGGTAACCACTGTCTGGGGTGACTTGCTGGAATTTAAAACAACAACAGAAGGCAAGGCACCATCCGATCCACGTGAGGGCTGCAGACAGTGCCCATCCGGGCAATGATCGAGGTGTTGTTCTCCTTCACCCGTTTACAGATCGCTGACCACGTGGTCCACCCAGAAAGCCTGTCAAATGGGCTGGCAGTGGGCCTGATTGCGAGTACCACCGTGACCGTGACCTTGACCTTACTGTAAAACAAAATAACTTGAACATGCCATCGCTCACCCTCCGAACTGGTCGGCTCAAATCTGTGTCAAAATTTGTCAGAGACTGTAGCAGCACTGCACTGCCACTAGTCACCAAGCCAGAGTAAGCCAAAATGCGCTGGCTGCTTTTGTGACATGCAGTCAGTCCTGCTGAGCGCCTGTATCGGGTGGTCCCTGGACTGCTGTTATGGGTGACTAATGCAATTTAGTGCAGTGATGCGGACACCAGCAGTAAAATGCGTTAGTCTCACCCGTGATACTTGTCAGAGCTTATTGTTATTTATCCCTGTGTGAACATTCACAAGCACCGAGCACTGCTTTTTAGCTATATAGGGGATCCTTCACTTGACACAAGACCACCTGGTCCAGCAGTAAGCTTGCCATAGGTTTTCCTGCAGTTTGACCCCAGTTGATATATAAATCAATTTCAAAGATCGTCTGTTTTATTAGTACCCTCGCAATTGTTGTTTCTGAATCTGATGAATGACTACTTATTTCAGTTGGGTATTAATTATGTCAACAGTGAGATGGTTTAAACGATCAAGTAACCTTCCCAGCAGCCACCCTGGCACTGGATCTTGTGCTGTTTCTGTGGAAGTGGCATTTACTTGATTTGTAATGAAATAATGAATGGAAATGGAGGTGAAGAAAATTGAGGGCTTCAGGGTTTTTAGCATAGACTAATATGATAGACCTCTTAGTACAATTAGTACTAAAGTACTGTGCATAGTGGAAAGTTGTTGTACAGATGAAAAGCGGGACAAAAGAAATGTGCAGAGAAAACTTTTTATATTAAGAAATCATTACTTGACAACAATGATATTTCCACACTGGACAGCTCATGCTCACTCTCTTCTCTTCTTTGGAAATCCTTGTATTGCTGTCTAAACCGGGAACTCAGAGGAAATAAGCGGCCTGCACCATTTGTTAAGAGTGAGGTAATTTTGTCTCGAGGCAGTGATTTGAAAGTTTGCACAATTCCGGTCTACTCTCTGAGGCTTTTTGCGTAAGTTAAGGAAAGAGAGTTGCCATCAGAAAAAGAGCTAATCATTTAAGTAACTTTCTTTATGGTCTACATGTTTTCAAGCAGCAGAGGATATATGACTTTAATCATTGTGTAAATTGTGCAATAGCGTGCTTTTGAATAGCGCATTTTCATTTAGGTTTATTTCCAATGGCAAGTTAATTTTTGATGGGAATGCATTTTTACGATTATTCTGTGCTTTTTTGTCTCTTACCTAGAACCCACACTGCAGTTAAAATTGCTCCTCGATACAGCTCTCCAGTGATCCACGTGCTTGACGCATCCAAGAGTGTGGTGGTTGTAAGTTAAATATTCTGATATCATTCTTCTTGAAAGATGTTTGATGACCTAATATGCAGACATTACACCAGTGTTTTCATTTGACCTTTTAATTGGATCACACCAGTGTTTTCGTTTGACCTTTTGATTGGATCACATTCTTCTTCATAATATTTATTTAGAACATGTATTATTTCCATACAACATACATAAAACAGATATTCACCTTGTTCAGGACCAACAAACCAAGTACATAAAAGGTTAATAAACTTGATACGTACATACATGATAAATATTTTTCCATTGCATTCAAATTAGAAGGTTGATGACCAGTAACAACAAGATATGGAGTTATCACGACTGAAGGGATGCATATATGTCTGACGACCATCTCTTTTTGCCATAATTTCTTTTAGCTTTCGAAGGACGCTGGCCTCCTTTTGACTCTCTGCAAAATTATATTCTCTTTTTGGCCTTATAGCTGCAGAGTTTCTACAAATATGTGTGCGCTGTAAATTGATAGTGTTTTTAATAGTGTATATTTTCTATTTTTGTAGACAAAATGACATATAAAGGACTTATGAAAGAGTAAGGGATTTCAGTGTGGTGCTATGTGATATAGAACAGATGATTTAGGTGGGCTATTGTAATTCAGATCTTATTTATTTATCCAGTGGCTGTACACAAACAATATTATCTCCTTCTTATGTCTCGCCGCTTATGACCGTATGGTTTTGGAGTCTTCGGAACAATAGAAGTTTCTTGTGAAATTTCCGGGTTCCTCACTTCCCGTCTGGATCTTTGGTAAAAACTGTTCTAAAAAAAAAACCAAAAAAAAAAACCAAAAAAAAAAAACCAAGGCTTTAGGAATACAGCCTTTTGATGATACGGTCTTTGTGGGTATAGGTGTGAGGGGGTTGGTTACAATTATCCAAATGCACCACCACCAGTGTCGCACAGGTATATTAGCATTGTTCTTGTTGTATCAGAACATTGCACTGTACTTATCCCCACAAACGCCCGCTTCCCTTCCCTTCTCTATATCCAGGTTTGGGGTCGCGGGATGCGAGTCCCGTTTACAAAAGAAGGTACAAAAACGGGTACGTACCTTAGTAAGCCATGCTCCTCCTGGACCGTGGCTGGAATTCCCGTTCTGCCGAAAAGGGTCCGGCTCCCACTTTGTTTCTTCTCCGCGGCTCCTGGGTCCACCGTCCTGTTCCTCGGCCTTCTTCCCTCGTTTTGTCTTCCTGGTTTCTTGAACGCCGTCTGTTCGTCAGAGAACCGGATATGTAGGCTTCAGTTGTTCCGTCCGGGGCTCTGATAGGTCTGATAAGTCCAAGTTCCGCGCTTTTGCTTGCAAAGGACGGGCGTTAGCTCTCTGGCTGTGAAAGCCGCTCTAGCTTGGAATGCGCTGCATTCAGGACCCCATTCATTTCAAAAAGAAGTTGAAAACTTTCCTCTTTCCCTAAATCTGGCTCCTCTCTCTATCTCTCAAGGTTCGCGCCGGGACACTCTTGTAGTATCTGCGGGCATTACAAATGAAAATAACATAACATAAAATAACATGTGATGTGCCTCCATCTTCAGGAAGTTGGCATTCTTAAAGGTATCGTCAACAATATCCAGCGCCATATCTAAAGAAGACTGGAAACAGACGTTAGGAGAGACATAAAGGGGAAATGTATCCTCACTCTCCTCTTCATTCTCAAAACATTCAGGTACGTCATGACATGCTACCAACAAAAATCGAGTAATAATAGGCAACTAATTACACTAAGAGGATATCTAGAGTGTTGGATTGTACCAGCTACGAAACGTTAGGCCATATCCCAAAGATAGCTCTGCAAGTCAATTGTATTAGTCTGTTTTAGGGATTGTGAGTTGCAGTACGCTGCTTCACTTTGTCTTAACTTTGTGAAAGTTCCTCTTAGAATGTTTGATGTAGGTGGTACAGTTTTTTGCCCTTATGAGAATTAACATAGGGTTTACCACTTTTTGACACCACTTCGTATAACTTTTGTACGGTGCAGGATGCAGATGGAATGGCTTTATTAAAAATGAGGAGTTATGTGCTGCTTGATCAAATAGAACAAAGTTTGTTAAGATCTCTTGGACTCGTGTTCTACTCTTATGCTCATGACACTCAGTTGTTGGTACATATAACTCATGATGCAACTCAAAACCAGGCCAGTTTTTGGAATTATCTCAGCTTGGATTGATAAACTCTTTGGTCCTAAATTCAGGCAAGACGGAGATAATCTTTAGCAAAGGCACAACTGAATGCTCACCTATCTGATGGCCTTCAGATCTTTGCTGGGTTATATTTGATATCAGTCTTTACGTTAACGTTAAGGAGCATGCCAACAAGCTTACATTGATGTATTTTATCTTGCTTAAAGTTCTATGGAAGATCCTCTCATTGCTATCTCCAAATTTTAGAAGGACAGTTGTCCAACCTTGTAGCACTACTATAACTCCACTCTAACTCAGTCAGAAGGTACATGCTATTCAGAAGTCTGCAGTAATGCTCATTTTGAGCCTAAATGATAGGAGTCTCATTGGACTTTACTTAACTACTTTCCGTTGGCTGTCAGGAAATTCATTTCTTATAATGTGCTTTGTATGACACACCGGGCCTTATATGGACAGGGCTTGGCCTTTTTTCAAAGGTTTTTTCAGTTTTATTTCACACACTGAGCTCTCTCTCATCCTCTAGTTGCCTTTAAATCACTCCCTGTGCTTTAAAGTCTAGAACCAGAGGCCATGTACTTTACTTCTTCATCTTCTAAGACCTGGGATGACCTCACATGATCCATCAGACAGATTCAGGACCACCTGAATTTCTGTCATAGGTTGAAGACTTTTCCATTCTCTTTTGGCTAGGTTTAATAGCTGCTCCATTCCTGAACCCTACTATCAGGTTTTACTAGAGCCAAACTACCTCCACCATGCTGCATGGTAACTGTCATGCTTTTATAAAATAAATGACTAGTGCTGGCCATAAATACAGATATGCAACTACAAATCTCACATATCACCAGAATAACTGAATTTTACAATTGAAAAAAACTGAAATCAGTACAGTTGTGATAACCATGAAAGAGTGCTGTATCTCTCTGACACAATGCTTTGCTTACCAAAGACTCTGACATACATCACAAAGTTCTTGCTTTTTGCTGAGCAATCTAATGAAATAGTGTTCTGTTTGATTACATAATCTTCTTGGCCTTCCTTCTGATGTTGTGTTGTCTAGCTAATCTTGGATACACCCAATAGATTTTTCTTGACCCTCAGACAATGTAGGCATACCTGTGTACTATTTGGAGTGGGGAAAGGGACAGGTGCCCTTTGAAACTCTCCCAAACATACCTCAAAAAGATCCATGTTACTAACCGACAAACTGTCCTGAGACAACTAGTATATTTTTCTGAGGTCATCTCACCCTGTTTCCAGAGCCAGCCCCTACACAAGACATTTAGACTAGTATTGTTAGAGGCTTTAATATGTGGCCAACATAAAATGAAGATAACAGTAGCAAATAACATAGTTATTATAGTTATTGTAGCAAAGGAGAATAAACTGGACATAAATATTATTAAGAGTGATGCAGTATTTTCTGAAATGCCTTTTTGAACTAAGTCTCGCTAAGGGTTAAGAGGCGAATAGCCATACATTGACTTTTTTCCAGCCGCCCCAGAGTCCAATCCTGGAGTGCGAACTTGTATGAATGGGCTTTGGCAGTGGAACGTTCGATGCATGAGGTGAGAGTGGATAGACAAGCAGAACGGGGTCTGGGACTCTGGGAGGAGATGGACAGTCAACTGGTGGACATTCAGAGTGAACATAATGCACTGGTGAATGCCCAAGAAGACAGCTCATCGGAGAGCGGGTGTTAGACTTGGCATCTTTTGGCGTGTTTCCCCTGAGTTTTTGCTTTCTGACCTCCCAGTTTTGACTCTGTTTTGTGCTGGTTTAGTGTTTCTGCGCACTTTACGCACTGCTGATCAGTGGTAAAGTGCAAGTGCTCCTGTAAGAAATGTGTTATGGATTGGTATTTCCATGTTTGGCTATTTGATTTATGTGTCAGTCCTAATGACGTGCACTGAGTGTGCCAGGGCCTGTAAATCAAATGCTGCTGGTGGGTTTGCAGCACTGGTTGTGCCACCCACCAAAGCAGCCTGCAAAATGTGTCTCAGGCCTGCCACCGCAGAGCCTGTGTGCAGTCTGTGACTGCCATGTCGACTTGGCAAGTGCACCCACTTGCCAGTCCCTAAACCTTCCCTTTTGTACATATTAGTCACCCCTATGGTAGGCCCAAGGTACCCCTGTGGGCAGGGTGCATTGTAGGTAAGGTAGGGCATGCCCTGGTGTGCGTGGCATGCCCTGGTAGTGAATTACAGCCTATTTTGTTTTTCACTATTGAAAGGCTACCTGTCCCCCATAGGCCAGAATGGGCAGTTTTGATTATTACATCTTATAATCCTAACTGACTCCGGGAACATGGTAGAAATTTGAGTTTAGTATGCCTGAACTCAGAATGATAAAATACATCTTTTAGTGAAGTTGGTTTTAACATTCTGTGTTTGAAAATACCACTTTTAGAAAGTAGGTATTTTCTTGTCTAACTATCCAGGCCTGCCTCTGCTAGGTTGTGTATTCCTTGTCTGGAGTTTGAGTGACAGGGCTGGGGGATTCCAGGAGAAAGAATGAGTCCGCCCAGTGGTGAATAGAGAGATCTGCATCTAGATGGGAGGGAGGAGTTGCACCTGGGACCTGAAAAGGACTGTGCCTGCCCCCACAGTGCTGGCTCCACCCCCTGTGGTGCGTCTGATGTCTCTGCCCTGCACTGTGAAAGAAGAGAAGGAATCATGTCAACAAAGTGCTCCAGGGCTGTGCTTTCCCTCCACAATGCTGGCTCCACCTCCTGTGGGGCGTCTGATGTTTCTGCCCTGCACTGTGAAAGGAAAGAAGGAGTCTTGTCAACAGAGTGCTCCAGAACTGGTTTGGACTAGGCAAAGGCTTCTCTGCCTCCAGAGAACAAAGGAATTTGGGATATAAATATTGGGGCCCTGACCCCATGAATTTAGATCTCGCTGGAATCAAGGAACCTGCCAAGAAGAAGAGCTGGAGAGCTGCTAGGAGGAGTACTGCCCCTTTGCTGAGTTATTGCCTTGTTGGGTTGGCCTGCAGTTGCTGCTTCTGTCTTGGGCAGTGAAAGGACTGGACTGAACTTTCTACTCTTTGTGCTGAGAATCTCCAAGGGCCTGAAACCGAGCTGGCCTCCTGTTAAGAAGTCTCAGGGACTGCAAAGACTTCACAACTCTCTGGGTACCGCTTCTGGAACCGCTGTTTCAGTTGCCACAGAGGAAGGGAACCGCAACCGACTCCGTCAACCGACTCCATCGCTGGCCCGGTGTCCTGTTTGCACCGCAGACCGCATCGCCCCGCTTCGCACCGCAACCCTGGTCTCACCGACAACGACGTCCGACGCCATCGCCATCGAGCCGCTGCTTGCATCGTGACCTGTGGGCGCCGCAGTTCGCATCGCTTCACTGTACCGGCCGGACCAGACCGACGCTGTCGCTGCATCTGGCTCAACCATCGTGACCGCATCGCAGTTGGGGCACCGCTCGCACGCTTCGCGATGCACCGCTCCGACTCGCACCACTGTCCAACGCCAGCTCCGCACTCCGGCTTGGTCGCCTGCATCGCAACCTGCCAGCACCGCATTGAGCACCGTCTCACCCTGCATCGCACGCCTTGGTCTCACTGACTCCGTCTGCACGACTGTCATCGAGCCGCTGCCTGCACCGCATCGAGAGGACACCGCACCTTGCATCGCTCCGTCTTGCACCGCAACCGCGACGAACGCCCGACCGGCTCGTACACTCCGTACCAGCCACAACGAGAAAGGTACTGTGACCAAGTCTGTGCACGACTCTGCCGGCCCGTATCGACGCGGTCGGCTGGAACTGTTGGACTTTGTTTGTTTTTCAGCATCGCGGTAGACTCGGGCGGAGCTACCGACTCGCACAAACTTTGTTTTTCACGATTTCTGCAAAGAAGAAGTTATCTTGCAACGTATTCATTTTTAAAGT
The DNA here is from genome assembly GCA_963921515.1 of Calotriton arnoldi. Taxonomy (NCBI): domain Eukaryota; kingdom Metazoa; phylum Chordata; class Amphibia; order Caudata; family Salamandridae; genus Calotriton; species Calotriton arnoldi. Next base: position 461,605 of record CAWUFW010000919.1, on the reverse strand, counting down.
ATTTGTATTGTGGATTTTTATCGTATTTGGTCTTGTCTTGAGTATATAAAAATATTGGTTATTTTTCTAAACTGGTGTGGTGTCCTTTTGTAGTGCTTACACTATATTACTGTTGGTTATGTGCAAATGCTTTACACACTGCCTCTATAATAAGCCTGACTGCTCGTGCCAAGCTACCAAGGGGGTGAGCAGGGGTTATTTTAGGAGTGTAACTCCCTTACCCTGACTAGGAAGAAGGGTCCCTACTTGGACAAAGGTGCAAGCCCTTGCCAACTAGAGATCCCATTTCTAACAGCGGGGGTTTGACATGAAAACTGTGTGGAGTTGGAGTCGAGATTGTGTGACTGGTGGGATGATGGACTTGGATAGCATTGGCTGATTGATTGAAATGTAGACAGAATGGTGTACTGATGTCTTTTACCCCCTACTGCAAAAGTTGTAATGTAAACCAAATTTATTGAATGATATACACTAGCTGGTACAAAGGCTAAGCTGAGTTATCTATATTTTATATATCATGTTATTAACTAACAAATGATAAAGTTATAATAAAAGGAAGAAAATATTAGTTGCTGTGAGTCTGTTTTATGATGTTTGCCGAGATGGTGGAAATATAGGGACAAACTACAAATGATCAAAATACGTTTTTACTTGAAAGTATTTTTTGTAGTATCCTCACCTATTCTCCCCTATGAAGACGCTATAAAGAACTACTTGTTCTTTGTCTCTGAAATAGAAGAGAATAACTTGCTTGTTGTTTGTCACATAGGGTAACATTTACTTGAGTGTTAAGGTTGCACCATGCCTGGATAATTTCTAAAGATGAAGAATGTGCAGGAAGAAGAAATGCTTACAATTTTTTCAAAGTAGCTCTTTTTGGACTAAAATTTTGCTCATGAGAACATTAGTGTTGGAGGATGCTAAGTTAAATAAATCATTAAGTAAAAATGTATTAACAACGCCCAAGTCAGTTTTTCTTTTGGTGGTCATTACTTCAACTTTCAGGATTATCACATTTTATGCTTTAACACTGGGTGGATCCATTGATGCATTTCTTCCCCCAAAAAATCATTTATTTAACTTTCTTTTCTAAGGTCATCTACTAGGTTCAGAAGAAACATTCCATTCCATCATTCCACGTCCATCCCTTTCTTAGTTTTAATATAGAAACCATCTACAATTTGGCCCACCATAATGACAGATCCATATGTGGCTAATGGGGATCCCAGCCAACAGTGCATCTACACATTTGAATGCTGAGTGAGTGCCATGTTTTCTTATCCTTACCTAGCCTTTAGTTTTGGTTTCTTTGCATAAACTTCCAAAGCAGGAGGTTGGTTAAGAATGTTTTTTTTAAAAGGCAGTGAAGCTGAAGCGCTGGGACTGGTCCCTCTGCATGTTAGGGCCATTGTTTGTCGTGTAGTTCCTATAGAACCCATGCGGGACCTGCGCGTTTGGATAACATAAACCGTGGGCTTGGTGGCAGACTGGCCCTGTGCACCCCCACTGCGTATGCTAGCCTGATTTGCATTAGCGAGCTCACAGTGCCACTAGAATCGCCTCTTATCTGGGAGAGATTAGTTTCTGGGAACCTTAGATCATGACAACCCAAATTCCTCAGAATCGTGGAAACAATATACTACTTTTCGCTCAGTCACTCGTGCTTACTTATTCGGTTTGTCTCAGAGAGTTACACAGAATAAACAGTCTGGGCATTTCAATAAGTATTTATTGAACAGTTGTTATTCTAGTGTAAAATATATGTGCTGCAGAAACCAGCAGACAATAGCAGAGATATATTATCAGCAGTACGATAAAAGCAAAGGGATAGAACAGTTCTACCATATTGCAATAATCATGAATACATGCATGAATATAAAAAGCATTATGCAAAGTGCGCGTACTCCTACGATGCCTAACTAGATGTACCTGAGTGTACCTAGCATATGTGTAGGTCTAAAAGCCTAAGAGCCAAGAATCCTTCTAGGATTTAGTCGAACCCCCATACCTGAATAGAGAGTGTGGGACCCCGTCCTGGTCTCGAGTTGGACACCCCACAAGGGGCTGTGTCAGACCGCTGTCAGCTGGAGCGACTGCATGCAGGAGCCTCAGCGTCTCTGGTCAGTGTGTCAGCATGGAAGTCTCGGTTCCCTCTGTCTTACCGGGGTAAGATGTGGTATATTTATACCCTGAAGACTCTGGTTGCTTCGTATGGTTTGTATTGGCCATGTTAGACGTGAGGAAGACGTCAGGGGTGAACTTTGTACATACATATTATGCAGGTGGTGTATTCCTAGAGAGCCATGCATAATTGATGAGTACAGTGTTGGCCTGTGTTTGGGAAAAACCCTGCTGTATTCAAAACCACAGAATAGATAACGTTCAGCCCTCAGAGCACATTGTGTACTAGTGAGGACCAATGTAGGTGAAAGATCATGCCTATATAAGGAATCATGACTATAATAGGGCATGTACAGTTATGACCGTAATAGGGCATATGCGGCTTTGACCATAATAGGGCAAGTACGAATATGACCGTATTAGGGCAAATACGAATACGTCCATTTCAGGGCATGTATGAACGGGTCTACATTAGGGCCTCTATACGGGACATAACACCCACTCCTCTTCCGAACCGGATGACAATGACCATACTTAAAATATGGACAATTTAAAAACATTTTAAAAACAAGTAAAAACATGGTTTTAAAATTGTTAAAAAACTTCAAAAAATGTTACAATTCAGCTATTTCCAATTGCCAATAAAAAAATAAATGTCTATTTTGTTTCTCTATATAAGTTGCTTCACTCAAAGCGGAAGAAGGCCATGCTTTTCTCAAGCGAAAGTGTCAATTTAGGAAATGTTCCACATTTGCTCGCTTATTATGAAAACGAGTGGAGAAGCCAAATAAGCCGAATTCTTTCCCAGGACGTGATGAGCCAATTCGAGATTAAGTGTCCTGGCTGGGAAGCACAACATTATCTGTGTGAGCTACTGTAGATGACAAATCCAACGCCTCACAGAGAACGTCAATCGCACATAGATGGAATGTAGCACTGCCAACAGTCGATGCTGCGGCAGCTTGTGCGGTAGTTGTTACCTGGGTGCCTGTGGAGGAGTCACCTAACCCAGTAGGAGCAAACGGCACCTGTGGATTCTCCAGGAATGCATTCATCAGAATTGGAAGCCGCTGGGGACAACGCAGAGCATGGGCCTTTATGGGGTCCAGCATTGCATCCGTGTCCGGAGGCGCATCTGATGGAAATGTTAGACAAAGATCCAACGTGCATTCTTCTCCGCAAAACAGGCATCGAAGAACAGGTAAGATGCAGTCTTCCCAGACTGGTCGAAAGGATAGAAACCAGGAGGCATTGAGTTCTCGCAGGCAAGAGATGCCCAGAAGTTGTACCATGCATTCACGGTATTTCCGCTCCAGGAGTATGTTCGCCATTCCCTCGGGAATAGGGCCGTCCATTTCGTAGCAGTAGTATTATGAATAGGACCCCTGCAACCAGCAATAGGATAAGCGGGAGTCCTCCAAATACGCTTCCCAATACGGAGTGTATAAAATTTGGGATTACTCCGAGGACTGTCTAAAAGGTGCTTAACAGTCCTGACCCTATGGTCTTAAATAGGTGTACAATTCCGCTCGTATCTGACATATTAAAGATACGTCCCACCATTTCTACAAAATGAAAGGGGCAGTTTGTATGTATAAGCGCCTGTATCTCAGTCGAGGTCCTTGCAACTTGAAGTTCAAAGGTTTCTCGAGCGGAGGTTAAGGGCACGGGTTGCTGTAAAAGCATGGCTTGCAGTCCGCTCAGAGTATCAAATTGTATGAAAGAAACGTTCAGTGAAGGCCATAGCGGCACCTCCCTGACTATATTCAGTGGTGGAAACAATACTTGCATACAGCAAGTAACCCTGGAGTTAACAGTGACCAGATAAGCGATGCCCGGAAGCATCCCACAGCAACCTTGATCATTTAGCATCAAGTAACTCCCATTCGAGAGCAGCTGGAAAACCGACGTGATCATGGCCACTGGGGTCCGTGTCATGTGACACGAGAGGTTCGCTACTGAACCGCTACAGGCTCCGTGTAGTGAAATATCCTGACACATGAGAGAACCGCTTAAAGCGTTCTTGCAGTTTGTACCGCTCAGAAATACTTCTCGATCCCCATTCCGGCATCGGTATCTATATGATAACTCCCAAGTTTCCTTAATGTAACCCTTACCCATCTTTTCATATTTGCCTGCCTGCCTTTGCTCAAGGCAATATTGAAACTGAAACGTAGTGACCGGCAGAGTAATTTGGCCATGAATTAGTCATTCAGTTGATGATGATTCGGCTACAGTGAATGGTAACTTTTCCAGTTTCTCAATACGCAGCATTGTATATTTGGCTCCCCTTTGTGCCATTTCTGTCTGTTTATCAGTCAGATTGTATTCCGAAAACAGACGTGGTGTTTATGAAACGCCAGGGCACATAGCCTGCACGCAAAGATTGTAGCGTCCAGCTTAGCATCATAATAGAACGTAACTGAGATTGCCCGTGTTGTAACAAGGCCAGATCTTGTTCAAAAATGTCGATTGCTGAAGACACAATGTTGCCTAAGGAGTAAATCCTGGAGGTCAAAGTTGTTAACCCATTATCCACTACAGCTAATGCCTTTTCTAAGTTAATACGGTCTATTTCCCGTATTCTTTCTGCGGCCTCTTGTTGGGATATTTTCCAATTTTCATAATAGACATAAATGCCGGCATATATGAAACGTTTCTGACGTGTTTTCCTTGGGCCTAGCAAGAAATCCCTAAGGTCTACATCAGGTGTTAGTAAGGTTAAGTGATGTTTTACTTCTGTGAGTGTTAAGGTTTCTAGCCAATCAAGGCACAACTTCCCAACACTGTACGATGTCACTACCCCTGGGTGTTGTCTTTGTACATAGCGTGTATCTGGCCTATGGATACTAAACCCTTCGGTTGTATTCATAAATCTCTGTTGACAGGTGTTTGTGTCAATGGGCCAAATCAGCCATTTCGTCCAATCAGGATCTGATCTGTTATACTGGAGAATGTCATCTAATCCTACCCCTTGTGTAGTTGAATTCTGCCCCCCCACCCATCTGTGATGGTGTAGGAAACCCGGGTGAGTTCAGTTCCTTGTTCTTGGCTAGTCCAAGACAGGATGTCTGTTGCACAGTGTCATTTAGAAATATCAGCTGTGGTGGAATGAGGCATGCTCTAAAAAGCGCTTCTGTTCCCTGGACTTGCCAGTCCCTAGAACCCCAGATTGATTTTAAATCTATAGTGTCCTTCCATAGGTCGAAACCCTCTGTAGACAACTGGGCCATAAAGGAAGCAGAGTAAATCTGTTTGGTGTTAGTCAACATAATTTTCTGTGCTGATGTTTTGGCCACTTTGTAATAAAATGACTTCGGGTCAGATGTATTAAACCCTGAAAAGTATGTGAATTTCTGTGCAAAAGTTTGCGAACTACCTTTTGGAGGTGTTGGGCAGTGTTCCCACTGGTGGTATTCAAATACATTTCTAGGTGTTCTAGATTTGTGTAAGAAATGATGACCATAATGTTGGTAACAGTACAGTGTATCATAGTCTGAAGTACCTTCTAACATTTCGTTGTTCGGAAATGCTGCAGTTTTTTCTAAATCAGACATCATATTATTTACAATTTCAGTGTCCCAATCATCAGAAAATGTACTGGAGGTAATGATATCATTTAAAGAACTGTGATGTTCACTGAAGACAAGTCTCTTGGTTCACGATGTGAAGACTGGTGTGGTTTTAAAATCAAATTGACTCTTTGTGCTGTAGAGTTCTGCTGGAGGTATCGTCCATTAATTAGCATACTAAAAGTTATAATTAAACCTAGCCAGAAAAGAAAAAAGAAAATCTCAGTGATATTCCATAGTTCTATCCAAGGTGACACCAGGTAAGTCTTTCTAAAAAAGTTCAAAAAGTCAGTGAGTTTCTGTTTGAGTGATTTTTTGGCTGGCGTCGTTTCCGGCTTGCTTGGATCCAGTGAAAACGTATCAAAGTTAATGAAATAGCCAGAAGCAGTTCGATCAATTGTTGGAATTGCATCGGGTTTTGTTGAAATCGGATTTTGCTCTTGACGAGGCATGTTGACGTAGACGTCTGTAGTCGGTCTGATTGCAACTTGGGTGTTAAATTCATTTTCTTCTTGTTGAAGTGGAACGAGTTCCATAGCATTGTTGCTTAGTCCTTCATTCCGTACAGGTGGCTCTTCAAACGTGATGAGTCTTTCTGTTTGAACTTCTTGGATTGTAGCGAGAGGAGGGCGTCTGCTACTGTGGAGTCCACGAGGCCTACTGTTTAGTATCGGCCACATAGTGTGGTTTGATTAAGTCGATTGAGACAAATCTTTTCTCCTTTTTTCCGGCAAGAGGCGGCAGAAGTACAGTTCTTGTGCCTTGGATTGCTAGGACCGGTACAGGCTTTCTGTAGGATGGTCCAAATTCTTTCTTGTCTGCAATCTTTTCTCTGACCAGATCTCCGATTTTTGGGATCCAGACAGGTCTTGCCGTTACTGCCTTGACTTCCTCAGTGGCGGTCTGTTTCTAGAGCATGTTACTTTTTTGTGTTCTGGATTTGTTTAGATCCTGTAAAATAGCCAAACGATCATGGATATAAAATGGTTTTTCATCCGCCACTTAGCCTTCACAATCAAGATAAGGTACCCACATTCTTGTCCCATATAGGACCTCGTAAGGAGTGACACCCCCTAGAGAGCTTCTTGGCTGATTGTTTATTGCTCGTTGTACCCCATAAAGGTGATCGACCCATCTACCGCCCTTGCCTAATACCCTAGCTGTTAAAGATTGCTTTAAGTCCCGGTTTTTCCTCTCTACAACGGAATTTCCCTCAGGATGGTACGGAGAAGAGTACCGTAATGCTACGCCCATTCCTTCCATGGCCTCTGCCCGAGAGCTAAACGCCGGGCCACGGTCATAATGTAACGTGCCAACTGCGTATGTGCCGATAAAGACTCGCAAATCTCTTATAACAGTTCGAGCGTCAGCTGAGCGGCTGAGGCCAGACCTTGAGGACACCTTAGCTGGACGCACACGGACAGACAACCTGATGCTGTCTAATAATGGTATCTGTACCGGACGAGTTGTGGTGGACCCTTTCATCTGCTTGCAGATGTTGCAGTTCCAGACATAGGGCCATATGTAGGTAGTTTTTATTTACCGATTCCTAAATACCGAATTTTACCGATTCGGTATTTAAGAATCGGTAAATAGTATGTAGGTAAACATTCGGTAAATATTACCGAATCGGTAATATTCGGTATTACCGATTCGGTATTTACCGAATCGGTAATAAGGAATACCTTCCCATTCATTCCTATGGGCCTGGAGGCCCATAGGAATGATTGGGAAGCCATTCACTATTACCGATTCGGTAAATACCGAATCGGTAATAGGGGAGCATATTCAAGGGTGGCAGGGTGTCAAATTGACACCCTGTTGCACCCCTGAATCGTGCATGTGTGCACATGTGGCGCACATACATGCCCTAAGGGCATGGATGTGTGCCACATGGCACTTAAACATTATTCAAAATTGAATTTTTAAAGGAATACGTTAATTACCACCAACTTGAAGTTGGTGGTAGTTAACGAATTCTTAAACCACATAAGCACTCTTTTATGTGCTTCCTACATTGCATTTACCGATTCGGTAAATAGCGAATCGGCAGATACTGATTCGGTAAATACTGATTCGGTATTTACCGAATCATCACCTACATTAGGAATGGCTAAATACCGGTCGGTAACCCTGAAATTTACCGAATTTCAGGGTTACCGACCGGTATTTAGGCCACCTACATATGGCCCATAGTCTCTTATCTGCCTCCTCATTACAGGCCACCAGTAGCGTTGCTTCAATAAAGAAACAGTCGCCCTAAGTCCCGAATGTACAGAACCTGTCCCTTCGTGTGCTGCCACAATTAAACTTTGCCTACGATCCATATTTGGTATTACTCTATCCCCCACTCCAGGAATCTGAGCATATGGAATGTTTTGTGCATCTAACTTGTAGGAGTATTTGAGTGGAAATTTTTTAGGTACTGCTGTGCTGCCTTTGCGTGAAGCATTGACAGCTACCATAATCTCGCCGTCTATTCTCGTTTTTGAACGAGTGATTGCAGCTACGGAAGCTGTGCGAACAGCCCCTTTTGCAGCTTCATCAGCCAATGAATTCCCTTCAACGTGAACGCCATCACGCTGATGACTCAGTGTATGTATCACGTGAGCCCTTGGTAGTTCGTTTCTCAACTCCACTACCTGTTCCCATAGCATTTTATGCTCAATTGTGCCACCTTTTGCGTCTTTAAACCCGTTTTGTTCCCAATGATGTAAGTATTCATTGTACGACTGTACACAGTAAAAGGAATCACATACAATCAGTGTGGGGAATTTGTGTTCCGTATTCACCAGTGCCAGTATAAGTGCTTTTAACTCTGCCAACTGAGCCGTGCAGTCTCCTAGAGATTGCGTTTTAGTGCAACTCGGATGGAACTTTCCATCGTGCATGCGACCTTTAACAATCGCACACGCTGCGCTGTAAGCTTGCTTACTCCCTATGGCCGGTTGAGCAGATCCGTCAGTGTAAATAATATATTCATACTGACCTAGAGGCAAAATTTCATTTGGTAGAGGATATTCTTGTTCGTATTGCAGAAATGCTTGTGTTTTTAAACTTGGATCAAATCTGTATTCAACATCTGTTGCAGTAAGAGAATTAGCCCATTGGATCCATCTGGGATGTAAGGCTTTCGCATTTGGAATGCTAGCTTTTGTAACAGCTTCTAAGGCTGGTACTGGGGTCACGACAATTATGCATTTACCCTGAGCCAAAGCTCTTTCTCTTGCTACAGCGGTCTGCACTGCTGTCAGGATTTTTTCTGTTGAAGTGAAACGCATCTCTGCGTTTGTTTACAGGTGTGATTTGTATGCGATCGGTACCGTTTCGCCTTCATTGAAAGTCAAATAAGTGTACCCGCATTGACCCGCTATGACTCGGATCACTAAGTTGTGTACGTTTACGCGTGTCTGTAAATGTTTAGAAGCTATCATGTCTTCCTGTAGGGAACGCAGGATGTTTGTATGCTCCTGTGTCCATTGTCTGACTGAAAAATCAGGTTTTATTAAGTCGTAGAAAGGTTTTATTCTTTCTGCGTAATCCAAAATGTATGTTCGACCAAAAGTTAGGAATCCCAGAATTGATTGTAAATTCTTAAACGATTTTGGAGGTTAGAGCAGCGCACATTTTTCTAAAAAGTTTGCTGCTAGGCTTTTTCCTTCACTTGACAGCTCATACCCTAAGAACAGGACATTGAGATGGGCAATTTTTGATTTCTTGAAATTAAAGTTATAGCCTTCAGAGGCGAATCCCATAATAATGGTGCTCACCCTGGTCAAGTGCCTCGGTAAGTCATCGTCCGTCAGATAAATATCATCCACATAGGACAATGCTTCTTCATCCAAATTTTGGAGTAACTCGGTTACTCGTGCTGAAAATACCCCTGGGCTGTTTTTATACCCTTGGGCTATTCGACAAAATTGTCGCTGGGACCCTAACGCACTGAATGCTGTCAGATACCTGCTTTCAGGCGCTATATTTTGGCAGAAAAATCCATTTGAGATATCTAGTGTTGTTTTGTATTTTTTGCGCACAATGTTATTCATTAATGCGGCACTGTGTGCATTTTGAACTGCAAATGTCTTTGTGCAAGTGTTTAAATGTCTGTAATCCAAAACTAAACGATATGTGTTGTCAGGTTTCATTACGGGAAACACAAAGGATTGTTCATAGGTGAAGTGCAATTTTCAATCACCCCCTGGTATTCTAGTTGATCTAGAATCTCCCTGACTTGTTTTTTAGCTTCCTGCTTTATAGGGTATTGCCTTTGAGCATTTGGGGAAACTTTTAACGGGATCACGTGGTGGGTTGAATCCTCATCCCAACCAACATGATTTTTGTACAATGCTGGAGCTAGGGCAACCGCCCACTCCTGCGTATATGCATGTTTTAGGTGAATGGGAACGAGGTCGGAAAATGCTGGAAAAATTACAGTTTCTCCCCTAGGGCACTCCATGACGAATGCTGGCGGCCAGTCTTGTTCTGCTAATAGAATGTCATATCCAGATGACAGATTTTTCCAAAAGAAACCTTTAATTTTTCTGGGCTTGTCCCCCTCCATCCGGAGTGTTATCTCATGTAACTTATGTGGGACACTTACCCGAGTATCAGGTGTTTCCATCGCGATATACTCACTCAACTCCGCTGTCACCAGAAATTCCTTCAGGTTCTGGCGAGCTATCGTTACTTCTGCCGCGCTGTCTAGCATCGTCAGAGCCCATTCCGCGTTCAGAAGCTGTGTCCTCAGAATTCTGGGCATGTCTGATCTTGAGACCTGCTACCTTCTTCTTTTTGAACTGAGGTTTTGATTTTTGTTTATCTTCTTTTTAGGTGCGTAGTCCGCAGCGCGTTGCGTGTCTCTGGACTTTGTACGCTCCACTGACCGTCCTTCCCTCTCGGAGTTTTTTGATGAACCCTGAAAGGAACGAGAGGAACGAGTATCAGTATCCTGATACCTGTCAGGTTTTTAATATTATCCCTATTCCTGAGGTTATACCTCCTTTCAGAGGGCTCCTGTTGAGGAGACCTACCTCTGGATTGAGATCTGTTGTCTTTAGACTTTTGTTGTTTTTTATTTTCCCACTTCTTTTTAGAAGAAGTAGGCGTCTGCTTTGTAGTGTCCTTTTCAGGACTGCCCACTAGTTGTGGTTTTAATGCTTTCCCACCTAGACTGTCTCTGCCTAGTTCTGCATATGCAGTTTAAAATTATTTTGGGTAGTTCGTGTTGATGATCCTCTGGACTGAACTCCCTTAGGCGTTGGCGGATCGCCACTGAAGCTGCCTCCCCTTTTTTATTAGCTAGTATTATGGCTGATACCTGGTCAAAGTTATTTAGTAACTTCATCCCTAAGTTAAGGACAGGCTCTGCTCCGTACTCATTTTGTATCTGTCTCAATACGTCAGGTACTACTGCTAATGACGGGATACCATGTGTTCTGGTATATATGGCAGCAAAGACTGAACCCCAAGAGGTGCCGTCCTCTACTTGTGGTGTGATCCCCATGGGCAAGCAGATTGTTAGAATTCTGTGTTTATCACAGGTGGTAGTATTCGGGAATACTGCCTCAAGCTGAGTTATTTTCTGAGCTATCCAGAATGGTATTTGTTCACGTTTTGCGGGCATTTTGCCCATTACCGCGTGTAATGTTTGAGGAGTAATTTTATTTCCTGTACCCTGAGTCGGAGTACTGTTTGCTGCACCTGCTGGTGCAGGTTAGATTGTTAAAGTCCTCATGACAAATTGTGTCAGGTTTCTGTAGATTTTAATTAAATCTGTGTGTTGTACTAGTAAGTCTGGCTGTGGCATTGTGTTAATGTCAGGATGCGGTGTGTAAGCCGCTAGTACTGACCATGTGGCCCCGTCTCCTCCGAGCGGGCCTAATCTTACTCTTTGTCGTACGTGGGGTAGGGCGCCATTAAACCAGTAATGATGTTCCTGGTAAGTGAGTGGAATCTCTATGTCCTCAAACGGACCATATTCCCGTGGTGCATCTCCTTCTATATAATAGTGAAATGTATTTGTTATTGCATTTGCTGCTGGGAATGTAACCCATGAATAGAACACCTCTGTTTTGTTTGATTCGTGTGCCTCAATCACGAAAACAACCATGCCTCCCTTGGCTGGTAAGCCATTTTCTAATAGTCTTATGGTGACTGTCCTTCTGAATTTTGGTGCAATCTGTATTGCATCCTCAGGATCTTCTCCTCCTGTTAAGAAATTCAGGTCAACTCTCTCATCCCCTGAATCAGGCATGTTTTTGAGGAAGAAGTGCTCACAGGGAACTAAGATAAGGTGTTATGCACAATTTAGGAACTAAATGTCCTTTCAAGCTTGATTAACCAACAGCCAATAAATAGTATTTTCGTACTACTCAGCTGTGGCGGAGTTTGTGCCCACCCACTCCAGACGTCTCTGGGGTTTTGTGAGTAGGTTCTCTGAGAATAGCACGACTGAACTACTCAGATTCTACTGTTAAATAAGTACCCAACCAACGTTGGGTGCCATGTCGTGTAGTTCCTATAGTACCCATGCAGAACCTGCGCGTTTGGATAACATAAACCGTGGGCTTGGTGGAAGACTGGCCCTGTGCACCCCCACTGCGTATGTTAGCCTGATTTGCATTAGCTAGCTCACAGTGCCACTAGAATCTCCTCTTATCGGGGAGAGATTAGTTTCTGGCAACCTTAGATCATGACAAACCAAATTCCTCAGAATCGTGGAAACAATATACTACTTTTCGCTCAGTCACTCGTGCTTACTTATTCGGTTTGTCTCAGAGAGTTACACAGAATAAACAGTCTGGGCGTTTCAATAAGTATTTATTGAACAGTTGTTATTCTAGTGTAAAATATATGTGCTGCAGAAACCAGCAGACAATAGCAGAGATATATTATCAGCAGTACGATAAAAGCAAAGGGATAGAACAGTTCTACCATATTGCAATAATCATGAATACATTTCTGTCAAAGACAAGATCCCTTTGGACTCCTTCTTAAAGCATACCAATTCATCCAAATAACACACATACCATATTCAATTCATCAACAATCACAAGAAACCAAAACCATAATATAAAATAGTATTACATTTTATTTTATGTATAATCCCCTCAGGATTCAAAATATATACACTTTAAAAGTCAAATTCATATAAAAACATTGATATTATCACAGATGATCATATACAAGTATTTATAAAAACCACAATCTAAAAAACTGTAACACTTCTTGGAGATATGAAAAAAATGTGGGAGAAAATGGTCAAATTGGCACATCCAATATTAATCATAAACCATGCTCAATCAGCACTCGATCATGTAATTTATTTTTTCTTTTCAATTGACCATCGGAGTGCTAGTATGTCCTTCCCATGTAGGGTAACAACCAATATGAAGTAGCGACGCGTTTCGGTGGTCTATTCAAATTCACCACCTTCTTCAGGCTTAATATATCAAATTAATATCTCCTCATATGATCTAAAACAATGTACAAAAAACATACAATTAAAATAATGTCCTTCATTGTAATCATTAGATATAATACATATTTAACACTGAGTCATAACAGGACAATTTATTAACATTTTCATACTCAAAATACATTTATATTACAGTCTTGGTCTCATATATCAAAGTTCACATATCCATATCCAACATACAAACTCATCCATCATACATATTTTACAACTCATATTTATACATTGCTCATATTCTAATACTCAAAAAAGTACAAAGTTATGTACCACAATAGAGTTACCCACCCATAAAATGGTGTATAGAAATAACGAAGGAGATCTGTTTCTTCCTTCAAATTGGTTATAATCCTCTTCACACACCACTCGCAAAGAATAGGGGATGTGGACCTCTATATCATCCCTGAATCGAAATAGTAAAAATATAGAGATATACTTCAACATTCTTGTTCTAATGATTCCCTGACAGTTTTACTGCTTCTAAATATATACTGCCAATTATACCTTAGTCAAACTTGCAATGTTTCTTGTCATCCTTTCTTTAGGGTAATCCAGAATAAAACCATAAAAAGACTCTGCCTTTGTTCCCTGCAAACGTAAAAAATGATAATGATTATACTCATTCGCAGTTTTAATCAATCCATAAGGCCCTCAATTACTAATCTTGTCCACTGATCTAACCAAAGAAATGTCTACCTGTGGGGTAATCCAAAGTCACACCTCCACTGTAGCTGTAGTGATATATTTCTTAAAGAACCTATCCTTATCACGTCGCACTTGCTTGATTTTCACACGTGCGCGTGCCGGTCCCAAACAAGCTGCCTATATGTGAAAAGATCAGACCATTAGACCGATAGACGTGTTGTTGCCAGTGCAATCATTTCAACCAATACTCCTTCATTATTATAATAAATTGTGAAATAACCCCATCGGTTCATACTTAAATGTCTATCAATAAAAAAGACGGTATATTGCTCATCCGTGGACTATGTCTATCCATTGCTTCCCACTGTCAATGTACATATCGATATTATACTATGCCATACAGATACACAAAAAAAAGGATACCAAAGATACACCGCATAAACTTTCCGTTAAGGGGGAAAAAAAGAATCCGCCTGTACCCACTAACTAGTGTCGTGCCTTCACCCATGTTCAACAAAGATCTCATCCAATATAAGGAACCCATGTTTTAGTAGTTGCGGTAAAACGGTAAAAACCAAGGGTCCCCTTCCCATATACCGACTAACCCAATTAAATCTGACCCGCGTATCGGCCTGCTAACACACTTACCGGGACGTAAACAGTCTCCTGGCGAGATACAAATTCTTCCGGGTTCCTACAATAATTCCCAACTGGTAGGAAGGCGACGTATTTAAATACAACCGTCATCACGTTCCTCCAATTACAATTTTCACCAAAATAGAAAACGGACCATCAACACTCGTCATGTTCCCATCTGAACGCCTACTCGGTCCGCACTTAACAGACCCATAGTTATAAAGAGGGGGCATTGTGTTTCACTCATATATCCTACACTCGGTCCAATATTGCATATGTTCATGAATGCGATGACAAATCCATCGCAGAGATCATAACTAAACTGCCGCTCGTTGTTAAATTACCAAACTTATACTCATCATAGCGATAAACATCCGACTAACCGAGAATGATGTCGGCCATCTTGGAGTTAAAGATCATCAAAGTTCCATCTATACTTGGCCTGTTTTTTGAAGGAAATAGCCATAATTTACGGTGCCAAAAATTGAATTTATAAACTCGAAAACTCTTCATACATTGTGAGACAATAATTTGCTTCACCAATCCCAATAGTGTATATGCATATAACCGATAACTCAGCTTGGTTATACAATAGAATACTTAAAAGAGAGGTCAACAAGTCCCTCATAATGCATATAGCCATCCACGAATAAACTCGGCAATATATGGATTTATTCAATATTCCATATGGCTTATAGTATTGGGATTAATATCCATATTCTTATTTGGCGCCCACTAATTCTATAGCTATATCACAAAACATTATTAATTTATTATTAAATGATTGCCCCATATCACAGTTCCTATGTCATCGACTAGCCATCTTAATATTACAGTTTACTGATTATATAACCTAAAACTAGGACCAGGTAATGGAACACAAAAATGTTTATTTCTTTTCAATCCAATAATATTGAAAGCTCAACTCTATACAACTATGAATCTTATCTAATGAACTTTTCCCATTCTTCTCGAGAGTTCAGTCCTTGCCTAATAGTATTGAGAATAGAGATATACCACTGTTCTCTACATTTTCTTTTTTCCTCCATATTTCCACCACGCTTATTCAAAGTGACCTTTTCTAAAATAAACCACTCAAAATCATTTTCTTTATGTCCCTTTTCTGTGAAGTGTCCTACCAAAGGTGCATTCAATTTCTTCGTTTTGATAGCAGACCTATGTTCCAAAAGGCTTATTCTGAGCTCACGGCCCGTCTCACCCACATATGCCTCTCCACACGGACATCTTAGCAGGTAAATAATGTTTTTGCTGCAACAGTTATTTAAGGTATGCGCAACAATAATCCTACCATTGTGGTGTAACTTCTTCGTCACTATACATTGGGGGCATATAGAACAACTACCACATTTGGTATTGCCTTTAGGTAGGGAATTGTCAATTGTTCTCTGTCTCTGCACTGGTTCTTCCCTATATGTGTGAACCAATTGATTGCGTAAGTTGGTATTTCTTTTATACGCAAATAGTGGTTTTTCAAGTTTCACATTTTCATCATCATTCAAGATACTCCAATTCCTATTTATTACATTTTTAATCTTATTGCTAATCTCATAAAATTGACTCACAAACACCATTTTAGTCAACTTTTTCTCCTTACGGGGTCCCTCAAACATCGCTTCCCTATTATAGAAACGAGCTCTTTTGAATGAATGAGAAATTAGTTTCCTGGGGTATCCCCTATCTCTCAATTTAGTTTTCAGAGTCTCAGAGTGTTTATAAAAGTTATTCAACTCAGTACAATTTCTTCTAAGACGAAGAAATTGACTGAATGGATTGTTGTCCCTTTGTGACCTAGGGTGGAAACTGGAGTAATGGAGTAGTGTGTTTTTATCCATCGGTTTGGTATAAAGTTCAACTTCCATTACCACCCCCAGATCCAATGGTAATGTCTAAATAATCATGAATACATACATGAATATAAAAAGCCTTATGCAAAGTGCGCGTACTCCTACGATGCCTAACTAGATGTACCTGAGTGTACTTAGCATATGTGTAGGTCTAAAAGCCTAAGAGCCAAGAATCCTTCTAGGATTTAGTCGAACCCCCATACCTGAATAGAGAGAGTGTGGGACCCCATCCTGGTCTCGAGTTGGACACCCCGCAAGGGCTGTGTCAGACCGCTGTCAGCTGGAGCGACTGAATGCAGGAGCCTCAGCGTCTCTGGTCAGTGTGTCAGCATGGAAGTCTCGGTTCCCTCTGTCTTACCGGGGTAAGATGTGGTATATTTATACCCTGAAGACTCTGGTTGCTTCTTATGGTTTGTATTGGCAATGTTAGACGTGAGGAAGACGTCAGGGGTGAACTTTGTACATACATATTATGCAGGTGGTGTATTCCTAGAGAGCCATGCATAATTGATGAGTACAGTGTGGGCCTGTGTTTGGGAAAAACCCTGCTGTATTCAAAACCACAGAATAGATAATGTTCAGCCCTCGGAGCAGGTTGTGTACTAGTGAGGACCAATGTAGGTGAAAGATAATGCCTATATAAGGAATCATGACTATAATAGGGCATGTACAGTTATGACCGTAATAGGGCATATGCGGCTTTGACCATAATAGGGCAAGTACGAATATGACCGTATTAGGGCAAATACGAATACGTCCATTTTAGGGCATGTATGAACGGGTCTACATTAGGGCCTCTATACGGGCATAACACCTACCCTGGCTGCCCTGCCTCAAATGGTAAACATGGGCAGGGAAAGTCAGTGGCTTAGCCCTGCCCTGAGACGGGCATAGCAATCTCCACAGTGACATAGTGGTCCTTTGGCAGAAGGGCTGTTGGGTCAAGGGTTTCTAATGGCAAAGGCTGCTGAGCTTTTGCTGTCTAAAACCTAGCCGTTCCCCCACCTTTACATGAGACTTGATAATCACAGAGTTGGTGGGTAGGAGCAATGCCATGGTGCTCAACCCTGCCAAACTCTAAATGATCCCCTTACTCTCCTGATGCTCTGAGCATCATTTAAACAAAAATTAACAAAGTTTCTAAGTGAGTGGTCCTTTTTACCATTTTTTGCGGACAGTTAGAAAGTAAGCAAGTTCCAGAAAGCCTGACTTTTTGTGGTACCAGTGACTTCATAGCCACTGCACCTATATTTAGGGACATTTAGAGATGGAGAGCTGCAGCTGGATAACATGGTCTGTGTTATTTAACTTTGTCAAGGACTGTACTGGATGTGGTCGCTCTGCACCACAGGAGCTTTTCAGGTGACAAAGGGTTTTCTGGATCCTGAGGTTCAGTCAATCCACACTGTTTGGGTATTATTAAGTATCAAAACCAACTTAGACGGACCCAAAACTGATGACTCTGTAATGCTTGTAGTGCCAGGCACCACTAGGGTTTGTTAGAAGAACCCTCACCCACCAGCCTAGTTGGTGGCATGCTTCATCATCGGGTTCCCAGCTGAGTAGCCGAATGCTACCCAGCTGTGCTGCGACGCCTGATTATAGTGGAGCAGGATTTTTGGTGTGTGTGGTGAAGTGGTGAGAATTAAAAATACCTCTGGGAATTCGTACTGATTGATTATTTATTCCCAGCGACCCAGGGTATACTAAAAACAGAGATGTGGATAATCTATGAAGACTGGTAATTGGTCTTTATTATCCTGTTGGTCAACATGTTTCAGCCTTGTTAAAAAATTATAAGGCTTTCTTCAGGACCACATTAAAGTGAGAGGGTGATAAAAAAGTGAAAGTGGTAAAAATTGTGCCACGTGTTTTTGATATTTCAGCACACGCCCTAAGGTGTGCTGTGCATGCTGTGGAATGACCGTACTTACGGGTCCACTGCTAGAAATTACCTGTAAGGAGAAATGACAAGTAATAAAGACAAACAACAGATAAATTTGGTCATAGTTCATGCTGTTCAATTTCTCAGGGAAGTTCATCACTTGTTCATTTTGTGCGGTGGTTCAAGGCACTCAGTGTCACGTACTCGTGTGTCAGCATTCATACCAGTTCCATGCAACCAACTTTTAATAAGCACTAAGACATGCATGTGTCATTTTTGTATACAAGCATGCTTCAGGTTGTAGAACATATTAGTAACCATTACTAAAATGCGAGTTGCTGCGTGAGTCAGGTGACGCAGTGACTCACGTGGACTATCATCTATGTCTAGTGATAGTAGTGGGTATTATTAAGGACATTTTTTTTTTAATGATTTACTCCTTTCTGTTTTGAGATTATTCTCACGTTGTTTCTAGTTACTCTAGTGTTGGGAATAATTTTTAATGAACTGACAGTTCGGCACATGGATTAGTACCAAGAGCGTCATCACGTTTGAGGGTTGTTGGAAAAAAGCGGATACACCCGTTCATAACAGCCACTCTAGTTGAGAACTAGTTTATAGCGCCCCTTTTTAGGGACATTAAAAAGCACTTTTCTAGTGGAGGTTGCTCATAAGAACAAAAGCAGGAAATCACATTATAGACTATATGCACATATAATAGCCGCATTGTCAAAGAACACCTTATTGCTCTCTAGTTGTGTATAGTCAATTTTGTTATGCTATGCTATGGAATGTAATCTAACCATGGTACTCATGGTAATTTAATAAACCCATGGACTCCAGAAGGAGTGGATTGGGAACACTTTGCTTCTTACTCTTTTCTTCCTTCTGGCTGTTTGACACTGTTTTAATGTGGCTTGCACTAATGACATGTAGCTGATTTACAAATCTGATATAACCTAACATGACGTTGTTGGTATAAATTGCTAAAAAGGTCCTAATTGCAACTTGAGTATTTGGAAATGGGTCAGCTTTAATTTATATGTGGTTTGATGTCTTGTCTTTTAATATGTCTAGGCACTGCTCATATTTATACATTCTCCTGCATATTGCATGTTATAACCCCCTCTTTCATTTCAGTGCTCTCAACTGCTTGATGAAAATATAAAAGATGATTTCTTTGAGGAAATAACAGAGGAGTATGAAGAGGTTCGGCAGGATCACTATGAATCGTTGAAGGTACGTAACCTATAAAGAGCTTTTCTATTTTCCCTGTTTTGTACTTCCATTAACATTATTTCACACAGGGTTAATATCGACTTTCCAGCTGCTGTTCCTTCTCTACCGTTAACGTGGACACTCTGTTCCTCTGTTTTCCTGGACTGTTGAACACGTGAGCTTGACCTGCTTGTAGGGAACCTGTCTAGTAATATATTCTATTCAGTGGAAGTTCTCCATCCCCTTTCTGAACCTCAGAGGAAGTCATCACTGTGTTTGTGTCCCTGAAATGCTTGCAGCTGGACGAGCATATAGTCTGCAGTCTCAAATGACAGTTGACCTACCACCACGCCATCTTACCTTGCCTTTCCTGTGCATACTCAGTCTCTTTCACTCTTCTTTATTGAACAGTCAAACTGCTAAGGCTACAACAAGCTAAGGGACACTCCAGACCCATCCTTCAGTTGTAAAACCCTTTCCTTCACCTGGCCATGTCACTGGACATGCACATCTCTGCAATGGTAGATGCAGCTGAACTTGTTTACGTAGCCTATATACCTCTTCAAGCAATGGTGCCTCTCACCAGTGTCCCTGAGAAAAGTCTTAAACTGTTGGTGATATGATGAAACATTCTAACTAGAAATCCTCTTCTGAATGTGGAGAGGTCAATCTCGCCCTTCCTGTTCAAATGGTGGAGTACCCCAAGGAAAAGGGGAAAGCATTACAACTGTGTCACAGCCATATTTTCACCATTACCAGAAAGCCAGTCCCACCCAGAACTACTTGTTCTTGGACAAATGTGCCAAGCCTCTGGAGCAGAGGACCCCCCAGAGACCAAATCCTCTTCTACTTGTGAACTCAGTTGCACTGTCTGGTCAACTCCGTTGCACTTTAGGGTATGATGGTCCCAGGCAACCTTTGAACGGTGGGATTGAGTAGTCTCTTTTGTTGGCTGTGGTGTGTTAGAACTGTTACACCAGGAGTCAAGCGTGTCTCTCTCCCAGGTTGCAGATCGATGAACAGAGTTTAACTTTTCTACAGTTAATCTGCAGTCTATACTGGTGGTTGTTTCAAAGAAAGTGACCCCCTTGCCCTGCAGGCATGAAATGTCACTGCAAGAAGAATTGTAAAATGTTTGGTACATTACCTGTCCATGCAGAAACACATTAAGTACAGGAAGAAGCGGAAGCATTGAAAGACATCGGCCCTCACTGATCTTTGCTCTTGGGTCAGCTGTCTGCAGCAGTCTTATTAAGAGATTGCTGGTGATACATCTGTAACAACAGTATGTGGTCTTACCGTGAACCATGTTCCTACCGTCAACCATGTTCCTACCGTCATCCTTACTGACCCAGCGTTGGACTTGGTAGTAGTCTCCCTTGTGCAGCCACAGATCACCTCCTTTAAGAGTCTGCCATTACCGGTTGCCTACTTCTGATTTAGTCTGCACAGGAGATTCTCCTGTGGTCCCCCTTCTGAGAGAAGTTGGGTTCCATGGCAGGCAGGTTGGACACGCTTGATCTAACAGACCAGGAGTACTTGCTCCAAACTCTCCTTGCACCCACTTTTCCTCATGCTGTACTTCATTCTGAGCTCAAACTCATTTTTGAAATTTCTGGGTATGTAACCAATGGCTAGAGAGCCTGTTATAATCCTGCTTCTGTCATTTCCAGTACCACTGGTGCAGGTCCTACCAATCCTACTTCAGATCCCAGTACCAGTTGCTTGTTTCTCCCTGCACTGCAAATCATGCCACAGCGGTTTCTAATAGACCCACTCTGGGATTAACGTTTTTTTGTTAAGGTAGAAAACTAGTTACAAACAATTTCATTAATTTATAATCACCACTACATAAATGTATTGAAAACATTTCCATACCTCTTTGAACTTCTTATGATTTTTAATTCTTAAGGCATACAAAGATTAGAATAGCATGACTCTATGCAGTTTACCATTCCAGTTCTTGAGAGTTGATACCTTCATTGATTTCTAATTTTGCATGATCAAAGAATGTGTGATTGATACATCAGTAAATAAGATTTTTTTCATTGAGTGATCTAGTCCATTTCTATGCAAAATGGATGCTTATAGTATTGTATAGAGACCAGTATTGATATTATAATCTATCCTGGAGCTGACAAACTGAAAATCTTCAATCCAAAGGTAGGTGAGTTGTAGTAAGGGCCCCACCATATGCCCCAGCATCCCACAGTACTATTTTAGCATCTGAAAGATGAGACTAAAACATTTCCATAGTACCAGGAATACTAGAAACCTTAGGAGTATAAAAAAGCGTCCATGTTGCGAAAAAGTCAAGGCACCTAACGTTAGCTCCACAAACTGATTCATAGCTGAAATGAGAGATGTCCAGCAACATTTTACTAGAAATTTTCATCCTGATCTCTTTACCCTATTTATTGAAAAGCTCGCTAATAAATCATCAATGGCATCTTGTTTGCGAATTTCATACCAATTTCCGAGACACTTCATTTTTACCCCGAATAATGCTTTAACAATTTCATATGAATATGGCTTATTATTATTCAGCTATAGTTTTAAGAATTATTAAATCTGAATAAAAGTAACCAAACACCAGG
Source organism: Calotriton arnoldi (assembly GCA_963921515.1). Classification (NCBI taxonomy): domain Eukaryota; kingdom Metazoa; phylum Chordata; class Amphibia; order Caudata; family Salamandridae; genus Calotriton; species Calotriton arnoldi. The sequence continues at coordinate 439,595 of CAWUFW010000919.1, read as the reverse complement.
ACAAATGAGTGTTACAACAGTACTGGATCTGATCCCAAGTTTTCCTTAGGCCAGTCAGAATAAAATCAGTGTTGGTTTATGGAGGGGAAAGAACACTTTCAGTTCGCAGTGCTTCCCTTTGGCCTCACCAGTGCCCCTAGGTGTTCACAAAGGTGATGTCAATGGTTGCTGCACACTTTTGAATGTTTTTGGTGCCAGTCTTCCCTCTACCTCAGCAAGTGGCTGCTGAAGTTGTCATCACCACTTCCAGACTACGGCGAACCTCCTAATATTATTGCGTATCAACGTGCCAAAATCACACCGGTCTCCTTCACAGATGTTCCCTTCCATTGGAACTTTTCTGGACATGGTGCAGTTTTGTGCCTTTCCCTCCGGAGCGGAGAGTCCAGGACATTTGGGCTATGATCCCTATGTTGCAGCTTCTGTCCTGGGTCTCATTGAGGATTATTCTGAGGCTACTGTGATTGTTGGCCTCCTGCATTCTGCTGGCCAAGCATTGCAGATGACATATGCATGCTCTGTAGTGGGATCTAGAGTACCAATGGGCACAGCATCAGTGTAGCAATTCAAGATATCACTTTGCCAAGAGTTGTTGAGGTAGAAAGTGACAGAAGGCAGTTGTAGGTTAAAGATCCTTTGTTAACAGAAGATTCCAGCCATCCATCAACAGGGCAGCTCCCAACTGACCAGTACATTCAAGTAATGACATTCCATTCCCATGGTAACCTACAGCACATGACATCATAGTGGCAATCACATCTAGTGCCAGAACATGGCCCAGCTGTGATTGCCAATAAACACACTGTAAAGAATACCACAATCAGGAGGATCTGTCCAATTCTGTCTAGATTTCAGAGTAGACTGCAAAAGAGCTGCAATGGTGGCTGCTAGTCTGTGACTGGGTAAGCAGCAGGCCCCTGTCCTTACCCTACCTAGAGTTGATACTGGTGATGGATGCATCACTACTGGGTTGGGGCACTTATCTAGGAGAGGTAGAGATCAGAGGCATCTGGTCTTCGGTTGGCGCATGGCTCCGCATCAACCTGTGGGAGTTGCGGGCTATCTGTTTGGCATTGAAAGTTTTCCTGCCATCCATCAAAGGAAGTTTGGTACACGTGCTTACGTATAATACCACCACCATTTGATACTGCAACAAACAGGGCAGGGCCATGGACTCTGTATCGGGAGGCACTATGCCTCTGAAAGTGGTGGGATAACTAGGGAATTGTCCTAGTGGTGCCCCACTTAGTGGGCTCTCTAAACTCCAGAGCGGACACATTCAGCCATTTATGCCTAATGGATCATGAACGGCTGCTACATCTTGACGTGGCAAAGGTTATCTTCTCAGAATGGGGACAACCTTGGCTTGATCTATTCACCACTGCCGAGAATGGGCATTGTCAACATTTTTACATTTTGGAATTCCCAAGACGGCTCTCTCTCGGAGATGCGTTCCACCTGGCATGGAACTCGGGACTCCTGTATGCCTTCCAGCCACTACCACAGCTGCTCAGAGTTCTGAAGAAGTTCAGGACAGACTGGGCCCAAAGTCATCCTAGTGGCACTGGATTGGACAAATAGAGTGTGTTACCCAGAACTCCTAGGCATAAGCATCTATCCTTTGATCAGATTGTTGCTTCAGGAGGAACGTCTATGGCAGCAGCAGGGCAGGATCCTGTATCTGGGTCTGCACAATCTTCATCTCCTTGTTTGGAGATTGAGTGGCGAAAGTTGACTGCTTTGAACCACAAGTCATTGATGTTATTCTAGCAGTTGGTGTCCCTCCACAAAATTGTGTGGAAAGGAACATATGTACCAAACCTTTAATGAACCGCATCACAACAGGTGATTTAAACAAGGTTGGTCTGGAAAACGCAGAGTGTGAAAGGGCTGACAACTAACCTTCAATGATTCCCACAGCAAGACTTTTCTGGGCCACAGCTAAAACAAACACCAAAACATCTGGCAGTTTAGCTTACAGGGGGTCAGTATTGTGGACCCCACACCCGGCTACCAATTTGTTCCAGGACCCTGCATAAATAGATTTTGTGGAAGGACGCATGGCTTGAAAGGAGAACATCCACAACCTCAGAAGGTAGATAAAATGCAGTCAACTGCCCCTCTCCATCTCCAGGCACGGATTTGTAGATTGTGCAGATTTGCATTCAGAACCCTGCCCTGCTGCTGCGACAGAAGATGAATCAGAAGCAGTACCCTGATCGCAGGACAAATGCCCATGCCCAGAAGTTTTTGATCACTCACTCTCCTAGCCGAATCTAGAGCCACTGGGATAACGAACCTGGTCGCTCCACCAGCAAGAGTCTTACCAGTAAGTAATTTGTTTAATATTTAGTTCTGTGGGAATTAAATTAGTTTTTTCTTTTTAAAAGTAAAAACACTGGATATTTATTAAGAATGTTTGTGCACTTTGTGATGTTCCTTACTGAGGCATTATGAAAGGATGATGTATTTACAAAATCGACAACCCTGGTTGGATATTCAATTTATTATTCCAAGTGAGATAATTGTATTGTACTTGTACCCCTGCTCCACTTCATAGCTCCTCCCTTAATGTAAGCCTCACCTTCTCATCCGCAGCTACCCAGAGAAGTCAGCAGGGTTGGGGAAAGAAGCAGACATTTTCTTTCATAGACCCAGGGTTCTCTTTGCTGGGGAACAGCTGCAATCTCAATGTAAATTTTGATTTTACTAGATTGTCTCTGCGACAGAAAATACCTGGTACAATGTATGCAGGCAGTGCAAAAGACCTTTCATTGTAAGGATCCAGAATGGGTAAACTGATTTAGCGTACTGTCACTGACTATGAGCGCAAGGTCAAAATGATGAGAAATCGTCTTGTGCTGCATCTCCCCTCTGGCAGATAACCAACTGACACTGAGCTCTCCATCGGAAATCGAAATTCCTAGCTAGCTTGTTGGGTTGTGAAATGATGCAAAGTTGTTTTGCCCATTGATTTGTGAAGCTTTTTTAAATTTAACTTTAATTAGCTGAGTGATGGTTGCACAGTTTTAATAAAAACAGAGGGAATTCTTGCACAGAATGATTTGTGTGAGAAGTTTTACTCAAACACTTATTGCAAGAACATTCTTGCACTGGAAAGTTTTGTGAAATTGGTAACCGTGCAATCTTTAAAAACTTTGCAAATTGTGAATTTTCCAGTGAAGCAAGCATATGTTTTGCTTGTGTGTACTTCTAGTGTTATTTTTCTTATAAAGATTAGAAAATTATGTGCCATGAGATTTGGATTTTATTTGTATTGTGGTTATTCACAATCGTGTTTAGGAAAAATAAGTGTGAATGTTGCATATCTATGTTATTATTATTATTGCAAATAACATCAGATAAATATACATCAATGACTCCTACCTTCTTGAACCCAAACATGTATCTAGCCTCTATTGTGTAATGGAAGACCAGAGACAGTATGAGAGCAAAAGATTTTCAGAGCGTATTGTGTTGTTTATGAAAGTCTTTAATTATATCGGTGGTAGGCTGTCAACAAAAATGCACTTTTCCACTCATAAAGTCACTATATCACAACTAACTGCAAATGGATTGCTGTGACTGTAAGTTATTTTGCAACCTAGTTCTCTATAATGGTATTGACTAAAATGGGTGTCTGACCAAACCATTGTTTCTCTTGAATATTTCTGGGGAAGTACGTGGATTTTCTGTGTGTTATTTGTTATCAGCCATTTACTCCGCTTTTTTCTGTTAGATATATTTCTTTTCGCTGAAAGTATTTTGTCTGTCTGTACCTGTTGAATTTTTTTTCATTCTGTTTAAGTCTATTGCTTTGTGGTGGGCACTCTTTATGCTTCCATCCAACTCATTTAATCCCTTACCTCTTCTCTCATACATCATTCGCTTTGCTGTGTTTCATTCCCTGTCTGAAAGCTCTCTTGTGCTCAACGTGGATGCTCTTGCTTCCTTATCTGGTGCTGGCCTTTGCTGTGTGCAGTGCATCTCTCCTTTGGATGAGCTCTATGTCGGGCAGTACCGGAAACTAAACCAGCCCTGGCACAAATGTTCAAACCAGCCTCACACGTCTAGGCATTGCGATCTCTCTTGTGGGCTTTCATGGTTGGCTCATGGCAGCCCACCCAAGTCTGTAGTCCACTGGGAAGATCCCAGAGTGGTATAGTGGCAAGTCCGCCCCTGGCTCTAGCTGGGAATTTTGCTGTTTTACACCACTCCACATCACTGGTGGTGTCCCCAAGTGGTCATTTAGGCTTTACACTTTTTTTGTTTCTGGTGACCCACCCCCCCTACGCTTATAATTTCCATGTGCTCTGATTATAACTATATCTCTATTTTTGTTTTAATATTGCTTCATTTAGATGTTATTAATTGATAACATGACTGGATACATTTCTTTTTTTACAGGAAAGAAGATATTTGACTTTAGAGCAAGCAAGAAACAAAGGTTTATTCATAGATTGGGCTTCCACTCATCCACCCGGTTAGTACCATGTAGTTCCTAAACATACTTTATTAGACTTCTTATTCACATAAAATATCAGTCGTCCAACATACAACAATTATGCTAAAACAGCTTACAATAAAAAGAGAAAACATCTTTTTGTAAAAAACAGACAATATTACTCTTAAAATGGAGTGACAACAATGGATTTGCTTATGGGAATGTACTTCTTCACCTGCGAGCTGGCACAGATCTATGTGCCAGATGTACGGGCCAGATGTACAAACTCATATTCTTGCTACAAACCCTGCAATTCAGTAAATCTCAGGGTTTGCGACACGAAAATGTATTTTTCAAATGTACTAAACCCAGTTAGGAATTCGGTAACATGTTACCAAATCGCTAAATGAGTTTAAGATAGCGGTAAGAATTGCTACATGGAAGGGGCATGTTTAGGGCGTCCCTTCCAAATAGCAATTCCTTATGGTATTGTCACGGTCACCAGGTTATCCTCAGGATTGGGTTGAAGCTCAAAGGGGTCCACCTCTCGAAAGCCCCAAGTCCGGATAGAATAAATCCTCTCGGACTAGTGGGATGGTCAAGCGAGGGAAGGAAAGGGTAGGAACAGCAGGGAGGGAGACCTGAAAACAAACAGAGAGAAAAAAATAGCTTTAATGCAAGGTCACTGTTCTAACTCTGTTACTAAGTAACTTGATGCCACAAAGAGGGGGTCTCCCACTACCTGTAAAACAAACAAGGATGGCCTTATACCGGGTGAGATGTGAGGGTGAACACAGGGTACCAGCACGTTCCTATCCTAAACAAAAGAACAGGTTCAGTTAACAACATGTAACACGGTGATCGGATAACCACACCCTCTGTTTAGACCCTGATAAAGATATTCCTATTGGAAGGCACATACCTTAGTAAGGAATGTACTTTTCCCCACCAGACTATGACAGTTCAGTCCTGGACACCCCCAACTGATCTCCCCTACAAATGAAAGAATAACAAAGAGGCCTATGTCAACGGCATACAAGAATAAGCACTGCGTTCCTTGATTAACATTCAGCAACTCCAAAGTATTTAGCAGTTCTCCTCCATCAACCCTTGATGAAGAAAGAGTCAGGCTCCAGCTTTAGGAAGCTACCAGCATATACCAGATAATGGGGAACAGCCTTATACTTCCGCCAACAAAAGCAGGTTGCGTAGAAAAGCAGGAAAACTAAATAATAATGCGCTCCCGCTTTTGCCTCAAAGCAAGAGTGTCAAATGCTCCAATTCAGGTGTTTAACAAGAACAGCGTTTCCTCCCGCATGAGACCGTATGACAGAACGCGTCTCTCCAACGGGAGGATAAGAGAAATCGTGCTCCCGAAGCCTCCGTAGCACACTACAGCAAAGGAGCAAAGCCGGTGTGAAACGCACCCTTACCCGACCGTACGTCCAGGTACTCTGGGATCCACAGGATAATCGGCGTCTTCGTGAAGGCGCCTTCTCCTGTTAACCAGTTACGCCGACGGCACGTATGACAGCGTGCATCGTCAGCGCGTGCGTTGACAGCGCAGGCGGATGACGGGAATTGTGGTTCCTCGACCCCTTGTCGCTCCGCGTCCGCTCACGCTCTGTGTACCCTGACAGGTACGTATTAGCGTTATGCAACCAAAATCCAATTTCAAAATATTAATATTTTACCAACTTCTAAAGGGTAGTGCCCGTTCACAAACTGGAATGGGTCCGTAGGGGACCCCTCCCCTTAGTAAATTGTCAAAAAATCTATTTTTGGGAGTAGGCACTGCTCCATGGGACCACTGCCTACTGTTAAAAAATCGTTTAAAATTTTTTTTTTTTTTTTAAACACATCCCTTTTTTTCTTCAGAAAAATGTTCTGCATTTAAAAATAAAATGCTTTATTTAATAGCAACACCGACCTTTTGACACCAGCATGCAACCATCCCCGTGGTTACAGCGAATCATAGTGGGTCGCAATTTGCAACCTACCTTATTGATATTCATGAGGTAGGTCTAATTGTGATCCACTGCTACTCAGTGTTTTGGGAATGGACCTATTAGTACATAGGTTGGTTTGCAAAATGCCACAGGAATTGCAAAAAGTCAGTTCCCAAATTTCGACCACTTTTTTCAAATCTTATCTTAGGACATCTGACCCTAAGTCATTATGGAATATAGTATACCATTACAGGTAACCTATTGCAATGAAGTTGTTAGAACAATTTTAATCAACCTTCCTTAAACTTACTGTCACCATAACTGTAATCCTTACTTTAACATTTAACAATCCTCTAGTCCCTACCTTAGCCATAGCCCTAAGTTTAACCATAATGTTAACTGTTAGTTGTTTTTGAAGTTAATTGTAATCATGATCCTAACCCTAAATCCAAATCTAATCCTTACTAGAATCTTTACCCTAACCCTGAGCCGGACAGTAAAGCAAACACAAGGAGATGATGGACGGAGCGCTGAAACTTTTCAGACACTCACCCCCAGTCACAGATCTGGGTTGAATCCATCATCATTCTTTAGCTCACTTCGCCACCTCAGTTCAGGCCCAGCTATATGCAAATGAGTCTTGACCCTGTGCCTCATGGGAACAGTCCAGCCCGAACTGCCAAGCCAGGTCTTCCCTGAACCGGAAACAAGCATCCTGGGAACGGTTTCTGAGTAACACCCTTCATCAGCCAGGCTAGCTTGAATCCAGTGGCAAAGTGAGCAAGGGACCCACGTCTGGGCATACCCTGCCAACTTAGGGTGAACAAAGCAAACACAAGGAGATGATGGACGGAGCGCTGAAACTTTTCAGACACTCGCCCCCAGTCACAGATCTGGGTTGAATCCATCATCATTCTTTAGCTCACTTCGCCACCTCAGTTCAGACAGTAAACACAACTCAAATGATATTCAAACTCTCTACCTTAATCCAGGGTTCTCCAAAGTCTGTTCTGAAGGGCCGGATTTATGCCAGATTTTTAAGATAACTACATTTATCTAAATAGGGATATGCTACAAATCTGGCATGGATCTGGTCCTCCAGGACCAACTTTGGAGAACCCTGCTTAATCTATCCACAACAAATGACCCATTTTATTTCAGTGGTTTAAAGTTATTGTAATAACATGTCTGAACAATTCTTTCTGATGGTTTTCTCGTTCTGGATTGTTTTGTTATAAGATAGTCTTAGCCACCACTAGTTGGTTCTTGGGTGTATGGAGAATATTCCTTTTCTGCAGAGACTGCACTTTAGAAACATAGGCGACTGAAAGTTAAAATGTTTGGAGGGTTGCGGAAACAAAATGCAGTATCAAAGTCTATTCTTATTTGAACGCTATCCTTTTCTGCCTTATGTACACTACATGATGTGTGCTTTGTATTCTTTACAGTCCAACCTAAATTTCTTGGTACAAAAGTCTTTGAAGACTACGACTTGGAGAGGCTGGCGAGCTATATTGACTGGAAACCTTTCTTTGATGTTTGGCAGCTCCGTGGCAAATACCCCAACCGAGGATTTCCTAAAATCTTCAACGACAAAACAGTGGGTGAGTGAATGTGGCTCTATTCTGTTTAACAACTTGTCCATTTTCCTTTTTTTAAAAAAAATAAATGGGAATACCATCCTTATGAAAAGAACACACACATTTAAATCGGGTTTCTTAATTGAATTATAGGATCATTCAGAGGGTAGTGCTGCTGTTGAATGAATTGGGGACTCTCCAAACCACAGAGGGTCCAGAGAGGCTTGGACCCCCAAAGTTACACTTTCTGAGGCCTCAAGTTGAAATCTTATTCCCCTCATTAATTGCTCTACCTACAGAAAAGAACTGGAATGTAATTTGCAGGGAGTTTAATATGAAAGGTTACTGTGCAACCTTTCTGTCACTCACCTTACATGTGCATGCACATAGCCCCACTGGGTGCAAATAGACTGATGCAGATAGTCTCAGCTCCATGTTACACCTGAACAGCACTCAACACCTTTATTTCATCATTCTGCCTTCATTTGGATTAGTGCTCTCCAACAGCTATACTGTATAGCTTGGGTTTTATGAAGCTGAGCGCTACTGCTCAGGTGGATGTGGCATAACGGCCAGATCTGCCAACTTTAGAACTGGGGAACCAGGATCGAGTTTCAGAATCAGCTCAACATCCTGGGATTCTGGGCAAATCACTTAGGGCCACATGTACAAAATGTTTTAGCGGTTGCAAATGGAGAATCTGGCCATTTGCAACCGCTAAATAGCCTTTTGACATGTACTAATCCTATTTTGTGTATCGGAAACCTATTACCAAATCGCAAAATAAGGTTTGCGAGTCGGTATTAGGAAGGGGTGTGTTAAGGGCGTCCCTTCCTAATAGCGAGTCCCAGGGGGATGTATGAATGTTTTTCAACCGGAATGCGGTCGCAAAACATTCGCATTTTAATGCCTGCTTCAAGTAGGTGGTAGGCCAGCCGCAAACAGGAAGGGTTCCCCAGGGGACCCCTTCCCCTTTGTGAATGGTTGCAAAAACATTTTTTAAGAGCAGGCAGTGGTCCCAGGGACTACTGCTTACTCTTAAAACTGAATCGTTATTCTTTTTGAAACGCACCTCCTTTTCCTTTAGGGAAAATGGGCTGTATTTAAAAAAAAAAAAACATTGCTTTATTTAAAAGCAAACACAGACATGGTGGTCTAGTGTCCCCAGCAGGCCACCATCCTTGTGTTTTTCACGATTTCCAATGGATCGCAAATTGCGACTGCCTCATGACTATTAATGAGGTAGGTCAATTGCGACCCCATTAGGAATCGCTAAATGTGGCTGAGACACATTAGTATATCACATTTTGCAACTTCCTAATTGCGAGTCAGAAGAAGTCACAATTAGGAAATCGCAAAATCTGGCGGTCTTATATTTGGCCCTTAATCTCCCTGTGACTAAAAATACAAAAAGGAATGTGTCGTTGTATAATATAACTGGTGCTCATGTAGAGCGTTCCAACACCTATGTGTCAAGTTCGCACTATATAAAACTGTGAAATATAAATACATGAAAATAATAGGCTCTGTGTGTGCAATAATCAACTCTGTTGCTTACTGGGAGATGCTGAAAGATTGAAAAGAGCTTTGGCCAAAAGAGAAATTGCAGAAGGGGAAAAATGGCACTGAGTGTTGATTTCGCGGAAGAGCTGGGCTTTCAAATTGGTGAGGGAGGTAGTCTGATACACAAGAAGAAATGCCTGAGAGTTGCAGATCCAAAGGCATTGGTAATCGCAGAATGAAGAGGTATATAGGGGGATGTAAGAAACAGAGGTTATTTGTGGGAACGAAAGCAGTGGTTGCAATATAAAATTGCACATGTGATTTACTCCAGACTCAGGTCTGGCTTACTCTTGAATTTATAGGCATATGATTAGCTAACCCATTGAAAAAGAGGCCTTAGTCACAAAGCTCTTTCACCATGAGTACGCAAGTCTTATGCTTGGAAATTCCCATCAATGCCTGCAGTGAGACTTACTTATTCTTAGAAATCAATCTGGGAAATTAGGGAGTAATTCACTCACACAGAAAGAGCCCACAGGAAGCATGTGCCAGACCCCGGGTATGAGAGCAAAGCTTACTGTTGACAAGTTGAGTGGTTTATATAAATTGCAGTAACTCAGGGCTATATGTATCAAGCTTTTTTGCATTCGCAAATGAGCCAATTTGCCAAATCGGCCAGTTTGCACCCACAAAAAAGCATTTTGGTGTTTCAAACCCAAACTGCGAATCAATAACACGTTACCGAATTGCATTTTAGGTTTGCGACCAAATACTGCTTTGATATTTGGAAGGGGTGTCACTTTCAAATACCAAATCAAATAGAATGTATTAATACTTTGTGACCGAATTCCGGTTGCAAAACATTAATAATTTACCGACTACAAACATGTAGTGGTAACCTATTCACAACGGGAAGGAATCCCCTGGGCCACGGCCAGTAGCGACCGGCATTGCTCATGGGTGGGGGGGGGCGGGTGCGGGGGAGGGGAGATTCGCGGGGGGTCTCGCGGGTGGAGGGGGAATGGGGGGAATGGGGGAAATTAAAAAAAATAAAAATAATAAAATTAAACTTACCTTTCCGCCGGGTCCCGCATCTTCTCGGCTCCTGCTCTCCTGCCTCCGACAGGAACAGGAAGCATATGTATCCGAAAACAACGGTTCTAGCGGGAATACAATAAATCTATACTGGTAGTTAAAAATGCACAATCGCGATCATTTAGGGTTAAGGATGTCAGAAAAAGAGAGCCTCGCAGACTTGGTGTTCATAATAATTCTTTTTTTATCCAAATTTTTATAATTCAAAAACAATACATACACCGACCGAGAAGAACCACAATAGTGATTATATGTCCCAAGCAAATGAAACCATCTAATACATTGTGAACAGACATGTGATATATACAGAACTTGGTTTCCACAATTATTGAAAAAGACAACGACCACAACATGAATTGATAATAATTATAGCCTCTGTGTACAATAGTCAGAGCTATTTAAAATGGTTCGCTATCAATCGAGTCGACGACGTTTCGACCCTCTTGCAATGTGGGGTCTCCTCAGGACCAAGGGGTAAGGGACAATCTGATGGTAGTATTACAGCCGCGTGAGAGGCACATAAAGTGTGAGACACCCGTGAAATGAGAAAGAAGAAATTAATACTCACACGGGGACTCGGTCGAGCACCCCGTGTGAGAGACGAAGGGCTGGTTACCAGGCAGACGACCAGAGCAGTTCTCATCCTATGTGGCATATTTCAAAAGCCTTATTCTCCTGCCGTGGCACTACCGGTCCCGCGACTTTATCTATCCAGCGGAGGATCCTGCTCAGGTACCACTACATTGAGTGGTGTTGATCCTGCCCACTATTGTGACTGAGCCACAATTGATTAATACCAGTTCACAGCCCTTTGTCTCTCACACGGGGTGCTCGACCGAGTCCCCGTGTGAGTATTAATTTCTTCTTTTTCATTTCACTGACTATTGTACACAGAGGCTATAATTATTATCAATTCATGTTGTGGTCGTTGTCTTTTTCAATAATTGTGGAAACCAAGTTCTGTATATATCACATGTCTGTTCACAATGTATTAGATGGTTTCATTTGCTTGGGACATATAATCACTATTGTGGTTCTTCTCGGTCGGTGTATGTATTGTTTTTGAATTATAAAAATTTGGATAAAAAAAGAATTATTATGAACACCAAGTCTTCGAGGCTCTCTTTTTCTGACATCCTTAACCCTAAATGATCGCGATTGTGCATTTTTAACTACCAGTATAGATTTATTGTATTCCCGCTAGAACCGTTGTTTTCGGATACATATGACTTACCCTGGTTCCTAGTGAGTAGGGTCCCCCTTGTCCTCTTTTTCGCCTTTAGGAACAGGAAGCAGGCAGCCAGGCTCCCTCCCCTAAGCCAATCACAACGCTGCAAGCAGCGTTGTGATTGGTCGGGACGCCGCCCAGCCAGGGGCTAATGGGGTGGCCATGTTCTCCATGCAGAAGAAGTGGTATGCATGGGGAAGGGGTAAAGTGCGCATGACTGGTTTGGGGGGCCCGAGGGGGCAGACCAAACAATCTTTGCGCACTCAGGAGTGGTAAAACCACTCCTCCCCTGCCCAAAGAGCAGAGCAGCCCACCTGCCCACAGTGCGCAGAAGCAAACATAAAATGTTTTGGCTTTCTCGCACTGCGAGAAAGCAGTGGGGCGACGCTCCTCCGCCCTAGTTGAGGAGCTGCCCCTGGCCACGGCTGCATTTAAAAAAAAAAAAAGCTGTCACAGACAGGGTGGTCTGCTACCCAAGCAGGCCACCATCCCTGTGATGGCGCAGATACCTAGTGAGTCGCAATTGCGATCTACCTCATTAATATTCTTGAGGTAGGACTATTTGCGCCCCACTTGGAATCACTATATTAAAATAAAAAGTTCCATGCATTAGTAATTACAATTTATAAATTGCAATTCGGTAAAAATTGCATCTTGCAAATCGCAATTACTAATCTTGATACATATGGCCCCAAATTCCGTTATTAACTTCTGTAATAGAGTACAGTGCCCAAATTCTTTTTAAATTAAAATGTTGTTACCATAATAGAAGGTGTAGCTAAAGGTGCCTTTTACCAGACCAAACTTAATTGAAATATATCTTTGAACTTTAACCCTCCTGCTCTCGCTAGGTTTATGGATTGATAAGGACACTGCAGTTGAAATAGGGTGTTAATCTGTATTTTCTTACACATACAAACATTTGCAGAATGGTGCATGTTTAACATTTCATGGCAATACATTGATTATGGGTGCTTGCATTAAGACCATTCAACATTGTTTTCATCCATAGGAGAAGAAGCTAAGAGGGTTTACAACGATGCCCAAAGCATGCTCAAGACTTTGATTTGCCAAAAGAAGCTGCAAGCACGTGGCATCTTAGGGTTCTGGCCAGCTCAGAGTGTGCAAGATGATATCTATTTGTACGGAGAAGATGCGCAGCCACAATCTGCCAACCCAATTGCTATCTTTTATGGATTAAGACAACAGGTCTGATCAATTATTTCCACTTTTGAATAGTACTTTTTTATTTTGTTTAAGATATATTTGACCTGTCATCAGTGTTCATATTGCTGTTATTAGGGTTGTAAATGCTCTCTGATCATGACTTATTTTTCTAATGCCAAAGCAAATATACTGTCTTTTGATATAATTTCTTATAATGCTAAAGGACAGTCATCACTGTGTTGATGAATGCTACTATCTTACAGATATTATGATTCGCAGTGACCTGCTGCTTCCATGTTCTTTCTACTTTAAAATTTGTGAGCATCAGATAGTTAGGAACGGTTATGGCTAATGATGTAGTGATGCGATTTTTGTTTCCAGTGCTTCAGATCTGCTCTATGTCTTGTCAAAACAAGCATTGCTTTTGCTATTTGGATATCATAACGGTATTTTCATTTTCCTGCCATCACCCAGATATGTCTGTAGGGATAGATAAGCATACATTTTCCCCTTCAAATATATATTAACTGATCTTTATAGCCAACATGTTTGGTATAGACTTGTCGCATGGTAGCATCTCAAGCATGGTATATGAGAGAGCTCTACCTCCGAAGACCCTCCTCTGTGCTGGGCAAAGGCAGGAGCAACTCGGACCAAGTAGTAGCGGTGTAGTGAAACACCTAGGGGTGGGGTGCCTTAACATTTGCTGATTTATATCTCCCGGCATTTATCATCTGAAGAACCATCCTCTAAGCTAGCTATATCCTCTTTCTTCTAGACACATTCAATTACATCAAGGTATTGAATGGGCTTACAAGGTCTGAATGGAAGAATTCCTGTTATTCTGATGCTGGTTATAGTGAAGATTAGTTTAGATATTGTTGCAGTGTCTGACTTGTTGGCCCACGTCTAGCTATTCCTTTTAGAATCTCTCCATGAACCTGGAGTGCCTTCCCACTGTTGTTCTGCTTGCATGCTGTCAATACAACTGCCTGGTGCTGTTGGCCACAACCTTAATGGTTCAACAACAGTTAAGACTGCCCAATAGTGTTGTAAGTCTGAAATATTTTAATGCCTTTAATTATAGTACAGCAAGGGCCTCTTCTTGTGTAGTTCCGAAACAGCACTGTATCTCTAAAACCATAATCGCTGACCTGGCGGTGGCTGGGCAGGCACTGATAATATGCTTGATTCTAATAATGCAGCTTGCATCTCAGAATTATCTTTGGACTTATCAAATACATACATCCACTGAAAAAATGATTCTAACATCTCCAGTGCTCAGAGTTGTTTCACAGGATGCCAGTTTCCTGGCCAGCAATATTCTCTCAGATTGGACTCCTGATTATCACATAGGTAGTCACCACAAGGGTGCCATGTGTTTGTATCTAGCCTTTCATCATGGTCAGCATACCATAGGTCAGCTGTGCTGAAGACTTGATTTTATGTCTGGAACCACCCTGCATGAGCTTGACCAGGATACTTGACTTGTAAAAGATGCCAATATATGAGATGCAGCTCCAGATTATTTCCAGGTTTCTCATTTGTTGTCTAGTCTCATGAGGTTACTGATGATATCCTTCTGTAAAGTTTTAAAGACCTTTAATGTTTAATATCTACAGCTACCTGACACTTTGGATCTTGCACCCGAGGTTATTCCCCATAACTTGAAGTGATGGCATAAATAATGCCATAGCCATTATTGAGAAATTCTTTTCAGCACTTTGCTTAACCTTTCTATCCCACATGACTCAAACAAATCCAGAGATTGGATGGCACACATTTTTCAGCTGATCGATGCAATAGTAATTGCATTATATTTTTCACCACCCCTGTTTGCCTTTTCATTATGGCCAAATTAAGCAAGAGGCTTTTAACTTATAAACCAAATGATTTTATTTGACCTGATTTGATCCAATCTTGCCATGCTGTTCATCTTAACCGTCCTCCATTTCCTAGCTGGTGACAGGGATTCTGTACTTTCTGTCTTCAACATTCATTCAAACACACAGAATTATATTTATGATGCCATGTTTCTTAGACATAATTTAACAAATCACTGTTAGTTAAATCTGAAATGATACCTTGTAACTCAAAATTCTAAAATGAGTAACACCAAAAGCCCTAATATGCAGCAAACTAAGCTGAGAATATAGCACAGACTTAAATTGCTGAAAACCTAAGGATGGTTTTGATTTAGAGTTGAAATTGAAAACAATATTGAGCATTTTTCTGATGGATACTTCTAACAATAGATCCCTCAGCTTTAGAATATTCCCCAGGAGTTAGACTGGATCTTAAAACTTTTCATCTGATGGAGACATCTATCCGCAGATTCCTTACCTTAGAATTTCCCAGGTGTCAGGCTGGATCCGGAAGACTTTTGCTTGAGCAATACCCTTGTGTGTCGGTAGGTGGTGTCGGTCAGTTCCACGTGACGTCATCGGCGTCATCACCTATATAGGCGCCACCTCGGCGCGCGGATGTCGGTTCTCTTTTTTCCGCGCCAGCTAGGTCCGATTCGTAAAGAGAGCTAACCTCTGTCACTTTTTGACAGGCTTTTTTCGATGTTTTGTCAACGATTTTTGGTGTGTAGGTTTTTTTCACTATGTCAAAGAGGACTTCTGAATTCAAACTGTGCGGTGCCTGCCATCGCGCAATGCAAGTGACGGATCCACACTTAATTTGTCTCTGGTGCCTGGAACGTGACCACGACTCAAAGTCGTGCTCGGACTGCCGGGCCATTGCCCAAAAGGCTTTGAGGGAGCGGTCCCTAAAGCTGCTTGTGGCCTGGCGCTCTTCTCCACGCTAATCGCCCCGGAGGTTTCGTTCTCGGTCCCGGTTGAGGGGAAGGTCGGGGCATTGCTCTGGGAGTCCTAAGTCTCGTCCTCCTGCTCGAAGTCTTCAGGTCGGTCAGGTAAGAGGCATAAGAAACACAAGAAGTCGAAGCATGCTTCCACTTCTACCGGTCTGTCGACCGACATGTTCGAGGAGACTCAACGCTCTATGCCTCGTTCTGTGGAATCTGCGCCTGGGTCGGCTCCACGCTTCCCAGCCTTTCCAGGAGCTGGAGCGACCCCTGCCCAGCTTAAAGAATTCTCTGATGCCTTGTGCCTCATATTGGGGCGACCTGACCCTCCCGGCGAGCCTTCCAGCCCCGGAGGCTCAGAGGGGGCTCCATTGTGTTCCGCACCGATGGCTCTGGCACCGGCCCTGATGCCCCCTAATGGATTCGGGGGTGGATCTGGACCAGCACCTGTGGTGGATCCGTATCAGCGCTGTTAATGCCATTGCGACCTTCTCACAAGGCCCCTGCGCTAAGACTCCCGCCGCCGCCAGCACCCCATTCTCATCCCCGACGACCCAGAGCCAGATTAGCGTCTACGGCACCCCTGCATCCTAGGTCAGTTCCTCAGCCTTATTTTGAAAGGCTAGGAATGGAAGAAGATTGTGAGGGGTTGCTGGACCCTCTACAAGACCAGCATGAGCACGCAATGGACTAGTATGAGGAATTGGGTGAAGCCAGTTGACTGGATACCTCTCCAAATTCTGGCCTAGTTTCTCCTCCTACGGTGGCTATGGAGGAGGGAGCTTCATATGCTATGGTGGTGAGAAGGGCAGTTGAGGTCTTCGACCTTTAGCTCCCTCCAGTGGAAGTCAAGATGAACATCTTGAGAGAGGTCCTGCAGCCAGGTGTCTCCTCCTCAGAACCCCTCCTTTCTTTCAACGAGGCCTTGATTGATGTCCTTCTGAGAACCTGGTCCAAGCCCAGCACAGAGGCTTCTGCGAATAGGACAATAGCCCGCCACCACCTCCATGCATCGAGTGACCCAAAATTCCTCACCAAACACCCTACCCCTGAGAGGTTGGTGATCCAAGCCTCTACTTCACAAGGCGCGTTCCCTTCCACACCCCCAGACAGGAAATCCAAAAGGCTGGATAATTGGGGCAAGAAAATGTTTTCTTCTGCCAGTCTTGCAGTGCGGTCAGTGAAAACTGTATGCCTATTGGGCTGTTAGGCCCACTCTTTGTGGATAATGGTTGCGCAAGTGCTGCCACAGGTTTCAGAGGAGCCCCGGGCAATTCTCTCCCAAGCAGTATCAGACTAGAGAGATGAGGCAAAGTTCACCATTTGTTATGTGCTTGACACCCCCAACTCGCTGGGCAGAGCGATGTCATCGACGGTGGCTCTTCAACACCAGTCCTGACTGAAACTTCTGGCTTTTCTGGGGATGTCCAAGCTTCCCTTATGGACATGCCCTTTGATGGCACCTTCTCTTCGGAGACCACACAGACATGGCCCTGAAGCGTATTATGGACTTACCAGCTATGGTCAAATCCTTGGGCCTCTCAGTGACCACCCGTCCCCTGTCTGCTCTTCGCCCCTTTTGTGGCCACGGAAGTGGCTTTCAGCCATGCCAGCCATATCTTAACCACACGACTGTGCAAGTTCAGCAACCTCTGCGCGGCCGTGGCCGCGGCTCCTTTTGACCTGTGGGTTGGGTGGCTAGAGATCGAGTAGGTCCCTCCTCCCCCTGCAGCCTCCAAACATCCCTACTCCGATCATGGACGTCTAGTTGGTGGCAGTATCAGCCACCACCACCACCACTGGCAAAAAATCACATCGGACAGGTGGGTTCTTCAGATAGTCCGAGAGGACTACTTCCTCCAGTCCGAGGATACCCCTCTCTCCATGCCTCCAACTTATGACTGGCTGCCGGAGGACTACCTGAACCTGTTCAGGACTAAGTCAGGACTCTCTTGGCCAAGGGAGCCATAGAGAGGGTCCTATTCTAGATCTGCGAGCCCTCAACTACTTCCTCACAAAAGTAAAAGTTAAAAATGCTCATTCTGGCTCAGGTCTTGTCTGCCCTAGACCCTGGACACTGGATGGTAGCGTTCGACTTGCAAGATGCCTATTTTCACATTCCCGTCCTGCCTGACCATCGGCATTATCTGCAGTTCACTGTAGGCCACACGTTGTTTCAGTTCACCAGTGCTCCTCTTTGGCCTTACTATCACCCCTGGAGTGTTCACCAATGTGATGGCGGGGGTCGCAGCTCATCTACGCAGATGAGAGTTGCCAGTCTTCCCCAAGCTCGACGACTGGCTATTGAAGGCTAGCTCACCCCAGACTGCCCTCTTCCAACTCCAGACTACGGCGAACCTCCTGCTTTTGCTGGGGTTCTCTATCACTGTACCGAAGTCACACCTGACTCCCTCTCAGATGCTCCCTTTCATAGGAGATGTTCAGTTTCGGGCCTATCCTCCCAAGTGGCGAGTTCAGGCTATTCAGGCTATGATGCCGATGTTTCAGCCTCTATCCTGGATTTTGGTGAGACTGACTCTAAGGCTGCTGGGCCTCATGGCCTCCTGCATCCTGCTAGTGACACATGCCATATGGCCTATGTGGTCTCTGCAGTGGGACCTGAAATTCCATTGGGCACAGCATCAGGGAAATCTCTCCGACATGGTCCAGATCTCGGAGAGAACTGCACAGGACCTGCAGTGGGGGCTGACCAATCGTGATTGGGTCAGAGGCAGACCCCTCTCCCTTCCCCAACCAGATCACACAATAATGACAGATGCATTACTCCTGGGATGGGGCGGCCATCTCGGAGAGGTGGAGATCAGAAGACTCTGGTCTCCGGTGGAATCCAGACTCCACATCAACTTGCTGGAGCTCTAAGCGATTTGCTTGGCGTTCAAAGCTTTTCTTCCTTCCATCAGGGGAAAGCTGGTTCAGGTGTTCACTGACAACACCACCGCCATGTGGTACTGCAACAAACCGGGTGGGTCAGGGACCCTCTGTCAAGTGGCCCTGCGTCTCTGGACATGGCTGGAACAGCAGGGTGTATCCCTGGTGGTTCAACACCTGGCAGGTTCCCTGAATGCCAGGGCAGAAGAATTCAGCCGTCGCTGCCTAGCAGATCACGAATGGCGTCTCCATCCGGAGGTGGCGTAAGGTCTCTTTCAGAGGTGGGTAGAGCCTTGGTTAGATCTGTTAGCCTCCACCAAGAACAAGCAATGTCCGCAGTTTTGCACAATGGAGTTTCCAAGGCGGCACTCGCTCGGCGACGCTTTTCGTCTCGAGTGGAGTTCAGGCCTCCTGTACGCCTTTTCGACAATTCCACTGCTGTCCAGAGTGCTCAAGAAGATCAGGAGCGACTGGGCCCAAGACATTCTTGTAGCTCCGGACTGGGCACGGAAAGTCTTGTATCCCAAGCTTCTCCAACTCCGCATCAATCATCCGATCAGGCTGCCCCTTAGGGAGGATCTTCTCTTTCTGCTTCCCTCTCTCAAGTCCTTCTCTTTATTTTGACCCTTGCAGGGCTCTTCTCTGGGCACTCTTAAAGGGTATCTTTTGGCCCTGTCTTCCTTCTTGAGGCTACCAGACCAACCCTCTTTGTTTAAATCCCCTATTGTAAATAGATTTCTTAAAGATCTGCACATATCTTCTCACCTGCCTCATTCATCATGCCTCAGTGGGACCTTATTTTGGTTCTCACCTTCCTCATGTGTGCTCCATTCGAACCTCTGCACAATTGCCCACTCTGGCTGCTTACCATCAAAACAGCCTTTTTGGTGGCGATAACTTCTGCTAGGGGGTGAGCGAATTGCAGGCACTATCATCCGGGCCTCCTTACCTGACTATCTTCCCTGATGAGTTGGTGCTTTGCACTAGAACTTCTTTCTTGCTGAAAGTAGTAACACTATTCCACGTGGGGCAATCTGTCACCTTGCCCACTTTCTATGCTCCTCCGCACCCCTCTAAAGAGGAGGAGCGACTCCACTGTCTGGACTCAAAAAGAGTGTTGTTTTTCTACCTTGACTGTACTGAAAAGTTGCGGGTTGGCGACCAACTCTTCGTGGGATACGTTGGATCAAAGAAAGGTTGTGCCGTGCAGAAGAGGACTATCTCGTGATGGGTCGTCCTCTGCATCAAAATTTGCTATGCTCTGGCCAAGAAACAGCCTTCTCAAGGCTTAAGAGCTCATTCCACCAGAGCTAAGGCTGCGACCACAGCGTTACAACGTGGTGTTCCAGTCCTTGACATTTTTCAGGCATCACTGCACACGTTCACTAAGCACTACTGCCAGGACAGTCAAGTCTGCAGGGACGGCCTTTTTGACCGCTCTGTCCTGCAGGACTTCCTGGTCTAAACTTGTCCACAGTCCCTCCTCCGGGATGGTATTGCTTAGGTATATATTCTAAGGTAAGGAATCTACGACTAGATGTCTCTATCAAATGGACAGGTTACTTACCTTTGGTAACACCTTATCTGGTAGAGACATGATCTAGCTGCAGATTCTTTACCGACCTACCCATCCTCCCTGCACTGCGGGCAGGATTTTAGGGTTTATGTTCCCTCCGAAACCCTTCATGCTCCAGTGGGATCTGAACTTAGTTTTGACCTTCATGATGTGCTTACTCTTTGAGTCCTAGCACATTTATCCTCAGCACCTGTTAACATTAAAAAAAGCCTTTCTAGTGGCCATTACATTGGCCAGGAGGGTTAGTGAACTGCAAGCACTTTCTGTGCATCCTCCTACACAACTTTTTTCCCAGACAAACTGGTATTAAGAACACATGCCTCTTTCCTGCATAAAGTGGTAACACCTTTTCACTGAGGCCATTCCATCACATTGCCTATCTTCTGTGCTCCACCTCACTCTTCCAAAGAGTAGAAGAGATTCCACCACCTGGCCCCAAAAATAGCGTTGTGATTCTACATTGATTGTACCAGAGAGTTCCGGGTGGATGATCTACTCTTCATTGGGTTCGTCGGGGCAAAGAAAAGAGAGGCTGTGCAGAAACAGATCAAGTCATGATGCATAGTGCTCTTCATTAAAATATGCTATGCACTGGTCAAGAAGCAGCCCACTAAGGGCTTGCAGGCTCATTCCTCCAGAGCCAAAGCTATGAACACTGCATTAGCTTGCAGAATCCGTGTCCTGGACATCTGTGAGGCTGCAACATAGGCTTCCTTCCAACACATTTACAAAGCACTACTGCCTGGAAAGTCAGGTGTGTCGTGACGGGCACTTTGCCCTTTCAGCCCTCCAGTACTTCCTGGTATAAATCGGTTCACAGACCCACCTCTGGAGAGGTATTGCTGGGTAGATATCTATTCTAAGGGAAGGAATCTGCAGCTAGACGTCTCTAGCAGATGAACAAGTTACTTACCTTCGGTAACTTCTTATCTGGTAGAGACTCTATCTGGCCGCAGATTCCTTACCGACCATCCCATCCTCCCCACTATGCGAACAGATTTCTCCATATTGAGTAGCCCTAATGAGGTACCTAGTGTCTGCATACTGTTACGTCAGTAACCTTTGTGGCTATGCGCTTCTGGTGTGGAAAGGTCATGAAAAACAATCGATGTCAGAGTGCTGGGCTGGCACCCATATAGACACCATGCAAATCAGTTATGACACGGATGCCGACCCGAATGATGCCACCTGCCGACGTGCAGAGGTAGTGCTCGAAAAGTATAACAATGCAGTCTGATGCCTGGGAAATATTCTAAGGTATGGAATCAGCGGCTAGATAGATAGGTAGGTTCGTCCAAGCGGCTAGATAGATAGGTAGGATCGTCCAAGCCAATAAAAACATTGGAAAAACAGTGAAATCTGATATTTTGTTACCTTATTAGGCCTTAACCAAATACAGCAAACTTTAAGAAATCACTTAAAGTATTTTATAGCTTTCTAAATCATATCTAAATGAATATCAAAACAGAGGAGTAATTGCCATGGAACAAAAGAATACTTTGAATTTTACACAAATTTCTTTTTCATGTACCAGGAGTTCACTCTTCCGGCATAGCAAAAAGTAAACAAATGGACAGTGCTAATTTCTCAGAAAGGTGAAGCCCTATTTACCAGCCAAATAACTGCACATTTCCAGAATTCTATTCAGGGTATGTGTGTCTGACTGCACCCGCACCATATCACACTAATAAGACCGAGATCAGTGTGCAAGATCTCCCTACTGCGGGCAGCGGTCTTGTGGATGGCTTTGTAAAGGAGTGTTACTCAACAATCTACGAGCCTGCTCAAATTTCTTGGAGACTAACCCTACACCCTTGGGAGTGTTTGCCCACATGATTTCCTCCAGATAAAATCTGCTCACAGTCTCATGGACAAATAGTACAAATTTTGTTACATGAAGGTGGCCATTTTGAATTTTGATCAGGCCAAGCGAAACAAACGCGGGTAAAGCAGTAGTGTGGATTTTTAAAGGCGAGGCCTATCGGCTTTCCCAATGCTTTTTAGCTTCTTCAATGTACCTTCCCTGCCATCCCCAATGTTGGCTGATTAGTCCCTGATACACTAAAGAAATAAAAGGAGTCCTCTAAGGATTATTGGGATTTACCTCTTGGAAATGATTTATGGATCATTAGGACATACCACTTGAATATGTCCCTGCTGTGCCAGGTACAATAGAGAATCATAATGACAGGATATAATGAAAAGGAGTACAGTCTGTACCCCAACTCGAGTAATCTCCATATGTGTCTTCAATTTCGGAGCTCTTGTGATTTGAAGACTGCTCTATCAGTTGAAAGAAGCTGTGGTGAAGAAAGACACATTTTCTCCTTCACAGCTAATAGAGACAGTCTCACAATACCACATCTTCTGGCATTTACAATTGAATTGTCAAGACATAGTTTT
This sequence comes from Calotriton arnoldi, assembly GCA_963921515.1. Taxonomy (NCBI): domain Eukaryota; kingdom Metazoa; phylum Chordata; class Amphibia; order Caudata; family Salamandridae; genus Calotriton; species Calotriton arnoldi. The sequence goes on along the minus strand of CAWUFW010000919.1, from coordinate 416,952 downwards.
TAAAGTTGCTGTACCTCTTTCTTGACTGATTGGCTCTACAAGCCTCGATTAGCACTAACAATTGCTGGTGTTTCAGTATGACTGTTTTATTAACTAGTATGCCACCTCTCATACCATCTATCAATTGGATGGTTTTTACCTTAGCGACTAAAACACAATGAAGACCAATTGCTCCTAACAATTTGTCCTGATGAAGATCGATTCCTGTGTTGTGTTGTAATGTCAGCACACTCATATAAGTTAGGGCCAAAACGTGTTTAATAATAATACCTGATTCTTCATATTTAGGTACTGATTGTAAAATTATTCCTTGATCATTTGAACTTTTGTAAATCACACCTTTATGTCTGTACACATCTGTGTGTTCATTTGAACACAGCACCTCACAATTGTCTGTACTGGCCTCGTGTTTGTCGAATGATTAAAACATTGTGATAAGTTAATAATGTCTCTGTGTTTAATAACATTCAGATGACAATTCTGATTGAGCTGTGCATTATGAAATGTAAATGGAATACTGTTTTGAGTCTGCCTTGAACGCTTTGGATTAATGAGTGATATCACTAAATTTATTTATTTATTAAAAAAAAAAAAAAAATCCTACAGAACCATTGTTCTGTGTGCAGCAGTGATGGAAAAGACCCCGTCCACAAGAGCGTCCTGTAATTGCTTAGGTCATTGACTGGCCAATGCTACATTGAGGCAATAAGAGGCAACTGTCTAGAGCACCACCATCATAGGGGCATTACTTGTCCCCTAGAAACTATAGATAGGGCCTTTTGCCAGTGTGGGAGATGGGGCATCACAATGTCACTTTTCCTATAGTAACAAAACCTTATGCATCAGCCCTATACATTGGTGAGACTCTAAAGATGCAGGTACTAAATAATTTTTGATTGAAAAATATATCTTTGCCTTGATGGTAAAGGGGTGATTTCACTACCTTGGTTGAAGGCTGCCTGGCATCCTCATCATGAGACATACACTCAAGGTGTATTTTGTTGCCTGATTCATTTACATTATTATCCTCATTTGTTTACAGTTTGCAAAAATGTTGTCTGAAATCATGGCTTATGAACATATTTTCCCTATTCAGTGGTTTCTCTGGATTCTGTATAATGATTCCCCAATACTCAACAATAATTAGATAGCACATTATTATGCCCTTGTTTACCGAAGGATGTGTTTGTTTTTCTCTAGTCTGAAAAAGACTCCTCTTGCACAGATCCATACTACTGCCTCTCTGACTTTGTGGCCCCAAAGAACTCTGGTGTTGTTGACTACATCGGCCTGTTCGCTGTTGCTTGCTTTGGAGTAGACGACCTGAGCAAAGATTATGAGAACCAGTATGATGACTACAGCAGCATCATGGTGAAAGCATTGGGAGACCGATTAGCAGAGGTACTGGAGCAGAGCTAGGTTTTCATTGTGTAAATACCTTTTCCCTCTTGTTTTGTTGCACATGGTTATGCTGAGGCCGTTTTCATTGGATTACTGTGAAATATTTGCCAGTCCAAATATGTTTTTAATGCTTTGAAAAGTAATTCAGTTGTACCTATTTAGTAGTATTCACTATTAATTGTAACAGGCTGAGATTGTCATGTGGAAGGACAGATTGGGTAGGTCTATTTTTGTGTGTAAATCTCAAGTTGTGTTTTTGATGTTACTCAGAGCCAAAAAACATTCCAGTTATTCACTTTTTACCCATCTATAACTTTGTTATGTATGGCCCTGTAAATCATTTGCCACTACTTTCAACTGCTACACAAGTGCAGAGGAGTAATTAATAGGAGCGCTATACATAATATGGCCTCTACTCCCTGTCCCAAATGTAAAAAAAATAAATTACCTGCCTCCCACCCCAATAGCTGTCTCTGCCTTACTTTCCCTCCTCTCCAGAAGCTATGTAGGCTGCTCTCAAATGCTGGTCTGGCAGGCTCTTAGAGAGGTCAGTGAGAGCAGCCTGAAATTTCTCTGACACATCAGCGGTGGGTAACAAGTTCTGATACCCACTGTTCCTATGTCATAGCAGTGAATTATTGGATTTAGAATCCATGTAATCACACTAATGCCTCTCTATGAGAGAGTAATTATATAATATCTCATTACCTTTAGTTCACAATATGTGACATTTCAAATTGTTTCATTTCTGATAGATCTTTCTATTCACAGATTCCTCACCTTTATGATATTCCCCAGGTGCAAGATTGGATCCGGACGTTATCCCAGCAGCGATGCCGCGTGTGGCTAGGGCGCATACAGGCGCCAACCCTGTGTCTTCGAATCCGGAGCTCTGCTCCCTTTTTGTCTGTTGACAAATTCCTTGTAAAATATTTCCCAGTATGCAAGGTAATGATGACCCCACCGAAGACTATAGGGTTTAAGCTCTAATGTGACTGCCGGAAATAGATGTCGGTAACAGACCTGCATGATGTGTTCTTCTGGTGTTTGGGCTCGGGCATGATTCCAAGTTGCATGAAGAGTGTGCCTCATGCATCCAGAGTCGATCTGGGATTGTGAAGCAAACCTGTATGACGCCGAACACCAGAAGCTACAGACCTGACATAGACCTCACATAAGTCCCACTCCAAGTCGAGTGTGCGGGCTTGTTCCTGCTGTCGAGGTCGCTCCCTTAACCAGTCCTCTTCGCAGTCAAGGTCATCTTGTAAGTCCACATCGAAGTCCAAGTAGAAGTATAATAAGTTAAAGAAGAACTTGACCCAATCCCACCAATCTGTGTCCAAAGAGAAGTCAGGAGAGCGTCAATGTATCAATCAATCTCACTACTGATAGTGGAGTGGATTTCTCAACTGGTCCTGTTGCACACTGATTTCCTTGGGCCATCGGTTATGCTGCAGCAGTTCAAGGTCTTAAAGGAGGCCATGTTGTGTATTTTTGGCCTTCTTTTGGCTCCCCCGGCATGCCTTCTAGCACCAAGGATCCCCAGGGACCTCCAGCCGGATTACCACCAGCTTATCCTTCCTAGCGCCATCTGTGCCTTTTGAACCCACTTCAGGTTCCACACCGACTCCAGGGCCGACTTCAATTCCAACTCTAAGATCTACGCTGGTTCCTATTCTACCGACGGTGGTCCCGACTTGGCTGGTGCTGGAGCTTAAGAGACTGCTAACTGTGGTGTCTGACCTTGTGCCGAATGTATTTTGACCCCGACTAAGGTCATGTCTTGACTCCACTTCAACGCACTGTGTTCATGTAAACTGCGATTTAGAGGAACACTTTCTCTTTCGCAATGACTTCCCCAGAGGCTTCACCACTTTTTTGTCTCAGATTCTGATTAGCTTGACAATGGGGGTGATTTACCCCCACACTATGATGAGATATATATATATATATATATATATATATATATATATATATATATATATATTCATTCACTGAAAAAACCATAGGTTTCAGGTACGTTATAGTTAGAAATTAGCATTTAAAAAACCTTAGCAATTCACTGAAAAAACATATTACATCATTCATGACATGGTCAGTGACATCACTGATGACATCACTGATGGTCCCCAGGGCCATCAAGGGCTCCAGGAGGGGGGCCGCGCGGCCCCCCTCCCAATGTTTTAAGCCCCGGGGAGGTGGTGGTCCCCGGGGCAGTGTGGGGGGGCTGAAGCCCCCCCATACTAATTATTGATTTCAGCCTCGGGGCGGTGGCGGTCCCCGGGGCAGCGTGGGGGGGGTTGGGACTCCCCCACGCCTTTTTTTCCAATGCTCCGGGGAGGTGGCGGTCCCCGGGGCTGTGGGGGGCCCCGTGGGCCCCCGCAAATTTAAACCACATTGCCCCCGGGGCCTGGCCCACCCGGGGGCCTCATTAAAATGAAGCGCGGGAGTCCGCGCTTCATTTTCAAAAAAAATGTTGGCGGGATTCGCGACCCCAACGCGAATTCTGCCGAAATTATTTTAAAAAAATGCTTTTTTTGGCCCTGGGGGTCCTTGTGGGACCCCCTGAGCAGGCCTAGGGGGTCAGGGTGTTTCTACCCTGCCCCCTTTTCTTGTTTTTTATCTTTGTTTTACTGTTTTCTTGTGACTCGGTTCTACCGAGTCACAAGATGGCTGCCAACACTTCCTGGTTTGGAGTGTTGGCAGCCAATCAGAATGAAGCTCGTGCTTGGGAGGGTTCGCGAACCCACCGTGCCCACAGATATCGAAACTTTTTCTTTTTCTAATTTCTCAGGAACTACTGAACGGATTTACACCATTAAAAAAAAAAAAAAGGGCTCTTTCTGAACCAAGACCTACCTTTTTGCCAAATTTGGTGTAATTCCGTTCAGCAGTTCGGGCTGTAGCTTTGTCTAAAGTTTCCTATGGAAATTAACATGGGGAAAACGCGTTTTGGGACCCCCCTTTTTTCTCGGCCCTCGCTTGTCGAATCACCCCGAAACTTTCAAGACGGGAGCTGACCGGTGCGGGCCACTAGTTTTGAAAATTTCGCGACGATTCGTCAGCCGGCGCCAAAGTTATTGGGAAAAGAAAAAACGCTTTTTGAATAGAAACGAGGTCCTAACTATAACTACCTACTGGCGACTGCCAGTAGGTAATATATATATATATATATATATATATATATATATATATATATATATATATATATATATATATACACACCTGATCAGCCTCCATAATTCACATCACCTGCTCTGATGTATTCCATAAACAGGCTGCCACGGTTCTTTCCTTATGCTCCCTTTACTATGCTGCAGTTGGACCTCAATCTGGTCTTGACCTTCCTTATGTGTGCGCCCTTTGAGCCCCTTACTAACAGCCAGTGCTTAATTGGAGCAGGCGGCTTCCGATACTCGGCACCGGCACTTAATTGTCAACTCCGGTTCTTATGACAGTCTGGCACACGGTGGTGCTGTTTATCTAATTTAGGGATCAGCACAAAAACAGTTGTTTATTAATTCAATATACATAAAAAATGTCACCCAAGCAATTCTTACAGCTTAGGGCCTGGAACAGTCTAAAATGTCACACTTGTAGGAGTGTGATGGTTAGTAGGAGTGCTGATACTGTCATTGACAGCACTGACAGGGGACATGGGTGGTGCAAGCTGCTGTGGCCTCCTGACAAGGGCCCTGGCACTTATATTTTTTACAAATTAAGCACTGCTAACAGCGCTCTTCAGCTTCTTACTCTAAAAATGATATTCTTCATTTCAGGTACGTCTGTGCTCTTCAGGCTTCGTGGTTCTTCAGGCCATCCTCCATATTCTATCTTCTTTCCAGGAAAGGTAGTTCTTAGGAAGAATGTTTCCTTTCTTCCAAAAGTGGTGTCACCTTTTTTATGTGGGGCAGTCCATTAAGCTTCCCTTATCTTTTTCTCCCCTACATCCATTGAGGGAGGAGGAATTACATTGGTTGGACACTCAGGGTGCCCTTTTTCTGTTATATTGATAGAAATAAGGAGTTTAGCATTGATGATCAACTGTTTACTGGTTTTGCCAGTGTGAAAAAGGGAAAGATTGTAGGGAAGTGAGCGTAATCTCCATGGATTGTCCTGGCCAAAATGGTCATTCTGAGAGCCATAGGACTTATTATACCATGACTTTAGTTACATCTGCAGCCCTAACTTAAGGTATCCTCTCTTGGACATCTGCCAGGCCATTACAAGGGCTTTCATCCATGTTTTCACCAGGACCATCAATTTTGCAGTGAGAGCCATTTTGCCCATTCGATCCTAAAGGGCGTCCTGATGTAAATGAACATATCTCTGTTTTGAGAGGGCTGCTTTGGTACTGATTCAAAACAATATGATAATTATTTTTCTGATGCATAGTAATTCTCTTTTGATGCATATCAATTATCTTTCTGGTGCATCTCTACCTTCAGAATCCTCACAACCCCCTGCTTCCCCATTCCGTGAAATGAACTTTCAGGAGTTACCAAGATTCAAAACTAGATTTCCACACTGGCAGTACTCATTCCTATAGAGAGAGCCACGTTCAGCATCTGTGACCGTTGGAAAAAGGAAATAAACTGATGTCAGCGTGAAGGGGTGGCACTTTTGTCATCTCCATGTTTTCATGTCTCGAGCTGGATGGAGTCCCTGCGGAAGCAGATTACACTACTTACTGCTGCACTGGAGCTATTGCAAGATGTTTTCCAGGTCCAGACTAGCACCTGGGAGATTCAAAAGGTGGGGAATCCACAGGTAGATAAATTATCCAACAAAAAGACCATTACCAGTGGAAAGTAACTAGCCTTGACTTCCTAACTCAACCATATGCGTCATATATTTTGCTTTATAGGGAGCCCGCTATATCATGCATTTACTTAGAGTCCTGGACCATAAAAGTTGTTACTCATTTCGATAGATTATATATTTTTTGTTATTGTGCAGCAATCTGCTATATATATATATATATATATATATATATATATATATATATATATAGTGTTTTAATAGTATGCTTTTAGTTTTCATACTGATGTATTTATTTGAAAAGATGGCGCTTCGGAGGATGCATCATATCTTTAGACTTTAACATGTGTGGACTGGAAGTGACACATTATTTCACCATAGATCATGATAACAAGGTTTATTATTATCAAATTTCTGAAAGAGACTGTAGTTATAGATTCCTTAGCTTAGAATGACCCCCAGGCCTAATACTGGATCCAGAGAAATTTTTTCATAGCAGTACCCCTGCGCGTCGGTAGGTGGTGTCGGTCGACTCCGTGTCCATCGTCGTGGTCGCAGGGATGACGTTGCGGTGTCTACTTAGACACCGCCCCTGCGGGCTGACGTCAGTTCTTCCTTTTTCCGCGCCAGCCAGGGCAGATCCGGAGAGAGCGTGCCCCTTAGTCGCTTTTTAACTAACCCTTTTTCGACTTTTGGCAACATCTTTTTGAGTCCTAGACTCCTGGTGCACGAGGGATGTCCACCCGTCAGCCCAGTTTCAAGCCCTGTGACTACTGTCACAAGTTGATGTCGGTCACCGATCCGCACCTCGTGTGTGTCTCTGGTGCCTGGAGCGCGACCACGAACGAAGTTGTGCTCCGACTGCCGGGCCCTGAACCTGAAGTCTTTGCGGGAGTGGTCCCGAAAGCTTTTGGAGGCCCGGCAGTCCACTCCGTGCCGTTGGAGGGGAAGGTCGCAGGACCACCACCATTCGTCCTCGAAGTCTTCGCACTACTCGGGTAAGTTCAAACACAAAAAGAAGGCGAAGAAGCATTGTCGCTCTTCACCTTCTCCCCGTCCGTCGGCCGACGCGGGACCCGGAGCATCGTTGCTCTCTGGCTCCTTCCTTGGAGCCCGCTGGGACGGCTCCACGCTTCCCTCCTTTTCCCGGAGCCGGAGCGTCCCCTGCCGAACTTCGTGCATTTTACAAAGCGCTGCACAGCATCTTTGGGCAGCCCAACTCTGCAGGCCCGCCTTCGGGCCCTACGGACTCGGCTGGGGGCCCTGGGCCTTAGATGCCGGCGGCTCTGGCCTCGGCGCCGCAGAGTCCTCAAGGATCCAAGCCTGGATTCGGATCGTTGCCGGTCGACCTCACGGTACCTTCCCTGGCACCGATTCCAGTGACAATGCCCCCGACGTCGGTTGCGCCCCCAACCGGCGTCGACCCCAGCCTTCACATACCCGTCTTGCCTGCCCACTGGCGTTACCTACGGTTCACGATAGGCTACGAGCATTTTCAGTTTACCGTGCTCCCCTTTGGCCTTACCAGCGCCCCTCGGGTATTCACGAAAGTGATGGCGGTGGTCGCAGCTCATCGGCGCAGATCAGGGGTTCCAGTCTTCCCCTATCTCGACGACTGGCTGTTGAAGGCGGGCTCGCCTCAGGCTGTCGTCTCCCACTTCAGGCTACGGCAGACCTCCTGCATTCACTGGGGTTCACTATCAACGTGCCGAACTCGCACCTGATTCCCTCTCAGAAGCTCCTTTTCATCTGAGCAGTTCTAGATACAGCGCAGTTTCAGGCATATCCTTCCCAGCAGCTAGTCAGGGATATTCGGGCTATGATACCGATGTTTCAGCCTCTATCCCAGATTTTGGTGAGAATGACCCTGAGGCTGCTGGGCCTCATGGCCGCCTGCATCCTGCTGGTAGATCATGCCAGATGGCATATGCGGGCTCTGCAGTGGGACCTTAAATTCCGGTGGGCGCAGCATCAGGGCAATCTTTCCGATGTTGTCCAGATCTCGGAGGGGACTGTGAGTCAGTTGCAGTGGTGGCTAACGAACCAAGATTGGGTCAGGGGCAGATCCCTCTCCCTTCCCCAACCAGAGTTCACGGTGGTGACGGATGCGTCACTCCTGGGATGGGGCGGCCACATGGGAGATCAGGGGTCTCTGGTCTCCGGCGGAGTCTGGGCTCCACATCAACCTTCTGGAGCTCCGGGCGATTCGTCTTGCACTGAAGGCATTCCTTCCTTCTGTCAAAGGAAGAGTAGTGCAGTTGTTCAGAGACAACACCACTGCCATGTGGTACTGCAACAAACAGGGTGGGGTGGGGTCGTGGACCCTATGTCAAGAGGCTCTTCGCCTTTGGACATGGCTGGAACATCAGGACTTATCCCTGGTGGTTCAACACCTGGTGGGTTCCCTGAACGCCAGGGAGGACGAACTCAGCCGACGGTGCATGATGGATCACGAATGGCGTCTTCACTCAGAGGTGGTGCAAGGTCTCTTTCAGCAGTGGGGAGAGCCTTGGTTAGATCTATTTGCCACAGAAAAGAACGTGCAATGTCAGCAGTCCTGCGCGTTGGAGTTTCCAAGGCGGCACTCGCTCGGTGACGCTTTTCGTCGCGAGTGGAATTGTGGCTTCCTGTACGCCTTTCCACCTGTACCACTTCTACCCAGAGTGCTAAAGAAGATCAAGCGCTACCGGGCCCAAGTAATTCTTGTGGCTCCGGACTGGGCGCAAAGAGTCTGGTACCCCGAGCTCTTGAGCATGGCCATCGATCCTCCGATCAGACTGCCTCTTCGGGAGGATCTTCTGTCGCAGCAGCAGGGGACTGTTCTCCACCCGAACCTGTCCAGTCTCCACCTCCTTGCGTGGAGATTGAGCAGCAACAGTTGACAGCTTTCGACCTTCCTCCCGAAGTCTGTAACGTCATCTTGGCAGCCAGGCGTCCCTCCACTAAAACGGTATACTCCTGTAGATGGAACAAACTTGTGGCACGGTGCACATCAAAGGCTGTGGATCCCCTTTCTGCCCCTCTTTCAGAGGTTCTCCTCTTCATTCTTTTTTTTAGCCCAGCAGGGCTCTGCCCTGGGCATTCTTAAAGGCTATCTTTTGGCCATTTCTTCGCCTTCCTGATCAGCCTTCTCTTTTCAAGTCCCCTATCGTTAACAGATTTCTGAAGGGCATTACTCATCTCTTTCCTCCTTCTCCGTTCGTAATGACTTGAATCTTGTCCTCACTTACCTTATGTGTGCTCCCTTTGAGCCACTACATAATTGTCCTCTTCGTCTCATTACTTTAAAGACTGCTTTTCTGCTTGCCATCACATCTGCAGGCAGGGTGAGTGAGCTTCAAGCTCTTTTTTCGTAACCTCCCTTTCTTGCTGTCCATCCGGACAAAGTGGTCCTTCGTACTAGGCCTTCTTTTCTGCCCAAAGTGGTTACCTCTTTCCACATAGGCCAGACCATCACGTTGCCCACCTTCTTCCCGCCTCCGCACCCTTCCAAAGAGGAGGAGAGACTCCACCGTCTGGACCCAAAACGTGCGCTGTCCTTCGACCTTGACCGCACAAAAGAATTCCGGGTGGACGATCAACTCTTCGTGGGTTATGTGGGTGCCAAGAAAGGTCGGGCAGTGCACAAACATACCATCTCTTGATGGGTTGTCTTATGCATTAAGATCTGTTATTCTTTGGCAAAAAAGGAACATCCAGTAGGACTGCGCGCCCACTTTACCAGGGCGAAGGCAGCCACTACTGCTTTGGGACGTGGAGTTCCGTTGGTTGACATCTGTCAGGCAGCCACGTGGGCATCCCTGCACACGTTCACGAAACATTACTGCCTGGACAGCCAAGTCCGGAGAGACCGCTTTTTCGGCCCTTCTGATCTCCAGGACTTCCTGGTGTGAACTTAGTTCTCACACCCACCACAGGGGTTGGCATTGCTGAGGTATCTTTTCTAAGGTAAGGAATCGATAACTACGGTCTCTTTCAGATGAACAAGTTACTTCTCTTTGGTAACGATGTATCTGTAAGAGACGTATGTAGTTATAGATTCCTTTCCGCCCCACGCATCCTCCCCGTTCTGCGAACTGACCTCTAGGGATAGGGAGCTTACAGGGCCCTAGTTATGTGCACCAGTGGTCAGTGTCTTGCATGACTCTGCGCTTCTGGCGTGGAAAGTTGTGTCAGAACTGACGTCAGTGCGCTGTAGCGGTGTCTAAGTAGACACCGCGACGTCAGCCCGGCGACCACGACGCCAACGACAGACGTGCCGTCGACCGACCCCACCTACCGACGCGCAGTGGTACTGCTACGAAAAAATTTCCCCGGATCCAGTCTGACGCCTGGGGGTAATTCTAAGGTAAGGATTCTATAACTACAAATGTCTCTTACAGATACATCGTTACCGAAGGTAAGTAACTTGTTCATATGGCTTAGATTATGCAATAGTTGTGATACAGTTCTCTCTCTGAGAAAGATTAGAACTTTGACATTCCAGACAGTGCAGCTCCGAACTGGGCCCTTGAAGGCCCAGGGCTGTTTGTTTCATATCCTCTTTTATCTTAGCGACACAGCATGGCCTTTTCTAGTAGACATACCTACAAACTGGTAAACACATGAAGTTCAGGTAAGAATGCGTGTTGAAAATACTTAATATATCAACAAGAGAAGGAGTGAAGAGGTTGGAAAAGAGGTGGACTCGCCCTCCTCTGTGTGTCATAAAAAATCAAAAAGAATCCACCCTAATAAACAGAATAATAGTATCCTTCCTAGGTTAGTTCAACATCTATGAGAGCCGTGTGTCCCCTAAAGATGTATAGGGAAACACAATGTTTTGTTAAAATAACCCTCACCCACCGAAAGGTCCCTAGGCTTCTCATCAGGACCAAAAAGAATGATCCCTACTCCACTCTCATCGTAGCCACAGAGAGGTATTTACCAGGGTGAGAGAGCAGCTTTGACGAATGTGTGACTACAGGCGCTCCTCCCCTCCCGTGATTATAGCTCATGGGGCTATAGTATGTTAATAATAATATTATTTTAAAGGCCTATACCATTTGGGTACAGTATATGGGGCATTTTATGAATGTGCACGGAAATTCTGCTATACTAATTAGGCAGACCACATTGTTGTTTTCTACTTAGAGTGGAGTAGGGATCATTTTTTTTGGTCCTGATGAGAAGCCAAGGGGATGGCTTAGAAACATGTAGACTAAGGAGGTAGTAGCTCATCATAGCATACAGCCTCCACTCCCCATTTTTGACAATACCAGCTAGAAGGAGTATTAAATTCTAGTTTCCACATAGCCAGGTATTTTTTATTTATTTTTTATTTTATTTTGAAGGTTTTATATAGCGCGAACAAGACCCTTTCGGGTATCGGAGCGCTTTACAAGGAAAGAAAGCTGAACAAAAGAACAAAATAACACTGTATGACATAATTATGTTCTGCTATACAAACATCCGTTATTAGGGTTAGATACATTGTTCATGTGAATTTTCTCATGAGTAGAGATTTAACTTCTTTCTTGAAAGAGACAGTAGAAGGATTCAGTCTGGTTTCTGGGGGCAATGCATTCCAGATCCTTGGAGCGATTCCAGAAAAGGCCCGGTTGTAGGTTTTCTTTTTGGCAAATCGTTGTGGTTTCAGAAGAAGAGTGCTGGAACTTCTGGAGGATCTGTTACCACATGAGAGCACCAGTTTCTGGGCCAGGTAACTCTGGGTATTGTGATGAAGGGCTTTGTGCATCATGCAGGCGATTTTTAGTTGGATTCTTGCTTCGAATGGTAGCCAATTGAGGGCTCTCAGGTCGGGGGAAATGTGGCAGTTTCTTTTAGCGCCCATGATGAGTCTGGCCGCTGAGTTGAGTGAAGCTCTTAGAGGGGCCGTTGTAGATCTAGGGAGTCCGCAGAGAGTTGCACTCCCGTAGTCTAGTTTGGGTAATACTAGTGCTTGTACTGCCAATTTGAAGTCATTTGCGGGAAGGAAGGGTTTTAATTTTTTTTAAATGTTCATCTGTATGTTTGCTCCTTTAGTTGTGGTACTGATATGTTTCTGCATGTTTAGATTCCTGTCAAGTGTTAAGCCCAGCGATTTTGCTGAGTCGATAATATGCGGTTGACAGTTGAGCACTGTTAATTGTTTAATCCATTCTTATATGATGGTTGTTTGGCTGGGTGGAGCGATTAGGAGGAATTCAGTCTTAAGGGTATTTAGTTTCAAGTGGTTTGCCGTCAGCCAAATCTGTGTTTTCTGTAGAGTTAATTTGAGAGATCTGACATCCTCCAGAGAGGAGACCTTTAAGTACAGTTGTGTGTTGTCTGCATACATGGGATAGTGGATGTTGGAGGAGCTGAGGATTTCGGTGAGAGGTTCCATGAATAGGTTGAAAAGTGTAGGTGAGAGGGATGAGCCCTGCGGGACTCCTAATGTGACTGGGATGGCCGTGGATAAGGCATGATTGACCTTGAATCTTTGGGATCTGTTTTGGAGGAAAGAGTAGAACCAATTTAGTACAGATCCTGATAAGCCCATTCTATATTTCAGGAGGTCAAGCAGATTGTCATGTTTGACGGTGTCAAATGCCAAGACAGGTCGAGCAGGATTAGCAGACAAGCTTCATTTTGGTCCAGAATTTTTAGTGCATCATCCACTATGTGGGTCATCGCTGACTCAGTGCTGTGTCCTGCTCGAAAACCGGATTGGTTGAGCAGGTTGAAATGGTCAATGTGGTTACTCAGCTGGATGTGTACACATTGTTCTAGGAGTTTAGCAAGAGTTGGGATGTTGGAAATCGGGCGATAATTATTCAAGTCTGTGTGGTCTGCCGTTGGTTTTTTTAGAATGGGGGACACCTGCCCAGATTTAAGGTTTTCTGGAATAATGCCTTGAAGCAGAGAGGTATTGATAATCTTGGTCCATAGTGGCAGTATCAGAGGTATGAACTCTTTTAAGTGATTGGCGGGAAGGGGGTCTATGAAGTGGTTAGAGGGGTTCAAAGACGTGAGCGCATTTAAGATTGCTTCTTCACTGTAAGTTTTGAAGGAGGACCATGCTGCGTTATTTTTGATGGCGAACTTTGATGGGCATATGTTAGGGGTTGTTAGAGATGGTGATGTGGCGTCTTTGAGGGTGTCAGTAAGAAGTATTGAGGCCTTATGTAGGTCCGTCTTCATGTTTTCTGTCTTCTCAGTGAAGAAAGAGGCAAATTCTTCACAGCTGGGTTGTGAGATCGGTCCAGCTTGAGTAGGGTATGGTAAGCCGTTTGATTGTGCATTGACTAATTCAAATAGTTTTTTTGGTCGATTTTTGGCCACACATTTTTAAACACAGTTTATTCACTCTGACCTTTCCACTCTCACATTACACATAGTGTCATTTCACTTCTAAGTGCTCCCACGTCCCCGTCGGTAGTAGCACGCCCCGTCCCGCAGCGGGGCGGGAAGAACCCGATGATGAAGCATGCCACCAAGGGACCTTTTGGTGGGTGAGGGTTATTTTAACAAAACATTGTGTTTCCCTATACATCTTTAGGGGACACACGGCTCTCATAGATGTTGAACTAAGCTAGGAAGGATACTATTATTCTGTTTATTAGGGTGGATTCTTTTTGATTTTTGATTGAAAATACTTAAACCTTCATTATGGCAATAGCTATGATCCTTCAAGATTAGGCATATAGGGATTCTAAAAAAAATGTACTGCATAAAATATGTTTTCTGGTTTCATAATATTTACCTTCTGTACCTACACTCTTGCTATGATTTTATTAATTTGTGCAATTATTTTGTTTCATTTATTCTGCACTAAAATTGGCTTGTAATAAAGCCTTTAAAAATAACTGTGTGGATTTCTTGTGTGTGTGCTGTTGTGGCGAAAGGTTGCCAGAGCTCACAACAGCAATAAATAGTCCTGGCAGTCTCTGTTATTGTTACATGCCCAATACGCATTATCTCCAGGTTTGTTGAAGGAGACGTGTGGGCCTTAACTTGTTGCTCTTTAAGCTCAGATTTGGTTACTTGGGCCATACCTGTGCTTGCCAAAGGGCCACTAATTACTCACTAGGTTGTGTTTACCCTAAGCTTGTAAAAATAGAAAAACCGTTAACAAAAATTAGATGATAACCAAAGTGACAAACACGGAGGCAATATTTACTGGGAAGAGAACTGGATGCACCCCCCCCCAAAAAAGCAATTCCCCGCTCTTTCTATCCACCTGCATATTAAAAACGGATTTATGAAGGCCTATTTCTAACAACATGAATCCTCAAGTCGACATTTTACTTCCAGACATCTTTCTGAAAATGTTACAAGTGAGCAGGGAAACAGCCTTAGTAGAAACCATAGACACCCTAGCCTTAAACCTACTTAAAAGGGCCCCACCCACTTGGCTGAACACACATTAGCAGTGGTTACATCAGAGAGGCTCTCCTATTTGACTTAGGCAAATGCCTTCAAACATCATTGGTTCTCCTGCACCGCTTTACAATGTGCAATAAAGTACATTCTAACATCAAACTATGGATAGTAAAACAGTGTACTGAAATCACATGAACTCTTTTGACCTGGATTGATTTCTTTCTATACAACCTGAGTTGGGGATTTAAACAGGGATTCAGTTGAATCCACCAGCTGGAAAGTATCTGGCACTTTGATTTCCAATCTGGCACCTTGCTTCCCACCCTGTTTCACTCTTACAGCTGTCCTCTGCTTTTATCTCAGTTCACCTATGGCACCTGGAGCTTCACCCATACTCCCTGTTATGTTTACCCCAAACTTCCGACCTGATGTTTACTTGAATCCTCAACCTTGCTGCACTATGCCAATAAGACGTCTCTAAGGTAGTTGGGCTGCCTTATTGCTACAGTCCTTTTGGGCTGTTCAGACATGAAAGTATGGAGTACTGTTGATTTTACTTGATCTTTGCCTGCATATTTTACTACATCTGGATCCTGAGACACAAACAGGATGTATGTGATTATTTGTGTAAGGAGCTGGGTTCTTTTTGCAGTACTCTCCCACTTTTTGCCTGGTATTTGATGCAACTCTGACTGACGTGTACTGGGCTCCTGCTAACCAGGTCCCTAGTGGTCATGTTATGGTATGTTAAAAAATATTTATAAAGCGCGCGTACACCACATGGTTTCTTGGCGCTAGGGTCAGGAGAGCACTGCCGCTAAGTGATTCATTCATAAGCCTGGCGAAACAGGTCTTTTACAGTTTCCTAAATTGGGGGTATGATGTCGTCGATCTGATGTCCAAAGGAAGAGAGTTCCAGAATTGAGGGGTCAAGACCGCGAATCTTAGTACTCCCAGTTTCTTGCGTTTAAAAGATGGAAAAGGTAAGAAATTCAATTGGGAAGACCTAAGATCCCGAGTGGGGATGTATCTCTGGACTCGAGTAGAAACGAAAACTGGGCAGTTACCATGGAGCGCTTTAAAGGTGAGGCATCCCAACTTGAACGCACTGCATTCGACAACCGGGAGCCAATGTAACTTTTTCATAAGAGGGGTGGCATGCTGCCAACTTGGCTAGCAATAGAGTAATCGGACCGCCTGGTTTTGCACTAGTTGCAGTCACTTTGATTGATATGCCGGTATGCCAAAGTAAAGCGAGTTAGCGTAGTCGATGTGGGAAATGACTAACGCTAAAACTACTTGGGTAAGAGCTTCAGGAGTAAGGGATATGCTAATCTTCCTGATCTTCCAGAGCTGAAACAGGTAGAGACCTCCATCCCAATCTGAGATTTCATAGACAGGTCGCAGTCAATTAATGATACTAAGGCTTTTAGTTGTTTTGGGATGGTAGGGGAGGGTTTCCCAACTCAAACGGCCAAAAATTTGAATTCCAGGGGTTTGAAGGCCCTCCAGTTAAGATCAGTTCAGTTTTATCTGGGTTTAATTTCAAGTGGTTACTGTTCATCCAGCTACTTATATGTCGCATGGTAGATTAGAAGTTAGTGACGGAGGCAGCAGACTTGTCTATATCAAAGATCAGTTGAAGATCGTCAGTGTAGTTGAAAGTGCATACCTTCCTTTCGTCTAAGGATTGAATTGGAGGATACAGGTACATATTGAAAAGGTGCAGTGACAGGAAAGATCCCTGTGGCACCCCACATGTCAATTTGACTTTAGAGGCAGAGAATTGGACGAGGTGAACAGCTTGAGTGCGATCATCTGGAAAAGATGATAGCCACTTATGGGCCAGGCCCTGTATCCCTGCGTTACTGGCACGGTCCACCAGGAGTTCATGGTCGACCATGTCGAATGGAGCGGAGAGGTTGAGTAACACCAGGGCCTGCGTAGTGCCCTTGTCTGCCCCTTTCCTTAGTTTGTCTAGAACCGTCAAGATAACTGCCTCTGTAGAATGAAAGGGTCAGAAGCCCGCCTGATGAGATTCAAGAAAACGAGACTGTTCGATAAAGGAGCAGAGGCAGTTTGCAACGTGGGCTTCCAAAACCTTGGCTATGAAGGGGAGTAGGGAGATAGGGCGATAATTCGTAAGGGCTAGAGGGTCTGCCCCTAGTTTCTTCATGATGGGGACTATTTCTGCTTCTTTAAATGCTTTGGGGACCACCCCCTGCATGAGGGAGTTGTTCAGTAGTGAAAGAGGAGGGTTGGGACAAGTGAGGAAAGCTTCCCTTAAGATGTGTGAGGGCAGCAGTCCACTGGAGACCCAGATCTGACCTTCATTAGAAGGTTCAAAAAAACATCTCTGCTGATGGTAGAAAACTGCTCCAGGGAATGAGAGTTCTTGAGCGTGGTTGGCTGGGCTATATGGGGGGAGTTAGCAGGGATACTGGTCTTGATGGTAATGATTTTTTCTATGAAGAAAGTGTTTAGTGAGCCACATAGTGCTTGAGTAGGGGCTGGTTTCACCGTGACTCTGTCTGGAATTGATAACTCAGCAACAATTGCAAAGATTTCTTCAGATTTATTTGTGGAACTCAATATTTTGTTAAAAAAATAGGTTGCCTTGGTTTGTAAAATAGCGTTTTTATATTGCTTGAGTTGGATTTGATATATATCTTTTTTTTCTGGAGAGTAATTAATGTGGGTGGATGCTGTCACGTGTTGAACACAATTCAGTCCATTGAGAAAGTCAGTCAACTCCAATGAGCTTGTACCACCCATCTCGTCGTTAGCCCAATAATTGAG
This sequence comes from Calotriton arnoldi, assembly GCA_963921515.1. Classification (NCBI taxonomy): domain Eukaryota; kingdom Metazoa; phylum Chordata; class Amphibia; order Caudata; family Salamandridae; genus Calotriton; species Calotriton arnoldi. The sequence goes on along the minus strand of CAWUFW010000919.1, from coordinate 399,645 downwards.
ATCCCCAATTAGTAGAATTTTAGCGGGGTTAACCACCAAATGGGATATTTTTTCACCCAACTGTTGGAGGGAAAAGCGGCATAATACAAGGGGGTCTGTAGATTAGTACACAAATCAGGGGAGTGTGAGGGGAGTCAAGTCTAATGATGAGACTGTCAGTTGGGTCATATAGGGTGCGTAGTAACCCCAAGGGTCAGTAGCCCATTGGCTACTACCCTACACTCTGCTAACACCCCTAAATTGAGCATTTAGGGGAGCCCTGGCACAAGAAGAGCAGATCAGACCTGAAGAAAGAAGAGGGACAAGAAGAGTCGCACAGCAAGAACAGAAGACCCCGCATCTGACTAGCCGCCAACCCTGCCGGCCTGCCTGCTGACTTTGCCTATTACACAAGAAGTAGACTTGTCCTGCAGCTGCTGAGTCCTCAAAGGCCAGGAGTCCTGCCAGCCTTTGCCCAGGAACCAAGACTGCCTGAGGGACATCAGAACTGTCCCCTGATTCCTGCAGGCAGCCAAAGAAAGACCAAGAGAACTCCGGCCCGTCAAAATCCGACTCCGCCAAGCACCACCGCGTGAGCCCCCCAGCCCATGTTGAACTCGGCCAACTGTGTCATCGTGGTCCCCAAGCCCTCAAGGTACCAAGTCCACTGTGGCGTGACTCCTCGTGGCCTCCCCAACATTGCCTGCAGCCTCTGTTGGCAGGCCCTCTCAACCACGAGTGTTTCCGGATGGAGAAACCCGACACCCCAAAGACCCTTTACACCCAGACGCCCTGTCCCAAGGAGAAGAGGATCAAAGGTGTCCCCACATCCCCCAACATCGCAAGAACCAAAGCCACCCATTGGTTTCACTGGACTGGTCATATAGTCACCTCCTGCAGCCTCTTTTTACCATGGATAACATTGGCACCTGCTGCTGTTTGGCACCTCTTCACCTGTCCGCCCTAGTGCCGTTGGTGGTGTTCTGCTGGTGCTGCCTTGGACCTTGCCCACCACTCACCTTAACTCCTGGAGAAGGGTCCCGTAAGTCATTGACAAGAACCGATAAACCGCATATGATTTTCCTCCCATAGGTTAACATTGCAGAACTCAAAATTGTACTGTTGACTTTTTGAACTGAAAAATATTCCTATTTAAAAACGTACTTACCTGAACTATTTTCTTCTGATGCCTAAACATATATAAAGATATTAGCTATTTTAATTAATTGTTGTGGATCTCCTTTTTGAGTCGTGTGTCTCATTTATTGACCATTGTGTGTATTTTCAGATGCCTTGGACTCCCCTGTTTTAAGCCTAAGGCTGCTCGACCACACTGCCCCCTAACAGAGCACTTTGGGATTGCAATAGCAAGCCCCTGTCCACTCATAAAGGAACCCCTGGACTCTTTACACGGTATATCAGATTTTTGATGTATCACATAAAGAGCCAGTTTCCTACAATTTGTGATAAGTGTCATGAATCCAGTGACTGCTTTACCTTCAGAAGGATCAAGGTTTCATTAATCTGAAAACAGGGTTTCTCAGTCCCCATGTTTATGTCGACACTTCTTTTTGTTTATCTTCTTTTCATGACCAATAGGTTAACATATGGCAACGTTACTAATCCAATTGAAGATAGAAAAAATCCTTCCAAATAAACAAGGACCAATTTATGTTTTCTAGTACACCTTCCCTTTCCCTTCTAACACTATGCAATTCCCCAGGTAAAAACTGTATAAGGCACTGTGATGTTGGTGGCATTGAGAGTACTCACTTTTTATGTCTGTTATTAAACATTTACCAGACAGGTTATGTCCGGAAATTACATCTTCCGGTGGGTTTCACCTATGCCACTTCCCGGTGGACTCCATAGCCTTAATGCCTTGGTAGGTGGATAGCTTGGGGCCTTAATTAAACAGATAGTCACAAACTTGCCAAAGGTTCCGTCTGCTGTATTTTAAGTGCATTGTAGCCAATACCACTTGTAATATGGCTGATGCGATATCTGTCACATTTTGGCAGAGTATGCCATTGCCAAAGGCTAACTAAGATCCTTAGTCTTCATATGCCTCTTCTGTGTAATTTTGATAGATGCATATTCCCTGGTGTGAGCTGAACTTCAAAAGGCCAGTTCTTTGATCTTTTCTTTTGCTGCTTAAACAATAAACCCACACTTTACTTCTGATTTAAAAGCATACGTGTTATTTTATAAGCACAGGCCCTTGGTAATAACATTAGTCTATCTCCTAAGAACAAAATGCCCTCATGGCTTGGTTAGAAGCCCTTTTGTCTGGTCACTACAACATTCTTTTAAAGCTAAACATGATGACTGGATGATTTCTCTACTTCTGTTACAAAAGGGAAATTCACCCAAGTGTAATAGGAGTATCCATCTGCTGGGAGGTAATAGCATGTCCCAGTGCCTGTGTATATTTAGATTTGTGAATGACATTTTACGTCCTAGGATCATTTTGAAAATGAGCTTCTTTATAGTTATTGATAGAAATCAATCGAATGTTGAGTCTGATTTTGAATCCTAGTGTTTATCTCTTCTACCTTTAAAAAACAATTATGTGGTTATGGCCTCTCACCGAGGTGTGTGGGGGAAACTCTCCTTTTGCATGCTTCTTAGACAAAATAATACCTTCACTTTGTGTCCTCCTCCTCTTCCTGTAAAATAATTGTTCTTCTCTTTAGCAAAGCTCAAGTCTACGTTGTGCACCATGGCACCTATATGTTTGCAGCTGTTTTCTCAGCATTCTGCTAATATGACAAAACGTCATGTAACAAAATTAAAAGTACAGTTCTCTTCAGTGTTAAGTGAGACTTCTTCTTTGACCAATTGGTGATCATATACCATTTGTTTGCATTCAGTCCCTAGTCATGCCATTTCCTCATGGACTACAGTTTCATTGTAGACCATCTAATCGTTTGCCAGTTCATTGCAAGTCATACAGTGAAAATAAGAGTAAAGGGTTAAGGCTACAGATATGAAAATTTAACAGAAAGGGGTTAAGGATACAAGTATAAGTAAGGGGTTACGAGTAAGGGGTAGTGGTTGAATGGTAATAAGAGGTTGAGGCTAAGTTCTAAAGATAGGTGTTAAGGGTAAGGGGTTGAAAGTAATGGATAGGGATAAGGGGCTAGGGGAAAAGTGGGCAAGGGCTCAGAGTAAGAGATGAATGGGATGAAGATAGTGATTAAGGATAAGCGGGGTATTGGTAAAGGGCTGAGGGTAGGGACTTAAGGGTAAGGAGAAGAGGATATGGTGGTAAGGGGCTAAGGTAAAGAAGCAAGTTGTAAAGGGTAAAGTGTAAAGGGGTACTGGTAAGGGATAAAGCGAAGGGGAAGAGCTTAAGAGCAAGGCATTAAGGGTAAGGGGTGAGGGCAGTGGGATAATGGCGTATGAATAGTAAGTAAGGGGTAACTGGCGGGGGTAAAGGGTAAGTGAATAACGGTTAAGGATAACATTTTAATGATAGGGAGTAAGAGGCTAAGGGTAACTGATTAAGGGATGAGTTAGGAGTAAAGAGATATGAGAAAGAGCCCAGGGTGGGGTACAGGGTAAGAGAGTAAGGGGTTAAATAGATTGAGGATAAGGGGTTAAAGGGAAAGAGTGAAGGTGTGTCAGTAGAGTTAAAGGGTAGGAGTAGGGGTTAATGGTTAGAGTACAGGGTTAAGGATGAAGGCATGTGAATAAGGATAAGAGGTTAAGGTAGGGAAGCTATTGGTTATGGGTTAGGGATAAGGAGTAAAGTGAAATGGGCAAAGTTGTTAAGGGTAATGGTTTATGGGCGAAGGGGTCAAGATTACAGAGTAAGGGGTTAAAGTTAAGGGCTTAAAGGTAAAGCGTTAAGGTAGTAATGGTAGGGAATTATGAAAGGGAGTTAAGGGTAAGGGTTTAAGGTGGTTTAGGAATATAGATAGGTAGGTTTAGGGGATTTGGCAAAGGTAACATGATTTAAAAAATAATATAACAATTACTAATATAGAAATAAAGGGTAAGGAAAAAGTCAAATAGTAAATATACAGATGCTGGGATGGTGATGATTAAATAGTAAAAATGGGCTTACCTAAAGAAAGGGGAAGAAATGGTAAACAAGGAAAAAGCTATGAGATGATTGTAGAAAAATAAATAGTTGAAGAAAGGGTTTGTATTCCTCTGTTGTTTATTTACTACTACAATACAGGGAAATGAATGCAAACAAATGGTATGTTCCCACGAGTTATAATTTAAGCAGAGAGCAGCTGCATTTTACCGACCTGAGGCCGCCGGTCGGAGACAACACAGGAGGAGAAGGGGTACCCCTCAGGTTGTGTGTGTGATTAGCTTCAAGATGGGTGTTATTGCTGTTTGTATCCTGCTTTCTGAATGGACCCTAGAACCAGATGACGGGGAAGTTGAACAACTAGTGGGGATGCACTGTTTACCCCTAGCGAGCCATATCTGATTACGTATGAATAATTGGAATTCTCTCTGATCAGACCGAGATCATTAGATTCCCTGCTTGTTGAATTTGGTGAATTAAAAAATACAAAGAGCCCGGTCCTGAAGGAGGTAGCTTAAATTATTTGTGTTCCACCAAAACATGTGTTGACCAGTTTTCCGAAAATAGCCAGTACATGTCGCAATGGAAGGCTAAATAAGAATGGTCTCCTTTGCTGTCTGTTAAGGATTTTTTGTTCTATGAAATTTGAAAGATTTGTGTATATGGGGTTCATGGGAGTGGTGTATGAGTGATATATACTGATTGATGAGTGGGGGCAATCCTATGTTCTATGGTCCTGTGGTGAGTGGGGGCAATCCTATTGTTGCACATTCTATTGTTGTGATTTTGTATTTATTGTAGTATGTGCATCTATGTATGAGTTTTAAGCATTGTATTTATGAGAAAGTCTATGTTATAATGAAAATAAGAAAAAATGTCAAAAAATAAATCATGCAAAATGAAATAAATTGGGTCTTTCCACATGGGATTAAGTCCACTGATGAATGTAGATAGGTTAAGCGGGAAGTGTCATTATTGAGTGCTGTTTTTATTATGCAGACTTTTAGCAAAAAACCTCAAGTGTATTAACAGCCACCCTCCATTAATTGTTTGGCGTGTGTTTGCTTTCATGTCAAAGGCATTTGCAGAGGAGCTCCATGAAAGGGTTCGAAAGGAGTTCTGGAGTTACTGCAGCAGTGAACAGCTGGATGTTTCTGAACTTCGCAAGATCCGCTACGAGGGCATTCGACCTGCTCCAGGCTACCCAAGCCAGCCTGACCACACAGAAAAACTGACTATGTGGAAATTGGCAAACATTGAAGAGAAAACTGGTAATATGTTTGTCACTGACATGCCAACTATGATTGCTTATTTTTCATTGATTGCTAGTACTTATTGCCAATTGGTCCCATGTCATGAGACTCGCCGTGAGGCATTTCTTGATTTTTAGCCTTAAGAACCCTTGAATTCTGATGCTTATATTTAGCTTTTCTCATTGTACTTTTGGACCTTTATGTCCCGATTTAATTGCTGACGTTGGCTGCCACAAGTACTTAATTTGAACCAGTATTTACAGGTAAGGCCCACAGGCACTCTTTTTGGAGACCGGCACTTATTTTTCCTCAACAAACACACAATACAGAGCAAAACAGAGAAAAACACAACAAGGGTAAAGAAGGAGGATGAGAAAGACAGAACAATAGTTACAGCTATTGACAAGGGAACAAAGCAGGTATGAAAAATAACCTGAAGGAGTGAGATAAAGTGGCAGATAGTGTCTGGTGCTGGCTAAAGAGGTATGAGGTGGAATGAAGACCATACAGACTTGGCATTTGCACCCCGATGTTCGATAGTGCCGACTGTGGGCATTTCAGAAAAACTTTAGGCCCCAGAACACATTCTTTTACAAACTAAGCACTGGCTGAAGATAACTTTTATGATGACCTGGTGCCACTTGGAAGCTATTCTAGTCCAAAGTATATGAAGTATTTAAACTTAGCTCTGTGGTTGTTGTTTACTTAATAACAAGTTAGACTGTTGGTATTGAGGAGTCTCCCTTCTCATTCAAATAATTGTTCAGTACAGTTTAGTAACACTGAATCAAAAGCTTTTGAGGGGTACTCCTAACTGCAGATTTCTCACCTTTAGAACTTCCCCAGGGGGCCGGACAAGATCCAGAAGTTATTTCAGCATAGCTCCTGTACGCCAATAAGTAACATCGTGTGGTTTTGTGTCAACTCTGCTCCAAGCCAGAAGTGACGACAGGAACTGTATATAGGTGCGACCAATTGCGTTCCTTTCTGTGTATTCATACAAGGATCTGGAGGTAGCTTCTGTTTTTTCTTGTCAGTTGAAAAGCTTTTTTCTCCCAAATTTTACAAGTGTGGAAAGGTAATATGTCCATTTCTAATACTACATGGTTTTAAACCTTATAGGGAATGCCGCAATTAGTTGTCTGTGACAGATCCATATGAGGCATCCCTCTGGTTTTGGGGTTGTGCGTGGAATGTGCCCTGATGACCCCAACATGATCCAGAACCACGATGCCAAACTGCACGTCCCTGAGCACCGACAGAAGTCACTTAAAGGACGCTCTTGCTCAAAGTCAAAGACAAGCTCCCATACCCGCTCTCAGGGGTGGTCATGCTACAGATCTTTGTCACGCCCCAAGCCTTCGAGTAGGTCAAAGTAAAAAAAGTAGCACAGGAAGTCCAAGCAGCTCTCATACCAGCCTCGCTGCTCTCCATCTGACAAGTCTTGAGGACATCAAGGTGACCCACTGTCTCCTTCCCCATGCCCTGTTGAAGAGCTGATTCTGCAGTGGATTTCAATGCACCCCAGGTTTCTGGGTACGTCAGTGATGCCACAGCAAATTGAGACTTCTAAGGAGGCCACCACATTTTCAACACCTTACCGTTTCCCTCTGGTGCGCCTTTGGGTCCCATGGATTCTTGGATGCCTCCAACCGTCCTACCGCCAGCAGGTCTGCCCTTGGTGCCAGCTGCGCCTCTTGGACTCATTTTGAGTTCAGATCTAACTCCTGAGCCTATTTCACACCTGGCACCATAATCTGTGCCAGTTCCTGCCGTGTCCACGCTGGCACTGACGCCAGAGGAGGATGTTGAACCCATTGTTTGGTCCGTTACCAAGCTGAATCCATTTTGACCGTGGACAAAGCCGCATGTGTGCTCAGTTCTTACATGCCCAGTCCCATTCTTTTTTACTGCGACAAGACACTGCCTTTACTTAGCGTACGTCCTCCAGTATTTCAACAGCTCTTTTGATTGGACTCTGACCAGAGCCAGCCAGTTTTTGGTAATGATGGTGGAGACGAATATTCCCCACAATAGGATGATGACAATTTTTATATTGACCTGCAAGAAACTGGGTACTTCCTCAGACAAGGGGTTGGTTTCCCACTGGATACTGCCAAAGAAGAATCAACTTCCTTCGCCATGGTTATTAGAAGGGCAGCCAAAGTCCTAAACTTAGAACTGCCTTTAGTCGAAGTAAAGAATGACATGCTCAGAGAGGTGCTGCAATCTGGATAATCCTCATCAAACCTGTGCTGCCATTTAATAAGGCCCTAACTGACACTCTCATGGGCACTTAGTCCAAACCTTGCACTTGACTGCCAGTGAACAGACAAGTGACTTATTGCCATAGGCAGCTTCTGGCTGGTGACCCTGACTTTCTCACACAGCAACCTACTCCATAGAGCCAGGTGGTACAAGTCTCCACCAGCCGATTTAACCTCAATTCGTTCACTACAATCCCATCAGACAGGGAGTTGAACTGAGTGGAGCCTTTTGGAAAGAGGATATTTTCATCAGCAAACCTTGCCGTTTAATCAGTTAACACCAGCTGCTTGCAGGACAATACTCCCGCACATTATGGAACTCAGTTGCGGAAATTTTGCACAGACCATTCACATGTAGGATGCGGCCAAGTGAATCATCTGATTTGGATTGGACACAATAGGGTAGCATGATGCTCCGCATGGATGAGATCCACTTCTTTTCGAGAGACATTAAAGTGTCACTCATCGATATACCTTTCCACAAGCCTCGTCTCTTTGGCGAGAAGGCTGACTATGTCCTTGAGCCCTTTAAAGAGAGCACAGCAACTGCATGCTCCATCACTCGTGACGCAGTACCCACAGCATTTTCAGCTTGTTTGAGGCATTGCTAGGGGCTTCGACTTCAGACAACGTCAAGGTGTGCGACTCTACCAAAAGGTAACCCAATTCATTTGGGCTTGGGGTAGGAGATCTAGCAGGCAGCGCTCAGGCCAACAAGCGCCACAAACACCATAGTCCCCCAGCCTCCTGCAGCAGCCTCAGTCCACTTTAGTTTACCCTTCCACGTCACATGACCACCCTGTGAGAGGTAGGATCACTCATTTTATCCTCGGATGACAAGAAATAATATCTGACAGGTGGGTCCTGCATATAGTTTAAAGACTACACCTGCCACTCCTTTCCATCCTGCCACCTATTCAACCTACATGACAGCAGCATTCGGAGGACCATTTGTCCATTTTACGTCAGAAAAGCCAGGCTCTTCTGGATAAAAAAGCCATAGAGAGGAACCCGGCCTCAGTAATCGAAAATGGCTGCTACTCCTGCTATTTAATAGTGCAGAATAGGGACGGAGGCATCCGCCCTTTTTCTTCAACTTCTTTATATTGAAAGACATATTCAAGATACATTAGCCCAGGTTCTCTCTGCTCTTAGTCCAGGAGACTGGATGGTGGCGTTGGTTGTGCAGGGTACCTATTTCCATGACCCCATCCTACAGGCCTACAGATGCATTTTCAGTTTGCTGTGCTCCCCTTTTTTGCCTCACCAGTGCCCCACAGGTGTTCACACAGGTGATGGCTATGCTCGCACCTTATCTTCCGAGGTTAGGGTTCCAGTTTTCCCCTACATTGACGACTGGCTTCTGAAGGTGAGCTTGCCTCAGTCAGTAATAGACCACCCCCAGACAATGGCAAACCTGCATACATCTTTGGAATTCACAATCAATGTGCCAAAGTCACACCACACTTCTTTGCATAGGCTCCCTTTCATCTGAGCCATTCTGCATACGGTGCATTTTCAAGCCTTCCCTCCTGAACAACAAGTCTAGGACATTTGGAAAATAATGTCTCTGCCTCAGTCTTGGGTCTCAATAAGGATAGCACTGTGGCTTCTGGGACCATTGATCTCCTGCATCCTTTTCGCTGATCATGCCAGAAGGCATATGTGACCTCTGCAGTAGGATCTGAGTTCTCAGTGGGCCCAGCACCAAGGGAACCTGTTGGACTATCTAGTTTTCGGAGGATTCTGCAAGAGATCTGCAGAGGTGGGTGCTGGACTGCAGTTGGACCAGCGACAGATCCATCTCCCTACCCCATCCAGAGCTGAATGGTGACAGATGTGTTACCGCTCTGCTGGGGTTTGCCTCTGGGAGAGGTGAAGATCAACGGACTCTGGTCTCCAGTGGCGGTCTGCATTGACATTAACCTGCTGGTGTTGTGGGCCAGTCACTTGGCACTGAAAGCCTTCCTTTCAATAAAGGTAGAATGCACTCCTTTTATTTAATGTTCTTCAAGTTATGCTCAAGGCCAAAGTATAGCGTGCTATCAATGGTACGCACAACTTGGGTACGATACTTTAGCCTGTGAGGTACTGGAGAGAGCACGTCTGCAGAGAAGAGAGCACATTGTTTTACGTTTGAGGCGCTAAGGTGGTCACTTTATGATACGTTTTGGTTTATTTAAGTTTACGCTGACAACACTTGATGCTTACTTGTTGATTCATGTCTATTGTAGATTACCCTGAGGAAGGGCAGTTCAGTGCACGAAATGCATTGGGAATGTCATCTCCATGTTAAACTATGAAGATATATGTACCTCTAGGTGTCTATGAGTAAAGCCACAGCGGCACTCGTTGAACTTTGAGGAATATACTTTGGATTCCTTGGGATCACTTTTGGCATAAACAATGGATGGAAAAAAAAAATACTGTCTGAATGTAATTGGATGGTTTCATACACTATTTGCTGTGCATCCTGGGTTGGGGAACCTGGCGAGGCTCCAGCAGTGTGACTGAAAGCCTTCCTACCATCTGCAAGGGGAGGCTGGTTCAGTTCCTCACAGACAACCACACCGTGATGTGGTATTGCAACAAGCAGGGTGGGGTTGGGTCCTGGACTCTGTGCCAAGGGGCCCTGTGGCTCTAGACCTGGCTGAATCATCAGGACATCTTCCTGATTGTACAACATCAGGACATCTGCCTGATTGTACACCTGGCACGATTGTTAAACGCCAGGGCGGACAAACTCAGCGGGTGGTTCCTAGCTGATCACGAATGACATGCTTTTGGAGGTTGCATAGGACGTCTTCCAGGAGTGGGGCGAGCCCTGGCTCATTCTCGTCACCACCAATGTGAACGCGCAGGGTCAACACTTTTATGCATTAAAGTTCCAAAGAATGCTGTCTCTCTGTGGCAAATTCTACTTTGAGTGGAGCTCGGGACTCCCGTATGCCTTCCCTCCGCTGTTCTGAGTTCTAAAGATCAGAAATGACCATCCTAGTGGCTCCAGGTTGGACCTAGGCAGTGTAGCACCCAGAACTTCTAGGCATGAGCATCTCTCTTCCGATCAGGCTGTCCCTTCAGAAGTATCTTCTGTCGCAGTAGCAAGGCAGCGTTTTGCACCTGGGCCTGCACAATCTACATCTACCTCCTAAAGAAGTAGATGTCATCCTGGCTGCCAGGCATCCTTCTACAAATCCATTTACGCAGAACACTGGAACAAGTTTGTGGCTTGGTGTGGCATCCGTTATACAAACCCACTGCAATCCGAAGTGTCGGATGTGTTGCTGTTTGTTTTTGTCTTTGGCTCAGCAAGGACTTGCTGTGGGCACTGTTAAACGTTACATGTCAGCTTTTTAGCCCTTCATACGTTTGCCAGACCAAATCACCTGTTGTGATGTATTTTCTCAAAGGTTTGGTCCACATGTTTCCCCCAAAACCCTTTGTGGTGCCACACTGGAACCTTAATTTGGTCCTTACGTTTCTTGTGTGCACTCCCTTTGAGCTTTTAAACAGCTGTCCCTTGTGTCTGTCGGCCCTGCAGACATTTTGTCTGATTGCAATAAAATCAGCATGTTGCATGAGCAAGCTTCAAGCTGTTAGTCCAGCCACCTTGTACAACCTTCTTTCTAGACAAACTGGTGTTGACACCAGAGTGGCTTTTCTCACATCACTTTGCCAACATTCTTTGCCCCTCATCATCCTACGGAAGAGTAGGAGAGCTTCCATCATTTGGACCTTAAAAGAGCACTCTGTTTCTGTTTCAGCCACAACAAGGAACATAAAGTGGATGATTAGATTTTTGTGGGGTTCGTTGTAGCTCAGAAAGGCAAGGCAATGCAGATGAGGATCTTATCCAGGTGGATAGTCCTCTGCATCAGTATCTGGTTCGTGATGGCGAACAAGCAGCCCCCAGAAGGATTAAGGGCCCATTCCACCAGGGCCAAAATTGCTACAGCTGCATTGGCACGCAGGATACCTGTCGTAGATATCTGTCAAGCATCAACATGGGTGTTAGACCTGGCATCCTTGGCGTGGGTCTCCCTTCCATTTTTTCGTAATGCCTCCACTGTTGCCGATATGTTTTTGCTGGACTAGATGCTCATGGGCACTTTGCCGCTGCTAATCAGTGCCAAAGTGCAAGTGCTCCCTATCGTGAATTGATGTATGTATTAGTGACTCCATGATTGGATGATTGGTTTACTTGTCAGTCCCTAGTACCGTGCACTGAGTGTGCCCAGGGCTTGTAAATCCAATGCTGCTGGTGGGTTTGCAGCACGGGTTGTGCCACCCACAGAAGCAGCTTGTAAAGTGTGTCTCAGGCCTGCCATTGCAGAGCCTGTGTGCAGCCTAGGGCTGCCATGTCGACTTGGTGAGTGCACCCACTTACCAGTCCCTAAACCTTCCCTTTACTGCATGTTGGTCACCCCTAAAGTAGGCCCTAGGGCAGGGTGCATTGTAAGTATAAGGTAGGACATGCCTTGGTGTGTGTGGCATGTCCTAATAGTGAATTACAGCCATTTTCGTTTTTCACTATTGCAAGGCTACCTGCTCCCCATAGGCCAGAATGGGCAGACTGACTATTACACCTTATAGTCAGAACTGACCCAGGGAACATGGTAGAAAAACGAATTTAGTATGCCTGAACTCAGGATGATAAAATACATCTTTTAGTGAAGTTGGTTTTAACATTCTGTGTTTGAAAATACCACTTTTAGAAAGTGGGTATTTTCTTGCCTAACTATCCAAGCCTGCCTCTGCTAGGTTGTGTATTCCTTGTCTGGAGATTGAGTGACAGGGGCTGGGGGTGGCTACAGGAGACAGGGTGAGTCAGCACAGGGCTCAATAGAAAGATCTGCATCCAGAGTGGAGGGAGGAGTTGCACCTGGGTCTGAATAGGGCTGTGCCTGCCTTCCACAATGCTGGCTCCACCTCCTGCCGGGCGGCTGAGCACTCTGCCCCACATTCTGAAAGGAAAGAAGGAGTCAGAAAAACAAAGTGCTCCAGGACTGACCAGAACTGGTTTTGGACTAGGCAGATGCCTCTCTGCCTCCAGAGAACAAAGAGAATCAGGGTATAAGAGGGGCACCCAGACCCCAGGAAAATTAGATCACTTTTGGGAACAAGAAGAAACCTTTGCTGAGGAGCGGAACCAAGAAGAAACTGAGGAGAGACTATCCCTAAGCCTGAAGTGCTGCTTGGGGGATTGGCCTGCAGTGGTTTGCCTGACTGCCAAAGAAAGGAGAAAGGAACTTTTGCTTTGCTGTGACTTTCATCAACTTGTGAAGGATCTCCAAGGGCTTGGAAGAGAGCTTGCCCCCTGACCGAAGTCCCAGGACCATTGGACTTCACCCCTTTGTGAATTGCTGCTGGAAACTCTGTTTCAGTGGCTACAGAGGTAGGGAGCTGTGACCGACTCTCACGACCGACTCGGTGTCCTGTAAGCACCGCATCGAAGCACCGTCTCGCCCTGCAACGCACGGCCCTGGTCTCACTGACTCCGTCAACGAGCCGCTGCCTGCACCGCATCGAGGGACAACGCGTCCTGCAACGCTTCGCCGAATCGAACTGGTCCGACCGACACGGTCACTGCTGCTGATTTCGAGTCCTGTGACCGCACCCGAGTTGGGCACAGCTCGCACGCTTTGCGACGCACCGCCCGACTCGCACCGCTGTCCGGACTGATCGACGCCAGCTCCTGAATCCGGCTCCGTCGCCGCACCGCAACCTGCCAGCACCGCATCGAAGCACCGTCTCGCCCTGCAACGCACGGCCCTGGTCTCACCGACTCCGTCTCGACGACGTCAACGAGCCGCTGCCTGCACCGCATCGAGGGACAACGCGTCCTGCAACGCTTCCATTTTTGCATCGCGACCGCGACGAACAGCCATCCGGCTCACACGCCCGTGCCTGCCGCTTCAAGTAAAAGGTACTGTGACCGAGTCTGTCTACGCTGTGTTGGCCCGTCTCGACGCGGTCAGCTGGATTTGTTAGACTCTGTTTGTTCTCGACATCGCCGTAGCCGGAGGAGGCTACCGACTCGCACAGAACCTTGAATTAAGCCTTTTTGATCAGAACTAAGCACTCTTGACAGTATTGTGGATTATTTTTATCGTTTATGGTCTTGTGATAAATCTATATAAAGTATACCTATTTTTATAAATATATAACCTGTGTGGTGTCCATTTGTAGTGTTGTCACTTGATTACTGTATGTGTTCACAAATGCTTTACACACTGCCTCTGAACTAAGCCTGTCTGCTCGTGCCAAGCTACCAAGAGGGTGAGCAGGGGTTATTTCGGGAGTGTACCTACTTTCCCTGACTAGACTCAAGGGTCCCTATTTGGACAAAGGTACATACCGCTGCCAACTAGAGACCCCCAAATCTAACATTGGTGGGCAGCGGTGAGGATTCTGGACTTGCATTTGTGACTCATGTACAGTGATTGGTGAACACTACTTAGTGAGTGCAGACCAAAACGCAACCACATACTTTTATAGCATTTTTTCTAGGATTTCCTATTTTTGCAACTGCCAAGTTTAATCACTATGGAGAAACCAGCATCAGTAGCCTCTGTTGAGTGTGATTGGGAAGAAGAGAGGCTAGAATGCTACACCCTCAAGCAGCTCAGGCAATTCTGCAAAAAGTTTAAAGTGTCCATGACCGGGCTCTCCAGGAAGGAGGACCTCCAAAAGGCGCTGAGGGCCTGGGTCGAATCAAGGAGTGCCCCTGTGGAGAGGGCTGAGAATGCAGAAGGGCAGCTGGAGGGGCTATTGGGTCTAGGGGCTGGAAGACCACCTTCCCCAGTAGGTAGCAGTGTTTCTGCCAGAGGACTGTCTCCAGAGGAGTTGGAGGACAGGAAAGAGAGTAGGATGCACGAAATGGAGCTGACCAAGCTCAAGCTGACTGGGCAGTTAGAATTCGAAATGCAAACTAGGAAATTAGCCCTAGAGGAAAAGAAAATGCAGTTTGAACATGAGAAAGTTTTGAGGAAGTTGGAATTGAAGGCCAAAAGCTTAGAGATTACTCCCTCTGGTGGCAGTGTACCGCCTGTGCCTGTTGAAGCTAGGGTGTATATTCCAAAAGATGTGTTTAAAGAATTTTTTAAAAATGATGACATAGGGCAGTGGTTCAAAGCCTATGAGGTAGCCATGTCTTCCCACCGGGTCCCTGAGAAGGATTGGGGAGCGGGGTTGTGGGGACGGTTCCTCAGTGAAGGGCGGGATACCTTGTTGGATTTGCCCTCTGAAGTCTATAATTCGTACAGCCACATGAAGGATGCCTTAATGACTAGGTATGGTTTGACCCCTGAGCTTTATAGGCAAAGGTTCAGGAACTGTAGTAAGATTGAAAGCAGTACCTGGGTTGAATATGTGACCTTCTTTTGCAGAGCCTTGGATGGTTGGGTAAAGGGTAGCAAAGCGACTGATTTTCAGGCGCTCTTTGATTTGATTGCCTGGGAGCACTTGTCCGGTAATTGTTTTCCTGAGCTACGCCAGCACCTGATTGATAGTAAGCTGACTAACCCTAGGCAGCTTGCTGAGGAGGAGGACCCCTGGGTGAGTACCCGGGTCCACAAGGGTCACTTGGGAGACTCCGCCAAGGATGGGCAGGGTCCCCAGCAGAAGAGTGGGGGGGACAAGGGTAAACAGAGGGAGTTCCATAAAGGGCCCCAAAGTAGACCCCAAGGGAACCAAGGGAAAGGTTCCCAGCCTCCCCCTGAGAAGAAGCCAGTGGCCCTGACAGGCCCCCTGTTCACCAGGGACCACTGGTATGTTACAAGTGTGGCGCCCCTGGCCACAAGGCAAACGATCCTCGTTGCCCTTTGCATGGAAAACCAGCACCCACTGGTGCAGTCCCCCGGCAGTTGGCTAGTGTAGCCCTGGGGGAGGAGTTGGGTGCCCAAGGTGGGGGGATCCCACAGTGTTTTCCCTTGTCTCCTTAGGAGACTCTGAGATGGTCCCTAGGACCCCGCTGCCTGAGAACACTAAGAAATACAGGCAGTGGGTGACCATCAATGGCCATAGGGTGGAGGCTCTGAGAGACACAGGACCCAGTGTGACAGCTGTCAAGTGTCACCTGGTGTCTAAGGAGCAGGTTATCCCTGATGCATTCTATCCGGTTGTTGCCGCTGACAACACAGAGAGTCACTGCAAGGTGGCTCAGGTTCCCTTTGAATGGGGGGGGTCTCGGGTACTCTTCAAGTAGCTGTGAGGCCAGCAATGCCTGTTGACTGTTTGTTAGGGAACGATTTGGAGAGCTCACCTTGGGCTAAGGTGGAGCGGAGTGCGCATTTAGAAATGTTGGACTTGCCTGATTGGGCATGTGTGACCACCCGGTCAATGGCAGCGAAAGGTGTTCAAGAGGACCTGGAGCCTGAGAGGGAGGCCCAGGTGCCTGCCGGAGAGAGAGGAGGAAGGGGGCGCGGGAAACCGGCCCCCGAAGTTCCCACGGTCCAGGAGGAGGCAGACCCTGAGGGGGATGCCCTGGAGCCTACAGGGGAACAGGTAGCTGAACTGGGGGACCTACCTGAGCTGACCCATTGGCAGCAAGAAGGAGGACCCTCCAGGGAAGAGTTCTGCGAGGAGCAGAACGCATGCCCCTCTCTCGTGGGTCTGAGGCAACAGGCCACAGACCAGGCAGCAGGTGATCAGTCTGGATCACATTGGATTTACTGGGAGAATGGTCTCCTGTATTCAGAGCCTAAGGTTGCTGAGCCTGGGTCAGCCCGTGTGCTGGTGGTACCCCAGCGCTTCAGAGCCTTCCTACTGGGGTTGGCTCATGATGTACCGTTAGCGGGACATCTGGGGCAGGGCAAGACCTTTGACAGGCTTGTTACCCATTTCTATTGGCCCCAGATGCGCAGGAGTGCCGCCACTCACTGCAGGACATGCCAGACTTGCCAGGCAAGTGGAAAGAGTGGGAGGAAGCACAATGCTCCTCTCCAGCCATTCCCTGTGGTCAGCACCCCCTTTGAACGGGTGGGTATTGACATTGTGGGGCCACTGGATCCCAAGACAGCCATGGGCAACAGGTTTATCCTGGTCTTGGTGGACCATGCCACCCGGTACCCTGAAGCCATCCCTCTGAGGACAGTGACGGCCCCCGTGGTGGGACGGGCACTGATGGGAATTTTCTCACGTGTGGGATTCCCTCAAGAGGTGGTGTCTGACAGAGGTACCAACTTCGTGTCCAAGTACATGAAGTCCCTGTGGCAGGAGTGCGGTGTAACTTACAAGTTCACCACTCCTTACCACCCTCAAGGAAATGGGCTGGTTGAGAGATTCAACCGGACCCTCAAGGGCATGATTATGGGTCTGGAAGAACCCATGAGGCGTAAATGGGACGTCCTCTTACCATGCCTGTTGTTTGCATACCGGGAGGTGCCACAGAAGTCTCTAGGGTTCAGTCCCTTTGAGCTCCTCTATGGACACCCGGTGCGAGGACCTCTGAGTTTGGTCAAGGAAGGCTGGGAGCAATCTCCCAGGAAACCTCCCCAGGATGTATACAGTTACATGCTGGCCTTCAGGAACCAGACTAGGCGTTTCAGAGAACTTGCTGAGGCAAATCTGGAAGCCAGCCAGGAGGAGATGAAGCGGTGGTACGACCAGAATACCACTCTAGTAGAGCTTCAGCCTGGTCAGAAAGTGTGGGTCATGGCCCCTGTGGAGCCTTGTGCGCTCCAGGACAGGTGGACCGGCCCTTTTACGGTGGTGGAGCGCAAGAGTCCAGTTACCTATTTGGTGGACTTGCAGTCTCCCAGGAACCCCTTGCGGGTCCTGCATGTGAACCGCCTGAAGCCCCACTTGGAGAGGTCCCAAGTGGGCATGCTCTTAGCTACAGATGATGGAATGGAGGAGGAGACCGAGCCTCTTCCTGACCTCCTGTCAGCCCGAGAGCAAGATGGATCAGTGGAGGGAGTAAACCTCTCTACCTCCCTGACACCTGTACAGCAGGGTGACTGTCGCCAACTGTTGGGACAGTTCCCTGACCTGTTCTCCCTGGTTCCCAGTGTCACTCATTGGTGCGTCCATGATGTGGACACTGGGGACAGTCTTCCTGTGAAGCACAAGGCTTACAGGGTGACTGACAGGGTCAGAGCCTGCATCAAGGAGAAGGTCTCCAAGATGTTTGCGCTAGGGGTGATTGAGTCCTCTAACAGCCCTTGGGCCAGCCCAGTGGTCTTGGTCCCAAAGGCTGCCGCGCCTGGTGCCACACCAGAACTCCGGTTCTGTGTGGACTACAGGGGACTCAATTCCGTCACCAGGACTGACGCCCACCCCATCCCCAGAGCTGATGAGCTCATAGATCGGTTAGGGGCTGCGCGGTACCTCAGCACGTTTGACTTAACGTCTGGGTACTGGCAGATCGCCTTGACTGATGGGGCAAAAGAGAGGTCAGCATTCTCCACACCAGATGGGCACTACCAGTTCCGGGTGATGCCCTTTGGGATGAAGAATGCCCCTGCCACCTTTCAGAGGTTGGTCAACCAGGTGTTGGTTGGACTGGAGGATTTCAGTGCCGCCTACCTGGATGACATCGCAGTGTTCAGTGCCAGTTGGGAAGAACATCTGCGTCACCTCTGGGAAGTGTTGATGGCGCTGAGGAGGGCAGGCCTCACAATCAAGGCGAGTAAGTGCCAGATTGGGCAGGGTTCTGTGGTGTACTTGGGACACCAGGTTGGGAGCGGCCAGGTGGCGCCCCTCCAACCGAAAATTGATACCATTCTGGCTTGGGAGCCCCCAAGACCCAGACAGAGGTGAGAGCCTTCCTAGGACTCACCGGGTATTACCGGAGATTCGTCAAGGGGTATGGCAGCATTGTTGCCCCCTTGACAGAGCTGACTTCCAAGAAGCAGCCCAGGAAAGTGATTTGGACTGACGCCTGTCAAAAAGCTTTTGACACCTTGAAGACTGCCATGTGCACGGCGCCTGTGCTCCAGGCACCCAACTTCTCCAATGAGTTCATTGTTCAGACGGACGCTTCAGAGCATGGTGTAGGGGCTGTTCTATCACAGATCAATGAGGAGGGCCTAGACCAACCTGTAGCCTTCATCAGTAGGAGGTTACTTCCCCGGGAACAGAGATGGAGTGCTATTGAGCGTGAGGCATTTGCTGTGGTCTGGGCTCTGAAGAAGCTGAGACCATACCTGTTTGGGACTCACTTCCGGGTTCAGACAGACCACAGGCCCCTCAGATGGTTGATGCAGATGAGGGGTGAGAATCCAAAGCTGTTGGGGTGGTCCATTTCCCTACAGGGGATGGACTTTACGGTGGAACACCGCCCTGGTACAGAACACGCCAATGCTGATGGACTGTCCAGATTTTTCCGCCTTAGCGATGAGAACTCACTAGGGGTAGGATAGTTCTCCCCACATTTCAGCTGGAGGGGACACGTGTTAGACCTGGCATCCTTGGCGTGGGTCTCCCTTCCATTTTTTCGTAATGCCTCCACTGTTGCCGATATGTTTTTGCTGGACTAGATGCTCATGGGCACTTTGCCGCTGCTAATCAGTGCCAAAGTGCAAGTGCTCCCTATCGTGAATTGATGTATGTATTAGTGACTCCATGATTAGATGATTGGTTTACTTGTCAGTCCCTAGTACCGTGCACTGAGTGTGCCCAGGGCTTGTAAATCCAATGCTGCTGGTGGGCTTGCAGCACGGGTTGTGCCACCCACAGAAGCAGCTTGTAAAGTGTGTCTCAGGCCTGCCATTGCAGAGCCTGTGTGCAGCCTAGGGCTGCCATGTCGACTTGGTGAGTGCACCCACTTACCAGTCCCTAAACCTTCCCTTTACTGCATGTTGGTCACCCCTAAAGTAGGCCCTAGGGCAGGGTGCATTGTAAGTATAAGGTAGGACATGCCCTGGTGTGTGTGGCATGTCCTAATAGTGAATTACAGCCATTTTCGTTTTTCACTATTGCAAGGCTACCTGCTCCCCATAGGCCAGAATGGGCAGACTGACTATTACACCTTATAGTCAGAACTGACCCAGGGAACATGGTAGAAAAACGTATTTAGTATGCCTGAACTCAGGATGATAAAATACATCTTTTAGTGAAGTTGGTTTTAACATTCTGTGTTTGAAAATACCACTTTTAGAAAGTGGGTATTTTCTTGCCTAACTATCCAAGCCTGCCTCAGCTAGGTTGTGTATTCCTTGTCTGGAGATTAAGTGACAGGGGCTGGGGGTGGCTACAGGAGACAGGGTGAGTCAGCACAGGGCTCAATAGAAAGATCTGCATCCAGAGTGGAGGGAGGAGTTGCACCTGGGTCTGAATAGGGCTGTGCCTGCCTTCCACAATGCTGGCTCCACCTCCTGCCGGGCGGCTGAGCACTCTGCCCCACATTCTGAAAGGAAAGAAGGAGTCAGAAAAACAAAGTGCTCCAGGACTGACCAGAACTGGTTTTGGACTAGGCAGAGGCCTCTCTGCCTCCAGAGAACAAAGAGAATCAGGGTATAAGAGGGGCACCCAGACCCCAGGAAAATTAGATCACTTTTGGGAACAAGAAGAAACCTTTGCTGAGGAGCGGAACCAAGAAGAAACTGAGGAGAGACTACCCCTAAGCCTGAAGTGCTGCTTGGGGGATTGGCCTGCAGTGGTTTGCCTGACTGCCAAAGAAAGGAGAAAGGAACTTTTGCTTTGCTGTGACTTTCATCAACTTGTGAAGGATCTCCAAGGGCTTGGAAGAGAGCTTGCCCCCTGACCGAAGTCCCAGGACCATTGGACTTCACCCCTTTGTGAATTGCTGCTGGAAACTCTGTTTCAGTGGCTACAGAGGTAGGGAGCTGTGACCGACTCTCACGACCGACTCGGTGTCCTGTAAGCACCGCATCGAAGCACCGTCTCGCCCTGCAACGCACGGCCCTGGTCTCACCGACTCCGTCAACGAGCCGCTGCCTGCACCGCATCGAGGGACAACGCGTCCTGCAACGCTTCGCTACGCCGAATCGAACTGGTCCGACTGACACGGTCACTGCTGCTGAGTTCGAGTCCTGTGACCGCACCGGAGTTGGGCACCGCTCGCACACTTTGCGACGCACCGCCCGACTCGCACCGCTGTCCGGACTGATCGATGCCAGCTCCTGAATCCGGCTCCGTCGCCGCACCGCAACCTGCCAGCACCGCATCGAAGCACCGTCTCGCCCTGCAACGCACGGCCCTGGTCTCACCGACTCCGTCTCGACGACGTCAACGAGCCGCTGCCTGCACCGCATCGAGGGACAACGCGTCCTGCAACGCTTCCATTTTTGCATCGTGACCGCGACGAACAGCCATCCGGCTCGCACGCCCGTGCCTGCCGCTTCAAGTAAAAGGTACTGTGACCGAGTCTGTCTACGCTGTGTTGGCCCGTCTCGACGCGGTCAGCTGGATTTGTTAGACTCTGTTCTCGACATCGCCGTAGCCGGAGGAGGCTACCGACTCGCACAGAACCTTGAATTAAGCCTTTTTGATCAGAACTAAGCACTCTTGACAGTGTTGTGGATTATTTTTGTCGTTTATGGTCTTGTGATAAATCTATATAAAGTATACCTATTTTTATAAATATATAACCTGTGTGGTGTCCATTTGTAGTGTTGTCACTTGATTACTGTATGTGTTCACAAATGCTTTACACACTGCCTCTGAACTAAGCCTGTCTGCTCGTGCCAAGCTACCAAGAGGGTGAGCAGGGGTTATTTCGGGAGTGTACCTACTTTCCTGACTAGACTCAAGGGTCCCTATTTGGACAAAGGTACATACCTCTGCCAACTAGAGACCCCCAAATCTAACAATGGGCGTTTGTGCACACGTTCAGGAAGCACTGCTGCTTTGACTTGACAATCGGGCCCTACTAAAATGACATTTCGGCTGTTCGGTTCTGAAAGACTTTTTGGTCTGAGTCATTCTATTGACCTACCCCGCATAAGGTACTGCTTTGGAATCTATTCTGAAGGTGAGGAAGCTGCTGCTAGATGTATCCATCAGAATAACGAGTTACCTTCAGTAATGCTCTTTCTGGTGGATACATTAATCGCATTCCTTACAACCCTCTCATGTCTCCACTCTGTGGAATGGACTCTTTTCTATCTGAAAAGGTCCCAATTTAGACATCTGCACACTACAGCTCTCCCCAGGGCGGAGCGGAGGAGATGCCAAGCTGCATGACGCTACCTATCAGCATCAGCGCCTAGGTGCTATGATGAAAAACCTTCCAGATCCTATCTGGCCCCTGTTGATATTTAAAAGGTGAGGAATCTGTTGTTTGTTGGAGTATTCACCGGAAAGAGTGTTACCTATGGTAACTAACTTGTTCTTCTGCTATTTATTTATATACTAATTATGACAACTTTGTTAGTGGCATACATCTTTTTGTGTGTTTGAGATGCATTATCTACTACAGTGAGGTTAAAAACTGAAGAAATGGACTCTTACCCATTTTCTTTCTTAATCCTGCATTGTTTCTTTTACTCTAT
Source organism: Calotriton arnoldi (assembly GCA_963921515.1). Lineage (NCBI taxonomy): Eukaryota > Metazoa > Chordata > Amphibia > Caudata > Salamandridae > Calotriton > Calotriton arnoldi. Next base: position 377,642 of record CAWUFW010000919.1, on the reverse strand, counting down.
AACCTTCTTTCCTTGCAAACTTCACCTTTTCCCCATGTTTTTCCTCTTACTTGCTTTCACAGTCCAGGGTTGACTTAAAGTTTAGAGTCTTTCCATCTGTTTTTAAGAAAATGGATTGGCTGTAATAGTAGGAGTACTTAAGGATTGACCTCTGAAGGATGCTTGCCCTGAAAGGCCTAAATAACTTTCAAATTTTTCATTAGGCCCCTACATGGATTCCAATGGCTACTACAGCTGTCTCTAACTGAGAAACAGATTTCCAGAAAATAGATTTATATCTCCATAAATCTTTGCACTGGTGTAAAGAACCATGCAAAGTTAGATGAATGATGTAGGACATTCCCAAATGGTGCATCATAATAAAGTGTGGTCAGACATTGACAACTCTGCGTAATTTGCTTCAGTGAAAGTTGCATCACATTAACAATAACCCCATATCAGATTTTAATTTTTTTAGTGCACATTATCTTCTAGTCAACCTATTGCCTAATTCTTTTATTTTTGGCACACTCCACTTTAATTGATATTATTATCCTAAAGATAACAATTTGGGTAAATTTGAGCAAATTCTGTTTAGTGCTTAGAGGTGGAGAGGGTAGTGGCAAAAAGAGAAGACCTCCATCTGTAGGTGTGGCATTTTTCACATGCTGTCCTATGTCACACTTTATTCCATGGGTAGAGTTTGTGAATTTATCTGGGTTTCTTCACCTTCATGCGATGCACCCAATCTATCATACCTTGATTTTGCCCTTATTTCATTCTAGCTATTTAAAGTGCAAAGAAGAGTGTGGTCCCTATAAATGTGTTATGTATCACGCTAACTTACAGAAAGGCCTAAAAGTAAAAAAATTATTGTGCAATTTAATGTGAGTTCTCGGAATGTCAAACATAAAGTTGCATAGTTAGGAGTAAAATATGTTTCAAATAGGTTTTTTGACTGGGCATTATTCTGAGACCAGTTCTTATGAGAGATGTGTCTGCAAATACTGGTTTTCTTCTCAGATTACAGAAAGAGACAGAATTCCTTCCCTCTTTTGCTTTAGGAATGTTCTTACTGGTAAAAAAACAATATAAGAGTAACGTTCAGTTTAATGCCCGATTTTAAATGGCCTGTGATTCCAGATGCATGGGTAACAGGAGTTCCCAGTTGCATTGGGGAAACAATTGTTACGGAAATACCGTGGTTCTCTCTTTTGTAGGTCGAAGTATTCGTGACAGCACAGCTGTCTGGTTTGCTGATGACTTCTTGGGGACATTCTGACAGCTTCCCTGGGAATGCATTCAGCCCATTGCTTACCATTGGCTTTGTGTTTTGTAGCTCACATTTGCTTGCTTTCTATTTGCTGGCTTTATTTGTTTTAGGCTGTCCAACTTGAGTTTGTCTCTCCCATAGAGGATAGCCTATTTCCTGTGTTCTTCCACAAGGGCTTGCTTTCTGTCAAACTGCCTTTAAATCTTGTTCTTGTCACATTTGCTGTGCATTCAAAGACAGAAGTCACATGTCAGGCTCTAGCAAAGTATTACTTTTCTTTCTCTGACTTCAAAGGGAGAGGATTTACGTGACAATCTTGCTGTGAAAGAAAGGCTTTCTTCCAGCTCACAACAATATTTAAATGTCTGGAAATTAACTGTGCAGTATTTCGTAATATATCAGAATTAGGAAAGTGCAAATGAAGCACATTTTTTTGTAATTCTGAAGCGTGGAGGAAACAAATATTTTAATATGATAAAAAAAAAATCAGTGCACTAGGTGATGACATTTCCATGCATTATCGTTTGTGCACTGTATACTTTTATCAGTAAAACTGTATGTGTGTGCAAATGTAATTGTCATTTCTTTAGAAAATGTGTTGATTGTAATGGCAGTGTGTTACCACACCGTGCATACTCCACACTACGCCATTCCACTCCTCAGCACTCTCCTCCACTCTATGCTCCTCAACTCAATGCCACTTTACAACACTCTACAACACGCCACTCCATCCTACGACACTCCACTCCTCTCTACAACATGCCACTCTACTCTATGATGCTTCACTCTGACACTCTACTCCATGCCACTCTATGGCATGCCACTTCACTCTACGACACGTCACTCCACGCCCTTCCATTCTAAGATACTCTGTCATGCCACTCTACAACCCACCACGCCACTCTACGACACGCCACTCTACGCCACTCTATGCGACTCCACTCTATAGCACTCCACGCCATTCTACTCTATTCCACACCCCTCTATTCCACTCTGACTCGCCGCTCCACTCTACGCCCCTCCACTCCACGCCCCTCCACTCAACGATACAGCACTTTACCACATGAAATTCTGACACCCTACTCCTCTCTGACACTCCAGTCTACATCACTCTACTCCACTCTTCGCCACTCCACTCTGTGACACTCTACTCTACACTACGCCACTCCACTCTGACACTTTACTCCAATCTACAACACCCCACTGTACTCCACTCCACTTTATCCCACTCACTCTACTCTACTGTATGATGCTCTATGCCCCTCCATTCTACGACACTCAACTCCACTCTATGCCCTTCCACTCTACTACACGGCACTCTAAGACACTCTATGCAACTCCGTCTACACCATGCCACTCACACTACTCCACTCCACTCTACGCCCCTCCACTGTATGACACTATTCAACTCAGACACTCTACGCCACTCTTCGGCCCTTTACGCCTCGACACTCAACTCCACTCTGACACTTTACTCCACTCTGACACTTTACTCCAATCTACAACACCCCACTGTACACCACTCCACTTTATCCCACTCACTCTACGATGCTCTATGCGCCTCCATTCTACGACACTCAACTCCACTCTATGCCCTTCCACTCGACTACACAGCACTCTACGACACTCTATGCAACTCCGTCTACACCATGCCCCTCACACTACTCCACTCCACTCTACGCCCCTCCACTGTATGACACTATTCAACTCAGACACTCTACGCCACTCCACTCTTCGGCACTTTACGCTTTGACACTCCCCTCCACTCTGACACTTTACTCCACTGTGACACTCCTCTCTGCGCCACTCTATGCCACTCACTCTACTCCACTCTGAAACTTTACGCCCCTCCATTCTACGCCCCTCTACTCCACTCTACAATATTTTCCTGCAATCTACTCCACTCTAAGCCCTCTGCGCAACTCTCTCTATGCCACTCCAAGCAACTTTACTCTGACACTTTACTCCACTCTACTCCATTACACCACTCTACAACACTCCATGCCACTCCACAATACTCTCCTCCACTCTGTGCCACTCCAATCTACCCCACTCTACTCTGACGCTACAACACTCCACTCTGACACTTCACTCTGATACTCCACTCTACGACACTCCACTCGACCAAACTCCACTCTACGACACGCTATTCCTCTCTATGCCACTTCATTCCAGTCCACACTACGCCACTGTACTCTACAACACTCTACACAACTGCCTCTGCGCCACTCCATGCCACTTTACTCCACTCTGCCACTCCACTCTATGGCACTCTATGCCACTCCACAATGCAACAATCGTCTCCACTCTACGCCATGACACTCTACTCCACTGCTCCCTCTACGCCACTCACCACCACTTTACTCCTCTCTATGCAACTCCACTCGACGTCACTCTGTGCCACTCCCCTCTACGACACTAAATGTCACCCCACTCTACGCCACTCTACTCCACTCTGTGTCACTCTACTCCACTCTACATCACTCTAATCCACTCTACTCCACTCCATGTCACTCTACTCCACTCCACTGTACGACTCTCTACTCCACTCTACACCCCTCCACTCTGTGACCTTCCACTCTATTGCACTCCCCCCGCATCATGCTATGCCACTCCATGACACCCAACTCCACACCACTCCACAAAAGTCCATGCAACTCCATTCCACTCCACTCCACTCTATGCCACTCCATGACACACTACACCACTCCATGACACTCCACGATATTCCACTGTATGCCACTCTCCTCTACGCCATTAACATTTAGCAATGCTGAACAGAAGCCACGCTGGTGTACAACATGGCTAAAATACATTGGCAAAGCCAATAGCTCTTGAAGCAAAGCAAAGCCAAAACCTTTTGCCTTTGCCAGTCCTTGTTTAGTTCGGATCCGCTCAAGGAATGTGAAAGGGTGAAAATTGGCCCCCAAATGGGGCGTAACATGTGAATTGGTGTGAAAACAACGATAGCTGCATGTGATTCCTCATTTCTCAAGGTCAGGCTTTTAATGGTCTGATAACCCCGCATCTTGGAAGTACCAGTTCCCAGAGCATCAGTATTTCTGGGTATCAGAATTCAGAATTCTGGCGAAGTATTCTCACACCACTTGGATGCCTGATAGGCAATTACACTCTTGTTTCTCCCTTTGTCCTTGTCTATGTCTTAGTGAAAATACATTTGGACGCATATAACTGTTGTCACAATAAAAGCAGATATCATCGGTTGTCACAATAAACATTCTTTTCAAAGGAGAAAGGGGCTTCTATGAAGTGTGTGGGACAAAATAAAACATAGCTACAAATTATAAGAGGTTCAACATGGACAACACGAGAAGAAGAAAAATTAAAAGTAGTGCTCAATCACATTGCGAAAAGTGGGACGACAGTGATCAAGCTTAACCATTCAGTACTTGGTCCATTCTCCAGCCGAAAGAAGAGGAAGTGAAGCCAGCACACACTGGCAAATTAGAAGGCAGCACATAAGAGTGTCAATGAAGCAAACCAATGTTAAGCCATGGGCGGGCTGCCAGCCCCTTGTTGCATACAATATTTCTCACAAGCAAGAGCACATGCAGGGCATACGCTGTTGCAGGTGAGACCTAAAAAGGAACCTATCAGCAATAGAACAATGTGTGGTTCATATAGATCTGATGTATTTTAAGGTCCAGTCACACAAGGAATGGACGTGTTCGTAATGGCGACAGTAACAATGTCTTCCATGGCATCTTCCATAAACTTCACAGTGTCCATATGGTACAGGGATGTACACCAGCTTCACAGCCATGTCTCCTGCAACCTGCCAATACCCTTAGCAGTACCATCCAGTAACAGTTTGAGATCTTTCATGAAGTGAGAGGAACTGAGGGTGGGGACCCAGTCACCACATTCAACCACTCCTCCATTACTGCATCCCAGCCTTCAGCTTTATCTATGTTTCCTATGACCTTGAGTACCTTCCCCTTGGTTTATGCTAACCATGTGACTTTGTACTTGCATCGCGTAAAATTTGAAGCCGAACTGAACTTCCAGTTAATGGGCATTTTAAACCTGGCTTACAGCATAGCCAGATCTATTCGTCTATTGACTGCCTTGGCCTTTTTGGGTCGTATCATAATACCAATGAGCTGTATTTCAGACCAATTGAGATTCATTCTTTTTGTCACTTTTTACCAAAACACGATTATATTTGGACCAGCCACACCATATGATAAAAGCTGGCACCTTCCGCATTGCATCTGGGGCAGCTGGGCAACTTGGGTCATATATCCTCCCTATATACCTTTGCATTAAGTACATCTGATGGAGAAAATGGTATTGAAGGGGTTCGATGCTCACGTTGGGCTGGACTCCCATCACATGTTTCTTGGCACTATTCTGCTCTGTTTCAGGAGTTTCACACACCAGGTACATTTCCCAGTTCAGTTCAAGTCGTTCCAATCCTATTCACCCAAAACTACTAAGAGCCTCACACAACTATGCGATACCCACATAGAGGCACCACCTGAAGTGGGAGCTCACATGTAACACCGGGCAAGCTGGAGACTCCGAATTATCACAACCCGATGTATGCCATATTATAGGGACCAGATGCGCATGCATCAAGAACTGTCCCGTTGGGAGGTCATTCCATTATCTGATTTCTTCAAATTCCCACTTTTGAGAATACCTGCCTGAGATCACTGGGATTCATGTGCACAATACATCAATATTTAAAAACCTGGCATACCCCATATGGAAAGATCCAGATCATAAAGGACTCTTGCATGGAATGTACACCTGTGACAGCAAGCACGTGCTGTATACAGAAACTTTGGTAGGCGCTGTTTGTCAACCTTCTTGTCTCACGAAATAGTGTCTATAGTCAATGGGATTGTGCATTTAGACAATTATTTCATTTCCACACTTCGTACTGAGGCAAAACAATTTGCCTGCCACTGCAGCGGTGCCGCCAAGAAAAGAAAGTCAAAGTGTGCTTCCTGCACACCCCCTCCCACCATAGGTAGTGCAGAGTTTTCTCCTTGCCACTCATCCCTTGGCTGCATTCCACAGAAGTTCTAGGAGCAACAACCTCAAAATGCGAAATATGACTAAGTTTGTAAAGCGATACAATAATCGAGGAAGCATCACCAGTTTTGACAGCACAGCACAACACAACTCATCATGGATACCTTAAGTTGCCTTGATAAGTGTACCCTCAGTGCTATGGCCCATGCGAAAATACCCTCATATTGATCCTAGTCTTTATGATCTATATTTATAGCAGAGTATCTAAATGTGTCTGGGCACTCGTGGGCATGCACAAGTGTGGCACTATGTAATGTGTCCCTATGTAATGGTAAGGAACAAGACTTAGCCCAGGTCAGCGATAAGCCAGCTAGGTCAGTAAACATCTTCAAAAACATTGCACATTTGGGCAACTCTTGCACACGATCAGTAAAATGCAGCAGAACATCATCTGCTAAAAGGGATATTATGTAGGATGTTGTTTGTATGTGTACACTGCTGAAGTCACTTATTATCCTAGCCCGACAGGCCAACAGCTCCATAGGCAGGGCAACTAAGAGTGGCAACATTGTGTAACCCTGTCGGGTGCCCGCCTGCATTCTTCAACTACATATATAATCCTACTAGTATACACCCTTATTGTGGTATCTGTATACACCAGCTGGATCCATCGCATGATACCTCACCTGAACCACATGGCTTGTAACATGTTCTAGTGGTAATTCCACCTCAGCATATCAAATACCTTTTTGATGTTGAGCATGGCCTCAACTGTCTTTGGTGGGGATTTGCATTCTATTTCTAGTGCATCAGTATAACACTCTGGTAGCACATGAGCCCGTTATTGTTCGCACATCTTGTAGAATTCTGTGTGGAAGCCATCCATCTGCAGTAGGAATCTTACCATTTGGCAGAGATCTGATCACTGCTAATATCTCCGTCAAATTGAGGCAGAGGAGCTGCGCTAAGAAACAGCTCAAGCTTCACATTGCTTTCCAGTGTCCTGTTAGAATTCAGTGAGCCATAACACTCTGGAATTATATTATTTTGCCTTGTGCAAATTGGTTGCACGCCACTTGTATCACACTCTATCTGTAGCTTTAATTAGCTGCACCAGCATTCTGCCACATCTGTCCCCCTTCTCACGGATATTTGCAGTTTATTCCCTGCAGTCTGTACTTCAATATTTTAGGCAGTGCTGCATATTTACTTTGTTACTTTACAAGAATATCTTGTTAGGGCTGATCATGCACTACCTGCATTTCAAGATTTTTCAGAGCCCCTTAAGACACTATTTTTCCTTTCAGTAAACCCCCCCCTACTCTATACACTCTTCTAATGCACATCCCCCTCACAACTTTGAAAGTGTCCCATTTTACACCCATATTCCCATCCAGGTCCGCATTTTCTGCAGAGTAGTTGAATTTTCACCCCATATTGTGTCTCTGAATGTTGGATCTTGTAGGGTGTTAGACTGAAGTTTCCATGATGGAATGCATGGCGACACCAGGCAACAGTATACAGCAGTGGACAAGTCACACAGATATTCTTCATTTCATTTGTATCTTATTCAGTGCTCAGTGGCGAAAATATCTAGCCTGGTATGCAACTGGTAAACTACTGCATAGTAAGACTACTCCCTGCTTTTATTGTGTTCATCCCTCCGCACATCATGTAAATCCCATCGCTATCTAAACTCTTTTGCCGCCTTGACAGTGAGCGAGCCGGGGAGGGGGAAACATCGGTTCATGTTTACTCTAGACACACAATTGAAATCCCATTCACAAATCAATGGTACCAATAAATCTAGGTTTACCCTGACCAATAATTTTTGTAACATATAACAGGTGCAATGATCAGAGCATAAACACATAAGTGTGAGGGACCACCATTTAATGTGCCAGGACATATCTGTCTTCACATTAGTTTGTTGTAGAAGTGCAGGAAAAAAACAATCCTGGCCTATCCGATAGAAAGGTACCTCTAGCAAATGATGAATATTTTGTACCATAGACTTGCCCCCTCCTTCTTTTCTGCAGCTGTTGTGCTTCCACCTCCCCCATGTAAGTCTCCTGCAGCAGTGCAAAATGCACTCGTCTACACCACAGGTAGCCTTTTTGCCAGAGGGCCACTGTGTGCCGACCACTGAATGCCACTGACTGTTGGCGCGCTATCTTCGCGGCGTGCTGTAGGCGTCTTGGTGAGGAGCACTGGTGGAGCACTACATCATAGGTTAGCCAGCTGAGGAGCTTACAGGCTGACTGGGTGTTGCGGCAGATACCCTAGACTTCCGGGTGGACCCCTACTCCCTAGCCCAGATCCCTCCTCTTGACTACAGACCCACAAGCGCTGCGCCTACCACTAACGAGACCACATGCACTGGTGAAAAAGACACTCACCGCTGAGATGGGGAAGCCGAAGACCAAACATAATGGGGCACCGCCTAGCGCTGGAGAGCCCTCCCCACCCCCAATTGGGGAGACTGAGGACCCTGAACCTCCTGATGTCTCTACACATGCACCTCGACAAAGTTCTTGCTGCGATAACAGACACTAAGGTCACCCTCCAGCAAGACATTAGTGCAGTATCAGTGGGCCTGGGCCTTTTAAGAACTGAACACAGTAAACTGGCTGACCGAGTCAATGGAGTTTAGGCCTCGATGGGGGAATTACAGCCAGGACTCAAATCTCTGGCTCACAAAGTGGAGAACTTGACACAGAGAGTGCGTACCCTAGAGCGGCACGCCGAGGATGCGGAGGGGCGAAAACATCGCAACAGCATTAGAGTGGTGGGTCTCCCCGAGGGGGCGGAGGGGAGCGATATGGTGTCTTATTCGGAACTTTGGCTTAAGATGGAAGTTGCACCGAACCACCTTACCTCTTTCTTTCCTTTGGAACAAGCCCACAGGGTGCCGGCTTGCCGACTGGCACCCGGTCGCCCAACCAACCCAGTGGTGGCTAGACTGCTCCACTATAAAGACACGAGACACCATCCTCCAAAGAGCACTAACTGAAGGCCCCTTTATGGTGGACAGTGGAAAGGTGTCCATGTTCTCGAATTTCATAGTGGCCGTTCAGACACAGCGGGCCTCTTTTCTGGAAGTCAAAAAAGCACTCCAAGATGAGGGACTGCAATTCTTCCTGAATTTCCCTGCAAAGCTCAGGATCCTCCTGGATGGTGCAACCCACTTTTGTGAAGCCCCGAGTGCAGCATGGGAATGGCTGGAAGCCTCTAGGGCTGGGTCGACACTCCCTACAACTCGGCCTAGGACAGGGCCCACCAGACAGAGACCCAAGAAATGAACACAGGGTGCATCCCATGGTAAGGTCCTGAAGAAATCATCCCCCTTCCCAGGCAGAGCAGGAAGAGGCGGCGGCGCTGATAGCAGTGGCTGACATAGCACAGACTCAAAAGACTGAAGCTGAGACCGACACCCCCTCGGAACATAGATCATTGGCATCGAAATCGTACACCTCTGTGCTTAACGAGAAACATCTGCCTAAAGTGACCCCACAATCCATAGATGTTCTGATATGAAGGACCGGCACTAGAGGCTGGCTGCTCTGTGGTTCTGCGCTTGGGGCTGTAGACTGGCGTGGGAGAAGAGGAACTCGAGTGCTCAGATGGGTCTTTGACTACTGAGGCTTGCCTATTTCTGCCTTTGTTGTTCAGCCGGGGGCCCCGGATAGAGGGTTCTCTGAATACTAGACACTAACTGGACCCTGTGCCTGGGCACACACTGAGAATGGGGCTGACGCAGCATGGGGAAAGCACACACTACTCCGCCTACTCCACCCGGATTTGCCACTGCTGGATACCTGGAGGTGTCATTCTACTAATGTTATTTTTACTTTTCAGGTTTGGGTAGCCGGCCATTGCTGGGCTGCTCTCGGGTTGGGGTTCAATATCTTTGTCTCAGGAGTTACATTGCCAGATATCCTTAAGGGGTCTAGGTGGGGGGAGTGGTTGAGAGCTCAGGGAAGCATTCATATTGCTCGCCTGTATGACAGATTCAAGGTTTACCTTAACCTTCATGTCTTGGAACATCAGGGGGATGGGATCGGCCACTAAGCACCACAACATCCACAGATATTTGAAGAGGCGCAGAGTACAAGGGTCTATGTTAGAGGGGATACATCTCATGGCGGAGGAGCCCGACCGTTTGAAGCGTCGATGGAGAGGGCAGTTATATGCCACCACGTACTCCGCCAGTGCCGGGGGTACCCTTATATGAACAGGAACACCTTCCGCACTCACCTATTCCACCATTGATAGGGAGGGGGGTATATAGTGATTAGGGGTAAACTGCTAGGTAAGGATGTTATCTTTGGTAGTGTGTATGCCCCGATCCAAGATCATATGGCATTCTTCCAGGCGCTATCAACCCCACTGGCTCCTTTATTAGCGGATGATCTCCCATTGGGAGGGGATTTTAACTGTGTAATAGATCTTACAATAGACTGCTCTACTTCCACCTTCCCTGGAACTGTTGCACATAAGACCTCTGAAGGCCTTCGGGACTGATTGGGGTACTGCGAGTTGGCAGACATCTGGAGAGTTCAGCACGGACAAACGCAAGAGTACTCCTACTACTTGCACATTTATCACCTACAAACCAGGCTGAATATGTTTGTCTGTTCCAACAGACTTGGCCAATATGTGACCCAAACAGAATATCTGGGACGTACACTGTCTGACCATAGCCCACTTCTATTAGTGTTCTGACCGATTGAGGAGCGCTCAGAGGTTACCACGTGGCGTCTTAACCCCTTGTCCCTGGGGGATATGTGCCTCAGAGACTCACTGAGTACTGTTATGACTGAATATTTCACTCACAACCAGGGTTCCGTATCTTCTGGTCTCCTGGAGTGTGATGCATTTAAGGTGGTGGTGCGAAGCCACCATTTAGGGCAATCAGTGGGAGTGCGGAGGAAGCTCAATGGAGAACTCCGGTTGTTGGACGGGAAACTCCACTACCTAGACAATGCTCTGGGGTTGGAAGCAGGAGCGCAGGCCCAGCTTTGGGAAGCCAAGTAACAATATAATGCTGCATTGGGCACTTGCGCTGCCATGATTACAAAGAGTATATTACCAGAGCATACAATGAGGAGGGTAGACCGGGCAGGATCTTGGTGTGGCTGATCAGGCCTGATCCCGTGGGGCACCAATCACACAGATTCTGACAGGCGATGATCAGGAAGAGCTGGGCCTAGCGGGACTGTCCAGCCATCAGGGCGCTCTCATGGCGAAACTGTTCTGCCAAGCAGTGGAAATCCTGCGGCCAGGTGTACTCTTGACCGTGGCCCAGAAATGCTGGATGCTTTGCTTACAGAGGACCGTGGGGACTCCCCTTTATGCTCCGGCGCTATCATTAGTGGGACTCCCACTTTTAGACACACTCTCCTTTGTCACAGATGTGCAATTGGCTGCCTGGATGAACGCTGGATTAGTCATGGTGGGAGACTGGTATCAGCTGGGCACACTGATCCTACTGGATGACCTAGTAGCTAACTATGACCTACGCCCAGGCAAATTCCTCACTTATGAGGCACTGGTGCGAACTTTTGGAGACCTGTGGCCAGCAGGCCGAGACGAACCAGAGACACATGCGGTATTGCAACTGCTGGTGTCCATGGGCACTGCACGACATTTGGCAAAATGGTTCAATAGAGCACTATTGGGCATGGCTCAGAAACCACTGGTGACCATCAGAGGCCGATGGGAAACACTTCTGGGGCGTGAGCTCCCAGTCTCAGAATAGGGTAAAACACTAGCATACCCCAAGGGAGTTTATAGAAACATGAGGCTAACGTACACCCACTTTAAATGCATCCACGTGACATATTTGACTCCCCACAGACTGCAGGTAATTTATGAAGGAGAGCCTTGGCCCTGCCTTAGATGTGCCTTCCTGGATGCAGACTTTGGCCACATGACCTGGAGCTGTCCCCACTTGTGGCCATTCTGGGAGACCGGGATGCAAACTCTCCATACTGCTCTGGGCCGCACCCTCGATTGCAACCTGGGAACCTGCCTCCTGAGGCTGTTATCCAGACCCCGGAAATGGAAGTGATTCCAAATTCATAGACTTAGCATCAGCTCTGGCCAGGAGACCTATAGCAATGACGTGAAAATCTGCGGTGACCCCAGAGGTCATGATATGGGTAGGAGATATTACAGTCTGCGCTAGAGCGAAGGAGAGAGCCCTGATTAGAGAAGATGCTCGGGGCATTCGCAGATGCCCAGTCGCAGGGCTATGGGCCGAGATACTAGAGTCATGAGAACATCCGGGGAAAGATACGGAGAGCGGGGTGGAAGAACAGGGCACACTGACTGGAACAGCTGGGAACAACTCTGCTGAGGACGCAGGTGATGAAACTGATGCCACTGAAGGAAATCAACTGATTGCAACAGTTGATGGAGACACACTGCATCCCAGAGGGGCAGAATCATGGCTCTCAAGGCGATAGACTATAGTATTGTGAAAATGAGAGACCATTGAACACAAGGCATCCTATGTACTGTGCAGGAGGCGTTCAATGACACATTACTTTGTATTACCACTGGCTTGGATGTGATACCGATTAGGTTTCAAGATGTACATGGGACGGAAGTGTCAATTGACTTAGTAATGAATGTTTGTATTAACCTTTTATACCCGATGTAACACCAAATTTCCACTATTATTTTCAGGAAACTGATAATTTTCTGTATTCATGACTTGCAAATTATAAATGGCTTGTCATTTACCGATGGGGGCAAGCGAAGGTGGCCAACATTTTGACCACAACCCTTGTGGGAATATATTTAACTCGCTGCTGATAAAATATTCTCTTTTTTAACTATTGATCTCCTCGAAGAAACCAGTGCAGATTTAGTAACATATGTTGGGAGAGGCCGAGGCACCCTAATTGATTTTATTGTCTTATCTGATTATTTTAACCCGTACTCAGTGTTTTTTAACATCCATAAAAATGGTTTTAGCGACCATTATCCTTTGTCATTAGAGCTGGTGACACCCTCTGAAGAATTAATTGTGTCCGCTAGAATATTGCCTTTGACTTATGACAGAAATAAGGGGCTTTTACGAAAATGGTCTGCTGTAAATCCTGACTCTGTCCTCAAGCAGATCATAGAGTCAAACTTAAGCCAAATTCTATATTGCCTGGAAGACAACATCAATCCAGAATCTATGTTGAAATCCTTCAAGGCAATTATTGAGACAATAAGGGTGATACTTACCAAGAAATCAAGCTCTAAACAACAGAGCATCAATAGGTGGTTTAATAGCGAATGCACCCTACAGCATAATAAATTGGTAAAGGCCTTAAAAGTAAAACCCAGAAACCCCATGGAGTTAAAATATTTACGGTATGCCTATAAACATGCGCTGAAGAAACGCAAAATGGAAATTAGGCAAGAAGCGTGGGGCCAACTCCATGTGGCATGTCAAAGTAAAGATTCTAGGCTCTTTTGGCGCACCGTAAACCAGGAGCACTTCAATAGCTCCAAAAATGGCAGTTCTGACATGACAATTATGCCTGAATCCTGGGTACAAAAGTTGCATTAACTCATATGACAGCCCTAACTTTCAATATGGGGCTCCCACCCTGGTACCCCCGACGTTAGATGAAGTGGACAGAGCCCTATCCCAGACTGTGAAAAATAAGGCATCTGGTCCCGATGGTATACCTGCGGATCTGTTTTTAGCCAACCTTCCCCTGTGGTTACCGCTGTTAACGAATTTATTGAGATGTTATGCAGCCCAGGGTCCCCCTGACTCCTGGAGAACAGTAATAATAGTTCCTATTTTTAAAAAGGGAGACAGGTCGGACCCTAAGTGCTATCGACCCATATCTTTAATTGACAGTACCTGTAAAATTATGGGCCGAATTATATTGGAGAGGTTGGAGACCTGGGTAGCCGAAAAGGGGAAGTTCTCTGATGTCCAATATGGGTTTAGGAGAGGTCTGGGCACAGTTGAACAGTGCCTCAACCTGCACTTGGTCATCGGCAAATACACCTTAGCCAGGCCTGGACCCCTTTATTTAGGGTTCATGGACCTGACGTCTGCCTTTGACTGGGTGCAGGGGGGGAGACTCTGGGAGAAGATGCTATCGATGGGCATTGAACCACCAATTGTCCACTTTTTAGCAGCAATGCATCAGGGTGTCACGGGTAGAGTGCGGTACGGTACAAATGGTGAATTAACCGCTCCAATAAAGATGGATCGCGGGGTCCGTCAGGGTTGCGTCCTTGCCCCTTTTTTATTTTGCCTATACATTAATGATTTAGAGAGCAATCTTGATAATGGGAATATAGACGCTCCCTTAATAGGCCGCAGATCTCTCCCAGCACTTTTATATGCTGATGATTGTGTGCTAATGTCCAGAACTGGGGTGGGGTTGCAGAGGCTTTTAACTGGTTTTAATAATTTTATGAGTGACCTTGGCCTGAAAACAAATGTCGCAAAATCTCATGTTATGGTGGTGGCAAACACCCCACAATTTTAAAAACTTGTTTTATAAATAATGAAAAATTACTTTACATACCCACCCTTTCTTATTTGGGCATTCTTTTTAATCAAAAAAATTCTTGGTCTCACTTAATTGAGGCAAGAATTGGTTTTTTTTATCAACATATTGAGGCCATGTTCAGATTTACAAAAAAACTAGGCTCTCGGCCTATAAAATCCATTATAGACATCTATAAAGCCCGCACGTGTGCCATCACTATGTATGGTGCCGGTGTCTGGGGATTTTGTAATGTTACGGGATTGCAGAGGGCTGAAAACATGTTCTTGAAAAGATTATTGACAGTCCCGAAAAGTACTGCTGCTACGGTTTGCCATAACGAACTAGGTGTGACCCCTTTATCTTTTCGTTTGCAACTAGCACCTCTTTTGCTTTGGCGTAACATCTGGGCAAAAGAAGAGACAGCCTTGAATCGTGCCATAATCACTGACTGTTTAAAGTTGGATTGTGTAAAGAAAATTCCTTGGATTATGTATATCTATGATTTACTGGGGAAGTTGGGTTTATCAGAATGTATCGACACCCCCGGAAACATAGTCAAAATCTCAAGAGCTGAATTGAAAAGAGTTTTCCTATTTCATTCCTATTCAGTCAGAGATCATAAAGAGTTGACAAAGAAAAGGGTTGTTGAACACTCATTGTTGGTTTGTTCCACAGGCACTGAGCCCTATCTTTCTTTTTATTTTAATCATGTTAAGATGTTTTATCTCATAAGATTTAGGATGGGCACTGCTTATTTACTGGTTTCGCACATTGTGATGCTAAATTGGACCTGTGTCCTTGTGACTCAGAATCGGAACAGAGCACTTTACATTTTGTTTTTTTGTAAACTTTATGCTATCCCAAGACGTTCTTTTTTAAAACCATTATTAAGATTTTTAAACATAAGAAAGTGTAAAGCTGCGCTACATCATCTCCTTCTTTTAAAAGATGAATTTATCTGCTTAATGATTTATAAGTACATTTCTTCCGCTGTTCGGCTCCGGAACTTAGTTGGAAAATGATTTTATTGTCGATTGATCAAATGGTTTTATTGTATATATGTCACAAATTTGGTTTTGTTAAATGCACGAAATGTTTACTTGTTTTATGCAGTCTTTTATGGTTGAATCTGCAGCCGAATAAATTTTTGTTGTTGTAAATGGCAATAAAAATATGTTCAAATTTTTAAAATAAACAATCTGCTCTCTACTCCTATGGAGCCAATAGAATTGATATAATGTATCAAATTTGACAACTCGCTCCTTTAAGATATTTTTGGTCACTAGCACTTTATCTCATTGAGTGTGAGAGATACAGAGCTTGTCTCCGTTTTTCTAAGACAATGTTGTTCTATGAGCAACACCTTCCTTTCAAAAATTCACCTGTCCCAGAAAGTCGTCCTGCCAGTGTTCTTTCCCTCTCACCCCTCTTAGAAAAGTGAGGTTTCACAAGCTAGGCCTGAAGAGGGATTTAGGCTCTTGTGCTTAAAGCATGAAAAAGTTTATAGTAGGCATTTGTCGGATTGAGGCTTTAATGGTTTTATCAAAGCAGATCTAGAGATGGAAAATAATTTTCATCAAGACATGCGATGAATGTATTAGTAAGGAAGTCCCTGAGGCACCTCAGAGCTCATTCATCGATTAATATCACAACCTTTGTACTTCAGAGGAAGTATTTCACTCCATTACATCTGTCATGCTGCAGCTAAAACTTCCTGCAAACATTTGCCAAGCAGTTATTTTATGATGTGCAGATTTGTAGAGCGCACTATCAACCGGTGGGTATCCTGGCTCTTAGCAGGTCTGAATCTAGGCACAGCTAATGCCTCGTTGTACTACTCGAAAAGCCAGGTCTCCAGCTTCTTGAGCAATTCAAGGAGTGAGAAGTAGGTTCTTATGTGTAACAGGAGGTCGGTCCATGCTTTAGAAGCGATGTAGGAGAAGGATTGACCGACATATCCGGATGCATGGGATTTGTGCAAGTAGGAGTCCAGACGAGGTGAAGTGTCTGGACCGTTTGTGAAAGCAGATGCAATTGTCGAGTTATGCTGGGCCAGTGTTATGTAGTGCCTTAAATGTGTAGTGAGGAGTTTGAATTGTGCTCATTTGTGAATGGGGAGCCCGTGGAGCTTCTTCAGGTGTGGTGTGACGTGGGGTGAGAGAGGTTAAGAGATTTTGGCCGCCAAGGTCTGAATGGTCTGCAGCCTTCTGGTGAGCTTTTTGTTGATCCCAGCTTAGAATGTGTTTCTGTAGTCCAACTTCCGTGTGACCAGGGTGTGCGTGACGGTTTTCCGGGTGCTGATTGGGAGCCATTTGAAAATCTTCCTCAGCATCTTAAGGGTATAGAAGCTGAGGTGTGTAACACTGTGCTCCATTAACAAGCAGACATGGCTGTATTCAGTCGCAGAAGATTTATTTGATGCTCATCTACTCAAACTGCTCTCCGCTCCTTATCGCTCCATGTCAATACTAACAACAGCCTCTCTTCTAAATCATAACATTCTAAGGCTACATTCCACACATACATCATTCTGATTTTAGCCTGACATTACATCATTACATCCCCCCCCCTTTTTTTTAACAAAGAGAAGAAAGAAAGAAACAAAATAAAAATGAGGATTGTCTCAAATAACTCTAACAATGTTCAACTAATCATTGTGGTTTCTTTAAAGCTTTTCTTCTGATCAGAGTATTATGCTCCAGTTGGTCATCACTTTGTGTTCATTTGTGTCATCGCTTTTCTGTTCATTATCTCTCAATTAATATCTTTTGAAAAATGTTTTATTCCTTGTTACTGTTCTGCTATCATCTTGTGCTGTAACTGCAATCCCATGATTTTTCGTCACTTTTAATGGAGATGAGTGAAACCTGCTTTGTGAAATTCTTGTCTGTCGTTCGCTGTTTTACCAACACTAGATCTCCCACTTCATACCATTGCTCATGAATGTTCTTTTTGTGATCTGCATAATACTTCATCTTTTCTTTAACTTCTTTGTCTCGCTTCACAATTTCATCATGGTTCTTTGGCTGACCTGTCAGGAGGTGTGGTAGACAAGTTTGTCGAGATTTCCCAAACATTAATATAGAAGTCTATTTCCCTGTAGATCCATGAGGTGTATGTCTAAAATCACACAAGACTTGACACAAAGCCTGTTTTATAGAAATTTGAGATAGTTTTGCGCTTTGTGTAGCTTTTTTAATTGTGGCCATTATCCTTTCCACCATTCCATTTGCTTGACGCCATATTGGAGTTATTTTCCTGTGTGCTATTCCCTTATAATTCATGAACTTTTTAAACTCATTCCCAAATGAAAGGTGGTCAATTATCGGTTTTTAATACATCTGGTATTCCCCATGGCGAGAAAATGTCATCCAAAACAGACAGCACTGCCAAAGCTGAAGTTAACAATATGACTTTTACAATTGGAAAATGAAAATATTTGTCAATTATTGGAAATAATGTCCAGAATCTAAAGGTCCATTAAAATCTGCTGCCAAAATATTCCACACCGCATCCAGTAATCTCAATGTGTGTGACTCTTCTGTGATCCTTTCTTTAGTAGTACACAGACATAAATGACCTGTTCGTACAATTTCTTCTACTTGCCTACCTTGTTTTGGAAACAACATTTTTGGTCGCTTATACCCTTCGGTGACTTCTATGGTCTAAATCAATTACATGTTTCTGCAACCTAAGAGGAAATACCAGTCTATTACCTCTCAAAAAGATGGCTGATGAAGACATGTTTAACTCAGCCTGAATATTTTTAAATGCAAGGATATCTTGTTTTTTTTATTCCAGGTTAAAATTGTGTTGCATTATTTATGTATTTCCAATTATTTAAGGTTAATTTAGTTTCATCTCTTGAATTGTTTCATCCTTTTAAAGAAGCATCAACTAATTATTTTTCTGAAATTACTTCCGGTACTGCTGATCTGATTATAAAACATATGTATTCTTCAGCTTCAGCCTCTTGTTCCATTTTACTTCCATGTGGGTGTGTACATAAATAACCCGCTGGATTATGTTCCTTTCCCGTTTTATGAACAACTCTACAATTGTAGTCAATTAATCTCATTTCCTATCCCTCAATTCGTAGGGCCATTTTTACTTTTGGATTTCCAAAAATAGTGGTCAATGCTTGATGCGTCATTATTACAAACGGGTTACCATACAAGAAATCATGAAAATGTTCAAAAGCCCATACTACAGCTAAGCTTTCTTTTTCCAGCTGCAAATATTTATTTTCTATATCAAATAAGCTTGTAGCATGTGATATTACATATCGAGGTGTTTCTCTGCCTGGTTTGAGTTAAACCAAAATTGCACCAAGTCCCACAGGACTAGCAGCCACTATCAGTTCTGTGCAAAGTTCTGGATCAAAATATTTTAAGTTTGCTGCTGGAGATATGTCTTCTTTTATCTTTTTGAATACCTCTTCACAGTCTTTGTCCAATTTGAATACTTTTTCCTTTTCTGGTTAATTCTCTAAGTGGTGTGCTAGTAGTGGCGTAATTCTTAATATACCTTGAGCAATAATAAGTCATCCCTAGAAAAGAATGTAATTCGGATATATCCTTAGGGCTGGTGGCAGAATTTAAAGACAAAACTTTTGCCAGATCTCGTCTTATCCCTTCACTTGAAAATATATGCACTCTTACTGCTTATCAGCAATATCGGCATACCATGGGTTGTTCAGCGCTCATCACCACTCTGTAACGTCGTGCTCAATTATCAAACGGGCATGGCTGGATTCAGAAGCAGAAGGTTTATTTTTTGCTCAGCGACTCAGACGCTCTCTGCTCCTTATCTCTCCATGCCGAAGCTAACAAATGCCTCTCTTCTAAATCATCACATTCTAAGTCTACATCCCACACACACATCATTCCAATTCTAGCCTGGCATTAGATCATTACAAGGCGGTGATGGCATTGCATTGGGCGGTCATGTCGCAATGCTCTGTAGACTCTGGTAAGATGGAATGCTACAACATTTACTCAGATAAGACTTTCTTCACCACTCTCATTGTACTGTGTGGGCATCATTCAGAAGTTAAGAAATATGTGAGAGGAAAGTGTCTATGAAAAGAACATGTCACTTAACATTTGTTAGCACGCTTTCTGAAGGAAATATTCTTCTCCTGCTGATTAATCATCTCCCCCCTGCCACAATCCCTGTAAGTTCAGAAGTTATGTTGAGCGGGATTGTAATTTTTTGGCAGTTTAGCCATTATTTTGCCACTGTTTTGTGGTCAGATATCTGGCAGAGACATGGTCATGTCTTTTTAGTAAAGATTGATAAAGCACTCCATACAAACCCAATTGTTGTATCTTTGATAGCAGTGCTTCAGCCCCCATCCACTTGACCAATATGCACCAGATATGGTGGGAAAAAATGTTATAGGGAGATATTCAAGAGTATACACTTATGGTTCTGGACAGATTATTATTTTTTTTTTTTTTTAAATCAATGCTTTTTCTCAGATCCCCAGGACTGGCCAGGGTTAGGAGGACCCATCCTCCCCTGACCTGACCAAAGAGTGAGAGAGCGATGAATGATTCCCTCCTGTGTCTGGTCTAAGCACCATGGAGTGAGATGACATTGTTGCCTTTCCACCTCACCCGAGGGTGAGAGGGCAATGTACATTGTAGCAGAACAACTTCCTGCTCCCCTATTGTGCCCCCCTCATCCCTGTAAGCCTGCTGAAGTGTTATATTATGTCATACGTACTTATAAACAACATACACCACAGCTTCTTGGGGCTGAAACAACATAACAGAAGGTAAACGTTCACTGATCTATCTGATTGCAAAGTAAATAGCCATGTTTTTAACAGATGTCTGAAAAAAACATGGTTTTGTTCTGTCAGAGGAGCCAGAGGAAGTTTGCTCCACTGTCTGGCAGCTGCTTCTGAATAAGAGAGCTTAAGCAAAGTAACAATAAACATTATCTGAATATCTAGAAGAGAGAGTACTAATTGGAAGGTGAAAGGTAATTTTTTTTAGGCTAGGAACAGTGGGTGTTTTAGCATAGATTGCCTAATGAAGAATTGTCATACCCTTGAAGACAATCCTAGATTTAATGGGGAGCCAAGGTAGGGATCTCTACACTGGAGTAAATGAAGTTCTTCTATCTGTATTGGTAATCAAGCAAAAGATGTATTCTGAATAAATTGGAGTTGAAAATAATGGAAAATAGATAAGTAGACATGTGACAGTCAATTAACATGTTAAACCAAGTGTCATGTTGTGCAGTGCGCATAAATAATTAAATAATTCCAGGGTTTTAGCATTTTGTCTTCTTTCCTCTCGTTTACTCCCGCCTCTCAATTTACTTGCCTGCATGCTGGAGTAATAATTTAGTCCTAGGTTGCCAAATTTGTCTCAGCCTGTTATGTTAGTTATTAGTCTCTAAAATCCCCGTCCATACCAGCAATGTCGAAAAATTGGTACCACCATTCCCTAACGGTCTGAGGATTCTTTTGCAGCCATTGGCGAACTATTAATAACCTAGCTAAGATGAATACCACCGTCACTAACCCTGTATTATGAGGGATGCCTGTCTTCGCCAGTCCAAGTATGATGGCTGCTAATATTGGATTGATGTTAATATTGACCAGTTTGCTCATTTCCCGAGAGGCCTGCGTCCAAAAACTCTTGGATTTCCCTGCAGTTGATAAAAAAATCAACCAACACACCGAAGGGTCAAGACACGCTAGTCCTGCACTCGTCAACACGAAGTGATCAGAGTAATTATGAACTATATATATCTTTTTATGGAACCGGACGTCATGCTGTGCTATACTCCATACATTACACACTCTATTCTCCTGTTATATGGCCCAACATGAAGAACATGTGAGAAGATCTCTTGCCTGTTGAGCCCTGAAGAAGTCCCAGGTGGACGAAACGCGTTGGCTACCAATTTCACGCTGTGATTTTAAAGAAAAACTAAAGAATAAAGAATAAAAGGATTTTAAGAAGAAGGAACGACTCCTACATTTGTTGCCTGGAATTAAATTGTCCGACTTCGTATTTGTACAATATGGACTAAAATAATGTGTCTTACACATATTTGATTGGATAGTTGAGTGCTGAACCATTTTGAGAATTTTAGTTGATAAAAAAATTGAGGATATCTGCATCTCGATCAAGACATCCAAAACAGTTAGAGTCAAGTTTGCAACCCCATTTATATAATGTTTTAGGAGAGTAGTAGATGTTGCGAATAAGTTTATAATGATGAATCTAGTATCGGTATGTGCAAAATCGACACATCTCCACTGATAATTTCTTACAAAACCTGCATTTGTAGATACTTAAACAACCCAGAGGTTGCTCATTAGAATTGAGAGGAGATGTCACTAAAAGATTTTAATGTATTTCTGTCAAAAAGCTGGCCCAATGCTTTGTAGCTGAGTTTCTGTATCATTGATTCACAAAGATGTCATGTGTGAAGCTAGAGAGACTAGGATTATTCCAGAGTGATGTACACCACGTGAGTTTTGGTATCTTCAACTTCTTGGAAATAAGCTCCTAAATAAGGCCAAAACAGACAATGTTTTAAACCTGGCCTTTTAAAAAAGGACAGTTCAAAATATCCAAAATTACTATATAGATCTAGGTAAAAGCATTGTAGGTGGCATGCGATGTTACTGATTCCAATTAGTTAAGCACATCTCGAAGAGAGAGCAGCCCAATAATAGTATTTTAATGATGGAAGAGCCCACCCACCCTTTAGAATGGGAGGTCTTTATGGCACGGCAGGCCCTTTTATGGCTCCAAATAGTGATGAAGACAATTCTATTTTGCAAAAGAACGCATTGGGTATTAAAATGGGCAGTGCTCGAAACAAAAGTAAACATTCAGGAAGAATTGTTATTTTTATGATGTTAGAGCGACCCTGAATACTTAGAGGTAATCTGCTCCATTTGGCTAAACAGTTTGTATTTTTAACCTAAGTGCATCGTAGTTTAAACAGAAGATCTCCTCAGGATTTACTGATATTTTAACTCCAAGACTGTTGCAGGGATTCTGCACATACACAGAACTATGCGCAGGAAAACAGGACCTCTGTGTATAGGGGTTGAGCCTTCCAACCGCCTCAGTACCCAAAATCCCAGAACCGACTAGCTATAGTGTCTCATTCGCTCTCCTACATAATCCCAAAGCTACAAATGATTAGACAACCCAGAACACGACACTCCCGACTCTCTCAGGAATCGCGATTGCAAGACATACCCTTTCGCTCCTCACTCGTACCTGTCCACAATAAGAATTGACAGAGTCACTGTTATAGTTCAAAATGTTTATTTTAACTATAGTGCTCTATAATACAGTATACAAGCCACTACCAGCAGCAAAACTCATAAACCTAGAACAGTTAACATTGTTGCAATTCCATAGATTATAAAGGGGGATGTCATCGTATACAGACAGTGGATAAAGGACTATGAGGCCTAACCACCCTCCCCTTGGCCAGCACCCCTGACATCTTCCCACTCCCGGACCGATCAGCCCAACCATGTAATGGATGGGACACAACAAACCTCCTTCGGCACATACTAGGTCGGGGGGCAGAGTGACTTGTTCCGGCTAAGTCGAAGTGATAGGAGGTGGGCAGAACGAACCTCACCCCAGGGCCAGTAACCTATGCCAAACCGCTGAGACTGCCCAGGAGAAACTTAAGTTTTCAAGTGGACCCACTGGTGGTGGGGGGTCTGCTATGTTGCCCATCCATGCCACGCCACGCAATACTCTTAGTGAGAGAGGGCCAACTTCAACCCCACTCACCCTGCCCACGTTGAAAGGGGAAGAGATAGACACCTCCCTCAGTTAGCATTGTTGCAATTCCATAGATTATAAAGGGGGATGTCATTGTATACAGACAGTGGATAAAGGACTATGAGGCCTAACCACCCTCCCCATGGCTAGAAGAAGTTTTATTATATAAAAGATCATCTCTGGGTTTGTCAGCAGACCCCATACCTTAGTGCCTAGATGGTATTTTTACATCATAGGAACAGCATAGCTTTTCTCCATGGAAAGGTCCCTCTCCAAGTGTCTGTTAGAACAACATGCATCCCCATAATATCAAAGCACGAGTTTCCAGTAATAGCAGCTGTGTTAGCATGTTTTGTCTAGGTGCTAGGGACTGACCAGAACAGAATAACAAGGGGCATTGTTTATCGACCTTGCACACTGTGTTCAGACTAAACTCCAGGAACAGGCAGAGAATGCAGAACGCAGACGGTTCTCATGTAAAAGGCACAAACAAAGGCTTGCAAAATAAAGTAATGTAGTAATGTGCGCAAAAGCAGCATCATGGCAGCAGAGCTCATGCTAACTTAGCAATGTCGACAATGACCCTAGCGGCCATATGACAAGACACGTAGTACATGCAATATAATGAGAATCAATTGGGGGGTGTTTTCTATTATACAGAAAGTGTGTCTTACTTGAGTTAAGAAGATAACCAGAGACTTCTCCAAATTTGGATGCAGTGTTTTCAATTTCTGGAAGTGCTGGGGAGAATAATGAAATATCATCTGCATATGCCGCAAGTTTGCAAGGTTGGCCATTAATTGGGAGACACACAGGACACGAGGCTGGGTAGACCCTCCCCATAATGGCACCTCCTGCCCTCTGTGCCAACATCGCAGGTATGAAAGGACACAGTCACTCAACCATTGGAGAGAGTCTGGCACAGGCACTTTCATTGACTGAAATTTAAATCCGAGCTTGTTACTGCCACCTTAAGCAGGCAAACGCAAACAGTGCCCTCCATGGGCCAGCGGGTCCACCCGCATCTTCTGCCCCTGGGGTTGGAGCAACCAGCACCCCTGACATCTTCCCACTCCCGGACAGATCAGCCCAACCATGTAATGAATGGGACACAACAAACCTCCTTCGGCACATACTAGGTCGGGGGGCAGAGTGACTTGTTCCAGCTAAGTCGAAGTGATAGGAGGTGGGCAGAAAGAACCTCACCCCAGGGCCAGTAACCTATGCCAAACCGCTGATACTGCCCAGGAGAATCTTAAGTTCTCAAGTGGACCCACTGGTGGTGGGGGGGGGTCTGCTATGTTGCCCATCCATGCCACGACCCCGCAATACTCTTAGTGAGAGAGGGCCAACTTCAACCCCACTCACCCTGCCCACGTTGGAAGGGGAAGAGTTAGACACCTCCCTCAATATTGCCGAGCTACTTGGGGACCCTGCTTTACAACCCCTGTCAACTTGCCCAAGGTTAATAACGCCAAGTTGGCCCCTTCCCCTCGCCTTGCCCAAGGGGAAAGGGGATTTGTAGAAGAAGTTCATGCGTCTAAACACGAACCATTAAATGCCAATAAGTTCCGACCCATCCCCAAAAGTTTGTGCCAGTGCTCACCACCTGTACAAATTATCAACTACATACCCCTCGTTCCAAATACCGCAAACCCTCTGGAATGCACTGCTCTGGACTGCACACATACTTTTACATTTTGCATCATAACAATAATGTTTTATATTTTGTATCATAATGATATAGTTCCTTCAGCTGGATATTTTTGGGGCATTTAGGGCCAGATTACGAGTTTGGCGGTCCTATGGACCGCCAAACCCATGGTGGCGATTCGACCGCTGCCACACTCCTGATCTAGCGGGCGATCTCACCACGGGTGGGACCACCAAACTCGTAATCAGGCCCTTAATGTTTTTTCCAAGTTCTTGATCTTTGCGGGGGAGGGAGAAGCCTCCCTGAACCCTTTTTGTTTCGATGATGGGATCTGGAGCTTATTATTATGCCCATTTTGGTGTTCCACAGGGGGACTGACTCTTGTTGCCTTCCAGGCTAATTATTGTGAACGTTAAGTAGGTTATGAGTTGTCTCTGTAAGGATGTTTTGTTCACAATGGGGATGCAGCTCTTATGGCCCTCCACCTGACCAGTGTATGCTTTATGTTTTTTGCTCGTATTTTAGAGAGGTCATGGTGACCATCTTACCAGCAGCAATGGAAATTCCTTTATGGATTTCTAGGATGATTGTTGGGTGGGGAGCGATGTTCTATTCTGGGAATTTGATTTCCTTATGCTTATTCTGCTGTATAATCACATCCAGCGTCACCGGTGCACAATTATGGTGTCTGAGTTCCAGACCCACTCCAACACCCCTTATGTAGCCACTTGGTATCTGGTCGCTCTTTCAAACAAGCATTGGAAATTCAATAGGTCTCGCATTTTTTTAAGTTAGAGCTATTGGCATTGTAAATGGCAATGTCTGTTACCTACTAAGGGAGGATGGAGGGAGCAGTTGGTGTTGGAGTGCCAAAATGCTCTGTTGGAGAGTGACTGGCCAAAAGTAAACCAAACAAGCAGCAACTTTTAAAATAAGTGTTTAGCCAGAGATATTGACTTTACCTATGTCTTTAAGCTGTGCTTAAAGACTTCTGTCTGCAGCATGCTGAAAAGTTATAATAAAGAAGTGTCAGAAGCATTTTTGTTACCTTAGATATGACCAAAAAAGCATTATGTACAACTGAACGACCATATTAAAAAAGTATTAAAAATAATGTCTTGAGTTTTTTTTGTCCTTTCAATGCTGGCAACTTGTATCTGCCTGTCCCAATGGTTGCTTGTTGTGGTTTATTTTGTTATGGGGGGGCATAAATAACAGGAGGGTGAAGGTCAGTCAGTTAGTTACTGAGAGTGAGTGAGAGTCACTCAGTGAGAGAGAGTCAGTCAGTGAGAGAGTGAGAGAGAGAGTCAGTCAGTCAGTGAGAGAGTGAGAGTCAGCCAGTCAGTGAGAGTCAGCCAGTCAGTGAGAGAGTGAGAGTCAGCCAGTCAGTGAGAGATTCAGTCAGTGAGAGTGAGAGAGTCAGTCAGTGAGAGTCAGTCAGTGAGAGTGAGAGAGTCAGACAGTGAGAGTCAGTGAGTGACAGTGAATGAGAGTGAGTGTCAGTTAGTCAGTGAGTGAGAGAGTGAGTCAGTGAGATAGTCAGTGAGTGAGAGAGTGAGTCAGTGAGATAGTCAGTCAGTGAGAGAGAGTCAGTCAGTGAGAGAGGGTCTGTGAGAGTGAGAGAGTCTGTCAGTGATAGTCTGTCAGTGATAGTCTGTCAGTGATAGTCTGTCAGTGAGAGTGAGCCAGTGAGTCTGTCAGTGAGAGTGAGTCAGTCAGTGAGAGTGAGTCAGTCTGTGAGAGAGAGTGGGAGAGTTAGTCAGTGAGAGTGGGAGAGTTAGTCAGTGAGAGTGAGTGAGTCAGAGTGAGTGAGTCAGTGAGAGTGAGTGAGTCAGTCAGTGAGAGTGAGTCAGTGAGAGTGAGTCAGTGAGTCTGTCAGTGAGAGTGAGTCTGTCAGTGAGAGTGAGTCTGTCAGTGAGAGTGAGTCTGTCAGTGAGAGAGTGGGAGAGTTAGTCAGTGAGAGTGAGTCAGTCAGTGAGAGAGTGGGAGAGTTAGTCAGTGAGAGTGAGTGAGTGAGTGAGTGACAGTGAGTGAGTCAGTGAGAGTGAGTGAGTGAGTCAGTGAGAGTGAGTCAGTGAGAGTGAGTCAGTGAGAGTGAGTCAGTGAGAGTGAGTCAGTGAGAGTGAGTCAGTGAGAGTGAGTCAGTGAGAGTGAGTCAGTGAGAGTGAGTCAGTCAATGAGAGTCAGTCAGTGAGAGCGAGAGAGTCAGTGTGAGAGTCAGTGTGAGTGAGAGTCAGTGTGAGTGAGAGTCAGTGTGTGAGTGAGAGTCAGTGTGTGAGTGAGAGTCAGTGTGTGAGTGAGAGTCAGTGTGTGAGTGAGAGTCAGTGTGAGTGTGAGAGTCAGTGTGAGTGTCAGAGTCAATGTTTGCAGAGTTTAACGATTTGTGGCTATTCGTAATGATCTGAGGATACTACATTATTAAATGCAAATATGATTTTAGCGCCGAGCGTACCAGCAGACACGGCTTAATTTGAGGCCCCTGAAGGCGATAACATTATGCCACTGGTTTGAGCAAGCGTTTAACAAAGTGTGTGAAGATACGGGCATATTGGAAGGAGTCGCGGGGGAGGAGGCAAAGGAGAAATTATGAGAAGAGAAGTGGAGGGTGGGAGCGAGGAAGACGAAAAGGGAGAGAAATGGAGTGGGTGATGGAAAAGGAAAGACAGGTACAAGGTACCATGAAAAAACGAGAGACAGAGAGAGAGAATGGCGAAAAATATGAACAAGCTGTGAAAAAAGGTTTAGGATAAAGACGAGTGACGTAGAGAGAGGATGGACTGACTGTATGTGGGAGTGGGGGGGTGTAAAGAAACTTGTAGAGGCTAGCGGTGAAGAGGGAATCGCACATAGCACGCACACCACATATACCTGCATGCACACACACACACATTACTGCATATAAGGTGTGTTCTGACATATCTAACCTTCAGCTTTGTACAAATACCTGCATACATAGCAAATGCATAGGTACACTGCCCCTTGTATGCGCGCGCTCACACACACGCACGTTCATAGCTGCACGCACACACAGATCTAGAGTGTGCTGCAGACTGAATCAGAGACAGTCAGTGTCTAGGGACAGCGCTTTGTGCCTTTGCTATTCTTAGACACCGCTAGAGACAGTCCCTGGCCCGGTGCTCCGTGCAACAGATCAATATCGGCTCTCCAGACAGACATATTTTGTCTGCTGTGACCCGGAAGAGGATGGGGGAGGGGCAAGGGAAGATGAATGGAAGGAGAAGGGGAGATTGTGAGAAATCGGAGAGGCGGGGGAGGAGGCAAAGGAGAAATCATGAGAAGAGAAGTGGAGGGTGGGAGCGAGGAAGACGAAAAGGTAGAGAAATGCAGTGGGTGATGGAAAAGGAAAGACAGAGGTACAAGGTACCATTTTAAAAAAAGCCGATAAAGACACAAATGACAGCAATAAGCAAAAGAGAATTTCTCACGCCACACAGATACCAAGGCCTGAGATCGTTCCTCATACTTTAAAAAAACATTCCAGAAGATGGTGCAGGATGCCAACCACAACATAGTTGTCGTCCACTGCATACGTGTCCTTTACGTCACCCTTGTGGGCATGAGTTTCATATCACACTTCTGTAACGTTACTTCATTCACACAGCATCTAATAACGGGATTAACCTGCTGGCAATTGCCTACAAAGACAACCAGTGGTAAAAGAGTTGAGTGATATACTCAACAGCTTGGGAGGCAGCTTTGAAGTGAGAACAATGTGCTGAAACATATCACTGCAGCCTTTTATTGACCTTCTCGTTCCGCACAAAGATCCTTCAAATTATATTTCTACAGCACAATAATTGCACAGGATCACGCCGCTGAATTGCATCTACAGTCTTGTAGTATTTGTTATTAATAAATGCTGATGTTATCTAACAAGGTACATTCTATAAGGGATGCACACCAGTTGTATCACCCTGACTTGCGAATGACAACCAAAACTTTGCGGTGAAAGTGCAACAAAATAAGACGTAGAAGGGACTGCGCAGTTCTTCGGAAATATAGTCATACATACCTATGTAGAATGCATCTTCATTAAAAAGCTTCTAAGCACAACTATTACTTTGCCTTGTATAGGTTTGCTCCACCTGCTAAAGAGTGGTATTTCTTAATGTATGGGCCTGAATCATAGATAGCAAGAGCAATTTATGCCAACAAAAAGTTCTTAATTAGACTTTTGGCTACCTGCTAAGTATGTATACTAAAAGGCTTCAAAATAATGAGTTTAGCCGCTCATTAGAGCTGGCTTCAGATTAGAGGAGCTCTCCGTGTCACAACCAAGTTCATCGTGAGGCACAAATGAAAGTGATATATCGGTGCGCAAACCAATGAAATCAGAGGATGTAGGTCCTCTAACTGCATCCATCTGTATCTTAAAAGCTACCCCTTGGGAAGTTGCACTTTTCCTGCCTTCTGTATGGATGTCTCCCTCAGCATTCCACCACCATCCGACTCATGTTTCCCCTCAAGGCATACCTCATTCACTTAACCTGCCACTGCTCTGTGCCTGATTCTTCAGATATCTCTCCAGTACAGTTTTACCGCTCCCTTGTCTGCCTGCTAACTCCCGTAAACCAGTGGTGCGCGCGCACCACAGAGGAGCGGGGGGAGGGAGCGCGGCAGCGGCAGCGAGACGAACGCGCGCTGCTGCGCGTGCTGGCCACCGACGGGAATGGGCGGAGCAAAGGCGGGACATGCGCCCGCCTTTGCCCAATTGCGTGCTGGATTTTGTACAAAAAAGCATGCGAAAGCCAATGGCAGCCACGGAAAGCAAAACCACACGCACGAGCGTGTGGTTAGCTTTCTAAAGCCCTTTCTAGAGGTCTCGCGCTGCGCGAGCAGGGCTGCGCACTGCAACGCTAGGCGCGAGACCTAAGAAGTGATGACTCTGCAAAGGAATGTATTCATCCAAAAGATGGTTACTAAACATAAGTCATTTGTTCCTCAGGTCACTATTCACATTCAGCTAAAATTCACTTTGTTGCATATCAGCAAAATGTATATGATTTTCATAAATAGCATGCTTCAAATGTCTGAAATGTAAACCAAATTAAAACAAATGTTTTGTTGTACCCTTACCAGACTCCTTTCCATTATCTTTTATAGGCATTGTGTTAACCGAGTCCCTTGCAATGACACCTGCTGCTGCAGTATCTGGTCTCTATTTCTCCAACCCAAAGTCCAAATACTTTGCTGTTGGTAAAATTTCAAAGGATCAGGTAATTTTCTTTTAAATAAATTGGTAATCTAAAAAATAACTACTTCGAGCTACATATTAATATATTTTGTCAGTGTAAATGCTAATACCACTGTAGCCCACCATTCTCCGAAGAACCCCAAATATCACAATTGCTCAGCACTGATATGTTATCTATTTATGTAACCAAATGAAAAAACAAAATCTTATGGGTAAGTTCAGCAAGGGGTGTAATTGTTGATGATGTATTGCATGGTCACGTAAAATAACTGTGAATGACCAAATCGCCAAGTCTTTAAACATTGCATAAACACCATTACACAATCTAATACTTTTTTTCACAAGTAAAAGATATAAAAACTAGGGGCTTTATTTAGAGATTGGCAGACAGTATATTGTGCCACAAACATGGCATATATCCTGTCCACCTCATTTCAGGTGCATTATGACTTAATGGCCTTGTAATGCAGCAGAGTAGACATTCAACACATATGGATGGTGATTCCCATTCGCCAAACTCTCAATATCATTATTCGCATTACGGTGAGACAGACATAAATTTATTTTGTTTTGTTATTTACAACCTTCCCTGAAATATGTAAAGTGAAAAGGGCCCAGTCAGGGATTTCAAAATATTAAAATCTGCATTAAATGCAATGCTTCAATAGCTATCTTAAGGAGCAAGCTTATGCGTTAGAACCCTCTCTTCTTCATTCCTCTGTTATTCCTCCTGAGGCACCTGAAATAAGTACTTTGGGACTTTGTAAGAGATTACCATGCTCCAATTTTTTCATGTGTCATGCTAATTCCACACTTTGGGGATTTTTCACCATGTATCCTCCTAATTTTTGAAGCTGTGAGAAGTGCCTTTGCATAAGAAGTGCAATGAAAAAGTTCACTAATGTTCCCTTCTTCCCAGCAACCCTGTTGGGTGTGGGTCTTGGGGCAGAAGCATAATAGTTTTAAGCCTGAGACATAGAAAGCAAGAAAGGTCTGGATAGGATTGAGAAGAAAGAGTCTCTGCCTTCTACTATTTTAGGGCTTCAGGCGCGAGACTCGCTAAGGGATAGATATGCTGGTTAATCCGCACATGACCAACATGCTCAGGGATGTCTACCTTTTGATATATTTGACCCAGACATGACCCCTCTTTCTCTTCAGTCAACCAGGAGAGAAAGAATCAGGGGTGTGGAGAGTTGACATGCGTCCATTAACACTGACCCAAAACCCAAGAGTCACTTCCTTGGTGACCCTAAGACTGTTCAGCTGCTAGAAAGAAGATAATCGTTTAGCTCACACACAACCCTTAACAAATTTAAAATGTAAAGCCGCAAAAAGGGAAGCTTCCCCTGCAGACAAGAGCCGTAGTACAGCTTATCTAACAAATACTACTAAAAATAAATTTGCCAGCAGTTTAATGCCAAATATTTCATTGTTATGAATATAACACACAACACAGTACCAGTTAGGGCCTACCCTCTCTGTGCAACTACAGATCCTGAATCTATCTGCATATGGCTTCCTTTGAAACAGATTTTTCTTCAATTGTTTTAGTCTAAACCACTGCTCTGTCAACTAATGTGGTTTAATTCTGTTGGTGTGGAGCCATGTTTCAGATGTTAGGAAATCACTGGCAAAATAAAGAAAGTTAAAAGGTGTAATAATCTGTAAATCTGAAAGAGACACGTTAGTGATAGATTCCTTACCTTAGAATATCCCCAGGCGTCAGGCTGGATCCGGAAAGTTTTGCGTAGCAGTACCCTTGCGCGTCGGTAGGCGGCGTCGTGCGGCTCCGCGTCCGTCGTCGGCGTCGTGATCGCCGGGATGACGTCGCGGGCAGTACTTAGACGCCGCCCCTGCGCGCTGACGTCAGTTCTTCTTTTTCCGCGCCAGCAAGCGCAGATCCGGGAAGAGCAGTGCCCTGGTCAATTTTTGACCATACTTTTTGGAGATTTTTTCACTGTTTTTCCATCTTTAAGGTGTCGTAGGGATGCCCGGCTTCAAGCGATGCGGTGCCTGTGCGCGGATGATGTCCGTCACCGACCCGCATTGGGAGTGTCTCTTCTGCCTCGGCCGAGGCCACGACACCGAGTCTTGTCCCGAATGCCAGGCCCTCAACCCGAAAGCTTTGCGAGAGCGGTCTCGAAAGCTCCTCGAGGCCCGGCATTCGGCTCCACGGAGGCCCCGGTCGCGTGAGAGGTCCAGGGGTCGCTCGCGGAGTGCACACCGGTCGTCGGCGTCGAAGTCTTCTTCGTCCGGTAAGTCTAAGCACAAGAAGTCCAAGAAGCATCGTCGCTCTCGGACTTCGCCTCGCCGGTCTCGCGACTCGGCTGAGGCCCCTCCCGGCACCGTCCCCGCCCCCGCGGCCCCGGACTTGCCTGTGGAGTCGCCCCCGTCATACCCGCCCTTCCCGGGTTCGGGGGCGGATCCGGCCAAGGTACAGGAGTTCCTGTCGGCCATGGCCCGCCTCTTCGGGCCTTCAGGCCCCTCCGGTGCGCCTTCGGGCCCCGCGGGCCCTGATGGGGTTGCTCCGGCGTCGCCGGCGGCTCCGGCCCCGGCGTCGCCCGGGACTCCAGCCTCGATCCCGGCTCCGGCTTCGGCCCCGGCCTCGATCCCGGCTCCACAACCCCCATCGACGCCGGTCGACCTCACGACACCTCCGCCGGCGCCGATGTCTCCGGTGCCGTTCTCGACGCCGCCCTGGGCTCCGGGCGGCGTCGTCCCCAGTTCCTTCCGGCTCCGGACATGGACCCGGAGCGACGTCGCTCGACGCCGGCTCCGGCGCCGATGGGCCCTTGGGTCCCAAATGTCCCTCCTCCTCCTTATTTTGAACCAGAGGAGGACCAGGAGGACTGGGAGGGTCTGATGACCCTCTGACTCGCAACTGTCAGTATGATGAGGACTGGACAGAGAGTCTAGGGGAGGCCAGTGGTCTGGATACTTCTCCTGACACTGGCATGCTGTCTCCTCCCGTGGCTACGGAGGAGGGGGCCAATTTTGGTACGGTGTTGCGTAGGGCTGCTGGGGCCTTACGTCTCCAGCTCCCTACTTTGACGGTCAAGCCTAACATCTTGACAGAGGTGCTTCAGCCGGCAGCCTCCTCTGCGGAGACTGTGCTGCCGTTTAACGACGCCCTCACAGACGTTCTTTTGGGCGCCTGGTCCAAGCCCAACACAGGGGCTCCTGTGGATCGGAACGTGTCACGACGCCATCGCCCCGCTCCGGGCGACCCCCTGTTTCTTTCTGTCCACCCCACTCCTGAGAGCTTGGTTGTCCAAGCCTCCGCTTCCCAAACCGCCTTCCCTACCGCTCCTCCGGATAGGGAATCCAAACGCCTGGATCAGTTTGGGAAGAAAGGTTTTTCTTCCTCCAGTGCTGGCTTGCGGTCCGTTAACACCGCTTGTCTTTTGGGCCGCTATACCCACTCTCTGTGGGATTCGGTGGCGGATGTTTTGCCCCAGTGCCCTGAGGAGGTCCAGGCACTGCTTTCCCGCGCCATTGCGGAAGGAAGGGATGCGGCCAAATACACTATCCGTTGTGGCCTTGACACCGCCGACTCGCTGGGCAGGTCGATTGCAACGACGGTGGCGCTCCGTCGCCACGCCTGGCTGAGAACCACTGGTTTTTCAGGGGATGTCCAGAATACTCTCATGGACATGCCCTTTGATGGAGTCGGTCTTTTTGGGTCCAAAGCAGACCATGCGTTGGAGCGCTTTAAGGACTCACGGGCTACTGCCAAGTCCCTGGGCCTTTCTGCTACACGCCCTCCGCTGCCTTCTGCTTTTCGCCCCTATCGTGGCCACGGTAGGGGCGCCCCTTCACGTCAGCAGCCCAGCCACCGGCCCGCGCAGCAGGCGTCTTCGCGTGGCCGAGGACGTGGATTCCGCCGTGGCGGATCGGGCAACCAGCGTGCGGGTCAGGCCACCACCTCCAACCCGTCCGCGGCCTCCAAGCCCTCCTAGTCCCTCCTTTCAGGTGCACGGCACGCCAGTAGGGGGCAGGGTCCGCCATCACCTTCCCCACTGGCGCACCATCACCTCGGACAGGTGGGTCTTGGACATTGTCCGAAGGGGCTACTCCCTCCCCTTCGAGACCACCCCCCAGCCATGCCACCTCAACTCCACCGCATGTCAGGGGATCACTTGGTGCTTCTACAGAAGGAAGTCACGGCCCTCTTGACCAAGAGGGCCATCGAGCATGTTCCGACCCCAGAAGTAGGGCGTGGTTGCTACTCCCACTACTTTCTGGTGCCCAAAAAGGACAAGGAGGACATGCGTCCTATCTTGGACCTCCGGAACGTCAATCGCTTCCTCCGGAAGGAGAAGTTCAAGATGCTCACCCTAGCTCAGGTCTTGACTGCCCTCGACCCTGGAGACTGGTTGGTAGCGTTGGACTTGCAGGACGCATATTTCCACATCCCCGTCCTGCCGGCCCACCGGCGTTACCTTCGGTTCACGGTAGGCCACGAGCATTTTCAGTTCACCGTGCTCCCCTTTGGCCTTACAAGTGCCCCTCGGGTGTTCACGAAAGTGATGGCGGTGGTCGCGGCTCATCTGCGCCGGGCAGGGGTTTCAGTCTTCCCCTACCTCGACGACTGGCTGCTGAAGGCGGGCTCGTCCCAGGCAGTCGTCTCCCACCTCCAGACTACGGCCGAACTCCTGCACTCGCTGGGGTTCTCCATCAATGTGCCGAAGTCGCATCTGATTCCTTCTCCACAGCTCCTTTTCATCGGAGCAGTTCTGGACACGACGCAGTTTCGGGCCTATCCTCCCGAACGGCGAGTCCGGGATATTCAGGCTATGATTCCGATCTTTCGGCCTTTATCCTGGGTTTCGGTAAGGATGACCCTGAGGCTGCTGGGCCTCATGGCCTCCTGCATCCTGCTGGTCAATCATGCCAGATGGCATATGCGGGCTCTGCAGTGGGACCTGAAGTTCCAGTGGGCGCAGCACCAGGGCAACCTGTCCGATCACGTCCAGATCTCGGAGGGGACTGCAAAACAGTTGCAGTGGTGGCTCTCGAACCGGCAATGGGTCATGGGCAGATCCCTCTCCTTCCCCAGCCAGAGCATACAGTTGTGACGGACGCGTCCCTTCTGGGATGGGGCGGTCACTTGGGAGAGGCGGAGATCAGAGGCCTCTGGTCTCCGGCGGAGTCCCGGCTCCATATCAACCTTCTGGAGCTCCGGGCGATCCGGCTTGCACTCAAGGCATTCCTTCCCTCTGTCAAAGGGAAGGTAGTGCAGGTGTTCACAGACAACACCACCGCCATGTGGTACTGCAACAAACAGGGCGGGGTGGGGTCTTGGACCCTTTGTCAGGAGGCTCTGCGCCTCTGGACATGGCTGGAACATCAGGGCATGTTCCTGATGGTTCAACACCTGGCAGGTTCTCTGAACGCCAGGGCGGACGAACTCAGCCGCAGGTGCATGATGGATCACGAATGGCGTCTTCACTCGGAAGTGGCGCAAGGACTCTTTCTACAGTGGGGAGAGCCTTGGTTAGATCTATTCGCCACCGAAGAGAACGCGCAATGTCATCAGTTCTGCGCGTTGGAATTTCCAAGGCGGCACTCGCTCGGCGACGCTTTTCGTCGCGAGTGGAGTTGCGGTCTGTTGTACGCCTTTCCGCCTATACCACTTCTACCCAGAGTGTTGAAGAAGATTCGGCACGACCGGGCCCAAGTCATTCTTGTGGCTCCGGACTGGGCTCGAAGAGTTTGGTATCCCGAGCTACTCAATATGAGCATAGATCCCCCGATCCGTCTGCCTCTTCGGGAGGATCTTCTGTCGCAGCAGCAGGGGACGGTCCTCCACCCGAACCTGTCCAGTCTACACCTGCTTGCGTGGAGATTGAGCGGCGGCAGTTGATTCCTTTCGACTTGCCTCCCGAAGTTTGTGATGTGATTCTGGCAGCCAGGCGTCCCTCCACTAAGGTGGTATACGCCTGCAGGTGGAACAAATTTGTGGCATGGTGCACAGCAAAGGCTGTGGATCCCCTTTCTGCCCCTCTTTCTGAGGTCCTTCTGTTCCTTCTCTCTCTGGCCCAACAGGGTTCTGCCCTGGGTACCATCAAGGGTTATCTTTGTGCTATCTCGGCCTTCCTCAGGCTCCCTGATCAGCCCTCCCTTTTCAAGTCCCCTGTTGTTAACAGGTTCTTAAAAGGCATTACTCACCTCTTCCCTCCTGTTCCGTTTGTAATGCCTCAGTGGGACTTGAACTTGGTTCTTACCTTTTTAATGTGCGCTCCCTTTGAGCCTCTGCATAACTGTCCTCTTCGTCTTCTGACTCTAAAGGCAGCCTTTCTGGTGGCCATCACCTCCGCTCGGCGGGTGAGTGAGCTCCAGGCTCTTTCTTGCAAACCTCCCTTTCTGTCTGTTCATCCAGACAAGGTTGTTCTTCGGACGCGTCCGTCCTTCTTGCCAAAGGTGGTTACTGCTTTCCACATTGGGCAGACCATCACTTTGCCCACCTTCTTTCCGCCTCCGCATCCTTCCAGAGAGGAAGAGAGGCTCCACCGTCTGGACCCAAAACGTGCGCTCTCCTTCTATATCGACCGCACAAAACACTTCCGGGTGGATGACCAGCTCTTTGTTGGCTACGTGGGCGCCAAAAAGGTCGGGCGGTGCACAAGAGGACCATCTCCCGCTGGGTTACCTTGTGCATCAAGACCTGCTATTCTTTGGCTAAGAAGGAGCCTCCTGTTGGGCTGCGTGCCCATTCCACCAGGGCAACGGCTGCTACCACGGCCTTGGGCCGCGGTGTTCCGCTGCCGGTTATCTGTCAGGCAGCTACGTGGGCCTCGCTGCACACGTTTACTAAGCATTACTGCCTTGACAGTCAGGTCCGGAGGGACGGCTTCTTTGGCCGTTCTGTCCTCCAGGACTTCCTTGTCTGATCTTTGTTCGCAGACCCACCACCGGGGTTGGTATTGCTGGGGTATCTATTCTAAGGTAAGGAATCTATCACTAACGTGTCTCTTTCAGATGCACAAGTTACTAACTTGTGTAACGATATATCTGTAAGAGACAGTAGTTAGTGATAGATTCCTACCGCCCCACCCATCCTCCCCGTTCTGCGAACTGATTTCTAGGGTTAAGGACATCCCTTTCAGGGCCCTAGTATTTTTCAGACACCTGTGTCAGCTTCTTGCATGGCTCTGCGTTCCTGGCGCGGAAAGTCGTGTACAGAACTGACGTCAGCGCGCAGGGGCGGCGTCTAAGTACTGCCCGCGACGTCATCCCGGCGATCACGACGCCGACGACGGACGCGGAGCCGCACGACGCCGCCTACCGACGCGCAAGGGTACTGCTACGCAAAACTTTCCGGATCCAGCCTGACGCCTGGGGATATTCTAAGGTAAGGAATCTATCACTAACTACTGTCTCTTACAGATATATCGTTACACAAGTTAGTAACTTGTGCTTCTATATCAGTGGCACCCCCAAGCCATTGTTCCTAAAGACCATTAAGATATGCTTGGCACCAGCCTTCTGGTAGCTTTGTAGCACTCAAGGCCTAAACCGACCAGAGGAGCAAGAATTAAGCACACACAACAATGCTAAGATGTAACAAAATTAAGATATTTGAAATTCTGATATAGTCATAATACATAATAATGGATCATCTTACTGCAATACATACAATAGATGTAACTATTTTATAGGTTTAGTCTGTTGGAATTTGTAAAAGTATTATAAGAGCACACCTATTCAAACTTCTATGTTAAAAATATTCAGAAATATTTAAGTGTCTATTTTGGTCATTTTTGCTGGTTGTGGATCAATAGGAAGGATGTGCAAATTTATCTGTTTAGCCTATGATCGCCAAAGCATGTTCCACTGCCTTCGATTGGCATAATAGCAGCTTTATCAAGGTGGCTTGAATTGTAGACAGACCTCTACATGGAGGAAAAAATCTCTAGAGAATGAGGGTTGGCTTTGTGTCTGCTGGATTCACTCAGTGGAATTGTTAAAGATGTTTTTTCGTCGAATGACTCTAATGGAAAATGACCTCCTTTGAGAAGTTTCTTAAGAGAATAAAAAAACAGATCATTGGAAACATACAGTTGAGGACCTTAAGCTATAAAAAATACATTGTGAGAAGGTAATGACAAAGCTGGGGTGCGTATTGCTCAGATCATTGCAGTAGCCAATTTTGGACTCTTTTTTCCATACAGGCTCTTTGAGCCAAAGTAATGTCATGCAGCTACCGGTTGCTCATACTGTCCGAGCAGATTCAGTTTTTTTTTTAACTAGTGTGATGGGTTGGATTTCAAGCTGGAGCAGTGACTGGTTTGAAAATCATCTGTCGCTTTTCATTTGGTTGATGACACACAATTTGCCTTCAACCCTGTGATCGGATAATGGTCCAGTTTAGTTTGTTATTCCAAAGCCAACACCTGTGGTCCTTCTTACAGTTCCAGCTCAGTTTCTATCACTTCACCTAGAATCAACAGCTCTGGGATTTATGAAGATTCTTTTATGGTTTTCAGGCACTTTGGGTCAGAGCAAGGTTGTCCCAAAGCGGCCAGGGATAAGCAGAATATCTTGAAGGGCCTGGGTATAATGTCCGGGGGAGTGTCAAACTGTTTTTTGAAAAGGCATGTAATCCAATTGGAACCAAAACAAGGCAGGTAGCTCTTCAGCTAATAAGGAGCTCAGGTGCCCCAAAAATGCTCAGAATATAAATAGGTACATGTTTGTTATTAGATTAGTGGAATTATCAATCCCTTTA
The DNA here is from genome assembly GCA_963921515.1 of Calotriton arnoldi. Classification (NCBI taxonomy): domain Eukaryota; kingdom Metazoa; phylum Chordata; class Amphibia; order Caudata; family Salamandridae; genus Calotriton; species Calotriton arnoldi. Next base: position 338,484 of record CAWUFW010000919.1, on the reverse strand, counting down.
ACTACAGTGAAATTGACTACCTGTTGCATCCACTCACCTTTTGTATCTGTGTTCACCGCTGGAAAGTTCATTGAAGTTGCACAGTTTAGTCCATGATGGGTACTGAAAGCCTGGCATTTCATTAACATTATCCAATGTTCCCTTAAACTTTCTGTTGGCAACTTAAACATTATGGCCTATGAGTGCCAGGGGATGGACAGAGTTTCTCTGCTCTTATTCCCGAAGTTGTACTGTATCTGCAGGGTAGTGCTGCGATACCCAAAGAGTTGCCTTCATCTTGCATCTGCTTCAGAGAGATTAACTTCTATCTGGGTTAATAAAAGCCTTTTTATCAGACACTTCAAAGATGTCATAGACGCATCTGTTGTACTGTTTCTAGACATTCTAGTTTGCATAACCTAGAACTAGAAAAATGTCAAAGGTTTTATTCCAACACACTATATGCTTTTTGAGTGTGTCACAATGACTGTCACCTTGCCTTCTAAGAAGTCCCTGGAAATGTCTTATTCACTCGCGCCTTATAGAATCAATCACTCCAGCACCAAAGACATGCTGGTAAATCCTGAATTATACAAGGACTCTGCAGACTTGTTCAGCAAAGGGAAGGCAAATACCCTGCTACCACACAAAGAAATTGCCCTCCGGATAGATCCCTTCCCCCCCTGGTCAGTTAGCATGAAGCAGGGTATGTACTCTTATGGAAGCAGAAAAAACATACCTTTGTAAATGCTTTAATCAGCAAATGGCCTTCTTTCAACAATCACAGTCCCCGGTATTGTCTGTTGTTTCTTATCCTTGAAAATTGAGATGAGTTATGTATTTGTGTTAATCATAGGCCCTTGAAAAAGTAATGATAAAAAAACAAGTATCCTTAGCCCTAAATGGATCTGTGGGGAGTTTAGTGTCTTCAAGGAATATGGAGGGTGTTAAGTGGAAGACCATATTTCCTGTGAAATGCGGTCTTTATGAATACCAAGTTGTGCCTTTCTAACTATGGCACTTCACGCTGCCTTTGTTTGTTTAATCAAATAAGTCTTGCGGATATTCCTTAATATTTGATGGTTTGTGCGTATGTATTGTGTATAATGCATATGTGAAAACTATTTTTCAACATCTATGATCTCATAGCTTGTAGTACCCAACTGGAAAAAACATATTCCATATAACCCAAGTAGAATTTGTAGGTTTTGTCATCTCATCCTCTGGAGTACAGATGGACCCAAAAATGATTGAAGTGATTGTTCCCTGGCCTTCTCTATCCATCGTGAGGAATTAGCCAATTTTGTTTATAGTTTGCCATCTTTTAGAGTTGTTTCACTCATGGGCTTTAGGGAATAGGACATCTTCTGCGGAAGGGAGTGAAGTTTGTGTAGCATGATGTGGCGGAAAGCTTTTTCTGCTCCAGGGCCGGACTGGAACCCAAAGCAGCCCTAGGGAAATTTTGTCAGACAAGGCCCCATACGGTGCATAGCGAGTGCAGCGAGCGAGACTGACCACTACAAAGGGCAGTTGTGGGGGTTCTTCCCCCAAGAAAATGTGGGGGAAAATGGTGCATTCTAAAACACATTTGTCATTGTATATTCATTTGTATTAGCTTTTAAAGCATAGTAAATGACCGTACTTTGTATCAGGATATGACAATCTTTCTTTGGGCGCTTCAATGATTTCCTCACTATCACCCTCCAACAGCGCCTCTAATCTTTCCTTAGCCCCTCTCTCACATGTATTTTATTTGTTTTATAGCACCTCTCATATCAGTGTAGGATGTGGTAGCACTTTACATCACACACTCCTACAGAGACAATTAATCATACATGTGTAAATCGGTGTATAGAAAATGTTACATAAGGATAAGGGGATATCAAGGTGTAGGATTCCCATGCCATCCATACCTGTAGGCTCTTTTTAAGCGTGATTGATTGGTCTGGAGAAGCACAAACTCAGGATTCAGAACATAACACAGTGGTTAGTGTTGACTTTAATAATAAGAATTCAGTTCTGCCCAAACAAATTGTTTCAGCAAAATCAGGATAATGAAAGACTGGGAAAAACATAACTTTCTAACCAGTACCATGCAGCTTGCATTCAGCTCTTTGATGGCAGTTCATAGCTCACAGTGCTAGATTACAATTGTAAGTTATGAACTGCACAGTAACAAAATAATCTCTGTGACAAAAGCAGTAACCCACTGAGCTATGCACATATTGTTCTTTGATATGCATGGTACACCTTCTTTGCAGCAGGCATATTAACCGTCTGCGCTACCTTAAATTAGTCAAAACTGCCACTAGACAAAACTCCCATGTCTCTCCAGCAGGTACAATAATCGTCAGAGTTAACTTGACACAAAAAAACAATTGTTGCCCAAATACTGCTGAATATACAAGGAACTTTGCAGTGCTTTTAAAACTGTTGCACTGCTACAAAACCGTCTCACCACCCTTCCAGTCTCTCTGGGAAATGCCCGGTACGGTCAGTCTGTCCTTGTTCTGCACCTTGAAGGAGAAATCGCAACAGCTTCAATTATACGTCATCCCACAGGGTTGTATGACATTACCATGCCTTACTTCACCACTCACATCTTTACATCGCCGATTTTACAACGCATACCACTCCCACGCATTTTCATTCACTCACATTAGAAACACCTTCACCACTAATTCCACTACCATGCATACTTTTACCGCGCTTACTGTTTCTGAAAAATCCTGTCACAGTCTAACACTGCCACCTAGTGTTAAGAAATTATACATTAAATCTTAATATATTTAATTAATTGCCTTTTTCGTTTACAGGTTTGGTGCTATTTGAACATTTTATAATTGGGGGGAGACCCCCAAATTCCCTTTTTAATTACCCTCAAATGCGTGCTTTTGTCTTGCGTAGTAAAGATTTGCGTGCCAACAGTCTTTACGATGTAAAAAATGCATGTAAAGTGTAATACGAGGTAAAAACTTTGTAGCAAAGGCTGTTTCCCTCCCACAGCAGAGTTTCTGTTTATGCTTGAGGCTGATGCTTCTCCAGATGTATTGGGAGAGTGAATGCAATAGTTTCTCCATATTTAACAAATTTCATAGTTTCTAATACCAACCCTCTCTTGTGCTTCCTCAGTATGTTCCATCCTACCTGCAGCTCTAATTTGACCGCTAGAAATAAACATTCTGAGCCTCTTCTTTGGAGAGTGTTGAAGGTTTGTGTCAGCAAATGGGAGGATAAATATTATAAAGTTTGGTCAAAAAGACCAGTCATCCCACAGTATCATATTTATTTCTAACAGAGTTAGATTCCAAAATGTAGTAATTGTAGAGCAGATGCATCTTATATGAGATATGTTGCCCTTTCTCCTGCATCTGTTGAGGAGAGTTGAGACATGTCTTATCCATTCTCTTACATTTGACTGGTCTGTAATAGCACCTGTGTGGTATTTGCAAGATTGTTCACTTGTAGACTTACTTAATACTGCAGTTTACTTTAACCTACCTATTTCCCCAATCTGCAACACTCAGTTATAGTTGTAGTTTTTGTTCACATTCCTTGATGTGTCCATTCAACTGCCTTGTGTCTTATTTGTGAGTACTTTTAACTTGTGGCACCAGTTCCTTTTCCAGATTCTAAAGGCCAATCGTTGTAATAAAAAATCTGATGGCTACTTCCAACCCCATATTCCTCACACGTTGAATATTTCCTCAGGCTTCAGGCTTGATATGGCAACTTTTCAACAGTACCCCTCTGTGCCAATAGATGGTGTACTGCGGCTCGGCAACACCATTGTTCCACTCCAGAAGTGACATGCATAACCGCATAAAAACGTCACCCCTGGGGGTTGACATCAGTTCCTTTCTTTCTGTGCTACCAGACACAGATCCGCAGCTACTCCTTTATCTTTGGTGAGACTTTCTTTTCTTTAAAATGACCTTAAATCCAGTGTGCAAGGGAACAATGTCACCTCCCAAAACTACAGGTTTCGAACCTTCAAAGGAATTTCACCAACAGATGGCTTTGATGGATCCTCATGCGTTATGCCTTTGGTGTTTGGGGTCGGAACACGACTCCAGGGCCTGCAACGACTGAACTGAGATTAATTTTCAGGCTATATGGGACTGTGAAGTGAAGCTTTATGTTGCCAAATGACTAAAGACTCCACTTAATGACCAGTTGAGCTTGAAAGGAAGGTCCCATTCCCGCTCCTAAAGTCATTCCTGCGGCAGGTCATCGCCGCAGTTGAAGTCATCGGGTAAGTCAAAAGAGAAGCATAAGAAGGTCAAGCAGGGCTCGGCCCCTTTATGCTACTCTTGATCTCCAGAGAAGTTGCAGTAGTGTCACCAAGCCTCTGATTTTGAACACCTTTGCACCTTATTCCGAGTCTCGTCCTGATTCAGCCCAAGTTTCCAGGTCCATCGGCTATTCTGCAACAGATTGAGGCCTTCCACAAGACCATGTTGCACCTTGTTGGCACCCAACTGGCTCCCTCTGTTGTTCTTCAAAGACATAAGGAACCGCAAGGACCTCTTGCTGGATTTCTGCTGACGGGTTTGTTCAAGTGCTACCTGGATTCTTCAAACCCCTTCGAATTTTGCACTGGTTTCGGTGCTGACTTTGGTTCTGGTGCCTGTGTTGGACCATCGTGCATTGAGGCTGATGCCGTCGCCGTAGAAGGCTCAGACCATCATGCCCTTTGACTACCGAGCTTAACTAGTCTTGACCTCGACCGAGGCCGCGCCCTGACCCACTGGGCCACAGCCTTCTGGCAACCCATTGGATTCAGACACTTTGTCCTTGCCTCATGGCAGGGTCAAAGTCATTCACAACCTTGTCGGAAAAAACTCAGATGATGACTGTTAGGACAATGGGGATGTGTTTATCCCTTAATAAGCAGAGGACAACTGGTATGAAGAATGCAAGATGCTAGTGGTCTGGACATTTCTGTAGACACTGGTTTGGTTTCAACCCCTGGTCCTGCCACTAAGCACAGTGCCTACTTTGCAGAAATAATGCGGAGAGCAGCTGAGAATCTTGACGTACAACTATCAACAATGGAGGTAAGGAGAACCAAGGCCTTACAAACAGACCAGACACATACTGAACCTATACTACCTTTTAATGAGGCCCTAACAGATGCCCTGCTAGCTGCATTCGTGAAGCAATGCTCTAGATCATCAGTGAAAGACAAATAGCTTGGCGCTATCGCTGTGCTCCAGACGACCCAGCTTTTTTGACTCAACATCTGACACTTGAGAGCTTGGTGATACAGCCTTCACTGGCAGGATTAATCTGAATGCCTTCCCAACCATCCCACCGGGGTGTGAATCAAAGCACTTTGAGACATTCACCAAACGCATGTTTTGGTCTAGCAACCTTGCCTTGCGCTCCGTCAAGGCTAGCTGTCTCTTGCGCCTCCACTTTAGGACACAGTAGCCCAAGTTTTACTAGCTGTGCCTGAAGTCCACAGAGTACATCTCAATCAAGCGATTGAAGACAACTGCAGTGCAGCAAAATTTGTGATGTACTGTGGGCTGGACTCAACCAAGTGCCTCGGCCAGACAATCAGTACCAGTGTGGCACTCAGTTATCGCACCTAGATGAGGTTTAAAGGCTTCTCCGGGATGTTCAATCCTCCTTAATGGACATGCCCTTTGACTTCTCCTGTCTGTTTGTCGAGAAGCTCAAATTCGTTTTTCAGTAATGCAGGTCACAAAACACGGACGTCGCTCCTCGTGTTGCCGAGTACGGTGCACGAATTTGAGCTTCTGGGACACACAGGGATCCCTTGGATTTAAGGTCGGATATTTGGGACGTCGCTAGAATCGGAACCCCACTGTGGGTTGGAAGTATCACCACAAATAAAGGAGCTTTACGAAAAGACAATAGCCTTGATAAAGTCGCGGGACGAATTCCCATGTATGCGACGAAACACGTGTCGGCTGTCTGAACACCCAGAAATAAAAAGAAAAAGAAACAAGAACTCACCTACGTGTACCTAATCTGTGCTTACGTTACGCATGTCCACTTGCAATTGTGATATAACATACGTGTGCTGAGGATTTCTGTTTTGTATCTTTCAGTTGGCTTAGGCCACTAATTTTGGGGAGGTCAGTGGTTCTCCTCACCTTGCAGCACCGTTACTAAAACGAAGAGCTAAATACTTAATATTGGTGTTATTTCTCCCGAGTGGCGCCTCCTTTCCCTAAATCATACCACTGTCTATTACGTGTCACCACCAATGTATGGTTACCCTTTTGGCCCCTACCCGGCTCCACAGCAACTGTGGAATCCGATCTACCATATGCTACAATAACAACAGCCCCCATTTTTTTCAACCAAACTACACTGCACAGCCTTTTTTAGGAAGAGGCCCGAGCAGAGGCAGAGGAAAAAGAAGAGGAGGACAGAAACAAGTTCAGTGGCAGGAGCAACCCGAACCTCAGAGGCAACCGCAGATGGAACTCAGAGGCAAGACGAACCTAAAAAACTAGTAGTGAATCTATCATCGGGGAGTTTAACACCTGTGGAACAAAAGGTCCTAGAAAAAGGCCTTGGCTTTGTACCAACACCACGTGAGGATAACTTCCGCCTGACAAAGGAGTTGCATGACTTCTTCAGAAAACTCAGTCTCCAAGCTTTTTTTCAGGGAAAAAGCCCACCTGATACTGAAGACTCAGGCCTCCATCTCCCTTCCAGATTCACCCCACACGAGGGCATGAAACCTTGCGAGATCCTCACCTTCGAACAAGCTGTCATCAATGATGTGTGCAAACTTGACAACCAGAGACCCTTCTATAATATGACATCCCCAGAGAGAACAGCAATCAGTAGTCTGTCTTGTGACGACTCAATCACAATTAAACCTGCTGACAAAGGAGGTGCTACTGTGATTTTACAGACAAGTGATTATAATCATTAGTGCCTCCGCCAACTCTCTGATGAAAAATATTACCGCCAAATAACCAGAGACCCAACATCAACTTTAAAGACTAAAATATAAACAATTGTCAACTGGGCTGAGTCACAAGGCTGGATCTCCCACAAGGAAGCAGAATTTCTAATAAATACCAACCGTAGGATATCATATTTCTACACTGTACCAAAAATACACAAGGGCATTTCTCCCCTTCTAGGGAGCACCATTGTATCAGGGATTGGATCCCTATTGAAACCTCTCAGCAAATTTTGCGATTACTTTCTACAACCACTGTTGAAGAAAATTCCATCATATCTTAAGGACACAAGAGACGTCCTGAATCTGATTGCAGCAAATACAGACTTCAATGATATTACACTTCTGATGACACTATATGTGGAGGCCTTCTTCACCAATATCCCACAGGAAGAAACACTAGAAGTGATCGAGACTTGCCTCCTGGCGGAGATATGGACATCCCCCACCCCAGTAAGCTTCAAAATGGAATGTGCAACTAGCCCTGAAAGAAAATTTCTTTCAGTTTCAGGAGGCCCTCTTTCACTAGATCCAGGGAACTTCCATGGCCAGTACATTTGCCCCCAGCCTGGCCTGCCTATATATGGCAGAGTTTAAAAGCCTTTGCATCTCCAATAACAATCCCTTTCAGGACAATATAAAACTCTGGTGATGCTACATAGACAACATCATCATCTTTTGGAGCAGCGATCTCCCAAGATGTGAAGCCTTCTTCGAATGGATCAGTTTCCTCAAGCCTTTCCTAAACTTCACCAAAACCGTTTCTGACAGCACAGTCATGTTTTCGGATCTTATGATCACTGTGAACAACGGACTACGAACTACCACTACCTTCAGAAAAGAAACGGACTGCAACAATCTGTTACTATATAGCAGCCACCATCCAAAAGCCCTCTGTGACAATCTCCCCTTCGGCCAATTCCTGCGCTTACGCCGGAACTGCAACTCCACCACAAAGTATGAGAAGGAGACGGCCACACTGAGTAAGAATTTGGAGGCCTGCAATTACCCCCCATCGGTCATCAAAAGAGCACGGACGAGGGCAAGAAATAACCATAGGGAAGCTCTACTGGAGACCAGAACCAGACAGAAGGAGGACGCTATCACATGTGTCACAACTTTTACCCCAAATTCCAATCAGATTAAGAAAATCATATGTAACACTGGCGCATTCTCCAGTCTGGTACTCTGGATTTACCAAGACCTCGCTTTGCATTCAAACGAACGAGCAACCTTCGAGACCAACTGGTACATACAAGACCACGTGGAAGATCTAAACAGGAACAAAACACGTTATGGGACCTACCACCTGTCTCTGGACACTCTCCATTCGGGCAGTGTGGCATCTGTAAATTTGCAGAACACACCAAGGAGATACGCCTTTCAGAGAGAGCAATGCTGGATATTCCGCCTTTCCACAAATGTGGCTGGACTAAACGATGATATTCCTTGGAATGAACTTGATTAAGTGTACCACGCTATCTAATCACTTCCCAGCAGATATCATGGACATTGAAAACCTATCTGTGAATTAAAACTCTGCTCTACACTTCCCAGCAACAACTGACCACTACATTCAAATAGATTACCCAGACTAGTCCTCCAAATACTACCAGAGGTGACTGCATTGGGAACCACTCTACAAGCCTCTACCAAACCTCTTAACAATCTATATATTAATCTGTAAAATTGCCTATCAGGCATTCCTCTACCGCTATACTCTCACAAGCCTCTAGAGCCATACACTTCCTCTTATTACAAAGTAAAATCTTACTCACGATCCTGGATTTAAAAGGGGACTCGCCCTGTTGAACTACTGTTTAAATTCAAAACAAACATAAAACATAATTAGTCTGTTAAAAAGTATGTCGAAGATAAGAAGTGTACTAAAGTTTATGAATAGGTCCTTCGATACTTGAGAGCCTACATTAAGATGGCCGGGGCATTGTGCAAACACATTCATACTACCCAGGTCTGACTAGCATCGCAACACGTCGCAATTAGACACAACTGACGTCATATGCTGCAACCAGAGCTTCCGGGTCAGCAACAGGACGCATGTAGGATTTGTACCATACCGCGGCGAAAATACAATCCACTCGCCCATCCTGAATCCATCCCACAACTCAGATATGACCCTGAGTCTCAAAAACACCAGAGCCTGCCTAATCTCGATAAGCGATCACAGCTGCATTTAAGAAAAAAACCAACAGTCGCTCTCTGTTGAAAACAAGCACCTTCCCCTCACTCGATACCTACAGGCTGGCAGAGGAGGGTAGGTCAAGGGCACTGCTCACGCAAGGATCACATGAGTTTTTGTGACTGAATACCCCTTTATTTATTCTTGGTGGATCTCTAAATATCTCATACTAGCCCTATTCTCTGGCAACAACTGGGTGTACCAGTCTCTTCATAGGTGAGCCACGGACCCTCTGCCTCACCTAAGGGGTACTTCATCCCAGAATCCTGGGTGAGTACATTTTAAAATCTCGCATGCATGCTGCCAAAAGCAACCTATAACATCTTGGCAAAATGAGATACTTGATAAAAATAATCTTTCTACTTTTTTTATGTTTTTTTAAGAAAAAGCTCATCGAACCTTAATGCAAAAAACTGCTTACAATGAATGATGCTGGTCTACAGCTTCTCTACAACTGTTTCAGTGTGTTTTATGTGTCTCACTTTTTATAAACACCTATTTCTCACCAATACAGTGTCCATGTAGGGAGCCCAACAGAACAATTGCTCACAATGTTGTGTGAATGAATCTCACGGTCTACAGGCAAGAACCTTATGGCTAATATTCTTCTTTCTTTCTCTCCCTCATATGTCTATAGGTGGAACCATCCCCACTGCATCGAAACATGTGCAGTATCTCTAGCCTCTAGAGGGTACAAGTTAAAATTTACTGACCCCTGGAAATTAATACATAGGGTAGGTAATGTCTAGGTACTGAAGAAATGCTGCCTGACCGTTCTGGCAAATAAGGCATGAAACATGTCGAACCCATTACATTTACTATCTGAAAGAAACAGTTCGTTATAGATTTCTTACCTTAGAATCTCCCCCAGGCGTCAGACTGGATCCGGAAAGTTTTTCGTCAGCAGTACCCCTTCGCGTCGGAAGGTGGCGTCGTCGACTCCGCGTCCGTCGTCGTGGTCGCCGGGATGACGTCGCAGTAGCTACATAGACGCCGCCCTCGCACGCTGACGTCAGTTCTTTCTTTTTCCGCGCCAGCAAGCGCAGATCCGGAGAGAGCGGTACCCCAGTCACTTTTTGACTGAGTTTTTTTGCGACTTTTGTCGACTTCGTTTTTGAGTCTTCAACCGACTCCTGGTGCACGAGGGATGCCCGGTTTCAAGGCATGCGGTTCCTGTACCCGAATGATGTCGGTGACGGATCCGCACCGCGTGTGCCTCTTCTGCCTGGAGCACGACCATGACCCCAAGTCGTGCTCCGACTGTTGAACCGTGGCCCCGAAGTCTTTGCAGGAGCGGTCCCGAAAGCTCCTCGAGGTCCAGCAGTCAGCTCTGCATCGCGCAAGGTCCCGGTCGCGTGGGAGGTCGAGGGACCGATCGCGGAGTCATCATCATCACTCTTCTTCTAAGTCTTCACACTCGGGGTCAGGTAAGTCGAAGCACAAGAAGAAGCATCGTCGCTCTTCGACTTCCCCTCGTCCGTCGGCCGATGCGACGCAGGGTGCCGGTGGTGCCTCCCCCGCGGCTCCGCGTGCGGAGCCTTCAGGGTCGACTCCAGCCTTCCCTCCCTCCCGGGACCGGGAGTGACTCCTGCCTGCTTCATCAATTTTACGAAGCAATGCACGCCATCTTTGGGCAGCCCGACTCCGCCGGCGCACCTTCGGGCCCTGCGGACTCGGCTGGGGGCCCTAGGCCTTCGACGCCGGCGGCTTCGGCCTCGGCACCGCAGGGCCCCCTTGGATCCAGGCCTGGATCCGGATCGGCGCAGGTCGACCTTATTACACCTCCACCAGCGCCGACTCCACCTGCACCACGTCCGCAGCCGAAGCCGGCTGGACCCCCAGCCGGCGTCGACCCCGGCTTCCACCTCGACGTGGACACGGAGCCGAACCGGCGTCGGCCGGCGCCGATGGGTACTTGTGTCCCTGTGTTCCACCCTGGCCATTTTCAACCAGATTGGCAGCCAGAGGAGGGTGAGGAAGACTGGGAGGGGTCTGGTGACCCTTTGACAGACCAGTTGGAGTACAATCCGGACTGGAGAGAGGAACTGGGCGATGCCAGTGGTCTGGATACCTCCCCAGACCTAGGCATGTTGTCTCCTCCTACCGTGGCTACGGAGCAAGGAGCGTCATACGCAGTGCTGTTGCGTAGGGCGGCCGAGGCTCTCAACCTCGAGCTTCCTACGGTGGCAGTCAGGACTAACCTCCTGACAGAGGTGCTTCAGTCGGCGGCGAGCTCTTCGGAGCCCCTGCTCCCGTTTAATGAAGCCCTCACGGACATCTTTTTGGGCAATTGGTCCAGGCCCAACACAGGGGCTCCTGTGGACAGAATGATTGCCCGACGCCACCACCCGGCCCCGGGCGACCCCACTTTCCTCTCCCAACATCCCACCCCTGAGAGCTTGGTGGTTCAAGCCTCCACTTCTAAAGGCGCCTTCCCTACCGCACCTCCGGAAAGGGAATCCAAAAAGCTGGACCACCTTGGCAAGAAAATGTTTTCTTCCGCCAGCTTGGGACTGCGGTCGGTAAACACCGCATGTCTGTTGGGCCGTTACACCCACTCTGTGTGGGATACGGTGGCGCAGGTGCTGCCTCAGTGCCCGGAGGAGGCCCGGGCCACACTCTCCCGTGCCGTTGCCGAGGGGAGAGACGCAGAGAAGTTTACCATCCGCTGTGGGCTGGATACCGCCGACGCACTTGGCAGGACGATTTCAACGTCAGTAGCCCTTCGAGGCTACGCCTGGTTGCGTTCAACTGGTTTTTCCGGGGATGTCCAATCCACCCTTATGAACATGCCCTTTGATGGCCGTCGCCTTTTCGGCGACAAGGCAGACAACGTGCTAGAGCGCTTTAAGGACTCACGGGCTACGGCCAGGTCCTTGGACCTCTCCACCACGCGCCCTGCGCAGTCTGCCTTTCGCCCCTTTCGTGGCTACGGAAGGGGTGCCCCATTACGTCCCGCCCAGAGCCACAGGCCGGCGCAAGCTGTACAGCCTCAGCGCGGCCGGGGACGTGGGAACCACCGGCGTGGTTCTGGGGGCCAGCGGGTGGGCCAGTCCACCACAGCCCCCTCTGCAGCAGCCTCCAAACCCTCCTAGTCTGACCTTTCAGGACCACCAAACGCCAGTGGGCGGCAGGATCTGCCATCACCTCCCCCACTGGCGCACCCTCACTTCGGACAGGTGGGTTTTGCAAATAGTCCGAAGGGGCTACTCCCTCCCCTTTGAGACTACCCCTCCCTCCATGCCACCTCAGTACCATCGCATGTCGGAGGATCACCTAGCCCTTCTCCAACAGGAAGTTTTGGCACTCTTGGCCAAGGGTGCCATCGAGCGCGTTCCTGCCCCAGAAGTAGGTCGTGGTTGCTATTCCCACTACTTTCTGGTGCCCAAGAAGGACAAAGACCTGCGTCCTATCTTGGATCTCAGGAACGTCAACCGCTTCCTCCGGAAGGAGAAGTTCAAGATGTTGACGCTCGCTCAGGTCTTGTCTGCCCTCGACCCTGGAGACTGGATGGTAGCGTTGGACTTGCAGGACGCTTACTTTCATATCCCCGTCCTGCCGGCCCACCGGCGTTACCTGCGGTTCACAGTAGGCCACGAGCATTTTCAGTTTACCGTGCTCCCCTTCGGCCTTACCAGCGCCCCTCGGGTGTTCACGAAAGTGATGGCGGTGGTCGCAGCTCATCTGCGCAGATCAGGGGTTCCAGTCTTCCCCTATCTCGACGACTGGCTGTTGAAGGCGGGCTCGCCCCAGGCTGTCGTCTCCCACCTCCAGACTACGGCCGACCTCCTGCATTCGCTGGGGTTCTCCATCAACGTGCCGAAGTCACACCTGATCCCCTCTCAGAAGCTCCTCTTCATCGGAGCAGTTCTGGACACAACGCAGTTTCGGGTTTATCCTCCCGAGCAGCGAGTCCGGGATATTCGGGCTATGATTCCGATCTTTCAGCCCCTATCCCGGGTTTCGGTCAGAATGACCCTGAGGCTGCTGGGCCTCATGGCCTCCTGCATCCTGCTGGTCGATCATGTCAGGTGGCATATGCGGGCTCTGCAGTGGGACCTGAAGTTCCAGTGGGCGCAGCACCAGGGGAATTTGTCCGATTGCGTCCAGATCTCGGAGGGCACTGCATGACAATTGCAGTGGTGGCTCACGAACCAGGATTGTGTCAAGGGCAGATCCCTCTCCCTTCCCCAACCAGAACACACAGTGGTGACAGACGTATCCCTTCTGGGGTGGGGCGGCCACATGGGAGAGGCGGAGATCAGAGGCCTCTGGTCTCCAGCGGAGTCCGGGCTCCACATCAACCTTCTGGAGCTTCGGGCGATCCGTCTTGCACTCAAAGCATTCCTTCCCTCTGTCCAGGGAAGAGTAGTGCAGGTGTTCACGGACAACACCACCGCCATGTGGTACTGCAACAAACAAGGCAGGGTGGGGTCGTGAACCCTATGTCAAGAGGCCCTTCGCCTCTGGACATGGCTGGAACATCAGGGCGTATCCCTGGTGGTTCAACACCTGGCAGGTTCACTGAACGCCAGGGCGGACGAACTCAGCCGCAGGTGCATGATGGATCACGAAAGGCGTCTTCACTCGGAGGTGGTGCAAGGTCTCTTTCAGCAGTGGGGAGAGCCTTGGTTAGATCTATTCGCCACTGAAGAGAACGCGCAATGTCAGCAATTCTGCACGTTGGAATTTCCAAGGCAGCACTCGCTAGGCGACGCTTTTCACCGAGAGTGGCGTTGCGGTCTTCTATACGCCTTTCCGACTATACCACTTCTGCCCAGAGTGCTGAAGAAGATCAAGCGCGACCGGGCCCAAGTCATTCTTGTGGCTCCGGATTGGGCACGAAGAGTCTGGTATCCCGAGCTGCTCAACATGGCCATCGATCCTCCGATCAGACTGCCTCTTCGAGAGGATCTTCTGTTGCAGCAGCAGGGGACGGTCCTCCACCCGAACCTGTCCAGCCTCCACCTCCTTGCGTGGAGATTGAGCGACGGCAGTTGACGTCGTTTGACCTGCCTCCCGAAGTCTGTGATGTAATCTTGGCAGCCAGGCGTCCCTCCACTATGACGGTATACGCCTGCAGATGGAATACATTTGTGGCATGGTGCACAGCTAAGGCTGTGGATCCCCTTTCTGCCCCTCTTTCTGAGGTTCTCTTGTTCCTCCTCTCTTTGGCCCAGCAGGGCTCTGCTCTGGGCACTCTAAAGGGCTACCTCTCGGCCATTTCAGCCTTTTTCAGGCTTCCTGATCAGCCTTCTCTTTTCAAGTCCCCTGTTGTAAATAGGTTTCTTAAGGGCATTACTCATCTTTTTCCTCCTGTTCCCTTCGTAATGCCCTAGTGGGACTTGAACTTGGTTCTTACATATCTTATGTGCTCTCCCTTTGAGCCGTTTCATAATTGCCCTCTCAGGCTTCTAACTCTGAAAACTGCCTTTCTGGTGGCCATCACCTCTGCTCGCAGGGTGAGTGAGCTACAAGCTCTTTCTTCTAAGCCTCCCTTTCTGGCTATCCATCCGGACAAGGTCGTCCTGAGAACTAGACCTTCCTTCCTTCCTTCCCAAGGTGGTTACTTCTTTCCACATTGGCCAAACCATCACTTTGCCCACCTTCTTTCCGCATCCTTCGAAAGAGGAAGAGAGGCTCCACCGTCTGGATCCAAAACGTGCGTTTTCTTTCTACTTGGATCGCACAAAACAATTCCGGGTAGATGACCAGCTCTTTGTTGGGTACGTGGGCGCTAAGAAAGGTCGGGCCGTGCACAAATGGACCATCTCCAGGTGGGTCGTTCTGTGCATCAAAGCCTGCTTTTCTTTGGCTAAGAAGGAGCCTCCAGTGGGGCTGCGCGCCCATTCCACCAGGGCGACGGCAGCTACTACTTCTTTGGGACGGGGAGTCCCCCTGAGTGACATCCGTCAGGCAGCTACGTGGGCATCGTTGCACACGTTTACGAGACACTACTGCCTGGACAATCAAGTCCGGAGAGACGGCTTCTTTGGCTGTTCTGTTCTCCAGGACTTTCTGGTGTGAACTTGGTTCGCAGACCCACCTCCGGTGTTGGTATTGCTGGGGTATCTATTCTAAGGTAAGGAATCTATAACTAACTGTTTCTTTCAGATGAACAAGTTACTTACCTTCGGTAACGATATATCTGTAAGAAACATAGGTTAGTTATAGATTCCTTACCGCCCCACCCATCCTCCCTGTTCTGCAAACTGACTTCTAGGGTTAAGGACATCCTTTCAGGGCCCTAGTTTTGTGCACCAGTGGTCAGTGTCTTGCATGGCTCTGCGCTTCTGGCGTGGAAAGTCGTGTACAGAACTGACGTCAGGGCGCGAGCGCGGTGTCTATGTAGCTACCGCAACGTCATCCCGGCGACGCCGACGACGGACGCGGAGTCGACCGACGCCACCTTCCGACACGCAGGGGTGCTGCTGACGAAAAAAACTTTCTGGATCCAGTCTGACGCCTGGGGGAGATTCTAAGGTAAGGAATCTATAACTAACCTATGTTTCTTACAGATATATCGTTACCGAAGGTAAGTAACTTGTTCGTTGGCACATGATAGCTATTAGGGTACATAATCACCCTTAGATAGCATCGCTGGTTTTTAGTGTGTTAAGGGATCCTAACCGGATTAAAGTTTTTCTGGATTCCCTTAGACCTTTATGTCACTCTTATCACCATCCTATTGTTAGCCCCTCACACGCACTCATCTTACAGCGTTAAACAGATCAAAAGATCTCTGAAAAAGAGCCCACTGGCAAGTGCCAGGCATTGCAGCGCTGGGTTGACGAGGAGTGCCCTATGATAAATCATGACACCATACCAGGTGTGTGAGGGCATCACTAGGATGCCCCTGATCCACTAGGTCAGACAAGGCTGATTCCACCACAATATAGGGTCTAAGAAACCCCTCCAGAGGAACTACCTTATCTTGTATAGCGGTGGTCACAGCACATCTTCGAAGGTCAGTCATTCTAGTCTTCCCCTACCTCAGCAACTGACTGTTGAAGGCGGACTTGCCAGACTATGGCGACCAAGTCAGCTTTTTCTGCCTAACGTTGTAACTGTTTTTCATGTTGGACAATCCATCACTCTTCCAGTGTCTTTGCCCCGCCTCACCCATTGTAGGAGGAGAAACTTCATTAGCTAGATGCTAAAACAGCTTTGTTTTTCTACTTTGATTGCACCACATCTACCTATTCTAAAAGTGAGGACTCTGCAGTTAGAAGTATTCATCAGAAAAACAAGTTATTTAACTTTGGTAACACTCTTTCTGGTAGATACTCTATCTAACTGCAGATTCCGCACTGCCCTCCCTCCTCCCCATACTGTGGAATGGTCCATTTTTGGCATCTAAAAAGGTCCCAAATTAGAGATCTTCACACTGGTACCGACATTTCTTTTGTGCTCTACGTCCATGGGTGTGGAAAGAGCCTAGCAAGAAACTGACGTTGGCACGCAGGGGTGGTGCTTATATGCGGCTCTTCACTTCTGGGGCAGAATGAAGCGTACGTGGAGCAGCACGATGCCACCTAGCGGTTTGCGAGAACACTGCTACAAAAAGTTTCCAGATCCAGTCTAGCATCTGAGAAATAGTCTAAAGGTGAGGAATCTGTGATGAGATAGAGTATCCACAAAAAAGAGCGTTGCTTAAGGTAAGCAACTTGTTCTTCAGTGCCAAATCCCATGTGTATTAATGTAAACCCGTTTGCCCTCTTAAACACTTTTTCCACATCGCAGTTCTCTGATCCTCCTGCTTTATTTACCTGTTTTTCATGTTACCTTACACTCCCTGTCTTCTAAAAAAGATGCACTGGTCAGAATTAACTAGATGGCCTGTAATTGTCTCATGTCTCTAAGACAAAATCTTGGTAAAAGTGTTGCGCTCTCAGAATTGTCACTCTGTATAAGCCACAAAACGTTGTATCCCTACCCAGTTTAGAAATAATGGAGACTACTGCTTCTAGCATGATCAGTGTGGCATTGTGTCTTTGTCAGATGTCAGTGGGGCAAGATGACCGGGTGGACGTGTTTCACCTCGGCTCTTTAGCCCCTTGGTTGTCCGGGAGGCTACTGGCGGCATTATTGACCCAAAACACAGCCGGCGTGAGTGGGAAGTCATGCGGTGATGCTGGCGATCTGCGTATCTGTCGGCTAAAGGGGATTTTGAGTCCTCCAGCGGGTGACGACGGGGAAGAGAGGTGCGGAGCAGCGCAACACTCAAAATGGCGTCGGCGTCCGGAGTGTCCGATCGTCCCCGATTGAGCAGCAGAGGATCCACATAGCCCGCTGAGGTGAGCGGACTCGGAGCTCTGAGAAACTGAGGCGGGCAGCGGGATACGGCGGAGTGGAAAAGGAGTGACGAGCTACGCGGCTCCAGAGCCAGAGGCCGCACCCGCCATTCATATCCCGGAAGCGGACGGTAGGAGGATTTCTCCCGACAACGCTGGGGACCCCCATTGGCATCGGGGGCTCCCCTGGAGTGTGACTTGAGACTGTACATAGAGGCCTGGGGGCAGAGATGCGGTGTGGGGTAGCCCGGACGCGACGTACCTTAAAATGGCGGCTGCTGCTGCTTTCATTTCCCCGGTAGCCACAATGGCAGACCCCAGCTCCTTTCTCCGATACCTAGCAGTTCATCACTAAGCACCTGCATCTCCGCTTCCACATTGATTTCAGCAGCAGCGTCATCCGGGGGGGTGTTTCCCTGACTGTGGAGTCCCAGCAGGATGGTCTCTCCACACTGAGCCTGGAATTGCTTACGTTGACACAAAAAAACAATTGTTGCCCAAATACTGCTGAATATACAAGGAACTTTGCAGTGCTTTTAAAACTGTTGCACTGCTACAAAACCGTCTCACCACCCTTCCAGTCTCTCTGGGAAATGCCCGGTACGTCAGTCTGTCCTTGTTCTGCACCTTGAAGGAGAAATCGCAACAGCTTCAATTATACGTCATCCCACAGGGTTGTATGACATTACCATGCCTTACTTCACCACTCACATCTTTACATCGCCGATTTTACAACGCATACCACTCCCACGCATTTTCATTCACTCACATTAGAAACACCTTCACCACTAATTCCACTACCATGCATACTTTTACCGCGCTTACTGTTTCTGAAAAATCCTGTCACAGTCTAACACTGCCACCTAGTGTTAAGAAATTATACATTAAATCTTAATATATTTAATTAATTGCCTTTTTCGTTTACAGGTTTGGTGCTATTTGAACATTTTATAATTTGGGGGGAGACCCCCCAAATTCCCCTTTTAATTACCCTCAAATGCGTGCTTTTGTCTTGCGTAGTAAAGATTTGCGTGCCAACAGTCTTTACGATGTAAAAAATGCATGTAAAGTGTAATACGAGGTAAAAACTTTGTAGCAAAGGCTGTTTCCCTCCCACAGCAGAGTTTCTGTTTATGCTTGAGGCTGATGCTTCTCCAGATGTATTGGGAGAGTGAATGCAATAGTTTCTCCATATTTAACAAATTTCATAGTTTCTAATACCAACCCTCTCTTGTGCTTCCTCAGTATGTTCCATCCTACCTGCAGCTCTAATTTGACCGCTAGAAATAAACATTCTGAGCCTCCTCTTTGGAGAGTGTTGAAGGTTTGTGTCAGCAAATGGGAGGATAAATATTATAAAGTTTGGTCAAAAAGACCAGTCATCCCACAGTATCATATTTATTTCTAACAGAGTTAGATTCCAAAATGTAGTAATTGTAGAGCAGATGCATCTTATATGAGATATGTTGCCCTTTCTCCTGCATCTGTTGAGGAGAGATGAGACATGTCTTATCCATTCTCTTACATTTGACTGGTCTGTAATAGCACCTGTGTGGTATTTGCAAGATTGTTCACTTGTAGACTTACTTAATACTGCAGTTTACTTTAACCTACCTATTTCCCCAATCTGCAACACTCAGTTATAGTTGTAGTTTTTGTTCACATTCCTTGATGTGTCCATTCAACTGCCTTGTGTCTTATTTGTGAGTACTTTTAACTTGTGGCACCAGTTCCCTTTCCAGATTCTAAAGGCCAATCGTTGTAATAAAAAATCTGATGGCTACTTCCAACCCCATATTCCTCACACGTTGAATATTTCCTCAGGCTTCAGGCTTGATATGGCAACTTTTCAACAGTACCCCTCTGTGCCAATAGATGGTGTACTGCGGCTCGGCAACACCATTGTTCCACTCCAGAAGTGACATGCATAACCGCATAAAAACGTCACCCCTGGGGGTTGACATCAGTTCCTTTCTTTCTGTGCTACCAGACACAGATCCGCAGCTACTCCTTTATCTTTGGTGAGACTTTCTTTTCTTTAAAATGACCTTAAATCCAGTGTGCAAGGGAACAATGTCACCTCCCAAAACTACAGGTTTCGAACCTTCAAAGGAATTTCACCAACAGATGGCTTTGATGGATCCTCATGCGTTATGCCTTTGGTGTTTGGGGTCGGAACACGACTCCAGGGCCTGCAACGACTGAACTGAGATTAATTTTCAGGCTATATGGGACTGTAAAGTGAAGCTTTATGTTGCCAAATGCCTAAAGACTCCACTTAATGACCAGTTGAGCTTGAAAGGAAGGTCCCATTCCCGCTCCTAAAGTCATTCCTGCGGCAGGTCATCGCCGCAGTTGAAGTCATCGGGTAAGTCAAAAGAGAAGCATAAGAAGGTCAAGCAGGGCTCGGCCCCTTTATGCTACTCTTGATCTCCAGAGAAGTTGCAGTAGTGTCACCAAGCCTCTGATTTTGAACACCTTTGCACCTTATTCCGAGTCTCGTCCTGATTCAGCCCAAGTTTCCAGGTCCATCGGCTATTCTGCAACAGATTGAGGCCTTCCACAAGACCATGTTGCACCTTGTTGGCACCCAACTGGCTCCCTCTGTTGTTCTTCAAAGACATAAGGAACCGCAAGGACCTCTTGCTGGATTTCTGCTGACGGGTTTGTTCAAGTGCTACCTGGATTCTTCAAACCCCTTCGAATTTTGCACTGGTTTCGGTGCTGACTTTGGTTCTGGTGCCTGTGTTGGACCATCGTGCATTGAGGCTGATGCCGTCGCCGTAGAAGGCTCAGACCATCATGCCCTTTGACTACCGAGCTTAACTAGTCTTGACCTCGACCGAGGCCGCGCCCTGACCCACTGGGCCACAGCCTTCTGGCAACCCATTGGATTCAGACACTTTGTCCTTGCCTCATGGCAGGGTCAAAGTCATTCACAACCTTGTCGGAAAAACTCAGATGATGACTGTTAGGACAATGGGGATGTGTTTATCCCTTAATAAGCAGAGGACAACTGGTATGAAGAATGCAAGATGCTAGTGGTCTGGACATTTCTGTAGACACTGGTTTGGTTTCAACCCCTGGTCCTGCCACTAAGCACAGTGCCTACTTTGCAGAAATAATGCGGAGAGCAGCTGAGAATCTTGACGTACAACTATCAACAATGGAGGTAAGGAGAACCAAGGCCTTACAAACAGACCAGACACATACTGAACCTATACTACCTTTTAATGAGGCCCTAACAGATGCCCTGCTAGCTGCATTCGTGAAGCAATGCTCTAGATCATCAGTGAAAGACAAATAGCTTGGCGCTATCGCTGTGCTCCAGACGACCCAGCTTTTTTGACTCAACATCTGACACTTGAGAGCTTGGTGATACAGGCCTTCACTGGCAGGATTAATCTGAATGCCTTCCCAACCATCCCACCGGGGTGTGAATCAAAGCACTTTGAGACATTCACCAAACGCATGTTTTGGTCTACCAACCTTGCCTTGAGCTCCGTCAAGGCTAGCTGTCTCTTGCGCCTCCACTTTAGGACATAGTAGCCCAAGTTTTACTAGCTGTGCCTGAAGTCCACAGAGTACATCTCAATCAAGCGATTGAAGACAACTGCAGTGCAGCAAAATTTGTGATGTACTGTGGGCTGGACTCAACCAAGTGCCTCGGCCAGACAATCAGTACCAGTGTGGCACTCAGTTATCGCACCTAGATGAGGTTTAAAGGCTTCTCCGGGATGTTCAATCCTCCTTAATGGACATGCCCTTTGACTTCTCCTGTCTGTTTGTCGAGAAGCTCAAATTCGTTTTTCAGTAATGCAGGTCACAAAACACGGACGTCGCTCCTCGTGTTGCCGAGTACGGTGCACGAATTTGAGCTTCTGGGACACACAGGGATCCCTTGGATTTAAGGTCGGATATTTGGGACGTCGCTAGAATCGGAACCCCACTGTGGGTTGGAAGTATCACCACAAATAAAGGAGCTTTACGAAAAGACAATAGCCTTGATAAAGTCGCGGGACGAATTCCCATGTATGCGACGAAACACGTGTCGGCTGTCTGAACACCCAGAAATAAAAAGAAAAAGAAACAAGAACTCACCTACGTGTACCTAATCTGTGCTTACGTTACGCATGTCCACTTGCAATTGTGATATAACATACGTGTGCTGAGGATTTCTGTTTTGTATCTTTCAGTTGGCTTAGGCCACTAATTTTGGGGAGGTCAGTGGTTCTCCTCACCTTGCAGCACCGTTACTAAAACAAAGAGCTAAATACTTAATATTGGTGTTATTTCTCCCGAGTGGCGCCTCCTTTCCCTAAATCATACCACTGTCTATTACGTGTCACCACCAATGTATGGTTACCCTTTTGGCCCCTACCCGGCTCCACAGCAACTGTGGAATCCGATCTACCATATGCTACAATAACAACAGCCCCCATTTTTTCAACCAAACTACACTGCACAGCCTTTTTTAGGAAGAGGCCCGAGCAGAGGCAGAGGAAAAAGAAGAGGAGGACAGAAACAAGTTCAGTGGCAGGAGCAACCCGAACCTCAGAGGCAACCGCAGATGGAACTCAGAGGCAAGACGAACCTAAAAACTAGTAGTGAATCTATCATCGGGGAGTTTAACACCTGTGGAACAAAAGGTCCTGGAAAAAGGCCTTGGCTTTGTACCAACACCACGTGAGGATAACTTCCGCCTGACAAAGGAGTTGCATGACCTCTTCAGAAAACTCAGTCTCCAAGCTTTTTTTCAGGGAAAAAGCCCACCTGATACTGAAGACTCAGGCCTCCATCTCCCTTCCAGATTCACCCCACACGAGGGCATGAAACCTTGCGAGATCCTCACCTTCGAACAAGCTGTCATCAATGATGTGTGCAAACTTGACAACCAGAGACCCTTCTATAATATGACATCCCCAGAGAGAACAGCAATCAGTAGTCTGTCTGGTGACGACTCAATCACAATTAAACCTGCTGACAAAGGAGGTGCTACTGTGATTTTACAGACAAGTGATTATAATCATTAGTGCCTCCGCCAACTCTCTGATGAAAAATATTACCGCCAAATAACCAGAGACCCAACATCAACTTTAAAGACTAAAATATAAACAATTGTCAACTGGGCTGAGTCACAAGGCTGGATCTCCCACAAGGAAGCAGAATTTCTAATAAATACCAACCGTAGGATATCATATTTCTACACGGTACCAAAAATACACAAGGGCATTTCTCCCCTTCTAGGGAGCACCATTGTATCAGGGATTGGATCCCTATTGAAACCTCTCAGCAAATTTTGCGATTACTTTCTACAACCACTGTTGAAGAAAATTCCATCATATCTTAAGGACACAAGAGACGTCCTGAATCTGATTGCAGCAAATACAGACTTCAATGATATTACACTTCTGATGACACTATATGTGGAGGCCTTCTTCACCAATATCCCACAGGAAGAAACACTAGAAGTGATCGAGACTTGCCTCCTGGCGGAGATATGGACATCCCCCACCCCAGTAAGCTTCAAAATGGAATGTGCAACTAGCCCTGAAAGAAAATTTCTTTCAGTTTCAGGAGGCCCTCTTTCACTAGATCCAGGGAACTTCCATGGCCAGTACATTTGCCCCCAGCCTGGCCTGCCTATATATGGCAGAGTTTAAAAGCCTTTGCATCTCCAATAACAATCCCTTTCAGGACAATATAAAACTCTGGTGATGCTACATAGACAACATCATCATCTTTTGGAGCAGCGATCTCCAAAGATGTGAAGCCTTCTTCGAATGGATCAGTTTCCTCAAGCCTTTCCTAAACTTCACCAAAACCGTTTCTGACAGCACAGTCATGTTTTCGGATCTTATGATCACTGTGAACAACGGACTACGAACTACCACTACCTTCAGAAAAGAAACGGACTGCAACAATCTGTTACTATATAGCAGCCACCATCCAAAAGCCCTCTGTGACAATCTCCCCTTCGGCCAATTCCTGCGCTTACGCCGGAACTGCAACTCCACCACAAAGTATGAGAAGGAGACGGCCACACTGAGTAAGAATTTGGAGGCCTGCAATTACCCCCCATCGGTCATCAAAAGAGCACGGACGAGGGCAAGAAATAACCATAGGGAAGCTCTACTGGAGACCAGAACCAGACAGAAGGAGGACGCTATCACATGTGTCACAACTTTTACCCCAAATTCCAATCAGATTAAGAAAATCATATGTAACACTGGCGCATTCTCCAGTCTGGTACTCTGGATTTACCAAGACCTCGCTTTGCATTCAAACGAATGAGCAACCTTCGAGACCAACTGGTACATACAAGACCACGTGGAAGATCTAAACAGGAACAAAACACGTTATGGGACCTACCACCTGTCTCTGGACACTCTCCATTCGGGCAGTGTGGCATCTGTAAATTTGCAGAACACACCAAGGAGATACGCCTTTCAGAGAGAGCAATGCTGGATATTCCGCCTTTCCACAAATGTGGCTGGACTAAACGATGATATTCCTTGGAATGAACTTGATTAAGTGTACCACGCTATCTAATCACTTCCCAGCAGATATCATGGACATTGAAAACCTATCTGTGAATTAAAACTCTGCTCTACACTTCCCAGCAACAACTGACCACTACATTCAAATAGATTACCCAGACTAGTCCTCCAAATACTACCAGAGGTGACTGCATTGGGAACCACTCTACAAGCCTCTACCAAACCTCTTAACAATCTATATATTAATCTGTAAAATTGCCTATCAGGCATTCCTCTACCGCTATACTCTCACAAGCCTCTAGAGCCATACACTTCCTCTTATTACAAAGTAAAATCTTACTCACGATCCTGGATTTAAAAGGGGACTCGCCCTGTTGAACTACTGTTTAAATTCAAAACAAACATAAAACATAATTAGTCTGTTAAAAAGTATGTCGAAGATAAGAAGTGTACTAAAGTTTATGAATAGGTCCTTCGATACTTGAGTGCCTACATTAAGATGGCCGGGGCATTGTGCAAACACATTCATACTACCCAGGTCTGACTAGCATCGCAACACGTCGCACTTAGACACAACTGACGTCATATGCTGCAACCAGAGCTTCCGGGTCAGCAACAGGACGCATGTAGGATTTGTACCATACCGCGGCGAAAATACAATCCACTCGCCCATCCTGAATCCATCCCACAACTCAGATATGACCCTGAGTCTCAAAAACACCAGAGCCTGCCTAATCTCGATAAGCGATCACAGCTGCATTTAAGAAAAAACCAACAGTCGCTCTCTGTTGAAAACAAGCACCTTCCCCTCACTCGATACCTACAGGCTGGCAGAGGAGGGTAGGTCAAGGGCACTGCTCACGCAAGGATCACATGAGTTTTTGTGACTGAATACCCCTTTATTTATTCTTGGTGGATCTCTAAATATCTCATACTAGCCCTATTCTCTGGCAACAACTGGGTGTACCAGTCTCTTCATAGGTGAGCCACGGACCCTCTGCCTCACCTAAGGGGTACTTCATCCCAGAATCCTGGGTGAGTACATTTTAAAATCTCGCATGCATGCTGCCAAAAGCAACCTATAACATCTTGGCAAAATGAGATACTTGATAAAAATAATCTTTCTACTTTTTTTATGTTTTTTTAAGAAAAAGCTCATTGAACCTTAATGCAAAAATCTGCTTACAATGAATGATGCTGGTCTACAGCTTCTCTACAACTGTTTCAGTGTGTTTTATGTGTCTCACTTTTTATAAACACCTATTTCTCACCAATACAGTGTCCATGTAGGGAGCCCAACAGAACAATTGCTCACAATGTTGTGTGAATGAATCTCACGGTCTACAGGCAAGAACCTTATGGCTAATATTCTTCTTTCTTTCTCTCCCTCATATGTCTATAGGTGGAACCATCCCCACTGCATCGAAACATGTGCAGTATCTCTAGCCTCTAGAGGGTACAAGTTAAAATTTACTGACCCCTGGAAATTAATACATAGGGTAGGTAATGTCTAGGTACTGAAGAAATGCTGCCTGACCGTTCTGGCAAATAAGGCATGAAACATGTCGAACCCATTACATTTACTATCTGAAAGAAACAGTTCGTTATAGATTTCTTACCTTAGAATCTCCCCCAGGCGTCAGACTAGATCCGGAAAGTTTTTCGTCAGCAGTACCCCTTCGCGTCGGAAGGTGGCGTCGTCGACTCCGCGTCCGTCGTCGTGGTCGCCGGGATGACGTCGCAGTAGCTACATAGACGCCGCCCTCGCACGCTGACGTCAGTTCTTTCTTTTTCCGCGCCAGCAAGCGCAGATCCGGAGAGAGCGGTACCCCAGTCGCTTTTTGACTGAGTTTTTTTGCGACTTTTGTCGACTTCGTTTTTGAGTCTTCAACCGACTCCTGGTGCACGAGGGATGCCCGGTTTCAAGGCATGCGGTTCCTGTACCCGAATGATGTCGGTGACGGATCCGCACCGCGTGTGCCTCTTCTGCCTGGAGCACGACCATGACCCCAAGTCGTGCTCCGACTGTTGAACCGTGGCCACGAAGTCTTTGCAGGAGCGGTCCCGAAAGCTCCTCGAGGTCCAGCAGTCAGCTCTGCATCACGCAAGGTCCCGGTCGCGTGGGAGGTCGAGGGACCGATCGCGGAGTCATCATCATCACTCCTCTTCTAAGTCTTCACACTCGGGGTCAGGTAAGTCGAAGCACAAGAAGAAGCATCGTCGCTCTTCGACTTCCCCTCGTCCGTCGGCCGATGCGACGCAGGGTGCCGGTGGTGCCTCCCCCGCGGCTCCGCGTGCGGAGCCTTCAGGGTCGACTCCGGCCTTCCTTCCCTCCCGGGACCGGGAGTGACTCCTGCCTGCTTCATCAATTTTACGAAGCAATGCACGCCATCTTTGGGCAGCCCGACTCCGCCGGCGCACCTTCGGGCCCTGCGGACTCGGCTGGGGGCCCTAGGCCTTCGACGCCGGCGGCTTCGGCCTCGGCACCGCAGGGCCCCCTTGGATCCAGGCCTGGATCCGGATCGGCGCAGGTCGACCTTATTACACCTCCACCAGCGCCGGCACCACGTCCGCAGCCGACGCCGGCTGGACCCCCAGCCGGCGTCGACCCCGGCTTCCACCTCGACGTGGACACGGAGCCGAACCGGCGTCGGCCGGCGCCGATGGGTACTTGTGTCCCTGTGTTCCACCCTGGCCATTTTCAACCAGATTGGCAGCCAGAGGAGGGTGAGGAAGACTGGGAGGGGTCTGGTGACCCTTTGACAGACCAGTTGGAGTACAATCCGGACTGGAGAGAGGAACTGGGCGATGCCAGTGGTCTGGATACCTCCCCAGACCTAGGCATGTTGTCTCCTCCTACCGTGGCTACGGAGCAAGGAGCGTCATACGCAGTGCTGTTGCATAGGGCGGCCGAGGCTCTCAACCTCGAGCTTCCTACGGTGGCAGTCAGGACTAACCTCCTGACAGAGGTGCTTCAGTCGGCGGCGAGCTCTTCGGAGCCCCTGCTCCCGTTTAATGAAGCCCTCACGGACATCTTTTTGGGCAATTGGTCCAGGCCCAACACAGGGGCTCCTGTGGACAGAATGATTGCCCGACGCCACCGCCCGGCCCCGGGCGACCCCACTTTCCTCTCCCAACATCCCACCCCTGAGAGCTTGGTGGTTCAAGCCTCCACTTCTAAAGGCGCCTTCCCTACCGCACCTCCGGAAAGGGAATCCAAAAAGCTGGACCACCTTGGCAAGAAAATGTTTTCTTCCGCTAGCTTGGGACTGCGGTCGGTAAACACCGCATGTCTGTTGGGCCGTTACACCCACTCTGTGTGGGATACGGTGGCGCAGGTGCTGCCTCAGTGCCCGGAGGAGGCCCGGGCCACACTCTCCCGTGCCGTTGCCGAGGGGAGAGACGCAGAGAAGTTTACCATCCGCTGTGGGCTGGATACCGCCGACGCACTTGGCAGGACGATTTCAACGTCAGTAGCCCTTCGAGGCTACGCCTGGTTGCGTTCAACTGGTTTTTCCGGGGATGTCCAATCCACCCTTATGAACATGCCCTTTGATGGCCGTCGCCTTTTCGGCGACAAGGCAGACAACGTGCTAGAGCGCTTTAAGGACTCACGGGCTACGGCCAGGTCCTTGGGCCTCTCCACCACGCGCCCTGCGCAGTCTGCCTTTCGCCCCTTTCGTGGCTACGGAAGGGGTGCCCCATTACGTCCCGCCCAGAGCCACAGGCCGGCGCAAGCTGTAGAGCCTCAGCGCGGCCGGGGACGTGGGAACCACCGGCGTGGTTCTGGGGGCCAGCGGGTGGGCCAGTCCACCACAGCCCCCTCTGCAGCAGCCTCCAAACCCTCCTAGTCTGACCTTTCAGGACCACCAAACGCCAGTGGGCGGCAGGATCTGCCATCACCTCCCCCACTGGCGCACCCTCACGTCGGACAGGTGGGTTTTGCAAATAGTCCGAAGGGGCTACTCCCTCCCCTTTGAGACTACCCCTCCCTCCATGCCACCTCAGTACCATTGCATGTCGGAGGATCACCTAGCCCTTCTCCAACAGGAAGTTTTGGCACTCTTGGCCAAGGGTGCCATCGAGCGCGTTCCTGCCCCAGAAGTAGGTTGTGGTTGCTATTCCCACTACTTTCTGGTGCCCAAGAAGGACAAAGGCCTGCGTCCTATCTTGGATCTCAGGAACGTCAACCGCTTCCTCCGGAAGGAGAAGTTCAAGATGTTGACGCTCGCTCAGGTCTTGTCTGCCCTCGACCCTGGAGACTGGATGGTAGCGTTGGACTTGCAGGACGCTTACTTTCATATCCCCGTCCTGCCGGCCCACCGGCGTTACCTGCGGTTCACAGTAGGCCACGAGCATTTTCAGTTTACCGTGCTCCCCTTCGGCCTTACCAGCGCCCCTCGGGTGTTCACGAAAGTGATGGCGGTGGTCGCAGCTCATCTGCGCAGATCAGGGGTTCCAGTCTTCCCCTATCTCGACGACTGGCTGTTGAAGGCGGGCTCGCAGGCTGTCGTCTCCCACCTCCAGACTACGGCCGACCTCCTGCATTCGCTGGGGTTCTCCATCAACGTGCCGAAGTCACACCTGATCCCCTCTCAGAAGCTCCTCTTCATCGGAGCAGTTCTGGACACAACGCAGTTTCGGGTTTATCCTCCCGAGCAGCGAGTCCGGGATATTCGGGCTATGATTCCGATCTTTCAGCCCCTATCCCGGGTTTCGGTCAGAATGACCCTGAGGCTGCTGGGCCTCATGGCCTCCTGCATCCTGCTGGTCGATCATGCCAGGTGGCATATGCGGGCTCTGCAGTGGGACCTGAAGTTCCAGTGGGCGCAGCACCAGGGGAATTTGTCCGATTGCGTCCAGATCTCGGAGGGCACTGCATGACAATTGCAGTGGTGGCTCACGAACCAGGATTGGGTCAATGGCAGATCCCTCTCCCTTCCCCAACCAGAACACACAGTGGTGACAGACGTATCCCTTCTGGGGTGGGGCGGCCACATGGGAGAGGCGGAGATCAGAGGCCTCTGGTCTCCAGCGGAGTCCGGGCTCCACATCAACCTTCTGGAGCTTCGGGCGATCCGTCTTGCACTCAAAGCATTCCTTCCCTCTGTCCAGGGAAGAGTAGTGCAGGTGTTCACGGACAACACCACCGCCATGTGGTACTGCAACAAACAAGGCAGGGTGGGGTCGTGAACCCTATGGCAAGAGGCCCTTCGCATCTGGACATGGCTGGAACATCAGGGCGTATCCCTGGTGGTTCAACACCTGGCAGGTTCACTGAACGCCAGGGCGGACGAACTCAGCCGCAGGTGCATGATGGATCACGAAAGGCGTCTTCACTCGGAGGTGGTGCAAGGTCTCTTTCAGCAGTTGGGAGAGCCTTGGTTAGATCTATTCGCCACTGAAGAGAACGCGCAATGTCAGCAATTCTGCACGTTGGAATTTCCAAGGCAGCACTCGCTAGGCGACGCTTTTCACCGCGAGTGGCGTTGCGGTCTTCTACACGCCTTTCCGCCTATACCACTTCTGCCCAGAGTGCTGAAGAAGATCAAGCGCGACCGGGCCCAAGTCATTCTTGTGGCTCCGGATTGGGCACGAAGAGTCTGGTATCCGAGCTGCTCAACATGGCCATCGATCCTCCGATCAGACTGCCTCTTCGAGAGGATCTTCTGTTGCAGCAGCAGGGGACGGTCCTCCACCCGAACCTGTCCAGCCTCCACCTCCTTGCGTGGAGATTGAGCGACGGCAGTTGACGTCGTTTGACCTGCCTCCCGAAGTCTGTGATGTAATCTTGGCAGCCAGGCGTCCCTCCACTATGACGGTATACGCCTGCAGATGGAATACATTTGTGGCATGGTGCACAGCCAAGGCTGTGGATCCCCTTTCTGCCCCTCTTTCTGAGGTTCTCTTGTTCCTCCTCTCTTTGGCCCAGCAGGGCTCTGCTCTGGGCACTCTAAAGGGCTACCTCTCGGCCATTTCAGCCTTTTTCAGGCTTCCTGATCAGCCTTCTCTTTTCAAGTCCCCTGTTGTAAATAGGTTTCTTAAGGGCATTACTCATCTTTTTCCTCCTGTTCCCTTCGTAATGCCCTAGTGGGACTTGAACTTGGTTCTTACATATCTTATGTGCTCTCCCTTTGAGCCGTTTCATAATTGCCCTCTCAGGCTTCTAACTCTGAAAACTGCCTTTCTGGTGGCCATCACCTCTGCTCGCAGGGTGAGTGAGCTACAAGCTCTTTCTTCTAAGCCTCCCTTTCTGGCTATCCATCCGGACAAGGTCGTCCTGAGAACTAGACCTTCCTTCCTTCCTTCCCAAGGTGGTTACTTCTTTCCACATTGGCCAAACCATCACTTTGCCCACCTTCTTTCCGCATCCTTCGAAAGAGGAAGAGAGGCTCCACCGTCTGGATCCAAAACGTGCGTTTTCTTTCTACTTGGATCGCACAAAACAATTCCGGGTAGATGACCAGCTCTTTGTTGGGTACGTGGGCGCTAAGAAAGGTCGGGCCGTGCACAAACGGACCATCTCCAGGTGGGTCGTTCTGTGCATCAAAGCCTGCTTTTCTTTGGCTAAGAAGGAGCCTCCAGTGGAGCTGCGCGCCCATTCCACCAGGGCGACGGCAGCTACTACTTCTTTGGGACGGGGAGTCCCCCTGAGTGACATCCGTCAGGCAGCTACGTGGGCATCGTTGCACACGTTTACGAGACACTACTGCCTGGACAATCAAGTCCGGAGAGACGGCTTCTTTGGCTGTTCTGTTCTGTTCTCCAGGACTTTCTGGTGTGAACTTGGTTCGCAGACCCACCTCCGGTGTTGGTATTGCTGGGGTATCTATTCTAAGGTAAGGAATCTATAACTAACTGTTTCTTTCAGATGAACAAGTTACTTACCTTCGGTAACGATATATCTGTAAGAAACATAGGTTAGTTATAGATTCCTTACCTCCCCACCCATCCTCCCTGTTCTGCAAACTGACTTCTAGGGTTAAGGACATCCTTTCAGGGCCCTAGTTTTGTGCACCAGTGGTCAGTGTCTTGCATGGCTCTGCGCTTCTGGCGTGGAAAGTCGTGTACAGAACTGACGTCAGGGCGCGAGCGCGGTGTCTATGTAGCTACCGCGACGTCATCCCGGCGACCACGACGCCGACGACGGACGCAGAGTCGACCGACGCCACCTTCCGACACGCAGGGGTGCTGCTGACGAAAAAAACTTTCTGGATCCAGTCTGACGCCTGGGGGAGATTCTAAGGTAAGGAATCTATAACTAACCTATGTTTCTTACAGATATATCGTTACCGAAGGTAAGTAACTTGTTCGTTGGCACATGATAGCTATTAGGGTACATAATCACCCTTAGATAGCATCGCTGGTTTTTAGTGTGTTAAGGGATCCTAACCGGATTAAAGTTTTTCTGGATTCCCTTAGACCTTTATGTCACTCTTATCACCATCCTATTGTTAGCCCCTCACACGCACTCATCTTACAGCGTTAAACAGATCAAAAGATCTCTGAAAAAGAGCCCACTGGCAAGTGCCAGGCATTGCAGCGCTGGGTTGACGAGGAGTGCCCTATGATAAATCATGACACCATACCAGGTGTGGGAGGGCATCACTAGGATGCCCCTGATCCACTAGGTCAGACAAGGCTGATTCCACCACAATATAGGGTCTAAGAAACCCCTCCAGAGGAACTACCTTATCTTGTATAGCGGTGGTCACAGCACATCTTCGAAGGTCAGTCATTCTAGTCTTCCCCTACCTCAGCAACTGACTGTTGAAGGCGGACTTGCCAGACTATGGCGACCAAGTCAGCTTTTTCTGCCTAACGTTGTAACTGTTTTTCATGTTGGACAATCCATCACTCTTCCAGTGTCTTTGCCCCGCCTCACCCATTGTAGGAGGAGAAACTTCATTAGCTAGATGCTAAAACAGCTTTGTTTTTCTACTTTGATTGCACCACATCTACCTATTCTAAAAGTGAGGACTCTGCAGTTAGAAGTATTCATCAGAAAAACAAGTTATTTAACTTTGGTAACACTCTTTCTGGTAGATACTCTATCTAACTGCAGATTCCGCACTGCCCTCCCTCCTCCCCATACTGTGGAATGGTCTATTTTTGGCATCTAAAAAGGTCCCAAATTAGAGATCTTCACACTGGTACCGACATTTCTTTTGTGCTCTACGTCCATGGGTGTGGACTGACGTTGGCACGCAGGGGTGGTGCTTATATGCGGCTCTTCACTTCTGGGGCAGAATGAAGCGTACGTGGAGCAGCACGATGCCACCTAGCGGTTTGCGAGAACACTGCTATAAAAAGTTTCCAGATCCAGTCTAGCACCTGAGAAATAGTCTAAAGGTGAGGAATCTGTGATGAGATAGAGTATCCACAAAAAGAGCGTTGCTTAAGGTAAGCAACTTGTTCTTCAGTGCCAAATCCCATGTGTATTAATGTAAACCCGTTTGCCCTCTTAAACACTTTTTCCACATCGCAGTTCTCTGATCCTCCTGCTTTATTTACCTGTTTTTCATGTTACCTTACACTCCCTGTCTTCTAAAAAAGATGCACTGGTCAGAATTAACTAGATGGCCTGTAATTGTCTCATGTCTCTAAGACAAAATCTTGGTAAAAGTGTTGCGCTCTCAGAATTGTCACTCTGTATAAGCCACAAAAAGTTGTATCCCTACCCAGTTTAGAAATAATGGAGACTACTGCTTCTAGCATGATCAGTGTGGCATTGTGTCTTTGTCAGATGTCAGTGGGGCAAGATGACCGGGTGGACGTGTTTCACCTCGGCTCTTTAGCCCCTTGGTTGTCCGGGAGGCTACTGGCGGCATTATTGACCCAAAACACAGCCGGCGTGAGTGGGAAGTCATGCGGTGATGCTGGCGATCTGCGTATCTGTCGGCTAAAGGGGATTTTGAGTCCTCCAGCGGGTGACGACGGGGAAGAGAGTTGCGGAGCAGCGCAACACTCAAAATGGCGTCGGCGTCCGGAGTGTCCGATCGTCCCCGATTGAGCAGCAGAGGATCCACATAGCCCGCTGAGGTGAGCGGACTCGGAGCCTCTGAGAAACTGAGGCGGGCAGCGGGATACGGCAGGGTGGAAAAGGAGTGACGAGCTACGCGGCTCCAGAGCCAGAGGCCGCACCCGCCATTCATATCCCGGAAGCGGACGGTAGGAGGATTTCTCCCGACAACGCTGGGGACCCCCATTGGCATCGGGGGCTCCCCTGGAGTGTGACTTGAGACTGTACATAGAGGCCTGGGGGCAGAGATGCGGTGTGGGGGAGCCCGGACGCGACGTGCCTGACCTTAAAATGGCGGCCGCTGCTGCTTTCATTTCCCCGGTAGCCACAATGGCAGACCCCAGCTCCTTTCTCCGATACCTAGCAGTTCATCACTAAGCACTTGCATCTCCGCTTCCACATTGATTTCAGCAGCAGCGTCATCCGGGGGGGTGTTTCCCTGACTGTGGAGTCCCAGCAGGATGGTCTCTCCACACTGAGCCTGGAATTGCTAACGTGGACACCAGTGGGAGAGGGGCTGAAGCAGTAAGGAGTAGCGGGCGGACAGCGTTGCGCAAGCTGCGGCGCCCTTGCCTATGGGGGTCCCCTCTTTCGCCCGCTAGTGCGACCTGCCAAATACAGGAGAGAAGAGAGCGCTCCCCGCAACGGCACAACTGAGGAGAAGGAACCAGACGCAGACGCGGTTCACCAGTGCCCGGCCAATCCCCGCTTGTGCCGCCTTGTGTAGGTACGCGGCCCCCCATTGACTGCAAGGAGGGGGTGCCGCTCGAGCTTGGCAGTGTCGGCACTGGTGTGCGGCTACCGGGTGGGCTGGACTACATGATGCCATAGTTCCTCTACGGAATGCCTATTTTACGCACTCAGGATTGCCATACTGCAATACCCCACCTTATAAAGGTTACAGTCGGGAGGAAATGGGCTGTCGCACCGGCACAGAGCCGAAATGAGGTGAGGGTGAGGCGGACGGCGCTTCCCAGTAATACCGGGACGGGTGCTGCCGATGGAACTATGTCGATGCCCCCCGAGCTGAAACCATAAATGTTGTACTTACCGCGGAGCATGAGCAACATGGCCGATGCCTGGTGGAGCTGTTTAGGCAGCTATAGAGGAGTTTGGCTCTGGTTCACCCCCTCGGCCGTGCACCTACCCAGCCGGACATTGGACATAGTTTTTCCTCGTTCTCCCCGTTATGTTTTCCTTCCCTCCTCTGCATCCTCCCTCTGTTATCCTGTAACTACCTCCCCTTCCCATCTCTGCGTCGAGCCGTGGAGTCAGCTACCTTTTTGGGTTTTTTGGATTGATTTTGTTTATCCCACCATTTTGTGACATTGCTGGCGCCTCCCGTGGGTCCTTCATCTAGCGGTTTCGGTCTTTGTCCCCTTTAATTACCTCCTTGCTGGTTTGCCTGACACTATCTACATCCCTTACCCCCTTTTTACCTTTCCCCCTCTACATTCCATTCCCCTTTAGACGTGTGTATTTGCTATGCTAGGCGCTAATAACTCTTGTTATTGTGTAATCACTGTTTCTCTCCTATGTTTATACTTGCTCCTGTAACTGATGTCATTTTGTAAACAGTAACTCGCTGATCCTCATGTAAAGCGCTCTGATACCTCCGGGTCTAGCCAGCGCTATATAAAACTCTGCAAATAAATAAATTGTCTGACATACTAAAATAGTCAAATTGGTGAGAAATCCCAATCAAGTAAGAACAGTTGTCCAGTTGGAAAAGGTGACAAATCCATCTGGCCCTGTTCATTTGTTGATTTTAGTCCAAATTTTAATTCCTTATTTTAATTGGAGTGTCAGTGGCTTATTTTTTGGTAATTATAGAACTTTCTCCTCATCCAGGAATATATCATAATCTATTGCTTTCATGGGCTTCATATCGTACAGTTACTGATAGTACTGGTTGAAGTGTGCCACCAACTTTCTCAAGCTTTATATGTATGACTTAACCAACATCTTTCGTTTGGTGTCCTGCTGACATGTTCTTTTGTTAGCCCCTATAGCTGTCTTATTTGGAAAGCTAGTATTCTGTTTTATCCATCAGTCTTGTGTTAATTTGTCCCCTGACATCACTTTAAATGTTTCTTTACCCCTTTGATTAGCTAAAGGTCTTGTCAACCTGTCCTAGTTTTAATATTTCAATAGCTCCCCCATTAAACACTCACCTCACACACTGCCTCCCTCATTATTGTTGCTGCTGTAAGGTGGCTCCCAGCCACTGCCTTGCATGCAAGTGAGTAGCCAGAAAATGCCCTCCACTTGAACCAAAGCTCTGATGACACCAAAGAAAGTAAGCCCAAACCTCCCTAAAAAGACCTCCCTTTTCTCTTCCATCCAAGCATCTATCCATTAATTCTTTCACTCTTCCATACACCCGCTGATACTGACTTTTTCACCTTTACATTCTGTCACCCAATCATTAAATTTTTCCCCATTACATTCATCAGCCATTACATCCATCCATTCCTCTTCTGTGCATACATCCATACCTCCATCCTCCCATATTTCCATCCTTCGACCTACCCATCATCAGTAAAGCCAGTCAGCCATCTATCCATCTGTCCACACTATCAGATTTCCATTTACTCTGCCTTCCTTTTTATGTATCCATCCACTGTCCATTCACTCACTCATTCATCTACCCACTCACTCATCTACCCACTCATCCATCCATTCTTCCAATCACCCTTCCTACTTTTCATTCACACTTCCTTCCATTAAGTATTTCTTCTTCCTTTCCTTTTTCTGTCTATCCATCTCTTCTTTCTGACTTGCTCCGGCTTGTTCTCCTATTGACCCTGTGTTAGACCTGACATCATTGGTGTGGTGTTCCTTGAAACTTTTTGCCGTCACCCCTCTTGTTTTCTGAACTCGTTTGTTTTGGCATTAGCACTCTGTGCACTTTACCACTGCCAACCAGTGCTAAAGTGCTAGTGCTTACTCCCTTAAACATGGTAAAATTGTCCTACGCCTAATTGGCACATTTGATTAACTTGTAAGTCCCTGGGGGGCGCTAGAGGGCGCGCTGCGGTATGGCTGCACGTTAGTGCCGCTCCGCCGGTCGGGGACATAATCCAACAAATACTTAGCACTTTTGGCGGACATTGATTATCACAAAAGGCAGTATTACTGCATTGGAACTCCGGCAGAACAAGAGGCCGGCACTGGATGTCCAAACTGCTGTGCCTGAGCGGAGAAAACCACTGCTGAAAGTGAGCTATATCGGATCATCGCGCTGAGACAAAATGGCGGCGACAGACACAGAGACCTAGCTGACAGCTTATATGAGTATCCAACGAAGTGCCTGTTCGTTGCTGGTGCCCCGGCGAACTGGTGAGAGACCTCGCTGCGCAACTACGGGCTGATGTCTATGAGTGGGACTGCTATCGATGCCGTGTAAAAGTGTGAGCCATGCCGGCCGATGGTGATTGCGTGCAGGAGAAAATGGCGACAGCGATGTCTGAAGATTAACCCACGGAGGTACCATGCCTGGTGGGGAGACCTCGCACCATCTAGAGACTCACAGGCGGTGTCAAGGAGCGGCGTCGATCTCCCTGGGGCGCCTCGGTGGGTGGGAGACGCTGCTCAGGCGAGTGCTGCGCGGTGACTGATCCGCGGAACTCTGCGATCCCAGCTGCTGCATATCGCAACGCCGCTCATCAAAACACTGCGACCGCGGGGACGGGCCGCGTCTTCCTCCTGCTGCGGGCTGCTAACGGTGAGCGGGCAAGACTGAGGCTGCTGTGCTCGGGGGAGGAGGAGTCCAATCTGCGAGGCCAGGCCTGCATGGACTGCGTCTTTCCCAGCGGGGGGCCTTGCGGATCGTCGCCGGGGAGCGCGTCCTGTGGGGGGAGTGTGCGCGGTGGGCTCGCCAGCTCTTGAGTATAAGGGCCACAAAGGGACACTGTCCTGGTATCCCGACGTGGCCCCATATGCTAATCACTCACTGCCGCCCAACCTCCATGTGGCCCCCGCCTGGACGCGGTGCCTCTCTTGTCACAGGGCGCCAAGATATCACTGAGCGAGCACAGCTACTATTATGTGGAGGGCCCGTGTGAGGCAATGTGAACTGTGTAAATGACTCTAACGGGCAGATTGAGGTGCTGACCCACAGCGCGGTCCTCTGCGGACAAATTGCGGGAGAACTGGAGAGTAGCGTTGCCAACAAATTCCCTACAGGAAGTTAGATGAAACAACCCTGTTTACTCCAGATCGTGAGCGCTGCGTGAGACGGCCATCTCCGGGCCTATTCATTGACATGCTGTAGATAACATTGCGGGTTAAGTATACCCACCGACACTGAGGCAATTCCAAATGGTGAGTGTGAACGGTGTGCTGGGCACTAACTGAAGGGCTACATTTCAGTGTCACACCATATTGTTGGAGACGCTACAGGACACGCGTTCGAAGTTGGGAAATAAGCCACGACTCCGGCTGCTGCTTCCAACTGGGCTCTCTGGTGCAGCGGGCCCCTGACCACGGCAACTCAGGGTCTCGGTGGCGTGCTGGGGCATCGGACTGCACACTTCACATCGAACTGATCTCCCAAGACTGACAGCGACATGGGTAAAACGGATAAGCAACAACCAAAACTCTCTTTTGATACCCGTCGCACCCCTAAAGTAACAACGGCGCACTCGGACACCGAACTGGATGTGGATCACACGACAAGCTCTACTATGGAACCTGCCCTACAGGCCATACAGCAAAGTCTCCAAGCCATCAATGGCAAGCTGGACACGCTCACCCACAGAGTTGATAATATATCTGCTAAACTGGATAAACAGGGTGTGAGGCTGGACGCAGCAGAAACGCGCATATCTGCTGTGGACGACGAATCCACTGCAACAACACGAAAATGTACAGAACTAGAAAAGATCCTGGAAGTCATCAAGAATAAAAGCGAAGATTTGGAAGCGAGGTCGCGTCGCAATAATGTACGCATCATGGGCGTACCAGAAAGTACCAATACAGGTAGACTGGAGTCATACGTGGAGGGCATGTTGCGTGAGATTTTTGGCGCAGAAAGCTTTTCCTCTGTGCTAATCGTGGAGCGTGCGCACCGCTCGCTAGCGCCTGCGCCCCCACCAGGCGCACCGCCGAGACCCATCATTTCGCGTGTTCTCAATTACAGGGATCGGGATGTGATTCTGCGCTTGGCAAGAGAGAAACAACAAATCACCTACCAGGGCAACAACATCTCGTTCTACCCGGACTTTACGGTAACAGTACAAGCGGCACGTAAAGAATTCAACCCTGCAAAGAAAAAACTTGAGAGAGATGGGTATTGAATACGCGATGCTCTACCCGGCGAAACTGCGAGTAACCCACAAGGGACGAGTGAAAATACTACCGACACCAAAGGCAGCCCAAGACTTTATAAAGCAGACGCTCGCCAGCAGAAAGACACAAGGCCATATGAACACTGACCCAGAATCTGACTAAGAGGACCCATGTTGGTGGTAATGTATATGGCATAGGCTACATCACCAGATATCCTAAGAGACTATATCTAATTGTGTGTGGATATGCTTTACTAAATGCTTTACCAGTAGGTGATTACTTAAATGTACATGTGAATTACTGCATGCATAGACACCGGGACTATATACAGACTTATGGGTGTAAGCCTGCTGTGAAATTATAGAAATGATGCTCCCCCATTGGGAAGGGAGAAAATGTATAGTACTTATATAATTTCATGGGCATTCATAACTGGCCAAACGATATATTATTACATTGCGATGGAGGGATGTAGGAGCTCTGTGCACTGTTGAATAACAGAATGGTAAGGAGAGAAAGAGAAACAGGGCCTAAATTGCTACTGATGTATTAATCACACTTGCTCTCTTACATATATGGAGCCAAACCACTCAGGTGATACCCGACCGCATCCATTTGTTTGGATGTTGATGCGAGCACTCAGCGACCCCCCCTGAGGGTGCTCCCCGTAACTGTTTTTGCATTGTTAATGTTGTTTTTAAGGGTATGTCTTTGGCATAATTGGGATGCCGAAGTGGGTGGGGTGGTTGAGAGACTGTTCTTTTCTGGTTTATACAGGTAGCTGCGTACAAAGCACACTACAAACACCCATATTACAAGTAACCATCTATATACAACCATGCTGTTGATATACACAACATAAGCTATGTTTCTGAGAAGAAGGTCTATCGTCAGAATGGAAATATTCCACACTATAGCATAGTGAACAGACTAAAACCATCGTCAGTTAAGCTACTATCCTGGAATGTTAGGGGTCTAAACAACCCAAAAAAGATACGTCAGATATTT
This sequence comes from Calotriton arnoldi, assembly GCA_963921515.1. NCBI lineage: Eukaryota > Metazoa > Chordata > Amphibia > Caudata > Salamandridae > Calotriton > Calotriton arnoldi. The sequence goes on along the minus strand of CAWUFW010000919.1, from coordinate 299,234 downwards.
GCCTACCTTGATCGACTACACATTGACATAGCCCTATTGCAAGAGTCTCATCTGGCAAAAGCAACCAAATGTACATTAGGAGGTAAATGGGCTGAGACGGTTATAACATCCTCATACTCCTCGTATTCTAGAGGGGTAATAATACTTGTGAAGAAGGGAACACAATTCCATATAGATCGCACCATAACGGATGATCTGGGACGTTATATTATTGTTACCGGCCATATTAGGGGAGATCACATAGGACTAATTAATACCTATGGGCCAAATATAGATGATCCGGAATTTTTTAAGACCATATGGCGGAAACTGGGAGAACTGCCTGAAATGGAATTGCTTTGGGGCGGCGACCTAAATTAGACCCTAAACGAGGACTTGGATAGGTCGGGGGTAACTAAGGAACCACACAAGCGGGCGGTGAAGGCAGTCATAGATGCTATGATAGAGTCAAAAATGGTGGATATCTGGAGGCTGCGACACCCCCATCAAATGGAGGCCACACATAACTCTACAGTCCACAACAGTTGGTTGCGCATTGACTACTGGCTGGGGACGGAGGGAGCCGCTTCGTGGACACGACACATACAACATTTGCCAAAAATATTGTCAGACCATAAACCAATCCTGCTGACTATTGAACTCCCACACTATACGCCCTCACCATATATATGGCGCTTTAATGCCAAAGCGCTATTAGATTCCTCGTATAACGACACCATTAGACAGGCCATCATAGAATATTTCCAATCTAACCAGACCTCAGTAGACGACCCTAGCCTATTATGGGAAGCGTTTAAAGCCATTCTGCGTGGAGTTTGCATTAGCACAAATGCAGGCATCCTAAAAGATATCCGCAATCAGCTTACCCAACGTGAGTCTAAGTTGCAAGCCTTAGAACAGGAATATGAGCGCACACAAAACACGGCTATACTAAGTGATATAAGAAAGACAATGACTGAATACCAGGAATTTTCAGAGGACGAACTTAAATATATCTCGAAGAGACATATAGCTCGTACATATGGCGAGGGGGGTAGACCGGGACGTGTACTGGCACATAAAATATGCAATGGACATACCGTACATGCTGTTCTTAAAATAAAAGACAATAATGGTATCCTACATTATGATACAGAAGGCATATTGAACGCCTTCATGGACACATATGGGGACCTGTCTGAATCACGGGACACAGCTACCCCGCCAGCGATTCTATCATATCTGGAAGACATTGCAATAGCCTGGCTTTCAGATAATCAAAGAGAATACCCATCACAGACAGTGACAGTTGAAGAAGTTACAGAAGTGGTCAAGACACTACCCAATGGTAGGTCCCCTGGACCAGACGGATTTACCAGTGAGTTTTATAAAGAATATGTCGACTTACTGGCTCCGCACCTTGTGGAGATGTATGGAGATGCCCATAGCAAGCAGATACTACCCCCTACACTGCGAGAAGCCATGCTCATTGCTCTCTTAAAACCAGACAAGGACCCCGAGAAATTCGAATCCTACCGGCCCTTATCTTTAAAAAAACCAAAAAACTAGCCAAACTGATTGCTAAGCGTTTACAACCACTAATGCCCAATATTGTACTTCCAGACCAATCGGGATTTATACCACATCGTTCTACCGCCCATAACATTCGCACCCTGTTCGCACTGTCACATTATCTAGCCCCAGAATTCCAAGCGGCTGCAGTCCTATTAGACGCAGCGAAAGCGTTCGACTCGGTCGAATGGCCATATCTCTTCACAGTACTACAGAAAATGGGCCTCCCCCCGATATTTCTACAATGGATCAAGATACTTTACACAGCGCCCATAGCGCGGATAAGAGTGAATCAATATGTCTCTGATACGATAAACATTATGAGAGGTACGCGTCAGGGATGTCCCCTCTCCCCCCTCCTATTTGCGATTGCCCTTGAGCCACTAGCATGCAAAATACGGCAATGTCATAAATATGCGGCCCTGCAATTCCCCCAACGACCCTTGAATATATCATTATACGCAGATGACATGGTGCTCTATGTCAGAAATCCCACTGAAAATCTCTCCCCTCTACTGCGAGAGTATATTAAATGTGGCCGACATTCAGGACTCCAAATCAATTGGAGTAAATCTACCATTGTCCCTTTAACAGAGAGCACCCAACCATACCCTGCGGAGTTTCCACTTGAATGGCAAATATCTCGGTGTCTGGTATCACCGAGACCCTGAAATAGTAATCCGCACAAATTATGGGACAGCCATCGGAAACTTGAAGAGAAAGTGGAGCGGTGGATCCAGTTGCCACTATCCCTAGCAGATCGTATGGCCATTGTTAAGATGGTCATCCTACCCAAATTTCTCTATCTCTTTAATAATATCCCTATAACCCCACCAGGCACTGTATTCCAGAGACTAACAACTAGCGTCACTCTCCTCATATGGGCAGGTAAACAAGCGCGCATCGAATTACGTGCCTTGACATTACCTTATTCTAAGGGCAGTTTTAAGGTGCCGGATTTCCTTCTGTATTATTTATGCGCTCAAGCGCAATATGCCCACTACTGGTATCATCCAATTCGCTACCTACCCCATATGGCAGTTGAAGACGGAGATGCACATCCAATTCCGCTACAAAGTATATTACCACACCAGCGCACTCGCATACCTAAGCACGAAATAAACACGATACGTACTACCAACGCAGCTTGGTTGCGAATGGGGAAATTGGCACATAAATTGCCTTTATATGCACCAGCAATGCCTTTACAACACCACCCAGCTTTATCAGTCACTCAAGAAAAGGTTGGAATGGAGTTACTGCAGCGGGTGGGTATTGACAAAATGGAAGATCTATATGATAATGGCACTTTCATAGAAGCTGAGGATCTTACTTATATTAACAACCAAACGTTGCTCTTTAAATTCACATATCATAGACTAAAAGGGGCCATTAAAAAGTTGTACCCTACGTTTCCCAATGAACCACCTCAGATGAAAACATTACAAATGATCATCACTACTCCCCACAACATTCACTTAGTGACGAAACTATATGTACAGCTCCAAGAAGATATAGGAGACAATACACATAAAGCATTAGAAAGGTGGAACACTTTGCTGGATGAACGCCTCACGGATGAGGAGTGGTCTACCTGCTGTGCCTTGACTAGTATGCTCACTCCTAATGGTAATCTGCGCATATTACATTATAAATATCTGCACCAAACTTATCGCACGCCTACTAAGTTACACAAATACGGGCTCCGACCTGATGCACGCTGTCAACGATGCGGTAGGGACAATGCCGACTTTATTCACCTGGCATGGCAGTGCCCTCATATTAGGGATTACTGGACAGCAATTACTAAAATACTGAGTGAAATATTGGGAACCACAATAGAATGTACAATTCGGATATGTCTACTAGGCCTAGTAACCAATATACGATCTGTCAAGCTCAAATTCTGTATGATAGTGCTATTATTGGCATAGAGAAGAGTATCAATGTATTGGGGGAGTAAGCAATATCCACAGGGCAAACAGTGGATTAGAGATATGGCATATTGTAAAGATACATTGCAAACATATGAAGAAGAACTCCCTACTGGGTCTAAGCCCAGGGACTACTGGATACCTCTGGTTGATTACCTTCAAAAATCTAAACAACAAAAGAGTGTAACCCTTGAACAAGAGAGCAGGCAAAAAGGGGGGGGGAATCAAAATTTGATTCTATAAAAAGCCCTCACTCACCAACCTGGTTGGTGACATGCTTCATCATAGGGCCCCACCCGGAAGGTCGAATACCTCCCAGGTGTGCTTCGACGCCAGAATTACTGCGGAGCTGGTAAAAAATTGTTGTGACGTGATAGGGAAAAGTGAGTGTTAAAAATGCCTTGGATGTAACCAATAACTTTATTCGCCGGCCAACCAGGCACGGATAAAAACAAAGTAAGTGATGAAAAGCTGAAATAGGTATAAACAGCTAAATCTCACTACTAGTGAATGGTCAACATGTTTCTGCCACTGTCAAGCAAATAGCTGGGCATTCGTCAGGACCGAGGTGCGTAGACCCCGGTGGTATGAACACGCTAAGGCTCACCCAACCGTGAGTCAAATGTGATTACCTTCAAACTCATCAAAATGTATAGATGTGTTTTACTGTATAAATCATGGTACTATGGTTGGTAATAATGCAAATGTATTGTGCTGTACTGTGTTAATTATTAATGTCTATTAGAAGCCTGTATGGTTGTTGTAAAACTGTGAGATTTTAATAAAATACTTGAAAAAACAAACAAACTTGTAAGTCTCTAGCAAAGTGGTACTACATTTACCCAGGGCCTGTAAATTAAATGCTACTAGTGGGCCTGCAGCACTCATTGTGCATCCCACAAAGGTCCCACTTTAAGACATGTCTCAGGCTTGCCATTGCAGCCTATAGTGCAGCCTATAGTGCAGTTTTAAATTGTCACTTCAACCTGGCAAATAAACCTTTTTCATTGCATTGTATTTAAAAAGTAGGGCATGTTTGGTTTACCTTTTACGTGTCGTTGTGGTGAAAAAACCCTAAATTTGTTTTTCACTACTGTAAGGCCTATCTTTCCTATTGGCTGACATTGGGTTACCTAAATACATTTAATAGGTACCAATTTTTGATTGGGAGCAGGTAGAAATATCATGTTTGGAATCAAATCAATTGTAATTTAAAATGTTCTTGATTGGTAAAGTCGAATTTTAATTCACAATTCTGAAAATGGCACTTTTAGAAAGTTGGCATTTTCTTGCCCTATACATTTGATACCTGTTGGCAGTGTCCTGGATCACATGATTGTGAATTGCTCTGCTGTTAAGGTTTGTGTATTCCTGCCAGACAGGGAGGCAGAGGGTAATAGGTGTAGGTTTGATGGCTGGGAGTAGAGCTGTTCCCTGCCCCACTTACACGTCAGACGATTTCCTCTAATGCACACAAAGGAGCCTGACACCAGCCTTTTGTCATCCCAGACTTCTTGAAGCCTTGGCAGGGGAAGGGAAGAACTTTCCAGAACTAGATGTGGGTGTAGCCCATGATGTCCCCCCACTTTAAAGGATGGCACCAGGTATAAATATTGGACCCTCTGAACAATTCTTCAGTGCACTCCTGGATCTGTGGAACACTTCAGAAGGACTTCTTGGACCCCCAGAATATTGCCCTGCTGCTACTAGAGGACTGCCCTGCTGCTTGTAGGCCTGCCTTGCTGCTTGAAGGAGAACTGGACCATCGGCTTGAACCCAGTACCACCAGAAGTGACTCAAAGGTCTAGTTTGCTGAACTCCTGTGTGAGCTACAGGGACATAACAAACTCCTGGGTCCTTGGACCCTGCACCTGGTCTCTGCTGGAGTCAGTCCCAACCCCCTCCAAGTGGTGCCCTCCAGGTCCTGCACCCTTGGTAGTGGTGCTAGTGGTACTCCTCCAAGAACCTAGGACTTAAAAATAATGTTTACCAAAAAGTGCCTGGAGAACGTACAATAGGCCTAACTGTCAGGCGATCCACCCTAGATGTTCTGACGGTCGGCCTTATTTTGCTGTCAATTTTCTCCGCAGCAGCAAATCCCTTTCAGCGGGACCTCCCAGCAAAGGTATCCAGCCTCCTGAAGCCCTCATTGGCTACAGCTTGCAGCTTCAACCTGCTGGAGATTTTTAACTATCAAAAAAATGACCATTTCCAAAGATAAAAACCTTAACCGCAACATCATCCAGCGGCTCCCCGATGACGACGCCTTCTTCTTGGACACCACCTGCTGCTTGGGTCCGCTAAATTTCTACCTTTTCAGGAAGTTTTCTTCAAAAGTCCGAAGGTAAGCTGAGACCTGGCCCAATCCACCTCGTGTATCCAACGCTCGCTCCATCGCAGTTGGCCTTAACTTTTGACTTGTCCTAGTCTCGCGTGGCCTGATACCTACGGTTGACGCTTTGATCTTTTAGGCGCTATTTTTCACTAAGACTTAAAAAATTCATTACCCGGGTTCTTCTGATTGAATTTTATTCATTTTGATGTCCTTTTATTCATTACACTTTTCTCTGTTTTTCTAAATTTGTTTGGGATTTTTCTTGTGTTGTGTTTTCACTTTATTACTGTTAGTGTGCTGCATAAATACTTTCCGCAGTCCCTCTAAGTTAAGCCTGACTGCCTAGTACCAAGCTACCATAGGGTTAAGCACATGTTAATTTAGTGACGTTAGTGGTTCACCCTGACGGCATTGTGGCTGTTGCTTGAGCAGGGTTAACACCCCACTCAACCAACAACTCAATTTCTCACACTAATATTCTAAGATGTCTGAAAAATAAAAAGAATACGTCATGTACAATCATGTGACTTTGGTGGTTCACCTTGACAAGGATTGTGGTTGATGCTTCAGTAGATTTTCCACCACCCTTAACAATTAACCCAATTTCTTACACCTCGGTATTCCTTTATAGCGTTAATTCAGAAGGTGTTATCCATAAAGACCCCCCCCTGTAGCTGTTAAAGCTGGAGGTTCACAATGCCTCTGCCTGCATACATTCAAAACAATTACCTCTGCTGTGTCTCCCTCTGCATTTATCGCCAAATATTCCTTTGGACCTGAAGTCAGGAGGTTCACGATGCCAGGTGCCCCTGTTTGGACCAGCCCTACCCAAACCCGTTGTTAGTGTCTGCTGTGTGATTCAGCATAGTGAAATTATCTGCCTCTCTGTATCCTGACATTCCACTTTTAGGGCTCCTACTCCCATATGTTGGTAGCTACCTTCTGTTCGCCCCTGCTGTTTGACACAGTGTGAGCTGACATGATCCCTATGAAACGGAAGCTTTTCCAATCCCAGAAATCTCCCTGCATGATCTGAAGATTGCATTCTGTGCCTATTTCCACCTAGATAAGTTTCTCGAGAGATACTCAGGTGTGGCGTAGAGACACACTGTTACATCTTGAGGGCGTCACCTACCTCCAGCTTGGAATCCGAGCCACAGCTTTGTCTTAACCCATTCCTCTTGCTTCAGGGTTCCCGTATGCACAGGAGACGTAAGCTCTTGTTCCTTGTTTGCCTCCAGGGTCGGATTGGTAAGACGGGTACTTGGTCCACGGGTCGTTTCTGAGTTGCAGCTGTAGGCCGCTTTTTTGGGTAGCGTGGTGGCCGATTTGGGCTGTGTCTGTGCTGTTCAGATACCCCCAGTGGGGGTCTGAGCAGCCATTCTGAATGCAGATGGGCCTCTATGTACCCTTTTACCAACGGGGCGGAGGTGTGATTCCCAGTCTCTCGCTGAGCCAGCCCATTAATGTACGCAGATTGAACAGGGGTAGGGGGCCTGAGCAGAAGTGGCCTCACTTAGATTCAGGTGTGGTCACCATTGTGAACTAATCCGTGCACAAAGAGTCCTGACAATAGTTGCATTTTTTTATCTCCGTGAAGTTAAGAAAACATGTATCTTTTAGAGAACTCCCCTTCTTTTCCAAATATTTAAGACACTTAAGCAGTGTTTTGCGTAAAGGCGCAATCCGCAAAGGTGGGCCACTTTTTTTGGGCTGCCCGGGCCTATTTTTGACCCCAATCTAACCCTGTTTTGTTGCCTCTCCAACTTTTTGTCTCCTTGGGCTGCAGGCTGTGGATTTTCCTAAAATCGGCCCCTCCGTGCTTGTCCAATCGGGGTGAATGTGGCTCTCCAGCGAAGGATGTACTTTTCATGGTCGATAGTCCCGGCATGGTCATGGGTCATCACCGGCACTGATATTTGCTGCTTAGTCTCTTGTGAGGCATTCTAGAGTGGTGTGCTACACAGGAAGTGTCTTATAAATGGAGATGGCCTCTGTGTCCATGCTCGCTGAGCCACCTGTGGCAGTGAACGGATCTGCTTACCTCCACCTGCTGCTGGTTGATTCTGCTGTTCCCGTGCTGGCACTCTGAGCCTTTGTTTTCCCGACATCCGGACAAAGGAACAAGCCATGTTGCTTGTCAGTGTGCAACAGGAGGGTCCCTACTTGGCTGTGGTGGTGATCTACACCTCTACATCATGTGGCAGGGCTGCCTCTACTTTCGATGCTTAAGGTAAAATTTGGTTTTTGGTGTTACTTCGGAGTCAGCTTTTTAGGTCGAGTCTGGGCAGCACATGCGCTGCTCTACGAGCCATGCTGTATTGAAGAATGTACTTGAAGCCCCGCCCATATTTGTCATTGGCTTGTCTCACTGTCCTTCGTAAATGCTGGCTTCTGATTTGTTATTAGGCTTGTTAGTGCCTCCTTAGTACCGCCTTGTCTTCATTTGTAACCTCCCAAGAGGACTGGCCCTTTACTTCGGTTGTTAAACGGTACGTCTTCTTTAGTCTATAAGCACTATTTTCTTTAATGAGTTTCTCTTACTGCAGGAGGGCAGGAGCGTCTCTCATGCGCAATTGTGACCACCGGCTTGTTTAACTCTTAGCGAACGGGGAGCTCTTCAGGGGCCATAGGAGACAGCACAGCGATGCCTTTAGGGAGGTCAAAGGTGTGTGATGTAAATTCCGCTAGATCTGGCGTGTTTATTTTCTGAACTAACATTTATGTTAAACATAAATATGCTTTAGGTTTGCTCCTCCACTCACTTGCTAAAATCATGACTTCAGCAAAGGGCTCCTACCCTCTTTTCTCAATTTGTTCCTCTGTGAAATGGATCCAAAAAAGAAAGAAACTCTTTGGCTGCAACTGTCTCTTTGGACACACACTCCTGCAACCACCAGTGCGAACCCGACCGGAAAGTATTGGAGCGCTTTACTGAGCAGCTCGCTGCGCTTTGCTCCTCGGCTCAGATTACCTGTAAAGGGTGTGCTTTCACCCCTAGCTTAACGTTGCTCTCGCTCATTTGCTTTTCTCCCCTTGCCCGCCACATTGCTCTGTCTATCGTTTGCTTCCTTATGCCCTCCCTGCCCCTTCCCCCATCGCGCCATCATTTTTGCTCCCCACACCCACACCCTCACCCTCAGTTTTGCTTCCCCACACATTCTCCCAGTCTGTGTTCCTTCAGCTACCTTCTGTTTGCAACCCCCACCACACACACTTTTAAACAAGCATTTGGAATGCAACAGGTCTCGCATTTGCGAGAGCTTAAGCTATTAGTATTCTAAATGACAATGCCTTTTATTTTGTGTTTTAAAAACCAAAACATAAATAAATGTCATTGTCCTTTACAATGCCAAATAGCTCAAACTCGCGTAAATGCGAGACCTATTGCATTGCAGATGCTTGTTATTAGACCAGCATCCGCTCAGTCCGGCATCCTGTTCATGTTTCCTGCAAAGAGTTTTAAAGGTGAGCCTGCAAGATAATCCTAAATACTCTACGAGGGGTTAAATGCACGGCTATTGAAAATTACCAGTCCAGACTTGGTAAAATCCAATGTCGATTAACGATGTACTGATGGTCTGTGGTCAGCGTGCAGCTAACACCAAGATTTGTTCTTTTCCCCTTCAGGTTGAAGATTATGCATTGAGGAAAGGTATGCCGGTGACTGAAGTGGAGAAATGGTTGGGACCCATTTTGAGCTATGATTCAGAGGAATAGAAAACTCTTTTCCCATTTCATTTTTTTTACGATGTAAAAAATACATAGCAACATACTGTATTTTATCTTCAAAAACTGCTATTTTAATTTTTAAAAAAATTGGTTTGTAATACTTGCTGATGGTTTTACTCAAATACTATTACCTATTAATTGCATTTTTAAATTTCAATAATGGTTTTAAGATTTTCTCGAAATATCACTTAATATTGTAATTTGTTTGCCTTGTTCACATACTTACAATTGAGGTGAATGAGCAGTCTTATTTAAAGGAGGTTCTGTTAGAGGCAACGTTTTATTTTTTGTATTTAGGTTTCTTTCAAATTAAACAATAGGTCCATTGTCACTGGAACACTGGAAAACAAGATGCCAGCATAGTTCTGAGATATAAGAAAATACTACAAGTGACCAGATGCCGAATTGAACCTCTTACTGTCTATCCAAGAGTGAAGGATGTCTGTTCTGACGTTTATGTGAAACATTCTCACTGCTGGGCAAACATATTTTCAAATACCATTTGGAACCGCCTTGTTCGAAGGCTTTAGTTAAGTTATAAGTAGCCCAACTGGTCGTCATTTACAAATGTGTTTTTTAATTTGGCAAACTCATGTTTCTTCTGCTGCCTCCATTCTCAGCGTTTGGGACAGAACCACTGTTTGGCTTTTGTTAAATCTCCATGCACTGAATTGAGGGATCCCATGAATTTTTCACTTAACTGGCCAAGTCCTTATTACATTGTAGCATCAGATTCAGTTTTAGTTGTTGCAGCTTTCTCCTTTTTGTGTTTCCAAACTTTTTTATGTTGTTCTGTGACACGCAGAAGTGTACTATGCACTTTTCAAGCATAATTCTTTACGTCTGCTCTCAGTTCATGCCACAGATGGTTCACCTGAAATGTGGGTCTTTATGGATCAGTACTTACACTGGGCTTGTGTTAGCTGCTACTCAGACCTGTCTGGGACTTCCACTTCTCTGGTATATTTCCAGCGCATGGGAGAGATGTGATCATATCAATATGCTGCAAATATCTGGCCTCCATGTGCCTTGAATGCCAGCAGCACGCAGAAACTTGTACCAAATATGCTTTATACGTTGGCATTAGCCAGTGGCAGCGTTCTCGTCTATTTTTCTGAAAGGGAGAGTGGACCATTTTCAGATGATACATTGTCAAGAATGTTAAAACCATTCAATTGGTTTTGGACAAATCCTGACAAATGTCATGTTCTTTCCAGAGGCCATAGTACACTGTGGCCTTTGCACAGACATGGAGTATGAGCCTCTTAGAATGGTACTGGGGGTTGGTGCGCCCCCAGTATTGTGGAACCAAATAACATCCACTCACAGGTGTCTCATAAATCACTTAAACACGGGGGTACCATTACAACAGCCTTTAGTCTTTATTATAGGGATGTTCAGCAGTCCCCGGAATTTGATCAGCCTCCAAGAACATTAATTTACTGAGCACTTTGTTGACCAGTAGGTAGAAGTTTTGTGCGAAAATGACTAGAGATTAGTCCTCCTCAGTTATCTGCAGACGTTTAGTCCTCACATATAAGGAGAATAGTGCTTGGAGCTGGAAAGCATCATCCTCAGTTGATATTTAAATTGTTACTGATGTCCGAAAGCTCAGGGAAAAATGAGAATAACATTTATGGAGACCAAGTCACCGATCACGACCGCCCTAGTTCTCACTCCCTGTAGAGCTAAGCGGTTGTGTAAATCAGGTACATGACAAAACTCAGCTGTAGTTGTGAAATTATCCTTTTAACCTCAAAGAATGAACTTCATCATACCGATGAATCCATGTGGCATTTGTGATTCTTAATTGGTGCATGTTTTTGTCTTATTTTCTGAGTTTTAATATAGATAGAAATAATTTAATAGGATTTCTGCCTCTGGTCGCTATTTCTGCAGCCACTTTTTTAAAATGCAAAGTTAATGGGAGTTTGTAGCATAGTTGAAAATTCCTTGAAGAGTTTTTACTCAAGGTCTGATAATTTAAGGTTAGCTCCACTTTCAGACCAAGAGCTGACTGCTCTCACTGAATGATTCAATGCAAATTTCTTCTGGAAAACATGGATTGTTTTGTATCTTCTATTGTATTTCTTTTAAATGTAAAGAGTAAAAGAATTAATAGAATTAGATTCCACTTTGCAGCACACTGAACAAACAAGCCATTTCAAAAGGTACATTGAGATAGAGTAGTCATAATGTACATGTGTAATTAGGAAACTATTTGCCAGTGGTTCTGCTTGGTGTCATAATGGTGCTCCTTTTCAACATCTTCTATTGCATTGTATTTCAAGACTGCTGCCCACGTGTGCTGCAAAGGCAGGAGAACAGTCTACAATGTTCAAAGAAAAATCCTGTGTAATTGCTTATTTCAGCAATTGGTAGTTTATCTATCTATGTTCATTTTGTGATTTAGGCCCCCAGAGGAGCAGTGTGATGTAATTTCTGTCTGCATTGTTTGTTTTGCTTCACACCGTCAATAACAGATGAACTGTGCCCATTGAACAAGCACTAGGTTTACAGATACAAGTTATCATCCCTGTCCTCAACCCCACTAAGGGGCTGATTACGATGGTGGTGAAACCGCCACCTACAGCGTGTCAGTGGCGGTTGCACCACCATCGTAAGCAGTTTTTACGCCTGCCACATTACAATGGCGGGCGTGGTTGGAAAGACCGACCGCCACGGTTCCGACGGGCTCAAGGAGCCCGTCGGAGGGGAATCATATTCCTACAACGGTGGCGGTGCCTACCAGGCACCGCCGTAGGGATTATGATGTCCCTTTCCACCTCCGTTTTTCATGGCAGGTAACCCGCCATGAAAAGGCAGACAGAAAGGGACTTTGGGGGCCTGTAGCGGGCCCCCTTTTCCCCTGCACCCCAGATATGGGCAAATCCCTGCACTATGTGGCAGGCACCGCATGATGCCTGCCACGTAATACAGGGATATGTGCAGTGTCCCCTTCTTGTCTTGCAGTGTGTGCAGCAGCTAGCAGCACATGCCGCAACACAAAATATAGGCATTGCGACTGCCGTGGTGGCGGTCGCATTGTAATGCCTATGTCGGGACCGCCAACGGACTGTCAGGCGGTCTCGTTTCGGATAAGTCCGCCCGCCTTCGTAATCAGCCCCATAATGCTGATAATTATCTTGGTTTTGACCACTTTTGAACAATTGTCCTCATTTTGCGAAAAGTGACTTCATTGTTCAACACAAATGCCTATATTTGTCACCAATATTTGCATTTTTAGTTATGTACTAACATAAAGTAGGCTTTAGAAATAAACTAGCTTATATTTTCATCATACTGAAGTAAATCCCTTTTTTGTAACTATGAATCGATGTAGCAGACGCGCACAGTGCTGTGAAGTGCTGCGGTTGTAGTGTGACACGTAAACCAGGCTGGCGACAGTTGTCTCCTTGTTTTAGAAGGAGTTGGTCCAAGAATTGATTAGAAGGGAAGAAAGGAGCCTGTGTGCTTGCACAATTGTAAATAAAAAATATATCTATTTTTTATTACACCCGAGTACTCGAAAACCGAATAGAATTGCACTGAGAACAAATGTAACACTAACATTTTGGTGTAGTGCTCGTTTCGAAATCCTTCAAGTGTTTCTTGACTTATTGGAACTCAGTGATTTATATGAATGTAGAGCTGTGTGCTCAATGTGATCGTCCCCATATTCTATGTATGTCGCGTTGTTCAGAAATACTTTTATCACAGGGTGTGCTACTGTTTAACAGTGAAGTCTGTTCCTTTCACTTTCTAGTGTCATACAAATTAGGGAAACCTGACCAAAGGTGAGCATTTTCCATGCAAGCTGAGTGATGTCCATGCTCGTATATATGTGTCACAGCATACGCTTGTTTGAAAACTAGTAATCAATTTCTTTTGTCCAACTTTGTACATACATATTCTCAGGGCATTTGTGGATTCATATAGTTATCCTGGGAACACCTTGACCTACCTTTGCTGCAGTTCCTCATTTCTTAAAATGTGATGCAATGTGCCAGTATTAGATCATGCACCATTAGTTATCTCAGTCCATTCTAGGGCCTTAATGATAATTGCAGAGCACTTTCATCTCCTTGGTGTTGAGGAAAACTGTGGTAAAAAGTGTCACAAGATTTACCAATGTGAAAGCCTTTACAAATTGTAAGATTGTCAAACTCTGAACCACTTGATGGCATTATGATGCACAATAAACCATAATTTATTTAAACCTTTTGTTGAGATGCTTGAATATTTTTTTTGCATGTAAATACACACACTGACCTCTAAATTCGTTGGAATATGTCCGGAGCAAGAAATGTAAAGAGACGAACCAAAGGAGTTTGGCAGCGCTACATCTAACCGATTTAGGTTAGAGTTTGGGTAGCATTTTCTTGTTTGTAATTGGCTTACTGCAGTGCCGGAAGGTCTATTTTATATCTGAAAAATACACTCAATCAACACACATTCATTTAATTATTTTATACATGTATGCTAAATACAAGAAGCAAACTTTTTTTCAACTGGAGTGCTTTTTTAGGTCGAGCCTGGGCAATGCATGCGCTGCTCTGCGAGGCATGCTGTATTCAGGTATGGACTTGAAGCTCCGCCCACTTCCCACCAATATTTTTCATTGGCTTGTCATTGTCCTTTGTAAATGTTGGCTTCTGATTTGTTGATAGGCTTATTAGTCCCTCCTTAGTACCTCCCTGTCTTCTGTTACCTCCCATTAGGACTGGCTTTTTTACATATGTCCTAACTCGGGAGCTTTCATTAGAAGTTTGGAGAATTATTTACTTAATTAATATAGTCATGGACTCACGGGATGCCAGCAATGGCGGCCTCTTCTATGTATTAGCAGCGCGCCATGCACGCTTTCACTGTGGCTGTTTTCCTCCCCCCTCCTCCCCCCAGGACTCGTGGGACACCTGCAATGGCGGCCGCTTCTATGTATTAGCAGCACGCCATGCACGCTTTCACTGTGGCTGCCCCCACAGTACTCGCGGGACGCCGGCAATGGCGGCCGCTTCTATATAGTAGCAGCTAGTCATGCGCGCTTTCACTGTGGCTACCCTACCCCTCCCCCCCAGCACTCACGGGATGCTGGCAATGGCAGCTCCTTCTATAAAGTAGCAGCGTGCCATGCTCGCTTTCACCGTGGCTGCCCCCCCGCACTCGCGGGACACGGCAATGGCGGGCGCTTCTATGTATTACCAGTGCGCCATGCACGCTTTTGCTGTGGCAATGCACTAGGTTTCGTATTTGCAAGAGTTTGAGCTATTGGCATTGTAAATGACAATGCATTTTATTTATGTGTTGGTTTTTAAAACATAAATATAAGCCATTGTCATTTACAATGCCAATATCTTAAACTCTCACTAATGTGAGGCCTATTACATTGCAAATGCTTGTTTAAATGCTTTTGTCAGTACTTGAGTGGAAGCCTGACCTAAGGATGGTCGCCTAATTGCTTTTTTGTATTTATAGAAAGCACAGATGGCCCCAAAATGGTCACAGTGTCTTGTCAGATCTCAGCTCCTGCTCTACTTTCTCCTTCTTGTTACTTTGGCTTATTTTGGTCCTGGTTTGTGCTCTTCTTTACTTAGCAGCCCCTGACAGGTTTGTGGGCATCTCATTTTTTCTGTGTTGAGCACAGGGCAGGCCATATGATGGGCTTGTCAGGATGCTAATTTGATATGCAGAGCACTCAACAGCCAATCTTGATATTAATGATTATCAGAAGGTGATCCACTGCTAGTGCATAACCATCAGAGATCTTTAAAATGGAGTGTTTCTCCACAGCCACCAGTTTAATTACTGTTAACCACTACCACAATTACAGTTACCACTACCCTCACATCCAGTACAATTGCCACGACATTATCACCATAACTACAGTAATTATCATCCTTATTGCCACATTATTACCAGCACTCAGCCAAGTGTGCAATTTGGGACTTTTACCTAACCGTTAATTCTGATTTAGTATTTTGCATTTGCAAATCATAACAATTTGGTATTGCAGTACAGGTAATGTTAGTACAGCTAAATTAATGATTCACATTTTGTGAGTCAGTATATCTCACAAATTAAAAATCATTAAGTTGGTCTTTGTTACATTAGAGCCATAGTTCTTTAAACGTGTGGAATGATAATTTGCTATGGCAAGAAATGCTGGAATATGTCCCATAGTGATCTGCTTCAGCGTTCGCATGTGGACGCTACCACTTCTATTTTTGGCCTCACTCTTCATGCACCAATTTCCTGCCAAATATTCTCATCACTCCTTGTTTGAACTTAAATTTGTCTTTCCTGAATATCAGAGTGCTGCCTAGCAATATGTTAAAAACCTTATTAAATTACTCATCTTGCTAACTCATGTCTCTTCTGAGCACCAGGATTTCATTTTAGAAATCTCACATTCTTGGAACACCACTCCACAATCACTTTCTGGAAGACTGTGGCTATCGACATGGGCCAAAAGTCATCCAAAGAAAATAAAAAGTCCCTAGAGATGTGATTGGCACTGTCAGATATATCGAGAATAGGTATAGGTTAACCTTGTGGTAGGCAGATGTCACATCTGAAGTGGTGAGCTCACTGAAAGGTCCCATTATTACTATCATGAAAATGATGCCTGGTTGAGGATATTTTTTCAGCGATGTATGAGTGAATACTGCCATAGGATGTTCTCACAACAGGCCATGGGGCCAATCATTCTACTGGTTCTATTTGCTCTATAACTGTTCAAATATGCATTGTTTTTTACTCTGTTAAAATAGTTTTTATTCTGGATATATGCAGAGCTCTCTACCTTGAAGGCTTGAACAAACCATGCCACTGTGTATATTTTCCCTTCTCTGTGTACATTTTTCCTTCATCACTCACTGTTAATAATGGTATTCTAATTTTGATTTGTTGCACAATTTTCACTGCTCATATTGGTGAGTGGATTCGGGCAATTTGGTAAAGCCTACTTTTCTATTTTCGCTTGTATAGAAAGCTTATTTCAAATTATTTATTAAATATATTTTTATGCAGTGACCCGTAGATTTTGGTATTTTCATTTTATTAGAATGTACCCCCGCTTGTTGTGCTGGCGAATTAATCTACTGAACTTAGGTCCTGAAGAAGGTGTTCAAATATGCTGTGTATCTACCGAAACGTACTTTGACTAAGGTTGTGAGGAGACCATGGACCAAGACACCGCGAGGGAAGACTAAAAGATGCGGTCTCCTTGTTGGACTACTTGGGATTATTCTGGGGTCATGAGAATTGTATGTGGGGAATGTGTTAGTGCGGTGTGTGGGTATGAATGAGAGACAGTAGATTATGAGTGTGGTACAGAGTAGTATACTGTGAATCAATTTGTCTTGTTCTGATCTAGCTTATTTACATGTTATTGTAGTGTATTTTTTTGATGGGACAAAAGTGCAATATGGATAGTTTTTATATAAAAAAAAATGATGATAAAAATGTGGTGTAATTTATGCAATCGTTTGAAATGTATACGAGCTAAAGTAGTCTAAGAAGAATGTAATCAATTCTTGAAAGAAAAGTTTGGGTCAGCGACTGTGTGGGTTTAATTCCAGTAATTTATGTAAAGAGGTCTAGTGGGAATGTTCACTTATGATTATTGTGTATAATTTTCCTTAAGACATAGTCATTTAGCTACAGACTTGTTCACTTAGTTTTTCCCTAATGATAGTATCCAGAACCGTCCAGCAATCTCTTCTTACAGCCTTCAAACTCCAGGGACCTTTACAAACCTGTGCTTTCATACCAAACGTGGGCCGGATGTCACATTTGAAATGGTGAGCTCACTGAGAGGTCCCATTATTGCAATCATGAAAATGATTCCATGGTGAGGATTTTTATTCAGCTGTGGATGAGTGAATACTGCCATAGGATTTTCTCACAACAGTCAATGGGGAAGTTGTTGGGGGCAGTACCCAGGATATTGCAAAGAGTCTAGGCCAGGATGTGATCTGTGACTTTGGTACTTCAGTTGCATCCAGCCTTTTAATGGTTTAATGGATCCCAGACTTTCGTTATCCCCCTGTTGACAGAGGGTAATCCTCAAGGATACAATGCAACTGTCTAACTCTGGGATAAGTAGTCAGCGATTGTTCTCAGCAGGGGGGCAATGTAAAATGTGATTAATTGCCTCAAAATGAATCAAATCAGTGTCATAAAAAAGTAAATGAATCAGATCAGTGGCACTGTATCATCAATCAATCAAAGTACTTTATTCGACTCTAAAAGAGCCATAAAAGATTACACACAGATGTTTTCATTAAAAACAGCAAATCCACATATACAGAGATTACAGATTATAAAAATGTCTAGTATTTACTACGGATCTTAAAAACAATAAAAAGATAGTTTAAAATGCCATATATAATCTCATTATATCCCAGGGAAAGTAAATGTTCCATTGCCAATTTATGATTTCTAATCCCTGCTGCAAGTAATAGTGGGCGAATAAACTGCCTCCTCTGAGGGGTATAAAATCTGCAAAGTGGCACTGTATATTTGAGTACCCTACTCAAAAATATTTGAAAACTTCACTTTGATAAAAGGCAATACTTTTGCAGCTCTACCAGTGGCTTACGGTAGACTAGTGCTTTATATATACAACATTTGTGACTTTGTTGAAATTGTTTTTTCATGGTTATATGCAGAGCTCTCTCCTTGTGTGCCACTGGTAAAGACCATGTGTCCATCACTAATATGCATGCCCCTCCACCTCTCTCCAAGCACCCTCCTGTATAACTAGTGTACTACTAATTAGCATTGGGTACACACTTCCTTATTCTGATTTACTTTAATCTTCAACACACACATGTTCTTGGACATACCCACAGCAACCTAGTTTTGGTTTTAGTTCTTTCTTTTGTGGCCACCATGTAATATTATCTCTTTCTATGGAGGCATAAATATTCCCAATGGTATAGCTGCCATTAAACGTGATTGTGTTATCAAAATAACCCTGTATACTCTCCTGAGCCCGAATTATACATAAGACACACTTTCCCTGCTTACACCATGCCTCACCTTTCAAATGGTACACCTGGCTCAGACCAGGATAATGTTCCCTAATACGATGAACTTTCTGCCCCCAGGGCAGCTATGAAATTGACCTGCCCTCGGGGAAGTGCATTCAGTGAAATACAGAGCAGCTTTTTACAGTCGATTGTGTTTCTCTGTACAGGTGGCAACTCACCTGCTCTTTAAAGAGGGCAAAGAGATCCCCCTGCAGGTGGGTGCAGTGAGTGACTCCACCTCCCTTCAGTGGCATGTCTTGGTGCTCCATGGGACCCCCTTGCAGCCTTCAGAGGGCTGCCCTCATTGAGCAGGCTAACAATGCACCACGTCTTTGTGGAGCACTCTCAGCGTGCCTTCTAAGAGCATGTTTGCCAATGCACCCACGTCCGTAATTTGGCGTGGGCGCAGAGGCAAACTGATTCCGTCATTTACATGGGACCACGCTCCCATGAAAATGCGGGAATACAAGCTCACAATAGTGCTGCACTACATGTGTGCCAGCGTTATCAGTATTACCGAAGGGGCCCTTTCTGTTATACCAAAGTACCCCATGGGCTCAGAAAGCGGGTGCTCATGTCCATTGTGCCTCCAGGACACTTTGTGTACTACAGCCCTTGACCTTGCCTGTTTACTTTAACTTTTTCCTGTGTTCAATTTTTTTCTGAGGCTTATTGGAGACGATTGTGAGTTTAGCCCTGAATCTACATGTATTTTATTTTCTACTTTATTTCTGTCTTTACACTGTTCCAATTCATGTACCATTCTGGTCTTTTCTTTGCATTTTCCTTGCTGCAATAACCAAATGTCACTTGCTGATCACACTTCCTACACTACACTTTCAGACCCAAGTACTCATTGTAGATTATTAGATATGAGTTGTAGCCCACATATAGCAAATTCTCATGATGAGGATGAAAATGCAAATTTGCTTTACTTCAGCATCGGATGTGCACAGCTCTAGCCCTAAAGGCATGCTTCAATGTTACTTTCAGAATGGTACAGGGATTACTAGCCTTAATCTTACTATCATTTGGAGTCCCATGTTTTATTACAAAATTAGGTACTTTTCAGAGTAATGAGGAACTCTCTTGAATCTCTTTTAAAACACAATATTTTTTAACTCTCTTTGGGATTGAAATGTTCTTTGTATTGCTTCACATAGATTATATATTAATTCAGCCCAAACCATTTTTTATCATCTATGGTTGGCAAGTGTTGGTAGATTCTCTGTCCTTCTTGAATACAATTCTTAACTTAAGATGTGACTTTTCCAAACCACCATTCTCTTTATCTGTCCTTATTAATATGGATCGATTCAATTTTCTACCATATCTCTAATGCCTGGTTTTGATGCTATACAAAAATATAAACATGAAATCGTAAACATCCTGGGAGTGCAATCATAAAGTTGTTGAAGTTACAAAGTCATATGCCATTCTACACAATCAATGGAAATACAAATCTTTTGTTCAGGTGTTTCACTAGGGGCTTTTTGATTTTCTTCCAAGGCCTCGTGGAGAGCAGGTTGGTAGATAATTTGAAGTCTGTGAAAGGCAATTCGCTGATCTTGGGATAAGATGTTGAAGATGAATGTAAGGTATGTTGTACCTTTCTTATGCGGCACCAAACCTCTTGGTGATGTCATTTCATCATAGAGCTGCACATCTGGAAGGAGACTCATCACCCATCAATTCCATGATCTGGCAAGGTTAAAATCAATGTAATAAACTTTGTTTCATCCCAGTTATGCAGAATGCTTCCATCTGTCTTCTATGGTTGGGTAATGCACTAGTCGATCCTGTTATTCTTGCCTGTTTCCTCAGGTTTTTAAATGTTTTTTATGTTCTGTTGACCATTTGATACTTTTAGAATGATTCTTAAATATCCTCAGTAACTGGAATTGTTCCAGATCACGTTAAAATACAATATCTGAAAGAAACACGTTAGTTATAGATTCCTTACCTTAGAATTACCCCCAGGCGTCAGACTGGATCCGGAATTTTTTTTCGTCAGCAGTACCTCTGCGCGTTGGAAGGTGGCGTTGGTCGGCTCCGCGTCCGTCGTTGGCGTCGTGGTCGCCGAGATGAGGTCGCGGCAGCTACTTAGACTCTGCCCTCGCGCGCTGTCAGTTCTTTCTTTTTTTGCGCCAGCCAGCGCAGATCCAGAGAGAGCGGTACCTCCAGTCACTTTTTGACTGACTTTTTTGAGCGACTTTTGTCGACGTCTTTTTGAGTCTACGACTCCTGGTGCACGAGGGATGCCCGGTTTCAAGGCATGCGGTTCCGGTACCCGACTGATGTCGGTTATGGATCTGCACCGCGTGTGCCTCTTTTGCCTGGAGCGTGACCACGGCCCCAAGTTGTGCTCCGACTGCCGGTCGATGGCTCCGAAGGCTTTGCGGGAGCGGTCCCAAAAGCTGCTTGAGCGCCGGCAGTCGGCTCCGCGCCTTTGGAGGTCCCGGTCGCGAGGGAGGTCGAGGGACCGGTCGCGGAGCCATCACCACTCATCCAAGTCATCGAAGTCTTTGCACTCGGGGTCGGGTAAGTCGAAGCACAAAAAGAAGCATCATCGCTCTTTGACTTCTCCCCATCGGTCGGCTGACGGGACGAGGGATGCGGGCGGTGCCCCTCCCGCAGCTCCGCGCGCGGAGCCCGAATAGTCGACTCCGGGCATCCCTCCCTTCCCGGGACCCGGAGCGACTCCTGCCCAACTTCGTAAATTTTACGAGGCGATGCATGTCATCTTTGGGTGGCCCGAACCCGCCGGCGCACCTTTGGGCCCCGCGGACTCGGTTGGGGGGCCTAGGCCTTCTCCGCTGTCGGCTCCGGCCACGGCACCGCAGGCCCCCCGTGGATCCAGGCCTGGATCCGGAACGGCGCTGGTAGACCTTATTACACCTCCACCGGCGCCGCTTCCTCCGGCACCACAACCGACGCCAGTCGTGTCCCCGGCCGGCGTCGACCCCAGCCTTCATCCCGATGTGGACCCGGAGCCGGACCGGCGTCGCCCGAAGCCGGATCCGGCGCCGAGTGGGGTTTTTGTGCCCCTGTTCACTCCTGGGGTCCCTTTTCGGCCAGATTGGCAACCTGAGGATGAGGACGAGGACTGGGAGGGGTCAGGTGACCCTTTAACTGATCAGCTAGAATCTGAACAGGACTGGAAGGAGGAACTGGGGGATGCCAGTGGTCTTGACACCTCCCCTGACCTTGGCATGTTGTCTCCTCCTACCGTGGCTACGGAGGAGGGAGCGTAATACGCAGTGGTGTTGCTTAGGGCGGCCGAGGCCCTCAACCTCGAGCTTCCTACGGTGGCGTTCAGGACTAACCTCCTGACAGAGGTGCTTCAGCCGGCTGCGAGCTCTTTGGAGCCCCTGCTGCCGTTTAATGAGGCCCTTACCAACGTCCTTTTGGGCACGTGCTCCAGGCCCAACACGGGGGCTCCCGTGGATAGGATGATTGCCCGACGCCACCACCCAGCTCCGGGCGACCCCACTTTTCTCTCTCAACACCCCACCCCGGAGAGCTTGGTGGTCCAAGCCTCCACTTCCAAGAGCGCATTCCCTACCGCTCCCCTGGAAAGGGAATCCAAGAAGCTGGACCATCTTGGGAAGAAAATGTTCTCTTCCGCCAGCTTAGGACTGCGGTCGGTAAACACTGCATGTCTATTTGGCCGTTATTCCCACTCTGTGTGGGATACGGTTGTGCAGGTGCTGCCTCAGTGTCCGGAGGAGGCCCGGACAGTGCTCCCAGGCTGTCGCCGCCGGGAGGGATGCGGCGAAGTTTACCATCCGTTGTGGGCTGGATACCGCCGACTCTGGGCAGGACAATTTCAACGTCCGTAGCCCTTCGTCGCTACGCCTGGATGAGATCGACTGGCTTTTCGGGGGATGTCCAGAACACCTTGATGGACATGCCCTTTGATGGGCGTCGCCTTTTTGGCGACAAAGCAGATAACGCTCTAGAGCGTTTCAAGGACTCACAGGCTACGGCCAAGTCCTTGGGCCTCTCCAGCCGCCCAGCGCAGTCTGCTTTTCGCCCCTTTCATGGCTACGGAAGGGGTGCCCCACTACGTCCCGCCCAGAGCCACAGGCCGCAGCAAGTTTCCCAACCGTCGCGCGGCTGGGGACGTGGGAACCAACGCCGTTGTTCAGGGGGCCAGCGGGCCGGCCAGTCCACCAACCCCCCCTCTGCAGCAGCCTCCAAACCCTCCTAGTCCGACTTTTCAGGCCCATCAAACGCCAGTGGGCGGCAGGATTTGCCATCACCTCCCCCACTGGCGCACCATCACGTCGGACAGGTGGGTTTTGCAAATAGTCCAAAGGGGCTACTCCCTCCCCTTCGAGGCTACCCCTCCAGCCATGCCACCTCAATATCACCGCATGTCGGAGGATCACCTGGGCCTTCTCCAACAGGAAGTTTTGGCTCTCTTGGCCAAGGGAGCCATCGAGCGCGTTCCTGCCCCAGAAGTAGGTCGTGGTTGTTATTCCCACTACTTTCTGGTACCCAAGAAGGACAAGGGCCTGCGTCCTATCTTGGATCTCAGGAACGTCAACCGCTTCCTCCAGAAGGAGAAGTTCAAGATGTTGACGCTCGCTCAGGTCTTGTCTGCCCTCGACCCTGGAGACTGGATGGTAGCGTTGGACTTGCAGGACGCTTATTTTCAAGTCCCCGTCCTGCCGGCCCACCGGCGTTACCTGCGGTTCACGGTAGGCCACGAGCATTTTCAGTTTACCGTGCTCCCCTTCGGCCTTACCAGCGCCCCTTCGGGTGTTCACGAAAGTGATGGCGGTGGTCGCAGCTCATCTGCGCAGTGTTAGGTTTGAAAATCCCATTCCTGCTAGGCACTCGTATCATGCTACATTAGGTTAGCAGTGTGTGGCTAAATAGATGTCATTTGTATTCATGGTATGCAACCCACTGAGTTATTCCTGCGACGTGCAAGCTTTAGTTAGCAAGTGTGAATCCATTTTGTATTTCATAATCCCTATTAGGCTGTGTCTGAACTAGGCCTCATTATTCATATTGCTTGCCTTAGCAGAACACTGTATTTAGTTATTTTTCTTTCCTGTTCAAGGCTTACTAATGAATAGGCCATTCTGCCCTCGCATGCCTATCCAAGTGTGTAGTTCTGCTCCCACGTTAGGAGACGCTGAGACTCAGCGCTGTAACCTTGAGTTGCCGATAGCATGTACCCATCTGGCAGGTGGTAGCCCATCCTTGTGTGCCTTCTTTGTTCATGTTCGGCCCAGGCCGGTAACTTTCCACTGTGGGCGTGGTTGGGGGGGGTTCTTGGAGGAATGATCATGCTTCGCAGGCCGTTGGGGAGCCAGTCCCTCGGCAGACATCTTAGGGTGCAGGTCAGATTGGACTCCTCTGCAGAGTATTGCTAATAAATGCTTGTTTGTATTCTCTACTGTCTGACCGACTCTTCATTACTTTGGAAGGCATAGCAGGTGGTTGTAAATAACCCGGGTGGCCCCTAAGGGCCACTTCCTTCAGTTGGCGCCCAAACAGGGACCCCGCAAGGTGATCCAGCTCGCCCGTAATCGGGTTGCAGGGTCGGGGTTGCGTCTGGTCGGTCGGGCGGATCGGGGTACCCCACACGATCGAGCTTGGTTCTCGCAGCTGCCCCGCCCGTCTGATCGGGCGACTCCTCGTCTAGTGGTCACCGGCTGGGGTCCTGAGAAGGCGAAACCTTGGAGTTGACCGTTTGGTCCGAAGCGTCGGCAATGGAGAATAACTTGACTCGACCTGTGTGCACCAGGTGAGTGGTTTGATTCTTGGAAAAATTGTGCCATTCTTGAAGGACACGAGCCTACGGGCTGTGTCTTGGTACAGTCTCCGGACTGTCTTGGAGCAGTTTTCGGACTGCCTTGCTTGAACGGCACGAGCCTACGGGCTGTGTATTGGTACAGTCTCCGGACTGTCTTGGAGCAGTCTTCGGACTGCCTTGCTTGAACGGCACGAGCCGACGGGCTGTGTCTTGGTGCGGTCTTCGGGACGTTGTGGTTTGAACTTGGTGGGTTTGCGGACCCTTTTAAAGACACAGAGCGTTTGTGAACAGCCTACCAGGCCAACTGGTAATTTGGCCGATTCTTAAAAAGGTCTGGGACTGTTTGCGAACAATCTGCCAGGCCAACTGGAAATTTGGTCAATGCTTGAAAAGGTCTGGGGCTAGAGCCTGTCTTCTTGAACTTGGTACAGTCTCCGGACTGTAGGGAGCGGTCCTCGGACCGTTTTGGTTTGGTTCTTGAACAATATTTGTATTCTTTATTTTTTTCCCCTTTTATTATTTTGTTTGTTGGTGTTATGTTTGTCCCTTGGGGACAGCGCATGTGTCTTCTATTAAGATGCCTTGTCTAAGTAAACTGGGGTGTTTTTGGATGTCCGTGTTGTTCTACTGAGGCTCGATTGGAAGAGAGCCAGCCTGCGCCTCCGGAGGGTACCCCAAATTTTGATGTATACGTCAAGCACGGTATTGGCCCTAATATGTTTAGCACATTGTGGAATAAATATACGAGGGACAATGCTGAGTTACAATGGCCACTTACTGGCTCGTTTGATGAACAGAAATTGAATTTCTTGCAGGACAAATTGTTCGCCAAAAAGAGCAGGCAGTCGATGTTTGATTCTCTAAGAGTATGGCCGAAGAAAGCAAAGCAACGGCGTATGAGAGCAGAGAAAGAGGCCCGGAAGAGACAGACGCAAACTATAACGCAGAAAGCAGTGGCCTATGAAAGGGAAAAAATAGAGAAAGGGATAGAATGTGCAGATAGAAAGTTTCGATTGAAGACAGATAAATGCTATGTTACTAGAGTGGAAGGTGATGTTTTCGTTGAAGAGCTATTGGATTCTCGCCCTCCTCCACCTTACGCTCCTGAGCGGATATACCCAAGGGTTCTAACATCTCAGTCCCCGGCCTCTGGTGCCGCTCTTCCTAGTATTTCTGCCTCTAGTCAAACTGCTTCGGCCCCAGCCCCGCCTGCTTCCTCTCTGCTCACACCAGTAACAGTGGCGGGAGCCGTTAGCTCTTCTGTTCCGTCTACTGACTCTGTATCTACTGCTACACCCCCTTTTACTCCTACAACACTGTCTCCTTACATGATGATACCTGTCTCCTCATCTACTCTTTCTCCCTCAATTATGACACCCCAAGCACTGCTGAATGGCGAGACCCCTGTACGTGGGATACATGAAGGGAATTGGGAGGCAGCACGAGACCGTATGGACAAAGTGTTGGTGCGTTCTGCTGTGGGTGATGAGAAGCACATGGTGGCGAATCAGGCGGCTCAGTGGGCTCGGAGCCCGATCTATAGTGTGGAAGATGTGTGGAGTGTGATGAAAGATTATGAGCCCTTCATACAGCAGCATGCCCTTAAGCACATGTCGGCCACGCTAATAGGACTGTGGGAGCAGTGTTTTCAGGGTATTGCACCGCAGATCATCTATGACATACGGGACAGGGTATATGCTGCAGGTATGGCTCCTAATGAGGTTTTTAGCAATGTAACGACATTGATGGGTTATCAGGGCAGATTGCTCCAAAAGGTTCCGACGATGGTGACCCAGTGCCCCATGAGGGAGGTCCATCCCTGTTATCATCCAGAAATACCAGAACTGCGCGACTCCACGAATACTGTAATTAGGCCACGAGTCGATGCTCGGTTCCAGGAACAGTGGATCTATACTCCTTGGAAGAGGAGTGAGGTAATATCCCTTAAAGCTCAGTTGCCGGACCCTCGGAAAAACCCGACTGCGTCTATAAAGATTTGACAGAGGCGGCCTCCTCCACGGTGATGACGTTAGCAGATATTGAGTTGTTCTTTGGCTTGTTGGTACCAGTGGATATATGGAGGCAAGTGCATACACAGGATCATGTGGTGGAATTGGGAGGAACATGGGATCAGATCAGGGCATGGGATAAGGACCGCAAGCCCGGGGACAAGCCGAAGGCGGCGATATTGGCTTTACCGGGTCGCATTATCACCTATATGCATTCCCTTATCCCGCCGAGACGGGTGGATTGGGACAAGTTGACTGCATGTCGTCAGAAGAAGGACGAGAGTGCGTCTGATTTCTTTACTAGGTTTGAAGGGGTGTTCCTCGACTTTAGTGGCCAGGACCTGTCATTGGAAGGTGGTGTCCAGTTGTTTGTCAGCAGGTTCGTTAACAACTTGCTTCCTGAGATTGCGACTAGTTTGCAGGCTTCAGAAAGCACTTGGAGCACCTCTTCCCCGTCTGTAATATTGAGTATGGCACAGTACTATGAGCATAGAGAGAAGGAGAAAGTGGAGAAAAAGTCCCAAAAATTGAAAACGAGGGTGTTGATGCAGCAAGTTGCGAGGAGTAACGGAAGAGGAAGAGGTTCGGATTCGGCCCAGCGGCTACCCAGGTCTAACAGGGGTGTTTCCTCGAGCGCACCTATTGGGCTCAATCAATGTGCATATTGCAAGCGGGAGGGACATTGGCGGAATGAGTGCCCGGAGTTATCGCAGAGAGGTGAGACCCTGAGAGATCGGGGGTTTGGAGGACGTGGAAGAGGAGGAGGAGGCCGGGGGGAGACGCGATCAGAGAATGCATCGTCTAATAGACAGAGCGGGAACTATTTTGACGACCCCCGAGGGAGGCAGTACTATCATGATGACTATGACATGGACGAAGTGACGGGGATGTCTCACAGCTAGGATAGCCAGGGACAGGGCAAGGGACCAGTTCCGGTGCCTGTAGATCAGCGCGGACCCTATGTCACTGCAGATTTACACGGTACGACCGAGAAATTCTTAGTTGATACAGGGGCTATGAATAGCTCTGTTTCCCGTTCACTGGTCCCGGGGGTGGCTCTGTCTGGCCAAAACAATGTTTCGGTGGGATTCTCAGGCGTGCCGATTGTCAGCCCCGTTTCCAAACCTCTTGCTTTGACAATTGGCCCCTTCACAGTTGATTCACCATTTCTATTAACGTCAAATTGTGGGGAGAATTTGTTAGGATTGGATTTGTTAAAAAGGTTGCATGCGACAATATTTTGTTCTCCAGACGGTGTTTACATAACTATTGGACCGCAAGTGGCCTGTGCCAAACAATGCCTCGCAAAGGATGCCCCCCCTCCCCGCTGAGTTTAAAGATGTGCCACGCACACTGTGGGCTACAGGAGACACGGATGTGGGGTTACTCCAGATCCCACCGGTCTCTATACAGATTAAGGACACCGCTGTATGGCCACGTAGCCCCCAGTACAAGATATACCAGGCAGGAGAAAAGGCCTTATTGCAAATAATACAGGATTTGATTAAGTCTGGTGTGGTTGAGGAGACAGCGGCAAATGTGTGTAACAGCCCTATTCTTCCTATTCTTAAAAAGGCACCCTTGGATTCTTCTGATGCTAACCCTGACGTTTACCGTTTCATAATTGACCTTAGAGAGGTGATCAAAATAGTGGTTCCCCAGTATCCTGTAGTCCCGGACATTACCACGATCTTGACAATGATTCCCCCGTCTGCAAAATTCTTCTTTGTAATAGATTTAAAGAATGCTTTCTTCAGCATTCCAATCCATACAGATAGCAGATATCTGTTTGGTTTTGCAATAGCCGGAAGGAGCTTTAGGTTCTGTCGTGCTCCACAAGGCTATACGGAGAGTCCAAGTATCTATAGCCAAGCCTTGAAAGCTCAATTGGATTCTTTGGAAATTCCCCCTGGTAATGTGCTGTTGCAGTACGTTGACGACCTCCTTGTGGCTTCAGACACTAAAGATGGTTGTAAAGAGGCCACGGTTAAATTGCGGTTACATTTGGCACACCATGGACACAAGGTGTCACTTTCGAAATTTCAATATTGTCAACAGGAGGTCACCTATTTAGGTCACCTGCTGTCGAAGGAGGGTCATAGACTAACACCTGAACGCATAGCTGCTATTACTAATATGCCTGTTCCTAAGACCCAACGCGAGGTACGCGCTTTCATTGGTATAACTTCGTATTGCCGTCATTGGATCCCTAACTATTCCTTACTAACAAAACTTCTCCTTTACCTGACCACTAAAGACGTGCATGAACCCTTGCCTTGGACATCTGCATGCCAGCAAGCTTTCGAGCAATTAAAGGTTGCGCTTTGCTCTGCTCCTGTGTTTGGTACTCCTGATTACCAGAAGCCTTTTGTGCTCTATGTACATGAGGCGGACGGTTGCGCGCTTTCTGTTCTAACACAGGGTTTCGGTGGTAAGCAGAGACCCTGCGCGTATTTCTCTGCTATTCTTGATAATGTCGCTAGAGCTCTCCCGAGCTGCCTGAGGGCTGCCGCGGCGTTGGCAGTTTCTATCAGAAAATCGGCAGGGCTTGTCCTTGATACGGATCTCACAGTAATGGTACCTCATGCTGTGGACACACTGTTGAATAAGACAAAGACACAGCACCTTACTAGTGCACGTCTGACTGGATATGAATTAACTTTGTTTGCTCCGCACATTACCATCAAACGATGTGCTACTCTGAACCCAGCCACGTTACTACCCCTCCCTTCGGAAGAAAAGGACAATGATGTCAATGATTGTTTATTTCGGACTGAGAAAGAAACGAAGGGACGGGTAGACCTGACTGATGTTCCCTTATCTGACCCCCAAGGGGAACTATATGTCGATGGCTCTTGTTTCAAACTACCAGATGGCACTACCACTGCAGCTTATGCAATCACAACGTTGCACACTGTAGTTGAGACATCCCGTATCCCATACCAATCGGCCCAGACTGCAGAGTTGGTTGCCCTCCTTAGGGCTTGCGAGTTGTGAGGGACTAACTGTCAATGTCTACACCGACAGCCAGTACGCCTTTGGGGTGGCCCATAATTTCGGGCGCCTCTGGGCGGAGAGAAGGTTCTTGACCTCCCATGGGTTGCGAATACAGCATGGTCCATTGATACATAGACTGTTGTCAGCACTGACACTCCCTGATAAGTTGGCAATAATAAAATGTAGCGCTCACAAAGCAGTAACAGACGATGTTGGAAGGGGAAATGCTTTTGAAGATTAGACAGCTAAGGAGACAGCTAGATCGAAGATGAAAAAGATGTTCGTGGCAGGTCCCGCTAGGTGGGTTCCAGACAATGGAATGTTCGAGGACACATTAGAAAATGACCGACTCTTCATTACTTGGGAAGGCATAGCAGGTGGTTGTAAATAACCCGGGTGGCCCCTAAGGGCCACTTCCTTCAGCAGATCAGGGGTTCCAGTCTTCCCTATCTCAACGACTGGCTGTTGAAGGCGGGCTCGCCCCAGGCTGTCGTCTTCCACCTCCAGACTACGGCCGACCTACTGCATTCGCTGGGGTTCTCCATCAATGTGCCGAAGTCGCACCTGATTCCGTCTCAGAAGCTCCTCTTCATCGGAGCGGTTCTGGACACGACGCAGTTTCGGGTTTATCCTCCCGAACAGCGAGTCCGGGATATTCGGGCTATGATTCCGATCTTTCAGCCTCTATCCCGGGTTTCGGTCCGGATGACCCTGAGGCTGCTGGGCCTCATGGCCTCCTGCATCCTGCTGGTCGATTATGCCAGGTGACATATGCAGGGCTCTGCAGTGGGACCTGAAGTTCCAGTGGGCGCAGCATCAGGGGAATTAGTCCGATTGTGTCCAGATCTCGGAGGGCACTGCTCGACCGTTGCAGTGGTGGCTTACGAACCAGGATTGGGTCGACGGCAGATCCCTCTCCCTTCCCCAACCAGAACACACAGTGGTAACAGACCATCCCTTCTGGGATGGGGCGGCCACATGGGAGAGGCGGAGATCAGAGGACTCTGGTCTCCGGCGGAGTCCGGGCTCCATATCAACCTTCTGGAGCTCCGGGCGATTCGTCTTGCACTCAAAGCATTCCTTCCCTCTGTCCGGGGAAGAGTAGTGCAGGTGTTCACGGACAACACCACCGCCATGTGGTACTGCAACAAACAGGGCGGGTTGGGGTCGTGGACCCTATGTCAGGAGGCCCTCCGCCTCTGGACATGGCTGGAACATCGGGGCATATCCCTGGTGGTTCAACACCTGGCAGGTTCCCTGAACGCCAGGGCGGATGAACTCAGCCGCAGGTGCATGATGGATCACGAATGGCGTCTTCACTCGGAGGTGGTGCAAGGTCTCTTTCGACAGTGGGGAGAGCCTTGGTTAGATCTATTCGCCACCGAAGAGAACGCGCAATGTCAGCAATTCTGCGCGTTGGAATTTCCAAGACGTCACTCGCTAGGCGACGCCTTTCGTCGCGAGTGGAGTTGCTGTCTGTTGTACGCCTTTCCGCCTATACCACTTCTGCCCAGAGTGCTGAAGAAGATCAGGCGCAACCGGGCCCAAGTCATCCTTGTGGCTCCGGATTGGGCACGAAGAGTCTGGTATCCCGAGCTGCTCAACATGGCCATCGATCCTCCGACCAGACTGCCTCTTCGAGAGGATCTTCTGTTTGAGCAACAGGGGACGGTCCTCCACCCGAACCTGTCCAGCCTCCACCTCCTTGCGTGGAGATTGAGCGGCGGCAGTTGACATCTTTTGACCTGCCTCCTGAAGTTTGTGATGTAATCTTGGCAGCCAGGAGTCCCTCCACTTAGACGGTATACGCCTGCCGGTGGAACAAGTTTGTGGCATGGTGCACAGCAAAGGCTGTGGATCCCCTTTCTGCCCCTCTTTCTGAGGTTCTCTTGTTTCTTCTTTCTTTAGCCCAGCAGGGCTCTGCTCTGGGCACTATCAAGGGCTATCTTTCGGCCATCTCTGCCTTCCTTCGGCTTCCAGATCAGCCTTCTCTTTTCATGTCCCCGGTTGTTAATCGTTTCTTGAAAGGCATAACTCATCTCTTTCCTCCTATTCCCTTTGTTATGCCTCAGTGGGACTTGAATCTAGTCTTAACCTTTTTAATGTGTGCTCCCTTTGAGCCGCTTCACAACTGTCCTTTGAGGCTTCTGACGCTAAAGACTGCATTCCTGGTAGCCATCACCTCTGCCAGAAGAGTGAGTGAGCTCCAGGCCCTTTCCTCCAAACCTCCTTTCCTGTCTGTCCATCCGGACAAGGTGGTTCTCAGGACTCGTCCCACCTTCCTTCCCAAGGTTGTCACTGCCTTTCACATCGGGCAGACCGTCACTTTGCCCACCTTCTTTCCGCCTCCGCATCCTTCGAAAGAGGAGGAGAGGCTCCAGCGTCTGGACCCAAAACGTGCGCTTTCTTTCTCTCTGGATCGCACAAAACAGTTCTGGGTGGATGACCAACTCTTTGTTGGCTACGTGGGCGCCAAGAAAGGTCGGGCCGTACACAAGCGAACCATTTCTTGATGGGTCGTTTTGTGTATTAAGGCATGCTATTCTCTGGCTAAAAAGGAGCCTCCAGTGGGGCTACGCACCCATTCCACCAGGGCGACAGCAGCCACTACTGCTTTTGGACGAGGAGTTCCTCTGA
This sequence comes from Calotriton arnoldi, assembly GCA_963921515.1. Lineage (NCBI taxonomy): Eukaryota > Metazoa > Chordata > Amphibia > Caudata > Salamandridae > Calotriton > Calotriton arnoldi. The sequence continues at coordinate 267,231 of CAWUFW010000919.1, read as the reverse complement.
ATGACATCTGTCAGGCAGCTACTTGGGCATCACTGCGCACGTTTACGAAACACTACTGTCTGGACAGCCAGGTCCGGAGAGACGGCTTCTTTGGCTGTTCTGTTCTCCAGGACCTGCTGGTGTGATATTGGTTCGCAGACCCACCTCTGGGGTTGGTATTGCTGGGGTATCTATTCTAAGGTAAGGAATCTATAACTAACGTGTTTCTTTCAGATGAACAAGTTACTTACCTTCGGTAACGATATATCTGTAAGAAACATTAGTTAGTTATAGATTCCTTACCGTCCCACCCATCTTCCCCGTTCTGCGAACTGATTTCTAGGGTTAAGGTTATCCTTTCAGGGCCCAAGTTTTGTGCACCAGTGGTCAGTATCTTGCATGGCTCTGCATTTCTGGCGCGGAAAGTCGTGTACAGAAGTGATGTCCACGCGCGAGGGCAGCATCTAAGTAGCTGCCGCGACGTCATCTCGGCGACCACGACGCCAACGACGGACGTGGAGCCGACCGATGCCACCTTCCGACGTGCAGAGGTACTGCTGACGAAAAAACTTTCCGGATCCAGTCTGACGCCTGGGGGTAATTCTAAGGTAAGGAATCTATAACTAACGTTTCTTACAGATATATCGTTACCGAAGGTAGGTAACTTGTTCATTGATGTCATTATAGAACAAAGGTGGCAGCTGCCTCTAATGTCTTAAATAACTATACTCCTGTGTCTCTTTTGCCTGCTGCAGCTAAGTTTTCTGGGGGATCATATTGCTAAGCAAATCTGCTCATATCTTCACTCGAAAGACACTCTGAACCTTACTCAGGCTTATTCCTGCCCAGGACGTAGCAATGAATTGATGCTACTTACAGCTCTCAGATGGCCACTGAGATTCTGTCACTTTCATTGCACTTACCATGTTGGATCTGTCACATACATTTGATACTGTTGGTCATTATGTTATGTTATGTTATAGGGATTTATAAAGTGCATAGCTGCCTCAAAAACTGGGCTTCCCATCGCTAGACCTCGAAGATGGATAAGCTGTAACTAACGGCCTAACAGAAAAGGACAGGCATTAGGTGGAGAAAAGCCTTGTCTTCTGGGATTTCCTGAAGTGCAGATGGTTCTCAGTGTTCCCGATAGGACGAGGTAGTGAATTCCAAAGAGCAGGGACCTTGGCACTAAAGGAGGGGCCTCCAGCTCTAGCTTTCCTGAATAGCGGGACAATGGCCAAATTAAGATAGGCCGAGTGAAGGAGGCGGTAGGGTCTAAAGCGAGATAAGAGATTAGACAAAATGGGGGACTTCTGAGAGTACAGAATCTTATGATCAACACACAAGGTTTTAAACTGGATGCGCTTTTCTACTCTGAGCCAATGCAGTTTGTGGAAAAGACCAGAGACGGGGCAAAACTTCGGGAGAGAAAAAAGTAGCCTAGCTGCCGCATTTTGGGCAAGCTGGTGTCTTCTGACGACTGACTTGTTGGTGCCTAGTTACAAGATGTTATAGTAGTCTAGCCAAGACAGAATTACTGCCTGATTGATAGTTTGTCAGGTGCTAGAGTCAAAGAGGCCAAGAATGGGTTTGAGTCTTCTCAAAATCCCAAAACAAGTGCCTGCTACTGATTTAGCTTGGGCCTCAAAGGCTAAGGTACTGTCCATGACAACAGCTAGATTTTTTATGGATGACTTGGGAATGGGGGAGGCCCGAGGAGAATGGGCCACCAGTGTTCACCCCAAGAGTTGGTGTCTTTTCCCAGTAGGAAGACTCCAGTTGTTTTCGCGTTCAGGTGAAGGGAATTGGCATTTATCCATTCTGCAACCGCTAGCAACCCTCTTTGGAAATTAGACCAGTCAAGCGTATGCTTATATGTAAAGGAGAGCACCAGAGACCGATTGATCTCTTAGGATCTGCAGAATCGCTGGCTCAATGCTTTCCTGATTTAGGCCTGTTTCAGAATAGTTGCCTCAATCTGTTTGCCTTACTCAACTTTGTCTATTGCTGTATGATTTGGAGTTTCGCAGGGGCCCACCCTCTCCCCTACTCTGGCCTCTCTTGTCCATTCCAGGTGTGTGAACTTCAGCATGCAGGCTGACTATACCCAGTTTAGTTCTAGGCTGGGCGATATTTGTCATTGGTTGTGCAGTTGCAACAGTGTATGAGGCACATCTGGGGTGGGTGGGAAATCACTTGCTCATGCTTAATGCAGATAAACCATCGGAGTTTAAGGTAAATGAAAGATCTGGCCCCTCGTTTTAATCCTGTTGGCTGACTGTGATGTGAACTGTGCCCACACCTGTCAATTTAATCTGCAGTTTGGGAAGTAAGTTTGATTCCAAACTTGCAATGGCTTTCAAGATCTCCACTCTAGCTGCTATTTGGACAGCACACTTCTGCAAAATGAGGAAATTTCTCCCTTTTTTAATGATGATTGCATAAGGTTGGCAACCATGGCCATGATTGCCAACCTGGGACAAAGTTGGATCTTGCCCACTATCTTTACTTGGTCCTCCATGGCTACATTTTGCATCATATCCAGGTCCTTCAGAATCAGGCAGCCTACCTGGGCACAGGTGCAGGTAAATTTAGTCATGTACATCTACTTTTGTCATGCATACATTGGCTGCTCATTAAAGAATTATTCTATTTCAGTGCACATTATGCTGTGCATCGTGCATCTTGCAGCCGCTCTGTAATTTGTGTGTTTTGCTATATCACATTGTTAAATCTCTATGCTCCGCCACAGCCAATCTGTTGGTAGTTCAAAAAAGCTCTTATGGGAGGGTACTGCTTCTGTTATGTTATATTGATTTGTATAGCGCACTAATCACTCGAGACGGTGTCCAGGCGCTTGGGCAGGTGTGTAAGTCTGTGGTCCCTAAGGTGCTTATACTAAGAGCCACGTCTTCAGGAACTCAAGAAGAGAGGATGAGACTCTGATGTGTTGAGGGAGGTTGGCCCATGTCTTGAGCGCGATGTAGGAGAATGAGCGACTTCCAGTATTGCTTTTGCGGATACAAGGAATGTGTGAGAGTTGGGCAGAGCATAGGCGTCTGGTGAAAATGTATGTGTCTGTTCAGGTATTCTGGTCCTGTGTTGTGTAGGGCTTTGTATGTGTGCATGAGAAGTTTCAAGTCTGAAGTTTCTCTTTTCAAGCTTCCTTTCTCTGGAATCGACCGCCATCAAAGCCACATTCGATCTTGGCTCTGAGTCATTTCTAAAAAGCCTTTAAAACCTGGCTTTTCTCTGAGACCTGAATATTGGAATAAATACAAACTGGCCCAATAACACTTATTGTGAGCAACTGCTCTATAAATATGAAAATTAACGTTAAACATAAACAAACACAGCACTGCAAATGTGTGTTTACCAATACATCATAATTGGAATTAATGTTTAAATATCTATATTAATAATTTTTCTTTTTATATACTATAGTACTGAATTTTCCCTTTTCACAAACCGTCCCATTGTAGGCTTATAATTTTGTTTGTTGTTTACCCCTACATACACATATTTCTCAGAGCCACAGCAATCCAATTTACTACTTCTCATTTTGCATGTCTTTTGTATGTTTATTGCCTTCTCTTTTTTTTCTGATCAGAAACAATGAGCACTATGCTGCGGATTCCAGCCAAAAGATCTTTTATAATTTATCTAATAATTACCCTAAAATAGAGGGTTCCCCGAGTCAGAAGCTGGTTCTGTATGTACCATTACTCTGACTGTGGTCAGCTAACAGGTTATTGATTATTAATGGCATAGGATCCAATTTCTTAGAAAAGTAAGTGTAGACTGAACAAAGAACATTCCGTCAGCAATGAAGCTGTCGAATTAATTTCTAGCTGAAATATATGCCAACGAGAACCATCTGGAAATTCAGGAAACAAATGAAGACCTGGATTTTCTCTATCTGAAACTATTGAAGACAACAGACCATTACTAATTTACTATTTCTTCAGCAAAGATTTGAAACAGTGCACCTAGCTACAACTAAACAAACACAAAAACACAAACGAGCACTGAAGCTCCTCCAGCAGCATCCATTCAGACAAAATGTAAGTCACTGCAAAGTGTCGGCTTCTTAACGGATACAGAAAACATAGCAGACTAACTAAAGTTTCACAAGGCTACAATAGTACGCACAGTTAAATTACTGTGAATATGTAACTCATCAGGATCCTGACAGTTGGACTTGGCCCTCTCTGCAGGGTTACCCCCAAACCTTTTGCCTTTACCCCTTTTGTTTTCTGAACCCTTTTTTGTTGACTTTTAGGACTGTGCACTTTACCACTGTTAACCAGTGCTAACGTGTGTATACTCTCTCCCTAAAACATGGTACAATTGGCTTACCCCTGATTGCTACATTTAATTTACTTTTAAGTCCCTCAGATATGGTACCACAGGTATTTGGGCCTGTAAATTAAATGCTACTAAATTAAATGCTACTACTGGGCAGCAGCACTTATTGTGCCACCCACCTAAGTAGCCCTTCAAAATATGTCCCAGGTCTGCCATTGAAGTCTGTTGTGCAATTTTAAAACTGCCATTTAGATCTGCAAAATAACATTTTGCAATGCCTAAACCTGCCTTTTTAATGCATATGTCAGCCCTAGGGTAGGCCCTAAAGAGCCCATAGAAAAGGGTGCAGTGTATTTAAAAAGTTGGTCATCAGGGTCATCAGAAGAAGTCTCCCTTGCAGGGAACCTATTTGGTTTATAGAAGAACCCTCACCCACCAACCTAGTTGTTGTCATGCTTCATCATAGGGTTCCCACCCAGTTGGCCGAGTGCCTCCTAGGCGTGCTTCGACGCCTGATTACAGAGGAGCTGTTTTTTTGTTGTGTTTTTTTAAGGTGAGGAGTTGATACCGTGAAAGAGAAAAAGTTTTTAAACTACCTCTGGGGTACCAAATTCTTATTATGTGGTCCCTGGGATAGGGTTAAATGCAAGTTATTTGGACGTGAATGAGAGAGTGTGATCTCGCACGTCTCTTAAAGGATGTGAAAAAAGATTCCAGGTGAAATGGTCTACATGTTTCAGCCAATGAGTTTCCAATTGATTGCCTTTCTACCGGACCTGTGGTTCAGAGTAGAATAGCCCTGAACCTATGTGAACTATGCACACACGCTAAGGTGTGCATAGGTGTGTAACTTATGGTTTTCACCGTCAAATTTGATAATTTCTGCAAGAGAAAAGGAGACATAACATAGTTACGAACAATAAAAAGGTCCCCCATGGTGGGGACCTGTCATCCATTGGTAGCAATGTCGATCTGCTGTCAGAAGAAGGGCTCGGACCAAGTCGGTCTTTCTTGTCCTGAACTCCCGGTTTAAAAACCAGGTTGGCCATGACCCCGTTCTTTTCTCCGTCTGCTGCTCCGCTTCTTCCTCGTCGTCTTCACCTTTCTCGTCCAGCTCTCCACACCCCCGTTTCTATATCGGAGTTCTTAAAAGGGCAGCGCTGCTTTGTGATTCGTTCCATGTCTTGCACGTGATGTGCTCTGTAGCCAGGTCGTGCGTACGAAACAGAGCTGCCTGTTTTAGGAGAGTTACTTCGAGGCTGTGGGGAGAAAGAGGATTGTTCGTTCAACTTGACATGGCAAGGTATGTCATCTTCATCTAAAGTTAGTGGGGGCTGCACGATGTCTGTGTTACAATACTCTTAAATACTTTTGTGAATTGGCCCCAAGCCTGTGCAGTCTTCACACTTTTACTAATAGAGTTTTGTATGTTTTGGAAGGATTCACAAAGGCATGAACAAGTATGTGAAAGAGTACTACTTTCTATACTCTAAAATGTTTTACTGAATTGGCCATATAGGCTTTCCTATCATCCATAAAGATTATCATATCCAACAAATGTAGTCAAATAAGTTGAATATCTTATTTGTATATTTCGCTAGCATTCCAGAACATACTGGGGCTTATTTATGAGAGGGTTGTGTCACGTTTGCATCACACAACGTGGTGCATGCGTGACGCAAACCTCCAAGTCAGATATTTGAAGCCACGCAAAGCCACTTCCCGTGGCTCTAAGGGGCTTCAAGAATCTGGAGTAACGCAATGCAGCGCAAATCACTGCCTTGGGTTACTCTGCTCCGAGTAGGCGTACCATGGGCGTTGCAATGGTGTTCCCACGGAGCTCCCATGGATTATGACCCATTTCCAGATTTACGAGAACTTGTAGACCTGGGAATGCGCCAAAATCTTATAACTTCACAGGGGAGGCGTAACGAAAAGAAATAATACTATTTCTCATTGTTTCTTCCTCTTTCTATGTGTGCTGCAAGAGGAATATGCCTCCCAGGATTGTTTTTTTGCAGGAAGGCCCCCTTCCTGCACAATAACAATCCTGCATGCAACACATTCACCCTTGCACCATGGGATGTGCCACATTGACTTAAATATGGTACATTCCTGCCCTTTCTCTGTCATGCAGCAAGGTCACTTGCTGCACTGCACGACTTGCTCATAAATGAGCCCCATAGTGTTTTCTGTAGATTATCTAAACAGGTAGTACTTGAACTCGATCACCTGGCAACCCAGTCAGAAATCATGTCCTATGATGTATCACAGAAGCCTAAAGGCATGTGGAGGCAGCATTATCAGTGGAGGAGAAGAAAAAACTAGCACTTGCAGTGGTCAGGAAGGACTGCAGGTTTGATGCTGCTTGTGTGACTCCTGTAGAGGACGTTTAAGTACTCTGAAACCTCTATGTGGCTTGAACCCACTTAACAGAACATTTATCCCCTGGCAATGTGGGGGGCAAGCTCCTTGTAAGTTGGTCATCATTTGATGGATAGAGCTGTGCATGTTCCCACTGGTGGTTACCCAGCAGCACTTCTTAAATGATTCATCGATAAAATAATAATCGGGGACAAACCGGTATCTCTACTGAACACAATGAAAACTCAGAAGTTCGGTTGTACATCGAATTTGAGAGAAATGTAGGTAGAGTTGCCTAAAGATTGTAGTCTTTGGACTACATCAAGTGTTTTGTCTGTTTTATTGTTCAAATTATGTCCTTCTCTATTCTTGACTTCCAAAATTTCATTTTGCGTCCCCCAACAAGACCAAACAAATGAGCCAAAAATCAGTTTTGTAAATTGGCAGGTACTGTCAAGTCAGTGCTTAATTTGTAAAAGAATTAGTGCAGGAGCCCAAAGTTTTGCTCAGAAGCCTGCCGCCGGCACTATTGTAGATTGGTGTGATGAATACCAAGGCTCCATAGTCTTGACTCCACCTCATGCCTTTAATCCACCACCAAACACTCCCTGCATCATTATCTCACTCTTGTGGATTCCTCCTTACTCCCATTTATCACGTTTACCATCTTTCCGTTTCTCTTTCTTTCCCCCCTTGTGTGTTTTTCACGCCATTGCTCTGGGTAAAATCCGATGGAGAAAAATAAGCGCCGGTCCCCAAAAATGAGTATTGGTAGGCCCCACCTGTAACCACTGGCTCAAATTAAGCACTGTGTCAAGTACTGAGTAGAGGCAATTCATGAATTTGAAAGGTTGATTGACAGCACTTTTCAGTAGGGACACACTACTTTAATGGAAGAATAGTGGCACTTCTTAGCAGCAAACAGGTACTCTGAGATAGTCAGAACCTGCGCTTCTAAGTTTCCATTTTAAGTCCTGTGCAAAATCAAAAAACATAAGATATACTACTAAGTACCTGAAAATTGGGCACCCTCATCTAAATCATATTTTAGCAGAAGTAGTGCAATTCCATCTTTCTTGTATACCAGCACTTTTTTGGCATGCTTCATGTGCTAGTTCAGCACATACACCAGCAGCGGCCGGTGCAGGTAAGCGCTGTGGGGCGGGGGGCTGAGGGGGAAATGTTGACAGACGACTGACTAGAAGTTATTTATTTAATTTGCCCTATTCCGTAGTCTGTCGACACCCCGCCCACCCCGCACACCACCGTGCTTATCTGCACCGTCCGCTGCATTGTTGAACCCATCTGCATTGCAACCATTTTCATCCAAATGCATGTCCCAAGCTTGAGTGACAAAATATCGACCTGCAACAGGATCGAGTGCAGACTATCGACTACGGCTATATCTACAATGTCTTTGCATGTGGGTTGAAATTTCTTACCCTTTATACTTACCTTGACGCTATAGTTGTAATCAGTATCCTGGAGTCAATATTTTTGCACGTTGATATCCTGCACTTGTTATTGCGGTACAACATGTACTCCTCATGGGATAGCATCTTCTATGGAGTAAATATATCTAGAAATCAGTCCCTTCTATGTTGACCATACATCACCCCCCACCACCTCCCAGTATCGTCAATTAGAGCACAGGTGCTGTCATCAAACACAGGTGAGCATACACACTAAACCGGAAGACATTCTTTCAAAATAGAATATAGGTTTATGGAAAGAGTCATTCCTATTTTAAAAGAGGCAGGGTGAGAATTTATAAATGACAACTGTGTTACCTATTTACGAGGATAGGCAGTGAGTATCAGTATGGCATTGTCAAGCAAATGAACGCATGAATCACACAGAAAGGCCCTCTTTGTGAAGAGCCCATTTCTGTTGAGATATATTACCACAATCAGAATCTCTTGATGGCTGTGTTTATCACAAACAGTCTAGAGTTATTCTTTGAAGGTCTCTAAGCATACCTTAAAATATTAATACAACCGCTCTTAGGCTTTTGTCACAGACCTGCCTGATGCGAAAGAGATGAAGCAAGCTGAAAACAGTAATGAATGCACCACCTAATGTATTCAAAGATGCGCCGACTATAGCAGCAGTCTGCTGTCAGCGTGGAACTTTGCTTTGTGGCTTTTAACAAACATCTGTCTTCTTAGGGCTTGAAAATGCCTTAATACTTGAAAAGCTTCGAAAAGCACCGAGTCAAAATATATAAAAGGTTGAACGCATTTCGTCGTCCCTGCTTTGAACAGTATTTTGAAAGCACTACTTTCATTTGATATTCAAATTGGAGCTTTCTAATTTTACATACCCGGAAAATACTAAGGACCCTTATGAAAGGCATATGTGACACTGCAGGGATGTCTGGACTTCAATGCTGCTTCGTCACATCTGCCTTGTACTCTAAGGAGGCTAAAGGCCACTCATGAGATCACGGGGAAAAGGGGAGTTGGGAAAGACACCGGATAGCACCTTCACTTGGACCCACTTTTTGTCACATACCTCTGAGTCCAGAAGAGAATACAGATTTACTATATTGTCTTCTGACCTGAACTATCTCACATGGTCTGAAATACTGTGTATGATATAGGGTTGGGGAGCATTCTGCAGCTATGAAATGTTAGTCTACGTCTACCCCTTCTGCAGTGTAATGATTAAGGGTGGGCGGAGCTGGCGTAGTGCCTCTAAGTGTAGCTCCACGGAGTTTGAAAAAAACTCTGTGGAGCTCCGCTCTGCTCCCTCCCCCCTCCCAAATTCTTTAAAAATGAAAAAAGAAGGCACTTACCTGCGTGTCTGCCGCCTCCCCTGCCTGGCCGCTCTCCTTCCTGCTCCTCGCATCCTTCTTCATTGAAAAAAACACTACGTTGTACATCTTGCGTGTGCGCATGCGCACGCGCAAGACGTACAACGTAGTGTTTTTCAATGAAGGACGCAGAGGAGCAGGAAGGAGAGCGTCAGGCAGAGCGGCAGACTGCCAGATAAGTGCCTTTTCATTTTTAAAGAATTTGGGAGGGGGGAGGGAGCGGCTAACTCCGCTCTGCCACGGAGGCAGAGTTTTGCCTACCTCTGCGTTCGCAACGGAGCGCGGAGTAGGCAAATCTCCGCAAACTCCGCTGGCGGAATGGAGTTACCCGCCCAGGGTTAGTAATGATGTATGCATACAGAGTCTAGTTTCTGAACTACCTGGAGTAATATTGAATGCAGCTTATAGTGTGTTCAGAAAAATGTTAGAAATGGGGTTTCTGGTTGGCTAGGGTATACACCTAAGCCAGGCAGAACCCACCACTCTAGTCAGGGTAAGGGAGTTACCCCAGATAACCCCTGCTCACCCTCTTGGTAGCTTGGCAAAGCAGTCAGGCTTATCCCAGAGGCAATTTGTAAAGTGTTTGAACAACACACACACGCACACCAGTGACACACCAAATACACCACAAAAGAGACTCCACACCAGGTTATATAAAAATATCCTTTGTATTTCACATAAAACACATTAGACCATAATCACATAAATCACTCTGCCGCTAGGCACTTGTCATGACTTCACATAGATCATACATCACTTTGCCATATGGGCAGTTGTCATAACAGTATAGCTAGTGCAATCAAGTAATTACTTATAAGTTGCACATGTCCTAAATACACCAGGAGAGACACATTACTGTTCATATCCCTGTGGACATGAACTGTAGTATGTAAGGGAACATCAATCACAACTACTGCCTAGGCCTGAACATGTAAACCACTACAACAATATGCATCATTACAATGGGGCATAACAGCTAGTAGTTACATAATGCACACAGATTACCAATTCACGTTATAAGGCGCCAAGACACCGACGCTCCTATTAGGCACTATACGGTAATTTCAGAATGAGCCTCACCATCGGCGTACCGGTAGCCCAGAGCCCAAACAGGCCTCTCTACACCTGCACTCCTATTACAGGGAGTGCAATATTTCCAGTTTCTGCATGAATGCAGCAGGCCCCCACGAGGACTTACCCGGTTCTGAAAATCAGCTATGTGCCTCCAGGTAGGTGCAGGCACGAAGGGGGAGGCACACACACTGTTGGATTTAGGTGGGGAACCCTTGCAGAGTCCCCCACTTACCACTCCGTAAAAGGCAGCTATCCACGAACGCGTGGAGCAGCTGCCGCCAGTAAGGCAGCGTCAGAATGACCCCCGTAAGCTGCTCTGACCTCCTGGCATGTCCGGGGCCTCACGGACTGCTGCTGTAGGATAAGGCAGACAACTCAGGATCGCGTGGGAGACCTCACCCGGTCCCCATGCTCAGCACACCACTGCTGCAGTCCCAAGAAAATATGCAACACTCCCACCTCGCCGTCAATCACCGGGGGTGGGGTGAAGCGGTGCGGACTGCTGGCTGAAGGCTTCCGGTCTCCTGGCAACATGCTCTGGGCAGTGAGGCCTGTTCCGCAGTCAGAGTGGTCCTCACATCCCTGGGGACCCGCTCTCCCAGTGAGATGCTGCAGCACCGGGCCGGACTTCAGAGGCTAAGCCCTCCTTTCCCGATAGTCGGGCAAGAGCTGCGTCACGCTCTGCCTGGGTGATACTGCGGCAGCCTCTTTGTCAGAATAGGAGGGGCCCTGCCGCGTTCGGCCAGGGGCTCATACCCCACCTTCTTGGCAAACAAAGGAATGCTTTAGCCCAGCTGATGATCGGAGAGTGTTTCTCTCCTTGCGGTCCTGGGTAGTTCCCACACGCGCTGATGCAGTTCGATTTGGCCACACAGGAAGCGTTCCCCCACGCTGATGCTGGAGAAAGAGAAAGCACACCCTATCTCCAAAATTGGAAGCGCTCCACACGCTTAGGTTTAGGGCTAAGAGCCTAAGGTAATAAAAAGTGCTCTCCAGGCGCCAAGTTGAAGGCAAAGAAACTACACGCTTCTCAAGTATGGCGGTATCAAGCACTCACCCTACGCTCTGCTTACAAGGATAAGGGGGCATAACAGCACTCCTTGGAGAGCACTGGGGGCACCAAAGCAGGAGTGCAGGCAGTAGTCCAGCACACAGGGTCCTTTTGAGCATTCAGAATAATAAGTAAAGTCCCATGGTGGTTCCTCCTGGCAGCATAACAGCTTCTCCTGGCAATGTGCTTTTTGTAGAGCCAGCAGCATCTGGTTAAAAGTCCACGCAGTGCCTAAAATCATGGGGTCACAGCCCCTGTACGTATAGTCCCAAAGGCTTTGTTCTGGGGGCACTTCAACCACTGTTTAGAAGTGCACAACACCTCCCATTCAATCCCAAGCCCGGCTCCATTCACACTACAGGAGAGCGGAGACAGCATTGTGAAAGTCTGGCACAGCCCTATTCAGGTGCAACACCTCCCACCACTTTAAATGCAGCCAAGGTCTATTCAGCCCAGCGCTGAGTCACCTAGGAAAGGCAGGACACACCTCAACCCCCCCTTGTGACATTCTAGAGTGAATGCACATCCCCTTCTCTTGTTAGTCTAAACCAGACGGTGAATACACAAACAGGCAGGGCACAAAAAATTATAAGCACACAGAAATGCCCACTTCTAAAAGTGGCATTTCTAAAATAGTAATAACAAAGTCGCTTTCACCAATAAGCAGGATTTATTACTACTATTCCAAACCTACCAAACATGGCCAAGCTAACCCTTTCATAAGAGAAATTACCACTGAAGCACATATCATGGAATTTCCAATGCAAACCTATGAGAGGGCAGCCTCACAGCAGTGAGAAACCAAATAGGCTGTTTGTCACTACCAGGACATGCCATACAACAAGGCACATGTCCTACCTTTTACCTACACAGCACCCTGCCCATACAGCTACCTAAGGCCTACCTTAGGGGGTGACTTATATGTAGTAAAAGGAGAGTTTCAGATGTGGCCAACACTTCAAATGCCACATCACTGTGGCAGTAAACTGCGGGCGCAGGCCCTGCGCGGCAGAGGCCTGAGACAGGTTGGAAGGCTACTTTGGTGTGTGGCGCAAGCAGCGCTGCAGGCCCACTAGTAGCATTTAATTTACAGGCCCTGGGTATATTGGAAACCACTGTACAAGGGACTTACAGGTAAATTAAATATGCCAAACAGGTGTAGACCAATCTTACCAAGTTTACAAGAGAGAGCACATGCCCTTTAGCACTGATCGCAGTGGAAAAGTGCCCAGGGTCATAAAACCAACACAAACAGGTCAGGAAAATACAGGAGGAAGGCAAAAAGTTTGTGGATAACCCTGCAAAAAGGGCGAGTTCCAACAGAAGCCATATAAAGTACATGATTCAAAATCTTTAGAAGAAATGGGAGATTGTAACTCCACAGATTAAAATATAACTTTAGTTCAAATAGAATCCATCAAGAAACAATATCACCTTTTAAGTAATGTCCAAGTCTGTGAAAACACTGGCAGCACTCCAACTGGAACGGGCTCCACTGAAGAAGCTGATTCCCCGAAGAAGACAATTCAGACAAGATTGCAAAACATTCAGTCTTCAACTCAGTGAGACATGAGCAGATGAGAAATGGCCATTGGGAAGCAAAGCTGTCCCGGGCTAGTGTCCTAATATACTAGAGTTGTTGGAAGCCTGTTGTGTCCATGAGGCTTCAGATCAGGAGGCCAGCCAGCTAGCCCTTCGAGTCACTCTGGGGTTCTGTATTCAAGAGATGCAGGTCTGGTCCTTCTCACCCAGACAAGAGGGCAGCAGTCCAGCAAGGCAGAGGTCCAGCAGGGCAGCAGTCCAGCAGAGTGGCTGTCCTTCAGCAGCACAGCAGTCCTTCTATCTTGCCACAGGTCCAGAAGTGTGCTGATAAGTTGGTGTCTGAGGTCCAGTATTTATACCCAGTTGTGCCTTTAAAGTGTGTGGGGGGACCTTCTAAAGGTTTCCCTTTGAAGTTCCCTGGCATCCCACCTTCCCTGTCCTGACTACAGACTAACTACAGGGGGTATGCAGCCCTTTGTGACACAGCCTATTTAAGTGTAAGTAAGGCTGTCCTCAGCTACGCCCTCCTATCCTGCACAGGATGGCACATCCAGGCACAACTAAGATCTGTGGTGTATGTGGCTGTCTAGGAGGAATACACAAAGCCCAACTATCAACTACACCAGGTCATGTGACCCAGAGACAGGTTGCAAGCACTAATTGGATAAAGCAGGTAAACACCAACTTTCTAAAAGTGGCATTTTCAAAATTGTAATTTAAAATCCAACTTCACCATAAGTTAGGATTTTTCATTACAATTCCAAATACACCAAACATGAACTGGTTACCTGCTCCCATTTGGAAATTCTAGCTTATTAAACGTAATAAGGTAACTCTAACGTTAGTCTATTAGAGAGGTAGGACTTGCAGTAGTGAAAAACATATTTAAGAGTTTTTCACTACCAGGACATGTAAAACTTAAAATTACATGTTCCACTTTTTTAGGTCGAGCCTAGCGCAGCGCGCATGCGCTGCTCTAGGAGGGCCTCTTGGAATCACTCCAGACTTCTCAGTAAACTCGTGCGTGTGCCTTTACATTTTCCTCACATTTTATTGGCCTTTGCGTGTGGCTTAAGCACGCAATTGGCCAAAGGCGGGTGCATGTCCCGCCTTTCTTCTAAAGGTTCACTCCCATGGGCTTTGGGTCTCGGGAGCGAGCAGCAGCGCGCACAGGCTGGCAGCTGGTCGTGGATCAGGTTACTAATTATAACCGAGCGCGGTCGCTTTCACTTTCGCGGCCGCGCTTCATTTCACTTACATAAACAAATGTGGGGCTATCTCGGCGCCTTTCTGCTCTGGCAACAGCTCAGACATCCTTATCGTATTTGGACAGCAAATTCAAATTATCCAGGAAATATCTGGATTGGCAGTATTAATTGAACTTTAGCTCTAGTTTAGCGGGTGAACGCATCGCTGCAGGAGCTCCGTAACAGAATGGTGACGAGTTTCAATCGACGCAAAACAGTTCAACGAATGGCTGTATCGCTACAAGTTCGCTCCCAGTAGAGACAAAAAAGTGCAGTGGGTGAGGCTATCGCTGCATGAACACCTGTAACCTGACAGTCGCAGTTTTACAATGGCGGTCGGGCGTGGCAGTGTCGTAGCCAGTGTGTCATTGAACCTAGCGCGAAGACAACAAGGGGCCCATAGTCACTATATTTGAGATGTTAAATAGAGAAATAATCAGGGTTCAGTGGGCTCTCAGTCCTGTTGCCCCCGGTGCCACTTCACCTGCTGTACCCATTGAAACAACACCCATCAGGCACTGTAAGTTTTATTTATTTATATGCATGCCTGTTCTACGCTCTGCTGCTAAGAAAGAGAGTACGGAACTTGCAGGGGAAGTTTTTGTAGTACACCACTGGTGCTGCGATGTTCTATGGGGTGTCATTTCAGTTGGAATAAACTAAGACTACAACCCCCAGAATGCACAGTGTCTCTGAACGAAATGCAACGACTGGCATATGGCTACGCTGTACACACTTTCAATTTACTGCATCAGCCACTCACACAGCGGTGACGAGTTGAAACCTCCTGCCCTTCCCTGCCAACACAACATTTAGGGCTGTACATCTTGCGCTGATCCCATTACCCGAAATATACCTGAATTACTTGTTGCTGCCACTTGCAGGCGGGACTATGGGTGTGCCCGCCCGCTTCCTAGACAGGCGACAGGATCCGGCAGTGCAGGCGTCGGAACAGAGCGGGACTCAAATGTACACATCTCTTATTTACTGACCAATAAACCCGTGGCGGGCATGTGGTGACAGGGCTGGCAGAGGAGGGTACCCCTACCGTATTACAGGAGAAGGTAAAGGGAATGAATCAGGTGCGCAACGCCCATAGGGCTCAAAGGGCTTCAGCCCCCCCTCCCCGTCGTGTGTCAGCCCGGGCTGAGACAGCTTCCCGGGCACACACCCGAGTACTTCACAGGTCTTTGAAAGACCATTTGCTTGTTAATGAGGCTTTGTTGTTTGTTCACCCCTTCCTAGAGCCCCTGCATCTCCACTCTGCCTATTGCCCGGAAGAATGAGCCCCTCCCCCGAAATGTTTTCTTAGCCCCCCCTTCCCCGAAATTTGGCTCTAGTTGCGCCTCTGGAATGAATGAACTGACAAGCGCACGCACAGAGAGGGGAAAATGTCGAGTTGTGGTGGGTCGATCTATTCGATGTATTCGATTATGCGCAGCCCGTGTACTTCTAAATGTAATTCAAATTTGTACAGATATTGTGTATGTCGCGTTATTATTGTACCCGTAGTTGCGATCCGTTTTTGATGGGGCATCTAAAGTGTCACTATATTGTGTGAGCATATCAAGTTATTTACACGCCTAAACGTCATCGCGTCTGGGTGTGCCGCTTTAGAACCGGTAAATGTCAGGTCACTGAGTATGTCGAATTACTTTATGCCTGAGCGTCACGTGACTGACAGTTCGAGTGCGTCAAGTATTGTAAGCCCAAGTGCTATATACATATTTAAATGTGGGGTTATATCAAGACTTGATTTTATTTATGTTTTATACTTCGATATTATCATGTCTACTTCACTATTATTTACTAAAGTCAGCCGGCAATATAAAGAGCAAATAATTAATCGGTGAAAGCTGAGGGCGGTAACAGCACAGTCCCTTAGTGAAATATTCCAGGAAGCCATACATCCTGCTGGTAAGAGTGTAGGAGTCAGAAAAACAAAATGAATTACTTCAGTAAGACGGTCTCCGCTTTCCTGAATGAAATAGCTTCTTTAAGAATGATCACTTTTAATTCCTAACACAATAATTGTCCCTACTTCTGAGCTGAAGGAAGAGAAAACACAGTTAAACAAGCATTTGCAATGCAATAGGTCTCGCATTTACGCGTGTTTAAGCTATTGGCATTGTAAATGATAATGCCTTTTATTTATGTTTTAAAAACCAAAACATAAAAAAAGGCATTGTCATTTACAATGCCAATAGCTCAAACTCGCGTAAATGCGAGACCTATTGCATTGCAAATGCTTGTTATATACATTGCACCCTGCCCCGAGGGCTGTTTAGGGCCTACCCTAGGGGTGAATTATATGGTTTAAAACGGAAGGTTTCGGCCTTGTAAAAGGTTTATTTTAACAGGTTGAAATTGCAGTTTTAAGCTGCACCGACAGGCTACAATAGCAGGCCTGATACATGTTTAAAGGGCTACTTAAGTGGGTGGCACAATCAGTGCTGCAGGCCCACTAGTAGCATTAAAGTTACATGCCCTTGGCACATGAAAGCCCACCTTACTAGGGACTTACAAGTACATTAAATATGCCAATAGGGGATAAGCCAAGGCTACCATGTTTTAAGGAGTGAGCATATGCACTTTACCTCTGGTTAGCAGTGGTAAAGTGTGCAGAGTCCTAAGGCCAGCAAAAACGAGATCAGCAAAAATGGAGGAGAAAGGCAAAAAGTTTGAGGGAAGACCACCCTAAGGCTGACATATCTAACACTGCCACTTTGTATTTCACATTTATTCTTGTTCGGAATGTAAGTTACACTATATGAGCAACACCTTGATCTGGGAAAGGTACATTAAATACTTCCCATTTTGGCTTCCATCTTAGAGTTATAGAATGCTTACGAAAATCTGCATTCAATATTAATTTTGTGGAAATAATATCTAGGATATACATTTTCTAAATGACTAAATGTAAGAATGCCAGCTCATAGAAAAGAAGAAGTTCCACTCAGAACAATGTAGCAACTCCCCTGTGCTGTTGCTTCTTATACCTTCATGCACACACAGGCACAATCTTACATGCACACAAACACACTTACACACATAGCGTCTATTTCTTTGATCACTGTTGATGTTCTAAGGGTATATAGGAATACACCATTTGGCAATATGTTTGTCCTAAACTTGTTCTTCTCATTTTTGGCCAGTCGTTCTCCCCACTATCACTAAGGACACTACAATTTTGTCTTTACTAGATCCCCTAGACTCTTTCTGTGCTGTTTGTGCTTCAGTAGCAATGCAGCTAAAAAGGTGAGTTTCACAATACCTCAATTCCTGCAAATGCGACGATTGCTCAGAGTTTTCAATTTTTTCTGTAGTTGGAATTTCACATTTAATTTGAGCTTTCATGGCATTTTTAAGTTTTTTTGGAGAGAAAAAAGATGGTCAGCGTTCATCAAGTTTCAGATTTGTGAGGATAAAGCACTCGTTTTCGGTGCTAACTAGCACTCGTGAGAAAGGGTTTCCAGACAGTGGGAGACACTACGCAAGGGCGTAAATGGAGGAATAGCAGGGAACTCTACAAACTACGCGGAGGACAAAAATCAGGATAAACGTAAGACTATATCCATGCATTAAAATATCACACACTCCTAACCCTCCAATTTTGAGACCTTTGCTAATGTATTACTTGTAGAATTGTCAACGTCATATGTGCATTGCTGCATTCAAACAGAGGACAGGACAAAAATATGTACATGAAAACCGAGCACGTTTGTGAGCCGACAACGTGAAAGAGAGACCATTTTGTATTTCACTAGAAGGATTTTAATTCTGGAGTTGTGCTCTCGCCACAAGATGGCAATGTAGCACCAATTTACAGCTCGCGTCACTGTACCAATGTAGAAGAAACTGAAATCCCATCAGAAAGTTAAATGCCTTTCAGTATGTGATAGCTCATACATTGTTTTTGTAAAGGATGTCTTTTGAGGTGAACACCAGCTTTTGTGTGCTAGAATTATTAATCCTTACATCGCCTGCAGTAGGTTTGTCCTCAACACTGCCACTACATCATCCATTATTATATTGCTTGGTAAACACATGTAAATGTATATTTACATGTTTGAGTGCTTTTCTTACACAAAATGCACTGGAATAAAAACCCATATTTGACAGGGATCAATGCCATATAAAAAATATTTCACGGTTCCCTGTACAATATGAGTTTGATCATCATAATGACAGCCCTGAAACTGCTCTGAAGAGATTTGGCATTGTTGGGGCTACTGGCATCACAGGCACAGAGGACCAAATTGTAGGGCAAGGGTATCGGAATTATACAGCAAAAACAAATTACAAGCCACATTTTCTCACATGTATGCAAATTATGTGCAATTGCACTAAATCCATAATTTTGCGGTGAATGCTGAAACCACAGAAACGTATATATCCCCTGGCCTTCAGTGTTTTCCATAATTTAATCAAGAATACATTCACGAAAGGTTAAAAAAAAATGTCAACATTATAATTTCTATCAGTGATGAATATTACCTGCACTTTGAAGAAAAAGCTTTTTCTATCAAACTACCTCATAATAACCATGTAATATAAAAATACATAAAGGATAACTTGTGTAATGTGATTCTATATTGCCATCTCAGGGTTCTGGTGATAGCTACAAACCACTTGGCGTTCAGCCTCATTTTTAAACACCACAACTTCTCATAAGCAATATTGGCCCATGTTCTGTAGTTACCTTTTATGTAGTCTCGCTCACTCTGTATATATAAATATAAATATGCATAAAAGTAAGGAGGGAACCCTGGATAGTTCCTAACCTTTAGGTTGTGAGCAGTTCCTTTATATGGAGCACTCTACAACACCAATTACACTCTTAGGACCTTATTACGACTTTGGCGGTCCATGAACCGCCATACCTGCGGTCCGACTGCCACGAGCTTGGTGAACCGACCACCGTATTACGAGTTGGGCGGATTGCTATTGCAAAGACCACGGCTGAACCTCCGACAATGCCAGCACACCACTGACCACCGGGGTCACGGTTGGGGAAAAACAGCTGCCAGAGGGCGGTACAGAGGAGTTTGACTGCCGTCTGTATTACGAGTTGGCTTTCTGACGAGGCTGCAGTGGGACCGCCAGCTTCAAGTTGGTGGAAATGATGGAATTGGGGTGCGTACTCACCCCTTTCCTGTTCTTCCCATCAGAGTTTGACGTGGATCCCTTTCTTCAGGTCCTCCCCTTCACCGCAGCATCTTCACCCCAAGGATTACAACCCTGTTTGCAGCGAAATACAGGTAAGTCCTTTTTGTGCCTTATACCCATTGCCTGGACTGCCCACATAAGGACCAAACTCTGACAATGGGTAGATGGTATTTTTCCACATGTATCATGCATATGTGTGCATTCGACACATATGCAGTCGAAATGTTCACACAGCCATCGATACATATGGAAAAATAATCACCACAAGATCTCCCCTGCAGCACCCCTGGCACGTAAACTCGTAATACGGCGGTCTGAAGACCGCCAGCGCTGTGGTTTACTGGCATCCGCGGCTGCAGCATTCGGGCAGTTGAACCGCCAAACTCGTAATCAGGCCCTAAGTCCACTCACCTCAAATGTCTGTGTTTCTAGCAAAGATTTTAAACATAGGATTAGCACAGTGCCATTCACGCCAAGATAGAAAAGTGATAGAGACTTTTGCCATATTTGCAGCAAAGTATTTAAGCATGCAATTCACAAGTGCTATTCACACTGAGAGGAAAAAAATGACAAAAGCATTTTACAGTTATATACTCCAACCCCTGCTCCAATGTAAGAACGGGCTCTGACACAGCTCGGGTCACACCGGTACACTGCAGGTAAGTTTTATTTCACCACCTTCGCCTTGAATACAATCTTTCGGTGCGCCGTTCTAAAACACCTGGCAGATGCATTTCGGCTGTTTGCCTTTCTAAATGGCAGTTTCGTGTAGAGAGTTCGTCTATTGGATTGTTAAATCCTTGTTTGTTGGCTCCCATTGGAGGATGCACAGTCATAGAGAGAGAGGGCTACAGGTTCAAGTCAATACTAAATCTCTGTCAGCTTCGCCAATACTGTCCTCTCCATCATCAGACTCGCTTGATTACAGTATTCCTTGAAACACAGCACAATGCGCCTTGTATTCAGGCACACATCGATGTTACCCAGTCCAAATCTGCGAGCGGTGGTTAAGTAACCCCAACTCGTGCACATATTAATGCCCCGACTTCCGTCAGCTGTCGGACTGCAGTTTATATATATATCCATTTCTATATCTATCTATATATACATATATAGATAGATATAGATATATATACAACACACGGATCACAGACATAACATTGATTGCAAAAATAGTTTCCCTATACGTACGTACAAAAATATAGGAAAAATATTTCTCATTTCACATTAATATCGTGAAAAATAAGACAAAAATATTGTTTTTCAATAAATTCACAGCTTAAAATAGTAAATCTTAAACATTTTAATACATAACAAAATAATGATTATTAAATAATGCATGTAATATTTAATATTAAAAATAAATGCATATAAAACAAAAAATTAACAAATGAAAACAAATATATAAATAAAAAATACATTTACTAAAAATATAAAATAAACAATTATACATATATATATATATATATATATATAATATAAAATTAAACAAAGAATAATATGGCATATATTTAAACAATATTAACAAATAGTAAAGTCTGTTTAAAATAGATATACTATTTCCATTCCTGTCTGTGCAACACCAGGGAAAGCGCTGGATGCCGGAGGGGTAAAATGTACTATTCCCACTCCAGTCTGTGCACCTGTAGGGAAAGCGATGGATTCCAGAGGGGTCAAATTTACTATTCCCAATACAGTCTGTGCAACAGTAGGGAAAGCGTTGGATGCTAGAGGGGTAAAATCTACTATTTCTTCTCCACTCTGTGGAACACTAGAAAAAGTAGTTCACTTCAAACATAACATATTTTAATAACTCTATTAATATAAAACTCTTAATATAAAAATGATATATATATCTTTGCATGATAAGAATCTTTTTGGCATATTTTCCGCGCAAGCCCCGAGCGCGTTGGAGGAGACCCACCTTGAAAGAGGCCAGAGTTACAAAGGGCAGCTTCGGCACAACCAAAGTATCCAAGGTATTGGGAGTACTCTGGCCCACCGCATCCACGCACAGCAGGGCACCGCTGCAGATGGCAGTTCGTGATTTCACGGAGGATCTAGGATTACTTAATCCGTGGTTCCAGGGCAAGTTGAGAATGGATTTTTGCGGTTTGGGTGTATGGCGGGACCCAGGGGAGAAGTTCATTCCACCAGCAACATTGTCGCCATCCAGCTTTGCCACAGTTTTATTAATCCAGGACTCATGATGAGATTTAGTGGAGCCGATGCGAGACATTCACCTGGTGTGCAGTGAGAGGTGCATGCTGGGCATTGTAGTTTGCCGATGCAGCTACGGTGCTTGTGGTCTCGTTATTTCAGCCCACCTGGATTGCCACCAATGGCAAAACGATGTGAACTATTTTAAAGCGGATTGGCTGAAAGGACTTTCGTTGCAGCAGGCATTTGAAAAAGGCATTTACGTCCGAAACGCGTCATGCCATGCTGGAATAAATTTCTTACCTGTTACTCCCGCTGTGTCCCTCCGGTTCTTTGCATGATAAGAATCTTTTTGGCATATTTTCAGCGCAAGCCCGAGCGCGTTGGAGGAGACCCACCTTGAAAGAGGCCAGAGTTACAAAGGGCAGCTTCGGCACAACCAAAGTATCCAAGGTATTGGGAGTACTCTGGCCCACCGCATCCACGCACAGCAGGGCACCGCTGCAGATGGCAGTTTGTGATTTCACGGAGGATCTAGGATTACTTAATCCGTGGTTCCAGGGCAAGTTGAGAATGGATTTTTGCGGTTTGGGTGTATGGCGGGGCCCAGGGGAGAAGTTCATTCCACCAACAACATTGTCGCCATCCAGCTTTGCCACAGTTTCATTAATCCAGGACTCATGATGAGATTTAGTGGAGCCGATGCGAGACATTCACCTGGTGTGCAGTGAGAGGTGCATGCTGGGCATTGTAGTTTGCCGATGCAGCTACGGTGCTTGTGGTCTCGTTATTTCAGCCCACCTGGATTGCCACCAATGATAAAACGATGTGAACTATTTTAAAGCGGATTGGCTGAAAGGACTTTCGTTGCAGCAGGCATTTGAACAAGCATTGGCATAGCCAATAGGTCTCGCTTTTGGGACCTTATAAGTATTTAGTTATGCAGCACAATATCCTTGGTGCAACAACATCAACCGTTGCATGGCTAAACACTTATAAGGTCCCAAAGGCGAGACCTATTGGCTATGCCAATGCTTGTTAGACATTGTCAGGCTCTTGAACAACTCTGGAGGCATGATTATCAAGCTACAAGTAAAAACTTTCATACAAAACTTACAAAATATTTAAAAAACTATCAGAACTTCCAGATACTTATAATATACCTCCCACAGCTCGGCCAAAGCGATCTTTAAAACTGCCAATTCCTTCCTCCCGCCCATTTGCTATTCCAATTTGATTGTACCATTCAAGACCTACGTAATTACCTTTTATATTTTTCCATGATAAATTCTGTGCTATTTGCGGTTTCATTTTAACTGATGCCTCTGTTGATTGCTTCCACTATTAAATCTGGTTCTCCTCGTGACCCATGTCCAGTAAACATTCTGCATCTTATTTTTTGATCCAAAGCGCCAACTCTCAATGATCTGGGTAATACCCCTTTTCTAGTCAATTTTTTACTTCATGCAGATGATTTGCTAATTTTAGACAGTACTATTACTGCCCTTCAGAGGCACTGATCTCTTGAAACTTATTTAATACAAACATAACATTCTCATAATCAGTACAACAAAAACACAAATCTTACAGATTGGGGGCAAAAGAATTTCATTTAATTGGGCCCTATTTAAAGTACGGCTTGAGCCTGTAGACACCTATAATATCTGGTAGTGATATTTAATAAAGAAAATTACATTATAGAAAGCCTGTAGAGTACACCTTGGCTCACAGCAGATTATGTTCTAAAGCCTTATATGTACTAAGGCAGACAGGTGGTTGAACCATTTTCAAAAGCTCACTCTGCGACTGAGTCAATTGTAAATTATGGCATGGCCGGGTGACTAATATGAGATTTTTTTCATTTTAGAAAAACTGAAGAAAATGTGCTTCATAAAACTATAATCTTACCATCATGGGTCAGGCTTGAAGGCAGTATTATTTCACTGTGTTGCATTTTTTTTAGATGTTAATAATGTCTAGGCAATGGTTGACCTCAAGTTAACACTTAAATGCAGCAATCTGTAACTGAAAGGTGACCTACCGCTGTGAAGCTAAGGGCCAGCCACCGCAGGGCAACAGAAGTTGCTACGTTTTCAGTAACTTTCGATACGTTTGAGCTAGAGATTCTTTTTGTGTTAAAATATGCAAACTCTGCAGAAGCTAGAATATGTGGCAAATGTGGTAAATACATAATTGTGTGGTAAATGCTGTGACATCACAATTGTAAAAATCAGCAAAAAAATTATTTTCAGGTGTAGCACCTACACTCTGGAGCGGTCTCCCAGTTGATGCGAGGCCTTCAGAACACTAACTCAATTTTGGTTAAAAAAAACCTGAAAAAAAGTTCTTGTTCAAACTATATCCGGAGTAGTGGTTGTTCTCTCTAGCAATAGGTATTCTCTTTTTTGCTCTCCTCTTCACTATCGTTAGGCTAATCATACTCTCGTGTGTAATTTTTTACTGCCTAATACCGTTTATTACCTATACCTATACCTCCTGATTTCTTGTGTCTTGTATCCCCCTCCCTCCTCGTGTGTCGAGCTGTGGTTTTAATGCTTGTGGTTTTAATGTGGTTTTAATGCTTAGTCTTAGATGCACATAATCGATTCCAGTTACATTGCTCCTTACGTTGATGATGTATAACAACGCTATGCTTTGTGTTGTCTATTGCACAGCACGCTGATGCCTTTTGAGTTGAGTGTACTCTGTAGGAATGCGTAAATAAATGTACGATCACATCATTTCAGCGGCCCTGCATATTTGGGGTGTAAATGCTGATTTCTTAGAGTTCTCAAACACGACAGACACGCAAATACAGCGTGATGCAGTCGTGTGACCAGGATCACACAATTTAGTTGACGGGGAAAGCCGGGATCCGTGCTCAGATTAAGACTCTGGTTTAATAGCAATTTGCCATGAGACTACAACTTCATGTTCTCCCTCCTTCACCCGGTGACGTTATCTCTGACAACCCTCTTAAATTAATCACCCAACACAAAAGTGTTAATCTCGATAATTGATATTAAAGGGTTCACCCTTCAAAAAGAAAAAACCCGTATTTCACCCGATTTGGTGACTTTAAATGTTTAAGATTATGCAGTTTCTCTAATATGTATTCACCAGTAACAGGCCATTTGTTCATGCACAGAGCCCAACAAACAAGACCGAATGCAACATCCGGTTCAGGTGTCGGTGGGGTGAAGCAGAGGGTAGTGCTTTGGGGTATCCTTCACGACCACCACATCAGGCCTCCACCGTTTACCTGCCGGCTCGTGCCTCCATGTGTACTAGGCGCGTGCGCCTGTTCCCCACACAAGCAGAGGAGACTCTGTGACATGCATGTCTTACCTGTTGAATCAATGGTGGCTCCGCACAACTGCCCTGCCACCAGGCGCGCGCTCTCGGCCGCAGGGGGGCTCAGGTCCAGAGCAGGGGCGCCATCTCAAGTGCACCTTCCTACTGCACTTCTGTGTGTGCATGTTGCACACTGATGAGTGCATGCCCTAATGCACAACACAGTGTGCAATTTGATATGGTGCACCTTCCTATTGCACTTCAGTGTCTGCGTGTTGCACATTGGTGCGTCCGTGTTCTGATGCACAACAAAGTGTGCACTCTTGACATTGGTGACTGTGTGTCCTAATGCACAGCACAGTGCACACTTTGACACGGTGCACCTTCCTGTTGCATTTCGGTGTGCGTGTGTGACAGATTGGTGTGTCCGTGTTATGATGCACAACAGGGTGTGGACTCTCGACACAGTGCACCTTACTACTGCACATTAGATATGGTTGTGCACTACAGATCACCACGCGTGCTTTTCTACTGCACAACATATGTGCACCTCAGGATTGGAGTGGTGACGTTGAACTGTGAGTGTGGGTGTGAGTTTAAGATGGGAGAGACAACTTCATCTTTTAGGGGGGGGGGCAGCTGGGGCGGGGTCGTTCCAGCCAGTCACGGGCTATCCAACTATCTAGTGCAGTCAACTTCACCATCTACACCAGCGGAAAGGGTGATGGGGAGATATAGAGGTCAAAGGGCAAACACCAGGACTGTTGCAGATGAAAGCATGTCAGAACAGCGAACTCAAAACAGCCTCACCCCAAAGCACATCTCGCGCCCCACAATAACCGAGAATGAAAGCCCCGGCATGGCTATGAGTGTTCAGTGACTGCTAAGAAGGGGGGGCTGTAACCAACAACACCCCCACTCCTCCACTACCCCAACCAGACTGTTTGGTGCATTTCATTTACCGGAACTGTAGCTGGTTAGTGCACACATAAATCAGAGAGAGACAGAAAGAGAAAGATCGAAAGAGAGAGAGAGAAATAGGGAACGCAAGAAAGAGAGAGAGGTATTAAGAGAGAAAGAGAGTGAGCAAGAAAGAGAGAGGGTGAAAGAGAGCGCGGCACTGTTTGCAGCTGTTTTTTTTACCCCTTCTCTCGCTAGTTCGTTACAACTTTCATTCACGCCTTCAATCAGATTAAAGATACCTATTGTTTTTATTAACTTGGCTCCTCTGCCGAAGTTATTGATTGGTACCTCTCGGATCATACATTTAAAAATAATCCTTGCATTCTGGTGTTTGACAGGTTGTTCTGCTCTCGCTTCTTTCTAAAAGACTTCACATCCGAGCGAACTATGTCGGCGCTATAGAAAACAAAAACAAAAAAAGAAGGCAGTGTACAGAAAGAGGGGAGGCGGGGGGCAGAGTAAGAGACAGTGAAAGGCGGAAGAAGCGCCACCCCCTCGCCCGAAAATACTGTTCCTCTTTTTCAACAGAAACAGCCAGGTAGTCACTTCAAGATCAGAAATGACAAAACACAGTGATTAAATACTTCAATGAGGACTGCTTTCACAACCACTAGCAATAAAAAGGTTATTTCAATTGTGAATGCCCCCCCCCTCCAAAACATTGAAAATTTAGGAAAGTAAACGTGGGGCAGTGGGGCCCTCATCCCGGTGCCACTGCACCCGCTGCATTGGTGATAGTGCATCCCGTGCTCGTGTGCCGAACAAGTGCACCCCAACACCCCCTCTCCCGCGAGCTGCACCCCACCGTTCTCCTCTGAAACAATGGCTCGCGAGGTGCTTCTTTTAGCAGCGCCTCAAAGCGCCAGCAAGCGCTTTATTTTTCGGTTCAAATGCAATCAGTGAACAGGACTTGGATACTCTCAAATAGTTTATAAAGTAATCTTTCAAAGACAGCGGAGCAAGAACTGCTGTTCCATATTAGCAGCAACAACAAAAAAAAAGAATAAAAGAAGAACATTACAAAAAGTGAATCAACAAAAAAAGCTGCCTTTAAGGTCACCTTTTGATCTCGCAAACACAGCCCGGTTTTTGCGGGTCATCCAGGCAGGACGGGCACTTCAAAGGACAGACCTGCTTTAAATGCACCAATTACCTAGTCATATTGCCTGTCTTCCAATGTGAAATTTATAAAGGAGACGTGCGCCCGAGGATTAGAGAGGCGTAAATCACCCAGAATAGGACAGCTCACTCCGGCAATTTCCAATTTAAGGGGCCGGGAATGCGTCTGGGCCTCAGAAGTGCCATTTTCTTCCCCAACCTCGCCTTTTTAATCTTCCGAAGGACAAATTGGGCCGAGATTCAGGCGGCAAAAGCTGAGAGTGAGCTCTGAATAAACAAGTGCGGCCGCGAAAGTAACAAGCGGCCGTGAAAGTGAAAGCGATCGCGATTATAAAACAAGTGGGGGGAGTGCGGCTGAGAGCAGGGACGCGCAGCGTTTCCCTTGCGGGAGCGAGCACGATAATTGCTACCAGATGGCGCCGCTCGCTCCCGCAAGGGAATCGCCAAACGTGCACGCGTTGCCATTCAAAGCAATGCAACGCCTGCACGTTTTTGCCTGAAAAAGGCAATCGATGGCTAAAGGTCTTTTTCCTATGCATCGCATGCGCGCTGCGTAGGCGAGACCTAAAAAGGCATTTACGTCCGAAACGCGTCATGCCATGCTGGAATAAATTTCTTACCTGTTACTCTCGCTGTGTCCCTCCGGTTCTTTGCATGATAATCTTTTTGGCATATATATATATATATATATATAATGCATTTTAAAAACAATGAAACAACTTATATAAACATTAAAAAGTTTAATAATTATTATCACATTTAAAAAATGATTTTTAATTGATAATTCTATTATTAAATTCTAACAGTATACTCCCACAAACCTAGCAACACACAAATAAAATTAAAAATTATAACCCGATTAACACATTAAGTAAGCACTAAAAAAATTATTGGTAAATGAATAATTAATTGTTATTTATTTCTTAAATAACGTCCCACCCTATTCCCCTACAAACACAACATGCACCTAATATATAACATAAAAAATGTAATCATTAAAACATTTATATAATTATAAATCAATTAAATATTTTAATAAAAATGAATTGATAATTGATTATTACTTAATAACTTCGCACCCTATACCCTTGCAAACCCAACAACATGCACCTAAAATATAATAAAAGTATATATAATAAGTACACCATTTACATAATTAACTATCAATTAAATAATTAATAATAAATTATTAATGAATTATTAATCAATTATTACTTAATTAACGTCATACTCTATACACCTACAAACACAACAACCTGCACCTAAAATATAACTCACAAAATATAATTACACAATTTACACAATTATCAATTAAATAAAAGATTTAATTAATAATCAATTATTACTTAATTAACTTCCCACCCTATACCCCTGCAAACCCAACAGCCTGCACCTAAAATATAACTTAAAAAAATGTAATTACACAATTTACATAATTGATTATCAATTAAATAATTAATATTGCTTAAAAATTTATTATTAATTAATTATACTTAACTTCCCACCCTGTACCCCTACAAACCTCACAACTCGCTATGACACTATAAATTACTATTAACAATTACATTAAAAATTATAAATAACTTAAAAATAAAACTATAATTAAAAGTATTAACAATAATTATACAAACCATATATAACACATTTAATTAAAATATGAACTAAAACATAAAGATAATTAAAAAACGATATTTTTTACTAGTAAATTATTGAAAACGATACTAAAAACACAGATAATCTTGAAAACTATATTACTTACCTTAAAATCGATATTTTTGTCCACGATATTTCTGCATCACAATATTACTGTGTTACGATATAAAAATTTGATATTTGTGTAGCTTGATATTAAAAATCCGATATTATGTCACAGTGCCGTTGCCGTCGATGGAAGCAGCAACCATCGATACATGAAGACAATTATCATCCGACATAAGGAATGATGAGACGACACACCAAGTAGTTTTGCACTTTAGTTTATGTGCAAAAACCGACGCGTTTCGGCAGTAAGCCTTTGTCAAGTTTACATTGTGTGCTCCACCCTCCTCAGAAATACGTGAGGAACCAAGAGAACATAGAGAAAAGACTTCCGTTTTGCAATATACATTACATTTCATAAGGTTCTCCAAAATAGCGTGTAATTTTACTACTTCATTGTAACAATAACAAGAGAAATTCATCAACATTTCCCAAATTAATCATCATGATAATTCATAAAATATCAGCAATGTATCTGAGAAATTAGTTCACCAATTGAAGTAATTATCAATGCATCATATGTTCAAATACCAGGTTCCAACACATACTGGGAAATCCACCCAACAGTGAAAAATGTTGTCTATGCTTAAAAATGGCACTAAGATGTATGGCAGGTACACACGTCAAAAATGCTGAAAGCATGGGGTCTGTTGCTGAGCTGTGCGCCAGTCGCCGCAAATGCACGCTGGCCGTACATACTCGTAGGGGCTCCCAAGAGTCAGCCTGGAAAATAAACCAGGACTGTAAGAGAGACTAGATAAACAGGGCAAGTGCCCCTTGGGTATCTACACTGGCAATATTAAATCCAATCGCCAGATCACTAATGGTCCTATATAATGACCAAAAGCTAATGAAATGGAAAGCCATCCAGTACCCTCAAAATGCTAAGACATATTAAATTGTGGGCTGCGATACATTGGGAGCACGAAATTACCACGAAAATGAGAATTTTGCAACACTTACGTGCCTTCACCAACAATGATTTGAGTTACCCTGTAGCTCGTCATTTTAAGGTTAAACACAACAGTGATAACAGTCACCTAAAGGCTATTGGGATTCTTGGAAAGGCTCGATTTTATGCCCAATTTTAAAAAAAGGAGACCCATCTCTCCCAGGTAATTACCGACTCATAGCCCTACTGGACCTTGAGGCCAAGGTTTACGCTCGGTGTCTTCTCAAGTCACTAGAAGACTGGGTTGTGGAAAACAATATTCTACCCTATTTTCAAACTGGGTTTCGAGCTTCTGCCTCCACAATTGACAATATCACTGCCTTAGCCATTCTGAGCCAACAAGCAGCACAAAGAGGTCAGCTTCCCCTTTATTGCTGCTTTATAGACTACAGTGCCGCTTTTCATAAAGTGTCTCGTAACACCCTTTGGAGGAAACTAGATAAGTGGGGGATCCCAGGGAGCCTCCTTGGAGCCCTTATTTCTTTGCATAAGAACACATGGGTGCGAATTAGAACTGGCCCCAAGACCGTCTCTGCAAAAATTTCAACACCAGATGGCCTAAAGCAAGGATGCGTCCTCGCACCCCTCTTGTTCAACTTGTATACCGCTGACCTGGGGAGATTCCTGGAGCAAAGCAGTCTGCTTCCCACCAAAATTGGGGCATGCAAAAACGAATTTGCACATTTTGCAGTATGCTGATGATATTGTCATCATGGACCAGACCAAGTCCGGCCTTCAACGTGCCTTGAGCAAGCTTAGCGAATACAACGTAGCTAATGCTCTTAAAATCAATCAGGATAAGACCAAGGTCCTGATCTTTGGCCACTGCAAAAAAAAGAAAACTCTAACATGGAATATCGGGCCCGCTAAGATCAAATCAACATCAAAATACAACTACTTGCGGGTTTGGTTCAGTGAGTCTTCCAGACCATCAGTCCATCTAGCTGCCCTGAAAAAGAGAGCTGGAGCAATAACATACAGCCTGACTCGACTCAACCAGTCCCTGAGTAGTCCCTCCGCAGAACCCATATTGAAGGTGATTAAAGCTACTCTTCTTCCCGCCCTAACTTATGGGCACCAGGCCTTCCCTGATGCATGCTCGGCCAGTCTTGACCACACCCAGATTACCACTTACAAAAAAATCTTCCGTCTTCCGAACTACATTCACAGGGCAAGACTACGACTGGAGCTGGGCCTTACAAGACAATCCATCTCCTGCGAGGCAGACACCTTGAAGTACTATATAAGGGTACTAAAAGCCGCAGACAATACGCTTAAAGCCCGGTTAAAAGAAACCCTTGCCTGCTCTGGGAACCCATGGAACCGTCAAATTGTAAAAGCTTTAAGTGTATTACATATTGATGAAACATCACTCGCAGCAGACTCTATTCCCTACACAGTCTGGAAAAGGGTTATCAATAAGCAGGCAAGACAAATCTCTTACCAGCAGGACATCCAGGCCTTAAAAACGTCTACTATCCTGGGCCCCTTAAATGAATCGTACCTTCCTGGGTTACCGCAACCATATCTCTCTGACAGTTTAAATGCAGTGGCCCGCAAAAATATAATGTTTATGCGTCTTCTAGGACTGCGCTCCATTGCTTTTAATCGATGGGCACCATATGGCGAGGAGGGGGCCTGTAGACTGTGCAACTACAGGTCTGAATCTTGGCTACATCTTTTGTGCTGCTGTCCTGCCCTAGATGCCCCTAGAAGGCTCCTCCTCAAACCACTATATCTTAAAAAGGGCATCAGCACTTGTTGGGAGGCATCTGCTCTCTGTTTTATTTGTACAGATATACAAACGCTCGCAAGGTCCGGAAAATATGTGAGACTTTTGGATAACCTGCTCTCTCCTTTTCCTGCTGCCCAACAACCGGTCCCTCCTCCCCAAAAACTTATTACAGACTATTTTGCAAAATGTTTTAGCGTTTTTTCATTAGATTGAGCCATAAGATTCATTTTATCTTCGAACTTGTTGCTTTGAACTACTGCTATGGCCACTGTATAAGATTGCTTTGTTTGTAACATGCGCCTTAAACCTGACGGTTGTTCCGTCTCGTTTTTTAGGTCTCGCCTACGCAGCGCATGCGCTGCATAGGAGGGGACCTCTTGGAATTGATTAGCTTTTTCGGCCAAAAACGTGCACGCTTTGCATTGCTTACAATGGCAACGCGTGCACGTTTGGCGATTCCCTTGCGGGAGCGAGCAGGGGCCCCATCTGGTACCAATTATCGCCTGCTGCTGCTCGCTCTCGCAAGTTAAAAGCCAGACATGCCCTCAGTGTCTACAGGCATTCAGTATCCTCTTACTAATTAGTTTACTGCCCTCTTCCCTTGGGATGTGTTTACAGTTACATTGCTGATTAAACACATGTCCGTAGTCTGCAGATTTTAGATGGCTTCTATCGCGTACTGTTTCTGGGACCTTTAGACTTGCTTTCCATAAAAAAAACCTCTGCCTTTGAGTTACCAGCGCGCACACACATGTCCGTAGTCTGCAGATTTTAGATGGGGCGTGTAATTTCTTGAAGGGCTCGCGCATTAACTCCTTCGCGCCACAGGAAAGCGGCCGCGGGGCCGCACTTGTGTTTCAGTGCTTGTTTCACTGTGGGATTCTTTAAAAGGGGAAGGGGGAGCGAAGGATGCGTGCGCTCAGCCTGCATGAGAATGTCCCTGGAAGATTGGCATCTCCACCCCTCCTAGCGGGGCCACACTCTTCAGACGCCTCTTGTACTTTAAAGCAGCCCAGATTGCGATATAGCTTAGCCTAGCATAACATGTGTATCACTTGTTGCCCTTTGTGATATAGAAACTACATTTTCGGCTATTTTGTTTTCACGATGCACACGCTCATTAATTAGAAATAGAGGAGACACCAGTCACACCAGTGTGCGTGGCAAGAGCCACCGGAAACCAAGACACCACTCGGTTCGGTACCAATGCGTGTATGAGCCCCAGAAATGGCAACTTGCCCCTTGCCTACCACCGAGGGGACGGCGAACGGTTTTGTCTTTTTAAACTCCCCTTTGATTCGCGTGGCAGGGGTATGCGGGTGTTAATCGTTGAGCGTTCCTTGATGTTGAACTGTCCTCTGGTTGCTTTGAACCAGATCGGCTTTCAGTCCATTTTCTGCCTGAAGAGGAGGTGCAGACCTTCCCAGTTCGGTCACTCGACATGTATCTGGTATGTTTGTTTTGAAGAGTTCCATGAAGCACTGCACGAGGAGACGGTATTCAATATTTGTTGTCTGGTTGTCCGTCATTTATACAGCACCCAAAAGCCCCTCAAAAGAAGGAAATAAATAATTGCAATGCCTAGAACCCGGCAGTTTTTTTTATAGTTGTCATTTTCGAAAACACAATCCGCTCCAGCTGAGCGTCCAGTCTTGAGTGCTACTGAGGGCACCCTCAAATAACCCCCTTTCCAACTTGTTGACAGGGAAGTAAATCTGTCCTTTTGCCACAGGGCTCCTTGTAGTGACACCCCCCTTGCAGTTAGAAAAAAAACTTCACCTGATGTGAAAGGTGGCGTACTATTCTTTGCAAGTATGCTAGTGTTTCACGATATTGCATCACATGGGGAAAACTGGCCTCAGCTTCCGTCACATTGGTATGCAGCTATGGGCCCAATACAGACGATGAAGATTACTTCATTACCCTCTGGGCCTGCATAGTAAATATCGGGTCGACACACCTCATATGGGGAGGGGATTTTAATCTAACATTGCACCCACCTAGTGACCGTTCACACCCACTACCGCATCATTACTCGAAAGCACAGCGTCAATTGCAACAAATAGTTACTGACAACCTCCTGGTGGATGTATGGCGACACCTACATCCGTCACAATATGAAGGCACCTTCCACTCATCCGTACACAACACCTGGACTAGATTGGACATGTTCTTAGTGTCAAGAGACATTGCAACGCGGGTCCTCTCCTCAGGCCATATGGCACGCACTTACTCGGACCATTCCCCGGTGGTTATTTCGATGACTCCCCCGGGGATGTCTTCCCAGGCTGGACAGTGGCGGTTGCAACCCATGGCATTGTTGGATACCGTGTTTGTGGCAGAGCTGAGGGACATCTTAGACGAGTATTTACGACTAAATGTAGACTCCGTCCCTTCCCTGGCTACAGTATGGGAGGCACTGAAAGTCACTGTGCGGGGACATTGCATGGCCAAGACAGGGGGCATCCTTAAAGATATACGACAGACACTAGCGCGACTGGACAGCCAAATAAAAAAATTTGAATTGGAAATGCGGGGGATAGCTGAAAGCTCCACAATGGCCAAGATACGGGAAACAGTAACGGAATACCAAGCGACAGCAGAACGAGAATGTCTATTCCGCGGCAAATATCACAGGGCGCGACAATATGGCGAGGAGACCGCCCCGGAAAAGCGCTTGCAGAGACGATCCGACCTCCCAGAACAGCAAATCATGTTCTGGCTATCCGAGATAAAGTGGGTACGATACAACGAGATACTGCAGCTATAGGTCAAGTGTTCCTCGAACATTACCAAACGCTGTACACATCGTGCGCGACACGTCAGGAGGAGACCGCACAATACTTGCAACAAATAGAATTAGCCTGGCTTAGTAATGGTCAAAGGGAATTCTTGGCGGCCGATTTGGAGCTGGACGAGATAAAAAAGCCATAATGCAGATCAATAATGGCAAAGCACCAGGACCGGATGGCTTAGGCATCGAATTTTATAAAAAATACATAGATATACTAGCCCCCTGCCTGAAAGAAGTATATGAGGAGGCCTACGAAACAGGGTCGCTCCCGCCTACTATGCGAGAAGCAAGGCTGGTCTCATTACTGAAGCCGGGAAACCCCGGAACACCCAGATTCATACAGACCATTATCGCTGATAAACTGCGACGTTAAAATATTGGCCAAGGTTCTCGCTAATAGGCTGACCCTGCTAATGGACAGACTTATCCGCCCTGATCAGGCAGGTTTCATACCAGGCCGCTCAACATCGCACAACCTGCGGACCCTCTTTTCTATCCTGCATGACATCGACCAGGACGAGCAGGCGGTGGCAGTCTTTTTAGATGCCACCAAAGCGTTTGATTCCCTGGAATGGGGATACCTCCGGGCGGTGTTGACACACATGGGATTTCCGCCGGGATTCCTACTGTGGATCAAACTGCTGTATACTCAGCCCTGTGCTTCAGTCCTTCTCAATGGGGAATGCTTCCCAGCCTTCGACATTACCAGGGGAACACGGCAGGGATGTCCCATGTCGCCTTTATTATTTGCAATCGCCATGGAACCACTGGCGGCCATGCTCCGTCAACACCATAAACCATATGCGTTGGACTCCCCCACACGACCCATCTTAATATCACTATACGCGGACGACATCACATTATATGTGCGTAACCCGGCAGAAGGCCTTAATGCCATGATTAGAGAAATAATAAAATTCGGGGCTTATTCAGGTATAACCATAAACTGGGGCAAATCCCAAATTATGCCACTAACCGATGCTACGGCCTCGTTCCAACTGGAATATCCACTGCGGTGGAGTAATGACGAGGTACGCTACCTGGGGATAAACGTCACTAGAGATAAGGAGGAATTGCTGCGAGCAAACTATGGAGTAGCCCTGGCCAAGGTGGAAGACCTGATCAGCAGGTGGATTGCCCTCCCCCTTTCTATGGCAGGACGCATAGCTCTAATGAAAATGATCATAATGCCCAAATTCTTATATCTATTCACGAACATTCCTTTCCCCCCCGGACGTCCAGTCTTCACTAGACTCAAAAGCCAATTTATACGGCTTGCATGGGGGGGTAAACAACCCAGGATTAAATGGAGCACCCTTACGCTGCCGTTCATACAAGGCGGGTTCGAAGCGCCTGACCCTGAACTATACTATCTCAGTGCACAGGCGCACGTCGCAGCATACTGGTTTGCCCCCCCCCCCTTTTATGACACATCTCGAAGTGGAACAGGGGACCATGGCACCGACACCGTTGAGGGGGTTCCTAAGTGCAGATGACAAGACTACCAGGGGAAGGCACTCTACTGTGATGTGTACAAATCATGCATGGCGAGCCATCGCAAAAAGGTCTCAGGTTACCATGCTGTACTCTCCGCTTCTTCCCCTATTAGATCAACACAATCTACCGATCACTCAGGAAGGAATCTGTAAGCGTATGCTACTCCGACTGGGCTTTGGCACATGGGGGGATATGTACGATAAGGGGCAGTTCAAAGACGCCACTACATTTCTGGGCAGCACACCTCCCACTACAATGGATAGATTCCTATACATCCGCCTGCGACAGGCTGTCAAAGCGGCCACCCCAGCGTTTCCAGAGGAACCCCCAACACTACTTCCACTACACCAACTTCTACGGGGGGGGCAGCACATGCCATGTCCCGCATATACAAAACCTCCATCGGGGCAGGGACACACACTTCCACGAAAGCTAAACAAGGATGGGAGGCGGAACTGGGCCATCCTATCACTGATGAGGCCTGGGCGTACAGTTGCCAACAAACTGAGCGCATCACTGCTAGCAGTAGATTTAGAATTATCCATTTCAAATTCCTTCACAGAATGTACTATACCCCGGCAAGGTTATACAAACTCCGGTTACGGGACAGCGACAGATGTGACCGCTGTAGACGGGAAAGCGCAGGCTTTCTACACCTGGCGTGGGAGTGCCAAGATATAGCGAAGTACTGGGCAGAGATAGGCAATGCCTTGGGCAACATGATGGAGGAACATTTGACCTTGACGCCTGAGATGTGTCTCCTAGGATACCTTCCAGGACACAAAGGTCAGGCTAAGAGACTACTGGCGATAGGCCTACTCATTGCTAAACGCAAAATTGCTTGTAGGTGGGGACGGGGCAGAGCGCCCAAGTTTAAGGAATGGTTGACGGACATCACATATTGCCAGGAACAAAATAACATTTACGCGGAGCTATTACCCACACAATCCAGACCACGAGACATCTGGGAGCCGCTCACTCGATATATGCTTACAATGGCTGCCACAGACACAGACGATGAGGGTACACCACAATAGATTGATACACTTGTTGAGGCTAAAGAGACGCGAAGGAATGGGACCTGCTCCGGGGGGGCCACGGGTAACACGACAGCTGATCTACATGATCCCACAACCAACCGTGTGAGGCATTTGAGGGACGCCAGCTGGAGCAGCGCCTCGGGGGACTGCCGACATACCAGGCAGCGCTAAGAGGTTTCGAGCTGTGAGACGGAAGGGCGCTAGATTCCCACCTAATAAGACATCCCTAACAATAGGTAGGCCCATACTGAAACCACTGGGGTAACTCCCTGTCTCCCACATACCTAATGATTATTCGACCTGATAGTGAGCCGGCTTCTAGTGTACACGAATAGCCAAGATCGCAAACACCTCTCCCCTGGAACCATTAAGAAATTGCTGTACTGAAAATACTGGGTTGGTGCGAGACAGGGACTACCCAACAAGACGCCTGTTGAGGTGCCCATGCTTTCCAGTCATGCTACTACTGATTGTACTGTACTGAGCCTGATGTATTTTTTTGAATTTTTTTCTTTTCCCACTGTAACCACAGATATGCGCTGAACTGACATGTTCATCGGAATCTAGTGTAATGTCTACCACCTTTTGTTATTATTGTATTGTTATATTGTCAAATGCCAATAAAAAAAAAAAAAGAAAGTATGCTAGTGTTTCCTCTAGCGTGGAACGCGCTTGCCTTAGGGTTTGTTTCTACTACCTCATCTGCACCATTCCCGATTACGCCTGAAAAGTAACGCCACAACGGAACCCTCTTGCTAATGGTCATCTAGAAAGTTAGGATCTCTTTAAAAATACAGAATGTGACGCACGTTGCAAAAGTGACCTTTAGACATGGAAACAAATCTTCTCAAGATCGGCAAGTTAAAAAAAGTGGCATGCAATAATGCATATATTTGTACTCCTGTGTACTATCCCGGTAAGCACGATATGTTTTGTATTGCATGTATTTTCTTCACATTTCAATAAGTAATGCTGGACAAGGGTCTCATTAAATTGCACCGGAGAAGCTTGAAGCGAATGGCTAAAATAGTATTTCGACGAGTTTACTTCCAGTCCAGGGAATGTTTAAGAGAGTGTGTTTAAGGCACATGCCAAGTAGCTGAATACCATAGTCCAGGTAGTGTTGCATTTGATTGGACAGTGTAGTTTAGCATAGATGGTGACAGTTCGGGAACTCGCGCTCTAATTCCTCAGCAACTTTCCCTTTTCACCACTAGAGGCAGCACTGTCTTTCCAGCAGAAGAGCCATCGGTGCTATTCCAGATACAAACCTGCGTGGCTTGACTGATCACCACCACCACCGGTGAACACTGAATTGAGCCAAAAACCTGAAGCAGAAATGTTCCGACGACCAATGGATGCGGGTAGCATGCCATTTTGTGGACAACGTGCGTATGCTTAGCTCTACAAAAGAGGGAATGGCACCTGTGCGGTACCACTTGGTCTCACAGCGCCCGGAGAGTCCACTCTTTCTTTCTCTTATAACCTAAAGGAGGAAATCAAAACTGTTGACATCGAAATGTGCAGAAAATTTAAGTCACTAGATCTAGATAAGTGAGATGTTTATCAAATCTGCTGGGTGCTGCCAAGCTGAAACTGCCTGGCTGCCTCAGTTGGGTGTGATGGTGCCTTAGAGCTTGCACAATCCTATTATATGCTTTTCTAAACTTTTCACCACGTAGCTTCTGTGGTGTGTAGGGGGATCTGTGTGGCAACCTGTGTGTGGCTGCATCGATCTATTGTTCTGTGAGACTCCGAGCTTCTCTAGAGGTTGTGTGTAAGGGTGGCTTGTGTGCAGCGCATTCAATGTGTATACTTGTTGGTTTTCTATAGCGCTGCATGCCATCTGTTGGAAGCTTCTTGGCTCTCTGTCGCTGAGATCAGACACCTCTACTGGAACAGTTTACGTTAGTGTGGGGGAAAACCGGAGAGAAAAGCAGCAGGGAGAGAGAGCCAGGGCACGAGGAACCGAAATATCTCTAAAAACAAGCATTGGCATAGCCAATAGGTCTCGCCTTTGGGAACTTATAAGTGTTTAGCCATGCAACAGTTAATGTTGTTGCACCAAGGATATTGTGCTGGATAACTAAACACTTATAAGGTCCCAAAGGCGAGACCTATTGGCTATGCCAATGCTTGTTTTTTAATGCGGTTAAGATGCCACGGAGACGACTCCAGTGCAATGGTTTTAATTAACTGTGCTAATTTAATAAAAAAAATACAAATACTATTGGGATTGACTGTATCATGAAACACACAAGAGGTGGGGACAGAGAAAAAATGTTGCGAACATTAGAATCGAGATACATCATCGATTTAAACACTAGAATTCCATTTGGAATGAACAGCAGTGAAGAACTGACAACCCATATTGGTTGATTACTTTTAAATATATATATATTTCCTACTTTGCATTCATGTGCCTATTTCTTTTATAACTTGTTTTGTTTGTATCTCACGTTCGTCACACTTTTGGCACTTTTTAACACGCAGTAGCACATAGTTCTAATATTTGGGCACTTGCCTCTAATATAATATGTCTTAGCATTTTGAGGGTACTGGATGGCTTTCCATTTCATTAGCTTTTGGTCATTATATAGGACCATTAGTGATCTGGTGATTGGATTTAATATTGCCAGTGTAGATACCCAAGGGGCACTTGCCCGGTTTATCTAGTCTCTCTTACAGTCCTGGTTTATTTTCCAGGCTGACTCTTGGGGAGCCCCTACGAGTATGTACGGCCAGCGTGCATTTGCGGCGACTGGCGCTCAGCAACAGACCCCATGGTTTCAGCATTTTTGACGTGTGTACCTGCCATACATCTTAGTGCCATTTTTAAGCATAGACAACATTTTTCAACGTTGGGTGGATTTCCCAGTATGTGTTGGAACCTGGTATTTGAACATATGACGCATTGATAATTACTTCAATTGGTGAACCAATTTCTCAGATACATTGCTGGTATTTTATGAATTATCATGATGATTAATTTGGGAAATGTTGATGAATTTCTCTTGTTATTGTTACAATGAAGTAGTAAAATTACACACTATTTTTGAGAACCTTATGAAATGTAATGTATATTGCAAAACGGAAGTCTTTTCTCTATGATCTCTTGGTTCCTCACGTATTTCTGTGGGGGGTGGAGCACACAATGTAAACTTGACAAAGGCTTACTGACGAAACGCGTCGTTCTTTGCACATAAACTAAAGTGCAAAACTACTTGGTGTGTCGGCTCATCATTCTTTATGTCAGATGATAATTGTCTTCATGTATCGATGGTTGCTGCTTCCATCGACGGCACCGGCACTGTGAGGCCAGCGGCGGCGTCTAAGCAACGCTGTTCGTAAGAAATATATATATATACACAAAAGGTAAATCCCCGCCGAGCTTGCAGAGCAGGTTATGGGGACACGGACTCCACTTCGTGCTGAAAAAATGATTTATTTAAGAAATAATGGCAGGATGACGTGTTTTGCCCACCTCGCTGGGCTTGTTCACATAACGAGGTACATTTCAAATGTGACTTTTAAAGTGCAATACACACCACGTGATAAGAAACAGGCATAGTCATGAAAAGCAGACTTTACATGGTCATTTAAATTCAATGAATATAAATATATACAAAAATATACATCTTAAGTTAAAATATCGCATATGTTGTTTTCAAATATTACATGATTCCACATAAAAAATATTAAAATTATTTTGTTCAACAGTAACTTCTCAAGGAAAGTATATCCTGTAGTGATACGAGGAGTTATAGGTCAGGTACTTTTATCATGGGACCCCAATGCCTGCTTAAATGCTGTATTATGTTCATCTCGAATAGATTCAATGGTGACATATTTTGTTACTGAACACTAGCTGCTCTTATTGCGATACTCATTACCTCATGTATTCCTATATTAGTGCACAAATGCATATGGTTCCTGAGTATATGTGGTGCCTCTCTTGTATTGAGGAAAATGTAAAGTGCTGAGTGCTGGCAAATTGAATCAATGTTGAAATGATGCCCTGTTGATCCTGAATTTGATGTAGAATCTAAGTTGATCAAATAAATATGCGTCTTAACTAAAATGATAATGAGACCAGTCTGCATTATAATGGTATAGCCTGCCTGCTCCTGCATGGGAGTGCCGGAGTACGATAATGAAAGTGCATATAGTGTACCATAAAGTGCTAAATCTAAAAACCTGTGTGGCAACGGGCCCAGGAAGGGTAGCAGCAATTGAATTATAGGAGAGAGAGCCCAGTCTGAAATAAGACTCCCTGTTGGTTATAATCTGCTGGTAAAATACTGTTGGATTAATTTATCATGGGAATCAAATATTGTCCAGGGAGTAAGGAGTAAAACGAGAGGTAGATGTGAAATGGAGAAGGAATATATACAAAGGGAGCCTCTAGTCCTGATCTTAAAATAGGGTATTGTACAGTTAAATCAAGAAATAAATTATGATCACTGTGCCAGAATTGGTGAACATTGGGCCAATGCTGAGCTCCGCATATTTAAAGATAATTATGTAACTCCTCCCCATTATTAAGTCCATTGGGAGTTCGGGTACCAAGCTCCAGAATGAATTTGGAGTCCAACCTCCTTAAGAATTTCTCTCTGTTTCCTCTTCTCCTAAGTGGGGGGATTGCCCCTATGACAAAATACGTCAGGCTGCTCAGATCTTTATTGTGTACAGTTTTAAAGTGCCTGGCCACTGGGTAAGACATATCAGAATTCACAATGACCCTAAGATGTTGCAGAATTCGCACATGGACTTGCAATTCGGTACTGCCAATGTACTGTAATCCGCAGGCACAAGTTAAAACATATACTGCGAATTCCGTACGGCAGTTGTATACCCCTTAGAGTTGGTTGCAAGTTGGACCATATATGGAGGAGTACTCAGTCGTGTTAATGCCAAACTTGCACGCTCGGCAAGAACTACATTTATAGAACCCATTTTTCAGTGCTAACTAAGTTTTTGGGGAATTACAGTTCCCGGATGGTAATTCTGGACTGCTACTGACCAAAGAGTTGTGCATGGACTTGGCTTTTCTTAAAGTCAAGGATGGTTCAAGTGGCATAAGATCTCCTAAAATGGTGTGAGTTCTAATGATGGGCCAGTTGGAATTAATGATAGCTCTTATTTGTTTGTGTTGATTGCTGTAAGTTGTTATAAGTCTATTTTCCTAACTTTGTGACTTGACCATTTTCCCAATGTTCCTTTGCCTAAGAGGTCAAGCATCATTGGTATAGGGTGTGTTTTCTCATGGGGTTTTGTTACTTTCTCTAAGGCTGTTTGTATGACCTGTTTACTATAGCCCCTTTCGGTGAATCTGTTAGTGGCTTCTCTAACACAGTCCTCAAATGACTGATCAGTGCTACAGATTCTCCGGAGTCTGAGAAACTCCCCATTTGGGATGCTTTTTATCAAATGGTAGGGGTGGAAACTAGAGGCATGGAGGGTGGAGTTCTCTGCTGTACTTTTTCTATGCAATGTCGTTTCCAACTTATTGTTACTGACCTGGACATGCACATCAAGAAAATTAATCGCCTTGCTGTCTATCTCAGCAGTAAATTGAATTGCAAGTTTAAGACATTATCATTGATGTTGTGAATAAAAGTGACAGCTTGTTCTTTAGTTCCATTCCATACCATAAAAACATCATCTATAAAACGCATTCAGCAAATTATATGTTTGTACCACATTTCTTTGTGTGTAACCCTGAGTACCCGCTCCTCCCACCAGCCTACATGTAAACACGCATAGCTGGGGGAGAAGCAGGCTCCCATGGCAACACCTCTTGTTTGCTGGTAGACCTCTTTATTGAACAAAAAGAAATTGTTGTGTCATCAAAAGTCAATCATTTCAAGGATCATTTTGCAATGTTTGTATTTTTCAATGGCCTCACTTTCCAAATAAAAACCAACTGCCTTTATCCCATCAACGTGGTTGATGCTGGTATAAAGTGCACTGATGTCAAGTGTTACCAGAAGGTATTGGTCAGACCAAGGCACATTTTTGATTTGTTCCAAAAAATCGTTGGTGTCCCTTATATAGGACGGCAGTGCCGTGACAAACTCCTGGAGGTAGAAATCCACATATTGAGACATATTTTCCAATAGTCCACCTCTCGCTGATATTATTGGCCTCCCAGGAACTGGTGAGATCTTCTTATGTATTTTGGGTATAAAATATATAATGGGAGTGATGGGGAAATCTGTTTTGAGATATGAGTATTCGTCATTGGTCAATAGACCTTCTCTTTTCCATCTATTGAGATGTGACTTGACTTGTTCTTGTACCTCTTTGAGTTTGTGGTAATTTGATTTGATATAACATGATTGGTCATCTAAATGTTTGTGTGCCTCCACTGAGTATTCATCCTTTGGCCATAAGACAATGTTGCCCCCTTTGTCCGATTTTGATTGATGACATTGTTCTGCTGCTGTAATTTCTTAAATAAGTCATGATACTTTCTTTGTTTGAATCCCATTTTCTTCTTTTTATGCTGGACGTTGAGCTGTAGTTTTTTTAGTTCTTCCACTACTACATCCTGGAAAATATCGATGGCATCGTGGGGCATCATGGGCATAAACGACGACGATGGTTTAAAAGGACTCGGTTCCAATTTGGTCAGGCTGATACCCACATTATCTCAAAGGAAGAATCGTCATACAACAGTCAGGCACCTTATTAAAAAGATAGCAAACAAAGTGGTTCTATGCTTAACATGTATATCGGCCACTGCATAGTTTTCATAGAAGTAATTTGATTAGATGCTTATGGGTCTCTGTTTTATTTATCTTTCACAATATGTAAATATTATCATAACTATTTTAAGTACAAGTGCTTCACTATTGAAATATTGAGGAAAATATAAAATTCAAATAGAATAAAATTAAACAAAATAGTTATAAAAATACACAAATAAATTAGCTTCAAGTACAGCAACACTTGAAAGTCT
Source organism: Calotriton arnoldi (assembly GCA_963921515.1). NCBI lineage: Eukaryota > Metazoa > Chordata > Amphibia > Caudata > Salamandridae > Calotriton > Calotriton arnoldi. Next base: position 223,403 of record CAWUFW010000919.1, on the reverse strand, counting down.
GAGTTTATACAATGCAACTTTAATTCTCAATGCATTATCTTCCTTATACATGTATACCCACTTTACTCCTACTGCAGAAGAAAAAGAAAGAAAAACTTTGACTCTCTCCATTCCACTACTCTGTCTCACCCTATGCCTCTCTTAATATAGTCTTTACCCTCTGACTCAACCTAAACCTCATTCTATTACTATGATCTGCAAAATAACCCTTTCTAGACTCTTTCCTCCTCTATCCCTCCTTGGCTCACCCCAAACCTCATTTTACTACTATGATCTCCCAAACAACCCTTTCTAAATTCTTTTCTCATGTATCCCTCCTTTGACTCATCCCAAATCTCATTTTACTACTGTGATCTCCCTAATCCCTTTCTAAAGAATCTTTCCTCGTCCAACTCTCCTTTTACTTATCCCAAACCTCATCTTACTACTATGATCTCCCAAATAACACTTTTTAGACTCTTCCCTCTTCTATCCCTCCATTATCCAATCCAACTAACAGACTTGCATGTCCACTGCTCAAATGATCTCATATTTCCCTACACTAATCCACCACTAATCCTGAGCTCGGGACCCACGTCTGGGCATACCTTTCCCACTTAGGGGGACAAAAGCAAAAAGAATAGATGATGGACGGAATGCTGAACAATGCAAACATTCACCCCCCAGTCACAGATCTGGGTTTAATCCATCGTTTTTTTGCTCACCACGCAACCCCAGACGTGGGTCTTGTGCTTACTGTGCCACTGGATTCAAGCTAGCCAGGCTGATGGGGGGGGCGGGGGGGATACCCCCAAAATGGTCCCAGGATGCTTGATTGCGGTCCAGGGAGGACCTGGCCTGGCAATTCAGGCTGGACTGTTCCCATGGGCAGCAGGATTGAGACTGATTTGCATATTGTTAGGTCCAAACTGGGGCGGCGTGGTGAGAAAAAAACGATGGATTAAACCTACATCTGTGACTGAGGGTGAATGTTTGATTTGTTAAGCATTCCATCCATCATTTGTTCTTTTTGCATGGGAAACACATGATCAATGTACGAGAAAAGTCCTAGCACCAGAGGCGAACAGTGTAATATAAAATCCCATAGCAGCAAGACCCAGTGCTTAAATAGTGAGAGAAATAGTGCCAATGCACGAAGCTGTGCTCAGAAGGTGGCAGCCGGCACAGTTAAACGTTGGCACACTGAATACCAACGCTGGTAGTCATTAATCCACTACCAGACACTCCCTGCTCCTTTTTCTCGCTCCTGCAGGTTCCTGCTTTCTCTCGTTGTGACGGTTTTGCTATCTTTCTCTTCCCCGTCTTTCCAATCTGTGCATTTTTCCCTCTCTTGCACTCTGTAAATATCTGATACGGGAAATAAGTGCCGGTCCACAAAAAAAGTGATGGTCGCCCCCATTGGTAAACCACTGGCTCAAATTTAGCATTGACAAGACCTATCAATCATGTTATGGACCATAGTGTAACCAAAAGTACCCTAGGGTGAAAGAACATATGAGTCCAATATAAAAATGTGTAACTAGAATAGTTGCCAATACAAGGACCAGAACAAGACGTGCTGTACAAACAGTGACTACAAAGTGCAAAATGTTCAGTAGCAGCCATGGGCGTCCGCAGGCGGGGGCAAGGAGGGGCGCTTGCCCCCCCAGGAGTGCCCCTCCTTGCCCCCTGCGGACGCCCATGCTTTTACAGACGCCTTTTGTCTGTAATTCTGGGCCCTGCAGGGAGCAGAGCTGTTCCCTGCCAGAGGCCTCAACTCCCTGATGGGGCGCCTCGCACTCCTCCTCGCAGCCCCTCCCGCCCATTGTCATTCTGTCTGTGGCTGATTGTCACATACAGAATGACAATGGCCAGTTTGAGCTGCTAAAGCATACTTCCCACCCTGGAACCTCTAAAGCGCCTTACTTAGCTTAAAATCACTGAGGAGCCCAGCGGAAGGTAAAGTTCAAAGTTGAAGCTTAAATATGACACAAATGGTAGGAGAAGCAGAAGAGCACTGCGGGGTTAAAAGAAGTCTCCTCTTGCAGTTGGGGCGCACAGTGAAGGCAGTGGGGGTACCCTGGGGGGTTTCGGTCCTGGCCCTTCTCTCATAAGAAGACGTGTATCTTCTAACAAATGTACCTGCTTGTGTTTGATAAATTGTGAAGTCTTGTTACTCTCCGGTGCCATTTCATTTTGTAGTGTGAAAGGAACGGACAACGCTTTATCTCGCTATGAAACTGTTAAAGAAATGTAAATCAATCTGTTGTTTTAATTGTCTGTAATGAAAGAGAGAGATAGAGAAATGTTTGTGCATGTCTGTCTGTATACAAGAATAAACACAAACAGCTCCAATAAAAATACAAGGGCCATTTAGAAAAATACCAGACTGACTTCAGGCAGCAGTAGAAAAGATTCGACCGTGCCAGTAAAGGTGAGCAGTAGGGGATGTGAAAGAACAGTGGTGTGCGCATGTGTGCGCTGTCCTGGTGGTTCCCACCCTTCACACCACCAATTATGAAAGATAGATCAGTAAAAGGATGGATTGATGAGTGAAAGGGTGGATGATGGGCGAGTGAATGGGTGGATGGATGAGAGAAATGATGGATGGATTGATGAATTAATAAGTGAAAGAGTTAATGGATGGATGGATGACTGAATGGATGGATGGGTGGAAGAGTGGATGGATGAGTGAAAGGGTGGCTTGGGTGAAAAGATAAATGGTTGGATGGATGAGTGAATGGAATTCATGAGTGGAAGAGTGGGTGGATGAGTGAGAGGATGGATTGGGTGAAAGGGTGGATGGATGATGGATGAGTGAAAGGATGGATTGGGTGAAAGGGTGGATGGTTGATGGATGGTTAAGTGAAAGGGTGGCTGGATGGGTGAAAGGGTAAGTGGTTGGATGGAGGAGTGGATAGATGGGTGGAAGAGTGGATGGATGAGTGAAAGGATGGCTTGGGTGAAAGGGTAAATGGTTGGATGAGTGAATGGATGGATTGGTGGAAGAGTGGATGGATGAGTGAAAGGATGGATTCGGTGAAAGGGTGGATGGATGATGGATGGATTGGGTGAAAGGGTGGATGGGGGGATGGATGAGTGAAATGATGGATGGAAGAATAGACGTTGGATAGGTTTGCAAATGGTTGAAAAGGTTTGGATATGGATGGGAACACAGATAGAAGGACAGAATGAATGGTGAAAGACTGAATGGTGGATGAAAAAATTAATAGATAACAGAAAGTACATTTGAAATGGTGTATGTCAGGGGTTTGATGGAAGGATGAATGGCTAGATCCTTGGACAAGAGAGCTCTTCTGGGGAGGGTTGTGATGACTTACTTTGCTTTCTTGGTGCCATAAGAGTTTTAGTTCAAAGTGTGAGGTATTTCAATTTTCTGGCTACTCCCTTGCCTATGTATTACTATTCTGTATTTGCTGTGTGCTTATGTGTGGGATCCATACATCATGCATACGACATTTTGAGTGACACCCAACTGCTACTTGAATGTCACACTAGTAATTGTAAATGTTTGCATGCTTTGTTTTAGGTGTAAGGTTTTAGGGAGAGCCTCATAGTGCCATAAGCTGTGCTTGAGATGTATATTGTGTTTGTAACAATAGGCAAGGTGTCAAAAATAAACTATATAATAGTGTACTGACAGTGCCTTCTTTAAGAAAGCTGCAGGGAAAAGCACCTTTGTGACTTCCGTCAGCTAGTGCAACTCTCTGCAAAGCCCCCATAAGCAAAATCAGATTCCATATTTTAAGTTCCACTTGCTGAAACACCCGTAATGCATTCCCTATAGTGGGTTCATCACAGCAATCCTCCCTTTAGTTCACCTATGCTTGCCGCGTTACATCTCACAATGGCACTCAGATATGAGATGCTAGTAACAAAGTCTATCCGAGCAGATCTTCCTGAGCACTTCTCTCACCATACATGTCTGCTCACGACCATGAGTTGTAAACAAAATATCAGACTGGACAACCCAGTGCAGTAACCATATAAATAGATTATTATCATATGAAATACCTCAAAAAGACCTGCACAGTTGCTCAAAGCTGTGCGCATACCAAAATACCGTGAAGTACACGATTGTCTCAACCTAATATAAACTTATTTTGAGTTGTACTTAAGTGGTTGTCTATTTATTTACTTTTATACTATCGCGCAACTTCCTATGATGTGTCTGTAAAACGTACCTTTTGTTCCGAAGATTTGTCCTGAATTTTGACCTTCTGTCCTGAATTTTCGTCCTGAATTTTGACCCTTTGTCCTGAATTTTTACACTTACCGTCCTGAATTTGCAACCATGCCAGTTGGTCACCCTACATTAACTGGTGAGTTCACTTCGGGGCGCTGCGTTCACACATGACGTCACCAAAAGTACAGAGTTCACCCGAACGTGTCTGCAAAGCATTCACCAATGCATCCATGGTACTTACAATGTGAAACGCTCGGATGCGCAGATCTGGACAGGACTGAAGCCCAGAAGCATGACTGAAGCACGCACCTCCACTAGCAGGGAAAAGACACGCTACAAGCCGCGCAGGAACCATGAGCCTCCTTCCCCGCCACAAACGTCCTGCTCAGCCCCCATTCCAGAACAGGGATTTCTCTGAAGTGACCCCTCAGCCAGGGCTTTAAATGGGCCAGGTCCCCCGGGTCGCAGAGGACGTTGCAACGGGTCCTTATCGGGCTCTAACGTCATGCACTTTATTCTGACATAAACACTGATCGATTTCTAAATAATGAATGTAAAAAGGCAATCCATATCAGCGATTTAGTTCCTGTTTGACGTTTTACTTAATATTTCATTCCCTTAGAGTGTTAACGGTTTCCCGGATGTTGTGTTTCTGTATTTTTTCAGTGTAGCATATTACGCTTGTAAAGCGCCTACTTTGATCTGAGCCACCACCAGGTGCTAAGAACGAGCCATGGTTGAATGCTAAGCATCCGAGAATGTGATTTTTATGACCCCTTCTGAGAGGCCCAGAACCAGCCCGAGCCAGCCCGCCTCTGAACGGTTTCAGCGACCCTCCCTGCCCCCACCCTTTGTTTTCTTTTAGACTGGTGCCACCGAGGTAATATCCTTGCCTGAAGGCAGGGATTTCACCTAAGCACTTGATGTGTTGTGAATGTGAGCATGGGGTGGGAGTGGGAAGATGTGCACAGCAGGGGAAAGGGATGGCCAGTGCAGGTGACGCTTTTCTTTGTATAGGAATTTCTGCTGGCATCATAGCCCAGGGTTTGCTGTCTGTGCACTTGTATAGATGTGTATTCCATACAAGTGCACAGACAGCAAACCCTGGGCTATGACGCTAGCAGGAATTACTTTACAAAGGAAAAGCGTCACCTGCACTGCCATCCCTTTCCCCCTGCTGTCTGTGCACTTGTATGGAATACACATCCACGGCGCTGCTCACCAGATGAATGGTGAACAGGGCCATGGATCTGTCTCTTTTTGCATCCAAGGGCACCGACGAAGAAGCAGAGGAGGCCCAGGCAAGGAGAAACCAGGAGACATTTGACCCACATCTATCTACACAGTGAGACCTTCGGGAGGGGCTGGATGCCAGGACGACAGTGCTGCTGATCAGCCCGACTCCACTGAATAGTATCAGAAGAGCAGGCAGCAGTTTTTAAGTAAGTTCCAGTAACTTTAATGCATTCTACAGCATCAGCATTACCTACTGGCTGCATATCTAGGTTACTCCAAGTGAACGGTGTTCTAGACTTACATGCATGGAAACGTCAAGGAGGACAGTCCCCTCCGAATATGCAAATGTAGTGTAAACTTGTAGTGTTCAGCTTTTGGGGTGCCAGGGGGTAACTTTAGGGTTCAGGTTGGGTGTGGGTTTTAGGGTGCCAGGGAGTAATTTTAGGGTTCAGGGTGGGTTAGAGATTGGGGTGCCAGGGGGTCATTTTAGGGTTCCGGGTGGGTATGGGTTTTGGGGTGCCAGGGGGTAATTTTAGGGTTCCAGGTGGGTATGGGTGTTGGTGTGCCAGGGGGTAATTTTAGGGTTCAGTGTGGGTATGGGTTTTGGGGTGCCAGGGGGATAATTTTAGGGTTGAGGGTGGGTATGGGATTTGGGGTACCAGGGGGGTAATTTTAGGGTTCAGGGTGGGTATGGGTTTTAAGGGGCCAGGGGGGAAATTTTAGGGTTCAGGGCGGGTATGAGTTTTGGGGGGGGCAAGGGTAATTTTAGGGTTCAGGGTGGGTATGGGTTTTGGGGTGCCAGGGGGATAATTTTAGGGTTCATGGTGGGTATGGGTTTTGGGGTACCAGGGGGTAATTTTAGAGTTCCGGGTGGGTATGGGTTTTGGGGTGCCAGGGGGTAATTTTAGGGTTCCAGGCGGGTATGGGTGTTGGTGTGCCAGGGGGTAATTTTAGGGGTCAGTGTGGGTATGGGTTTTGGGGTGCCAGGGGATAATTTTAGGGTTCAGGGTGGGTATGGGTGTTGGGGTACCAGGGGGTAATTTTAGGGTTCAGGGCGGGTATGGGTTTTAAGGGGCCAGGAGGGTAATTTTAGGGTTCAGGGAGGGTATGAGTTTTGGGGGGCAGGGGTAATTTTAGGGTTCAGGGTGGGTATGGGTTTTGGGGTGCCAGGGGGATAATTTTAAGGTTCATGGTGGGTATGGGTTTTGGGGTACCAGGGGGGTCATTTTAGGGTTCAGGGTGGGTATGGGTTTTGGGGTGCAAGGGGGGGACATTTTAGGGTGCAGGGCGGGTATGAGTTTTGGGGTGCCAGAGAGACAATTTTAGGGGTCAGGGCGGTTATGGGTTTTGGGGTGCCAGGGGGCTAATTTTAGGGATCAGGGAATGTATGAGTTTTAAGGGGCCAGGGGGGTAATTTTAGGGTTCATGTGTGCTCTAATTGTTGTCCAGTTTCAAATGCAGAATTCACCACTTTTTTTTCTCAGCTTGGCCTGAGCATTACCCGATCCTGATTGTCTGCCATTTTAGCCCCGCCCCTATTGATTAACATTAGCCACGCCCCTTCATTTGCCAGGTTAGCCCCCCCCTGGAAAAATTTCTGCGGACGCCCATGGTAGCAGCAGTGAATATGAATCTCATTGGTTCTCAAAGCTGGATCTGGTGGCTAAATGGATTAATGCCTCCGCTGTAGGGACCAGTGTTCGACCTCATGGTCACAGGTTCAAATCCTGGTGGGTCCACTCAGCGTTTCATCCTTCTGAGGTCGATAAAATGAGTACCATTGAGTTGGGTTACAATAAACATCTGTTATTCAGCTCCAAGATACCCTTGGGTGAACGTGCGCTTTACAAATACATATGTTATGTTATATGACGAGACAAAAGGAGGGCTCAAGAAGATGAGGTGGATATGTGACAAAGTCACAAACACCCAATATCAAAGATGAATGTCTATACACAGCATCACCCTGAGGGATTAAAAAAAAAAATAGTACAATTGGTGATAACTGCGCGCCCCACTGAGTAAATCAAAGGGATTGTCCAGTAGGTAGCATTAAACTACTCAGCTAGATAGAAAAGTGTCATGCCCAAGTGGACTAATATCAAACTAAAGAGCAGGGCAGAAAATGAAAGCAACCAGGGACACAAAGTCCAAAGCATTCACATAAATGTCCACTGAAAGGATTGTCATAATAGCAGTGGCAACAAAGATGGTAAGAAACAATCCAACTTCTATCTGCACAGGTTAATCTCTTTAGGGACACAGAAAACAGCACACTCGCAGAAGAGCTTCTGTGAAAAAAGTTGAAGAGTTGGAAAACAGGATAAAAACCTAATTCCAAACGAGATGTCAGGCAGAATAGTAGAATATCGTACATATTTCAACCTAGATGTACAATCGATTCTTAATCGCAGTTTAAACCCAGTGGGGTCAAACTACTCCGCAATTTGAGGGCTCTGTCACCACCACCAATACTCGGTGCGATGCTGCCAATAGCACAGAATAAACGTAAGCTGCTGTTTCCTCTATGTGCCTCATTAAAATGTCTCGTGACAGCTTGTCGTGATTGGTGATAGCACCGAGGTGTTGCAGAACTTGTTTCTTAACATGGTGGACAGTGCGTCCAATATAAAGTTTCTTGCATGGACAGCTAAGGGCATAGATAGTAAAGTTAGAATTGCATGTCAGAAATGTGTTTAACTTACGGGGGAAGGTGCCATGGGGTCCCATATAAGTACTGATGTTAGTGTTATCATGCACGCCTTGCAATTGCCACAGATAAGGAAACCACAGGTGTGTTCACAATTATTTGGCTTTTATTCTCATTAAATGCATTCTTACTCAGTATGTCTCTAGTTCGATATTTTTATACTGGACCCATATGTTCTTTTGCCTGGGGTACTGTTGATTACACTCTGGTCCTTGGCATGATTGATAGGTCTTTCTGCTATATGATTGTATATCTCAGTGTTAACATATGGTGCAAGGACTTTTCTGGTACTATGATCATGGTCAGAGTTTCGATACGTAAGTCTTTTTTGTTATTTTCTTGATATATTTGGCTCTGTTTGACGAATCCGCATGAAACATCCCACAAAAGTACATTAATACTTCCACTTTGGGTGCTTCATGGCAACTTCCATGCAGATCTGTCAAGGGAGGGCGGGGGGAGGAGGGGTTGTCAAGAAAAAGGGAAGGCCCTGAAAGTACCATTTCCCATTTTAATTCCCATTGTATTCCTTGATCTTTTATGCAGCAATATGGCTGAATAGAATGACCTAACATTTGGCAAGAAGGTACATCTTTACTCATGGAGTGTGCCTGTCTTGGCTTGGTCTAAATCTGTTCAGTAGTTTTCAAGAAATTAGTGTCATTTATGCATGCTTTGGTTGGGTATGAAAAGATAACATTTTAGAGATCAGTGGACCATTAATTAGCGGAGATCTGCTGTACAAGATCCGCAGACCGCAGAAATGCTCTTATCTGATTGGCTGAAGTAGTTTTTTCTCCCACTGGCCATCTTATACCATGAATTTGAAGGCAGAACAGTGAAAGCTGGATCATTTGATTGGCTGGCTGCAACATCGAGGGAAAATGTTATAGCCGCTGTTACAGGACATGGGCACTTGGTCTCCACAACGTAAAAGGTAAAAAAGAAAGAGGCATTATGAGCCTACCCTGACACCCAGGCCCATGCAAGGTAGTCCCATAGAGACTTCCTTGTAGTTAAATTTGAATAAAAGCTGATTATTTGGCAGGATCCATGGATCTTCTGCGGCTCCCAGGAGACACCCTGGGGAGAGGTGCAGCCAGGGCGGCTGACTCCGGAGCGTGGGGCTCGCGGCTCGATCCCCAGCGCCGGAGGCAGATCAGCTCAGCATCATGTGACTCTGGGCAATTGCTCACTTAATCTCCCCGACGGCCCCCAGCGCCTTGAGACCCTTACAGGTGATTAGTTCGCGCATTACAAATACCAGGTTATTATTATTATTGATACCACTGGACCATTTTGTAATCTGTGGCACCTGCAAGCTTCACTAGCCTGGTACCATGAACCCAGGGCAAACGTTATTGACCCATGTTAGCCTATTGAAGGATCTGCAGCACTGGCTCCAGACCTGTAAAGCTTGCCTGAAGCTTGCTCCTGGAAGCTTGCCTTAGGCCTGACCCTTCAGCATCTGTGGAACATCCCTGCTGTTCATGAATGTGCACAGCTGGGGAAAAAGTGCCTAAGAGGGTGGATTGCCCAGCTCTTCACCCATGCTCTGCACTTGCTGAGGATGCGTTGAAGGGCCTGGCCTCCAGCAGGAACTGTGCCCTACCCCTATTGCACATGGCCACCCACGGAGGGTAGGGTACAGATTTTGCCCTGTGCCTCACACCTAACCTTCAGCCTTGCACAGGATGGCTAGGTGCTCGTGTTTATGTTAGCTGAAAAACTAGTTAATATCTATTTTTAGGTATTAAACAAAACTGAAACACCCCTTAAATTAGCTTGTTAATGGTTAGCTGAGCAAACACTAGCTTGCACCGAGGCCATTGTCTCCATAAATGCACCCCAAATGCAATGCCCATGAAAAGAAGGCACCTGCACTTTCGAGGACGCAACTAACGGGAGCGTGGCAGGAGGGCCCGGGGGTGGGGAGAGCTGGGGGATCCCAGCCTGGAGTGAAACACAGGGACGCCCACCCGCGGGCGCCAAGGGAAACATTTCGTGACAATAGCAAGGAGTCTTACATACCAATGTGTGTGTATGTTACTGGTAGGTGCACTAATCCCAGGGCGCCCACCAGAACCCCCAGCGGGATCCCCTCCACCGCAACAGGGGAACCCAGCAGAGCAAGGGTAAGACCCAAACTAGACGTGGAGCCCATGAAGGGGCACGGTGCCAGCCTTCCTTACTCCAGGGCAACCCATTATGTGCACTGCAGGGTGGGATCCAAAGATCTAGGGCAGCACTCAAGGTGGACATGTGTCGTTTTTCGCCTTCCAGGTTGCTAATATAAGTGTCCCAGCTCCAACCACTAGCAGTCTCTGCCCCACATGTATGCACTACTGCAAGGACATCCAACCCAGCTTTTGACCACCGCAGCAATATGGAGATCCAGCAGTGTATGTTGGAACTTGCATGCGCTTTCCAGGACATCGTGATCTGTCGCTTGAAGAGCATAAAAGCGAGGTCAATGAACCTGTGCAAGTATTTGTCCCTTTTAGCCTTAGGTCGATTGTGCGAAACCTCCTTGACGTGTTGGAGCGCCCGGAACAAAAGACTATCTGTGAGTGGTGTTGGGAGACCAGCCATCATCATCTGGCTTTAGCGCTGCCATCTGACCAGCGCAGTGCGATGTAAATGGTCGTAATATTTTTCTGTATGCTACTGTGCAACAGGATGGCATGTAGTACCAGTGAATGAGGCGGTTCCACCCTCCCCAGCACCCATAACGTATGAATCGCATGCTGTACAGTATGAGACATCAAAAAATGATCTGCTGTGACCCCGTACGTGTTTCCAATCTCCTGTAAGGGCATAAGTACACCCTCCATAAATAGGTCCTCCCGTTGGTCAATCTCTGCCTCTCTCCAAGGTGTCAAGTCATAATTGTGGGCCACCTCTCAGAGTGCTGGTAGATGCCAGACAGGGATCAGTGGGGAGTATGGAGGATGGGGCCCTTGCCATGTACATACGTGTGCCAGCACCGCTGTGTCACTTATCTGGTGCGTAAGATTGGTCTTCATGCACCAGGGTTCTGACAGTGGATAGCAGCCTGTTTGCTAGGACCTTTCCCAGTATTTTGTAACCTAAGTTTAAAAAGGAAAGAATACGGTAGGAGCAGCCATTGAGGGGGTCACAGTCCAATTTGGGTAAAACTACTATCAGCTCTTCACGGAGCGAATCCAGGTGAGGGCCCCTCGTCCTGGCTTTGTTAAACACTTCCGATATCTTCTGGGAAAGGTGTGCGCTGAAGATGCTGTAGGATTCAGTTGGTAGGCCGCCTGTCCCCTGCATCTTGTTCCGGGCAATTTGTGCAATTGCTGAACGTATCTCTTCGAGCTGGAGGCGCTCATCCAATTCTTTCGTTTGAGCGAAGTCAGGCGGGGCAACTGAAACCCCTGCAGGAAACCCTGGGACCGGGCAGCAAATAGTCTGTCCACAGCCACATAGAGAGAGTGATAGTACTCAACAAAGGTGGCATTAATGGCTACTTGCGTGTTGACCACAATGCCAGCCTCCAGCTTTATGGCCCCTATGGATGGGCGAGCCTTGTCCCCCTAAACCAGCCATGCCAAGAGCCTGCCCGAACGGTCCCCTTCCGCATGTAGAAGGGTAAGGTGATGTCTAATTGAGGTGCCCCAGGCATGCCTCCAAATCTCTGAGTCTTGTGCAGTTGCTGGAGTCGTTCCTGCTCAGCCGTTCGCAGGGGCACCTCCGTCTCAAGTAGATGCAGGTCGCGCTCCTGGTCAGTAGTACCCTGCTCAGGGTTCAATGGGCCCTCCACATAGTGGCAATGCAGTGGTGTCGCATGACCACCTTGTGGGCATCCTACTTCAGTGCTCTGGAGCGGGTGGTGTCCCAGTTAAGCTCAAAGTATTGAAAAATATGTGCGGCAATCGACAGAGGCTACAGAGCCACCGAGGTGTGGTCTGATCGCAGAACGGCAAAATAATTCTGTCCATGGTGCAGCACCTCCTCAACTGGCTGGTGCACAGGCTCCTTAGCCACCTGCACAGTGGAGGGGTGGCTCTCGGTCTGGCCGCATCTCCTGCACAGCGGTCAGGATGTCTCCCAGACTTTGGTGCTCTGGTTGTCTGGTGGGAAGCCCACCATACCCCTAGCATGGAACCAGGTCCAGGCATCCTCAAGGGTTGAGAAGAAGTGAGAGGACTCACCTTACACCACCTTGATCTTCACAGGGTACAGCAGGGCATACTTCAGGTCCAGCTCTGGGAGGGGTTGTTTGACTACAGTATATGAAGTGTGAAGACACTGCACCTCTACAGTGAAGTCTTGGTATGCAGTGATGGTACTGCCTTCATAGCGCCATGGTCCCTTTGGCCGAAACAGCTGCAATATTAGGTCTCTGTCCCTATAGTTAAGGAGTCTGGTAATTACAGCCCTCGGCCGGGCACCCTGTGGAGGTGGCTTCCCTAGCAGCTAATGCACCCGTTCCACAGAGAAGAATTTAGACACCTTGCCTTCCAGCACAGTAGACATCAGCCAATGTTCGAGGAATAGTTTCATGCTCGGACCCTCCGAGCGTTCCAGGAAGTCCAAGAAGCAGACATTGTTAGGCCTTGAGCGGCCATCCATATCTTCTCCCCGACGCTAAAGGGAGGTCAGCTCAGTCTTCATGCCTTTCAGTTGAGCTTGAATTTCCTGCAGTGTGGGTCGCATTATGGTCGATGAGGATTCAGCTTTATCCATGCGATCCGCCAGCTTCCAATGGTCTGCCCGAAGCAGATTCACATCCAAGGAGACAGTGTCAATCTTGGACTCCAGCGTAGTCTTAGTGTCCAGAATTGCATGCAATATTTTCTCAAACTAGGCAGAGTGATCGCATAGAGTGGCCTCAAGATGATCCAGAGTTCCAGTGCCACAATCAAGAGGAACGGCCAGGTCTGAAGCCTCCCCCTTGCCTGGGGCAGAGTTCCTGCAGGTTTTTGGTTTTACTATCATGGCCACAATGACACCGGCCACCAGTAATCGCCTTGGGAAGGGCTAGTCAGTCCGCAAGTGCCCCCAAAACCCCCAAAAGGGCCTTGTCCCGAAATCGCAACACACTCCCGGAGTGGTGGGCATCAACCACCTGGCTGCCACATGCGGCTCAAGGGGAGCACTACAGCCCCGTTGGGTCACTACATATGGCCCTTCAACGATGAAGGGGGAGGCAAGGGTCCACAGATAAGTAAACCCATCGAGGAGCTAGGTAGGGTGCGCTCAGGAGGACCCTCAAGTTCTCAGGGCCGTACTCACCATGTCGTTCAGGGCTCAGCATACCCTAGGCAGGAGCCCACCAACATTGGTCCCGCACTCACCATCACAGCAGCACCAGAAGGCAGGCATCAACTCACGGGGGCGCTCCTCGTCCAACAGAGCAAACAGCAAGTGGGCAGGCCTCCGAGCAATCCACCACCTCCTCGTCTTGGGGCCCCCTGCTGGGATCAAACAGGCCCCTCAGGTCCAGTGTGGGCCACCACCAGCACGGGCCGATAGTCCGGAGCCGGTCTATGATGCTCCCTGCCCCCGCTGCTCGATGCACAGTATCCTGCAAGCAACTGCCCCTCCAGGCCTCAAGCAGTCCGTTGTTTTTGGGGGAAGGGGGCCCGTTTCTCGCTGCCCCATGGTGCAGTGTGATCCCGCTGTAGTACTGCGGCCAATGGACCTGCAGCCCCAGGTCCAGCGCAGGCCGCACCAGATGGAGGCCTCTGGTCGTGCGGGGAGTGATGGAGTCGCGAGCCCCTGTCGCTCTCTCCACCATACTCCACATGCTCTGGCCGCTCCAGGCCTCAGGTGAACAGCTGAAGGAGCCGGGATTTTGCACAATGCCACCTCAAGCACAGTGCAGTCTCACAGCAACCCTGCGGATGACAGCCCTGTCTCGGCCCTGGCCCGCTCCATAGCCGGCAAAGTCTGCAATTTCAGGGAAGCAGGTATCAAGCACCTCCGCTCGCCTGGATCACTTTGAAGGGGGACATCCACACAGCAGTGGGTGCCCCCAGATCGAGCCCCATAGGATGCTGCAGAATTTCATTCGGGACGGGCTGGAGCTCACAAACACCCGTCCATGGCAGCTGCCATCTTGACCACACCCCTCGACAATACATATCACCTTAACATTGACATTGTGGATGACATCGATATTTTTAGTTTAGAATTTCTTTATTTGTATGTGCATTGTTAAGTCCTGTTATTTGTTGGTATAAATATAGTGAGATCATGAGCACTGTATTTAAGGTGTGAGTTACCCTCAGTTCCTACCCTTCTTTTTAATTGTACGATAGGCTTCAAACACAAATGATAAATCAAACGACCTAGATGCGCAGAGTCTACCACTTACATCCATCAATTATGTTTCTGTTATGTGGTATCTAGATGCATTGATATAAAGGTCACAGCATTGAGAACATGATTGTGGCACAGAGATACATATAGAACACAAAATGGTACATAGCCTGATATAATATGGCATTGATTATGGTAAGGTATCAACAGCATTCAAGGAAGTATCTTGTCAAACTTCGTAAGAGAGCAGGTTCTGAGTGCTTGATGGGCCTCTATACTATATAATATGGACGTTATTTGCATTGCTATTGAATCATGGTGATCCAGCGGAAGGCCCAGGGTTGAATATTTCACTAAAACTGAATATTACAATGGGGCCATATACATTCATCTGAAAATGTTCATCCACACTCCCTGGACAAACCGCTGGGGGGTCAAGTTTTATAATTCACTTAAGTTCTGATTAGTTATTTCCCTGTAACCACAAATCGGGTAAAATTGACATTTCAATTCCTAACTAATCTTCACGAATCAACACTCTTTCCTCTGGTCGATGGACCATTAGTTGAGTTAGTTGATGGTGATATTAACAACTCCTTAACTAATTCACAGCTCTTAGTGAAATGACCACAGACTCTGAGTAAGATTTATAAGCTTTATCTAAAATTTCAGTCATTAAGTTGAACGCTCATCATTACAGATTCACAGAGCAAACTCCATCATTCTTCAACGGGAGAGAAAATGCATTTAGCAAATACATTCAATTACACAACCTCATTCAACAAATCAATGCATAAGAGTGGATAGATGTAGAGACAAAAGACATATATTAACGTACTTTTGCAAAGAAATGTGCAAAATTTTTAAGACAAAATTACATTTACCTAATAGAGATGATCGGAAAACCACCCCTCTGGCCAAAGGAATGGTGGAGGTCCCCTGACTTAGGATCAGGAGACAAAGACTAAAGAACAGGATCAGGACAGGGCTAATACTTACTAGACTTTTCTACAAACCCGACGCACCAGGGCGATTCCCTCTCTTACACTCTCTCCCTCCTCGATATTCTTCCGCAATCTTCGAATCTAATCAAGCTGTCATTTTGGATCTGAATCTTCCTAGTCTGCTCTCGCCTCTCTCTCTCTCTTTATGATGATCTTGATGCTCTCTCTTGATGCAGCATACTCGTCTCTCTCTCAGCGTCGATGAACTGTAACTTAACTCAACTTACTCTAGTTATAGTCTTTATTTCTACATGTCCCACCCTCAAGGGTTGCAAATTTCACTAAAATACGGAATATGATTGGACGGGGGTAGGGGAGTTTTCATCACACCATACTGACATATTCATTTCTATTAAGGCATTTATTGTTTGCTAGCCCTTCCCCTTTAGCTGATTCATATTGTCCTCTTCCCATGCATATATTGTTGCCATTGCAATAATTTATTCAATACAGACTACATAGACTAGTGATACATGTCTTCTTTTTCTCATGTCTTCTGTCCTTGATTCTTGGCAGTCATTCAGCTCTTTCGGTCACCGGGTCACACCATGGACTCACTGAGCATGCGCAACTTTTGATCATCCATCGCCATTTTCTTTTTCTGTCAAGCTTTTAGCAGGCCCGAATGCACACTATTAATAAAGGAATCATAAACAGATGTAATTTTCTTAGACATATAATTCTCACTGTTCACCACCCACTTCTACTCTATCCCATGTTGTTATTATCTCCCTTAGGCAAAAGCATTAACAACAGCAGCTTTCTTTTAAATTCAAGCAAGCAGATGCCGGGCACGCGGTACCTCAAGACCACGTGTTAGTCTTTCTTGCGCATGCGTGAGGTTTTCCCTCTCAGAGCGAGTTAGTCACGTTATCTCTACGTAATTCAGATTTGCACATGCGCAAAGCGCTTTCGCAAATTAAAGCGGGTTTTAGTCGCGTTGCATTTTATTCTTCATTAGTTTAAGCATGCGTAAGCTTCTCTCCCCATGTGTCGGTGTCTGGTGTATATTAGTTTCGTCTCATCTATAGTTTTAACGATTAGTGAAAGTTAATGGAGGATTTCTCCGAGCAAGTTTCATTTTCTCGAATCCTTGCTCCATCAATCCCCCCTCTGATGGCATTTTTGAGCCATCGTAAAATACCCATCATTACCAAGTGCCAACTTTCATTCATTTAATTTTAGTGTCTTCCATCTCTTTCTACTAATTCTTCGGTTTTCTTTTTCATGTCAAATTCTTTCATTTTATCATATAAACTTCCTTTCATTTCCTCTAACTCAATCTCTTCCCTTTTTCTCTTTCTTCCCCTTCTCTTATTCTTTATTTCTGCCAACATTCTTTCTCTTGTTTTACTCTTGCAACATTTATATGTCATCATCATTATCAGAGCTATTATTGCTATCGAAATTACAGGTATTAGGATCTTCCCTAATAGACTATTCCCTAAAGTGGAAAACCAACTACCTATAGCAGAAATACTTTTACTAAGTCTTTCCCAGACACCGTCAACCTCTAGTTGGGTCAAATCGTCATGAATCTTTGTAATATTCTTAATATATCCCTCAATACCTTTACTTTTGTCAGGGATATATGTACAGCATATATGTACAGCAATGTTGGACTTTCAACATGCCACAGACTCCACCCTCTTTTGCCAATAATATATCAAGTGCAAGTCGATTTTGTAAAACCATAGATCTAATTGCAACCATTTCGGTATTAATCATTAAGAAACCCCCAGCAGTATCTGTCGATAGACGATCAATTATTGTTGACAACTTTCGTATTTTATGTGAATTCAGTATGACTCCAACTGTCGGTATCAGTGCACCAAATATATCACCTACTATTTCTGAAAAGCTTGTTCTTTTAGTTTGTTTTAGTCCTTGACTTACTACATCCATTTCATTGTTCTTAGCAATGTGATATTCTTTTGGAAATACTATTCCAACATAGCAACTACCATACCATCGCGTGGGCAACCTATAATAGGCATTTTTACCACACACATAATAAATCCCTGGAAAAACAGGATCAGTTCCACCTTTTAGTCCCCATCCCCCCATTATTAGGAAGGTATGTTCACATTCACTAGAACCAATGAAAATGTTGTTATAGTCAGTTTTTAGTCTATGCAGACAGAATTTCCCCAATTTTGACAAGTCTAGGGACATTGCAGCATGAGTCTCGCCTTTCTTATAGTCCCCTTCGTTATTAACCCATGGAGGTACATGTGACTTCTGTTCCACAGCCTTCTTTTGAAAATCCTGCCTTCTTTCCTCCACTAAATTTAGAAAATCTTTTTCTTCATCATGCAAAATACATGTTAGATTATTCTTATGAGCATATGTTATGTCTATTGGGTTTGTTGTTAGGAAGAACTCACCCATGAATTCTGCATCTTTACCACTAAGCACTGGGTTCAGGTTTCTTCGAATAGGGATTTCTGAAAATACTAAATCCATATTCGAATAATAATACTGCAATTTGCCTGTTATATAGAACAAACTGGACACAACACTACATGACACCCCATATGTTAAAGGAAGATGGTGATATGTCACCCCCTCCGAGACAGACGAAGGTAATTTCATGCAAACATAACAATCACTCACATCCATTGTATTATACATATTCGTAAAGAAGTTTAGTAAATACATTTAATGACGAATCACTATTTGACCTGTCATGATGATACATGTTCTCATCCATTTGCTCTAAATTAGTGGTAGTTGTTCTTTTAGTAACTGCATTCACTCGATCACTTTTATTAGTGTTATTTCTGTTACTATTTACCATTAGAATAGGTATTACAACAGTTAGCAACAACCACATTAACATTAGTATTAAAACACTGCACAAACAATATTTAACACATCTTCGTTTTAAACTAGATTTCGAATGTTCAGTCACTTTCGTTTCTGCCATTTTTAATGTTCTAAAATTGATCAATATCTAAATTATTTCTTCTAAATTCAAAAATTTATTCTAAAGAAAAATTAAAAATACAAAATCTTTGTGTGCTTTCCCTGTTTTTCTTCTCAAAAAATATCTCAGTCCTTTTACTCCACTTGGCCAGTGATCACCTTTTCTGATCCTCTTTGTTTGCACTGCCTTTTCACCTTCTTCGCCAATTTCTAACGTTCTTTTGTCTTCTCTTTCTTTTAACTGAGCTTGTTCTGGACTTTCTGATCTTTCTCTTTCTGTTGATTGAATTTGTTCTTGATCTTTAAATCCTTCTTTTTCTAATTCTAATTGAGCTTGATCTGAATTTCCTGTAGTAGATTCTTCTGCTGACTGAATTTGTTCTGAACCTGTCAGTCTTTCTTTTTCTTCTTTTGATTGAGCTTGATCTGGATCTTCTGTCGTAGATTCTTCTGTTGACTGAATTTGTTCTGAACCTGTCAGTCTTTCTTTTTCTTCTTTTTATTGAGCTTGATCTGGATCTTCTGTTTCAATTTGTTGTGGTCTCTCAATCTCTTGCTCTTCCTCAGCCTCTACAGCAGCCACTTGAGACCCAGTAACTGGTGCCCACCCTACTTGATTTGGACTTGGTTGTTCATCATCAATGCGTTCTTCAGAGTCTGTTTCTCTGATTTCTCCAACTTCACAACTTTCAGCTTCTGGTTCTTCTCTTTGTTCTACCAGTTGCTGCTCTTGTCGTTCAGGTGGACTTGAGACTCTTTGTGTATGACTGGCATGGATCCAGTTTGGTAAACCAGCACACTTTACTGCTGTCGTCGTGACCAATATAACTTGATGAGGTCCTTTCCACCTGGGTTCTAAACACGATTTCCTTGTGTGCTTCTTTACCACAACCCAGTCTCCTGGACACAAATCATGAGCTTGATTCGGCTGTGCTGCGGTTGCATCTTCTCCAACCTGGTGAGACACAGAACGTACCAGATCAGCTAGTCCTTTACAATAGTCCAACACTAGATCATCAGTTATATTCATCACTTTGTTTCCAGGTACAAATGCTTGTCTCATTGCTCTTCCCATGAGAATTTCATGAGGACTCAATCCCGTCCTTCTGTCAGGGATGCTTCTAAGGCTCATCAATACAAGGGGCAAAGCATCAGGCCATTTCAGTGAAGTGGATGCACACACCTTCCCTAATCTGGATTTTATTGTGCCATTGAGCTGCTCAACCACTCCAGAGGCTTCTGGTCGATAGGCACAATGTAGTTTCTGCTCAACTTTGAAAGCTGTACAAATTAATCGAATTATCTCATTGTTAAAATGAGGTCCTCTATCTGATTCCAAAGTGACTGGAAATCCGAATCTGGGAATGAGTTCTTTCAACAGTAGTTTGGCAACTGTGAGACTGTCATTCCTTCTCGTGGGATAAGCTTCCACCTATCGAGAAAACAGACACACAATGACAAGGACGTACTACAAACCATTGCACAGCGGCAGCTCTATGAAGTCAAGTTGCAGTCTTGTAAATGGTCCCTCTGCCTTTCCGATTTTTCCCCAACTGACAACTGTTTTCCTACCTGGGTTCTGCTGTTGACATGTCAAACATCGCTGGCAAAGACTCTCTGCAATTAGCCTAAACTTGGGATTGTACCATGTCTGCCTGAAGTGCCTAATCATGGCATCCCTCCCAATGTGTGTAGCTCCATGATATACTCTTGCCATTTGTGATAGTAAACTGTCTGGCATTATCGGTCTACCATCTGGACACACCCATACTTCATCATCTGCTCTTGTGCATCCTGATTTGATCCAGGGTTCCTTTTCTTTTGTATCTGCCTCATCCTGTAACTGTCTAACTTCATCCCATGTTTCAAAAGCGGAGAAAAACATTAGTTGGCAATTGGTAACTTCTTTTTCCAACCCTCTGTTCAAAGACATTGTATTTCGAGCACAAAATTGTGCAACTTGGTCAGTATATTTGTTGCCTTGTGTCACATAATCATTTCCTGACTTATGTGCGGCACATTTGACCACTGCAATTTCTTTTGGCAATTGTAGTGCTTCCAATAGTTCTTTGACATTTTTACTATTCCTGATAGGAGAACCTGAAGAAGTCAGAAATCCCCTTTGCATCCATAATTGGCCAAAGTCATGCACAACCCCAAAATCATATTGACTATCCGTGAATATGGTTACTCTCAATTTTATCCCAATTTTGCATGCTTTTGTCAAAGCTATCAATTCGGCTATTTGTGCAGACTTGACTCCTCTTAGACAGGATGCTTCTAGAATAGCAGATACAGTACATACAGCATAGGCACAACTCAATTCCCCATTTTGTTTTCGCAAGCATGACCCATCAACAAACAATACATAATCTGATTCTTCCAATGGGACATCAAAGATGTCAGGTCTGGGCTTTGTACACATTTCTGTCACATCCAAACAATCATGATCAGCCTCCTCTTTTATTTCTTCACAGTATGGATCCGGCAGCAAGGTTGCTGGATTTACTGTGGTGCATCTTATCACACTTACATTTTCAGCACCGAGGATCACTCTTTCATACTTAGTCAGCCGACTAGGGGTCAAGTGCTGAGTACGAGTCCTTGTTAAAAGGATCTCGACTGAATGTGGCACATATACCTTTAGGGGATGTCCCATTACAATCGATTCACTCTGCTCCAGACTCACACAGGTAGCAGCTACTGCTTTTAAGCAGCCAGGCAATGCCGCAGCCACTGGATCCAGAGTGGCAGAAAAATATGCCACTGGACGCCGTGACAATCCATGTCTCTGGGTTAACACTGAAAGTGCACATCCTTCCCTCTCACAACAGAACAGAACAAATTATTTCGTGTAGTCAGGCATTCCTAACGCTGGTGCTTGACACAAACAATCTCTCAGTTTTATGAATGCATCCTCACTTTCATCATCCCATTCAATCGGGCCTGTCACATCTTTTCGTGTCAATTTTAGTAAAGGCTTTGAAAGCAATGAAAATCCACTGATCCACTGACGACAGTATCCAATCACTCCCAAAAACATTCGGACTTCTTTCTTAGTTTTAGGCAGACTCATTTGTCGAATCACTTTTATTCTCTCTGGTGTCACTTTTCTAACTCCCTTTTCTATCTTGTGTCCCAAATATTGGACTTCTTGTTGGCAAAACTGTAATTTTTCTGGTGACACCTTGTGTCTGCCTTCTGCCAAATGGTTCAGTAAGGCATTTGTGTCACTGACACAAGCCTCTCGTGTCTTTGATGCCACCAATAGGTCATCAATGTACTGAACCAAAACCGAATTTCCTGGCATAACCAATGTTTCCAAACACTTTTTCAGGATCTGATTGAAAATTGAGGGACTCTCTGTGTACCCTTGAATAACCCGACACCATGCCAAAACACGGTCTCCGAACCGAAATGCAAAAAGATATTGGCTATCCTGGTGTAAAGGAATCGAAAAGAATGCTTGGCACAAATCAATCACCGTGTACCAATGTGCATCCCAAGGTATCTGATAAAGGATCACGGCTGGATTTGGTACTACTGGACAACAGGGTACTACTATCTTATTCATTTTCCTTAAATCTTGCACTATTCTATAATTGCCACTAGGCTTTTTAAGCCCCATGATTGGCGAATTACAAGGACTGCCCATTATCTCTTTCAAAATACCTTGTTCAATCATTTGATCAATTACTGGAGCAACTCCGGCTTTTACTTCAGGGCTCATTCTGT
Source organism: Calotriton arnoldi (assembly GCA_963921515.1). Taxonomy (NCBI): domain Eukaryota; kingdom Metazoa; phylum Chordata; class Amphibia; order Caudata; family Salamandridae; genus Calotriton; species Calotriton arnoldi. Next base: position 201,313 of record CAWUFW010000919.1, on the reverse strand, counting down.
ATTGGGGTGTGTTCGGATAAATTGCACCTTCTTTCACCATTATTTTAATTGGGTCTACATTTGCCATCAGAACAATTTCTTTTCCTGTAAAATCCCACACATCTGATTTCAGTGTGTTTTTCAGCTCATCAGGTAAACCATTTTCAGTAAGAAGTGAAAACATCTCATCCACTTCTGTTCCTTGTTTTGCTAGCATCATTTTGAAAGCAATATCTTCATCAGGTGTTTGGAAAGCAATACCATCAGGTGTACAATAGATGGTACAGTTCATTTTGCACAACAAATCCCTCCCTAACAAATTCACTTGACTTGAATCACATATCACAAACCGATGCATGTCTTTGAAATTCCCAATATTCACTTCTATTGGTTTAGTAACTGGGGTTTTTATTTGCTTATTTGAGACTCCTACAACTTGGATAGTTTCTCCCGAGAGGGGTAGGTTTGGAATTTCTGCTGCTCTCACAGTAGAACGGGTAGCACCAGTATCCACTAGAAAAGTGATGTCATTACCTTCCACTTTTCCATCAACAAATGGACCTGACTGATCTACTGCCCAGGATGCGCCAAGCACACATTCTTCCTCCCCCCTCAGGCACCGTCATTGAGAAGTGTCCGAATCACTCTTACCACTTTGCATCCAATATTGTTGAACCGTTTGTGTATTCTTACCACTCTCTCCACGAAATCCGGTGTTCACACTGTATCTCTGCACCTGAGCGTTCACATGGTTGGGCACAGGGGCTTGTGGCACCTGTAATTGCGGAGTAACTACCTGTTGCTGCTGGTTCACAACCACCTCATTCTGCATCTGTGGATTTAAATTTTGATTTACCCCATTACTCTGTTGAACATTTCTACACTCATTCTTCCAATGTCCATGCTTTCCGCACGCATGACAAGGATACTTCTTCTTTGCTTCTTCTCTACTCATTCGTTCTTTTCCTTTATTTCCATTTGATCCTTGACTATGCTGATTCTGATCGTTCAACTATTATCATTTTGAGTACCAGAATGTGCCTCTTGGTGTTCTGCTAGCTTCACTTGTGCCCACATCATCTTTTCTTTCAGTTTCTTGTGTTTTGTATCAATATCATCACTACAATACTTCGCATACTTCAAAATATCATCAATGGGCTTACTCTGCCAGCAAAGCATATGCTGCTGAATCATCTGACTAATTTCTGATCTCAATCCATACACAAACCTATACACAAAATGTCCCATATCCTTATCACCAATATTTTCAAATCCACTATACTGTTTAAATACTTGCAATAGCCTTTCGTAATACGCGTGCACTGACTCTTTTGGTCCTTCAGTTGTTCTATCTATTTTAACCCAATCTGTTTCTTTTGGAGGAATTTTCCCTTTCAAGAAAGTAATCACCTGTTGATACTTTTTCATCACTTCATCTGAAGGCGCACCTGTCCTTGCGTCTCTGGGATACTCTTCAGTTGGCCAATCAATAGTAATTTTACATTCTGTCCACAAACCAGTTGGTACCACTATGTCAAACAGGCCATCCAAATCCTTTAATAATACCTTTGAAACTTTCACAAATCTTTCTACCTGCTTGTACCATTCAATTTGTTTCTCTCTTAATCTGGGGAAATCATTCGTAAAAGACAAAATATCCTGTCTAGACCAAGGAACATGAACATATCCACCACCAGGAACTTCTCTCATTGGACACACTCTTTCAACCTGTTCTGTCTCTCTTAATGGGAAGGCAGATGTTTCCTTTGTAGCTGCCTCATCCCTTTTTCTTGTCCATCTACCTCTCCATCGGTCTGCATCTCCCCATTTCTTCAAAATATACATCAATTCTTTTATCTGTAATCTCCTTCCTAACGCATTCAAGCTTTCTAAATCCTTCTCGGTAAATTCTGCCCTATATGTTTTTTGTAATATTTTCGACTTTTCTACATCTATTCCAAATTCTAAAGCCACTTCTACTATCCTCTCATGAAGATTCTTTGCTCTCCAGGTTATACTTTTACACAAAAACAACAATTCCTCATCTCCATATGAACCTAATCTGTCTGAGCTTATTGTACCAATAATCATTTCTTCCAAATCCACTTTCAACTTGCCTACATCTATATTTGGTATTTGGTTTTTTTTCTTATCTAATCCTTTTGCCCACTTCTCTAGGTCTTCTGGTGAAAATCCTTTTGAGTTCCCTGCTACTGGAGTGACATTCAGTTCTTTTCTCCTAGTATTTACTGGTGTAATTCTCTTCGGGGTGTCAGTCACCGTTTCAAGATTAGGGAGATCTAGTAATGAGATATTCGAATCACTCTCACTAGTTTGATCTTCTAACATTACTGCCTCTTTCCTAGCATTATTCTGTGGGACTGTCACTGTTTGTAATCTCAGGGTATCTCGTTTATCACCATACAATGGAATAACAGGACCAATTGTTACTGGTACTGTCAAGGCTTCAGCATTCAGACCTAACTGATTTATTTTCTGAATGATCTCTTCTTTTGTCTTATTCAACTCATTCCTTTCTTTTTCCTGTAATACTCGGGTGATTGTTGGATCATATAAAACTTGTCGAACTAATGGAGTTCCCATCATTGGTGCACTTGGAGTTGTATCTCTAGCATTTTCTTGATAAGGTGGAGGTCTTTTGACTAAAAGGTCCTCTAATAACTTATCAGATTCATCACATCCTGTTCCTGTCAAACCTATGTGTTTTACTTTTTCTTTACACTTACTCCCTAATTGATCCTCAGCCATCAACACTGGATACAAGCCTTCCGTTACTACAGCTCTTCTCCATCTTTTCATCTGATCTCCTCGAGTTTCAAACTGATATCTTGGTAAAAACCCTCTATTTATTCTTCTACCTCCTCTGTATTTCTCTCGTTCAAATGCCTCAACTTCCCATTCCTCCAAAGCTTCATACTGCGTTAACCTAGGACTTGGTTCTAATGAATTCATCCGATTTCTCAAATTCTGAAGAATCCTTACATTAAACGTACCATGTTCAGGAAAAGCTAGAACACCATCACCTTTCGTATACTCTTCCCAATTTTCCAACCTGCACAAGTATGATATCCTCGTTCCAACATCATAAAGGAAGCAGGCGTGTTAGGGGGTGGCATAAGAATTCCTTCTCTGGTTACTACACGTTTATCCTTTTAAAAGAAATTTTTGATTTTATTAATCAGCTTCATTCTTTCGATTCTAATCGTTTTCAGCAGGCAAAAACTAGAGACTCTTCCGTATTCTTCCGTATCCTGTTCGCCAACACTCGTCCTATACCAGCGCGACTCACACCAATAGTCCAATCGGAGCTCACTACGTATTCTCTTCCGCAACCAATACCTGCGAGGCTCTTGTCTACCAGCCAATCAGAGCTTTCAACACACCCACTTGTCTGACCAATGCCAGCGCTGCTCTTTATGACGTCAGTATTACTCCTACTACTGACCCTCCCTTTAAAATCTGCACTTGTTACACGCCCGCTGTCTCAACCAATACCAGCGCGGCTCTTTGTGAAGTCAGTATGACTCCTGCTACTGACCCTCCCTTCACAAGGTAATACGACAATGTATTCTCTAATTTTTCTTTATAATTTTCTGTTAGTTACAACGTAAAAACAGCGCTACTCTGTCTGCCCCACTAATCCAAAGATAGTTTATTCACTTGCTTCAAAGCAAAATTACTTCCTTACCCTGCGAGTAAAAACCACTGTTTACCCTTCACTTAAGCTCGGGGAGGACCTATTACTCATCTAGGGATACTTCTCCTTTGGGTAAGGCCAAAGATTCACAGGTGGACCCTTTGCTATCACTCACACTCTACTCTTATACGATTTAGTCCCTAATATAACACCTACAGCCCTCCGTAGCTTTTAGGTATTATGACGACAGACGAGTAACCTTCTGCAGTGTGATTTCCTTACCACACTCTTCTAAATTCCATTTTCGGGATTCCCAGGTATCTCTGTACCTGTACTTCCAGACAACATAAAACGCGACACTAACTCTTAGTGTTAAACATTTAGTTAAAATCAATAATCAATAATCAATAATCACCAAACTAATCAATAATAACCATAACTCTGCTACCAGAAAAACTGATCCAGCGGAAGGCCCAGGGTTGAATATTTCACAAAACTGAATATTACAATGGGCCCATATACATTCATCTGAAAATGTTCATCCACACTCCCTGGACAAACCGCTGGGGGGTCAAGTTTTATAATTCACTTAAGTTCTGATTAGTTATTTTCCTGTAACCACAAATCGGGTAAAATTGACATTTCAATTCCTAACTAATCTTCACGAATCAACACTCTTTCCTCTGGTCGATGGACCATTAGTTGAGTTAGTTGATGGTGATATTAACAACTCCTTAACTAATTCACAGCTCTTAGTGAAATGACCACAGACTCTGAGTAAGATTTATAAGCTTTATCTAAAATTTCAGTCATTAAGTTGAACGTTCATCATTACAGATTCACAGCTCAAACTCCATCATTCTTCAATGGGAGAGAGAAAATTCATTTAGCAAATACATTCAATTACACAACCTCATTCAACAAATCAATGCATAAGAGTGGATAGATGTAGAGACAAAAGACATATATTAACGTACTTTTGCAAAGAAATGTGCAAAACATTTAAGACAAAATTACATTTACCTAATACAGATGACCGGAAAACCACCCCTCTGGCCAAAGGAATGGTGGAGGTCCCCTGACTTAGGATCAGGAGACAAAGACTAAAGAACAGGATCAGGACAGGGCTAATACTTACTAGACTTTTCTACAAACCCGACCCACCGGGGCGATTCCCCCTCTTACACTCTCTCCCTCCTCAATATTCTACCGCAATCTTCGAATCTAATCAAGCTGTCATTTCGGATCTGAATCTTCCCAGTCTGCTCTCGCCTCTCTCTCTCTCTCTCTCTCTCTCTCTCTCTCTCTCTCTCTCTCTCTCTCTCTCTCTCTCTCTCTCTCTCTCTCTCTCTCTCTCTCTCTCTCTCTCTCTCTCTCTCTCTCTCTCATGATCTTGATGCTCTCTCTCGATGCAGCATACTCGTCTCTCTCTCTCAGCGTCGATGATCTATAACTTAACTCAACTTACTCTAGTTATAGTCTTTATTTCTACATGTCCCACCCTCAAGAGTTGCAAATTTCACTAAAATACGGAATATGATTGGACGGGGGTAGGGGAGTTTTCATCACACCATACTGACATATTAATTTCTATTAAGGCATTTATTGTTTGCTAGCCCTTCCCCTTTAGCTCATTCATATTGTCCTCTTCCCATGCATATATTGTTGCCATTGCAATAATTTATTCAATACAGACTACATAGACAAGTGATACATGTCTTCTTTTTCTCATGTCTTCTGTCCTTGATTCTTCGCAGTCATTCAGCTCTTTCGGTCACCGGGTCACACCATGGACTCACTGAGCATGCGCAACTTTTGGTCATCCATCGCCATTTTCTTTTTCTGTCAAGCTTTTAGCAGGCCAGAATGCACACTATTAATAAAGGAATCATAAACAGATGTTATTTTCTTAGACATATAATTCTCACTGTTCACCACCCACTTCTACTTTATCCCATGTTGTTATTATCTCTCTTAGGCAAAAGCATTAACAACAGCAGCTTTCTTTTAAATTCAAGCAAGCAGATGCCGGGCACGCGGTACCTCAAGACCACGTGTTAGTCTTTCTTGCGCATGCGTAAGGTTTTCCCTCTCAGAGCGAGTTAGTCACGTTATCTCTACGTAATTCAGATTTGCACATGCGCAAAGCGTTTTCGCAAATTAAAGCGGGTTTTAGTTGCGTTGCATTTTATTCTTCATTAGTTTAAGCATGCGTAAGCTTCTCTGCCCATGTGTCGGTGTCTGGTGTATATTAGTTTCGTCTCATCTACAGTTTTAACGATTAGTAAAAGTTAATGGAGGATTTCTCCGAGCAAGTTTCATTTTCTCGAATCCTAGCTCCATCAATGGCACTATGGCTCATGTTACTTACATGTTCGATATTTTGTCCCTCAATACTATGGTCATGATATTGTTTTGAATTTCATATTCCAGACCCTGACTTACCCAGCTCCTGCACCTTGAGGCTCCCATCTTGTCCTCCACGCTCCTTACTTGCTCTCTTCTCACCCTCTCTCTCTCTTCTCACCCTTTTGTGCCTCTTTGTGCTAGCTTTTCTATCCTTTTGAGCCTCTTGATTCTCTCTCTTTCACCCTTTTGTGCCTCTTCTTGCTTGCTTTTCACCTTTGTGAGTTTCTTGACTCTCTCTTTCACCCTTATGTGCCGCTTTTTTTGTCCTCCTTTTGCCTCAAAAGTTAAGCCTGACTGCTCTGTGCCAAGCTACCAGAGGGTGAGCACAGATTAACTTCGGGTGTGTATCTGACTTACTCTGACTAGAGTGTTGGTCCCTACTTGGACAGTGTGCAAACCTCTGCCAACTAGAGACCCCATTTCTAACACTCTTTAATGCAGCAGACTTCACCAATCAATAAAGTAATCTTATAGATACTTGCCATAACTCCTTCATCTCTTCTTCCGGCAAGTATCCATCCCAGACATGGTGAGGTAGTTTCATACTTTCATCTGTCACATTAAGAAGGTAGTGGTGGCTTAGGGCTACTTCTTTTTCTTTATGAGGGGGTCCTGAAGCTCCTCCTCCATTGCATTCGTCTCTAAATGTGACCACCTTTGAGTTCTCAACCCAGCAGTCATCTAGTATCTAGATAATGTCCCTTTTGTGATTTCCTGCCAGATATACCATGAAAACCCTTTACCACCTTCCACCCACTTCCCCCATTTAAGAATGCCACTCTCTCTCAAGAGTCTCGCTAGTCAGTCTTCCATACATTCAGGGTTTCCTGGAGAGTCCCACATTGGTGATAGCTTGCTGTAGTTTGGAATTCCCAGTAGGGATCCAATCCGATACCATAATCTTGCAGCTGAGCGAAGGTGCTTCAGCCTCACCTCCTTGAAGAATTTCAGTCCACCAAACTTGTATGAGAAACCCTCCCTTGGATGGCCTGCTAGCATTGTTCTATACATGTCTCCTGCTAGTGACTTATCAGGGTGGAGGAGAAGCAATCAACAGTTTTTCAGCTGGAATGCCCAGCAGTACAGCTGAATGTCAGGTAATGCTAGGCCCCTTTTATCCATCTTCCTCCTGAGTTTTTTCCAGGACAGCCGAATGGCCCTACTTGCCCAAATAAATGTGGTAATTCTCCCTTGAATTTTGGCAAGCTCTTTCCTGTTGAAACTAAGTGGGATGTTATCGAACAGAAAGGTAAACCTTGGCAAGATGGACATTTTTACCAGGTTTACATCGTCCGTAGATTGTGAGCAGCAGGTTCTGCCATTTTTTTAGTTGCTTATCCACCTCATTACCAAGACTCTTTAAACTGACCCTTGTAATATCCTTAGTTCTCCACAAATCTTATTCCCAGGTATCTTATTTCTTTATAATGCTCAACTCCCTCGTAAACTAAGTTCCAAGTTATTATTCCTGATTTTGATTTGTTGATTTTATATCCTGAAAATTCCCCAAATTACTTTACCTCCAGTGTCATTTGTAAGGTGGCACTTTCTACCTCAGAGGTTTACACCATTTAGTCGTCGGCGTATAATGCTATTTTCTTAGAGAATTCGCTGACTGAGAAGGGCTACATTTTCTCATTCCTTTTTAGACTTTGGGCCAGAGGTTCTATATATAAGTCACAGAGGAGCAGGGAGAAGGGACAGCCCTGTCTGGTACCTCTATGTATCTTGACTTGCTCTGATAAATTATTATTCACCAACACTCAAGCCCTCAGGGAATTATAAAATTGTTGAATAACTTTGAGGAACGCGTCCTCTATCCCAAAATGCTTCATTCCGGTTGTCAGGTACTCCCAGTTTACTCTGTCGAAGGCCTTGGCTGTGTCAAGTATTAAGATGGCCAAAGGAATTTCTAAAGATGTTGCCAAATCTAAGGAGCCTATCAATGAGTGCGTCAATTCCTTTAAGTGCCTACCAAGGAGGAATCCCTTTTGATCTTTATGTATAAGCCACCCATCGCCCTTCTGAACCTTTAAGCCAAAATGCTAGTGAAGATCTTATAATCCCAGTTCAGCAAGGAGATGAGGCATTACGACTGGCACTCAGCCAGATTTTATCAGGTTTTCATATCAGGGAGATTGTTGCCTCATTCCTAGACTCAGGTGACCCACTCAATAGGATGGAATTGAACTGTCTTATCCAGACTGGGGTAACCTCCTTTACCAAGATGATGTATATTTCATTTGGGATCCCATCTACACCCGCTGCTTTACTTCTCATTAATTTCCTAATAACGTTGGTGTAAGGAAGAAATACTTGTACGATCCATTAATGCCCCAGCTGTTAATGCCACGCTAAAGACTACACCCAGTATTGGCAGAGGTCAGCAGCAGAAAGGTAAAGTAAAGCTAAATGTTAAGAAAAACCCCAGCCTTTCAGGGAAGGCTAGCTCAAGTCCTCCCTCTCCCAAAGGAGGTAGCCCCCGTAGAAGCCTCAGCAGCTTTAGTGGTTTCAGTAGCACTAGGGGCTGGAAACACCAACATTAAAATCATGCTGTCCCTGTGTTATGTTATGCTATTTAAGAAATTTGTAAAGTGCCTGGTTACTCCAAAACGGAGTGTCCCCCCTGTGTTTCTATTTCAAGGCAAAAATGGAGCTGGGAACCCATATGAGTCTTGTTGGACAGGGTGAAGTAGTACATCTTCTGAAAGGAGCCTTTCCTCAAATTACTTCCTCAACTGACCCTATGCAAGAAATACAGAAGGTACACAAAGATCATTTCAAGTTGATGCCAGGGCATAAGAAACCTCACAGAATTCTTGTTAATTTCTTGACGTATTCAGTAAAAGAGGAAATCTTAAGTATGGGCCTTACAGAGAAAACTTCAAACGCTCAAGGCATTTCTATTAGATCGGATATTTCCCGAGCTACTGAGGACAGACAATGGGAGTTAGGCAAACACTTGGAGGAACTGAGGAAAATCGGGGTGAATGCTCAGCTCAGATTTCCTGCAATGCTAAAAGTCATCCGGAGGACCCTTATGTGCCTCTTTGTGTTTGCTTGTCACCCTTTTGAGCCTCATTTGCTCACTTTTTTGCCCTATTTATGTCTCTTGTGCTTGCTATTTCTCCCTTTTGTGCCCATCTCGGTGCCTCTTCTTTTACACTTTTTTTCCACCTTTTTGCCGCATGTCCACTTCCCGCCTCATGCCACCCTCTCCCTTGTGCCTCCCCCTGCTTCTTAACTGTTTCAACCGTTCTTCCTCTCCCACTCTCCCTCGCTCCTGCTAAGCCCTGCCCATCCCCCCTTTTATCGCAGCCCTCCCAGGACCTACTTAATGGCGGCTGCACCACTGTCGTGCTGAAGCCCATTTGCGCCCGTCCGTGACTGGACCTCTCCCAGCCACAGGAACCTTAGTCTTACCACTCCACGAGATACTATGCTGTGCTGCTGCGATTGCTGAACACTGGCTGCACATTCCCCCACTGCCGCCACGCCGCACCACACAAGGAGCCTTCTCATGCACAAACTGCCATTTCACATGCAATACCAGACCCAAAATGCAAGCACCAACTATAATCGCTCAGCCCTCCCACAGAACGCCATTCCACCCAACCAGCAAACTAGCACCCCCAGAATCACTTTCATGCATGCTACTGAACACATGCTCACTCTGTGAACACGCCACCAAGAAAAGACGTGCCGTGGTCCAATGTGCTTTGTTTTCTCTTTTCTCCCTCTAATAGCCCCTTCCCCTTGAGTTCAGTGCGTTCTCTCTTCCCATTGCTACCACAGTTAGGTCCCAGAAGAAGTTGGGTCCAGTCGTCACCCCATCGGAACTGGCTGGAGTTCAGGTAAGTGACTTGTGCCAGGTAGGCCCTGGATAGCCCAGAGGGCAGTATATTTAAACTGTTGGACATGTACTTTTAAGTTTTACATGTCCTAATAATGAAAAACTCTTAAATTCGTTTTTCACAACGGCAAGGCCTATCTCTCTCATATGATAACATTGGAGTTGCCTAATTACATTTTATAAGTGTAATTTCTAAAAGGGAAGAAATAACTGATTCATGTTTGGTATCTTTGGAATCCTAATTTAAAATCCTAACTTATGGTGACGCGGAATTTTAAATTACAATTCTGAAAATGCTTCTTTTAGAAAGTTGGCTATTTCTTCCCTTAGCCGTTTGGTGCCTGCAGCCTGTCTCTGATCATATGACTGGGTGTAGTTGGCAGCTGGCCTTTGTGTATTTGTCCAGATAGCCACACACAATGAGAACTTAGGTATGACTGAATGGGCCATCACTGGCAGGATGGGAGGGAGGAGCTTGGCCCAGCCTCACTTACACCTGAAAAGGCTACGTCCTGTTTCCACACAAAAGGGCTTAACAACCCTACATTTTCACTTCAACCAGCTTGCAGCTAGGGCAGGGGAGGAAGGGCATTTGTGCATTTCAAAGGCATACATTTTGAAGCTTCTCCCCACTTCAAAGGCACATCTGTGTATAAAAGAAGGACTTGGGACACCACCACTTCAGTACACTTTTGGATCAGTGGATACTCTGCCGGGAAGAAGGGCTGCTGTGCTGCTACAAGGACTGCCACCCTGCTGGACCGCTGTTGTACAAGCAACTGCTGACCTGTTGTGTTGAATGCTGCCCTGCTGCCCTCTTGCCTGTGGAAAAAGAACTGGACCTGTAACTCCATCTTGAAACCAGGTCCCTAGAGTGACTCAAAGGGCTAGTTGGCTGGCCTCCTGATCTGAGCCTCAGGGACATAACAGGCTCTACGCAGTTCTTGGACCAGTCTTCAATGAATTCCTGACCCCCAAGAGGTGCCTGTCAGGTCCTGGGCCCTTGGTGTGACTCTTAAGCTCTTAAATTCAAGCTTTTAGACTTTTCGCAACCGCAAACTGGCCTGTCCCCACCGGAACCATGCCCCTCGCACGGAAAATAAGCATGACCTGCCACAAGCCAGTCTCTTCACCCAGCAATCACCCGTGGAGGACCACCAACACGAAGTACCAGCCCACCTGTCTGCGACACCTGGCCTGCTCCTCGCACCACGCCGACCACCGCCAGCGACTCGCTCAGTTAATTTCTTCAATGCAAACAGGACTCTTGGTACAAAACTTGAGAAAGTAAACCTCCAGCAGGACTATTCTGAACTGTAGCTAATCCATGCTCCATTGTGGTCTAAGTTAAGCCAGACTGCTCTGTGCCAAGCTACCAGAGGGTGAGCACAGGTTAATTTGGGTTTTGCTTGTGCCTTACCCTGACTAAGATTGTAGTTGCTGCTTGACCAGTACTCACACCCCAATCAACCAGTAACCCAATTTATAACAACACCTGTAAAATTATTCCTACTAGTGGGTGTGATTAACTACTTTTGGATTTCACAAACATTTCCAGGACTACACTCCAGGCGCAGGTACTACTGGGAATGTCTTATGGCATGTTCCCTGGGCTTCCATTTTTCCGATGCATAATTCTTCATAGCGTAAAGTTAAGCACTGGCTCAGAAATAGAGGCTGATGTACAAATGGATACTTTTTTTCTTTTCTTTTTTGTATTGGGGAAAAATGTTCTTTGTTGAGACATCACTTCTCCTAGATCTCCATGTTTGGAAGTAATACGTTTTCCTTGCATTTTGAAAGGAGAGTTCCTCTAGAACTTTGATAGAGTAAATCTTTGATCATTTCCAAGGTTGTATCGGAGTTTGTGAATGCCCACCAACATAAACATTTTTGGGAGTTCACAAACTTATAAGGTTAACCACGCCTTGTACCACTCACTCCTCATCCCTTGCATGGGAGTTCCTACTGCTCATTTCACTGATCTTGTGCTGGACAAATACACAACAGTAAAACCATTTACACCTGCCTGGAAAGCTTTTATGCATATATTTTTATAGGCAAAAATGCATCAATTGCCCCATTGACTGTTAACCAGAACCTCCACCCTCTGATCCCACATAAGTCTGCAGACTTAGCTGTGGCATGAAGAATAAAGTGGCTGTGTTGCTGTCTCTTGTGTTCGGCATTTATCTTTCACTTACAAGTGCAGCTGACAGCACTGTGTGCCCTCTTTCTGAAGGTTCAGTAATGGGAATAGTAAGGGAGGGAAGTACTACGGCTTCATATATCGGCAGAGAGCGACCAGGTGCGTAAACAGAGTTCCTGAGATACTGAGGCAGTAAGCGTTGAGGTGAAGCCTCCACTGCCTCATCCTGTTGCAGCTTTGCAATCAGTACAGACTAAGGATAGTGGGTGCCTTTATTTTGTTTTCAGACATGCATGCAGCTTGTCCTGTCGGTTTGTGTGTATTTATGTTACTTTCCCATAGCGCTGACATTGTTCAGAGGGTGCCCTGGCACTTTACAAAAGCTATTTTACTAAGGCTACAGGAGAAGAACCCTTCACCTGAGCCAAAAGGGTAGAGAGGTATTCCTACGGGGGGATACGTCCTCCCAATTCAAATACTGATCCACAATGGTATCCAACCTGGTATGGAGACGGTCTGGCACTATTCTCAACTCTCGGGGCACCAACCGCTCAGGCGCGTGGAAGGAAGTAATTCCTTTTTGTTAAATAACCCTCACACACTGTAGTAGTGTCATGCTTCATCATCGGGTTCACCCTGACCCCTAAAGGTCAGGGTGGGCTCGACCGTATTTCAGGGAGCTCTTAAGAGAAATAGGCCAGGGGGTTTAAAGATTAAAAATCCTCCTCCGACTCCAGGTATTCCTTTATTTGCAGAATCGTAGGGGATATTAAAAATGAAAAAGGGGGTCGTAAGGAGGTAATGGTCCTATGACCCTAATGCCAACATGTTTCAGCCCTTTGAAAAGGCCCAAAGGGGTCCTGGACTTTCTTCAGGGCAAATGGATTTCCCTCCCTGGTTCTTTACGTAGGTACGTAATCCTATATTTCAATATGGAGTGCAGAAAGCTGCACTCATAAGGTCTGGTAAGTAGAATACTTATCTCTCATTCGGTACCGTATGGTTTCATGTCCGCCAGTAAAAGAAACATTGATGTGTATATTCACATGTGTCCAACTCGCGCTGCACCTATATCACCTATATATTTCATTCGGAACGGGTGCTATAGTGTGCTTTCATCCAACATGCTTTGTGTGGTTGTGATCAAAACGAGCTTTCTGGGTATAATGCTGTCAGGATATGCCTCTCGATATCCCTGATCCCATGGAAGAAGAAGAGACCTTACCTCACTGGCCCACTCCTCTGCTTTCATTCCAGCCTCCGGGTCCCTTGTACGAGGTATGATACGCTGGCGAGGTACTAGATGACCAGGAGTGCGGGCCCTTTAATTTCCCAAACCCGGAAGCTGAGGAGTACATAAGTCACGCCCCCTTGAACTGGACGTGCGCTATGCCGGAGGAAGAAGAAGACGCCGAGGAAGGAGCCAGGAGAGAAAGGATCCGAGATGCAGCGGTCGACGAGACAGAGACGAGGGAGAACCCCCAGCAGCTACGAGGACGGGCGAGGAGTACACTCGATCTGAGGACTCAAGATACCGATAGTGAAGGCTACGGAGGAAAGCCAGGAGGCCAACGACCCCGTGAATTGCCCAACCGCATCCCCGGAGGGACGTGGCTTGCACAGGTACGTGCAAGACTCCTGGGGAGTGGGTGGCGGGCGGGAGCAGCGCCCCGGGGTAAAGAGAAAGGAAAACCCTGTGATTTCCCTACCATAACGAAAACCAGGGGTTCTCTGCACTGACGGTGGCGGTCTCTCTCACCCTTTTAGCTCAAGCAGACGGGTGTGTTGTCTCCCTTACTCCCTTTCCCTCATCAATGTATTTGCGCATTGCGCTGATTTCTGTTTTCTTTTCTTTGTTTTGGGACCTTCTCTCCTGACTGGGCTGACTGAGACGCTGGAGAAAAGTCAAGGCCACAAGGAACAGCCAAGACTCCTTAAGGGGACGCAGGACATTTTTTTTGTGTAATTTCCATTATGGACTCCAGGTTGAAATAAACCTCTTTTCTGGCATAAGTGGTCTCGTGATTCCTGCGAACCCTAACAAATGCTGTCCCAGGTTGTTACTATTATTGAGTGGTGATGCCATTCACATCTAACCACCCATATCGTGTAACCAGGTAAAATTGGTGTAGTGTTTCTTCACCCTCACGTTACATTCATCCTGCACCTTTACACTCATACTCATGCTTCCGGGTTAAGGTATTGCCTGTAATTTGTCACCTTACAGGCAGAATTGCTCACTGCATAGAAATATCTTACCCTCTTGCGGAGGTTCTAGAATGTCTCAAGGGACTGCGGGTAAAGGGGGGTAGCCTGTAGTCAGACTCTGTACGAGTATGAGCCAAAAATAAGATGAGGGAGAGGAGACAAAACAAAAGAGACACTTGCTTTGTTAATGAAATGCGGCCGATAGTCTCACACATGCATCTCTCGGTTGCTCTGAATACACTCTTACTCATCCTCGCCTCTTACTTACTTCATCAAAGGTCCTGCCCCATTGCCTCACCTACTTGGGTCTGCGTCTCCTGCCATTTGCGAGTCCCAATGCCGGGACCGCGCCTTATAACGTGCTCTTGACTGAACATTTCCGCATCTCCCAGGGGTGGAGCTTATTGATGACGTCATTCTGCAAGTTCCGGAACGAGACTACGAAAAAGGATGGCTTCATGGGAAATGAAGTCCATTTCTTTCTGTAACCATGGTCGCCAACCAACGCCTGTGTATAGCTTGAATCACTGACAAAATATCGAAGGTCAAAAAATCGACCTACAAAAATATCGCAACAAAAATATCGATGTCAATAATATCGAAATCCTATCTACAACATGGTAAGTACAAAAATATCGAAAAAAAATATCAATGTCAAAAATATCGTTATCAAAAATATCGTTTTTTTTTGTTAAAAATAATATGTAAAATAAACTAAATAATACTTATAATTAAAATAAACATAGTTAAATATATTTTATAATATTTAAAATTAATAAGTAACATATATAATTACATAAAACATTAATTAAACATATACATATAATATATAATATATATACTTACTTAGGGGCACATTACGATGGCGGGCGGAAGCACCACCGCCGTGCTGGCGGATGCAAAAACCACCAGTTACCGCCGGCACGCAGCAGTCCACACGCCCGTCCAATTACGATGCGAAAAGTAGGCCAAACACCGCCGGCAAGCCAGCAACACCGTCCGCCATCAAAGTGCGCCCGTACATGTAGCGGCGCAGCCCAACTGACACACACCGTCCGACGAAACACGTCCCGCCCGGCGCATAAATTACGATGCCGCAAACAAACGGCTCCCATGGCCAAGAGATACCGTACGACAAACCGAAGCGGTAACACGGATGCCGAGCACGGACAACGAAGAAGCGGCTCCCCGAGCATGAATCCAGCACTGCAGGCACTCCCCATGCTTCTGCTGATGCACCACCAAGGACGCAACGTACCGCGGAGACGCAGGTAGGCACACACAGAACAAGTGCACGCAAACAGCGCACACAGTGCAAGGGCGGAAAAAGCGGACAACCCCCCACCAGCGCGTGTACACTACACATCCACCATCGCATCCACATATGACACACAGGCCAAATCGTAACATCGCAGAACACATGTGTACACACCACCTGGGACTAGGAACCAACCACCCCGTCACGGCCCCAAAGCGCCGATGACGCCGCCACACATGCGCACAACGCAGAGGCCAACCGCAGCGCCATGCATGCGTCGCACACAGACACAGGGACACAACCAAGCAGCACACACATCAGCCCCACCCCGAACGCACATGACACGTGACAGGCCGGCCACAGACATGTCCCCAACGCCCAATTCACGGACAACACCCAACGCCACACAACCGACGCACACATGTCAGTGAAGACACGCAACAGCAGGACACACCCCAGTGTAACAAACATGGCGTAGCACACAGCGGCGGCAACACCAACTAGGAGAAGCAGGGCCCCTTCGGGAAGAGGAACGCCAGTACCACACAGAAACACCCATACCACCCTGCACATATGAACAAGACATATAAAACGGAACACCAAAGAGCCCGGGGACCGACAACAGGTGGCCCAAGAATAACATTCACACACAAGGCCCAACGCAGAGCGGAAAGGCAGCCTGCCGCCCACACAAGGGAGAGCAGACAGCACTGAATGACCTTCCATTCCAACTCCGAAACCACAGCCCTACGACAGAAGCCGGTGAATACAGCCATTGTCCAAGAATAGACCAACACAGGCATGCCGAGGAGACCGACCACAGGGCAGATAGCGCATATCACAGAAGCACACAACGGACGGGGAAGAAAGAAGAAAACACTCCCCCATGTCGGCCACATGCAAGTTAATTGGAAGGAGTCACACATCACTGACCTTGAACTGTCTGAGAAGCATGTGGGAAGAGGGCCCGTGTCCTCCAAACAAGCCAACAGAACACAAGTCCTGTCTCCCTACGACTACACAGAGCTCACAGCAACCCCGGAGCGTGCACATTGCAGACTGCACACACAGCCGGAGCACGCCACCTCAACGAACCGCTGCGAAATGGCAACCGCAACACACCTACCCAACTACGCCGAACAGCTCAAGCTGTACAAAACCAACCTGTTCCATACATTGGGATGCGATCTCCTGTCCCTGCTGAACGTAAGTTACCGACTGACTTACCGCATCACATTGTTCAGCTGCGTCATGCCCGTCTTCTACTGTCGGAGGTGTCCCTACCAGCATCCCGTCGAGATATGCCTCTCCAACCCGGCATGTCTGAAGGCGGACCTGCTACCACTACTCCTCCCTCTGGACGCACACGACAGGGCCTGCTCTGCCTATGGGGGCATGGCGTATGTGGCCAACATCGCACCCGCACTGAAATGGGACCACTGTGCCTCCACACGACGGATCATCGAGAACAGCTACATCGAATGTCACCCAGCATGCCCCATCATGGTCCTCCAAGGGACAACTTACGAACAACACCTTGACAGCCACCATCCGCTACATTGGCTGGCAAACATGTACACCACCAATGACATGGAAGCCCTGCTGGACGGCATCGCATACCTGACAACCTGTAAATACGTCGGACCACAACGCAGGTTCCCCGAGTGACCTATGATGTCCAACCCCGCACCCATGCTTAGCTTCCGCACGGACTGGCCAGTCACCACCACAACAGCCATACCAAACGACCGGCAACTGTAACCACACCATCAACGACATCGCCATGACATCGGATATGACCGGGACATGCACACTGTTCCCCATCACATCCAGGAACACCGCATGCATCGTGGGAGGCAGTGGCATGGGCTCTGTGTATCGCACCCACATGGACGGAACTGCACGAACAACCAGGACACGACATGGATCCAGCGCACATGGACACACACACCGCTCAGTGGACATGAATAGGTCGCCTGGAGTCTGTGGGTGCTGCACCCCTCCCACCCCCGCCCCGGGAATCCCATACCAGGACCTTTGCATGGACGACAAGTGCATACAACAACAACACGACCCCAGTGACTGTGACATGTCCAGTAACCACCACAGTGCAACAACAAGTGGCACGCCGCTGCATGCACGCAAGCACATGCCCTGATGTCATCTCACATGCACGCGTGCATGAGGAACAACCGCAGCAAACCTGTCACATGGAACTGAGATGGACTGTGCCCATGATGCCAAGCGGTCTGGTAGGCTACATGTATACCGTCTGTGTCAAAGTCCGCAGCTCCGCAGCTATACGTAAATGTACATTAGCACAGCCTTGGCCAAGCAGATGTCACTCTGAAGCCCACATCCCACATGCAACAGCCAATCACATGTAACCCCACACCCTATCCCATTTGCAATCATGCTCAGTATATCCTCAACATGTATTCCGCTGCCAGTAGTGTCCACTATACTGCATCACAGAGGACAGAAGACACAATATAATGTTTGAAACCAAAACTGTCTCCGCTGACTCATTTCACAAGTACGAATGAGAGAGGATGAGAGTATGTGAAGTACACGGCAGTCGTGACATGACCATGTAGTCCACTGGTATTGGATGTCAACGCAAATGAGTAGCACTACTGTGGAAGACACACATGTGTCGTGTGAAGTCGTATGGACGCAGTGCTCAGGTGGGTGGGTGCGACGGGTAGATGCGCACATGCCAAGTTGGAGCACGCCGTGTTGGGAGGGGTCATGAACAGTACACCACCGCTTCCCTGGGCATTGTGAGAGGACACCTGTCGGGGGGAGTGAACACGTGTGTGCACAGCAGCCGGGCACACGTACAAAGCGGTACCAGGCGCACCTCAGCCCACCCTCTGTGGACAAGCTGGATCCTGTTGTGCGCCCGCCATGCCCCTTGACAAGGCACACACAGCCCCAGTCGACCAGGTGTAACCCCAACATAGTCAATCCGCACAGGCGATACAGGGCACGGGATGGCAGTGGAGCATGGTGTGTGAGAGGTCTCCTCGCGCTCCTCCTGGTCATATCACGCAGGCAATAGAACCTCAACGTCTAGCATGGCACAAGTCACATGGAAGTGTAGGGGGACGCACCACAGCACGAGCAGCACTGACGTCACGGGAGATGGCTCGCACCATCCCATCCATTGCCCATCATACCAACCACGCCACATGCCATTGCGACTAAGTGCAAGCGCGTGCGCCACCACCCCCGAGCCCTCCCCAGAGAGGCCAAAGAGTGAATGTGTGGGCCATCAGTCACAGACGGACGTGGCCTGGCCGCAAGGGCAGCCACAGCCAGTGGGTGTCGCAGGTGGCGGATCCGGAAGGCGAAGACTGTGATGCATAGTCCATGCAGGCCGGGTCTCCATTTGGGGCACCACGCAGGTGGACGGCGTCCCGCAACACATCATACCCTGAGACAGCCCACTCGTGCAACTGGACCCACACATACACTCCTTGCCCTCTCTGGTGCGAGCTTGGGGCTGCCTGTGCAAGCGCTAGCCTCGCAGGTGAGCATGCATATTGGGGGAGCGAGGGGAGGACATGAGGGCTGGGGCGAAGATGACTGTATCACTGTCAGTCAGTACAAGGGATGACCCAGATGTGGAAAGGAAGAGACGTGTCCCGTGTGTACTGCAACTAGTCGCCAATCCAACTACCCCCCATGTCCGGAATGTAAGCCCGCACCTAGGCCCGCCCATCCGCCACATCGAACATACCACCAGCACGACAACCTTCCCATTCGAAACACTGACTGGGGGTGGCGACCAGTGTACAATCATGTGTAGCCTACCCACGCGTACATGTGGGCCCTCCATGATCCATGTCACCTGCGGCAAAGTCATGACATGCGCAATGAGGGAAGTGAGGAGAGCTGTCCGCCCCACGCGCAGAAGGTGCATCAGCTCCACAGACCCAGCAGCGAGTCCAGCAGGGGTCACATGTGCAGGGGCAGCTGTGCCTGGTGTGAAGGCACATGCATATAGACAGCACATCGACCAATGTGTAGTCTGCCCACATCTACAGTCCATCATCATGCGGACATAGGAATTGAACACAGGGCAACACATCTTAGTTGGTGCACCCACCGTGACCAACAATGCGCAATCATCGACGTACCCGCCCTGTGCATGGCCCCCCACCCAACGGAGGCACATCCAGTGCCACCATCCCACACACACAAGCCTACCACGGAACATGCTGTGTCCAATGGTCAGTACAGAGTCAGCGCCCATCTGGTGGAACCTGAACAGGAGACACATGCACACACATGCCAGCTCCCACTATGTACGTCTGCCACCTGGCACGTGCAATGTAACCTCTCACCTGTGACGTGTGACTGCAAGCACACAGCCGTCTTGGCATGGGGCTGTCAATGTGGACACCTGTCAATGTTTCGGGAGGTGTGATCCGTACAGTGCTGTACATAGGGTGCAGTGCTGACACCTACTACTGTCTCATATCCCCTCGTGCCACAGGTCCCACTTGTTTTGGCCGCTCAGCCTGTGCCCACATCGTTGTCGTCGTGTGCCATACTCATCCAGCCGCGGAAGCAGTTCCATGCTCAGCAGACATTCATGTTGCCGTGGCGTTGCCGCTTGACGGATATGCAGTCAGTCCCCATCAGCACGCCCCGCAAGTCATTGGGGCCTAGATCCCCATGTGCATGCACATGGCAGTGGTTTGTATCACTAGCCATTGCCATTGTTGGGAGACCTGTGTAAGTGTATTGTGGCCGTGCCGTCCCAGCTTGACAGCTGGGCTGTGGCTCATGTGCTTGCTCAGTCATGTCAGTGATGTGTATGCGAAATTGCTATGTGTCGTGTTGCATTGACATGTGTCCTCTGCCATTGTCCCTAGGCGGAGACCGAACATTGACCGCCCATACCAATTGCTGGCGGACATGGACGATACAGAGGTTATTAGGAAGTTTCGGCTGGACAGGCCAACCCTGCATCGACTGTGTGCCATGTTAGAACCCCATCTCCATCCCCGCAGGGTGTATCCGACTGCTGTCACCCCCACGGCTAAGGTGATGGCCGCCATGCATTTCTTCGCCACTGGGTCATTCCAGCACACAGTGGGCATTGGAGGAGGGATGTCCCAGCCCATGTTCAGCAAGGTGCTGAGGGATGTACTGGCAGCCATGATGCTGTACCGGAACAGGTACATCCGCTTCCCCAGGGCTCGTGAATTGGCGGCAGTGAAGGGTGCATTCTATGCCCTTGGCAGAATCCCACACGTCGTTGGAGCCATTGACTGCACACATGTCGGCCTTGTTCCACCACAGGCCACTGAGCACCTGAACCGCAACAGGAAGCACACGCACTCCCTGAATGTGCAAGTGGTGTGCCTTGCGGACATGGTGATCACCCACGTGTGTGCAAAGTTCCCAGGCTCGGCCCATGACGCACACATAATGCGCAACAGCATCTTGCCACGACTGATGTCCAATATGCAACAGGATCGTGCCTGTATTGTCGGTGAGTATGTGGAGTGGTGTAGCGTGCTGGCTGTGCGATGCTGTCCCCTGTCCAGTTGGATTAGCAACGGTTCTCTGTGTCCCTCACACCCAGGTGACTCTGCGTATCCGAATGGGGCATGGCTGCTCAGTCCATTGAGGAATCCTCGCACCCCAGCAGACGATCGCTACAATGAGGCACATGGGAGGACCAGACGTGTGGTCGAGCGTACCTTTGGCCTCCTCAAGTCCAGGTTCAGGTGCCTGGACCGCACCGGGGGTGCGCTGGCGTACTCCCCACAGAAGGTGTGCCGGATAGTGGTGGCGTGCTGCATGCTGCACAATCTGGCCATTCGGAAGCAGATCCCCCTCATCGTGGATGACGGAGATCAACCAGGGCCCCAGCCCGCAGACCAGGACAGCTCGAGTGAGGAGGACAGCGGAGAGGAGGAAGCTGGTAATGTGCGGCAGCAGCTCATCGCCCGCTACTTCACTTGACGGTGAGTGTCCATGTACGACGGCTGATGTGGCTGAATCTGTGCAGGTGTGTGTGTGCTGTGTCAGGGTGGCCGTTTGTTCACTGCGTGCTGTGTGTCAACGCTCCATGGCCAGGGTAGTATGCCACTGTTGGTGGCTGTGGCATTGTGCCCTATTGCTCTGTGCGATGTGTGTACATTGCTTATAGTTGTTGACATGTACTGTGTGATGGGTGTGTGACACACTCATTGAATGTGCTCCTGTTCTGTCTCCCACCCCTAGGTCCCTACAGGCCCTCCGGATTCAATTGCCATGCCACGCATCAGGTGCCTTTCCGCCCAAGGTGGCCGTTGTATTCCGTACAAATAAGACACAGGGCACAAACAGCAGTTAGTGAAAAAGGTGCATTTATTACAAACTGTGACATGTGATTGTGTGTAAGGTGATGACAAAAGTGGTGCGTGCAGTGACAATGAGCTGTCGGTCATGGCTGCGTGATGATCAGGGTGTACCCACTGGTTCTATGTCCATAGTCCAACACACACATGCCATCCAGATGGCTGTGTGGAGTGGGATCGTAGTCCAAGTCAATGCAGTGGCTGGTCAAGGAAGGCTGGCGGAAGGCTGGCTGGCTGCCTCACTTGCGTTTGGAGCGTGCGAAGTCCTCCCGGGAGATCTGTTTCCACTTCGGACGGCCCCTTCCACGTTTGCGAGGGGGGTGCCTGCTTGCGACATGCTGGTGGTTGAGGTGTGATCACTGGCTGTGGACGCAGGGGAACTGGACACTGCTGCTCCACCCTGCGCCCCGGCAGGTGGTGGCGGAGGGGGAGCTGCTGTCCCTGGCTGTGACCTCACCGCCACCACCAGCTGTCCCATGAGGTCCACGATTTGGCCCATACGGGCGTCCATGGACCTCAGCACCCCCAGCACCTCACGCGTGTCTGAAGCAGACCGGACCCATTGTCCTTGGGCCTCTTCATAGGCCCCAAGGACTCTGGCCATGTGAGGCAGGGCATGGCTCCCAGGGGAGGCTGGCGTTTCCCTGACCCTGCTCCTCCTACCAGTCCTGCTGCCACCGGCCTGCCCACTAGCCACATTGCTCACCACGGTCCTCGCTGTGGCTCCCAGGGTGGATCCAGTCGTCCGGGCCACCACCTGCGCTGGGGCTGGTGCCAGCGAAGACGTGGCGGTGGTGGCGGCGGTGGTGGTCGGTGCGGCGATGGTGGCGGTTGCGGCAGTGGTAGTGGCCACAATGACCGTGGGTGTGGCCGCAACGACAGTGGCAGCAGGGGGCTGGGAATGTTCAGCAGCCCTGGATGATGGGTTGGTGGGTAGGAGGGGTCCTGGGGAGCGGCTGGGCCCTGCCACACCAGATGGGCCTGCTTGGTGGTCCGTGTCCGAAGAGGAGGACAGATCCTCCAGATCCGTGTGTCCTCGTTGGGGGCTTGTAGGCTGGCTGTGCTGGCTGCTGGCTCCATCCCCAGCATCCAGCAGTTCGTCACCTGTGGAGAGAATGAGATTTGTTATTGTGTTGCACCTGGCGAAGTATGTATTTGTCGTCTGACATTGACAGTTCGTGCAATCTCGTACATGGGTTTCCCGGAGGCGTGTGTGTGGCTGTAGCATCTGTAGTTGTGTGTGCTTGGCAATGGGACTGTGTGCTGTGCACATGTGGCATGGGACGGATTGGCCATGCCGATGGGTGTGTTGCTGTGCCCCTACTTATTGTGACTCTGGTGTATGCGGGCTCCTGGCCCATCCTGGGTCTGGTTTGTACTTTGCTTTTGGTGTTCAGATGGGACGCTTAGGAACGCATATGGCAACATGGGGGCCATGCCCCAGATTCGCATTTGGGAGTGGATATGCTTTTGGGGTTCAAATGGAACGCTTAGGAACGCATATGGCAACATGGGGGCCATGCCCCAGATTCGCATTTGGGAGGGGATATGCTTTTGGGGTTCAAATGGAACGCTTAGGAACGCATATGGCAACATGGGGGCCATGCCCCAGATTCGCATTTGGGAGGGGATATGCTTTTGGGGTTCAAATGGAACGCTTAGGAACGCATATGGCAACATGGGGGCCATGCCCCAGATTCGCATTTGGGAGGGGATATGCTTTGGGGTTCAAATGGAACGCTTAGGAACGCATATGGCAACATGGGGGCCATGCCCCAGATTCGCATTTGGGAGGGGATATGCTTTTGGGGTTCAAATGGAACGCTTAGGAACGCATATGGCAACATGGGGGCCATGCCCCAGATTCGCATTTGGGAGGGGATATGCTTTTGGGGTTCAAATGGAATGCTTAGGAACGCATATGGCAACATGGGGGCCATGCCCCAGATTCGCATTTGGGAGGGGATATGCTTTTGGGGTTCAAATGGAACGCTTAGGAACGCATATGGCAACATGGGGGCCATGCCCCAGATTCGCATTTGGGAGGGGATATGCTTTTGGGGTTCAAATGGAACGCTTAGGAACGCATATGGCAACATGGGGGCCATGCCCCAGATTCGCATTTGGGAGGGGATATGCTTTTGGGGTTCAAATGGAACGCTTAGGAACGCATATGGCAACATGGGGGCCATGCCCCAGATTCGCATTTGGGAGGGGATATGCTTTTGGGGTTCAAATGGAACGCTTAGGAACGCATATGGCAACATGGGGGCCATGCCCCAGATTCGCATTTGGGAGGGGATATGCTTTTGGGGTTCAAATGGAACACTTAGGAACGCATATGGCAACATGGGGGCCATGCCCCAGATTCGCATTTGGGAGGGGATATGCTTTTGGGGTTCAAATGGAACGCTTAGGAACGCATATGGCAACATGGGGGCCATGCCCCAGATTCGCATTTGGGAGGGGATATGCTTTTGGGGTTCAAATGGAACGCTTAGGAACGCATATGGCAACATGGGGGCCATGCCCCAGATTCGCATTTGGGAGGGGATATGCTTTTGGGGTACATGCTGTGAGCCATGGGTGCCGAACGTGACATGTGTTGTGGCAGCATGACAGTGCATGGTTTGAGGTGTGTGCATGCTTGACATGGCCTGCATATTTGCTGTTTGGACGCATCGTTATGAGTGAGTGATAGTTGTGTGCCAGCCAACGTATTGCAGTTGTCCCATCTCCTTGGTGTGCGTGCTGCCCTGTGCCATGTGCATCACTGCAGTGCTCGGGGGGGGGTGTGGCCCATGTTGTGTGTTGTTGCTCACAGTGTGTCGTGCGCTTAATTGACTTCTGGCACATGGTTGGTCATGGGCATGTGTCTTAGCGTGACTGCTGTATGTGTGGCAGCTGTGCGGATGACATGCCTTTCATGAGACTGGGGCTGACGGATGGGATGGATGGTATGTTGTATGTGCATGGTGTGTCTGTGAGTTTGATGGGTTCAGTGGTGTTCGTGTGCATTTATGTTGTTCCGCTCTGTTGCGTCTAGTGTTGTTTGTCTTACATAGGCGTAGTTGTGGGGTGTGTGGTTGACAGGCAGTAGGGGCTACATGGACAGGACTTCAATGGTGTTTCGGTTGTGTGTGATGAGTTGCACAGTGGCTGCCGTGTGGGACTATATTCAGTGTGGCTTGTGCATGCAGACGTGGCTCCTTGGGTGTTGCTATGTCTGTGATGGGTCATGTGGGGTGTGAGTCTGTTGTTCATGTCCGTGTGCACATTGTTCACTTGTTCGTGACGGTGGGCGGTGCTGCGTGTTCGTCTGCTACGTGACATGTCCCATGTGTTGGTCGTGTTATGGTCCTCATGCCTCCAGTAATCCAGCCCTGTCCAGTTTCCCACCTGCAAGTTGTTCGTGCGTGCACTGTACTGGATGCCACATGGCTCTAAGCGGGGGTGCTCCATGTTGCAGGTCTGTGGGGGTGGGGGGGTGTTGTGGGTCGTGGGGGTGGCTGGACACCCACTGACACCGATTGCTGTGGACCGTGATGTCTGCCTTTCGGCTGTCGTTGTGCACTGCGGTGGCTGACACGTGGCTGTGGGGTGTGGGGGATGCTCCTCCTTGCTGTGCTGTGGGACTGGGGCCTGGTGTGTGTTGTACTTGGGCTGTCCACCGTCCCACCCACTGCACTTTGTGTTCCTGCCACTTACCTGTTACTTGTCGGTTAGTGCAGCTGTGGCGGACACATGGGTGTGGTGGGTGCTCGTTGTGGCGCTTCTGGCATATTTGGGGACCTGTTGGTGGTTACGTGGCTGGCTTAGTGTACACATGTCCCCACGCATCTTACAGTTGTTCGGTTTGGGCTGTGTGTGGTAGTGTCTGTTGCATGTGTGTGTGATGTGTTGTGTATTGTGTGCTGGACATGGGGGTGTTTGTCCCTGGGAGCTGTGGCATGGTAGTTGCGCATGTGAGTACATAGCGGTGTGCTGGTATACATTAGTTTGTACTTACCAGCCTCCACTCCCCTGCTAATCCGGCGAGGATCTCCGGATGTATTACGACTCGCACCTTCTCCTCCCACGCTTTGAAGGTCTTAAAGAGCGCGGGATTCCCTCCGCCAGTGACGGCAGCCAGCTCTCTGTTTTTGCCCTCCTTCTTCTTGACCAGGCTCTTTACGTCATTCCAACGTTTGTTAATTTCGACTCTGTTCCTGGGCAGGGTCCCGACTGCATTGACCTGGTCTACGATCCGGTTCCACATTCTGTTTCTGGTGGCTAGTGGTGTGTGCTGGACCATGTTCCCATAGATTTGTGGGTACACCTTGATGATCTCGTCGACCATGACCGTCAGCTCCATGGGCGTGAACTTGGGCATTCTTTGTGGTGCCATGGTGTTTGTGGTGCTGGTGCGGTGTGTGTTGTGTAATGTGCAGGGGGTTTGTGGTGGTGGTGTTTGGTGGTGGTGGTGGTGGTGTTTGGTGGTGGTGGTGGTGGTTGTGATGTGTGCGTTTCTGTGGTGTGCTGCTGTCCTTGCTGTGTCACTGTGTCCTCTCCTCTCCTCTCTGGTTTGCAATGTAGCAAGGGGTTGTGGTCTGTGGGAGTGCTGCTTTTGTACTCACCTATGTGGGTGTGTCCTCATGGTCTGTTGTTTTCAGGTGTGTTGTGTCTGGGGTTCTGGCCTTTGTATTTTTTGTTTGTCCGGGGGGTGTTTTCGGGATGTGTACTGTGCTTGTGTATTTGTGCGTGCCTTGCTGTGTGGACTTGTTGGCCATGTTGTGTGCTATTGGTTTTGTGTGCGGATGGTTTCTGTGCAGGTACGTTGGCGCCATGGCTTCTGCCGTGTCGATTCTCATCGGCGTTGTTTGCGCTGGCGGGCGGTATATTTGTGGTTTTTCCGCGCTCATGTCGGTGCGATCGTAATGTCACGTGCGGTGTGTCGGCCGTGAGGGCGGGCGGTTTTGTGTTGTCGTGCGTGTTTCCGTCCGTGGCGGGCGGTTTGACTCCGACTCGGACGTTGGCGGGCGGTATTTTGTGTGCTTTTTCCGCCGATGGCGGTTTTCGGTTTGTGAAATCGTAATGGCGTGGTCGGTGTTCAGGCGGTGTGTGCGGGCGGATTTTTGCCGCTTCCATGCCTGGCGGATTTATTTACGCCGGGTATCGTAATGGGCCCCTTAATAATCAGTTTGAATAATTATTTTAATAAATTATAAATTATTAAAAAATATTATAAATTTCAAATACATCTATACACATAAAACAATAACATAAATAAAAATTAAATAATTATGTATAACAAATTTTAAAAAATTAATTTACTTTTAATATTTTTAAAATTAATTATATACTATATTAACTAAAATAATACAAAAAATATTAAATAGCGTAGGAAATAAAACTACTATTACAACCCCCAAAAAAACAACAGTAAGAAAAATGTTGGATAGCGTAGGGGTAAAAATTACTATTCCCACTCCAGAGAGTGCAACAGTAGGGAAAGTGTTGGATAGCGTAGGGGTAAAAATTACTATTCTAACTCCAGAGAGTGCAACAGTAGGGAAAGTGTTGGATAGCATAGGGGTAGAAATTACTATTCCCACTCCAGGGAGTGCAACAGTAGGGAAAGCGTTGGATAGCGTGAGGGTAAAAATTACTATTCCCACTCCAGTGAGTGCAACAGTAGGGAAAGTGTTGGATAGCGTAGAGGTAGAAATTACTATTCCCACTCCAGGGAGTGCAACAGTAAAGAAAGCGTTGGATAGCGTGAGGGTAAAAATTACTATTCCCACTCCAGTGAGTGCAACAGTAGGGAAAGTGTTGGATAGCGTAGGGGTAAAAATTACTATTCCCACTCCAGAGACTGCAACAGTAAGGAAAGTGTTGGATAGCGTAGGGGTAAAAATTACTATTCCCACTCCAGAGAGTGCAACAGTAGGGAAAATGTTGGATAGCTTAGGGGTAAAAATTACTATTCCAACTCCAGAGAGTGCAACAGTAGGGATAGTGTTGGATAGCGTAGGGGTAGAAATTACTATTCCCACTCCAGGGAGTGCAACAGTAGGGAAAGTGTTGGATAGCGTAGGGGTAAAAATTACTATTCCAACTCCAGAGAGTGCAACAGTAGGGAAAGTGTTGGATAGCGTAGAAGTTACAAATAACATACTTATAAATAATTTTTGTTTTTTAAATAATTAATGAATTATTAAATAACTCTAAACTATTTACCAATACCAATAAATAATTATTAAAAACATAATTACCAATAGAAAATTTATTAACAATAAATTAATAATAAATACCAATAAATAATAATTAATAAATATTAATTACTAAATAATAAATATTGAATACAATATTTTTAATAACAAAAAACTTATAAATTATTAAATCTTAATTACCAATTAACTAATATTGAACAATTAAATGCTTTTTTATACCAATAATAATAATAATTAAATGTATCAATAAATAATATTTAATAATATTTAATTACTGAATTAATGATAAAACAACAATATATTAATAATTAATATCCAATAAATTAATTATCAATACCCAAATATAAATAATAATTACTTAATTAGATTTCAATTACTTCCAAAAGTATTCCCCTATAAACGCACAACACACTCCAATGATAAAATAATACACTTAACATAATGATCAATTAATCAATTAATAAAAATTAATAACTAATTAATAATAATTAATTACCAATTAATAATAATTGATTACCAATTATCAATTAATTAAAAATAATATAATTATCAATACCAATTAATTAAAATAAATTATAAGTGAATTACATTTAAATTACATGATGATCAATTAATCAATTAAAAATTAATCAACAATTAATAAAAATTAATTACCAATTATTAATTAATTAACAATTATTTAATTATCAATAACAATTAATTAAAATACATTTTAACTTGATTACATTTAAATTAAATAATAATCAATTAATAAAAATTAATAACCAATTAATACAAATTAATTACCAATTATTAATTAATTAACAATAATATAATTATCAATACCAATTAATTAAACTAAATTATAACTTAATTACAATTAAATTACTTCCCACCCTATTCCCCTATAAACCCACAACCCGCTACAGAACTTAAACGCAAAAATATAATTAAAATGTATTTATAATTCCTAAAAATTAATAATTAATTTAGTATAATTAAATTACTTCCCACCCTATTCCCCTATAAACCCACAACCCGCTACAGTGCAAAAAAAAAAAAAAACTTTAAAAAAAATGTATTAACATAGAAAAATTGTATACATATATTTTTAAACAAGTAGAACACTTAACAAAAACACATATAACACATACATACTAAAAACATAACAAAATACATAATAATACAAATATCGATATTAGTAACATTGATATTAGTAACATCGATATATTTGATTTCGATATTACTAACTTCGATATTATTTACATCGATATTAAAAAATTCGATATTACTTACCTTACGGTCGATATTCTGTCCATCGATATTCTTCACATCTATATTCTGTCCCTTCGATATTTTAACTTCGATATTATTGTATTTCGATATTTTATTTTCGATATTTTGACTGCTCACCGTATAGCTTGATGGATGGCACTATGGCCACTAGTTTTAGCATGTTTCTGGCTTAGTTCTGGGATATACCATTTATCCAGGAGTAGATTCCTGCCTTTAATGATTGATACTGGCATTACTCTAAAGACCCAGATGTAGATAGTGCCATGGGATAAGTAGTCCCAAGACCGGTCACTCCCTGGCGATTTTTTAATGGAGTATGACCCATGTTTTCAAGGGTACCCAATCTTTTCAAAGAATGCCCAAAATTTTTAGAGT
This sequence comes from Calotriton arnoldi, assembly GCA_963921515.1. NCBI lineage: Eukaryota > Metazoa > Chordata > Amphibia > Caudata > Salamandridae > Calotriton > Calotriton arnoldi. Next base: position 171,575 of record CAWUFW010000919.1, on the reverse strand, counting down.
GGCCAATGATAGTGCCCCGCCCTTTATGATTGTTACTATTGTCCAATAAAGCCACCTGAATACAGGAACACAGTTTTAAGGCACATTAAAAGGATATGTGTGGTCCCAGGGATTACCTTGCCATATATCAACCGGTAGTGTGTTAACTATTACAATTCCGGTTCAATGAATACTGAGGAATGTGGCATCACTTAATCATGAGTAATCGTGCACATGTGGATATAATCGAAGGAGACATATGTTGGCACGTCCATGCACATCCAGTCAAAGTAAGCAATGTCTCAACAGTAATTCGAACTGTAAACCCTGAGCTACATTAGCCCATAGTGTTATCTCAATTCGGTCTGTGTGAATGTTTATAATTCATGGATCTATCTCCGAGTTACCATTAGTTATGGGATCCCATTAAAGGGGCATGTCCTTGGAAAACGGAGGACATATTCAGAGACAGTGGAACCGAAGCATCCATATCATTTCTGGTTCAACTGATTCCATGGAATGGAGCCATTTATTCCCTGTATGTGGGTCTGTAATCTATAAACCCACCGCTGTTCTTTCTCTAGCAGCCTCCTTGAAATGCCCGTGCCACTCTTGATCTTCTCAATTATGGTCCATTTCAGATCATTGTCTGAATGTCCCTTCTCAAGGTAGTGAGAAGTGAGTCTAGTAGCTGTGATCGCCCTCCTGATCGTGCTCCTATGTTCACTTATTCGTGTTTTGATCTTCCTGGTAGTCATCCCAATGTATCTGTCTTTGCAGGGGCATGTGATCATATACACGACATTTTCAGTATTACAGTTCGTGTGATCTCTCTGTTCCCAAGGGTATGCAAGGCCCAGATCAATATGGGTGGTATGGGTAGTGAACTGACAGACAACACACAAACCACATGGATAGTGGCCCTTCACCTGTATTTGGTTCCATAAGGTCATTTGTGTGTTCTGTTTCGGTTTCCAACTATCAGTATGGACTAATGTGTTCCTGAAGCTTTTGTTGTGTCTGAACGAGAACATGGTGTTTTCAAACTCTTGTTGGTTGGAGGTAAGTATGTGCCACTTGTTGTTAATAATTTTCTTAATAGCATTGGATGATGAGTTGTAGGTGGTGACGCATATCAATGTTTCAGTTTCTCTTTTTGCATTGGTCTCCATTCGGGCAGAGAGTGGTGTATTGAGAAACCTTTTCCGTGCCTGCTCTATAAACCTTTTAGGGTAGGACTTCTCCTGAAGTCTCTTCGTTAGTTTGTCTGCTTCTTTGTTGTAGTTCTCAAGATTAGAACAATTCCTTCGGATTCTCAAGTATTGTCCGACAGGGAGGTTTTCCCTCTGTGATCGTAGGTGTGCACTGTTGAAATAGAGCAGGATATTGCGGTGTGTCGGTTTCGTGTATAGCGTGCTTTCCAATTTCCCATTTTTGGCTATGACGTTAACATCCAAGAAAGACACCTTTGTGTTGTGAGTAGACCTAGTGAAGCGGAGGAATGGATTGAGATGGTTTATCCAGTCTTCAAACGCTCTTGTACTATCTTCATTCCCATGCCAAATGATCAGGATGTCGTCTATGTATCTCAACCAGTTGCGGATCCTGCCAGAGTATGGGTTATTAGTCCAGATGTGATCCTCTTCCAGTTGGCTCATGTACAGGCAAGCAATGCTCAGGGCAAAAGTACTGCCCATGGAAGTCCTATGAACCTGTAAGTAGAGCTGGTCTTCATACCTGAAGAAATTCTCCGTGAGAGCCATGTCCATCAGTGTCATGATCCACTCCACAGGTGCTTCCCAGGGCCAGACTTGCAAACGCAGTGTATTTTCAATTACACGCAAACTTTCCTCTTGTGGAATACTGGTGTACAGGGCCTCTACATCCAGACATATCATGGTTTCCTGTATGGGATCTGTCACGTCGCGCGGCTGGGCACTAAGACCCTGGGGCTCAGGATCGGGGGGGAGCAGGGGACACCGGACACTACATCCGGTCAGGGGCGGGGGGATGAGGACACTCGCATGCAGGACCTCGTTTATTCTTTTCAGTGCCAGCAGTTCTTCTTTGTCTATTCCTCTTCCTACGTGCATGTTGTTGTTTACATGCCTCCATCGTTGCGCCCTGTTGATCCTCATTGCCTCCTGCATGGTGGCGTCCTGTTTCGTTTCTTTATTTAGTTCACTCTCTGTTATTGTTGCCGGTGTGCTTAGTTTCAGTGCGAAGTTCAGGTACTCTTCTGCCATTGTGGTTGCTTGAGAGTTTTGTGGCAGGGGGTGCCTTGACACGTAGTCTGCTGGGTTTTGCTCTTTTCCTGGCTTGTGAATGATTTTGAAATTGTAGTCCATCAGTCTGATTCCCCACCTTTCTATTCTTGGCGGTATCTTTGCATTTGGGTTGCCATATATTGTTATCAGGGCCTGATGGTCAGTCACGATTGTGAATGGTTTCCCGTATACGAACATGTGGTAATGTTCACAGGCCCATACTACTGCCAGACTCTCCTTTTCTGGTTGAGAATATCCTTTCTCGACGTCTGTCAGGCTCTTGCTCCCATACGCAACGATGTGTCTTGGGGAGTCTCTCCCCGGTTGATGTTGTGCTAGAATTGCTCCCAAGCCCACGGGGCTTGCATCCACTGTCAGCTCTGTGCATAAGTCCGGGTCAAAGTAGGCCAGATGATCCACTGCTGTCACTGCCTTTCTTATCTCTTCAAACCCTTTGTCACACTCGCTGGTCCATTGAAACTTGTGTCCTTGTTTCGTCAGCTCTCTCAGTGGCGCGCTGACAGTGGCGAAATCCTTAATGTAGCGTGCGCAGTAACTTGCCAACCCCAGAAATGACCTCACTTCTGCCACATCAGTCGGTTTCTTTGCCTTTTCCAGTGTTTCTACCTTGCTGCGGTCTGGCCGCATTCCTTTTTGGAAAAAATGTGACCGAAAAACACTAGCTCATTCCGCCCCAGTTCGCACTTTTCTTCATTTAATGTTAGGCCTGCTTTTTCTAGATGTGAGCATACCTCTCTTAACGCCGTGTCATGTTCTTCGTCCGACTTGCCGAACACCAGGATATCGTCACTGTAATTTAGGCTGTTCTTGACCGGTCTGATGACTTGACGAATTGTCTCCTGGAATATTTCTGCGGCCGATGAGATCCCGAAGCTCAAACGTTTGTACCTAAATAGTCCTAGGTGGGTGGAGAACGTCGTGATGTATCGGGACTGTGGGTCTAGTTCAAGTTGGTGGTACCCCTTGCAGAGATCCAGTTTTGAGAATCTTCTCGTGCCTGTGAGACAGCTGATCATGTCGTCTAGATGTGGGCCTGGGTGTCGCTCACGTTCAATCGCCTTGTTTGGGATCCTCATGTCCACACATATTCTTATCTTTGATTTGTCCTTTTTTGGGACGGCCACAATGGGTGACACCCATGGTGTCGGCCCATCTGCTCGTTCTATGATGTCCTGTCTCATCAGGGCCTCTAGTTCTTCCTCAACTTGTGGCTGTAGGTGTATGGGTACCCTTCTGTGATGTTGCGCAACTGGTCTTATCGTTTCGTCTATGTGCAACGTGATCTGCCGTCCTTTCAGCTTCCCTAGTCCTTCTATCAGTTTGGGGTATTCTTTTAGAATGTTTTTCTCTTCTGACATCTGATACGTCATTTCCATCAGCCCCATCACTTGTGCCGTGACGTTGCTCAACAAGCATGGCGCTGGCATGTCTCCTTTGAGCACATGTATCTGTTCCGTTAGCCTTTGATCTTTGTATCGTAATTCCTCTTTGAATTTCCCCAAGTTGATCACTGGTCGCTTTGCCCCCCATGTGAATACTTTCACTCTGGATGGCTTTAGAGTCGGCTTCACTTTCATTTTCTCATATTCAGAGACGCACATGATATTGCACGTTGCGCCACTGTCCAACACAAACGTGGTATCGTGTGGCCCCACTTTTATTGTTACGGACTCCGTTCTCTTTATCTTCTTCTTGTCCACCAGGCATATTGTTTCATCTCGCTCTTCTTCGTCTTCTTCTGAGTCTGTGTTGACCTCTGTCATGAGGTATAACCGTTGTTGCGAAGTCTTGTCTTCTTCACCCTCTTCCCCTGATTCTGCGGACGAATTCCTCACCTCAGTCTCGACATGCCTGATGTGTCTGTGTGTCGGCATCCTCCCTCTGCTTGTTCTTCCACGGTCATTTCTGAACTGTGCCCCTTGACATACACTTGCGTAATGGTCTCGTCCGTTGCATTTTCGGCACGTCTGGCCAAATGCTGGGCATGGCCCTCGGTGTGGGAACTCGAGTCCGCATCTGTAGCACGTTCCTTCTTGCTGCTTCTTCCCATTCTGGCCGCCTCTGTCTTGTCTCCAGTTTCCTGTTTTGTTGTTGCTTGCCATCCTATTAATTTGTTCTCCACCTCTTCCCTTTCCACGTTCCATTTCTTTCGCGTGTGTTGTTGCTCGTGCTTCCGCTCTTCCTAGTGCAAGGATGTTCTCCAGCGCTATTGGTTCTTTAAGTATTCTTGTTCGGAAGTCTATGTCCCGACAGCCTGCGATGATTAGTAGTCGAATGGCCTGCTCGTTGTCAAATTTATCAAATTCACAGTGAGTCACTAGTTTCCTTAGCCTTGTTGCGAAGTCATCTAGTGACTCCTCGGCCTGTTGGAAGGAAATCATGAAGCTGTACCTCTCAAAATCAGTATTTCGTTGCGGATCAAACTTATTCGTCAGGCACTTTGTTAATTTGTCGTAGGTGTCAGTGTCTGCAGTTGGCAGTGTCACCAGTAGGTCTTCGATCTCGTCGCCCACTAGGTTTATGAACAGTCCCCGTTTTTTGGCCTCTATGACATCTGTTGCTTCAACATAATTTTCAAAACGTCTGAGCCATTTCTCCCATCTTATCCCAGTTTGTGGTTCAGATAGGCTAAATGGCAGTGGTCTCCTGTATTGCGCGCTTTGTTTCTGGTCTGCCATTGCTCCTTGTATTCCTTTGTTCTGTTGCCTTTATTTTCTTTATTTCGTCTTTGATGTCTTTAAACTATTTGTTGTCTGTTTCTTCGTTCTCCTTATGCCTTCTCTTTGTTGTAGTAATTTTAGTTGTCTTCTCTTTGTGCCCTTTTAACTTCTTCTCTTTTTTCTTTATTTCTTTCCTCTTGTCTCTTTTACTGGTGCTTGTTGTGCACTTTTGCCTCTTTTGCCTCTTTTTCTTTTGCAATTCTGCCCTTTTCTGGTCAGATCTATTTTTTTCTGGCCTTGCAATGGCCGCCGAGTCACTCTTGCTTCTGATTGGCTTATTCGCCTGATTCTAAGATGGCCGCCGATAATCTCGCGCGATTTCGCGGCCAATGGGAACCTTGCCTGACTTCAAAATGGCCGCCGAGTCTTTTCCGCTCGTTGATTGGCCCTCTCGCCTGACTGTGCAATGGCCGCCGAGACTCTCGCGAGAGCTCGCGGCAGATTCTATGTCTTCACGCTTGTGGTTACAGCGCTTACCGGTGCAGGCAGTCTTTCCTCGCAGCGGCCGGGGTGGGCTCCTGCGTCGCTGTGCTCCGTTTTCTTTTCTTTTGTGGGCACAAGGATCCTTTTCGCCGAGCCGTGTAGCAGGCTCACGGAGGTCACGATCCCTCCTCGTCGCCAGTTGTCACGTCGCGCGGCTCGCAGCACATCAAGGACGCGACAGGGTGAGTAGCATCAAGTCTTTATTTGTACAGAGTTATCGGCAGTCGGGCGCTGCGCTTCCCGGGGTCTGACCTCTCACCTCGAGGTCCTGCATGCGAGTGTCCTCATCCCCCCGCCCCTGACCGGATGTAGTGTCCGGTGTCCCCTGCTCCCCCCCGACCCTGAGCCCCAGGGTCTTAGTGCCATCCTGTGGGCACGACAGGATCGTATTCGAAATCCGCTAGAATATTGAGCAGGTGTTTAGTGTCTCTTACATATGACCTGATGTGAGTAACGAACGGTCGTAGGAACCAGTCAGTATATGTGGAGAGGGGTTCCAAAATTCCAGATACGATAGGCCTACCTGGAGGTTGTCTTTTACCGTTGTGTATCTTTGGAATCGTGTAGAATAGGGGTGTTCTGGGTTAAGGATTTGTCAAACAAGTGTACGTATACTTAAGGATTTGTCAAACGAGTGTACGTATACTTACTGACAACTCGGTATAATTCCAGTTTTGCAGAGAACGGCGTTGGTCACATTTTCCATTTTTCGGTTTATACGGAGATTTGTTGAGCAGGTTAGTTGCTGTCAAACCAAGATTCATTTTCAGAAAAAGGCTTTGAATTAGGTTTTAATTTGGCATTGTATTCTGATACAGAGACATTCGGGAACGTCACCTAGCGGAGGTTGTCGTTAAAGGAGGTGTTATTGAGTAAGTTTCATTTCTGAACAGTACTATATCACGGGTGATAAGGTTCAGTTAAATAAAAGACAGCAGGACGTTTGAATGTTGGTCATGCTACCAGTAAACAAGTCGTACACGAGGTGAGGTTTGCATGAAGGTTAATAGTACATTAGGTCACATTTGTTTCAGCACGAGCACGATCACTTGGTCGGAAAAGTATGACAGATTCACCTTTCCACACAGTAAAATTGCAGTTTTTAGTACAACAAATGTATAATAACGCTACCCTGTACGTTGCTATTGTGTATTGTTACAGATTGATCCCTGACGAAGGGACACAGGTCCCGAAATGCATTGGGCGGGCATGAATAATTTAAATCTTTGTACGTCGCAAGCAAGCATTCCTTTATGCTAAATTGAAACGCGATGAAATATAATGTATATTATGTAGTATTCATATGCGAATTAATATGAATGTAATTTGATATATTGCATTGTATAAATCATTCTTGTGAATACAACTGAATGTAAAGAAATTGAGAAGAATCAAACTGACATTTGTCGTTTGTGAATTGTGCACATTGGTCCAAGTACATGTACTTGTATTCATGAGTTCAGATTTCCCAGAAGCATATTAGACAGTATGCTTCCCAGTGTAGCACACCAAGGTTGAAATGATTACGTTGTAAATTGAAATAAATAGAACGAGTACACTACACTACCCTTCTAGAGCTTTACAAAAGCTAGCCATACATTAGAGTTACCTTCAGCATGTATGATCAGCCCTCGATGAGGTGACAGCACTCTTTCTAGTGAAAAGCTTTTGAAACTGAGTCATTGAGTTTTCTTGTGTGCTCCCTTCATTGTCCATCTTAAAGATCCTTGAAACCTGCAGGTCGAACCACCCAATCCTTTGTGTGACTCGAAATACATCTTGTTTAGCTTTTTTCTGACACCAAAGAGCATGTTTCTAATGTTATGAAAACCAAATGCTGAGGTAGAGTTAACTATACGTTTTCTGGGGAGGTTTATCTAACATACATTTAAAGTCCACTCCAAAAGATGTCTGTCCTCCCATACATTGCCAGTGAAATCTGCCCTCTTCTAACTTGAACGCAACCCTGCTGTTTTTCTCTTTTTTGTGTTTATATTCCCTCTTCGTCAATTCTCACTCGTTCTCTTTCACTCCCTTTTCCTAGCTCCTTCTCATTATCTCACTCTTTGTCTTTCTAACATTCTCTACTGAGCTCCCTCTATATTTCCGACCCGAGGTCGTAGCCTATTGTGTGCTCCAGCCCTGAGGATGTGGATTGAGAGCTGCTTTGCTTTTGTCAGTGAGAGAGCAACTTTTGAAGTGTATTTGGTGAATCCAGAAGCAGCCTCAACGAGCATGCGCTGGTGTGTGCGCATGCGTTCATGCATATGACCATATTAAATGCATTACCTAGGCCAGTTATTGTTCGCAGCTTAATTGAATAGATTTATATAACTGCATTGCCTTTGATACGAGCAGCACTTTTCAGGCCTGCTTTGGTAAAGCGTAGCCCGTTCAGTCAGTTTTTTTATTTATGACTACTAATAGTGCATTTAAAACATCACTCCCAGATTGGATTTGTGCCCTTTTCCAGGGCCGGAGTGAGAACCCAATGCAGAACTGGCAAATTTGTCAGGGGGGGAATGTGCATGTGTGCATTGCTGCTTTTGTTACTGGGGGCCCCAGTAACAAAACCAAAACCAGACCCCACAGTTGAGAAAACAGCCTCCACCCTTCCAGCTTCCTGGGGAAATGACCGATGCCCGCTACGGCCAGTCCAGCCCTGCCCTTCCTTGATTCCATTTATTGCAATGGAAGTGAGGCCTGGCTAGCCTCTGTCTTTGCTGGCGGTGAAGTCCCACCCGGCCGGCAAGGAAATCATAACCTTTCATGAAAGGCATATGTCTCAGATAGCCAGAGACATGGAAAACTGACATTGGATGAAGCAGTAGGTGTAGCTAGGACTGCGAAGTAGTCAGTAGAAGGGCAGGCTTGTTATGGAAAGACATGTAGAGGTGGAGACAAGTCAATCACAGAACAGGCTTGCTTCCAAAAGACTAGTTTGGCTGAGCCCAAGTCAGGCTTCTCAATTCTCGAGCAGGGCCGGGAGAGCTTTCCAACTGTGCTGCCCTTTTGATGTTATTCATCACCATCAAGGACCTCACTTCAGTCAATCGTTCTATGAATCCAACCCACGGATGGATCATACCTTGAAGACCTTCGCATTTTCCATTACCTTGATTCGGGCTGTCCTTGTGTTCCCTGGTCCTGAGGAAGATCCACCGTGACTACCAGCAATTCACACACTCTTTTGGGTCGAAACGTCGACGTGCTTGTCACAATCCTGACCCTATTCTCTCCGCTCCCCATGAAAAGGAAATTTAAATCCCAAGCGGTCTGGAGATTTATATATCCAGGGATGGATGACCTTTGAATGACCATTTTTTAACCATCTATGCAGCACTGTATATATCTTGCTCACAATTAGCACTTTTCTTGCACCTTTGTCACTATATCACTTGCGTCGTTCTGAATAATTGTTTTGTTCAATAATCATGACAGCCTTTCAGTGTCATTTCTACACCACAGCATGTAAAAAGAATATAGTGATTAATCCCTCAATACATTCTTTTGATTTATTCATGCTTGGTGTGTCTCCTTGTTCTTCTTTTCTCCATTGACTGTTATTATGCAAATGTTTGAGTAATTGTTTCCTTCACTATTGTTTATTATTCAGTAAACAAGAAAGTAATTCTGTACCCAACAGAATCAACATTTCTCCACATTTTCCAAGTCAGTCAATGCAGCTTTGTTTCTAAGGAGTAAAGAATTTACTAAGCATTATTTTGATTGGTTTCTGTGAGTTAGCATGATTAAAGCAAAGCCAGTCACGTAATAGACCCACTAGCACCAAAGCCGTCAAGGCCCTAGAAGAGTCCGATTCATGCATGACATATTTGCCTCTAAGATACCACCCTTTCAAATTCACAAGAATGCTGCTAAATTTGTCGATTTCCCCTACTTTGTCTATTTCTAAACTTGAATGCGTTCATTTAAGGAAAAGGTAATGAATCAAAAGACCGCGTTACGTTTTTTTCCTGTTGTGGATGACTATGATTCAGATATAATTATTAAACAATTACAAATTTCAACTGTGCTTCAAGTTCAAAGGCCTAACTCTTTGGTTCCAGCCTTCTTGTGTTTTCTTGAAAGGTAACTGTACCTTATGTTCAAAACTGTGCGGCACGACAACTCTTGAATATCCCCAGCCGACAGTCAGCAGGGGCTGCACTGGCCGCCCTTCACTGGCTGCCTATCCAGCAGAGAGTGCAGTTTAAGGCTCTCTGTATCACACACAAGGTTTTGCTAGGTCCTGGCCCACCTATCACACGCTCTCTCATGTCCTTTTATCATCCTGAGAGAACCCTGCGATCATGTAATAAACAGCTGGCTGTTGTTCCTAGAATTAGGAAGGCCCGCACAGGGGGTCGCCTCTTTCATATAATGCTGCTAGGCTTTGGAACTCCCTCCCCTTGCCATTCGGTGTGAAACTAACCATCTGGCCTTTCGGAAACGCATAAAAACCTTCCTGTTTCCATGACTGAGATGTAGACTATGAATTCGGCCTCTAGCGCTGGGATGCCTTTGGTAACCATGCGCTCTATAAATGTTTTACAATTACAATTACAATTATGTTTAATCTATTTTGTTAGTTACAGCTTCCCTGCCATTAATAATTACTGGTATACTACCTTTCGGATTTTTTTTTTTTATGTATTGCATTGTAATGAATTTTTATGAAAATGTGCTGTAAATACCATGATTTTGTCCAGTTTTCTTGATCTACTCAGTCCCAATTTGTCAATTGCTCTTCCTTCAATAGCTCTGTGGAAATTGTCATCAACATTAACGCCACACCACTTTCAAAAGTCCCCAGCCACCACTGTCAAAAATGTAGGTGATTACACGCAAAGTAAGACTCGGGGTGTGTGAGCTTCAGATTTTCCACAATAAGGCTGTTTATGAGAAACTAATGCAGCGTGGTGCCGCAAGTTATTTTGCTGCACCACGCTGCGTTAGTTTTGTGGCACAGGGATGCAACATATTTACAGCAACATGTCGCATCTCTGTGCCTTTCCCTGCACTGGCCCACAAACTGCTGCCATGCGCCGGTGCAGGCACCCTTGCACCATGTGCAAGGATGCCTGCATCGTGGCAGATTGTTTTTGTGCAGGAAGAGGCACCTTCCTGCACAATGCAATGTATTCAAACAAACTGATAGTCTTGGTAGTACTGGTTGCTATTGGGCATACTACCGGGCCGGCCGTGACGTCAGGCTGTCTCGGAGCTGCGGCACGTGACTCAGAGCTGCGCAGGAAGTGCAGAATCAAATTGAATAAATATAATACATTGTAGCACGGACAACACAGCCGTAGCTCTCAGCTGGCAGTCCTGCCAAGTACCACGCAAGGAGCGCCCCAAGCCTGGGGGAGCAGCACACACAGCCACAGGCAGTGCGCTGCCTGCTGTCACACACAGGTGTGCAGGCTTTAGTGACAGCAAACCTATCATGCAAATATGCGTGACAATGCATTTCAGTGCGGTGATGCGGAGCACCACACTGAAATGCGTTAGTCTAACGCCTGATGCGTGGTACTTGGCAGGACTGGGTGCATGAGAGCGGCCTAAGGGGCAGTGGAAAGGGAAAGGAATGCGGATTGGTAGGAGCACTAAGAGCGAAAACACAATATTTTTTTAAATAACCAATATTTTTGAGGACCTTCAAAACAGAGAGGGCCAGTGTGTGCGTTTTTGCCTGTGTGTATGGATCAATTTCTGATGGAGTGTGACAGAGATCTCACCATACCCGCCAGAAAGCACCTGGACCCAACTATTTGTCGAAAAATACATTTACCCCCCCAAGCTACGCTCCTGATTACACGATTTTCAGCAGCCCTGACGGTAGTGCGCATGCCTGTTGAAGAGTTGTCCGTTGGAAGCTGTTCTGCCAAACTGTGGTAGCTCAACTTCAGAAAACAGTCCACCAAACATGAACAAGTTGCATTGTTTAAGCTTTTGAGCTTGGCATGATGTGCCTTCAACAGTCACACAACGGTTCTTGCTTGTATAATAGAACGTAAAAACATCAAACGCATGCTTATTTGAAAAATATAAGAGGATTTGACAGCTTGAAGATAAGACCAGCAACTCCAGCGGGAAGCTTCCCGCGTTAATGTGCAGGAAATAATACAGCCCAAATAACATCATTTATTTTTCTGATGCTTTTTTTCGCGTACAGGATTGGTGTTTAATCCTCCTCAGAAAATAATTAAACGACAGACCATGGAGATAACATTGATGCCAAACTGTAGTTAGTAAATGAGTTCCAGAGATTAAAATTGTAAACCCTGTGGAGATAGTGACTGTAAAAAGACACGCATGGCGATGCACGGAGATGAACAGAATTCAGATGGGCTAGAGACGATCAAGCGTTCCAAGAAGGAAATGGAATTGGATGTTGGGAAATTTCTAACAACTTTAATCAAAAGTAGAACAAATGCACTACCAAAATTGATTAGAGTTTTTAGTGTTTTTTTCTCCTCATGAAAACAAAGAAAATCGTTTAAGTTATTCATTTTTTCTTTTCTCCGCCTACTAAATGTGTCCACAGGAGGCCGTGAGCCCCTTTCATCCCCTCCCCACAGTTTTGCAGCTACAGCAGGGTTGCCATGGTCTGCTAAAAATTGACTTGTTCGTCATGGGCTTATTCTATCTGCAGACCGCCAGGAAATAGCTCATAAATAACACTGTAATGGTGTAGGAGGCGTGGCCAAACGGCTGACACTTGTACCAAATACTGTGAGAGAGACAGAGAATTGTAATTGTAATTGAAATTGCATATAGGGCTTACCACCCCTGACGAGACGTCAAAGCGCTTTTTCGGCGAGTAGTACGCTACTCCGGAACCCATAAAGGATTAGTGGTGAATTAGTATAGGGAGATATTAAATTAATTTGAGCGGTGGACATGAGAGAAAGAGAAATCATGAAAACAGGAAAAATAGGACAGATGGGGGGGATAGTGCAACAACAATAGAAAAAGGGAAGATAGAAATAGTAAGGAGTAGAGAAAATAAAGATAGGTAGAAAGAAGGGGAAATTAAGAAAGGGAAAAGAAAGGACGGCTGAAAGGAAGCAATGAAACAGGAAAGATATGAAGGAAAGGTGAAAGACAGGGTGAACGAATGTGAAACAAAAGAATGAAGAGAGTGAAAGGATCAGTAGATGTAAAGATGAAAAGGTTGATGGAAGGGTGAAGGGATGAGTGACGGTATCACAAATGGGAGGGACGGGCATATGGGTAGATGTTGAAAGGATGGGTGAAAGCATGGGTAGATTGGTAAAAAAGTGAATGGATGTATGGAGGTATGGATGGATGCATGATGAAGGGAACTGCTTTTGACATCCAGGTAGATCGCTTCGCTCACTCTCCGCCATTAGAGTATTTTATATTAAGGGCCTTGTTTCAGGACTGGTTGGGATAACGGATCATCAGTTTTATCAATGTTATAATTGTTGAGAAATATTGGTACAACTAAATACTCCATAGTCTAAATACTAATGTAAGAGTGAAATGATGGGTTCTGGAAGTACTTTCTCCTAAACAAGCTATTATCTTTCATCATGATTTATTAGCCTTGTCCCTAGTTTGATCCCTAATCCTGTCGTAGTCTGCAATGGTAAATTTTCAGAGTAAATGTTTTGCTCTTCAGAACCTCTACACCCTCCCTTCTTCTATTAATGGTGCAGACTTCAATCAGAGGCCCTTAAACTTGTTTTTCTTGATGACTGCTTGCTAGTGCACTACCGGCAGACAGCCGTACTCTACCTCGCAACCAAGGCCCGGTTTAGCACTGTTGACGCCCGGTGAGACAATCTGTTTTGGCGCTCCACCATGACCTCTCTCTCGGATTCCTTCACTACCACCCGGCAAAAGTGTCCCTCACCTCTCCATAGCCACTCTCTCGCATACATTTCATTTGTTTTAAAGCGCTGGTGAAGGCTGACCTTACTAATCTGCTCAGCTTTCCACATAAAATACAGATCTGTTCTTTGCAGCAGGCCTATTAACCCTCTGCACTACTTTATGGCAAAACTCTGATCTCACTCTTTAGCAGGAACATTAATCACAAGAGTTATCTTGACATTTTTATTGCTGCCTAAAAGCTGGACCCAAAAGGAACTCTGCAGCAGATGCTTTTAAATCTTAAGTTATTGCTAAATACAGTGCCCCCCCCCCACCTGAGGTCAGTGCCCATTCTCTAGTTCAGCGCCCAGTGCAGCTGCACCGGTCACATAGCCCTAAAGCCGGCTCTGCTCATAACCATATGAAAGAGCTAAACCCAGCTGCACAATTTGAATCTGCAGTCAGTGACTGGGATCGCATTACCCTTCTAATGTTGATAGCAAGTTATCTTTCCACATGTAAAATCCCCTTCCTTCTCCATTACTTCCCTCAAATAATGGGCATTGGTCCTCCAGGCCTAATTCTTGCAAGCAACCCTGCACTCGACCTCCTACCTCCCTTGCCCACAAACTCTCAGAATATTGATTGATTTCCATTCAGAGATCTTGGCTGCACCTCCCTTCTCAGAAGCAATTGCATAAGGTTTCCTCCTCTTTTCTCAAAACCTTCTATAACAGCTTTCATAGAAGTTCATTGTTTAAAGGAAGCTTTTCTTATACCTAATAAATGTCAGTCCACCCAATCCTTTTATCAGACTTCTGGACTTTCCCCTCAGATGACTTTGCCAAAATCTCTTCTCAGGCCCCACTTGCCACATCCCCCTCAATACACATCACCAAAGTTGTACATGTCTGGACTAATCAAACAGAAAAACGATGATGGATGGAAACTCTAGTAGTTCGAGGTCGGGGCTCTAGTAGTTGTCTGGCCACTCCCTGACCTACTAACTATAGTGCAACTGGTTTGATGTTTTTCCTCATCCACTGATGGCCACACCAAGGGAATGTAAACTATTAGGCCATACTCAAAACTTCTTCCTCCCAACTCTTTTAGGAAGTTCAGTCACAGGAGTCAATGGGGCCACAGCACCGATGGCAGTATGTCTTCTGGGGCCTAAAGACCCAGTTCATGGCTTACCCGCTCCTGAGGTATGGAACCCTTCACCAGTGCAGAAAAGTCCTGCTCCAGATCGGCAAAGTCAGGCTGTGCATGGTCATACGAGACAACACCCGGCAGGTGCAGGCTTTCTCCTCCTAGCCACGCTACCGGCTGGTTCTAGCGATTGGGGTTGTTCCCACTCCGGTGATCGCATGGTAAGTCACACTTCTCTGTGCAGGGGGAGAGGTTGTACTCCTTGCTCCGACTGGGCTCTGGTGATGTTCTTTGATCCTCGGGCCTCCTTCGGTGCAGTTCGCAGTATGTGGGCTGGACTCGCCTTAGTCATAGTAGTATCTCGGTCCCGGGGGACGGCCTAAACCCATAGACTCAACGTCTCCGACAGCCTCTCCTGGCTGCCACAGCACTTACAAGTCCGGTCACGCTGACCTGGCATTGATGTTCACAGTGGTCCCCCCTCTGGCACATGGGGCCACCCACCATGAGGTCTTGCAGACCTGGCACCTTCCACACAACCCTTGCTCCTCGGCTCAGTCCACAGCGGTCTCTCCTGGCACACGGTGGTTGCTGAAACAATCCAGCACACAGGCTATGGCCCGATAAGTGCACGAGCGAATTCCTCACACCTCGCACAGGGAGTCCTCACAATAGGGTTCTCTGCTGGACCTTGCTCCTTCCAATGCTTTCCTCTTTCTCACAGGGCACACTGGTCTTAGCAAGCAGGCAGGTGCCGGGGCTCCAGGCTCCAGGGCAGGCGATCTTGGTTTCCCTGAGTGATGTCCCCTCACCCAGCAGAGAGACTGGCAGGCCTGGGCCCCCAGTTCTGGTCACAGGCAGAAGTCTTGCAGAGCTTCCCCGCCTCACTCAGCCCATCTGGCTACTCGGTAGATGACAAAGTCGGGGTCTCAAACTCCCCTATTTATAGTCCTTTTCCAGACACAAAATGTAATTCAATGTCTGAGGGGCTGATTACGATCTTGGCGGACAGGGTTACTCCATCACAAACGTGACGGATATCACATCCGCCAAATTTCAATTCCATTATATCCTATAGAACTTGTAATATGGCGGACAGGATATCCGTCACGTTTGTGACGGAGGTTCCCTTCCGCCAAGATCATAATCAGGCTCTGAGTCTTTGAAGTTTTATATTCGGGTTCAGATTCTTTGGAGTGGACATCTTCCTCCCGAAGGATATCTGTCACAACAGGCAGGACTCTGAAGTTGATAAACCCACAACAAGATTCATGGGAGTGACCAGAGTTTGCAACTGGATGTCAGTCACCGTGATATGTGGATCAAAAGGCTAATCCCGGTGTAAGGAAATGCTCCTTTTTTTATGTTCACCCCTCAATGTTGGACCGATGCTGCTTGTTTTTTTTAACTTTGAGAGTGCATTGAGGCCTGCTATCCAGACCTTAATGCCAGTGTTCCTAACCCTTAACAAAAGTATGTTGAATTGGCTATGCCCAATCGGCAAGTACTAACTTACTTACAAGTCCCTAGTATATGGTATGCAGGGCATGTAAGGCAGAGTATCCACACAGGGCTGCAGCACTGATTGTGCCACCCTGAGTGTGACAAAAGACAAAATGGCTCCCAGCCTGCCACTGCAGACTGGAAGAGCAATCTGTGCACTGGTAGTTCGACTTTGCCATTAAAACTAATGGCAAAGCCACCACTCCTATTACATTATATGTAAGACTCCCCTAAGGAAGGCCGATGAAGTCCTATGGTAGGGAGCTGTATATTGTTAAGTTCGACATATATTTTGGACATGTCTTAACAGCAACACTTCTAAATTGTCATTTTGCTGGGGAAACGCTAGTAGCCTCATTGGCTAACACAGGGTTATCGGCTGGTATCCCATCTTGGCTAACTTCCGAAAGGGACTACCTAACGTGGTACTGTACGGTATCAAATTAATGGCATTAAATCCAACTCGGTGCCCAAGTTGAGATTTATGTCACTTTTAAAGTTAAGCAACTTTTAAGAAGTTGCCAGTCTGTGTCTGGCTAGCTCAGCGGCCTCACAAAGGCCTTAGCACGCAGAAAACCTTCTGCCTGTCTCGGGAGATCTGTGACGACTGCCAGGCTAGGGAACAAAGGCTGTTGCCACAGAGTGATGTGTTACCTTCTCACCCAGGAAGGCCACTTGGGGTGTTAGCCCAAAAGGTGAGCTTCAAAGGGGAAGCCACCTTTGAAGGGCCTCCTGCAACAGCACTCCCGAGCATGATGACATTTGTTCCTGAAGACAAATTAGAGACAAGGACATGGTGGGAAAACCCATTCCCAAACTGGTTTTTCTGTAGGCGTGTAGCCCACAGGTAGCAACACCTCTAGGGTGGGCTATCGAACTTCTGGCAGTTGGCTAGAATACTGCATTCTGGGATAGCTAGATGCCACACTTTGCAGGAAACACGTCACTAGGCAGGAGGGGACCCAGTCGCCCACTGGCTAGTAACTGCGTGGACCCCTCAGGGCACTTTACTGGGATAAATATGGCACCACTAGCACACTGCTCACCAGATCACTCTCAACTTGAAGAAAGGACTGAAAAAGGACTGCCCTGCTCCCCTTGAAACTGAACAGAGAGAGGCTGCAGCATCGGAAGGACTGCACCTGCTACACTTTGAGCTAGTAAAGTTTGGACTACGCCTGCGGCTCCTGACCCAGGGAAAATGTGATTTCCAGCTTCAACGTACCTCAGTGACCGACAAGTTGGTAGCCACCGCAGACGTTTTGCCGCTACCAGTTGACGAGCACACAAAAGGACGAATCCCAGGTAGCCAAAATGTGCACCCGTGTCTGCCGGGAGTACTATCAGTGTCCTGATTCACTATACTCAAGAGACACTAGCCCCCACCTAAGTATTTTGCCCCAACTGCGGTGCAACGAGACCAGTAGCCCAGCATCGGCTAGCCAGCTACTGCAACATAGAGGACTTCGAGGGACTTCAATCGCTGTGGCCAGAGTAGCCCTTTGTCACCCGAGGACCGAGGGACACCCACAGACACACACCTGTCAACCGCACCTCAACCAGAGCCTCCTTTGAGCATCTTTGGTCTGCATCCCCAGCTTCAGGACCACTCCATTGTAGTCTAAGGCAGTCATCCTGTAAATCTTGGAATTTGATCTAAAAAGGCTCTGGTGGTCAAGTAACTGTTCAAAAAGTATCCTCTCTGGCTCCCTAGACCACCATCCTGTTGGGTTTGGTCACCCAATTGGGCCGAAGTTGCAGAACTAACTCTTTCAAACTTTTCAAAAGTTTTAACTTTTTGTTGACCAATGCTTGTTTGTGGTTGCATTTAAAAGTATTTATAAGTTCAAAAATCTGTATCTTTGGAATCCTCTGGTGGATTTCGATCATCAAGGTCTCTAAAAGATGAAAAAAATACGCTCTATTTTTTAAGTTGTGTCTCTTTCTTGTTGTGTGACTTTCTTATTCCATTGTTTAGTACTGTTAAATGCTTTATACATTGTTCCTTTGTTAAGTCTTGCTTCTCGCAGCCACAGCTACCCGGGTTGAGCTTAAGGTTTGCAAATGAACCTGACTGGACCCAAGACATTTTATGCGAGTGTATTACATGATAAGGCCCCACAGCCATATCATAAAATACACCCAAATCCTCACACCCGGGCTCCAAGCCCTGCTCTTTATGATTCCCTTATCAGCCCCATCTCTCTCTTCCTGAGACGTGTCCAGGGCCCTTCCTTGTGATCTATCGCTGAATCGAAGATCCCTTTGAACTGCACAGAGACAGCCTGGCTCTCCCATCCTCCAGTGCATGTCCCTCTCAGCTTACAAGAGATGCAACAGTACACACATTTGTCTAAGGGGATTTCTCTAATCCTCATGTTTTCACCAGGCAGGGCTTTCAAAAATGGAGCCCAGGGTCCTCCATGTAATGTACCAGTGCAGGCATGCTTGCACTAAGAGCACATCCACAGCACACTGTTGCAAGGTGGAATATTATGTGGTATGCCTGGGAGGCCTTATTAAGAAATGTTCTCACAATACAAAGAGATGATTCTTGGATTCAACAACAATAATCCTTAGCTCACATTGCCATAGAGCCACTTTTGTGCCGGCTCAAGCAGTCTCTCCATGGATGGGGCATACGAGTTGGTAATACTGATCATGTCATCTCCTTATACACTGACGATGCCATGATTTACCTGCATTGGCTGGACATCTCTGGGCCCATAATGCTTAACGTTATGCCCAACTTTTGAGAATTCTCTGGATTATGGCTTAACAATGCAAAGTCTGCCCTTTTCCCATTGGGCTGCTTGATGGGCCTCTCCATTGACAGCCTTCCAGATGCAGGGTTACACTGGAAGGTTGATAGTGTCAAATATCTTGGCATACAGGTCGTACACGGTGAGCGTCGGTACTATGATCTGAATTTGGCCCGAGTTCTTCATAACTTACGCCCTTCAATTATGTTTGGAACACATTGAGACTCTCACTAATGGGGAAGATAGCGTTACTGAAAATGGTGATAGTGCCACCATGTCTTTACATATTACAAGGTGCAATGTATGAAACCCCCCAAAGGGTATTTCAGGAACTCAATAAGCTGATCGTAGAGCTTCTCTTGGCAGGCAAGAGGTGTATAGTGAGCCTCAGTACTTTGAAGGGACAATGGGACAGGGGGGGAATGGATTGGTCCCGTTCTGGAATTATATTATCTGGTGGCACAGCTACAGCATCCTGTTCATTGGTTGGATGGGGAGCCAAATTTGGAGCACTCCCTGCTAGACGGGATGCATGACGGACACCAACTTGGGGTGCTGATGTTGAGGGGTCGGCGGATTCCCCCTGAATTAACTCATGTGATCCGGCTGATGGGCATTCTCTGGGAGCAAGCGGTCCAATGAATAATTTGGCAGGCGCCATACGCCCCTGATTTAGATATATGGATAGTTCACCCCTTTGCACAGATGACTCACCTTATGGCAATAGATAGATGGTAGGCGGGTGGATGCTTAAGACTCTCCGATCTTTACCCGAGAGGGACGCTTCATCTCAACACATGACACTGTCGTGACGTTTGGACTAGGGGGTGGGCAATTCCTCCAGTATGCCAGGATTGCGGCCATGGCACGTCAGTTATGGCCGTCATTCCCTGAGGCTCCTACCCCCACACAAACACTGGTGACCCTACTGTCCATGGCGGGTGAGTGCAAACGCATAACGCATGTCTACTGAGTGCAACGTATGTACACACAGACAACTGATGCTGCTCCGTATAGAGAAGACCTGGCAAGACCTTAGTGACGAGCCTATTGCCCCTACAGACTGGCCAAAAATCAATGAAGGGGTCCGTAAGGTCTCAGTCTGCGCCCGATTTAAGCAGATGCAATTCAACATTATCCACATGGCTTTCCTGTCACCCAAGAGACTACATGGCATCTACCCCAGTAGGGACCACAGATGTCCTCGATGTGGGGAGGGGCCTGCGGATTTCATACACATGATATGGCACTGCCCCATGATTACATCATATTGGCTGGATGTGTTGCCACAACTCTGCCATGCATCAGGATGGGAAGTATTGTATACAATTAACCAACGTTTATTGGGGCTCCTACCTCAGAACCCTAGATTGAAGCTGAGCAGACAATTTACAATGTTGGCCCTCATAGTGGCTAAAAGACGCATAGCTATCAGTTGGTTGGCGATGAAACCCCCTACAAAGGTGGCAAGGGAGAGAGATTTATTTGAGTGGGCGGCAGCAGAGGAGGCACATATATGGAGAACACATAGAGATGCTAAGGTAGCCGATGTTCTGCTTTCTTGGGATGCCATGACCCAGGCGCTATTGGAGCCAGAGGACGAAGATCAACCCACCACAGACACCCAAGCCATACTGGTTAGAGAGACGCCTTGATTGACACAGTGATCGGGGACTCTGGTGGAGGACCTACACACTCATTGCTGGGACTATGCGTCAGTCGGTTGACGGAGACGAAGTCAATAATATTTTCTAAATGCCGCTTGTCTTACTGGAAGCTTGGGGGAGGGTAAGTTAGGGAGGGAGGATTCTTTATATCCTATATTTGCAGTTAAATTGATTTTGTTGCTGTGTGGGCTTTCGATTACCATGCCCAAATATATTTTAGTTGGAATGCTACTGGGCTGGACATCACTGTCACTAGGACGGCTATGGATTACCCATATCCGTATGTGTTTGGAATAACAGTTTCTATCACCCACTGTATAATGGTCTGCTTTCTCAATTTTGCAGTTTCACTGAGTGGGCAAATGTGACCGCCGTCTGTTTGGCGAAGTTCACCTATGGCACTGTAAGTTATACTGCACTGTCATTTGAAATGTCAATAAAGAAATATTTTTAAAAAAACAATAATCCTTAGATCAGTCCTGGTAGTGTGGCAAAGAGCACTCAGGCATTACTGGAGGAACATGTGTTAAGCATTTTACAGTACCATTATGGTGCATAAGTTATTGAGATGACTTGAAAGAAATCCGACACCTGTTCACAAAAATTGAGATTATTTTTATATAGATATAGACACCAAAACAAACTTTGTATCATACATACAACCGGGGTTGTGAATTTTGAAAGCTTTCAAAAAGAAATGCAGTAAATCTGTCAAACTGGTCCCATTGAAATGAATTGGGAAAAAACACAGGGCACACTTGGTCACTTGCAGGGTGTGTTCAA
Source organism: Calotriton arnoldi (assembly GCA_963921515.1). Lineage (NCBI taxonomy): Eukaryota > Metazoa > Chordata > Amphibia > Caudata > Salamandridae > Calotriton > Calotriton arnoldi. Next base: position 150,393 of record CAWUFW010000919.1, on the reverse strand, counting down.
ATGAACCCTCTTGTGGATAAGGTCATGTGGGTCCCTAGACCAAGTTCCAACAGTCGTTACTTTGTTACCTTGTCCAGGGAGTCCAGGTGCAGAGGTGATTTGGCTGTCCTTGTTACTGAACGGGATCCGTGGGAGCTGTCAAACATGCAGCACTTGGCAAAACCACACTTGGAGATGGAGTCCCACTCTACCCACGGAGAGTAGAGGCCTTTGGGGTCCTAGGACCCAGGTTCAACAGCTGGATTTCTTCTACCTTGCTCGGCGGCTCGGGGTGCAGATGTAGCTGGCAGCTGTCAATCACCGGGGCAGGTTGTGCCAAGAATGCTTTACCAACCACTCAACTACTCCAACTTCAGGATGAAGGAACACAGCAGGAGGGTCGTTGCCGACGTCGGTCGCTGTTGTAGTGAGTTGCTCTCGGGCTGGAGACGTCACTCAAGGGGTCGATCACCTGACTGGATATCACCAAGCTTTGGCTGCGGCAAATGTAGTCCATGGTTACTCCGGCGGCTGGAAGTCGATGGGAGTGGAGTGGCGGTTTGAAACTTGGTGAAAGCTTAGCTACCGCTCCGGGCTTGGAGGACACCACTTCTCTTCAGGCTCACTCCCGACTACGCAACACGTAGATTTTCATGCAGCATGCAGGGTACTGGCCCCTCCAATCCAAAGGAGTCTGCTTTGATTTCTGGTGTCCACTGGAGTCTCTCTTGCTGGGAGCAATGAGCTTTTGGCACGGACACAAGTCTAACACACGGTTCCAGTATATGATCTCTTCGGGGCACTTAAGTGTCCTGTCTTTGCGCTGCGGCAGAGTCCAAAGTCCTATTGTTGGTGACGATGTCTTCTTTGTGCCTCTTCTCGGATTCAAAGTCAGAACTGAGGTTCTGGTGTCAGGGGAGCCCCTTAAATCATAGTTTAGGGGGCGTTAAGGGTGTGAGGGACCTAGGCCAATGGGCGACTGGTCCCTGTGGCTAACCCGCCCCGGAGATGACAACATCCTGGAGTGTACGTCACCTTTCTACCCAGATTCCTCTAATTTAGGGTCTTCCAACATGGGAGAATCCTTCCTTGGGTTTACAGATCTCCTAGCTCACCATAAAGGTGTGGCTACTCTTTTGGAGGTGTACACTTCCTGAATATCTAATTTTCCCCCCTGTTGGGCTGGACTGTGCGGGAAGGGCTTTGTCCTCGTGTCGGGGACAAGTAATTACACATCTAGGGTGGTGATGCAGTGCGTACAATAAAAACTATTCTCCTCCCAGGTCACTTATAGGTCATCCAGGGGCAAACTATATTTCTCATATCCACATGACGATGGGGCCCATAAACATCGCCTAACACACACGCACACTCCTGGATTTCCTTTACACCTTTATGAAATTCTGTACTCCTAGGAGAAGCATGAGAACTAAATGGAGAACACCATTTATGTACCGCTGGAAGAGCCAGGATATCTTATTACCTTAATTTGTCACTTTCTTTTAGTTATTTCTTAAGATATTCCTGCTCATTGTTTTGTCGATGAATCATTCATGTAAAAAATTAGTTCATAGTGATTAAGACCAGCTGAATCACAATAACCAATTTCTGATGTCACAATCATTTAGGAAAATAACCACTGAGTCATTTTGGGTTTAAAGAATCTTAAATTTTATATAATTTTAAAAAGCATGAGAAAGAATTTAATACTTTATTCAATTAGTCATTCTTAAATTCAAATATTTATTAAGCATAATCAATTTATTGCAGAAAGGAAATTTTTTGTCATGAAGCCAAAACCCTAATTACCTGCCTAGCTTCCTAATTTAGCCTAATGATTTCTAACCTAAGTTAAGAATTAGAAATAGCCTGATTCTCATACTCAACTGGAAAATTAAGACAGCAACTTCAGCTCGTCAGCATCAGCTACCTGCAACCCGTCTCATCTAACAGTCTTTCAGCATCTCCCGCTCAGTAAGGGATCGATCAGGACCACCCAGCACTGGAAGCCACCAACACGACTCTCCAACTCCTCTCCTGACTGTGACTGCAACCGCGACTGACCCCCTCCCACTAAGAGTAGGCCCTCTTATACCCTAATTCTAACTTTGCTAACTAACTGTTGCAACATTAATAAAACGCTTTTCTTTCATTGGTCCATGCATGTCATCTTATTCATTCTTTTAATCAAGTTCTCTTGGATTCAAGGGTCCTTGGATCATTTCCTTTCCCATACGCTCAAACATTTTTCATCCGTTTCGATCAGTACATTTGTAACTTCTTTCGACACATTCGAGAACTCCGCAGTCATTGTCCTTTCTCTTAAACTTGTTTCCCACGGGTCTTCTGCTGATCATCACGGCACACTATCAGTTCAATTAGGTCACATCAGCCTTGACCATTTCTTGCATCCTAGCGTCTCAGTAACCTCACGAGGTTTAGTTTTTTCTCCGATTCCATCCCGTGTCATGTGTCCCCTTGCGCCTGCGCACATCTTCCCACTGGCGGCCATTTTATATCGCCACTCGGTTATACTTTTAGAAGCACTAATTTGAGGCAAACAAAACATAATTAAAATAGAGAAAAATAGAGAAAAATAGCCCTTTCGTTTCCCTCCCGTCATCTACGTACCCCAATTAGTTATTACCTAGCAGAAAGCAACATTTAAGCTGTTCCTTACTTACCATCACTATTATTTTTGCAACGACACGTTTTATTTCTATGAAGCACAAACATGCATTTATTTTTAATTAGTACGCACTTATTTTTACGTTATAATTAGACACACGGACATCCATTAATAGATTATTTGGCACACATTTTAGCATGTTACCATTCCCATACATACAGTGTTGATTAATACATTTAAAAGAACATTTTATTTAATTAATTATAAAATTTGTTAAGGGTTAAAAAATATTTTATTTTCCCTGCTCCATCAACTCCCCCTTTGGTGATTTTTAAATCACCACATAAAACCCAAGTCATACTTCTTTTCAGGCAGCATGTCTTTCATCCTTTGCCTTCTGTTATCTACACATCTGTTTCTTCTTCATCTTGCCTTTTAGTCTCCTTATACATGCTTTCTTTCATTTTCTCCAATTCAATTTCACCCATTTCTCTCTCTCTCTCTTTCATTATTCTGTTATTTCTTTTTATCTTATTTTGTCTTACTTTTCTTTTTATACATGTTATTACTATTTTCAATACCATGGCTAACAGTATTACTATAGTTGCTATTATTATAACTTTCCCTATCACTAGTCTACTCATTCTGGTCAACCAATTTGCTACTGAAGAAAACCCTCTACCAAGTTTTCCCAAAACACTTTCAACCTCCAGTGGAACTAGTTCTTTGTGCAAATTTGTAATATTTGTAATATACTTCTGTATATTTTCACTTTTATCAGGAATGTAAGTACAACAATGTTGGACTTTAAACATTCCACAGACTCCACCCTCTTTTGCCAAAAGAATATCAAGGGCAAGCCGATTTTGTATCACCATAGCTCTCATGGCAACCATTTCGGTATTTACCATTAAGAACCCTCCCGCAGTATCTGTAGACAAACGATCTACTACTGTGGATAACTTCCGAATTTTAAATGCATTCAAAGATATTCCCACTGCTGGTATCAATGCTCCAAAAATATCACCTACAATTTCTGAAAAACTTTCCCTCTTTCTACGTGTAAATCTATTAATCATCTTGTATGTTCCCTTTTCTTCTCTGTCCATGTGAACATTTTTTGGAAAGACCAGGCCTACATAGCAAGTTCCATACCAATGGTCCGGTAACCTGTAATAAGCTCTATTCCCACAAACATAATAGATACCTGGAAATATTGGGTCCTTTCCACCTTTAAATCCCCAACCTCCCAGAATTTGATAATTGTCATGGCAGATACTGGAACATACAAAGTAATTGTCATAGACTGTCTTATTTCTCCTAATACACAACTTTCCTGTTTGCGGCCAATCTAATGTCATTGCTGCATTTATCTTTTTCCCTTCATGATTTCCTTCCTCAAACGTCCATAAGCGTTTTCCCTCCTCTTTTATTGCTTCTTTTTGAAATTTCATTCTTCTTTCTTCAACCATTTCTAAAAATACTTTTTCTTCTTTCTTTAACTCACAGGTAAGGTTGTTACTAACTATTTCTTCTAACGTTATTTTTCTATGTTCTAAAAAGAATTCTCCTAAAACTTTTGCTGGTTTTACTTTGTTAAGTTCTGGTACTACTGGAATGTTTGCAAAAATCTTATCTATATCAGTATAATAAGATTCTAATCTACCTGTTTTATAAAATAAACTCGCTATTACACTACATGTTATTCCATAAGTTAGAGGTAGGTGATGATAAGTCACACCTTCTGATACTGATGCAGGCAACTGCATACAAACATAACAATCTCTCACATCCATTGTCTCTACATATTCATACAACAATTTTGTAAAAACATTCTTTGAAAAATCTGTTACTGACTTATCCTTATGCAACTCTGCACTACTTCTTAAAATAACTGGTTCTTTAATATTAGTTTCTCTTTCTGGTTTAGTATCATTTTTTGCTCCTATCACAGCTAAACTAATAGGAATTGTGATTGCTAAAACTATCCATATGGTCATTAATAACCCTGTACAAAAGCAGCACATTTTGCACCATCTTTTTATAAACTCACATTTATCTCTTCTATCCCTATTATTTTCCATTTTTCTTTTTCTATTTGTTAAGTTTCAGAAAATTGTGTCACTACACCTCAGAAATGACTTAGATGCCACTCTGCTCTCAAAAGTCTTTGCTTGGTACTTTCTTTAATTCTCTCCAGAATTCTTTCGTTGTCACATCCGGTGATTTGTCACATCCAGTAAATTGTCATGTCCGGCAGAGGCACTATAAGTCTTCACTTCAAGTTTGTTGCATCTCACCTTTTCCCATCCGACTTCTCAGTCTCTGGTTCTCGTGAGTGTTCTCTTCTTCTTCTTTGTAATCTGTTAGTGCAATATACAGCCACTCAGGTGACTTATACTTTGCATTCACTTTCTTTGTCCTTTTGGACTTTTGTAATCTTTTTCCACTTGGTTTTTCTTGTCCCTTTTGACTTGTTACTTCATTTACTTGCTCAGCACCTTCGTCTCCTGCTCTTATTATTCTATATCTCAATTTCCTTATATAGCTGTTGGGCCAATTATCTCCTTTTCTTGGCCTTTTGGCTTCACCTTCTCTTTCTTCTCTTTCTGATTTCCAATTTCTTTTTCTTGATTCAGTTTTTGCTTTCTGTTTCAACTGTTTCATTATTGTCTCTTATTTTGAAACTTATAATCTCGTCATCTCCTACTGGTGGATCTGTCTTCTCCTTCTTGTTTTCCCTTATTACTGTCCCTCCTCGGGGTTCTTCCGATTTGGTGTTTTTCTCCCTTTCTACTTCTAAATTTCCCTGTTCTTCTGTTTCTCTATCTGTCCCTATTGCTCCTCGGGGTTCTTCTCGATTTTCTAACTTTTTGTGTACTTCTTTCCCTACTTCATCTAGTAATATTGTTTCTGAAGGATTTCCACCATAACTTGTACTTGGTTGTTCATCTAACTCAATTTCTTGCTCAGTTTCTTCTCTAATTGGTTTATAACCCCAAGTTTTCCTTAGGAATTCTTCACAGTTTTCAACTGAATCATCAGATTCTGAAGTTGTGTCAGATATTTCCAGATGTCGACTTACAGGTCGATCTTCAAGTTCTGGAATTTCTGAATTTCTTTCTTCTTCTTCTTCTTCCTCTTCTTCTCTAGAGGTACTCGCAGTTGGGGTTTCCAGATGTCGACTTTCAGGTCGATCTTCAAGTTCTGGCACCCTTTCTCTTATCTTTGTTGTCCCAGCCGTTAACCTTTTATCCCACACTTCCAGACGCCGACTCACATGTCGATCTGTAGGTTCTGGAACTCTGATTGTGTGGCTGGCATGAACCCAGTTTTTCACTCCTGCACACTTGACGGCAGTCGTTGTCACCAGGATTACCTGTCGTGGCTCGTCCCAACGAGGAACTAGACAGTTTCTTCTCCTGTGGACTTTTATGCGGACCCAGTCTCCTGGATTCAAGTCGTGGGCTGGTTTTCTTTCAAGAGTGGTCGCATCCGGTCCAACCTGATGAAACACAGAACGCACCACATCAGCCAGTCCCTTGCAATAATCCAGTACTAGATCATCAGTTATAGTTAATAACTTGTTGACAGGTACGTGTGCTTGTCTCATTGCTCGTCCCATGATCATCTCATGAGGACTGAGTCCAGTTTTCTTTTCAGGGATGCTTCTGATGGTCATCAGAACAAGAGGCAGTGCATCCGGCCATTTGAGTCCTGTAGCTTGACACATTTTTCCCAATCTGTTTTTAATTGTTCCATTAATCTGCTCTACTACCCCAGAAGCCTCTGGTCTGTAAGCACAATGTAGTTTTTGTTTAATACTCAATGCTTCACAAATCAATTGGATCAATTCATTTTGAAAATGCGTTCCTCTATCTGTCTCAACCGTGACTGGAAAACCATACCTTGGAATGAACTCTCGCAGCATAAGTTTTGCCACTGTTGTTCCATCATTCCTTCTTGTGGGGTATGCCTCCACCCAACGAGAGAACAAACAGACGACCACTAGAACATATCTTAGTCTGTTACTAGGGGGCATCTCGATAAAGTCTAACTGCATTCTAGTGAATGGACCTCCTTCTCGTCCTATTGTTCCTAGACTCACTACTGTTTTTCTTCCTGGGTTAAACTGTTGACAAATAAGACATCTTTGACAAAGACTTTCAGCAATGGCTCTGAATTTTGGGTTATACCAAGTTTGTCTAAAAAGTCTGATCATTGCATCTCTCCCAATATGAGCTTGTCCATGGTACATCCGTGCCATGTCTGCAATCATGCTATCAGGCATAACTGGTCTTTCATCTCTGTATACCCACACACCATTATTTTCCTGTCTTCTACATCCTGCTTTTATCCAGTAATCTTTTTCCTCATCTCTTGCGGTTTCTTGTAACTGCCTTACTTCATCCCATGTCTCGACAGTATTAGTGAAAAGCAAAGGACAAGAGACATGCTCCCTTTCTCTATTTTTGTTCATGGACGCCATGTTCTCCGCACAATATTTAGCGATCTCATCAGCATAATTATTGCCGACCGCTATGTAATCTTCGTTTTTCTTATGCGCTTTGCACTTCACTACAGCTATTTGTTTAGGCAACTGTATCGCCTCAAGCAGTTTTTTAACATAATCTCCATTTCTGATAGGTGTTCCTGCAGATGTCAAAAATCCTCTTTGTGACCAAATCTGACCAAAATCATGTACGATGCCGAAACCATATTGGCTATCGGTCACAATCGTGACTCGTACATTTTTCCCCAATTTACATGCTTGAATCAAAGCAATCAGTTCCGCAACTTGTGCAGACCTAACTCCTTTCAGACAAGACGCTTCCATCACAGTTGCCACTGTGCATACTGCGTAAGCTGCGCTTAAAACTCCTTCTTTTGTTCGTAAGCATGAACCATCCACAAACATGACATAATCAGATTCCTTTAACGGTTCATCTTTTATGTCAGCTCTTGGTTTCGTACAATATTCCAGCACGTTTAGACAATCATGATCTACTTCATCCTGTTCAATTATATTTTCTTCATCTGGCAATGATGTAGAAGGATTTACATTCATGCATCTATCTATGGTCACATTTTCAGCGCTCAAGATGACCTTTTCATACTTAGTCAGCCGACTATGTGTCATGTACTGTGTTTTTGTTCTTGTCAAAAGAATTTCTACCGAATGGGGAACATATACTCTCAGTGGATACCCCATCACTATACCTTCACTTTGTTCCAGACTTACACAAGTAGCTGCAACTGCTTTCAGACATCCAGGCAATGCTTTTGATATAGGATCTAAAACAGCTGAAAAATAAGCGATTGGTCTTTTCATTGTCCCGTGTTTTTGTACCAGTACTGAAAATGCACATCCATCTCTTTCACTGCAGTACAACTCAAAGTCCTTCTCATAATCAGGCATGCCTAAAGCAGGGGCCTCACACAGTTTCTTTTTTAATTCTTTGAAAGATTTCATTTCTTCTTTGTTTAACTCAAAAGGGTCTTTTACATCTTTCTTGGTCAATTTTTGTAAGGGTTTTGCAATCAAAGAGAAACCACTTATCCACTGTCGACAATATCCAACCATTCCCAAAAACATTCTTACCTCTCTCTGAGTCATTGGTGCTCTCATTCCTTGAATCATTCTTACTCTTTCTGTTGCTATCTTTCGTACTCCTTTCTCAATTTTATGCCCTAAATACTGGACTTCTTTCTGACAAAACTGTAATTTTGAAGGAGACACTTTATGTCCTCTTTTCTCTAAATGGTTCAGTAAAGCAATTGTGTCACTTACACATGCTTCTTTGGTTTTCGATGCCACCAATAGGTCATCGATATACTGCACCATCACTGATTTTTCTGGCATTTTTAAATCTTCCAGAGATTTCTTTAGAATCTGATTAAAGATTGAGGGGCTTTCTGTATACCCCTGAGGAATTCGGCACCATGCCAAAATACGCTCTCCGAACCGGAACGCAAATAATGGCTGGCTATCTGGATGCAAAGGAATAGAGAAAAATGCGTGACACAAATCTATCACAGTGTACCACTCAGCTTCATGTGGAATTTGATATAGAATTACTGCAGGGTTTGGCACTATTGGACAACATGGTACAACTATTTTGTTGATCCTTCTCAAATCCTGTACTATTCTATATGTTCCATTTGGCTTTTTCAGTCCCATAATAGGTGAATTACATGGACTGCTCATGATTTCTTTTAGAATTCCCTGTTCAATCATCTTATTTATCACAGGAGTTATTCCTTCAATTATTTCTGGAGTTAATTTGTACTGTGGCGTGTTCGGGTAAGTTGTCCCTTCTTTCACTGTCACTTTTACGGGATCAACTTCTCTCATTAATCCAATGTCTTCTCCTGTAAAATCCCACACACTTTCTTTTACTGCACCTTTTAGTTCTTCTGGAAGTTTTTCTGCATCAAATGCAGGAAACAAACCATTCGTTTCAGGTTCCTGATTCATCAAAGTTACTTTATACAGAACATCTTCATCTGAAGTCTGAAAACCTATTCCATCTGGCGTACAATAAATTGTGCAATTCATCTTGCATAAAAGGTCACGACCTAAAAGATTTACAGGACTACAATCGCACACTACAAATTTATGCATTTTGCTAAAAGAACCAATTTTTACTTCCACCAATTCAGTAAGTGGGGTTTTAATCTGCTGATTGGCTACTCCTACCACTTGGATGTATTCACCTGAGAGAGGAAGGTTTGGAATTTCCACTGATCTAACAGTAGAACGGGTAGCTCCAGTATCGACAAGGAATGTTACGTTTGCACCATTCACTTCTCCATCCACAAAGGGACCAGACTGATCTACCTCTAGAGTTGCGCCAAGCACGCACTCTTTCCCCTCTCCTGCGCACCGTCAGAATCTTTCATCCGGGTCATCCTCACTCTGACGCAACAAATACTGAGAAATGTTAGCTGCTCGCGGCAACTGTGTTACCTGCTCTCCTCCGTAGAATCCTGTTTCTGTACTGTATCTTTGCTGGTTAACAGTGTTGGGAAGTGGTGGTTGCGGCACCTGACTTTGTTGAACAACTACCTCATTCTGCACCTGTGGAGTTAATGATTGATGTTCCGGATTAGGTTTAGGTGGGAACTTACACTCGTTTCTCCAATGCCCTAATTTTCCGCAATTATGACATGGCCATTTCTTCTTTGCCTCTTCTAGACTCACTTGACCCTTTCCTTTACCTATGTTTGGTCGCATTTTATTCTGTCCTGATTCGTTTCCATTATTATTGTCCAATTGAGCTTCTTGTTTTTCTGCCACCTTCACTTGTGCCCACATTGCCTTCTCTTTCAACTTACGCTGTTTACTCTCTATTTCATCACTACAATACTTAGCATATCTCAGTACCTCATCTACACTTCCATTCTGCCAGTTTATCATGTGTTGCTTAATCATATCACTTATTTCTTGTTTCAGGCCAAACACAAATCGGTATACAAAATGACTCATGTCCTTTTCACTCAACTCCTCATAACCACTATACTGCTTGAAAACCAATAACAGTCGCTCATAATATGCATGTACAGACTCCTTACTTTCCTGTGTAGTTCTATCAATTTTTACCCAATCTGTCTCTTTAGGAGGAATCTTATTCTTCAAAAAGGTAATCACCTTATCGTACTTCTTCATCACATCAGGACCTGGAGCTCCTGTCTTAGGATCTCTTGGATATTCTGTAGTTGGCCAGTCAACTGTAATCTTACATTCGGACCATAAATCTGTTGGTACCACTATGTCAAACAATCCATCTAAATCTATCCACAACACTTTTGAGACTTTTACAAACCTCTCTACTTGTCGGTACCACTCAACTGGCTTCTCTCTTAACTTTGGAAAGTCATTGGTAAATGACAGTATGTCCTGCCTAGTCCAGGGAACATGCACGTAACTACCACCTGGAGTTTCTCTCATGGGGTATTCTTTGACAACAGATTCTTTTTCAGTTATCATAAAGGCCAATGAACCTTTATCTGTACTTTTCTCATTCTTCTTTGTCCATCTAACCTTCCATCTGTCCACATCACCCCATTTTCTCAACAACACAATTAACTCCTTTATCTGTGTCAGCCTTCCTGCCGTGTTCAAATTTTCAATATCTTTTTCACAAAAGTCTACTCTGTATGGTTTCTGCAACGTTTTCACTTTTGCAAAATCTATTCCAATCTCACTAGCCACTTCTTCTAGTTTGTCATGTAAATTCTTTGCTCTCCATGTTATACTTTTGCACAGAAACATTATTTCATCATCCTGATAATTTTTTATCTTTTCGGTACCAATCGTTCCTAGAATTAATTCTTCCATGTCTATTTTTAATCTGATCACATCTAATGGTTTTTCTTCTGTTTCTTTTATTTTAAATGCTTTCATCCACTCATTTAACTCATCAGGAGTCGGACCTATGGGTGTATTATTTAGTTCTATCCAATTACCACTCTTTTCAGGCGTTTCTGTTGCAGATTCTGTTACCATATGCATTTTCCTACTATTGCACTCATTCACCGTTAAATTTGTAGGTGGACTTGGTCTGTAAGTACTAGCCAAATTACTTGTACTTGCACTTTGTTCCATCCTTTCTTTTTCTCTCTGAAATTGTGAACTCATGGGAATCACCAAAGATCGTTCATCAATTTTCTGATTCTCAAAAACGGGTATTACTGGACCTATTGTTACAGGCACAGTAACTGCTTCCATATTTTTCGTTAATTCTCTAATCTTCTCAGTTAGTTCTTTTGTTGTCCTTGCCAATTCGCTTGCATTGTCGCTTTCTATTCCTTCATTTTGAGAAGTTCTCATTTGTTCTTGTGACCTATTTACATCAATTCTCTTTTCCGGGCTTTTATTTCGCATAGTCTCTATTAGCGGCGCATTTGGTGTCACCACTGTAGAACTCTGCTGATACGGAGGTGGATTTCTATTTAAAATATCTTCCAGCAACTCGTCATCCGTTTCGCTCTCATGCATATACTTTTCTCTCTCTATATGTTTCTTTTTCTCAGTCCGCTTTTTCTTAGTCCCTTCCTCAACTGTAAAAGCTGGAAACAAACCTCCTGTCATGTTAGCACATCTCCATCGTTTTATTCTGTCCTCATGATTTACTCCCCACAATCTTCCAGGCATAAACTCATGATCTCTCATTCCTCTGAATCTCTCTCGTTCATACATCTCATCTTCCCATTCCGTCAAAGCCTCAAACTGTGTTGGTCTAGGTCTAGGTTCCAACTTACACATTTTTTTCTCGCAAATCCGCTACACTAAATGAACCATTCTCCGGAAAAGCTAAAGCACCATCATTCTTCGTATATTTTGCCCAATTTTCCAACCATATGCACGTATGATATCCATATTTCAGCATCATATGTGAAGCTGCTGATTTCGGCGGAGGAATTACTTGTCCCTCTCTAGTCACAACCTTTTTGTCTTTCTTAAAGAAATTCTTCAATTTCGTCGTCCATGACGTTCTCTCCCTTTCATACTCGTAATACGGCATGTTTTCTATTTGTTTTCTCTTTACACTAACGCTGTTCTGTGTACGGAATTTCGACCAATTATAGCGCGACTCACACTAACGTACCAATCAGAACAATTCCCTCCGTCCGCAAACCAACCAATCCTAGCGCGGCACTTTTCCACGTCACTCCTGCTCTGTGTTCACGTGACTAGCGCACTATCCAATCCTAGCGCGGCACTGTTCCACGTCACTTCTACTCTTTACCCCTCCTTTACAAAATTTATCGGCAATTTTTCTTTTCGCTGTTTTCTTCGTTAGTTACAACAATTAAAACAATTCCATAGTCTGATTCGCTAAACAAAAGTGACAGCTTTGTTCTTTTACACAAGAATTCTGTTTTTCCAGTAGGCAGCGCTTACCTCTACCCTACCACAGAATTATTTACTCTCGCCGATAAAGTAGCACTTCCCTCTACCTTACCCTTCTTTCAAGCAAACAATTTACTCGTTTCTCTGGGGATAAGACACATGTGGAGACTAGGCTCCTGAGAATTAAGGCCAAAGTTTCACAAGTAAACGTGATTTGCTATTTCAATTACACACTTTTCGTACAGAAAATCCCTAACATAACACAACCTGCGTTATTACCAAAATGAATTCAGACCATGTACCAAATTCCATGTGACTTCTCTTGCCACACGTGTTCCACTTCCTACATCCCAGAAGCGTGAAAACTCACATATAACATAACGCGACTCAACATATAGGGTTAGTCATCAAAATAATCAATAATCAATAAACAATAATCACTAAACTAATCTATAGAAAACCATAACTCTGCTACCAAGAAATCTGATGCAGCGCGTACAATAAAAACTATTCTCCTCCCAGGTCACTTATAGGTCATCCAGGGGCAAACTATATTTCTCATATCCACATCGCCCACATCGCACACTCCTGGATTTCCTTTACACCTCTATGAAATTCTGTACTCCTAGGAGAAGCATGAGAACTAAATGGAGAACACCATTTATGTACCGCTGGAAGAGCCAGGATATCTTATTACCTTAATTTGTCACTTTCTTTTAGTTATTTCTTAAGATATTCCTGCTCATTGTTTTGTCGATGAACCATTCATGTAAAAAATTAGTTCATAGTGATTAAGACCAGCTGAATCACAATAACCAATTTCTGATGTCACAATCATTTAGGAAAATAACCACTGAGTCATTTTGGGTTTAAAGAATCTTAAATTTTATATAATTTTAAAAAGCATGAGAAAGAATTTAATACTTTATTCAATTAGTCATTCTTAAATTCAAATATTTATTAAGCATAATCAATTTATTGCAGAAAGGAAATTTTTGTCATGAAGCCAAAACCCTAATTACCTGCCTAGCTTCCTAATTTAGCCTAATGATTTCTAACCTAAGTTAAGAATTAGAAATAGCCTGATTCTCATACTCAACTGGAAAATTAAGACAGCAACAGCAACTTCAGCTCGTCAGCATCAGCTACCTGCAACCCGTCTCATCTAACAGTCTTTCAGCATCTCCCGCTCAGTAAGGGATCGATCAGGACCACCCAGCACTGGAAGCCACCAACACGACTCTCCAACTCCTCTCCTGACTGTGACTGCGACCGCGACTGACCCCCTCCCACTAAGAGTAGGCCCTCTTATACCCTAATTCTAACTTTGCTAACTAACTGTTGCAACATTAATAACACGCTTTTCTTTCATTGGTCCATGCATGTCATCTTATTCATTCTTTTAATCAAGTTCTCTTGGATTCAAGGGTCCTTGGATCATTTCCTTTCCCATACGCTCAAACATTTTTCATCCGTTTCGATCAGTACATTTGTAACTTCTTTCGACACATTCGAGAACTCCGCAGTCATTGTCCTTTCTCTTAAACTTGTTTCCCACGGGTCTTCTGCTGATCATCTCGGCACACTATCAGTTCAATTAGGTCACATCAGCCTTGACCATTTCTTGCATCCTAGCGTCTCAGTAACCTCACGAGGTTTAGTTTTTCTCCGATTCCATCCCGTGTCATGTGTCCCCTTGCGCCTGCGCACATCTTCCCACTGGCGGCCATTTTATATCGCCACTCGGTTATACTTTTAGAAGCACTAATTTGAGGCAAACAAAACATAATTAAAATAGAGAAAAATAGCCCTTTCGTTTCCCTCCCGTCATCTACGTACCCCAATTAGTTATTACCTAGCAGAAAGCAACATTTAAGCTGTTCCTTACTTACCATCACTATTATTTTTGCAACGACACGTTTTATTTCTATGAAGCACAAACATGCATTTATTTTTTAATTAGTACGCACTTATTTTTACGTTATAATTAGACACACGGACATCCATTAATAGATTATTTGGCACACATTTTAGCATGTTACCATTCCCATACATACAGTGTTGATTAATACATTTAAACGAACATTTTATTTAATTAATTATAAAATTTGTTAGGGGTTAATTTTTTATTTATTTTCCCTGCTCCATCAGTGGTGAAAGCCTTTGAGGCTCATCAGCTTGATGGCTGTACACACTAGCCATCCTAGGAGGGAGGAGGTGTGATCTCCTTCCTGCCCAGGCCTTTGTCTCCATCCTGGACAAGTGCTAGCACATCCCACCAGGAAGGCAGACTCTTGTCTTGGCGGCAAACGGCTCGGGGAAGACCGTCAAGGCACTGGGTCACTATATCCTAGGGGGCCACCCACTCAGGGTGGCGCCCCTGTGCATGCCAGCTCACCCTCGACATGAGAATCGTGTTGGAATGAAAAACCATGGTGTTTGATACCAAACATGACATAATTTGGTCGTTCTATAATGCAGCTGGCTGTCTCGAGTTTTCACTGTAGCCAGCCCATGTTACTCAATGGACTTCCGGTCACTTACAGTAAAACCTTGCTTTACAGGGTTACTGTAGGGATATATATGTATAAACATATATATCCACACCTGGGCTTAGGAGGACAACCTTAAGAGTGACTTACTTATATTAAGGCATTGGTGTGGCTCTGCAGCACATGGTGTGGGCCAAGTCACTCTCGAAAAGACAGGCTGTTCGTGCAGGGCTGTCATGGCGGACCTGCAGACACACTTTTACTTGGGTCACAGAGGGTGGCCCAACCAGTGCTGCAGCCCTGGTGACCCCTTCACCACCATTGCCCTGGATACCACTAGTACCATATACTAGGGACTTTTAGAGGGACAAAGTATCTTGCCAACTGGGTGTACCAATTCACATCACTTTTAGGGGAAAGAGCATGGGCACTGGAGCCTTGTTAGCAGGTCCCAGTGCCCTATCAGAGTCAAAAACTAGCAAAGAGCACTCTAAAATGGGGCAACATTGGGGGGGGCATCTGCAAAGAAGCCCAGTTTCCAACACACACTTGCTGCACAGCACTGTTATCCTCATGTATGATGCCACCACAAGCATAACTACATGCAGCAAACACATTCAGTCTGTGCGCACTGTTCAGTACTGCAGCCTTTCTGTATTGTACCAGAATATGTTATTTTAAAAACACACACTGCCAGCATACACACATTTACCATGTGCGCACTATACAACACTTCAACCGTTTGCCTACTGTACTTCTTGCAAGCACACATACTCTCAGCACATGTTTCCATCATGCACACACTTCCACATCTACCTGATGTAGGCCATGGGTGTGTTAAGCACACAGCAGCAGAACTTTTAAAAAGGTGAGTGAGCATGTAGGCCTCACTCCAGTGACACAAGGTAAAAAGGGCCTATTCACTACAAAGTATGCTGCCACCACCGCACTTGTGCTGCTAAACTCCTGGAGAAGGCGGTAGCCTTCCACCACTATGAGGGCAGTGCTTTTGGCGCCCCTCCCAATCCAACAAGACCACAATTTGTGAGACAGGCCTGTGGCATGACGCACATGCATGATCCATATTCACCTATGACAAAAAATCAGCATGTGGGATCCAGACCGCAGTACAGTTGGGCATTCAGGGCAGTGGTACCCAAATCTTACTATGACGAGGACTTTTCCGTCCCAACAATCACAAATTCCCTAATTTTATGCATGCAGAATTTCTTCAATACAGAACGAATATGCTAGCATAGTAATGCAGGATAGTTACAGAACTCTTATGTTTTCCTATCTGACCCTGTATAGTTTTGACCAGAGGGTAGAAACTCCTAAGCCTCTTCAATATGTGGACATAGGCATACGCATCCCAAGATTTACAACTTTGGGCACCATGTTTTCTTCTGGCTTCCAATGCGTGCTATGTTCTATAGAGGTTTAGAAAACATAGTAACTCACATGCCTTCAGATTTTCTATTGTCTTATTCCTTCACCTATACCACTCTCGTTAATTGTGTAATCTATATGTAGCTTTCATGTAAACTAAGATTTTCCATGGTTAGACAACCTTTTATACCCTTTTTCTATTCCTGAACATGGAAACAGCCAGGCTTGTTTTGACATTGTCTGATCTTCACATAACAACAGGCACCTTTTTATCTTTCTACGCTTGGTGATTTTTTGGTTAAGAAAGACAGTATTGGAAATCTACAATACAGCCGCAGCCCAAGGTAATGATAGCAAAATGTGCGAGTGCGTGTGATAAAGACTGTGTGATCTGCATTTCCTAATAGTTCTGTAGTACCTGCTGCACTGAACAGTTAATTATCTGAACCATTAACATATTTTTGCTTAGAACCTCTTTTGTTCCTGTAGGTGCTCTTCTAATCACACAGCGAGACAATGTGTGCTAATTACTGTCTGCTGTTTCTGTTCGATAGCTCGTGCTAGTCTCACAATGGTGCAGTGAATTTTGGGACACCACATATCTCAAAATTGGTCGCTCATTTTCTTTATTGTCGCAGTGAGGAGCAGCACATTTTATTGTGTGAGACAAAACGCCAGGCAGGGGTATAGCTTGTAAAAGTGCAGTGAACAAGTGCTTACTAAAGATGTCAGACATTCTTATTTTTCCTCTTCTTTCATGTCCTTAAGTTAATACTAAAAGTTTCTGTGTGAAAGACGATTGCTGTACATGTGTTATTCATGAATATTAAGAATAATCATCATTATTATCTGTGATAATTTTCTAAAAGTCTATGAACTTTTGTTCTTTGTTTGTATAAGATTAGTAGACATGCAACTGCTATTTTACTTGCTTTCCCGGAGGAGCACCAGTGATTTGGTGGTGTCTATACAAAATAAACTTTTTCAGAGTTATCCATCTTTTTCCAGCATCCATCTTGTTTCGAGAAGTAAGAGAGAGAGAGAGAGAGTGTGTGTGTGTATCACTCTTACACAGGTACCTTTCAATAAGTGGGAGTGAAATTTCTATGTGTTTATTCAAAGATAGATTAATTTGAAAGAAGATGAGTAGACTAGGTTTTTTTACCGTTTTGGGGAAATATCTGAATCTGTTTTGTATAATTTAATGATATTTTCTGTAAATTGCCCCATTCATGCAGTAGTACTTGCCGTATTTCCTTTGTAATACCTACTTCTGTCACATTTCACACCTCCTGCTGGTGGTTCATTTAAGGAACTGTCATCATTGGGAGCTTGGAGAGTTAATGGATGAGTCTGTGTTGAAAGATGGCGCCTGAAGCTACAGTAGCTGTTGTCACCTTCAACACTGGTGAACAGGCTCTGCTTGCGAAGCATCTCTGCTGATAGCCAG
Source organism: Calotriton arnoldi (assembly GCA_963921515.1). NCBI lineage: Eukaryota > Metazoa > Chordata > Amphibia > Caudata > Salamandridae > Calotriton > Calotriton arnoldi. Next base: position 132,598 of record CAWUFW010000919.1, on the reverse strand, counting down.
GGTGCCCCGAGATGTGTGCTCACAGAAATAGCAGCGAAGATGGCCTTGAACACGCGCAGCACAGTGGTCTGGGGAGTGAACTCCTATCAGACACACCTCCACTAACCTGATTTCTGGTCCAACGCCTTAGGTGTAATTTTGAAATATTTCAGAGACTGAAAAGATGTATAGAAAGTGTGTCAGAAAAAGTACAGGTAAGGTGACAGTAGTGACCACAACCAAATTATGAACTACACTTATAAATAAAAGGCAGCGCAACATATAAGAATATTTAATAAACATGAGTAAATGTGTTCCCTATGCATATTATTACTTTTTAATTTATGTCTACCCACTTGCTGCTCTGAATCAATCCTTTGTTTTTGATTTTAATACTTATACATTCATCGCTCTTGTTGTCTATTTAAGGTCACTCAGAACTGCTCGGTGAAAAACATCAACTGCAACAAATGATGGACGGAATGCTGAATGATTCAAACATTCTCCCCCAGTCAAGAGATCTGGGTTAAATCCATTGTTTTTTTGCCCACTACGCCACCCCAGTTTGGACCCAGCCATATGCAAATCAGTCTTGACCCTGTGCCTCAGGGGAACAGTCCAGACCGAACTGCCAAGCCAGGTCCTCCCTGGACCGGAAACAAGCATCCTGGGACTGGTTTCGGAGTACGTCACCCTTCATCAGCCAGGCTAGCTTGAATCCAGTGGCAGAGTGAGCAAGGGGCCCACGTCTGGGCATACCCGTCCCACTTAGGGCGAAAAGTGTAACTGCAACAAATGATGGACGGAATGCTGAATGATTCAAACATTCTCCCCCAATCAAGAGATCTGGGTTAAATCCATTGTTTTTTTGCCCACTACGCCACCCCAGTTTGGACCCAGCCATATGCAAATCAGTCTTGACCCTGTGCCTCAGGGGAACAGTCCAGACCGAACTGCCAAGCCAGGTCCTCCCTGGACCGGAAACAAGCATCCTGGGACCGGTTTCGGAGTACGTCACCCTTCATCAGCCAGGCTAGCTTGAATCCAGTGGCAGAGTGAGCAAGGGGCCCACGTCTGGGCATACCCGTCCCACTTAGGGCGAAAAGTGTAACTGCAACAAATGATGGACAGAATGCTGAATGATTCAAACATTCTCCCCAGTCAAGAGATCTGGGTTAAATCCATTGTTTTTTTGCCCACTACGCCACCCCAGTTTGGACCCAGCCAATGCAAATCAGTCTTGACCCTGTGCCTCATGGGAACAGTCCAGACCGAACTGCCAAGCCAGGTCCTCCCTGGACCGGAAACAAGCATCCTGGGACTGGTTTCGCGGTACATCACCCTTCATCAGTCAGGCTAGCTTGAATCCAGTGGCACAGTGAGCAAGGGGCCCACGTCTGGGCATACCGGTCCCACTTAGGGCGAAAAGTGCAACTGCAACAAATGATAGACGGAATGCTGAATGATTCCAACATTCTCCCCCAGTCAAGAGATCTGGGTTAAATCCATTGTTTTTTTGCCCACTACGCCACCCCAGTTTGGGCCCAGCCATATGCAAATCAGTCTTGACCCTGTGCCTCACGGGAACAGTCCAGACCGAACTGCCAAGCCAGGTCCTCCCTGGACCGGAAACAAGCATCCTGGGACCGGTTTCGGGATACGTCACCCTTCATCAGCCAGGGTAGCTTGAATCCAGTGGCACAGTGAGCAAGGGGCCCACGTCTGGGCATACCCGTTCCACTTAGGGCGAAAAGTGTAACTGCAACAAATGATGGACGGAATGCTGAATGATTCAAACATTCTCCCCCAGTCAAGAGATCTGGGTTAAATCCATCGTTTTTTTGCCCACTACGCCACCCCAGTTTGGACCCAGCCAATGCAAATCAGTCTTGACCCTGTGCCTCAGGGGAACAGTCCAGACCGAACTGCCAAGCCAGGTCCTCCCTGGACCGGAAACAAGCATCCTGGGACCGGTTTCGCGGTACATCACCCTTCATCAGCCAGGCTAGCTTGAATCCAGTGGCACAGTGAGCAAGGGGCCCACGTCTGGGCATACCCGTCCCACTTAGGGCGAAAAGTGTAACTGCAACAAATGATGGATGGAATGATCGGTGAAAAACATCCCCATTACTTACTGTTACACATCTGTAATCCTATATGTTAAGATTGATCACGAAAAATAAATATTTAGACTTTGAAACAAACATATTCAGAATTAAAGCACTGTAGGTGTTGTGAGAAGGCTGTGCATGGTGCTTTACATTGAACTCCCAATTTCTGCTTACCCTTTGAAATTAATCTGTTAAACCTTAAGCAAAAACGTTGTTGTAAGGCACCATCAATAACATTAATCACAGTCCTTGAGGGTTCAAAGTATGGTTCTGTTATAATGATTGAATACATTCTTCTTCAAATACTAGATTGTTCAATACAATCACTGCCACAGCCGAAACTAGTGCCATGGAAATCTGCTTTATCATGATAAATACTCGTGAAAAAAAGTAAAACAAAGTACAGATTTTAATCTAAAGGCACTTGATACATGGGAATATTATGATCTTTAAGATATAAACTGCCTGACAGCTCTGTAATCGACTTGTAGGATATCATCATGAGCGGTCCACACACAAGAGGCTACTATATATGGATTTTTTTCTATATATGGAAATGTTTTCTCTGTGGTATAGTTTAGTTGCAGACTTTAGAGTATTGCACAATGTCTTACAAAAGTGATTGCATATATCTTGCAAATATACTGTGGCTTGTGGGAAACATGTAAAGTCGAATTGTGCGTTTTGTGTTGATACTTTCTACTAGAGAAAACTGGTATCTTCACAGGTTTACACATCCAGATTTAACATATGACGTTGAGAATAAGAGATATAAGGATGTCTGACATAGTCATTAAGCTCTCATTCATAGAACTGGAAGAATGTTTTCCTGATATTGCCTTCTTTTCATGCTAAGCAAACACAAGAAGATGATGGACGGAGTGCTGAAACTTTTCAAACACTCACCCCCAGTCACAGATCTGGGTTGAATCCATCATCATTCTTTAGCTCACTTTACCACCCCAGTTCAGACACAGCTATATGTAAATCAGTCTTGACCCTGTGCCTCATGGGAACAGTCCAGACCGAACTGCCAAGCCATGTCTTCCCTGGACCGGAATCAAGCATCCTGGGACCGGTTTCGGGCTAACAGCCCTCATCAGCCAGGCTAGCTTGAATCCAGTGGCAAAGTGAGCAAGGGACCCACGTCTGGGCATACCCTGCCAACTTAGGGCAAACAAAGCAAACACAAGGAGATGCTGGACGGAGTGCTGAAACTTTTCAAACACTCACCCCCAGTCACATATCTGTGTTGAATCCATCATCATTCTTTAGCTCACTTTGCCACCCCAGTTCAGACACTGCTATATGCAAATCCGTCTTGACCCTGTGCCTCATGGGAACAGTCCAGACCGAACTGCCAAGCCATGTCTTCCCTGGACCGGAATCAAGCATCCTGGGACCGGTTTCGGGCTAACAGCCCTCATCAGCCAGGCTAGCTTGAATCCAGTGGCAAAGTGAGCAAGGGACCCACGTCTGGGCATACCCTGCCAACTTAGGGCGAACAAAGCAAACACATGCTAAGCAAGATCTGATGTCCCTGACTGTGACAATAAAGAACATTTTCCACCAATTTCACAATATGTGATGTCTCAAAATTCACAACACAATTCTAAGATTAGTACACATTTTCTTGTAGGGCTTGATGTGCCTTAGCGGAAATTACAATCAGATTACAATCAAAGAAGTAATAAGCAAAAGTATGTTAATGGTTCAAGAAATGTAAAAAGAAAATTAAATCAACAAAAAGGTTCTTATTAGAGCCATCTTCACTTGTCAAAAATAGCGCCCTATTCTGCCAGCAGATCTTTATTTTTGCACCTATAAAGGGCTTTCTAATCTTCGTTCGTTATTATTTACTATTCTTTGGCTTCTAATTTTTATAGAAGCCATACTCAAGAAATAACACAATTACAAGATACTGGACTTTTCTGTGGCTCGATGCTTCAGGTTGGGCCCAAAATCAGAATAAAGTTGAAGTACCTTTTGGGGGCATATGTCCTAAAAGTGATTTATATAATTTTGATAACACTATTCATGATATTTGGCTGTGTGTGGATTGGGTTGGACAGAGCCTGGCCTTTAGTAGGACGTGCTCTGAGCCCTCATGCAGACAAAAGCCTCTGTACACAGCACTTGTTATGCATAGTTACAGTTCATTTCATGGCTCTTGTGTGGGTATAATGCTGCGCACATTATTCAGCTATGCACAGTGCAGAGTAAACATGAGGCCTTGAATTAAGGCAGGCCCTGTGCCAAATCCCTGTATGGACATAACACGCTTTGCATAGTCTGGAACTCAAACATATCCCCTTTGGGGTCAATGGATGCTCTCCTTGCTCCTTATGTCCCCCACATCTTTACCGTAATTTCATCGCATAATGGTACCTGTAACAAAATGCTCTTCATATTGTGAACATCCACACTTCCTATAAGGATCCATAAATCCTACAATAGACAACTAGAAAAAGAGTTACCTCATCTATTCCAATTCTATTATTTTCAGATTTGTGATCCTCACATCCTTCTTGGATTGAGATAGTGAATAATCTGAGTATAAATTGGTCAGTGTATCTGTAGCTCTCACTCTTCGAAGACCGCCTATATATTTTTGTAACATAAATGTATTAATGAACTACTGACCATATTTACTTCAAAACACAAAAAGAGCTAGTCTGAGTAAAATTTTATTTTCATACCAGGTTTGGTGCAAGTCCATCAAGCAGTGTTTGCTGTAGTGGAGAGCAATTCTTTAATCTCACCCACCCTCTGGAAAAGGACATATCTGCAAGAAGATTGACATAGCGGAACATAGCTGAATGTGCTCTGTGCCAATTTTGTGCAGTGTTTGTAAATGACACCAATTTTAATACCAAACCAAAAAAAGGTGTTCTTAATGCTAAGTGGAACTTAACCATGTCTACAGAGCCGCTGTAGCTGATTGTTGGACTTGGTCCTCTTGGGACAATCACCCCAAACCTTTTGCCTTTTACCCTTCTGTTTTCCTGAATTCGTTTTGTTGGCCTTGGGACTCTATGCATTTTACCACTGCTAACCAGTGCTAAAGTGCTTGATCTCACTCTCTAATACATGACAAAGTTGGCTTAGACCTGATTGGCATATCTCGTGCACTAGTAAGACCTTAGTAAAGGGGGATACCATATACCCATGGCTGGTAAATTAAATGCTACTAGTGGGCCTGCACCACTTATTGTTCCACCCACTTAAAGTAGCCCCTTAAAAGATATCCCAGGCCTGCCATTACGGCCTGTAAGCAGTTTTAAACTGCCAATTCGACTTGACAAAAAAAAACATAGCCAAGTCTAAAACTAGTTTTTAATACATATATGTCACCCCTAATGTAAGCTCTAAACAGCCTATAGGGCAGGGTGCACTGTATTTAAGAAGATGAACATGTACTTTTAAGTTCTACATGTCCTGGTAATGAGAACCTCCCAAATTCGTTTTTTACTACTGCAAGTCCTACCTCTCCTAAAGGATAACATTGGGTTACCTTATTACATTTAATAAGTGATAACTTTTGTTTGGGAGCATGTTTGGTGTCTAACGAATTGTAATTTAAAATCCTCTTTAACCCCTTCGGTGCTTATGACGAGCTGGACTCGTCATGGCACACAGTGCTCGTGTGCTCATGACGAGTCCAGCTCGTCATAAGACCACCCACGGGGGAAGCGCTGGCGCTCCCCCCGTGGGAATCCGATCGTCGGGTTTTTTTTTGGGGAGGCAGGGGAAGGGCTTCCCCTGCCTCCCCCCGCCCCCCCGCCCTCCCCATCAATGACATCAGCGCGCGAGGCGCGCTGACATCATTGAGGGTTTCCCTTTCTTCCCCGACGCGCTGGAAGCCATTTGCTTCCAGCGCGTCGGGGAAATAAGGTGAGGTTTGGCTCGGGGAGGGGGGAGTTTGTAACAAAAGAGGCATCGAGGGAAAGGAAAGGGTTTTCCTTTCCCCCGATGCCTCTTTTGTGCATTCCTGCTGCACGATCATGTGATCGTGCAGCAGGAATGCCCACGAGGGAGGGAGGGAGGGTGTTTTACGCAGCTGTAGTGTAGGAAAGGCACTATACATTTCCCCAACGAGGTAGCATTTACTGATTAGCCAGTAGAAAGTACTCCAGTTGAGTAGAGGTATTGCACAAAACGGTGGCATCTTCGTGGATAAATATGCAGGGCAGATGTGCCTTCTCTCCATTTCCAACGTGAAAAGTTAGCTGTAATCCTTGATGGAGGTCTTTGCATCCTTCATTTTCTCGTGTAGAATTCGTGGCAGATTCTCTCCATTTACACCCTGAAAAGTTAGCTGTAATCCTTGATGGAGGTCTTTGCATCCTTGAATTTCTCGAGCGCAATGCTCGTGTAGTTCCTGTGACCAGGAGGTTCCTTCTCCTCGTCTGCCGCTGAGATCCTGCTCTGACCCTTTATAAACAAGAGGCATGTGAACGGGCCTAGAAGCCCCGCTCGTTTGGCCCCGCCACACATACACTAGCGGTATGCAACGTCTGCCCGCCCTTTCCCCACTATGATGGACAGCTTACTCAAAGGACCCCGGCGCTTTCGGCGCGGTGGCAAAGTTACAGACACACAGGTCACTGGAGACAATTCTTCTGGTCCTTTACGCAGCTGTAGTGTAGGAAAGGCACTATACATTTACCCAACGAGGTAGCATTTACTGATTAGCCAGTAGAAAGTACTCCAGTTGAGTAGAGGTATTGCACAAAACGGTGGCATCTTCGTGGATAAATATGCAGGGCAGATGTGCCTTCTCTCCATTTCCAACGTGAAAAGTTAGCTGTAATCCTTGATGGAGGTCTTTGCATCCTTCATTTTCTCGAGCGCAATTCTAGTGTAGAATTCGTGAGCGTGGTTAAGCAGATGTGGCTTCTCTCCATTTACACCCTGAAAAGTTAGCTGTAATCCTTGATGGAGGTCTTTGCATCCTTGAATTTCTCGAGCGCAATGCTCGTGTAGTTCCTGTGACCAGGAGGTTCCTTCTCCTCGTCTGCCGCTGAGATCCTGCTCTGACCCTTTATAAACAAGAGGCATGTGAACGGGCCTAGAAGCCCCGCTCGTTTGGCCCCGCCACACATACACTCTCGGTATGCAACGTGTGCCCGCCCTTTCCCCACTATGATGGACAGCTTACTCAAAGGACCCCGGCGCTTTCGGCGCGGTGGCAAAGTTACAGACACACAGGTCACTGGAGACAATTCTTCTGGTCCTTTACGCAGCTGTAGTGTAGGAAAGGCACTGTACATTTACCCAACGAGGTAGCACTTACTGATTAGCCAGTAGAAAGTACTCCAGCTGAGTAGAGGTATTGCACAAAACGGTGGCATCTTCGTGGATAAATATGCAGGGCAGATGTGCCTTCTCTCCATTTCCAACGTGAAAAGTTAGCTGTAATCCTTGATGGAGGTCTTTGCATTTTTCATTTTCTCGAGCGCAATTCTCGTGTAGAATTCGTGAGCGTGGTTAAGCAGATGTGGCTTCTCTCCATTTACACCCTGAAAAGTTAGCTGTAATCCTTGATGGAGGTCTTTGCATCCTTGAATTTCTCGAGCGCAATGCTCGTGTAGTTCCTGTGACCAGGAGGTTCCTTCTCCTCGTCTGCCGCTGAGATCGTGCTCTGACCCTTTATAAACAAGAGGCATGTGAACGGGCCTAGAAGCCCCGCTCGTTTGGCCCCGCTACACATACACTAGCGGTATGCAACGTCTGCCCGCCCTTTCCCCACTATGATGGACAGCTTACTCAAAGGACCCCGGCGCTTTCGGCGCGGTGGCAAAGTTACAGACACACAGGTCACTGGAGACAATTCTTCTGGTCCTTTACGCAGCTGTAGTGTAGGAAAGGCACTATACATTTACCCAACGAGGTAACACTTACTGATTAGCCAGTAGACAGTACTCCAGTTGAGTAGAGGTATTGCACAAAACGGTGGCATCTTCTTGGATAAATATGCAGGGCAGGTGTGCAGAATTCGTGAGCGTGGTTAAGCAGATGTGCCTTCTCTCCATTGCCAACGTGAAAAGTTAGCTGTAATCCTTGATGGAGGTCTTTGCATCCTTCATTTTCTCGAGCGCAATTCTCGTGTAGAATTCGTGAGCGTGGTTAAGCAGATGTGGCTTCTCTCCATTTACACCCTGAAAAGTTAGCTGTAATCCTTGATGGAGGTCTTTGCATCCTTGAATTTCTCGAGCGCAATGCTCGTGTAGTTCCTGTGACCAGGAGGTTCCTTCTCCTCGTCTGCCGCTGAGATCCTGCTCTGACCCTTTATCCCCTTCGGTGCTTATGACGGAGCTGGACTCGTCATGGCACACAGTGCTCGTGTGCTCATGACGAGTCCAGCTCGTCATAAGACCACCCACGGGGAAGCGCTGGCGCTCCCCCGTGGGAATCCGATCGTTAGGTTTTTTTTTTGGGAGGCAGGGGAAGGGCTTCCCTGCCTCCCCCGCCCCATCAATGACGTCAGCGCGCTGACATCATTGAGGGTTCCCTTTCTTCCCGACGCGCTGGAAGCCATTTGCTTCCAGCGCGTCGGGAAATCAGGTGAGGTTTGGCTCGGGGAGGGGGGTTTGTATCAAAAGAGGCATCAAGGGAAAGGAAAGGGTTTTCCTTTCCCCCGATGCCTCTTTTGTGCATTCCTGCTGCACGATCATGGGATCGTGCAGCAGGAATGCCCACTAGGCACCAGGTTTTTTTAAAATTTTTGTGTTGGGGAGTGGCCAAAAGGGCAAGGGTTGCTCCCCTTTTACGGGGGTGAATATTTTATTTATACTGATAGGCTCACCTACCCCTTAGCTTGGCTGGTGGATTGTGTGTGGACTGGTGCATTATTTGCATATGTGATTGTAATGTTTTTTTTCTCCTTTTTATTCTAGTGTAAAGCTTTTGATTCCTGTTTGCGGTTTCGGCAGTGGTGGTTCTGCAGTTTTGCGTAATTGCATTTATTTGGTAAGAAAAATATTTTTGTTGTGTGTACTCCAAATGAGTATTATTGTCATGCAAGAATGAATTTTTTTGTAAGTGGTGCCATAATGGCAGCATATTTGTTAGTGTTCAGAGCATGAAATTCTTTGCGATGTTTTGCATTATCTTATGTGTAATTTTTTTCTTCTTCTTTTTTAGTGGGATATTGTTGATCCTTACTGTGTCTGTGCAGAGTAGGTGGTGGTGAGTCTAGCTGCTTCTGTCACGTGAGTGGTATAGTGTTGGAGTATATAGGTCTTTGTGATAAAGCTACATTTTGTTTATTTCTTTTTTTTACAAAGGGTTTGTTGTTGTTGACTTGTTTGACAAGTAACCTTTATTAGTAAGCATTATGGCTAGCCGTAGAATTACTGCTCAGCAGGTGGTTGGTTTGCTTCTTGAATCTTCCTCTGAGCAGGATTATGAGACTGACAGTGCGTCTGAGGGAGAGGAGGGAGGGGAAGATTCAGGCAGTGAGTTTTCTCTCCACATGGAATCATCGGATGATGAAGGTACTTTCAGTGCAGATGAAGTGCCTGATTTAGAGGAGGATACTACTGTGCCGATGGTGCAAGAGGCATCTGGATTGCAGCCTGGGGCTGCTAGGCTTTCTACTGGAAGTGCTGGACTCTGGGTTGATCCAAACATGGTGCAGCCGGTGTTGCCTGCCTTTAGTGGTTATGCAGGGTGTAGAGTGGATTGTGAACATTATTTGCCTATACAGTATTTTCAGTTGTTTATGGATGATGTATTTTTGGGTGAGATTGTTGAGCAGACTAATTTGTATGCTGAACAGTTTTTGAGGGACAACAGTGCCAGACTTAGGCCCTATTCTAGAGCTACCCGGTGGAGTCCCACAAATCTGGAAGAGATGAAGAAGTTTTTGGGTTTGACTTTTTTGATGGGTTTGATAAGGAAGCCGTCCATGAGTTCATATTGGTCTACCAGTCCCTTGATGGCAACGGCCATATTTCCTGCAGTTATGACTCGTGATCGGTATTTACTTTTGCTTCGGATGCTGCATTTTGTTGATAATGGTTTGGCGTTGCCACGAGATCACCCTGAATGTGACCGTCTTTTTAAGATTCGGCCTGTTCTTGATCACTTTGTAGATCGATTTTCAGAGATCTATACTCCAGGGAAAGAAATATCTATTGATGAGTCTTTGGTCCTGTTCAAGGGCCGTTTGGTTTTTAGGCAGTACATTCCTAGCAAGAGGGCACGCTATGGAATTAAGCTGTATATGTTGTCTGAGAGTAGGACAGGATATGTTTTTAATTTGCGTGTGTACACTGGTAGGGATTCCACTATTGACCCCCTGGTTGTCCGTCCACTTTTGGAGTTTCAGAGAAAATTGGGTGGGATCTTGCTAGAGGACTGTTTAACAGAGGCCACCATTTGTACCTTGATAACTTCTACACTGCTGTGCAATTGTTTAAGGAATTGTTCAAAGTGGACACTTTTGCTTGTGGCACAATCCGCTCTAACCGTAAAGGTTATCCAAAAGAGCTTGTTTGCAAAAAACTTCAGAGGGGACAGTGCAGTGCCTTGCGTAGTGAGGAACTGCTAGCTGTGAAATTTGTGGACAGGAGGGATGTGTACATGCTGACTACCATCCATGATGAGAGTACTTCACCTGTGGCTGTTTGGGGTCAGATTGCTGAAGTGCGCAAACCTGTGTGCATTTTAGACTACAATAAGCACATGGGTGGTGTTGATAGAGTAGATCAGAGGTTGGAACCTTACACTGCTATTCGTAAGTCTTACATTTGGTATAAGAAGTTGGCCATCCATCTCTTCAATTTAGCAACTTTCAATGCTTTTGTTGTGTTCAAGGAGTGTTCTCCTGCGTCAAAGTTGACTTTTGTTCAGTTTCAGGAGTCTGTCATAGGCAGCCTTGTTGTTGTGGAACAGGCAAGTGTTCCTAGAGTTGGAGTGGTGGAGGATGTGGCTCGATTGAAAGATCGCCACTTTCCTGATCACATTCCTCCTACATCCTCAAAAGACTTTCCCACTAGGAGATGTAGAGTCTGTTGGCGAAGAGGTACGCGGAAGGAGACTCGTATGTACTGCCCTGAGTGTCCTTCTAACCCTGGGCTGTGTGTGCCTGCTTGTTATAGAGCGTACCACAAGCAAAAGAATTATTGGGAGCAACCATGAGTGGTAAAGTGAACTGCCTGGTCTGTAATGTTTAAGAATTGTTGTTCTGTTTCAAGGTTGGCATTAGTGCAATGTATTTAGTTTCTGATTTTGTGTTAGTAGATTTGTATCTATTTGCAATTTGTTTGTGTTTTCTTTTTGTATAAAAAAATCCTAAATGTGATGGTGGTGTGTGTAGGCTGGTGCTTGGCTGGCGGTGTGCGTGGAGTGGCGCTTGGCTGGCGGTGTGCGGGGAGTGGCTCTTGGCTGGCGGTGTGCGTGGAGTGGTGCTTGGCTGGCGGTGTGCGTGGAGTGGTGCTAGGCTGGCGGTGTGCGTGGAGTGGCGCTTGGCTGGCGGTGTGCGTGGAGTGGCGCTTGGCTGGCGGTGTGCGTGGAGTGGCGCTTGGCTGGCGGTGTGCGTGGAGTGGCGCTTGGCTGGCGGTGTGCGTGGACTGGCACTCGGCTGGCAGTGTGTGAGTAGTGACTTGCTGCTGGTCACTACACACACTGCTAGCCGAGCGACACTCCACGCAATCCATCAGCTTGTGTGGTTGCTGTGTTAGGAATGTGGGCGTGTGAAAGTGATGGGCCCTTGAATGGCGCTGTCTGCTGGTGTGAGTGTTGTAATGTGATGGGCCCGCGGCTGGTGGTGTGAATGGTTTTGTATTTGTCACACATATGAAAGGTGTATGAATGGCCTGTAAAGAGGTTGGTGCCTTGTCGTGGCTTTACAGCTCACGAGCTGTGAGTCAATGGTTCAGTTTCTCGTCCTTTCAATTATTAACAGTGCATTTCATTTTTGTGAAATCACTTGTTAATACAATTGTATATACTGAACCATCACTCACCCTCGTGCCAAATCCAACCAGTATGTGTGTGTGCTTGAGGATTAGATGGCTGTGCAGTAATATTTTTTTTTGTCTTTCTCAAGCAGGGTGTACCTTGTCCCTTTTTGTGAATGTTGTAATGTGTTTGTTTCGTGCCTGGTGGTGTGAATGGTCTTGTGTGTATCACGTATGAAAGGTGTGTGAATGGCCTGTAAAGCGGTTGGGGCCTTGACGTGGCTTTACAGCTCACGAGCTGCAAGTCACTGGTTCAGTTTTTTGTCCTTTCAATTATTGACAGTGCATTTCATTTTTGTGAAATCTCTTGTTAATAAAATTGTATATACTGAACCATCACTTGCCCTCGTGCCAAATCCAACCAGTATGTGTGTGTGCTTGAGGAATAGATGGCTGTGCAGTAATCTTTGTCTTTTTAGTCTGTCTGCCAAGGTGTACATTCCGTCTAAGAATAACCTACCAACTGTAGATATTGTCGTAAACGAAACACCCATGGGAGTACATGGTGATATCTCTCTTGTGGATCCCAACAAGTTATGGTACCCACAATGTCCTGCAAACCTCAAAATGTCTGTCACATTTTCCTTGCAATATTGTGCCAAAATTTTCACGCTGCAGAAATAAACAACACATTATCTCAAAATGACCTGGTTTTGCAAGGGGGTCACCTGGGTTTTGGCCCGGGGCTCGGTGGCCACCTAGGGAAACCTACCAAACCCACACATTTCTGAAAAGTAGACACCCGGGGGCTTCCAGGGAGGTATGGCTTGCGTGGATCCCCCAACGTTTCCTTACCCAGAATCCCCTGCAAACCTAAATTTTAGCTGAAAAAATCACTTTTTTCAGACATTTTTGTGTGGGAAAGTGTGGCATCACCGGGCTCACACAAATTTCCTACCACCCAGCGTTCCCCCAGGTCTCCCGATAAAAATGGTGCCTCACTTGTGTGGGAGGCCCAAGTACCCGCGACAGGCAAGGGCCCAAAACGTAGTGAGGCGACCTCAAAATGGCCTTTCACAAAACGACCTGGTTTTGCAAGGGGGGTCACCTGGGTTTTTGGCCCTGTGCTCGGCGGCCATCGAGGGAAACCTATCAAACCCACACATTTCTGAAATGTAGACACCCGGGGGCTTCCAGGGAGGTATGGCTTGCGTGGATCCCCCAACGTTTCCTTACCCAGAATCCCTACAAACCTCAATTTTAGCTGAAAAAATCACTTTTTCACACATTTTTGTGTGGGAAAGTGTGGCATCACCGGGCTCACACAAATTTCCTGCCACCCAGCGTTCCCCAGGTCTCCCGATAAAAATGGTGCCTCACTTGTGTGGGAGGCCCAAGTACCCGCGACAGGCAAGGGCCCACAACGTAGTGAGGCGACCTCAAAATGGCCTTTCACAAAACCACCTGGTTTTGCAAGGGAGTCACCTGGGTTTTGGCCCCGTGCTCGGCGGCCATCTAGGAAACCTAACAAACCCACACATTTCTGAAAAGTAGACACCCGGGGGCTTCCAGGGAGGTATGGCTTGCGTGGATCCCCCAACGTTTCCTTACCCAGAATCCCCTGCAAACCTCAATTTTAGCTGAAAAAATCACTTTTTCACACATTTTTGTGTGGGAAAGTGTGGCATCACTGGCCTCACACAAATTTCCTACCACCCAGCGTTCCCCCAGGTCTCCCGATAAAAATGGTGCCTCACTTGTGTGGGAGGCCCAAGTACCCGCGACAGGCAAGGGCCCACAACGTAGTGAGGCGACCTCAAAATGGCCTTTCACAAAACCACCTGGTTTTGCAAGGGAGTCACCTGGGTTTTTGGCCCCGTGCTCGGCGGCCATCTAGGAAACCTACCCAACCCACACATTTCTGAAAAGTAGACACCCGGGGCTTCCAGGAGGTATAGCTTGCGTGGATCCCCCAACGTTTCCTTACCCAGAATACCCTGCAAACCTCAATTTTAGCTGAAAAAATCACTTTTTTCACACATTTTTGTGTGGAAAGTGTGGCATCACTGGCCTCACACAAATTTCCTACCACCCAGCGTTCCCCAGGTCTCCCGATAAAAATGGTGCCTCACTTGTGTGGGAGGCCCAAGTACCCGCGACATGCAAGGACACAAAACGTTTTGAGGCAACATCAACATTGCCTATCAAAAATGTTTTGGGCCCTTGCCTGTCGCTGGTACTTGGGCCTCCCACACAAGTGAGGCACCATTTTTATCGGGAGACCTGGAGGAACGCTGGGTGGTAGGAAATTTGTGTGAGGCCAGTGATGCCACACTTTCCCACACAAAAATGTGTGAAAAAGTGATTTTTTCAGCTAAAATTGAGGTTTGCAGGGATTCTGGGTAGGAAACGTTGGAGGATCCACGCAAGCCATACCTCCCTGGAAGCCCCGGGTGTCTACTTTTCAGAAATGTGTGAGTTTGGTAGGTTTCCTAGATGGCCGCCGAGCACGGGCCCAAAACCCAGGTGACTCCTGCAAAACCAGGTGGTTTGTGAAAGGCCATTTTGAGGTCGCCTCACTACGTTATGGGCCCTTGCCTGTCGCTGGTACTTGGGCCTCCACACAAGTGAGGCACCATTTTTATCGGGAGACCTGGGGAACGCTGGGTGGTAGGAAATTTGTGTGAGGCCAGTGATGCCACACTTTCCCACACAAAAATGTGTGAAAAAAGTGATTTTTTCAGCTAAAATTGAGGATTGCAGGGGATTCTGGGTAGGAAACGTTGGGGGATCCACGCAAGCCATACCTCCCTGGAAGCCCCGGGTGTCTACTTTTCAGAAATGTGTGGGTTTGGTAGGTTTCCTAGATGGCCGCCGAGCACGGGCCAAAACCCAGGTGACTCCCTGCAAAACCAGGTGGTTTTGTGAAAGGCCATTTTGAGGTCGCCTCACTACGTTGTGGGCCCTTGCCTGTCGCTGGCACTTGGGCCTCCCACACAAGTGAGGCACCATTTTTATCGGGAGACCTGGGGGAACGCTGGGTGGTAGGAAATTTGTGTGAGGCCAGTGATGCCACACTTTCCCACACAAAAATGTGTGAAAATAGTGATTTTTCAGCTAAAATTGAGGTTTGCAGGGTATTCTGGGTAAGGAAACGTTGGGGGATCCACGCAAGCCATACCTCCCTGGAAGCCCCAGGTGTCTACTTTTCAGAAATGTGTGGGTTTGGTAGGTTTCCTAGATGGCCACCGAGCACGGGGCCAAAAACCCAGGTGACTCCTTGCAAAACCAGGTGGTTTTGTGAAAGGCCATTTTGAGGTCGCCTCACTACGTTGTGGGCCCTGCCTGTCGCAGGTACTTGGGCCTCCCACACAAGTGAGGCACCATTTTTATCGGGAGACCTGGGGAACGCTGGGTGGTAGGAAATTTGGGTGAGGCCAGTGATGCCACACTTTCCACACAAAAATGTGTGAAAAAGTGATTCTTTCAGCTAAAATTGAGGTTTGCAGGGGATTCTGGGTGAAGAAACGTTGGGGGATCCACGCAAGCCATACCTCCCTGGAAGCCCCCGGGTGTCTACTTTTCAGAAATGTGTGGGTTTGGTAGGTTTCCCTAGGTGCCGGCAGAGCTAGGGTTCACAAACTACAGCTAGGCACTTTGCCAAAAAGGGTCATTTTTCACTGCGAAATTGAGGTGTGACCACGTTGCGTTTTGCGCCGTTTCCTGTCGCAGGCACTAGGCCGACCCACACAAGTGAGGTACCATTTTTCTCGTAAGACTTTGGGGAACGCGGGGTGGGTGGAAATTTGTGGATCCACGCAGATTCCAGAACTTTCCACCACAGAAATGTGGGGAAAATGTGGTTTTTTTGACAATTTTTTAGGTTTGCAAGGGATTCTGGGTAACAGAACCTGGTGGGAGGCAGGCCAGTCACCCCATCCTGGATTCCCCTGGGTGTCTAGTTTTCAAAAATGTATAGGTTTGCTAGGTTTCCCTAGGTGCCGGCAGAGGTAGGGTTCAAAAACTACAGCTAGGCACTTTGCCAAAAAGGGTCATTTTTCACTGCGAAATTGAGGTGTGACCACGTTGCGTTTTGCGCCGTTTCCTGTCGCAGGCACTAGGCCGACCCACACAAGTGAGGTACCATTTTTCTCGTAATACTTTGGGGAACGCGGGGTGGGTGGAAATTTGTGGATCCACGCAGATTCCAGAACTTTCCACCACAGAAATGTGGGGAAAATGTGTTTTTTTGACAATGTTTTATGTTTGCAAGGGATTCTGGGTAACAGAACCTGGTGGTAGGCAGTCAAGTCACCCCATCCTGGATTCCCTGGGTGTCTAGTTTTCAAAAATGTATAGGTTTGCTAGGTTTCCCTAGGTGCCGGCAGAGGTAGGGTTCAAAAACTACAGCTAGGCACTTTGCCAAAAAAGGGTCATTTTTCACTGCGAAATTGAGGTGTGACCACGTTGCGTTTTGCGCCGTTTCCTGTCGCAGGCACTAGGCCGACCCACACAAGTGAGGTACCATTTTTCTCGTAATACTTTGGGGAACGCGGGTGGGTGGAAATTTGTGGATCCACGCAGATTCCAGAACTTTCCACCACAGAAATGTGGGGAAAATGTGGTTTTTTTGACAATTTTTAGGTTTGCAAGGGATTCTGGGTAACAGAACCTGGTGGGAGGCAGGCCAGTCACCCCATCCTGGATTCCCCTGGGTGTCTAGATTTCAAAAATGTATAGGTTTGCTAGGTTTCCCTAGGTGCCGGCAGAGGTAGGGTTAAAAACTACAGCTAGGCACTTTGCCAAAAAAGGGTCATTTTTCACTGCGAAATTGAGGTGTGACCACATTGCGTTTTGCGCCGTTTCCTGTCGCAGGCACTAGGCCGACCCACACAAGTGAGGTACCATTTTTCTCGTAAGACTTTGGGGAACGCGGGGTGGGTGGAAATTTGTGGATCCACGCAGATTCCAGAACTTTCCACCACAGAAATGTGGGGAAAATGTGTTTTTTTGGACAATTTTTTATGTTTGCAAGGGATTCTGGGTAACAGAACCTGGTGGGAGGCAGTCAAGTCACCCCATCCTGGATTCCCCTGGGTGTCTAGTTTTCAAAAATGTATAGGTTTGCTAGGTTTCCCTAGGTGCCGGCAGAGGTAGGGTTCAAAAACTACAGCTAGGCACTTTGCCAAAAAAGGGTCATTTTTCACTGCGAAATTGAGGTGTGACCACGTTGCGTTTTGCGCCGTTTCCTGTCGCAGGCACTAGGCCGACCCACACAAGTGAGGTACCATTTTTCTCAGTAAGACTTTGGGGAACGCGGGTGGGTGGAAATTTGTGGATCCACGCAGATTCCAGAACTTTCCACCACAGAAATGTGGGGAAAATGTGGTTTTTTTGACAATTGTTTAGGTTTGCAAGGGATTCTGGGTAACAGAACCTGGTGGGAGGCAGTCCAGTCACCCCATCCTGGATTCCCCTGGGTGTCTAGTTTTCAAAAATGTATAGGTTTGCTAGGTTTCCCTAGGTGCCGGCAGAGCTAGGGTTCAAAAACTACAGCTAGGCACTTTGCCAAAAAAGGGTCATTTTTCACTGCGAAATTGAGGTGTGACCACGTTGCGTTTTGCGCCGTTTCCTGTCGCAGGCACTAGGCCGACCCACACAAGTGAGGTACCATTTTTCTCGTAATACTTTGGGGAACGCGGGGTGGGTGGAAATTTGTGGATCCACGCAGATTCCAGAACTTTCCACCACAGAAATGTGAGGAAAATGTGTTTTTTTGACAATTTTTTATGTTTGCAAGGGATTCTGGGTAACAGAACCTGGTGGGAGGCAGTCAAGTCACCCCATCCTGGATTCCCCTGGGTGTCTAGTTTTCAAAAATGTATAGGTTTGCTAGGTTTCCCTAGGTGCCGGCAGAGGTAGGGTTCAAAAACTACAGCTAGGCACTTTGCCAAAAAGGGTCATTTTTCACTGCGAAATTGAGGTGTGACCACGTTGCGGTTTGCGCCGTTTCCTGTTGCAGGCACTAGGCCGACCCACACAAGTGAGGTACCATTTTTCTCGTAAGACTTTGGGGAACGCGGGGTGGGTGGAAATTTGTGGATCCACGCAGATTCCAGAACTTTCCACCACAGAAATGTGGGGAAAATGTGTTTATTTTGACAATTTTTTATGTTTGCAAGGGATTCTGGGTAACAGAACCTGGTGGGAGGCAGTCAAGTCACCCCATCCTGGATTCCCCTGGGTGTCTAGTTTTCAAAAATGTATAGGTTTGCTAGGTTTCCCTAGGTGCCGGCAGAGGTAGGGTTCAAAAACTACAGCTAGGCACTTTGCAAAAAAAGGGTCATTTTTCACTGCGAAATTGAGGTGTGACCATGTTGCGTTTTGCGCCGTTTCCTGAGGTTTGCAGGGGATTCTGGGTGAGGAAACGTTGGGGGATCCACGCAAGCCATACCTCCCTGGAAGCCCCCGGGTGTCTACTTTTCAGAAATGTGTGGGTTTGGTAGGTTTCCCTAGGTGCCGGCAGAGCTAGGGTTCACAAACTACAGCTAGGCACTTTGCCAAAAAAGGGTCATTTTTCACTGCGAAATTGAGGTGTGACCACGTTGCGTTTTGCGCCGTTTCCTGTCGCAGGCACTAGGCCGACCCACACAAGTGAGGTACCATTTTTCTCGTAAGACTTTGGGGAACGCGGGGTGGGTGGAAATTTGTGGATCCACGCAGATTCCAGAACTTTCCACCACAGAAATGTGGGGAAAATGTGGTTTTTTTGACAATTTTTTAGGTTTGCAAGGGATTCTGGGTAACAGAACCTGGTGGGAGGCAGGCCAGTCACCCCATCCTGGATTCCCTGGGTGTCTAGTTTTCAAAAATGTATAGGTTTGCTAGGTTTCCCTAGGTGCCGGCAGAGGTAGGGTTCAAAAACTACAGCTAGGCACTTTGCCAAAAGGGTCATTTTTCACTGCGAAATTCAGGTGTGACCACGTTGCGTTTTGCGCCGTTTCCTGTCGCAGGCACTAGGCCGACCCACACAAGTGAGGTACCATTTTTCTCGTAATACTTTGGGGAACGCGGGGTGGGTGGAAATTTGTGGATCCACGCAGATTCCAGAACTTTCCACCACAGAAATGTGGGGAAAATGTGGTTTTTTGACAATGTTTTATGTTTGCAAGGGATTCTGGGTAACAGAACCTGGTGGTAGGAAGTCAAGTCACCCCATCCTGGATTCCCCTGGGTGTCTAGTTTTCAAAAATGTATAGGTTTGCTAGGTTTCCCTAGGTGCCGGCAGAGGTAGGGTTCAAAAACTACAGCTAGGCACTTTGCCAAAAAGGGTCATTTTTCACTGCGAAATTGAGGTGTGACCACGTTGCGTTTGCGCCGTTTCCTGTTGCAGGCACTAGGCCGACCCACACAAGTGAGGTACCATTTTTCTCGTAATACTTTGGGGAACGCGGGGTGGGTGGAAATTTGTGGATCCACGCAGATTCCAGAACTTTCCACCACAGAAATGTGGGGAAAATGTGGTTTTTTTGACAATTTTTTAGGTTTGCAAGGGATTCTGGGTAACAGAACCTGGTGGGAGGCAGGCCAGTCACCCCATCCTGGATTCCCCTGGGTGTCTAGATTTCAAAAATGTATAGGTTTGCTAGGTTTCCCTAGGTGCCGGCAGAGGTAGGGTTAAAAACTACAGCTAGGCACTTTGCCAAAAAGGGTCATTTTTCACTGCGAAATTGAGGTGTGACCACATTGCGTTTTGCGCCGTTTCCTGTCGCAGGCACTAGGCCGACCCACACAAGTGAGGTACCATTTTTCTCGTAAGACTTTGGGGAACGCGGGGTGGGTGGAAATTTGTGGATCCACGCAGATTCCAGAACTTTCCACCACAGAAATGTGGGGAAAATGTGTTTTTTTGGACAATTGTTTATGTTTGCAAGGGATTCTGGGTAACAGAACCTGGTGGGAGGCAGTCAAGTCACCCCATCCTGGATTCCCCTGGGTATCTAGTTTTCAAAAATGTATAGGTTTGCTAGGTTTCCCTAGGTGCCGGCAGAGGTAGGGTTCAAAAACTACAGCTAGGCACTTTGCCAAAAAAGGGTCATTTTTCACTGCGAAATTGAGGTGTGACCACGTTGCGTTTTGCGCCGTTTCCTGTCGCAGGCACTAGGCCGACCCACACAAGTGAGGTACCATTTTTCTCATAAGACTTTGGGGAACGCGGGGTGGGTGGAAATTTGTGGATCCACGCAGATTCCAGAACTTTCCACCACAGAAATGTGGGGAAAATGTGTTTTTTTGACAATTTTTTATGTTTGCAAGGGATTCTGGGTAACAGAACCTGGTGGGAGGCAGTCAAGTCACCCCATCCTGGATTCCCCTGGGTGTCTAGTTTTCAAAAATGTATAGGTTTGCTAGGTTTCCCTAGGTGCCGGCAGAGGTAGGGTTCAAAAACTACAGCTAGGCACTTTGCAAAAAAAGGGTCATTTTTCACTGCGAAATTGAGGTGTGACCACGTTGCGTTTTGCGCCGTTTCCTGTCGCAGGCACTAGGCCGACCCACACAAGTGAGGTACCATTTTTCTCGAAAGACTTTGGGGAACGCGGGGTGGGTGGAAATTTGTGGATCCACGGAGATTCCAGAACTTTCCACCACAGAAATGTGGGGAAAATGTGGTTTTTTTGACAATTTTGTATGTTTGCAAGGGATTCTGGGTAACAGAACCTGGTGGGAGGCAGTCCAGTCACCCCATCCTGGATTCCCCTGGGTGTCTAGTTTTCAAAAATGTATAGGTTTGCTAGGTTTCCCTAGGTGCCGGCAGAGCTAGGGTTAAAAAACTACAGCTAGGCACTTTGCCAAAAAAAGTGTCATTTTTCACTTCGAAATTGAGGTGTGACCACATTGCGTTTTGCGCCGTTTCCTGTCGCAGGCACTAGGCCGACCCACACAAGTGAGGTACCATTTTTCTCGTAAGACTTTGGGGAACACGGGGTGGGGGGAAATTTGTGGATCCACGCAGATTCCAGAACTTTCCACTACAGAAATGTGGGGAAAATGTGGTTTTTTGATAATTGTTTAGGTTTGCAAGGGATTCTGGGTAACATAACCTGGTGGGAGGCAGTCCAGTGATCCCATCCTGGATTCCCTGGGTGTCTAGTTTTCAAAAATGTATAGGTTTGCTAGGTTTCCTAGGTGCCGGCAGAGCTAGGGTTCAAAAACTACAGCTAGGCACTTTGCCAAAAAAGGGTCATTTTTCACTGCGAAATTGAGGTGTGACCACGTTGCGTTTTGCGCCGTTTCCTGTCGCAGGCACTAGGCCGACCCACACAAGTGAGGTACCATTGTTCTCGTAATACTTTGGGGAACGCGGGTGGGTGGAAATTTGTGGATCCACGCAGATTCCAGAACTTTCCACCACAGAAATGTGAGGAAAATGTGTTTTTTTGACAATTTTTTATGTTTGCAAGGGATTCTGGGTAACAGAACCTGGTGGGAGGCAGTCAAGTCACCCCATCCTGGATTCCCTGGGTGTCTAGTTTTCAAAAATGTATAGGTTTGCTAGGTTTCCCTAGGTGCCGGCAGAGGTAGGGTTAAAAACTACAGCTAGGCACTTTGCCAAAAAGGGTCATTTTTCACTGCGAAATTGAGGTGTGACCACGTTGCGGTTTGCGCCGTTTCCTGTCGCAGGCACTAGGCCGACCCACACAAGTGAGGTACCATTTTTCTCGTAAGACTTTGGGGGAACGCGGGGTGGGTGGAAATTTGTGGATCCACGCAGATTCCAGAACTTTCCACCACAGAAATGTGGGGAAAATGTGTTTTTTTGACAATTTTTTATGTTTGCAAGGGATTCTGGGTAACAGAACCTGGTGGGAGGCAGTCAAGTCACCCCATCCTGGATTCCCTGGGTGTCTAGTTTTCAAAAATGTATAGGTTTGCTAGGTTTCCCTAGGTGCCGGCAGAGGTAGGGTTAAAAACTACAGCTAGGCACTTTGCCAAAAAGGGTCATTTTTCACTGCGAAATTGAGGTGTGACCAAGTTGCGTGTTTGCGCCGTTTCCTGTCGCAGGCACTAGGCCGACCCACACAAGTGAGGTACCATTTTTCTCGTAAGACTTTGGGGAACGCGGGTGGGTGGAAATTTGTGGATCCACGCAGATTCCAGAACTTTCCACCACAGAAATGTGGGGAAAATGTGGTTTTTTTGACAATTTGTTATGTTTGCAAGGGATTCTGGGTAACAGAACCTGGTGGGAGGCAGTCAAGTCACCCCATCCTGGATTCCCCTGGGTGTCTAGTTTTCAAAAATGTATAGGTTTGCTAGGTTTCCCTAGGTGCCGGCAGAGGTAGGGTTCAAAAACTACAGCTAGGCACTTTGCCAAAAAAGGGTCATTTTTCACTGCGAAATTGAGGTGTGACCATGTTGCGTTTTGCGCCGTTTCCTGTCGCAGGCACTAGGCCGACCCACACAAGTGAGGTACCATTTTTCTCATAAGACTTTGGGGAACGCGGGGTGGGTGGAAATTTGTGGATCCACGCAGATTCCAGAACTTTCCACCACAGAAATGTGGGGAAAATGTGGTTTTTTGACAATTCTTTATGTTTGCAAGGGATTCTGGGTAACAGAACCTGGTGGGAGGCAGTCAAGTTACCCCATCCTGGATTCCCCTGGGTGTCTAGTTTTCAAAAATGTATAGGTTTGATAGGTTTCCTAGGTGCCGGCAGAGGTAGGGTTCAAAAACTACAGCTAGGCACTTTGCAAAAAAGGGTCATTTTTCACTGCGAAATTGAGGTGTGACCACGTTGCGTTTTGCGCCGTTTCCTGTCGCAGGCACTAGGCCGACCCACACAAGTGAGGTACCATTTTTCTCGTAAGACTTTGGGGAATGCGGGGTGGGTGGAAATTTGTGGATCCACGCAGATTCCAGAACTTTCCACCACAGAAATGTGGGGAAAATGTGGTTTTTTGACAATTTTGTATGTTTGCAAGGGATTCTGGGTAACAGAACCTGGTGGGAGGCAGTCCAGTCACCCCATCCTGGATTCCCCTGGGTATCTAGTTTTCAAAAATGTATAGGTTTGCTAGGTTTCCCTAGGTGCCGGCAGAGGTAGGGTTCAAAAACTACAGCTAGGCACTTTGCCAAAAAGGGTCATTTTTCACTGCGAAATTGAGGTGTGACCACGTTGCGTTTTGCGCCGTTTCCTGTCGCAGGCACTAGGCCGACCCACACAAGTGAGGTACCATTTTTCTCAGTAAGACTTTGGGGAACGCGGGTGGGTGGAAATTTGTGGATCCACGCAGATTCCAGAACTTTCCACCACAGAAATGTGGGGAAAATGTGGTTTTTTTGATAATTGTTTAGGTTTGCAAGGGATTCTGGGTAACATAACCTGGTGGGAGGCAGTCCAGTGACCCCATCCTGGATTCCCCTGGGTGTCTAGTTTTCAAAAATGTATAGGTTTGCTAGGTTTCCCTAGGTGCCGGCAGAGCTAGGGTTCAAAAACTACAGCTAGGCACTTTGCCAAAAAAGGGTCATTTTTCACTGCGAAATTGAGGTGTGACCACGTTGCGTTTTGCGCCGTTTCCTGTCGCAGGCACTAGGCCGACCCACACAAGTGAGGTACCATTTTTCTCGTAATACTTTGGGGAACGCGGGGTGGGTGGAAATTTGTGGATCCACGCAGATTCCAGAACTTTCCACCACAGAAATGTGAGGAAAATGTGTTTTTTTGACAATTTGTTATGTTTGCAAGGGATTCTGGGTAACAGAACCTGGTGGGAGGCAGTCAAGTCACCCCATCCTGGATTCCCCTGGGTGTCTAGTTTTCAAAAATGTATAGGTTTGCTAGGTTTCCCTAGGTGCCGGCAGAGGTAGGGTTAAAAAACTACAGCTAGGCACTTTGCCAAAAAAGGGTCATTTTTCACTGCGAAATTGAGGTGTGACCAAGTTGCGGTTTGCGCCGTTTCCTGTTGCAGGCACTAGGCCGACCCACACAAGTGAGGTACCATTTTTCTCGTAAGACTTTGGGGAACGCGGGGTGGGTGGAAATTTGTGGATCCACGCAGATTCCAGAACTTTCCACCACAGAAATGTGGGGAAAATGTGTTTATTTTGACAATTTTTTATGTTTGCAAGGGATTCTGGGTAACAGAACCTGGTGGGAGGCAGTCAAGTCACCCCATCCTGGATTCCCCTGGGTGTCTAGTTTTCAAAAATGTATAGGTTTGCTAGGTTTCCCTAGGTGCCGGCAGAGGTAGGGTTCAAAACTACAGCTAGGCACTTTGCAAAAAAGGGTCATTTTTCACTGCGAAATTGAGGTGTGACCATGTTGCGTTTTGCGCCGTTTCCTGAGGTTTGCAGGGGATTCTGGGTGAGGAAACGTTGGGGGATCCACGCAAGCCATACCTCCCTGGAAGCCCCCGGGTGTCTACTTTTCAGAAATGTGTGGGTTTGGTAGGTTTCCCTAGGTGCCGGCAGAGCTAGGGTTCACAAACTACAGCTAGGCACTTTGCCAAAAAAGGGTCATTTTTCACTGCGAAATTGAGGTGTGACCACGTTGCGTTTTGCGCCGTTTCCTGTCGCAGGCACTAGGCCGACCCACACAAGTGAGGTACCATTTTTCTCGTAAGACTTTGGGGAACGCGGGGTGGGTGGAAATTTGTGGATCCACGCAGATTCCAGAACTTTCCACCACAGAAATGTGGGGAAAATGTGGTTTTTTTGACAATTTTTTAGGTTTGCAAGGGATTCTGGGTAACAGAACCTGGTGGGAGGCAGGCCAGTCACCCCATCCTGGATTCCCCTGGGTGTCTAGTTTTCAAAAATGTATAGGTTTGCTAGGTTTCCCTAGGTGCCGGCAGAGGTAGGGTTCAAAAACTACAGCTAGGCACTTTGCCAAAAAAGGGTCATTTTTCACTGCGAAATTCAGGTGTGACCACGTTGCGTTTTGCGCCGTTTCCTGTCGCAGGCACTAGGCCGACCCACACAAGTGAGGTACCATTTTTCTCGTAATACTTTGGGGAACGCGGGGTGGGTGGAAATTTGTGGATCCACGCAGATTCCAGAACTTTCCACCACAGAAATGTGGGGAAAATGTGTTTTTTTTGACAATGTTTTATGTTTGCAAGGGATTCTGGGTAACAGAACCTGGTGGTAGGAAGTCAAGTCACCCCATCCTGGATTCCCCTGGGTGTCTAGTTTTCAAAAATGTATAGGTTTGCTAGGTTTCCCTAGGTGCCGGCAGAGGTAGGGTTCAAAAACTACAGCTAGGCACTTTGCCAAAAAAGGGTCATTTTTCACTGCGAAATTGAGGTGTGACCACGTTGCGTTTTGCGCCGTTTCCTGTTGCAGGCACTAGGCCGACCCACACAAGTGAGGTACCATTTTTCTCGTAATACTTTGGGGAACGCGGGGTGGGTGGAAATTTGTGGATCCACGCAGATTCCAGAACTTTCCACCACAGAAATGTGGGGAAAATGTGGTTTTTTTGACAATTTTTTAGGTTTGCAAGGGATTCTGGGTAACAGAACCTGGTGGGAGGCAGGCCAGTCACCCCATCCTGGATTCCCCTGGGTGTCTAGATTTCAAAAATGTATAGGTTTGCTAGGTTTCCCTAGGTGCCGGCAGAGGTAGGGTTAAAAAACTACAGCTAGGCACTTTGCCAAAAAAGGGTCATTTTTCACTGCGAAATTGAGGTGTGACCACATTGCGTTTTGCGCCGTTTCCTGTCGCAGGCACTAGGCCGACCCACACAAGTGAGGTACCATTTTTCTCGTAAGACTTTGGGGAACGCGGGGTGGGTGGAAATTTGTGGATCCACGCAGATTCCAGAACTTTCCACCACAGAAATGTGGGGAAAATGTGTTTTTTTGGACAATTTTTTATGTTTGCAAGGGATTCTGGGTAACAGAACCTGGTGGGAGGCAGTCAAGTCACCCCATCCTGGATTCCCCTGGGTATCTAGTTTTCAAAAATGTATAGGTTTGCTAGGTTTCCCTAGGTGCCGGCAGAGGTAGGGTTCAAAAACTACAGCTAGGCACTTTGCAAAAAAAGGGTCATTTTTCACTGCGAAATTGAGGTGTGACCACGTTGCGTTTTGCGCCGTTTCCTGTCGCAGGCACTAGGCCGACCCACACAAGTGAGGTACCATTTTTCTCATAAGACTTTGGGGAACGCGGGGTGGGTGGAAATTTGTGGATCCACGCAGATTCCAGAACTTTCCACCACAGAAATGTGGGGAAAATGTGTTTTTTTGACAATTTTTTATGTTTGCAAGGGATTCTGGGTAACAGAACCTGGTGGGAGGCAGTCAAGTCACCCCATCCTGGATTCCCCTGGGTGTCTAGTTTTCAAAAATGTATAGGTTTGCTAGGTTTCCCTAGGTGCCGGCAGAGGTAGGGTTCAAAAACTACAGCTAGGCACTTTGCAAAAAAGGGTCATTTTTCACTGCGAAATTGAGGTGTGACCACGTTGCGTTTTGCGCCGTTTCCTGTCGCAGGCACTAGGCCGACCCACACAAGTGAGGTACCATTTTTCTCGAAAGACTTTGGGGAACACGGGGTGGGGGAAATTTGTGGATCCACGCAGATTCCAGAACTTTCCACCACAGAAATGTGGGGAAAATGTGTTTTTTTGGACAATTTGTTATGTTTGCAAGGGATTCTGGGTAACAGAACCTGGTGGGAGGCAGTCAAGTCACCCCATCCTGGATTCCCCTGGTTGTCTAGTTTTCAAAAATGTATAGGTTTGCTAGGTTTCCCTAGGTGCCGGCAGAGGTAGGGTTCAAAAACTACAGCTAGGCACTTTGCAAAAAAAGGGTCATTTTTCACTGCGAAATTGAGGTGTGACCACGTTGCGTTTTGCGCCGTTTCCTGTCGCGGGCACTAGGCCGACCCACACAAGTGAGGTACCATTTTTCTCAGAAGACTTTGGGGAACGCGGGTGGGTGGAAATTTGTGGATCCACGCAGATTCCAGAACTTTCCACTACAGAAATGTGGGGAAAATGTGGTTTTTTGATAATTGTTTAGGTTTGCAAGGGATTCTGGGTAACATAACCTGGTGGGAGGCAGTCCAGTGACCCCATCCTGGATTCCCCTGGGTGTCTAGTTTTCAAAAATGTATAGGTTTGCTAGGTTTCCCTAGGTGCCGGCAGAGCTAGGGTTCAAAAACTACAGCTAGGCACTTTGCCAAAAAGGGTCATTTTTCACTGCGAAATTGAGGTGTGACCACGTTGCGTTTTGCGCCGTTTCCTGTCGCAGGCACTAGGCCGACCCACACAAGTGAGGTACCATTGTTCTCGTAATACTTTGGGGAACGCGGGGTGGGTGGAAATTTGTGGATCCACGCAGATTCCAGAACTTTCCACCACAGAAATGTGAGGAAAATGTGTTTTTTTTGACAATTTTTTATGTTTGCAAGGGATTCTGGGTAACAGAACCTGGTGGGAGGCAGTCAAGTCACCCCATCCTGGATTCCCCTGGGTGTCTAGTTTTCAAAAATGTATAGGTTTGCTAGGTTTCCCTAGGTGCCGGCAGAGGTAGGGTTAAAAACTACAGCTAGGCACTTTGCCAAAAAGGGTCATTTTTCACTGCGAAATTGAGGTGTGACCAAGTTGCGGTTTGCGCCGTTTCCTGTCGCAGGCACTAGGCCGACCCACACAAGTGAGGTACCATTTTTCTCGTAAGACTTTGGGGAACGCGGGGTGGGTGGAAATTTGTGGATCCACGCAGATTCCAGAACTTTCCACCACAGAAATGTGGGGAAAATGTGTTTTTTTTGACAATTTTTTATGTTTGCAAGGGATTCTGGGTAACAGAACCTGGTGGGAGGCAGTCAAGTCACCCCATCCTGGATTCCCCTGGGTGTCTAGTTTTCAAAAATGTATAGGTTTGCTAGGTTTCCCTAGGTGCCGGCAGAGGTAGGGTTCAAAAACTACAGCTAGGCACTTTGCAAAAAAAGGGTCATTTTTCACTGCGAAATTGAGGTGTGACCATGTTGCGTTTTGCGCCGTTTCCTGTCGCAGGCACTAGGCCGACCCACACAAGTGAGGTACCATTTTTCTCATAAGACTTTGGGGAACGCGGGGTGGGTGGAAATTTGTGGATCCACGCAGATTCCAGAACTTTTCACCACAGAAATGTGGGGAAAATGTGGTTTTTTTGACAATTCTTTATGTTTGCAAGGGATTCTGGGTAACAGAACCTGGTGGGAGGCAGTCAAGTTACCCCATCCTGGATTCCCCTGGGTGTCTAGTTTTCAAAAATGTATAGGTTTGATAGGTTTCCCTAGGTGCCGGCAGAGGTAGGGTTCAAAAACTACAGCTAGGCACTTTGCAAAAAAAGGGTCATTTTTCACTGCGAAATTGAGGTGTGACCACGTTGCGTTTTGCGCCGTTTCCTGTCGCAGGCACTAGGCCGACCCACACAAGTGAGGTACCATTTTTCTCGAAAGACTTTGGGGAATGCGGGGTGGGTGGAAATTTGTGGATCCACGCAGATTCCAGAACTTTCCACCACAGAAATGTGGGGAAAATGTGGTTTTTTTGACAATTTTGTATGTTTGCAAGGGATTCTGGGTAACAGAACCTGGTGGGAGGCAGTCCAGTCACCCCATCCTGGATTCCCCTGGGTGTCTAGTTTTCAAAAATGTATAGGTTTGCTAGGTTTCCCTAGGTGCAGGCAGAGCTAGGGTTAAAAAACTACAGCTAGGCACTTTGCCAAAAAAGGGTCATTTTTCACTTCGAAATTGAGGTGTGACCACGTTGCGTTTTGCGCCGTTTCCTGTCGCAGGCACTAGGCCGACTCACACAAGTGAGGTACCATTTTTCTCGTAAGACTTTGGGGAATGCGGGGTGGGGGGAAATTTGTGGATCCACGCAGATTCCAGAACTTTCCACCACAGAAATGTGGGGAAAATGTGTTTTTTTGGACAATTTTTTATGTTTGCAAGGGATTCTGGGTAACAGAACCTGGTGGGAGGCAGTCAAGTCACCCCATCCTGGATTCCCCTGGTTGTCTAGTTTTCAAAAATGTATAGGTTTGCTAGGTTTCCCTAGGTGCCGGCAGAGGTAGGGTTCAAAAACTACAGCTAGGGACTTTGCAAAAAAGGGTCATTTTTCACTGCGAAATTGAGGTGTGACCACGTTGTGTTTTGCGCCGTTTCCTGTCGCGGGCACTAGGCCGACCCACACAAGTGAGGTACCATTTTTCTCAGAAGACTTTGGGGAACGCGGGGTGGGTGGAAATTTGTGGATCCACGCAGATTCCAGAACTTTCCACCACAGAAATGTGGGGAAAATGTGTTTTTTGGATAATTTTTAGGTTTGCAAGGGATTCTGGGTAACAGAACCTGGTGGGAGGCAGTCCAGTCACCCCATCCTGGATTCCCCTGGGTGTCTAGTTTTCAAAAATGTATAGGTTTGCTAGGTTTCCCTAGGTGCCGGCAGAGCTAGGGTTCAAAAACTACAGCTAGGCACTTTGCCAAAAAGGGTCATTTTTCACTGCGAAATTGAGGTGTGACCACGTTGCGTTTTGCGCCGTTTCCTGTCGCAGGCACTAGGCCGACCCACACAAGTGAGGTACCATTTTTCTCGTAAGACTTTGGGGAACGCGGGGTGGGTGGAAATTTGTGGATCCACGCAGATTCCAGAACTTTCCACCACAGAAATGTGGGGACAATGTGGTTTTTTTGACAATTGTTTGTTTGCAAGGGATTCTGGGTAACAGAACCTGGTGGGAGGCAGTCAAGTCACCCCATCCTGGATTCCCCTGGGTGTCTAGTTTTCAAAAATGTATAGGTTTGCTAGGTTTCCCTAGGTGCCGGCAGAGCTAGGGTTCAAAAACTACAGCTAGGCACTTTGCCAAAAAAGGGTCATTTTTCACTGCGAAATTGAGGTGTGACCATGTTGTGTTTTGCGCCGTTTCCTGTCGCAGGCACTAGGCCTACCCACACAAGTGAGGTACCATTTTTCTCGTAAGACTTTGGGGAACGCGGGGTGGGTGGAAATTTGTGGATCCACGCAGATTCCAGAACTTTCCACCACAGAAATGTGGGGAAAATGTGGTTTTTTTGACAATGTTTTATGTTTGCAAGGGATTCTGGGTAACAGAACCTGGTGGGAGGCAGTCAAGTCACCCCATCCTGGATTCCCCTGGGTGTCTAGTTTTCAAAAATGTATAGGTTTGCTAGGTTTCCCTAGGTGCCGGCAGAGCTAGGGTTCAAAAACTACACCTAGGCACTTTGCAAAAAAAGGGTAATTTTTCATTGTGAAAATGTGGTACGTCCACGTTGCATTTTGAGCCATTTCCTGTTGTGGGCACAAGGGCTACCCACACAAGTGAGGTACCATTTTTATCGGGAGACTTAGGGTAACACAGAATTGTAGAGCAACTGTTATTACCTATTGACTTTCGATGCATTTCTGCCTTCCAAATGAAAGACAATGTGTAAAAAATAAGTCATTTTGAAAAATGACCTATAATTCTCATGCTAGTATGGGTACTCCCAATTTTGGAAATGTGCAAATATCTACTGTTTCTAAAATCTACATTTTGTTCCCATTTCAGAAATACATAGGTGTCTTTCATAACAATTTTTCCATGTACACATTTTCCCAAAATAATTGCTATATACCCGGTACTTAAAAAAAAATCATTGCAAGATGTTGCTCAATTATTGGCTCTGAGTTCGTCGGGTTCTTGGTGAACCTACAAGTCCTATATATCCCCACAACCAGAAAGGTCCAGCGGATATAACGGTATATTGCCTTCAAATAGCTGTCATAATTAGAAGAAGTTACAGGTAAAAACGTTGACACAAATGGCTGTTTTTTTCAACTAATTTTCTATTTTTCCTTTATTTAACTGTTAGTTTCTATAAGGAAAACTTTAAGGATCTACACAAATGACCCCTTGATGAATTCAGAATTTTGTCTACTTTTCAGAAATATATGGCTTTCTAGGATCCATTATTGGTTTCATACCCATTTCTACCATTAACTGGAAGGAGGTTGAAAGCACAAAAAATAGCAAAAATAGGCTATGTCCCAGAAAAATGCCAAAACTGTGTAAAAAAAGTTGGTTTTCTGACAAAAGTCTGCTTGTCCCTGAAAGCTGGGAAGATGGTGATTTCATCCCCACAACCCCTTTTTTGATGCCATTTGCAGGGAAAAATCAAGACGCTTTCATCTGTAGCCCTTTTTCGCATTTTTCAAAAACAAAACAAAATTTAGCTGTATTTTGACTAATTTCTGGGTCCCCTCCAGGGGAATCCACAAACCCTGGGTACCTTTACAATCCCCATGATGTTAGAAAAAAAGGACGCAAATTTGGCATGGATACCTTATGTGGTCAAAAAGTTACAGGGGCCTAAGCGCGCACTACCCCAAATAGCCAAAAAAAGGCTTAGCACAGGAGGGGAAAAGGCCTAGCAGCGAAGGGGTTAATCGTAAAGCTGGATTTTAAGTCACAAATCTGAAAATGCCACTTTTAGAAAGTTGGCATTTTCTTGACCTGAGTATTTGGTGCCTGCAGCCTTTTCCAGGGTCACATGACTAGGTGTAGTTGGCAGTTGGCCTTTGTGTATTCTTCTCGGACAGCCACACACAGAGGGACTGCCTGTTGGCAGAGCTGTGCACAGCCCCATTTGCACTTCAAAGACACTGCCTTAGCACACACATAAAGAACTTCACACTAGGCCATTGTGACTCCAGACACCTTGGGACCAGGGCAGAGGGACAGAAAATTCCAGCCACTTCTGTGGGGGAAAGCTTCAGATGTTTCTTCCACTTCAAAGCTGGTACCATGTATAAAACTAGGACCCTCAGACCCATTCTTCAGTTCACTTCTGGACCTGCGGAAGGACTCAGAGGATTGTCCTGCTGCTTGTGCATGCTGTGTACTTCAGAAGCCTGCCCTGCTGCTCCAAGAGGAGTGCTGTGCTGCCTGAAGCCTGCCCTATGCCCTATGCCCTATGCTCTGCTGCTTGAGACCTGCTTTTCTGCTTGCAACCAGCACTTCCATAGTGACCCTAAGGGCTATTTGGTTGGCCTCCTGCTTGGAGCCTTAGGTACAGAAAAGGCTCCAATCATCTTTAACTTGCACCTGGACCTAACCTGAGTGAGTTCTGGACCACCAAGTGGTGCCCCTCCAGTCATGGACTGTTGGAAGTGGTGCTAAAGGTGACCAGATAGCCCAAATCCAAAACGTGGTACTTTGAAAATTTTCAGCCCAAAAATGCTCTGAGAGGAGACCGAGACCTACCTGCTCGCCGATCCGCCCAAGGTGCAACGCTGGTCAGCCTGACCTCTCAGCAGCTCCCGCTGTATTCTTCTCCGCAGCAGTGAATCCTGTTCAGCAGCTCCTCGCAGAAGGGGTATCCGGCTTTGTGGAGCCCTAGCCAGCTGCGGCCTGCAGCTTCGTCTCGCTGGAGATTTTTTACTTTCATAAAAGAGAGTAAGTATGAACATAGAAATCTTCACCACAACTTCATTAAGCGTCTCTCTGACGTCGACGCCTGCTCCTCGGACACCACCAGTTGCCTTGCTCTGCTGAACTTTACCTTCTCAGGCATTTTTCTGCAAAAATTCTTCTAAGTCCATAAGTAAGTGGAGACTGGGCCAAATCCAATTTGTGTATCCAAAATGTGCTCCATTGTGGTGGTCCATAAATTTCGACTTTGCCCTGGTCTTGTTCGACTACATGTCTACGGTTGGCGTTTTGATTTTTTTAGGCGCTATTCTTTACTTTAAACATTAAAAATTCATAACACCAGTTCTACTGATTGGATTTTTGCTATTTTAGTGTCAAATAATTTTCTTCCACAATTTCTGGTTCCTGATTTTAAAACATTAATTGTTTAAAAGCATGGATCCACATCTTCATTATGCATCCTGCAACTACTGTATAACAATGGGTGTTCGAAATTTGTGTTATTTCCCTTTGCCTAATCACATGACAATTTGGCAAAATTGCTCGGTTACGCAATATTACATGAACATCAAAAACTGGCATTTAGCTTTTTTTTTGTGGAAAATGCATCCTCACTTCAATTTTGAACACAAGGACTCATTTTGCGCTAAAAAACATGCACTAAATCGCACATGATGTGAACATTCTGTTTGTTCACGTTGTTCCCATACTTCCACGCAAATATTTTTCAAGTGAATGGATGGTAAATAACACGATGTGGCATTATGTCGTAATTTCAGGCATTTAACATGAAAAGCATAACAATATGGGGGCATATTTATAAGGAAATGGCGGAACGCGGAGCTACACCAAATTTTGCAGCATCACGCTCCGGCATTTTTAAAACGCAGAGATGTGCCGTATTTACAACAATACGGCACACTCCTATGTTTTCCCTAGTGCTGCCTCTAAAAATAGCTGCCTAGCGCACACGCAGGCACCCTTGCACCATAGTGCAAGGGTGCCTGCGTTGCAGGGAGTGATTGTTTATCTGCAGGAAGGTGTCCCTTCCTGCACATAAACAATCAATAATGGCGATTTGCTGCATTCTGCAACACACATAGAAGTAGCAAACCGTGATTATTTAATGATTGTTTATGTGCAGGAAGGGACACCTTGATGCACATAAACAATCATTATTGGCGTTTTGCAAAACGAGTAGAAGTAGAAGCATTTCTCCTTGTCGCGCCATTCTAACGACTGCTATTGCATGGCGTTATGTTTTTTCGCTGCCTCAGATTTACACATCCTTGTAAATCTGAAGCAGCGTCAAAAAACAATGGGTGTTGCGGTGGAAAGCCCACAGCACCACCCATTGAAAGCCCCCTTTCACGCACAGTGATGCGTGTAAAGGGGCCGTATTTACAAGGCGGCCTTACGTCTCTCAAAGTGGCTTAGCGCTGCTTTGTAAATATGGAGAAGGGCATAGCACCACCAGAACGTCGGTAAAAGTGATGTTCTGGTGGCGCTGTCTCCTTGTAAATATACCCCTATATGTGTGAAATTATGTGAGATTATACCAGTGTAATGAACATTTTACCTAGGCCTATCAATGACCTAAACAAAGAATATGTAGTGCTAATGAACACTCAAATATAACTTAGCTTTATTTAGCATTCAAAAGAACATCCTAGTTGAGACCCTGGAGATCGAAGAGACAGAGTCCATGGTTTCAAAAGCTGCCAAAAGATCTATTAAAATTAGAACTAAAGGGAAGAGAAGAACAATCTACCCAAGTACCTGGGTTACTAAGAGCTATGACCATCATCACTTGAAGAAAATCGATGGAAAAAAATATGACTAAGGTAGATACAAAGAACCTAGTAGAGTCAGGTGGAAGATGAATGAGTAGATAAGCAGAATTAAATTGGCAGAGGGAGAGCAATTGGCCTCTGAAGTTTACCTTTCCCGAGCGATGACAGGGAGTTCAAGTAAAGATAAACACCAGGGCAGAAAGGGCAATGCCCTTCTCATGCCAGTTTAACCAGTACAAAAACAATGGGAATAGCTAATGACACTTCAGGGCCTTAAAAATCTGTGATACAAATTTAATTCTGCCTCATAGATAAAGGCAGAAGTCCATGAATTATGGAGCTCTTTTTTCCTAAAGACCATAAAATGACCATCACTGCTAAAAAGCGTGTGTAAATTGGTGTCCAAAAAGTGGTGATCTGTGTCACGCTGAGGCTGTTTCATCCTAAAAATGGATTGGCAAATGGATGACTGAAATGGTCATTCGGAGGTACAGTGATGTGGTAGAACCCTTGGTCATCGGGTGGTATGTATTGTAAAAAAAACAGCACATAGCTACCTCATCTAGCGCACTGCTCCTCAAAGCATACTAATTTATCACTCTCTGCCATTGTCCAGCTAATTCACTCATTAAGGATATCCATCTCAAGCATACACCAAATCCTCTTCAGACACCTCTAAATACCTCATTATGCAGCACCATAATTA
This sequence comes from Calotriton arnoldi, assembly GCA_963921515.1. Lineage (NCBI taxonomy): Eukaryota > Metazoa > Chordata > Amphibia > Caudata > Salamandridae > Calotriton > Calotriton arnoldi. The sequence goes on along the minus strand of CAWUFW010000919.1, from coordinate 97,678 downwards.
ATATAAACATTTGCTATTTTTCTACAGCAACCAGGGCTGGACTGAGAACACAAATCAGCCAGTTGTGGCCGACGCATGTAAATAGTGGTGGAGCGGGTGGAGGGAGTGGGGGTAGGGGGGCACGTGGGTTTAAAAATAATTAAAAAAAACATTCCTGATGTTGCTTCTGCCGCCTCGCGCCTCGGTTCTCTGATGCTTCCTGGTCCAGGCAGACCCTGGGACAGCATCAGAGACTTCCTGTGCAATCCCCGCGCTGCTCTCATAGCATGAGAGCAGCACGGGGATTTGCCTGAGCTGGCTTGTTTAACGCTCGCTCAGGCACAGGGAGTCTGTGTTGTTTCTCCAACCTGGCTGTGTAATTCAGATGGGTTGGAGAAACCTAACAGCGCATGTCTGTTTGGCTGGCCTAAGACGGCCGGCCAAACAGACATGCACAGTTAGCAGTGCCCATCACTCCTCCCCCCTCCCATGGCATTGCCCCACCCATCCCCACACATGCTGGCTCAGCCAGCAGCTGAAAAATAAAACGCTAATAAAATATTGTTTTATTTATCAGCTGCTGGCTGTGAGCCAGTGGGGCGATACTCCTCCACCATTGCCGAGGACCCGGAGCTGAATCAGCCCGGTCAACTTTATCAGACCAGCCCCCGGGGGGGGGGGGCGAGGGTGCAAGTGTGAAGCACTGTTGCTTAACTAAACTGACCCTCAGCACTGCTGCTTTTGTTACTTGGGGGGTGGTATTGCAGCACTGCTGCAAAACCGGCCCCCAGCGCTCCAAAACTGGCCCCGACCCTTTTGTTGTGTCGCGGCTGTGACGTAACAGCAGCGACTATTAAGATGATCCCAAATTACACATCGTTGTGGGGGAGTCCTGTGAGTGATCCCCTGTGGTGACCGGGCCGTATGGTATGGTCCCGGTCATGTGGCAATAAGTTAATAAAGCGGTCCCCGCGCACATGACGTCAGGAGACGCGTGTACGCGGTGACCATAGTGCACAATACCTTGGCTCCGTGTAATTATTATAGCAGGCCTCACCTCGATACACACGGAGCGTGGTCAGTGTAGTGCCTGAGTCCCAGGTCACGACACAACACTGGCGACGAGGGCGGGCGTGCTCCCGCCGTGTTTTCAGTGCCGGGGCGGCCGCGAGAGAGTGCTGCCCGCACCGCGGTGCTCGTGCCCCTGCTGGTCACTGCCGGCTGCTGGGAGAACCTCCGGAGCAGGTCAGGAGCGTCGGAACGCTTCAGGCGAGCACTTTTCCTCGCGCGCTGCGCCCAGCATACCCCGGTGCCGATATTTGCCAACAGTCCCTGTCCTGACGCCTCCGCGGGCCGCGCGCGCATGCGCAGTGGTCCCGTGTGCAGAAGGTGGCTGGAGAGACCGCGCTGCGGCCCGTATTCCTGCAGCAAGGGCCCTGGAAGCCCTGAAATAGTGAGCTGTGCTGGTGAAGAGAACTCCCTGACGGCACAGGCAGTGGTAGGGTCCATCTCACTGCCTACTGTCACAGTCAGTCTGCTCTGGGTGACAAGGCCCAGATCCTCAGGAGTGGTGGAGGTGGCCCAGCAGAAGGGATAAGAGGAACATCTACCTGCGCACCGGAAGAGGGGTTAATTCGACAGTAGTGGCATCGGCCTCTGTCACACGCTCATCCAAGGGAGGAGGTCAGTGTAAACTACTGCGTGGTCCCAGCACACTGCCCTGTGGTGGCTCACTATGTCGACCATCCCGCCTATTGAACCGTTTGTGGTAGAAGGATCTCCATCTGCCCAGGCCTCCAGATGGAAGGAGTGGGTGGAACGCCTCACAATATTCTTCGAGGCCACGAAGGTACACAAAGACCAGAAGAGGGCTATGCTTCTTCACCTAGGGGGGAAGGACATCTACCGTATCACAAAGACCCTCGTGGAGGCGACGCCCAAGACGCACATTACCCTTATTAATGCGCTCACAGGCCACTTTGAACCCATGGCCAACCAGGATTACGAACGTTTCATTTTTCGTCAAGCCAGACAACTACCCGACGAGTCATTAGACACGTTCCATGCCAGACTCAAGCTCCTGGCATCCACGTGTGGGTTCAGAGATGAGACAGAAGAGATAAGGGGGCAAATCATCCAAGGATGCGCATCGGCGAAGCTCCGCGAGCGGATCTTAGAGGAATCAGGCAAGCCACTACCGGACATCCTCACCCTTGGACGTACGAAGGAGCTCTCCAAAGCCAGGGCAGCACACATGGAGGCGGCACTGCAATCCCCTGTGAAAGTGGAACCGGTAAACGCAATCACGACGAAGACGGCAGACCGCCGAAGAAACAAGCAGTTCACCAGTGGTCCACAAGGAACTCGGCGATACTGTGGGTACTGTGGTGGCCCACCTCACAAAGCCGATGATTGTCCAGCCAAGGGCAAGAAATGCACTGGTTGTGGCCGACTCAATCATTTTGAAAAAGTATGCCGGTCCAAACAGTACCGAAAGCCCAGGCAGGCAGTTAACACAATACCCGAGCGAGGTGATGAGGCCAGCGATATGGACGACGATGAAGCGGAAGAAAGATTGGTACACAAAGTGCATATGATAGGAGCCGCATCAAGTAGGAGCAGACGTCTTCCCCAATGCCGGATTCAAGTAGACACACAAGAAATCACGGCCGTTGTGGACACTGGAGCTACCATAAATCTAATGGCAGCCGCTCTCTACAAGTCCATGCATCCAGCACCCAATCTTCAGCCCACCAAAATAACCGTCTTTGCTTATGGGCAGGATAAGCCGCTGGAAATGACTGGCAAATTTAAGACCACGTTGACCCACGAAGACAAGTCAATCACCACCATGATATACGTCACCAAGGAGGGGCAAGGCATGCTTCTGGGATGTCGGGCCGCCGAGGATCTAGGCGTAGTGTCGTTTGCATTCGGGATCCATCAAGAATCGGTCCAGCACCTACTCACGGAGTTTGCATCGGTTTTCGAGGGCATCGGAAGATATAGAGGGAAGGAAGTACACCTTCATATTGACCACACAGTGCAACCCATAGCATTGCGACACCGACGCGTGGCTTTCCATCTACGCCCGTTGGTGGAACAGGAGCTGCTCAAACTGGAGCAAGCGGGAATAATTGAGAAGGTCTCTGGTCCGACACCCTGGGTGTCCCCGATTGTCGTCGCCCGAAAACCGAAACAGCCCGGCGCTGTAAGAATATGTGTCGACATGAGATTGCCGAATGCCGCCATCAAACGGGAGCGACACATCACCCCGACTATTGATGACCTGATGGGAGAAATGGCAGGGGCCTGCTGGTTCTCGAAGCTCGACCTGCGGTCAGGGTACCACCAACTAGTCCTCGATCAGGCATCCAGGAATATTACAACATTCTCCACTCACATAGGATTGCGCAGATACACCCGTCTTAGCTTCGGAATATCTAGCGCCGCAGAAGTATTCCAGAATGTAATCCACGAGTTGATTATGGACAATCCTGGAGTCATCAATGTGAGTGATGATATCATGGTACACGCCAAGTCTATCCCGGAACATCATGCCCGCCTGGGGCAAGTCCTCCAACGGATCAAAGATGCCGGACTAACACTGCACTGAAAAAAGTGTGAGTTTCTCAAGAACAGGTTGCAGTTTTTCGGATACACCTTCTCGGCTGACGGGGTAAACCCTGATCCAGACAAGGTCAAGGATGTCAAGAATGCACCTGCCCCAGTTAACGTTACGGAAGTTCGTAGTTTTCTTGGCATGGTAAACTACTGTGGGCGATTCATCAGAGATCTCACAACCCTCACTCAACCCCTGAGGGATCTCACCAAGGACTCAGCCCCGTGGGTGTGGGGGGAAATACAAGCTAAGGCATTTCAGGACATCAAGGACGCCCTCTCCACTGCCACCACCCTGGCATTCTTTGACCCACAGAAGCTCACGCTAGTGGCAGTTGACGCGGGCCCAAAGGGACTGGGTGCCGTGCTCATGCAACGCCACACGGTTGAAGAGGACTGGGCCCCGGTGGCGTTTGCTAGCCGCTTGCTCACCGAAACCGAGCAGCGGTATTCGCAAATTGAAAAAGAGGCCATTGCGATCCATTGGGGGTGTCGCCATTTTCATCTGTATGTCTACGGCAAGCCGTTCGTAGTAGCCACTGATCACAAACCCCTTCTGCCGCTATTCTCAGGCACCTCTTCAAAACCCCCGCCGAGAATAGAGAAGTGGATGCTACAATTGCAGAACTACAACTGTCGAATTGAATACCAGCCGGGGAGCCGGAATCCCGCGGACTACTTGTCCCGACACCCCAGGAATGCCACGGCCCAAGAGGAAGAAGATGCTGCTGACACTGAGGAATATGTCAGATGCGTCACAGAGAGATCATGTCCCATCCCTCTATCCATGGAGGACCTAAAGAGTGAAACTGACAAAGATGAGTGCCTACAACGAGTCAAAAGGGCAGTGAAGAGCGGCAACTGGCACAAAGCTCGAGAAGAGTGGAAAATACTTACCGAAGAGGCCCGTAGGGTACTAGAGAGTCTGTATCATGTCCGTGAAGAATTGACAGAAGATGCCACCGGATGTCTGATGCGAGGTCACCGGTTAGTAGTGCCATCCTCACTGACTGCCAGGGTCGTCCAGCTGGCACATAGCGGCCATCAGGGGATGGTGAAAACCAAGTCGCGGCTGAGGACCAAAGTCTGGTTCCCTCTAATGGACGAGCTCGTGGAGGCTGCTGTTCGAGAGTGCCCGTGGTGTCAGGTAACTGGAGGAAGCCCCAAACCAGCGCCTGTCATTACCGAGCCAAGGCCCCCTCGGCCGTGGCTGAGTGTCAGTCTTGATTTTGGAAGTCTGCCGGATGGGAGACATACATTTGTAGCCATCGATGACTACTGCAAGTACCCAGAGATTGAGATTGTAAACACTCTAAGCGCCGCGGAAATAATTCCAAAGTTGGAAAAAGTCATGGCGACACATGGTATATTTCGAGAGCTCAAAACCGATAATGGGCCGCATTTTCAAAGCCAGGAGCTGGCTGCATATCTAGCATCACTTGGCATCCAGCATCGGAGAATCACACCCCGCTGGCCGCAAGCAAATGGGGAGGTGGAGCGATTTATGCGGACCTTGAATAAGGTCATCCGTATAGCCCACGAACGTCACCAATCCATGGAGCTGGCTCTGTTCACATTCCTGCGGAATTATCGACAAACTCCGCATACTACGACCGGTTTGGCTCCGGGACATCTGGCAATGGGCCGAGTCGTCACGGACTCTATTCCACACCATCCCCAATGGTGCCCGGAAAACCCTGATGAGAGCAAGATAGAGGCGCATAGGCGTAAGGTGCATGAGCAGGTCAGTCACCGCCGAGGGGCCCAACACGCTCAGTTGCAACGAGGAGATAAAGTACTGTTAAAGAACCGCATGACCAAAGGCAAATTCCATCTCCCGTATGAACGGAGCCCCTGGACCGTCGTGAGAATGCAAGGTACGAGAGTGATGGCCCGGAGGGGGCAGAGAGAGTGTCACGCGGAACGTCTCCCATTTTAAAAAATACCATCTCACGGAAGTCACCAAAGCTGACTTGGAGGTCCCTCGGAGTCAGTCCCCTGTCAACACAACAGACATCCCCATGGCCGAGGGAAGAGCGCCAAGCACTTTGACACCAACGCTGGAGATGAATCCGAATCTCTCAATGAACACTGACACCGGGACAACCGGACAGGAGGACATGCCCGAGATCTCCAGAGACTCCTCACCTTGCGCGTCGAGTGAAAAGGCTGGATCTGGATCCAGAGGGCGAGGAAGCTCCCAGTATCATCTCCGACGTAACCCTGAACCGAACAAGAGGCTGAGAGACTATGTCATGTAAGACTGTTCCTTTGGGACGTGTATATTTGCATAGGTGGTGTGGGGTGGTGTGTTGTTGTAAAAAGTCATAAACCAGCGTGGGAGTAAGTTCTGTTTTTGGGAGGAATGTTGTGTCGCGGCTGTGACGTAACAGCAGCGACTATTAAGATGATCCTAAATTACACATCGTTGTGGGGGAGTCCTGTGAGTGATCCCCTGTGGTGACCGGGCCGTATGGTATGGTCCCGGTCACGTGGCAATAAGTTAATAAAGCGGTCCCCGCGCACATGACGTCAGGAGACGCGTGTACGCGGTGACCATAGTGCACAATACCTTGGCTCCGTGTAATTATTATAGCAGGCCTCACCTCGATACACACGGAGCGTGGTCAGTGTAGTGCCTGAGTCCCAGGTCACGACACAACACCTTTCAGCCTCCTGGGAAAACGCCCGAAGCCCGCTACGGCCAATCCGGCCCTGACAGCAACGTGGCCATCAGAAGGGGAGGCCAGTCAGGCTAGCTTGTCCCACGCCCTTACATTTTGAACCCGGCTCTCTTATAGCATTACATTTTTAAGAAGAAATCAGAATGCCTGACTTTTTATTTTATAACGCAGATAACACAGCATCACCACAGGGTGTTCCCAAGTACCGTATTTTTACTTTCGCTAGAGTACGTCTTCCTAAAGACAGGTCCGCAAATGTTTTGGACACCAAAGAGTATGACATGTTTGACAGCAGCAAGCCTTTTCCTAGCTGCGCCTGTGCTTCAGCTCTGTCTCTACACTTTTCCCTCTTGCCTTCCATGTTTCCACAGAACATATGACCTCTGACATTTCTCTGATCACTTCCTCTCTTTTTCTAACACATCCGTTATGGCACTGGTCTCCATATCTCCTTACTTGCCGTTTTTCAAATGTCCATGCTGCTTTGTGTTGTTCTGTGTAATGAACCCTTAGTTTATATGCCAGGAAGCCCAGCGCCCCTCATTGGTTCTTTCTCTGGGTCTGGATGTATTATGCCACTCGAGGAATTGATTTTGGTGCCCTTGTCTATACTCTGCACTATTTTGCAATCTACATTTTGTCACATCCAAGGTACTGAGTACAACATTGTATACATGTAGAAATAATGATATAATGTTGTAAAGATATCCTTTGCCATTAGCACTGCATGATATTTAGGGCCAAATTACGATGTCGGGCGGACTTAAGTCCGACTGACACCGTCTCGGTCCTGGGACCGACTGACCTCCGGTCGGCGGTCCCGATCCCGATCACCTAATTAGGATGCGACCGAACACTGTTCAGTCGCATTCCTACATCTCCCTATGGGTTCATGCATTACAGCCGTAAACCGGCCATAATACATGCTCCCATAGGTTTATGGGAGGTGCTTTTCATCCCTGCACCCCGTGGCAGGCACCTTCATGGCAGACACCTCAAGGTGCCTGCCATGGGGTTCGGGTATCAACAGGGGGGCACCAAAGATGCCCCCTAGGCACCTAACCGGAGGCCGCACACACAAGGGGGCCCTGCTGGGCCACTAAAATTAGTTACAGTGCAGGGAATGTGGTTTCTCCTTGAGGAAAATAGTTTTGTCATGTAGAATGAATAAAAAACATTAGCAAAATTACAATTCATAGTTCAATTCTTAAATAATAGTGTCTGGATTTCAGATTGTCAGCTAATGTTTTTTTCTTTTTTCTCTATGATTTAACAGCCTAAATCAATTTTTTTATTGCTTGAATTTACAATCTTTCTCTGCTCGAATTTCCCAATAAAAAAATGTAAAAAATTATGATAAAGAAAAAATAGCTTTCACATGGATTTGCAGTTGTTCAGAGATTTTACTATGAGAAAATATACACACATTTATTTGCTCATTCAAAATTGGAATTCAAGACCTTCTATGAGTATTTCTGAGAAAACTGCAACTGAATTGGAAAGCAGTCAGCAATCTAAGAGAGTGCATTTCCAACTGCTATTTGAGAATCAGGCCCTTGCTGGCTTTCAATTGTAATCTGTGGTGTAGGAACACGTAACAGGGTATCCCCTGCTAATCAAAAATCTTTTTTCTCCATGCTCCAGTTGGTAGATCTACCTTATTTAGAGGAAGGCATATGACACATATCCTGCTAATGGATAGTCCTCCAACATGGTAGGTACCCAGGTAATGCACCAGGAAGTCTGTCTAATTTAGTGTAGCCGATCCATCACCACGGGCCAAAGTTAAACTTTTTTGGTGCAATGCAGCGCAACAACCTATGTTGCGGCATTGTGCTGTGTCAGAGTGAGAGAAAAAAAAAACAGCACCATCTCTTAGTCGATATGGAGCTGTTTTTCTCCCCCATGTCTGTAGCGCGCTTTTGGCTGCCATGCATCAACATACAGATGCTTGCACCATAGTGCAAGGGTGTTTACCCTTGCAGTACAAAAAATGTTTTAGCATAGTTTAATACTTTTCTCATTTTGCATGTGTTCTGTACCGTGCAGCATCACAGGCAAAGTTGGAAATGTTTTGAGAAAAGAAAACTTTTCACAAACCTTACGCCTGCTTTGAGGAAGCATATATTTTTGATGCAAAGTCCTGTTTACCTTTTTTAATAGATAGAACTTTGCATCAAAACCTATGAATGGTTGCGTGAGTACGCCCATGTAACAACCATGGAATGCTCCATTGGTGTAAAGAAGCGCAAAGTAGCGCATAGTGCTTCTTTGCCTTACTTTAGGACATTTTCTAAGGTAAATCAGGATTAGCACAGGAAAATAAATCCCAAACAAACACTTTGCACCCGGTTTGCGGCACTTTTATGACTTGTTTGTTTACGGCCACCATGGATAAGAAAATAGAGACACATTTGAAGCATATCTAAATTGGTGGCTTTCCCTTTATTGGCATGGCGGAGGTAAATCTACTTATTTATTGCACAGAAAAGCCACCGTCTACGTCTAAATAAGGCCAGGCCTGCTTAAGATTATGGTACTGAAGAAACCATGTTTTCATGAGGCCGTTATGCACAATATATCTTCGAATAGTCATTCTACTTTACTACCTCTGTTTACATGACAAGCAGCAGACGTAAAATATCTGTTGTTTCAGCATTGCAAGTCGCAGAACACTTAAGGCTAGCACCATTTTCTTTTTCTGGTATTTTTTCCTAAGCTTCTCTATAAACACAAATTGTCATAATCATATAAATTGTAGTATACTCTATTTGTACATTAACCTGTAACATAAGAATATAGCAAAATGCATGGTGAAATATATGCATTTAATCGGGTGCACTTCGGTCACTGCAGAGTCAAGCTTAAAAGCTTTCTTAAAATTAGATTTTCTTTTATATTATGGTTAGTTTTGGATGACTAAATTGACCAACAGATAGCTGACTCGCAGAACAACCGCAACGATCAGCAGGCTCCATTACTAAAGATGATATAAAAGTGCGTCACACACGTTCACTAACGCCTGGGCCTATAGTGCCCCCCACTCCCACAATTCAAGAGTTCCTGTAATGTGTCGGTGACTCCTCCCACCCCCCAGCTGGTCCCTGTCTCGGTAGGTCTAAGAGGCTGCGGTCTATTTACAGTAAGGCGAGGGAGGCATGCTGAGTGGCACTTCTCATTGTGTTGTGAATTAAACCAGGGGGGAATTTTGAGAGCCTTTCATCTCTGACCCTCATAGATTTTTAGGCAAGGGAACTTCTGTCCTCTCGGAATGCAGCTCACTTCAACACAAGGCCCTCTGGGCAAACACAAGAGAGCAGCCATTATCTCCCCTCTTAGGTTAATGACTTTATGAAATATTCAACGAGGTCCCACCTATGGAGTGCCAATTTCAGTGATTTCATATTAGCTCATCCACTTTTGGCAGCAGGCCTTCTCCGATTTCCAAGAGTTTTGCTTTTTTTCTGGCTGATGTGGAAGACAATGATGTTTGATGAGAAAGCAATTATTGGTCCTAAAAAGGAAAATTGTTAAGCGGGAGCGGTGTACAGTATTCTGACACAGATTTATCAAGGCTTTGCTCCTTGCAGGGCCACAAAAAGTAACGCATATGGGTGTAAAGTCTTGGTAAACTGTTTTGACGCTGGGGAAGTGGATTCGAGTCTCGGCAGGGACGCTCAACATCCTGTGATTCTGGGCAAATCACTTAATCTCCCAGTGCCTAACAAAGCAAGCATTGTAAATGCAATTGGTCTCGCATTTGTTTGAGTTGGAGGTATTGGCATTGTAAATGGCAATGTATTTTACTTATGTGTTATGGAGTGTATATATGTGGAATGTATGTGGTCTATGTGGGTTGGATTGGATCAGTGAGTTGTGTAATTGTGTGGTGTGGAGTGGATTTGTGTAGTGGCATTATGTGGCATGGTGTGCTGTGGAAATATATGGTTAGCAATTATGTGGCATTCAGTGTAGTGACATTATGTGGAGTGAGATTGTGTGTTGTGGAGTGGTAAGTAGTACAGTTTAATTATGTGTTGTGCTGTTGAATTTTGTGGTGTGTATTGGATGTATGTGGTGTGTTGTGTAATTGTGTTGTTGAGTTGTATTATGTGGTTTGGTGTTAAATTATGTGGTGTGGATTGGAAATGTGTGGAGCTGAATTGTGTGGCATCGAACTGTGTGTATAACTTTGCGTTTTTGTTGATGGAAAAGAGCAAATAGGTAGGATCTAAGAATCAGATCTGTGTGTTTAAAAAAAGGAAACAGTTGGAGCTACTGGCATCGTAAATGTAAATGTCTCTTACCTATGTGTTATGGATTGGAGTGGATGTATGTGGTGTGTACCAATTATGTGAGTTGAATTGGACTTGTTAGTTGTGGTATTGTGTGGTATGAAATTGTAGTGTGGATTTGTGTAGTGGAATTATGTGGTATGGTGTGCAGTTGTATTATGTGGATAGTAATTATGTGTTTTTGAGTGTATTGGAATTATGTGGAATGGTATTTTGTGTTATGGAGTGTTATGTAGTGGAGTTTTAAGATGACATTATGTACAATTGAATTACTCTTTTAAAAAAAAAAGAATGAACAAAAAATGTCTTCTAGTTTTTTTGTCTTTGCAATGCTGGCAACCTCTTCCTGCCTGTTGTAATGCTTGTTTGTTATAGCTTTTTTTTTGTTATGAATGGAGGGACATAAACAATAGGAGGGTGGAGATTGAGAAATAGTACCATAATTACAACACAAGCAGCGGACGGACACCAGGAGAGAATCAACAGATGCCACATTCCGAGGGCACACTGAGGTGGTGCTAAGTAATGCTGAAATGGTGCTGAGGTGGTGGTGTGCTGGTGCAGATGTGATGCTCAGGTGATGCTCAATGATACTCAGGTGGTGCTGAGTGATGCTGAGGTAGTGGTGCTGAATGATGCTGAGGTGGTGCTGAGTGACGCTGTGGCGCTGAGTCATGCTGAGGTGGTGGTTCTGCACTGGTGCTGAGGTGGTGCTGGCTGTGTTGAGGTGATGCTCTGCTGATGCTGAGGTGGTGCTGCATGGGTGCTGAATTGCTGCTGAGATATGGCTGTGTTGGTGGTGGTGCACTGATGCGGAAACAGTGCTGTGCTGATGTTTATGTTGTGCTGATCTGGTGCTGAGGTGGTGCTGCGCTGATGCGGAGTTGGTGGTGAACTGATGAGGAGATGAGGCTGAGGTGGTGCTGAATGATGCTTAGGTGGTGCTGAGTGATGCTGAGGTGGTGGTGCTGCACTGGCTCTGAGGTGGTGCTGAGCTGGTGCTCAGGTGGTGCTGAGTGATGTTGAGTTGGTGCTGTGCTGACGTGGTGGTGCGCTGATGCTGAAGTGGTGCTGCGTTGGTGCTGAGTTGCTGCTGAGGTGGGGCTGCGTTGGTGGTGGTGCACTGATGCTGAGATAGTGCTGTTCAGTGCTGATGTTAAGGTGGTGCTGCGCTTGTGCTGATGTGGTGCTGCTCTGATGCTGAGTTGGTGCTGCACTTGTGGTGGTGTTAGACTAGAAATGTTTCTGCTTACCCATTATCTTATGTAAGTTACCATTTTCTTTTAAGGCGCCATTTTGAATCATGATCGAAACTAATCTTTTGCTATTTCTGAGAAAAGGCTTCTGCTAGGTTTCATTTCTCCACGGCTGGGTTTTGCTTCACTAATGAATAGACTGTTCTTATTAGCGCATACCTTTCTCACTAGATAGAGACCTTCTCCCACATGTCTGGTGAAGGGCCCGACTGGAGCAACCTTGGACTTTGCTATTTTGTATGAGATATGAGCCCTGAGATTGTTTTTCTTCTCGTTTCCATTGCTTTGCAGCACCTGCCTGGAAAATTCCATTATGGGCGTGTTCTAGCCCAGTTACGAAATGTATCTTTATGCTTGTTGATTTCAGTCCCTCTGCAGCACTCCTAGCGACTGGGCAGACTGGGCTCCGCTCTGAGTGTATTCTGAATAAACAATTATTGGTTTGTATTCTCTACTGTCTGACCGACTCTTCATTTGGTATGGAAGGCTGAGAGGTGGTCATTAGTGGCCCGAGTGACCTGAATCGGGCCACTTCCTTCAGTGGTGCACTGATGAGGAGGTGGTGCTGTACTGATGCTGAGGTGGTGCTGAGGTGATGTTGAGGTAAGTGATGCAGATTTCCTCACCACCACCACCCTTTAACAGTGTCCCATAAGACTCCATAACCGCCAACGTTCAGATGCATTTTATTAGTTATAAAGCGCCACGCATACCAATGTATGGAAAGAACACTTTGCATCACACACAAATTACACAAGGCAATTAATCATATGTGTATAAATTAGCGTAAAGGAAATGTTACATAAAACAGAGGACTGCAGGGTGTAGGAGTCACAAGTCATGCATATTGGTAGTCAGCATTGCTAAAGAGTGCTTGGGCCCCAGAAGCACAAACTCAGAATTGAAAACAGAACACCATAGTTGGGGGTTCTCTTAAATAATAAGAATCGATTTCTACCCAGATGAACCCTTTTTGCAAAATTAATATTTGCTCTAATCTATACTTTGCAGTGCATGCAGTTCTTTGATGACAGTTATAAAGTCACTGTTTTATGATAGGATTTTAACTTATAAGCTGCAAGTAACAGAAAAGCAGTAACCTACTGACCTATTTACGTTTTATGCACTTTGTGATCTGCATGGTACACTTTCATTGCAGCCGGCATATTAACCCTCTGCGCTACCTTGCGATGAGTTTAAACTTCTTCCACTAGACAACCCCGATCTCTCCAGCAAGAACATTAATCACTGGAGTTATCGTGACATTTTTATTGTCTGGAAATTGCTGGAGGCCAGGAACGTGCCAGCCAGTGTTTTAAAAACAAAATAAACTCGGAAACATTGCACCTCTGAAGTCAGTATCCAGTGCGATCGCACTGAAACATTGCCTCTCTGAAGTCAGTATCAAGTGCGATCGCACTGCCCTTGTGCTGGCCCTGCGTTCTTGTTCTGCATTTATTTAATGTAGTACATTCAAATGCACATTTTACAGGGGACATTTTTCCAGAAGGAAACCTTTTGGCCTCAGTGCTAAACCGACCAGGAGAGACTTCGAACTCCTCAGTCAGCAGCCAAGCACAGGTCCTGGAGGGGAGGAAAGAACACAAGCAGCATGCATATTAAAGTATCATTTGAAGCATTGATTTAATGGAACTGAAACAATGTGCCTTGTTCAAGTAGTGGTTTAACTTTTTACATGATTTAGAGCTGCTGTAGCTAGAAGGTATGGCTGACTGCTGCTGGCTTTGGACAGGAAGGACAAGACAAGAGAGCAAGGGCAGTTTCAAGGGCCCCGTTAAAGAGGCAATCAATTCCAGTTATAGCCTTGTTGGGCCCTGAGCTTTTGTGCCTGTTTCTGGAGGAAATTAAAGGAGTCAAACTTAAAACCACAATAATTAATTGCTTGCATTCCCAGCCAGCCTCGGATCTGCCTTCGAGAAGAATACAAAAGAATGCCAGCCACATGGAAGGAACTGGGAGGGTGAATGCTGTAATAAAATGTAAGCAGCTACGTCTGAGCACCCACAGTGTAACACGAGGTTGAAAACATAATAAAATAGTCCCCCCCACGAGCAGATCAACAGAACAAAGCGTAATGATATTGTACGAAGTCCCTACTCCTTGGAGGAAAAAGAAGGGACAAAGAGGCAGGACTGGCCACTAGTAAGCAAGGATTTTTAAAGGACATTGAAACAAACAAATGAGAAGCAAGGAATGGCATTTGGCCCACAAAGATATATGAATACTAAAAGTATACAAGAGGTTGTAGGCTTACGCTTGACCTAAAAAATGAATGTGTTGGTCTGTAACGCAACTGGTGCTCATTTAAAGTGCTCTGATACCTTCGTGTCAAGTTTGCGCCATATAAAACTCTGGAAAAAAAACTGTCAAGTGAAAATCTTCATTTACACTAGAAAGTAGCCCTTAAGCAATGCTCCTATGTGCTGTTTTGCATCAAGGGGCATCCCACGGTGGGTAAATAGCCATACATCCTTGCATGATAGTGCAAGTGTGATTGCATGGCGCAAGGCAGCCTAAAGTTCACCAGCACTGGAAAAGAAAGCACCAGTGCCTTATCTTAATAGATACGACGCTATAATACATGGGATTCAGCAATCTCTGTATATATGCACATCCCTAATTTCTTTATAATCGGCGACTTGTGACACACTCAGTCGCCGATTACGTCAGAACTCAACTGTAATGTTATTGCAGTTGAGTTGTGACATCACAATGCCTGCTGCCAGAGCCAGCAGCCGAGGTGAAAGGTAGGTCAGGTCACGGAGCAGCTGTTTAAAGCAACAAAAATTAAACGTTGCTTTTCTTTCTTCTGCTCTATTTTTCTAGCTTACAGTGACTACCAGAAAGAACATGATTTTTTTTTTTAATTCTTTAGATAATTATAGAAAAGTCAAAATCTTTCTGCATGTTTCTACAAATTCTGACTTACTGCAGTTTTTTAAACAACTGACTTGTATTGAACTGTTTCTAATATCTTTTAGCAACAAATATATAACAGGTTTATTGCATCAGATCCTGTGCACACGCTTATAAGTGTCAGTAAAATCAATTGTTATTATCAAACAGAAACAGTAAAGAGTAGTTCTTGTCCTTCAGGTGTTGATTTAATGTAAGTTACTTCGGCAGCCAGCCAACACGTGTTTCGTCAGCGGGTGTAAAACCCAAGACTTCTTCAGGGCTGGAATTGAACAAAATTAACTAATATCACCAAACAAGGCGAAGTTCTAATTACAGAATTCACATGTAGAATGTACAAAAAAATAAAATAAAATTTGAGTCCTTTAAGATACATAATCCGAAGGTGGGAGTAGTGGGCATGAGGGATTTCTCAAAATTGTGGATGGTTGAAATTGTCATAAATGCAAGCATCTGTGTTAAGTGCCATGCAAGGAATACAAGTTGTCAAACAAACACGCTATTGGTTGCATGCCAATCCAATAGTGTTATATCTCACGTGCCTATCAAATTCAGAACAATTCAAACGGTCACAACCATGTGTCAGTGAACAGTGTCCAGAATATCTGTATTTTAGCATGCGTGACACTAATAATGTGTATTCAGTGTACGCATAATCTACCACGGTTTACAATCACCCGGCGCTTGTGCGTGTCACATGTGTGCAGAGATATAAACTAACTCACTGGTACGCACAGTATTGCGAACAGTGCCTACCTTTCAAATAGAATGGTCACACTTCAGACGTATCACTTCTGTTTCCGGTTTACTCGGTGCCGGATAATTGAACCACGAGGTGTACTCGCCTTAGGTAAGCTGCATGAGCGGGATCTGTGAAGCGCTTTACAGATAGGACATAATTATGGTTTATGGCTTTGGAATGGCGTGGTTATGGGTGTTATTGTGGTTCTATTGCAGCTGGTTAGCGGCGGATGATGCCGCGGTCTCTGTGACCTTACTGAGGAGATATGTTACCTCTTTTGATATACGAAGTCCGGTTATAAAGTTGAATACTGGCCATAACACACGTTCTGTTTAAGGTAAGAAAGATATACTTTACAAATTACTTGATAGAGGCAATAATTTGATTATTGATAAAGTAGTTTAAAGTTCTTTTAATTGTTAGTATAGTGATGGACACCACACTGATGTCATATTATTGTTACACAGATTGCTAACCACGAGGAGAGTATTTGGTTTCTAAAATTGGCTTTTAAGACCCGCTGGGTTGGAATTATCACCAGCTGGAAGGTGAGCGACAATTTCAAGTTTCACTTACAGCAAATTTGCGTTTTCATTATGCTATTAGACACTTAAATTCAGGATTTAACTTTGATTCAGACTCCTGCTCATTTGTTACAGGTCTGAAGTGTGACCATTCTATTTGAAAGGTAGGCACTGTTCGCAATACTGTGCGTACCAGTGAGTTAGTTTAGATCTCTGCACACATGTGACACGCACGAGCGCCGGGAGATTGTAAACCGTGGTAGATTATGCGTACACTGAATACACATTATTAGTGTCACGCATGCTAAAATACAGATATTCTGGACACTGTTCACCGACACATGGTTGTGACCATTTGAATTGTTCTGAATTTGATAGGCACGTGAGATATAACACTATTGGATTGGCATGCAACAAATAGCGTGTTTGTTTGACAACTTGTATTCCTTGCATGGCACTTAACACAGATGCTTGCATTTATGACAATTTCAACCATCCACAATTTTGAGAAATCCCTCATGCCCACTACTCCCACCTTCGGATTATGTATCTTAAAGGACTCAAATTTTTTTTTTTTTTTTGTACATTCTACATGTGAATTCTGTAATTAGAACTTCGCCTTGTTTGGTGATATTAGTTAATTTTGTTCAATTCCAGCCCTGAAGAAGTCTTGGGTTTTACACCCACTGACGAAACACGTGTTGGCTGGCTGCCGAAGTAACTTACATTAAATCAACACCTGAAGGACAAGAACTACTCTTTACTGTTTCTGTTTGATAATAACAATTGATTTTACTGACACTTATAAGCGTGTGCACAGGATCTGATGCAATTTGTGTGAAACGGACCTTTGTCCATTATTGAGGGCCTAGGGGTTTGTCCCTCACCTGTTGCACCGCACAGATTACCTTCGTTTGTGATACTCACGATATCTGGTTAGCGCCACAACATACCCTGTGCCAAAGATTACCCTCGTTCGGTTCCACAATATAACAGGTTTATGATGTGCTTAATTTTGCACTAGATATTCTATTTTTATTCTTCATGTTTGCAAACATGCTCTCGCTTTCTGAAAGCACTACGCACCAAGGTTTTAAGTGGTTTGTAGGAAAGGTGATGGTGTGGCCATGTATTATATGGGATAAAGTACCTCGTGCCGTACATGATAAGGATATTGCAAGTCACCTTGGAAGTCCATAACCTTATGAAGGAACTCAGCCTTTGGCCTCGTTCCTCTATATGGTTATGGAACACCTCGGTGACTTGCAATAATTTTCTAATGTATGGCAGGGGGTACTTTATCCTTATATCCTGCTCTCTATCTTTCATGCAACACAGTAAAGCAAATTTGGTTGCCTGGCTGCGTGATTTCTAAGTAAATCCAACCTTTGGCGCTGGGCCTAGTGAGTACACTTGCTGTCATACAGTAGAAGAGCTGGTTCATTGTGGGTTTTGGGTAACAGCTGGACTCTGAAAAACATCACTCCCTTTCAGGGTTGAATCAATGTTGGTTAATGGCTCTTCACCATCTTGGCTTTGCATAAGTCGCACAAGTTCACAGATGTTCCGTGCTGCTGTCATTCCTACAACTGGATAAAAGTCTGCATCTTCTACTCTAATCAGTGCTTCAGTTAAATGTTTGGAAGCCAAAGTCCTCAAATTCCATACCTAAATACATGGAAGTCATTAAATGTTTTAGAAACCTAAATAACTCTACGCTTGCAATTCTGGAAGTAAATGACAACATTTTTATGTAAATTGGTAAATGAGATGCCAGAAGCATTATATAATAGAAGGCAGAAGTACAGGAGTGACTCAGTGACATTCAAGGGAAAGAAAATGGTGGTTATTGGAACATCTTTCAGTGGGCCACGGGGCATGGAAGTATTACTGGGCCCAACCATGATCGTTAAGTCCTTTTACTCCTGATTTGCTGGGTCCTGACCTACTACAGATTCTGAGCAACTGGGCCAGGTACCCCACTTACATTTGACTCTCATTGGTAACTGTGGTCAAGCAGTCATGGCTCCCTCAGGGGGAGATGAAGATACAGGTCAGTGAACATGACTCATAACTCAAAGTGCAAACAGAACGAACAATAATTCAATGTTTAGTCAAATACTTGCTTATATAAGGAAAAGTAGTATTTCTTTCTAATTCTACACATGCAAAGGAATATAACATTCAGAAGCAACAACACAATAACCTTGAGCTCAGGGCTCTAGTAGTTGTCAGGCAGATCTCTGCCCTACCCTCCTTCGTGTGACATGTTTGGGGTTATTCCCCATTCACTGGTGGCCGCATCCAGGGAATGCTCACCATTAGGCTGTACTAAAGAGTTCTCCTTTGGCTCTTCAGGTTTATTCAAAAGTGCCTATGGTGCAGCAGTACCATTAGCAGCGAGTCCCCAGGGTCCCAACCGCCCCAGTTCACGTCTTACCTGTTCTTGCAGCACTGAAGTGTTCAGCAGTGCAGCCAGTGCTCTCAGCACAAGCAGCAGCAAGTTCTGCTCTGCTCAGAGAAGTCAGGCTGCCCTCGGCCCACGCGGCAGCCCTCGGCAGCGCAGGCTCTCTGTCCTGAGTTGCACTGCCGAAGTTCTCTCAGTTGTCAGAGCAGCTCCCAGTTTGCTAAGATGCAGAAGCTGGCTTTACCCAGCGTGGGTGGGGAATACTTTCTTCAGCTCCTGATTGGAGCCATTGAGGGTGCAATGTTGTCCACAGCATCCTTGGCAGTCCTCAGTGGTGAGTCAGGTGCAGCTCCCTCGCAGTGCTGGTCCAACCCATTGAACGTAGCCTCAGTCTCTCCTTCGAGTGACAACCCGAATCCTTTGGTAAGATTGGTATCAGCAGTCCCTTCTGACATATGGGGCTGCTGCGGTACGGGATAATACGGGTGCAGACTCCTCTAGCACAAGCACCCCTGCTAAGTCAATTGCAAGTCTCTGCACTTCTCAAAGTAGAAACTTTACCAGTGGCCCCCTCTGGCATACGGGGTCACTGCAGCGCAGCGGTATGGGTTCAACAAGACCTACGCGGTGCTGAACACATGGCTCAGTCCACGTCGACCCTCTCCTGGCATACAGGGGTTGCCGAGCCGTCACTGCACAAGGGCAATGACCCAATCCGTGCACAGCCAAATCCTCACAGCTTGCACAGGGGATCTTCATGGTAGAGACCCCCCTGGACCTCTCTCTCTCCAACGTTCTCCTTTTACTCACAAGGCACACTCGTCTTAGGAAGCAGGCAGGCGCTGGTGCTCCAGGCTCCAGGGCAGGTGGTCTCTGGGTGATTTCTACTCACCCAGCCCCAGCAGGGAGACCAGCAGGCCTTTGCCTCCAGTCCTGGTCACAAGCAGAAGTCTTGCAGAGCCCCCCTTACCATACAGCCCATCTGGCTGCTTGACAGATGACAAAGTTTGTGGTCTTAACTTCCACTCTTATAGTCCATTTCCAGACACCAAAATGTAATTTAGAGTCTGAGTCGTTGACATTTTATGTTGGGGTTCTGCTTCTTTTGAAGTGGGCACTTCTCTTTTTCTTCTTTCCTCTTGAAAGACTGCCTGTCACAGCAGGCAAGACTTCAAAGATGAATGTCCCACAACACAATTCATAGAGGTGACCAGAGATCACTCCTGGGTGTCAGCCACAGTGATATGTGCATCAAAAGGTTAATCCCAGACTCTCAGCCCTACTCTTAATGATTGTCCTTGGGGACATCATTCTGCACTACTTTCTCCTACCTCAGTGCCCCATTGTCCACGAGGGTTCCTTTTGCTTGCTTTCCTGCCCTGGTGGGACCGGAGTCCCAGGGCACGACGGACGTTGTTTATTTCTGCCCCGCAGCGCCAAACAGCAGTGAAGGGGACTGCAAGTCCCAGGGAGTAGTGCGCCATCCACAGCTGCCGCTAGTGAGGGGGAGGCATCTGCCATCGCGCTTAAAGCACTGCCTCTCCCCCCGCGGCCACCCCTCTTTCGTTTACCATCTGGAGTTGGAGCATGGTGAGAGTTAATTTCGGACATAAGAGTTACTGTTTGTTTGCCCTCCATACTTGTATCTGCTTACAGAGAAAAATCGGACTTTGCCTGATATTTAGCGGAGTAAATCTGTGAAGTCCATTTGCGAATTAGGGTGCATTTCATTGATATGGGAAAGAGAAAGAACATGGAAGGTGGAGGAGGGGGGGTAGATGGTGGCAATGCTGGCAGAACCCATAAAGGGAAAAAGGCTAGAAAGTCAACTAAGCGCTCTGGCAGCAATTGTGTACTTGATCGAATAGATACACTAATTGAGGAATGTGAGGATATATTAGAATCTGAGCCAAGTCTGCATCTAGATAGGGACAAGCTCTCCCCTAGCACAGCATAATTATTAAGGGAAAGCCCACTTAAATGTCCCGCTATTCCTGCTATGTTCCTAACGCATAAAAAAGGTTTGAAAGCCACTGGGGGGGAGAGAGGAATGATTCCAGCGAGTGCGAATAATTTGCTGCTAGTACTGCTAGTCCCCCTTTAATTGAAGGTAGCCACCCCCAAATTTATGAACCTATAGTAACCTGTTCAAATAGGTATGCTGTATTGTCAAACACCCAGGGGGAGAGTAACACACAGCTACCACATTCACCACCAGATAAAACTGTAGAGCCAGTAGTAAACCATACACTAACTCTGCAGGATGTAATTCAGGTGGTGTACTCACTTCGGGACGAAATAGGAACCTTGAGGACACTGATTGATAATTTAATTTCTATGGTCAGGCTTATGTCACACAGCGGGTCTCCAAGTCAAGATTGTGTAACTCTTGGAGTTAATAATTCCGTTCCATCTAGCCAACCTACTGCCCAGATAAATCCACCTGTCTTTCAAAATTTTGTTGGGCAGCACAATGTCACTCCTTTGTTTAGCGAGGTGGCCAAACAGAAAAAATCTATATCATCATTCTCCACTACAAACAAAATACCCTTTGCTACACCTAACACTCCCAGACCTCGAAATGTGGAAGCACCAAGAAAGTACCCACTGCTCGATAGGAGTAAGAATACTTGCATACCTGCAAACCAACAGTACAGTAATTTTGAAGGGAGGGGGGACCAGAACATAGTAAAAGCATATAACACTCATAGAATATATATGGTGAACGTTCCAAAGCTGGATCCTAGCAAAAGCATGGAAAGTGCAGATTCCTTGACCAACAAGGCGATCCACTGGATACGTCATGTAAGGGGATGTCGTTCTGTGATCAGGGAAGACATCATTAAGGCGCATAGGCTTATCTCCTCCACCAATCGCTTAGATTGTATTGAATTAACCCTACAGAGGGAGGAGTTGGCTGAAAATCTATTCGCCCTCGAGTTCAGAACATGTTCCCCCGATTCTTCTATCCAGTTAAGGAGGCTTCCGCCTGCCAGTCGGTCTAGCCACCATCCTGGGCAGCTTGTGGCTGGCAGGATGGGTAGCTCCACGTTAGAATGTAATGACTGACTGGTGGGAAAGCCTGGGCTATGCTCTGGTGGAGTTGATGATTTATTAGCCCCTAGGGGTAGCCACTTAGCCACAAATGTCAATTGTACTAATAGGTTTGAAAAGTCTGTTCAAATGCGAGCTTCGCATACTCCCCGGTTAGAGTACCAGCATGAGTTTAGTACTAATCACCGAGGGCACACAAATGAATCACAGCATACTTGTTACGCTTCCACAAGGGGCTCACTGATATCATGGAACATCGCAGGATTGAGCTCAAAATTTATGTCTCCGGAATGGCTTGCTTTTATTAATGGTTTTGATATCTGTCTTTTCCAAGAGACATGGCTCTTGACACCACAATATTGTGCAGGTTTTTTAAACTATTATGTTCCAGCAGTAAAAGGAAAAAAAGGTTGGCCTTCAGGTGGTTTAACTATATGGGTTTGCCAAGAAATAGGTGTAAGTATTAGGGAACTTCCATCCAAGAGTAAGGACATCCAGGTGCTAAGATTAAATCTAGGCCCCTTAAAGAACGTTGACATTTACAACGTCTATGTGAGGGGAACTAGAGGGGGCAAGTCTCAAGTTTTAGCGGCTCTGGACAACCTCCTCGACCTACACTCAATGGACACCAATGTTATCATTGCAGGTGATCTTAACATAACTTTTGAACCACTTGCCACTTTAGATTGGCACCTCACTGATGAAGAAGATGCCCAGTGGGGAATTCCAAAACTGGAACTTGACCCAGTAAAAAAATGGACAGAGGTGGTCATTCAGATTAATTCTATTTGTCTAGAAAAGGGGCTAAGGGCACTGAATGGTAGGATGCCCCAAGATAGACTAGGGGCAAACACATTTAACAATGGATATAGCAAGAGTAGGATAGATTATATTCTCCCGAGTGCGAAATTCTGGCACACAATCGATGATATGGTTGTAAGGGATCGTCCTGAAAGCGATCATAATCCTCTGTGTGTAACCCATGGATGGTGGGGAGGCAGAATTGCATTCCCAGGATGTAGCCCCCACCAATGACATGAGACGGCTCAAATGGTCACGATTAGTTGAAAATCCTGAGTCTTTGGTCAGCATTAACAAAGATGTTGATAGCACTCTAATAGAGTTAGAGAATATTTTGTCCTCTAATGGGAAATTGGAGCTCTTCACTCAGTCTCATGATAGATTGTTTACGCGTATGAGATCCCATTTTGTTAAGCACTGCAAGCCAAAGAAACAAATAGATCAGAAGTCCTGCCGCTGGTATAATAAGGAATGCAGGCAGGCAAGAATCTTTCTTGGGAACGCGATTAAGGGTGGAGAGCCGGTTATGGTACGTACAGCCAGGCAGGAATACAAAAGATCTATGCACAA
This sequence comes from Calotriton arnoldi, assembly GCA_963921515.1. Lineage (NCBI taxonomy): Eukaryota > Metazoa > Chordata > Amphibia > Caudata > Salamandridae > Calotriton > Calotriton arnoldi. The sequence goes on along the minus strand of CAWUFW010000919.1, from coordinate 74,808 downwards.
AGCCAAACACTCCTGGGATGAGCAAAGATGGCAGGACCTCAAAGAAGCTAGTACCCAGAGTAACAGTAAATTATTCTGGAACATCATAAAATGGGGCAGAGGGGGCCAACCCAAACAACCGCAAAACCATGTCTTGCAGGAAGATTGGGTCAAATATTTTAAACCCCAATATGGCCGTAGTTTAACTGAGAAATACGTGGATGACCCCAGCCATGTGTTTTATGTAGAAGAGGCTTTCAAATCTAATGATGTTGTGCTAGCTCTTGAAGCAGTGGTTGGGGGCAGAGCGCCAGGTCCAGATGGTGTTCCTACTGACGTGTTTCTTTATGACAAATCAAGATGGGGTAGCTATATTCTGTTGGTGGCTAATGCAGTTGCCCAAGGCGCCCCCATACCGGACTCCTGGAAAGGGGCAGTAATAATCCCCGTATACAAAAAAGGAGACAAATCACTGCTGGGGAATTACAGACCCCTTAGCCTGATAGACACGATGCAAAAGATTGTGGGCAGGCTGATCCTCAACAAAATCCAAGATTGGATTGAAGATCATAGTATACTGTCCCCTTTGCAGGCAGGTTTTCGGGCGTATACCAGCACCATCGACCAGGTGTTTCGTTTCATTCTTTTACACTGGAAGATAGTGATTTTGGGCAAAGGCAGTTTGTACGCAGCCTTTGTCGACTTAAGGGCAGCGTTCGATCTTGTTCCCCGTTCCAGCTTGTGGGCGACGCTGAATGAATTAGGGCTGCCCATAGAACTTCTCACACTCATAATGAGGTTGCACGAGGATAATTATGCCAAAATCTGATGGGGCTCCCAGGGCATGGTTACCAGCCCGTTTCCTGTAGAAAGAGGGGTGCGCCAGGGCTGCGCTATGGCACCCACATTATTTTCTTTGTATATCAATGGAATAGTTGATTGCATGTCACCCGTGAATACTGATGCCCCGTCTTTAGCAGGTGTAAAAATCCCCATTTTAATGTTCGCGGACGACACATTGATAATTTCAAAGAGCCCAAGTGGACTGCAGCGAGCCCTGTTAATTTTTGAAGAATTTTGCTCCGCTTGTGGTCTTGAAGTTAATGTGTCGAAAACGAAATTTATGGCTTTTAACCCACATAGCGCTTTTAAAGGTAGTATTTTAATGAATAATCGACCACTGGAACAAGTTAGAGCTTTTACATACTTGGGGGTAAACATACAGAGTGACTTAAAGTGGAACCACCAAATTGACATGGCCACATTAAAGCACCAACAACTCTCGGGAGCATTAAGCATGGAGCACAAAAAGTCACTTACAAAACCAATTAGACCTGTGCTCCAAGTTTATGATATGAAAGTGGTCAGCTCAGCCCTTTACGGTGTAGAACTATGGGGGTTTGAGAATATGTCTAATTTGAGTATTTCAGAAAATAAGTTTCTACGCAGTATCACCAACCTCCCCCAAAGTACACCATTATGTCCGTTACTATATGATCCTGGTAGAAAGCCTTTATCTGATGTTGCCAAACTGCGTCCAGTGTTATACTGGCGCAGGTTGTGGACTACACCAGAACTGATGCCATATGCAGCGGGCTTTATGGATGTAATAAAATCCGATAACTTTCACAAAATCAGTTGGCTACGGGGAGTCAGAGAAGTTTTAGTAGATATTGGTATGAAAGTGCTCTGGGAGGATCCAACTAAGGCCTGCTTTCCCTCAAAAAAGATCCTAAAAGAAAAGTATTGGGAGATGGTTACTTATAACACTTTGAGATATAGTGATTCAGCCTCCTTGACAGGAATCTTCTTGGAATTTAAATATATTACGAGTCTCGAATCATATTGGGACATCATAACCAAACCACTGGATAGGAAATTGTATTTCCAGTTGAGGGCGGGTTCGTTGCCCCTAAGATCTTTCACTTCTAGGTGGTCGAATTCAAGTGGTAATAAGTGTCCTGCTTGTGCGGCCTACAAAGAATCAGTCGCACATATACTTTTTGCCTGTTCCGCCTATGTAGCCCCTCGTCGGGTTTGGTTGAGTCCTATATGTAAATTGCTAGGTACCAGAAGGAGTGTGGAAGCTGGAAGGATTATACGCACTAGTACTTCCTCTACTATCTCAATAGTAGTTGCAACATTTCTTGGGTGGATGTGGGCAATAAGGCTGAAATCAATATCTGTGTGAAATGCTAGTGCAAATTGTGATTAGCCAGCCTACTGAACCAGTACTGTAAATGTCTCCCACCCACCCAAATTCATCCAGCTTTTCTTCTAGCTCAGGCCTGCACCACCAAAGATGAAGTTGTTCATACTGGGTTCCTATGATCGAGAATATTGTACAAAGTCTTATCATTTGTAAATATGGAGTTTTTTATGATAATGTTTTGCTCTATTGAAAGTTTATATGCAACCAATATTTAACTAATTTTCCCCAAACAGGATTGCTTTATAACCTATGAACGACATTTTTTATGTATATTTATTGAATATTTTTTGTAATGTGCTTTTATGACTATATGTTGAATAAAGCTTGTTTGGATTGGGATTGGGATTCCCTTATCAACTCCATCTCCTTTCACGAGATGTGTCTGGCCCCTTTTTGTGATCTATCACTAAATCATAGAGCAGTCTTTTGAAGTGTAAAGGAAGTCTTTTCTGTTTCTCCTCCAGTGTGTGTCCCACTGCAGGAATGCTGCAATAAACAAATCTGTCTGAAGGATTCCTCTTCTCCTCATTTCTTCACCAGGCAGGCCCAGCCTTCCCAAGATGGAACCCAGGGTCCTCCATGTAAGGTATCATTGCAGGCATGCGTACTTCTTATACAGTCACAGCACTGTTCAGTGATAGAATATCATGGTGAAAAATAACGCTGACAAAAATATTGTGTCAAAAATATAATTTACCACAATATTGTGTCCCTATACCTATAATGGTAAGTAGAAAAATATCCGAAAAAAATATTGTTGACGTTAATATCATCCAAAAATAGACAAAAATATAGATTTTTAAATATAAATAGAGTTTAAAGTAGTAAATGTTAAATATTTTAATTAATATAATGTTAATTAAATATTTGCCATTAATACGTAATACTAAATATATACTTATATAAACACACAAACACATACATTTGTTTGTATTTATATATATGTATATAGAGGGAAGGAGGTATCGAGTCATTTCCCTCCTAATTGCCCACCATGGGGATACGATAGATACAACACCTCTGCAATCCCATTTCAGTATACTGTTTTAGACACTGGGATAACCCCGAGTATGCCAAATACATGGAGTAACTCATGCCACTTGGCATGAACAGAGTAGAGGGAACGTAGGTACTGAGTGATTTCACCTTTCCAAAATGGCCACTATGGAGATTCATAACTTGCACATAATTTAAGTAATTCCGATCCTGGTATGAAAGTAGTAGACTGACACAAATATGTCATGCGTGATGGGAATATACACTAAAGACCTACTAGAATAATTGCAATAATTTACTAAACGGTTTATTGTGTACTAATTTACATGTAAGAATTACTATTACAAAATGGATGCCACAGTTACTATGTTGAAACCAGGATGTAAAACGAAAAATTGTCCTTTGTCTATGTGAATTACCGCTTTGAAATTGAGTGGTTTGACAAACTATCCAGTGTGTGAACAAGGAGACTGTGTTCTCCGAAACGCGTAACTGGTATTAAATCGAAGCTTATCAACTGACCCCCTGAGTGAGCGTTTTACTTCGTTGCCTGTTGAAAAATATATATGTATATGTAGTGGTACAGGGTGGGAAGTTAATTAATTTATAATTAAATAACATTATTTATTAATTGATAAGCAATGTTTTTATTGAAGACTAACATTGTAAATTAATTGTTTTTTAATACATATATATATATATATATATATATATGTATTAAAAAACAATTAATCAATTGATAAGTAATGTTTTATTGAAGACTTACATTGTAAATTAATTGATTGATTAATTGTTTTTCAATACATATATATATATATACATATATGTATTAAAAAACAATTAATCAATTTACAATATTAGTCTTCAATAAAAACATTACTTATCAATTAATAAATAATTGTTATTCAATTATAAATTAATTAACTTCCCACCCTCTGCCCCTATACCCCTACAAACCTAGCAGCCCACACTAAACTATAACTAAAAAAATATTATTCCATAACTTACATGTTTAAAATAAATAAAATAATTAATTAACAATTAATACATAATAGTTAATTAATTATTACTTAACTTCCCACCCGACACCCCAAAAAACCTAGCATCCCACAACTAAAATGTGAGTAAAATAAATCAGTGTTGCATGTTGTACATAATTAAAACTCAAGTAAATAACTAATTAACAATAATAAAATGTTAATTTATTATTACGTAATTAACTTCCCACCCTACACCACTACAAACCTAGCAGCCCGCAACTAAAATATAAGTAAAGTAAAATAAATAGGTATTTCTTAGATTACATAATTAAAAATCAATTAAATAATAATTTAACATTTAATAGATAATTGTTAATTGTTGCTTAATTTACTTCCCATCCTATACCCCTACAAACAGCCCAGAAATAATATATAAATCAGTATAACATAATTTACATATGAAATATCAATTATATAATTAAATGAAATAAAATGTATTAAATCATTCTTAAATAAATATTACCTAATTAACTTCCCACCCTAGCCCCATACAAACCCAGCAATCTGCTCCAACACTATGAATTACTATTGAAAATGTGATAAAAATTATAAATCACTTAAAATTGCATACTGCAGTTTATATACCATTAATAACATTTATATTAACAATAGTAACACCTAAAATTAATATATCAACTAAAACATATTGAAATAATTAAAGAATTTTTTTAAACCACTATATTAGTGAAAACAATATTAAAAACATCAATATTATATACAACAATATTACTTACCTGAAAAAACTAAATTCTTGTCAACAACATTTTTGCATCATGATATTTGTATATCGCAACATTTAATTTCTGATATTTCTGTCTCCCAATATTTTTAAATCACTATTTTGTCCAAACACCTCAGAGGACACTTAGGGCCTGATTACAAGTTTGGCGGTGCAGGAGCGGGACTGCCTCGCCGCCGCCCCACTCCCGCACCGTCAAACCAGTGTGGGCACCGCTTATCAGACTATGACTTTTTTAGTCACTGGCGGGCGTTTTTTTGGCGTCCCCTCAGCGGTGCCTATTAAATAGGCACTCAAATTGGAACGTCAAAGGCAGAACCTTCATGGCATGGACTGGTGCAGTCCATGCCTTGCAGGTACTGGGGTGCAGGCACACAGTGGGGGCACAACATGTGCCCCCCCTGCATGTACCCCATGGCCCAGAGGCAACAGGGGCCCTGTCAGGCCCCCTTTGCTTCCTTTCCACCACAGTTTTCATGGAGGAGGAACCGCCATGAAAACAGTGGTGGAGAGGAAACTCGTAATATGCTTTGTGGAACTGCGGCGGTCCTGCCAAGCATATTGTGGCCTCAAGACCGCCGCTCTATCTCTGATTCCTGGCGGTTGCGGTGGTTCAATGGCAGTTCGACATCCCAACTTGTAATGGGGTGGTCGGACCGCAGGTGCAGCGGTGGCTGGACTGCCACCACCCCGCCACCATGAGTTTGGCGGTCCGTAGACTGCCAGCCTCATAATCAGGCCCTTACTGTCCAGCACCCTCCATGCATTGTACCATTACAAGTACACATGCATTCAGCACACACACTATGGCCCTGATTACGTTGTTGGGCAGAGCTTCCTCGGCAGTCCCGACCGACTAATTAGGATGCGACAGAACACTGTTCGGTCGCATTCCTATACTTTACAATAGGAGCATGTATTCCGACTGTAAACCGGCCCGAATGCATGCTCCCATTGTAAAATAGGAGGTGCAGTTCATCCCTGCACCCCATGGCAGGCACCTCAAGGTGCCTGCCACGGGGTGCAGGGATCAACAGGGGGGCACCATAGGTGCCCCCTCGGCCTCCAAGAGGAGGCCATGCACCCAAGGGGTCCCTGCTGTTCCGACAGCCTTACTGTATCGGAAAGGCCGGCATGGAAAGGCTGCTGAAACCCGACATCGTAAGCCCAAGGGCGGAAAGAGCCGCTCTTGGGATAACTGGCCGCATTACGACTGGCCCATGGGCTGTCCGAGCCCGTCGGAAGCCAGTCGGAATGACCGTTCAGATTCCTTTCCAAATGCCTCTATCATAATGAGCAATGCGGCATATGCGGTCTGAGCCTTTTTTGACTGCATCGTAATCTGCTCCTTAGTCTGTGCGCACTGATCAGCACTGAAGCTTTTCTGTATTTAACCAATGTGTGCTATTTACCAGCACCCACACTGGCAACACACACACTCACCATGTGCGCTGCACAGCACTTCACCCTTCATGTATTGTCAAAGCCATAACCATAAAAAGAATTACTAAAGCTAGTAGGTTTGGACATGGTAAAGTGCATGCACACAAAGACATATGCAGGCACCCCACTGACCTCATATAAGCACATTCCTCACACTGCATTCACACAGGAATAGGTCTCACTCTGCACTCAAACAGGCACAACTTTCAACTCATAGACCACTTACCCTGCACTCACAAAAGATAGTTTTAATCCTGCATGCACACAGGCACATCCCTCACAATGCACTCACAGAACATGCTATCTATCCTGCACGCACACAAGCACACTGCTCACTCGCAGGTACACCATTCAATAGCAAGAAGCAGAGTTTGAACAAATGGTGGCATAGGACGTACAGGTTGACTATCTGGTGCATCAGCCCATTAGTATGATTCAAAACATTTGAAGTAAGGTACACTGAATCCTGAATGTCTACTGAGGTTATCCAATCTCCCATCAGTCACATTTGGATCAGCCCTGCAGACTATGTGAGCCTGACCTTTGTGGACATTTGTAAGGAAGACCATATGCTAAAATATAAAAGTTAGAAATAATGAAAAACAAAATAAATAAACATGCCAAATAAATGTGGGGGGCATATACTTCAATAAAAATTGTAAATGAAACCTTCACACTGGTCTGCTGACTTGGAATCGTTAAAAATAATAAAGCATGTAAAATACCATTTCAAGATGGGGGAATGGGTTTGAAGCTTGCAGCCATGATGCCTGGTGCTCTGCATAAGAAAGTTGTGGTCCAATGGTAGCAGAGCTGCTGGTACTCTCATTACTCAGTTAGCACTAGCCTGCATGTGCAGGTTAGCTGCTGGTGCATGAATTAAAGGAAATATCTCCTGAGGTCCAGAGTAACACAGAGTAAGGAGGCAAAATACTGTTACTCAGACTACCTGGCATCCTAAAGACGAGCAATTGTCTAATAGGCAAAGCCAGTAGCTGGCGAGATCTGATCCACTGCCCTATTGTATGTATGCTGTTCTGAAGGGCTGAAATAATATGTGAATGACACTCTGTCTGATGAATAACTGAAGTGAGCTTACCTAAAGTCTTTCAAACTGTATTATTTTTGAGAAAACATGAGGCTGGAGCGACAGCTAAAACAGTCTTTTGGTCAGACCTGAAACACACAGATATAGATAGAGCACAAGGAGCAGGAGCACGGGGTCCTTGGTTCACATGCAAAAGACATAAAGCACTGGCCAAGAGCATCACAATCTTCCCTGAAAGACATGTTACAAGGGTGGCACTGCAGGACCAGTGCAAGTGTTCTTTAAAGACATGGAACAAATGTTGCATTGCAGGGCGAGTCATTTCAAGCTTCCTTCAAAGACATGGAACAAATGTGCTGCAGAACCAGCACGAGATTCCTTCAAAGACATGGAACTAGTGTGATACTCTGATTCAGTGCAAGCTTTCTTCAAAGACATGGAACTAGGGTGGTACTGCAGGAGGGGCAACCAGTGCAAACTTCCTTCAAAGACATGGAACTAGGGTGATACTCTGGCCCAGTGCAAGCTTCATTCAAAGACATGAAACTAGTGCGATACTCAGGCCCAGTGCAAGCTTGCTGCAAAGACATGTGTTGGACTTGGCCCTTTTTCCCTGAATTTTTCGCTTTTCCCCCTAGCCTTTTTACTGACATGGTGTGTCTGAACTGAAAATAATAAATGCTGTGCAATGGTGCACGCACCTTTATTTCCACTATTGTAGAAATGCACCTTTGTAAAATGTTACTTTTAAAATGGACGCCATGGCTGTGTGCTTGTGCCTGCCTGCCAGAGGTGGGTTACCAGTCTAGTCGTTTGTTTCCCAGCACCCCCAGCTTTTGGAGGGAAGCCTGGCACCCAGGGTGCTCTACACCTCCCCCTAAACCAGTTGGGACCGGTTCCCCAGGGAACCTTCCAGAAGCTTCCAGGAAGGGCCATGGTACCGAGACTGCCCTTATCAAGACATCCGACGAAATCAGGATAACACTTGATCAGGGAGGGGCCGCGGTCCTGGTGCTGCTGGACCTCTCAGCAGCATTTGACACGGTCGATCACTCTACCCTGATCGACCGTGTCTCAGCCATAGGTATTAAAGACAAAGCCAAGGCCCTCCTGACATCCTTTCTGTCTAACCGTACCCAACTTGTAAAGCTTGGCAACTTCAACTCTCCTCTCTTTTCACTGCCATGCGGGGTCCCACAGGGATCCTCGCTAAGTCCGACCCTGTTCAATATATACGTGTCGGACTTGGCCAGGATCATTAAATCCCACAACCTGCGACTAACTTCCTATGCCGATGATACACAGATCGTGCTAGAGATCCACAACAATGGTCGGACAGTCTCAGCTAATTTCCAAGAGGGAATGCTTGCTATAAGCACCTGGATGGCAGACAATTGTCTCAAATTAAACTCTGAAAAGACGGAGGTAATGATCTTCGGCAATCTCTCCCCCAGCTGGTCTCCTTCCTGGTGGCCATCAGAGTTAGGCCTACCTCCATCTCCCGTCACAAAAGTTAGAAATTTGGGGGTCATGTTTGACAACAAACTTTCTTTCATTCATCACGCCAACTCCGTCGTCTCCTCATCCTTTTTCACCATCAGGATGATAAAAAACTCTTACCTTACCTTCCACCGAATGCGGGCAGAACTCTCATCAGCACACTTGTCTTGTCTAAGCTAGACTACTGCAATGGTTTACTTATTAACGCCCAGGAAAGAGTCCTACACAGATTGCAGATGGTGCAAACGCAGCGGCTAGAATTCTCTCAGGCACCCCTAAGTTCAAATCTGTATCCAAGGTGCTAAGACAGCTACACTGGCTGCCCATCAGGAGCAGAACAAGGTTCAAGGCCCTCTGCATTGCCCACAAGGCAATTCATAATACAGGACCTGAGTTCCTCAAAACTTCTCTATGCTCCTACAGGCCGACAAGATCCTTACGCTCCTCAGCAGCACACTTGCTGACTGTTCCCAGAACCAAAAAGGCCTCCTGGGGCGACAGAAGATTCACTGTCGCCACTGCCAAACTCTGGAACACACTTCCTATTCACATTAAAACCATCCCCACTCTCTTCTCCTTCCGTAAACACTTAAAAACCTGGCTATTCAATCAATAAATCACCCCTCCTCAGTCTTTCTCTAATTAGCCATCCACAGCGCCGAGACACCTATGGGTATTTGTGCGCTTAACAAATTTCATAAATAAATAAATAAATAAATAAATAAATAAATAAATAAATAAATAAATACATAAATTCCAGCCCTTTCTGGTAGGTGGGGTGAGGGGTGTATAAATAACAGAGCTGGGATGCCATGTGCTCAGACTGAGCGTGGACTTTATTGAGAGGGGACACTCTGCCAGGAGGTACCGCCGCAAGGGCCTGTGTGCTGGCCCCTGAGCCCATCTGTACCCCTCTGCTGTCCACAGGGCTAGTGAGAGACTCTGCTGGAGTGGAGACTGCTGCGCTAGCAGGATGGCCATCGTAATGGAGGATGACTGTTCCTAGGAACTGCTGCTTCAGGTCTGGTGAGCTGCCCTACTGCCTGCTGATCTCGCCCTGCATTAACTGTCTCTCTGGCCCCTAGCGCCCCGTGAGCGCTACACTTTGAATGCCTGTATTCCAAGGAGGTGAGGAGTGTGGGCACTACTTCCTTGTGTGGGACTCTGGATCCTCGCCAGCTCCCTAGCGCCTGGGAGGCACTATTTTCCTGATTGCCAGAGGAGGAGCTGACGCCTGCAGCGCGGTGCTGTCAAAGCGCTATATCTCCATCCCCAAAGAGAGGAGGAGCGTGGATTCTGCAGCTGACGTCTGGTGAGGGAATCCCCCTGCATGTCCCCCTAGCGCCTCGTGAGCGCTATCATCTGTTTGCCTGCACTCCAAGGAGGTGAGGAGCGTGGGTGCTACTCCTCGGGTGGGACCCTGGGACTGTGAGCCATCTAGCGCCTCGTGAGCGCTGCCTCCAGCCCCTGCCCAGGAGAAGAAGGTGCGTGGGTCCTGCAGCGCTGTGCTGCCAGAGTGCCATATTCGCATTGACTGTGCTCTGCTTGCTGCCAAGGCGCTACAACTGTGCCCAGGAGAAGAGGAGCTGACGTCTGCAGCGCCGAGATTCTAAAGCGCTACGAGGGAATCCCGGCGTGTGGGATTCCCACCTGCCTGCTTGTTTGACTGAAGGAGCCCTGAAGCAACCCAAGAGGACTGCCGGTGAGTGGGGCTCATTGGGGAGCTGGGAGTGGAGTGGGCATCGGGGCACATTGTCGGTGCCCGCCTCCCCTTTTCGGTCCCTCTGAGGGGACCCTAGTGCCGTGTTGGTCTCCCCTTACAGCTGCACCGCGGCAGCGGGCAGCTGCGACGTAAGAGGCATTTTGTGTTTAGGGGTCCCAGAGTGGGGCCCCAGAGGCACCGTAAGTGCCAGTGTTCTTGTGGGCAGATTCCTGTTAGAGCCCGGAGTGGGGCTCCCATCGCTGCATTGTTGGCGCCAGTGCTTGTTGGGTTTACCCAGCTGCCCCGCAGGACAGGGGGCAGCTGCAACGCATTGGGGGCATTGGATTACCCAGGAGAACAGAGAGGGAGTGAGAGACCCTCCTGCCCTAGCGCTTTGCGCACCTTTGTTTTCGCTGCCCTTGCAGCCAGCCCTGACTTTGCGGGACATAGGGCTTCTGAGCCCTGAGAGAGGCCAGTTGGCCTGGGCCCAGTTTCAGAGTGTTGTGCCCCGATTGGGACGACTGGGGCTTATGCTTGTGAGGCCTAGCGCCTCTTATGATTTATGTACAGGTGATTTATGCTAAGGCTATGCCTGCGCTAAGGGGTCTACGCTAATGCATTTATGCTGGTAATGTTTTCCCCCAAATTGCTAATGTGTTGTTCATGCTTTCACCCTAATGGTGTCGCCTCCATTGCTCTTTTCTAATGTTCCAATGCTGTTTATGCTAATGGGTTCTTTCCCCCCTGGTGGTGTTTCTAGGGTGCACTGTTAAGGTTATGTATAATGTGGCCACACTGCTGGTTTCAGGCACAAGGAGTTTTCTGCCTCCCAATTCATGCCGAATGTCTTCATTCTATGCCTAATGATTTCATGCCCAGGTGTATTCACATAAGGCGCACTGCCAACATGCTGAGAAGGGCCTTTATACATGCCTAATGTGGTTTAGGCTGATACTGCTGTTATGCTAACGAGATGCTGCAGGTTAAGGTCTTTATGCCAATAAGGTGGTCTAATGATCTGTCCTAATGCCCACACTACTGATGTTTGGGCATAATGTGTTTCCTGCACCATGTTGGCCTGCCTCATGTTTCATGTATGCTGATAAAATGCCTAATGTGCTTTTACGCCTACGGAAATGCCCCATGCACCTGTTTAGGCCTACTGTTTCCATGACTACGGTGATGTGAAGGAGTATGTCTAATGTTCTAGGTTTATGCCCACTCTGATCGAGGCTCATGTGAGGATGCTAAGTTCATTATTCTACCAGGAGGTACGGACTGATTACATTTATTAATACTTATGAACTTTCATTTATCTTTTGCAACCTGTGTTTGTGATGATTCGGCAGCGGCCCGATTGGCCCTGCCTTGTAAATAGTCCCCGTGCAAATTGCTACCCAGTGCCGGTTGGCACAATGTATATACAACTGTGATTACATTCTGACGTGTTTATGTCACAATACACAAGTTATTTTCACATCACCTGGTGTGGTCTCCTTTGTAGTGTGCCTGGTGTGTCGCCTGTGAGTGTGCTGCGCAGATGCTTTACACATTTCCTCCGGAGTTTGGCCCGCCCGCTCTGCACCACGCTACCCGTTTCTAACAACATGTAACAAGTGTTGTACTGCAGGGTCAGCCGGTGCAAGCTTTCTTAAAAGAGAAGGAACAAGTGTGTTATTCCAGGGCCACTGCGAGCTTCCTTCAAAGACATCGAAACAGTATGGCACTGGCCAGATCAATTTAATGCCTCCCTTGGGTACCGCAAACAAGCAGCATTTAACATTTGATACAAGTGTAAGAAACAGCACTGAGGTGTGTGAGTGCAAGATTGACTCACACTCATAGCAAGATTTCCACACACCAAACCTGTACAGCACCAGGAAGAACACATACCGATCTGGTCAGAAACAAAGCAAGCTTTCCTCACAGGCACACAAAATGGACAGTATCTGCAGCAGCAGTCTAAGCCTGTGTGTGTAAACACACACACAATGTGCAGCATTAGGCAGCATTGTAAGCTACCCTCACACGCAGCGCAGATACAAGATGGCAATCAGCAGTGCAAGGTAAGACATCCTCACATGCAAAACAGGTATCACACTTGCAGCAGCATCTAAGTTTATTTCAGGCACATAATATTCAGAATTAAGAATGGAAGTAGGCGAGCCACTGAAGGTTCAAGCCAGATGCCAGGTTTCAGTTTAGCTCCAGGTCCTCTTGTGCCTTCAAACCCAAAATGATCTTAGCTTTCTTGCGGCTTCTGCCTGCTACCCATGCTCTAACCTCATGCACTGAAAATGAAAGTCAAAGCCTTAAACTTTCACATTAAACAGGAACGAGAATGAGATACCAATCTAGTGGCTGAATTGCACAATGTGAGACCAGAAAACCTGCCATCAATCCAGGCTTGGTAACTTGCCCAGATTGTGTGATGTTTGGCAATTATTTTATTGTATTGTGCCCACAATTTGTAAATTATTTCATTTGAGAAAACCTTGACATACTGATTTGTCTTTGCGTTCACTAAGGGTATTTTCATCAGAGTGGGAGGTGGTAGCATGAATGTTTAAAAACAATCACATTTAATTAGTGCCCCTGAATGCAGTGATATAATCTGATGTACTAAGTTGAAACGCTTGTCAAAAATATATATTTTATTGAACTTTGAAGACACTTTATAATATTTATGCATAATATTTGTTGCATGATTTTCATGCCAAATGTTCCCATGGCTCAGCTCATGCCTGGGCTGTAAGAGCCAAGACGGGCTCTTAGGGCCAAGACAGACCTTTAACTTGTCTCTCCCTGGTAATTTGTTGGCTCGCCCATCTCGAAAACAGTACTGTGTAGAACAGTTACAAGAGTTCCAACTATGTGAGATTCTCGTTTTGGGGAGCAAAATCTTGTTTAAAGAGATTCTGGTCAGTTTTCAAAGGTCTCAGAAGGATAACTATTCCTACTTATGGCTTTAATAAGGAGGAATTGTGCATGAGTGACTTCAAGAAGTTAGCATAAAATGAAAAAAAGCAATGCTCAAATAATTAGTTTTCCCAGTTCCAGCACTCTGTCCTAAGTAAGTCTATGTTCTTTGACTAACTGTCATCGTCTGCCCTCCACGGCCAGGGTGAACGTAGTGATTACTGTGACCATCTTGTCTTCAGAAGCCACCCAGCAGCATGGGCATAACTTCTTCTTTCACCTCTTTTGGTGTCAGTCTGCCAGGTCCAAATGGCACACTTTGCATTTACAAAAATGAGCATGCGCGCTGCTCAGCCATTCAGTGCACGTGCAATGAGTCCTTCGCAGTCCCTCCGCAGGTGCTTCAGTAGATTCTGCTGCTCAGAGTCTGACTCTTGAAACTGAGGGAATCAGATGAAGCAAACAGCAAGCTCCCAGTGCTTTAAGAGCTCTTCTGGGCCGGTAAGTGATGCTGGAACAGATTTCAGACTAGGGGTGCTGCCGTCAATGTTACATCACTGAACTCATAGGGATTGTGAAAAATCCAGGCATCACACAAAGAATAAGTGTGGCAAATGAACGCCACCCATTCAGCAAGAGAGTGGTAAGGGTGTAATATGTAGCTGGTGTTGCATTTAGGAGCACACTGTCACAAATATATTACTAAAGCATGGTGTGGTAGCCACTGCCATTTACAGTCAGCACATTTTCCATTGAAATGACCACAAAACTTGCACAGACAAAATATTTTACTGATAAAACTGTATAACACACAAACGATAATGTTTGTCAGCGAATATCTGTCATTTGCACATCACCACGTAAAGTGTCTTGATTTGTGTTGACCCTACTAAAATCTTTATATCCTGCACACTTTAAAATTAAAAAAAGAGCTCTTCATTTGTGCTTTCTTGTCTATTTATTTTAAAATATTTGTACAGTTCATTTATAAGTATTTACATTTTGTTATCTTTTAGATGAAAACAACATCCCACAGCCTTTCCTTTGACACCAGCAAGACTTTCAGATAGTTCACTTTACACAATCCATACACTTTGCAGTAAGTGAACAAAATGTAAACAATAGTTTCCATGTTAACCCCTTCGATGCGCGTGACGAGCTGAGCTCGTCATGCTGCGCGGTAGCGCTGTGCGCATGACGAGCTGAGCTCGTCACGACCGCACCCGCGATCGGAATGTCCAGCACACGAGCGGAATTCCGATCGCGGTCAAGGGGTTAAAAGAATCAGGGGCATATTTATCAATATGACACGCAGCACAGCAAGCTACCTTGCTGCGCTGCGTGACAGGGAAAAGGCCGAAATGTGCTGTATTTAACATAATGCGGCACATTCCTGCCTTTTCCTAGCGCTGGCGCATAATGTGCTGCCTAGCCCCAACACAGTCACTCCTGCACCATGGTGCAAGGGTGCCTGCGTTGTAAGCAGGATTGTTTTTGTGCACCTTCAATTGTAATTTTGGAACTTATTTTTTTTACATTTAACCGTTTGATGCCAAATCAGTTTAAGGATTGTATCAATCCAGGCATCTGAACAATTTTCTTGTTGATTCATTTTCCCCATTCTCTATTTTCCTCACTTTTTTGCAAATTTCGATTTTGAAATAAGCACCCGATCTGTTTTTCTTAAAGTGTGCTATCAGTAGATGGAAGGATAGACAGAGGCCATATACGTTTTATAAAGTGAAGTTATTATATTATGTTTTAACTAAATAGAGGATCTTCATTAACTCGATTCTTCACCTTTTTTCTTTTTTAGGAGTTGTTATCAGGAATTGCAGTCAAATGTGGTGCTTCGAGAGGAACCAATGAGGGTCTCCGTACCTAGAGGAAGGAACTGGTATTATTAAAAAAAACATAAGTTATTGAACCATATCAAGTTTTAACATAGAGTAACTCTGTGCTCACACTGGACTTTAGGTGTTTGAGTACTTCAAGGTTTAGGGACTGTGGTGGGTACTGGAGGCTCTGCAAGTAACCTTACACTGTCTGCTGCTGTCTGTCAAGCAGGGAGTGCATTGGCCAGCACTTGCGTCAGCACTGGGCTGGCAACCGAGATGGAAGGGACTGGTGCCAGCCATGGCAGTGAGTGGTGTCCTCCCATGAAAATACTTGTCCACGGGCGCTGCTTTTTTTTTTTCTTTCACATGAGGCACTTAAAGAATTTGAAGATAGCACTCCCTATGTATGGTGAGAAGCTAAGCCAGGGAACATCTTTCCAGATTATATTTTCGAGCACATTCTAGTGGTTAGTAAACTCCACCAGTGAGCTTAAGGGGAAGCGAAAGTTAAAAATCTGATGAAATCTGGTTAAAACCACATTGAAGAAATTCTCCTTGAAATGTGAAAACATCTAATATAAATGTTCAATATTCTTAACCCTATTAACATTTAAAATTGTGAAATGAAAACAAATAGCCTATTTAAAATAAAAAACGGCTTAACCTCCCAACACAACACAATAAAGTATACTCCTAAAATGCTGAAAACATGAAAAAGTTGCCTAAAATGTGTTTCTCTGTGTGTGCTATAGAAGGCTGGGCGCCATTGTTCGCAAAGTTCTGAGATTTCTATAATAGTACAGTCCAGTTGGACTTCTAGAACAACGAACATGAATATAATTTCACTGACATCCATTGTGAGTATTGAGATTGGCTTCATACATATTCTGTGTGGAAGTCCTGAAATTCTGACTGCATTTTAGATATTTACGTACCTTTAACACATATGTTTGCTACACAAGCGTGGCACTTTTAAAAGCATAACTATAAAAAGAAATTCAATAAATATATGAAAAACCTCAAAATTTCAAAAAAGCACAAAACCTCCAAAAATTCAAGAATCTTAAATGACATTCAGTATCAAAAGGAATTTAATAATCTCAAATGCCATCTCACAAGACGGATAAAATCATGTAATCATTGTCCATATCAGATTAATGCAAAGTTTATTGATTCAGTTAATGTCATTAATTGCACATCCTCATGAAAATCATGTATCAATTAGATTTGAAATCCCAATGAGGCATGTAATACCCAGAAGTTTTGAAACTCTTGTAGTGAGTGAGTGAGAGTAGTGCTCATATATGGGATGGTGATCACTTACAAAGCCTCATTTACTATATTTTGACGCACGGCAGCGCAGCAAGCCTTCCTACTGAGCTGCCATGCATCCAAATAAAAGGGCAGGAATGTGCGGTATCTACACAATATGGCGCATTCCTGTCCTTCTCCCCTGCGCCGGTGCACCATCAGCAGCCGTGCGCCAATGCAGACACCCTTGCGTCATGTTGCAAAGGTGCCTGCGTTGCAGTGATCATTGTTTTTGTGCAGGAAGGCACACTTTCCAACACAAAAACAATCATTGATGGCATTTTCCTCTTTCTATGCATGCTGTATTCTGCAGCACGCATAGAAAGAGGAAAAAACAAGGAGAAATAAAAGTATTTCTCCTCATTTTGGCACTCCTCAGCCTCCCCTAGGGAGGCGTAGGATTCTGAATCATTCACAGCTTTACAAAATGTTGTAAATCTAGGAATATGTCAGGTTCATGGATGTTGCCTGGGAACACCCAAAGCAACACGCATGGAATACCGCTTTCCTTCAGAGTAATGCATGAAAGGGGTCCATATTTACAAGTCCATGAAAAGTCACGCAGGGTGACTGTATGTGGCCTTGTAAATATGGGCAAGCCCATTGCACTGCTGATGCATCAAAAAAAGTGACGCACCGGTGGTGCAATGGGCTTGTAAATGAGGCCCACAGTCTTTAGGCATTCTGATTGTTTCTCTTGGCGCTTTTTGGCATCAAGTGTCCTGCATCAAAACAGCACATGTAGACTAATTCAGTCTGGACAGCTCCTAACTTACCTAAGCAATACTATAAGAGTAGTGGCATGCACAGTGGAATTAGTAGTAAGGTTGCCAAGGGTCCTAGTTTAGTGGCTATTAAAATGCCTATGGCCAATCACTTTACATCACAATTGTTTTAAAAAAATATCTTTTTATTAAACATTTTTATAGTTTTATTTATACAGAATAACAGGTAGTGTACGAGTAGAACATACAGTTAGCAACGCCATTAAACAATCCACTCCTGTTAATGGCATAACAGATAATGCAAAGGTGTGCAGAACAGTAGCTAATAGAAGTGTGCAGACTACAGTATTGGATTGGAGAGGGCATACAGTTGCTACAGTAATAAAAATATAGAACGCATCTCAACTTCAAACGAAAGAACTAGTCCATACCTCTGCAGTAAACAAGGAGAACCGGTACAATACTAGAGCACAGAAATACTGTTACCTAAAATGGAGGGATGGACAACAGTGCTCAAAGTTGAATGTGCCATTCGGTGAAACTAAGAACCCTAAACGGACAATAGGTGTAATATAATCAAGGAGGGAGGTCATCATCCCTCAAGGAAGACTGTAGCTCAGTCAGCAGAGTGTCCCAGCTGGCAGAGATAGGGTACTTACGCAGGCCCCTAATATCTTCCCGGTGCAGGGCTGTGCTCTCAGCCTGAGCCCAGGCATCCATGGCGTGGGCACAGGTGAAGAGCTGAGCAGGGGCGGGTGATCTCCATCTGTGAGTAATCAAACTTTTAGCAAGCAAAAGAGCAAAGTCCAAGAACTGCTCAGTTACTTGGTTCCTTTTGGTGCGTCGGAACATATCCAGCAGGCACACCTCCCATGTGTGTAACAAGGGGTTCCCTGTACAGCGGGCTAGGAGAGTTGTGATACCCAACCAGTATTGGGAGAGTGCAAGGCACATCCAAAACATATGCTGGAAATCAGCATCTGATAAGAGGCAGCTGGGGCAAGCAGCATCTGTACGGTGAAAGTAGCAGTTGATTTTGTCTGGAGTGAGGTAGGCCCTGTGTAATATGTAGTACTGAATTAATTTAAAACAATCATTAAGAGACACCAAGGCTGGGTATGCCAGGATGCTCTGCCACTCTTTGTCCGAACATGGGCAACCCAGCTCTCGGTCCCAGTAGTGGGGTAGTGATGTAAGAGGCGCTGCATTGTGTGTAGGTAAAGAGCTAGCAAACTATTTTATTAGATGGTGGCCCATCCCCATGACATGCAAATATTGAATCACTGGGTGCATTGTGTGTTCTTGTTGAATTGCGCCCCATTGCACCCCCATCGCCCTGGTGAGGGAGTCGTATAGTAGAAATTGACCCGGCTGAAGCCCGGTATCAGTGATGAGGTCCTCCAGGAGAACGCCGTCCTGATAAAGATCACTAAGACTATGGAGTCCTACTTCATGCCAAGGGCCCACCTCTGCTAGGGAGGTGGCTGACCTACCTCCAGGTGTGCCAAGCAGCGGGAGTGCTGGAGAATATGGCATCACTGAGGGAGTAAGGAAAAGGCTTCTCCAAAAGCAACAACACACGACCAGCATGAGTCATGAGTGGGACAATTCTGTTTTGGAAAAAGGATGAAAAAGGTGCAGTATATGTGTTAACTCCCACAAGGGGAATGTATTCGCGGTGTCATCCAGCTGGCGACCCGATAACCACCTGGGCACCCACTGCAGTTAAGATAATAGTAATGCTCAAAATTTCAGACTCCTAAGCCCCCCTGATTAGGTGGGAGGTAAAGTTTAGTGAGTGCTACCCTCTGCAGCACACTGCTTTCAGGACTGCTCTCAACCAGTAGCACTGCCTCCTGAAAGAAACTAAGAAGAATGCCCAGCTGACTGCATTGAAGCCAGCACAAACCACAGCAAGGAACTCTTCGCCATCGTGAAGGAGTTCACCAATCCGGCAGGCACCGAGAACAGCATTACAACCTCCCAGGAACTTTGCGACAACCTTGCTGACTACTTCCACGACAAGATCTCAGCCATCTACGAAATCTTTCAATGCCAACCCTCCGCCACTGACAGCATCAACCAGCTCACACCCACGAACACAAACCCGAACACCTGCTCACCCACTGGAACCCCCTCATCATGCAAGACACTATATCCATCATGAACTCCGTGCACTCGCGAGCACCCACGGACCCCTGTCCCCACCACGTTTTCAACCTTGGAAGCAAGACAATAGGCGACGAGATCAGAAAGGTCTTGAACACCTCCATCACCATGGCCTCCTTCCCTGAGGACTGGAAACACGCTGAAGCAAGGCCCCTCCTGAAAAAACCACCCACGACCCAGTCAAACCCATCTCTCTGCTTCTCTATCCAGCAAAAGTCCTCGAGAAAGCGATCAACCAGCAACTCACCCAACACCTAGAAGACCACAACCTCCTGGATCCCTTCCAAATCCGGATTTCGATCTTACCACCGCACGAGACAGCCCTGATCGCAGCCACTGACGACATCAGAGCCCTCCTGGACTGCAGAGAAACGGCAGCCCTTATCCTCCTGGACCTGACTGCCACATTGACACCATCTGCCATCATATCCTGATCAACAGACTCCACCACATCAGGATCCAGGGAGATGCCCTCAAATGTATTGCCTCGTACCTCACAGGTAAAACCCAAAGGA
Source organism: Calotriton arnoldi (assembly GCA_963921515.1). Lineage (NCBI taxonomy): Eukaryota > Metazoa > Chordata > Amphibia > Caudata > Salamandridae > Calotriton > Calotriton arnoldi. The sequence continues at coordinate 54,672 of CAWUFW010000919.1, read as the reverse complement.
TCCATTTCCAAACGTTCACCACAGAGCCCAAGAAGATCATCTATGGAGTCCTCCAAGGATCGCCCCTCTGCCCCACCCTCTTCAACACCTACATGACCCCCCTGGCTGACACCATCAGATTGCACGGACTCAACATCATATCCTATGCCGACAACACCCAGCTCATCCTCTCACTGTCCAAAGACCCTTCCACCGACAAAGCCAACTTCTACAGATGTATGATGAATGTCGATGGCTGGATGAAGGACAAGTGTCTCAAACTTAACACAGACAAGAGAGAAGTCCTTATCTTTGGGAACAACACTTCGCCATGGAACGACGCATGGTGGCCCACGAAACTCGTCCCACTCCTTGGCCCCAATAGACCACGTCCACAACCTCGGCATCATCCTGGATAGCAAGCTATCCATGAAGAAACAAGTCAATACAGTCTCATCCGCCTGCTTCCACACCATTCGCATGCTCTGCAAAATCTTCAGGTGGCTCCAGGGACGGCTCTTCTGTTTGAGCAGAAGAGTGTCGCCCCACTAACAAAACCCCCAGCCCAGAGCTGAAAAATAAAATGGTAATAACGTTTATTTATTACCATTTTATTTTTCAGCAACCGCCCCGTCCCGAACTGAGTGCCAGGACAGGGCAGGGCCGTTGCTGCTGAGTGGCATCAGGGAGCTTTGTGCTCTCGAGTTTAGAAAGCGCATGTCTCTTTGGCTGGCCGGCTTTGACGGCCAGCAAGGCATGCACATTTTAAACCTCTCTAACGGTTAGAGAAAGCAAAGGCCTCCAGTGCTCTTGTGAGCGCTGATAGAGGCCACTCCCACCAATCCTAGCGCTGCTCTCATGCTGCATGAAAGCAATGCCAGGAATGGCTTGGAGTCGGGAGACTGCCTGCTACCTGCCTCGAGGAGAGAAGGGATGAGGAGGACGTCACGCTCGTGGAAAAGGTAAGTGCTTTTCATTTTTTATTTTGTTATGAGCCCCACCACCCTTGGGACATGCCAGCCACCAATGGGTGGCTCCCAGTCAACACCAGAAGGACCATTATGCAGGCGCTCATCGCCAGCAGACTGGACTATGGAAACACACTCTACGTAGGAATCACTGCACGCCTCCTTAACAGACTCCAGACAATACAAAACTCAGAAGCAAAACTTATACTCGACCTCCCCAGAAGGACCAACATCGCACCCCATCTCAAGAAACTACACTGGCTCCCGATTCAAAAGCGATGCCAGTTCAAGATGCTGCCCATGCTTACAAGGCCTTGCACAATGAAGGATCAGCATACATTAACAAACGCCTGACCTTCCACCAACCAACCAGACACCTTCGATACAGTTCCTTCTCCATTGTAGACACCCCACGGATCCGCCGAACCAACAGCGGAGGACACTGTTTCTCGCAACTGGCAGCCAAGGCATGGATCAACCTCCCCCTGCACCTCCAGATCGCACCGCCACTCCAGCAAGTCAGGAAAGAGCTAAAGACATGGATGCTCGAATGGTCAAACCATGCGCAGCAGCCAACATCTCCAGCGCCTCGAGACCCTCACGGGTGAACTGCGGTGGCTTTATAAATGTTTGATTAATTGATTAGCAAAACAATACACAAGTGTAGTAGCATCACCATTTTCGTGAGGGGTATGTGACCTGCCACTGAAAGCGGTAGGGTCCACCCGAAAGCCATCTGTGCTCGCAGTGAGGTCACTGCTTGTGTAAGATTGCCATCTAGGAAGTCCGCAGGCATTTGAATTATTCTTATTCCTAAGTAGCGGAACGTGACAGGCTGCCAGGGTAAAAGTGCTCCATTTATTCTAAGGACATTTATTCTAAGGACAGGATCAGTTGTGGCAGCACCCAATGGGAAAAGACAAGATTTAGCCCAGTTAACTTTGAGGCCCGATTCACATGCAAACTCAAGGATTGTCCGTGCTATGTTTGACAGAACATGATGTATGTCCCTAAGGTACAGGAGCATATCGCCCTCGTATCTCCTAGAGGAATGCAATATTGTTGATCTTGCATACGGAGGACATGAGCCAACGGTTCCATTGCTAAAGAAAATAGTAGTGGGGACAGTGGACATCCCTGACGGGAGCACCTACGAATTGATGAGGGGGCAGAAATGAGACGGCCCATTTTTACCCTAGCGGAAGGGTGGGTGTAAAGGAGATTAATCAAGCGAATGAAGCGGGTTCCCAGACCATATTTCAGAAGTGCCTCACACAAATACGTCCACTCCATTGAATCAAAGGCTTTTTCTAAATCTAACACCAGACAACCTGCCGGGTGCCAGACAGCAGGGGCATACTGCAGTACGCGAAAGAGCCTGCGCAAATTGAGGGGAGTATTTCTGGCCCGTACAAACCTATTTTGGTCTGAATGGACCAGATGTGGGACCAGAGTAGCCAGACGATCTTCTAGACTGTTAGCAAGTATTTTGTAATCTGCTTTGAGGATTGCAAGTGGTCTATAAGACTCCAGCATGAATGGATCTCTGCCAGGTTTAGGTATAGAGATAAGAAGAGCTTCGTGGAGCAAGTGTGGCAGACAAGCATCTCTCATAGCCTCATTGTAGATCGTCTTCAAGCGCGGGCGAGAAGTGAAGCTAACCTTCAATAGAACTTAGGCGGTAGCCCGTCAGGGCCGGAGTCTTGCCAGATGTGAGCATGCCTATAGCTTCTTTGATCTCATAAAATGAGATGTCACTATTAAGTTCTTACCTCTTGTCTGTTAGCACTTGGGGAAGACACATTAGTTATGAAGGACTCGATCTCCGCCACTGACGCAGTGGATTCCGATGTGTATAGGCAAGTATAAAGCTGCATGAATGCATCATGTATATCCCTCTGCGCGTGAATGAGAGCCCCCGACTCTGTTCATATGGCTAATAAAGGACATTATGACTGATCTTGTCAGACAAGCCAGGCAAGCAGCGCTCCCGATTTATCCGCTTCAGAATGTGTCTTTGCAGAATGAGCCACATAATTACGGCAGCGAAGTCTCTCCAGTAATGCAGCATGTTCACGGTGTGCTTGGTCTAGGCGCTCCTTGCCGTCTGCAGACGATTGTGCCTGTGTCTCATAATGTAACAATTACGTCTCCACTTGGGGGATTTCACTTTCGAGCTGGCAGGGCATATTCAGGGCACTACCCAGGCAATGCTCCCTGATCCCTACCTTGAATACGTCCCACTCAACCAGACAAGAGGAAGCGGTGTCATCATTAATGTCAAAGTATTCTGATATGCTATTACTGAGGGAAGCGCGAAAGAGAGGATCATCCAGCGCTGCTCCTTGAAAGAGCCAAGTTGGAATAGGAAGAGGGCCGCGGTCTCAGCATAAATGCAGGTGATGTACATCACAATTGTTTACTGCTTTATACTGTGAAACTGAAAAGCCCTTGCTTCTGAAGAACTGAATTTCGATTCTCTGTTTGCCTTGAAGATAAATGCCCATTAATGATTGTGAGAAAAAAACATAAACCTATGAAATTGTTGAGAAATAAAATAAAATACAATTTTAAGCCAAACTGATTTTTTGCTGTGCATTGAATTTAAAAATAATTAAATGGAGTATAATAAAAGGAATGCTTTGTGTTTGTTTTTTTGGGAAATTAAACTAAATAAAATTCTTTGTACCATCACCATTGACATGGTTGCCAAAAGGTCATATAGCCATAAGGCCAGGTTATTTGCTTTGCCCTAGGCACATGTTATTTTCTGGGGTCTTGTTTATTTTGGAACAAGATACATACCCTCTACCGAAGGCACATACTTTTTTCCATTTTCTTAGTGCAGAGTGGTTTACAGGCCGTACCTCCTGCACCATGTCACATCTCCTCCCTTCCAGCCAGAAGTTTCTTTATAAAAATAATCCTCATGTTGAACTTCTTTGGAGGATAGCCAAAGGTGTTAATGTGTGCTGTGGCAAACCACCCATTACAATCTTGCAAGGAGGCTCTTAGATAGACACACCAAAGATGTCTCTCAAGGATCCTTGCCTCATCTTTTAGTGCAAATTATGTTACCACAGGACTTAATGTTGGGTTCAAAGGGTCCAGTTGGCCAGTAACTGGCCGCTCCCCTAGAGTCACACCTCCTACAGCAATGGGCAGGATAGCAGATGAGACAAGTCTATCCCAGGGAGTAAGAGGAAGAGAGAAAAAACTAACAAGAGAACACTTGATCAGCTCTTGTTGTTCACAATACAGGATTCTGTAGGTTGAGGTCTTGGAAGTGCCTGGGTTTAGCGTTGGGAAAGCAATGGTTTGATACTGCTGAATATCACTGGTTGCTTGTTTATGGCTGTGTGAAGCAAGACGGGTGATGATTGCCTGACTCACTTGAGAGACAGTAAGTGCAATAACAGTGCAGTGCATAGATAATTACTATGCTTACAGGCCTCCTGGAACTAGGCAGCAAGGAACCTAGAAGAGACAGAATAATCCAGAATAAGGTGCAGAAGGCTGGAACCTCAAGCATGTGAATATCATTGATAGACTTTAGGCTTAAGGAGAAATAGCTACAAAAATGGGGCTGTGGCTCTGATCACTAGGAAGTTGGTGAAACACAAAGGCTGCAGAGGAAGAAACCAGAAAATGGTGGGATGCCTGTAATATGAGAGCTGCCAGGCACAACATCTCTTGAGAAGTGACCTAAAGATGGCTCTTTGCAAGGTGACCCTGATGTTGAGTGGTATGCATGGCTAGAGTCAGGTGCCTCACCCACCAAAAGCCAATCAGCCACAGCTGCTGCTGCACATATCTGCATAGCAAGATGTGTGCACTGTCCCTGTGCAGAAACTTTGACACAGAGTAATTTTTATGGCACTCAAAATCTCAAGCAGAGATGGTTCAAAGAGTACGTTTGATGAGGGCTCCACAAAGTTGATATTATTGTTGGGGCAGTACAATGAAGATGAAAAAAGGAACAAACAGTATAGCTGGAAAGTGTCTATTGACAGCAGTGGCTTGATATAAAGTTGTTTGATTATCTTGACTGCTTCTTTTAATCAGTTCTTACAACACATTTTCACCTTGAATTGGACTAGTTGGAGCTTGTGGGAGAGGGAGCTGTGGAAATTGAAACAGTTCTGAGCCGTTCACTATGCAATGATTCACAGACCTTGTTAGTGGTGCTTAATAGTGTTCACTGAAAGTCTTCAGTTGCTCTTTGTGACTTTCGTTCAGGCAATAGTTTAACTTAGCAAACACAGGGAGATGATGGCCTAAGCGCTGAAACCTTTCAGACATTCACCCCGAGTCACAGATCTGGGAAGGATCCATCATTGTTCTTTACCTCACTTCGCCACCCCAGTTCAGACCCAGCTATATTCAAATCAGTCTTGACGCTGTGCCTCATGGGAACAGTCCAGCCCGAACTGCCGGAACCAGAAACAAGCATCCTGGGACGAGTTTCGGGGTAACACCCCTCATCAGCCAGACTAGCTTGAATAGTTTAACTTATCCTGTACACATACTGACACTAAGTTTAAAGTAAATATGCTTTCAGCTTCTAGGAGCATTCCAGTACAGTTTCTCTCTCTTCTCCCTTCCCCGTTGATAGGTTCCCAACAGTAGGCACATTGGAAGCCTAGCTGTCTCATTACTCCGCTGGTTCAAAATCAGTGGCGGCTGGTGACATTTGAAAGTGGTGAGGCGTAAAAGTTGCGGGCGGCGCACTGTGGCGAGCGAGCGTAGCGAGTGAGCCCGAACGTATCAAGGGGGGGTTTCTCCCCGAGGAAATTTTGAAAAAAGAGCTGTCAAATGGTGCATTGTCAAGGATATTTCAGAAAGCAAGAATGTTAATAAAGCAATTGGGAAAGTGTAGCAATTACATCAATATAGAGATTTTGTATGATAATATAATGTAGGTTGCTGCTTATCAATATAACCACAGATCTTCATTACAGGCTTTGAGATAAATAACAATGAGTACCTCACATATTTCTTTATTTATTGATATCTTTAGAAATTATGTATATTGAGGAAATACAAGCTACTGTGATTTATTGGACTGAACATGTTGAGACAGCAAGCAATAAACATTAACAGGTAGTAGGGCACCCTACAAGGCACTGTACGTCTCATTGAGAGCAACCAACCATAAAGTGAACATTAAACAGATTGAATTTAGGCATAATACGTTATACACCATTAATTTCAGTGTCTCTAATATCTGTACAGCAGATAATAAACAACTGAGCAGGTCACAAACAAGCAGCATTCAAGAAATAGCCACCAACTGTTCAAGAAATGTTAGGATTAACAAATTGTTCACTTTTTGTAGACAAAATCAGCACGTCTGTCTTTCATAGCAGCGAACTTCTCAATAACTTGAACGTTAAAGTCTAGGATTCTTTTAACTAGGTCTCTCTATATAGAGAGCCTTGCTAAAGCATTCAGTCTTTTCTGAATCATGGTGTTCCTCAGGAATGTCTTTAATCTGTTTAATGTGGAAAAACATCCTTCCGCCTCTGCTGTTGTCATAGGAGCGGTAATGACTATTTTTAGTAAAGCCACTTTCTCTGTAAGTGACTTTTCCATATTAAGCTTCTGAATTAAAGCCAGCAAAGAAGTGGCCTGCCGGTATACACTCATTCCGTACAGTACAGTCAACTCAGTTTTCAAGTCCTCTATGTTGAGTATAGGATAAGCTTCCACAGCCTCATTCAGAGCTTGCTCAGGGAAGGATTGATCATATTTTGCAAAGTGTTCACTTTGCAATAATGCGGCACTCACCAAATGTTTTGTAATTGAAAAATGTTCTCGTGCATGCACAATTATAATGTCACATATCTCCTTTGCAATTCAGACCAGACTGCTGATGTTTTTCCTGCAGTTTGAAAAATTAGAATCCTTTGGCAGTCTGCTGTCTAAATTGTCAACCCCATCTCTCACTTTGCTCATGCCGGTGACAAACAGACTGGTAGCTCTTTGCACAAAGACAGTATCTATTTCTCGTTTTTGTAACTGGTTGTACAAATTGTCGACATGAGTCATTATGTCGTGAAATAAAAAAAGTAAGAACTGAAACTCTCTGTCTTGTAGTGTTCTAGCAAAGCCACGGGCTTCATTCCGACTTTTGAATTCCAAGTCTTCATTGGCTTCTATGGCGTCCAAACATTTCTCAAGATCAGCCCTACGTTGATATATTAGGTTGATTGTACGTATGTTAAAGTTCCAACGAGTTGAGGGTCCCCTTGGAAGCCTTTTGGCCACAATCTCCTGAAGTACTTCCGTTCTTTTGGGGGAACGTGAGAAGAATGCTGCTATGCCTCCTACATCGCAAAAGAAAATTTGTGCCTCGGAGATCTTTGATACTGCCTGTTGCATAGTAAGATTAAGTTGGTGGGCGTAACAGTGCACATAATGAGCATTAGGGTACACATCTCTAATTCTTTTCTGTACTCCACCAAGGCTTCCACTCATTACGGACGCACCATCATAGCTTTGTGTAATAAGTTTTTTTTTTGAGGCAGCTCTGGAAAAATCAAGTTTAGTTCATGCAATATAGCTGAAGTAGTGGTTTCTGTAGAGTCTCTTAAATGTGTGAAACCATAGAACCTCTCCACAACTTTACTGTCATCAATGTACCAAAAGACTAATATGGACTGTGTTTTTGTGGCCACATTAGTGTTGTCATCAGCCTGAATAGCCACAAAGTCTGTGGTTTGCACCTATTGGACAATATGGCTTCTCATAATTTCTAGCATACACTCAAGGAGTTAATTTTGTATCGTTTTAGAGGTGCCCTTAAAGACTGTAGCACTTGCTAAATGTGCTTACATTTCATTGTCTATGCTTGCTATTAAATCCACAAGGCCTCTGAATATACCAGGATTTGAGGAACTTTCAGATTCATCATGGCCTCGCAATGCCAGTTCGAAAGCACCACAGAAACGAATGCAATCAATTATTTTTGATAGTATGTGTCTATTCCTATCAACTGCTTCATTGTGGTTCTGTATTGTTTTGCGGTATGCGTCCTTTATGTGGTGCTCAATCGGTGTGTCTCCCAACATTCCCAGTCTCGTCAGGTTTTCCATATGGATTCTTGTGTGTGCATGCTTCTTTATTTTGTCTGACAAATGCTTCAAGTCTGTTACTCCTCTTTTTGTCCAAGGAATGTCACCACCATACAGCAAGCAGGGGAAGCAGAACAGAGAATTTGTTGACGCGCACCCTGTAAGCCAATCAACTTTTGTGTACCAGGTGTTTGAGAATGTACGTTTGTAAGTCTTCCCCTCTGTCCTGGGAAATTTGTTGTAGTTTTAGGTCGGGCCGATCAGGTCCTAATTGCTTTATATTTAGTTTCTCTTCAAGTCTCAGTCCAAAGAATGTCCTTGCAAGTAGCTGTTCTACTGTATTCATGCTGATGCTGTCTTACCAATATTAAAGAAACCTGTCAATAATCAAAGTACAACGTATAAGGTTTGGTGCCATAATTTCAAATTTCAGTATAAATACATATCTTGTGCATTATCGCAATATATCTCCAACAGCTCCCCTTTGCACAACATAACTGCTAAAAATACAGCCTTACTGCCTGCTGCCTCTGTGTGCCGCCTCTGTGTGCCATACTGGTTGCTGAAGGCACTGAATCAGACACTGCTCGAGGGCCTACAACAAAGCAAGGGATAGATGGTGCCTCAACCGTTGTAGCCCAAAGCACAGGACTATAAGGCTATTAGTAAATTCCATCCACTGAGGGTACAATGTTCAAAATTAAGGGAGAAGAAGGCTTACACCCGCACTTATTATCCCTGAGCCAATTCATTGTCTTCAATGGAACTCGCAACATTCAAATCTATCTTTTAATATTGATTACACAGTTCCATGCCTCAAATTGATATTGATGTGCGCCCACCCCAACCACCATGTAGAGTGACCACATACATAGCCCTAACTCCAATGTAAAAAAATATAGCATCACTTTCCTTACCTTTAACACTGGTGTTTGCTGGGTTGTAGGGGTGAAAGAGCAGCAAAGGCGGTTGGGGCCTCTTGTTCTTTGCCCAAAAATTGCCCAAAAATTAGGTAATGCTTGTTGCCAGGCTTTACCGGGTGCTGAAAATACAAATATAACAATTTAGTCAACCAAACACAGACTGTCCTCTCACAGATGAGACAGCGCCCCTCAGCCTTCACATGGTTTACATTATGAGGTTTAAAATAATGATTTCAGCGCACAGTTGTAAACCTGGTTCCTGGACCACAGACCCTGGCCCTGCTTCACTGGCAGCACCCAATGGTCCCTAATAAGGCCAACATCGGTCCTGGGTTGCTTGTGCTCCAGTTCAGTGAGGAACTGGCCTGACAGTTTTGGCTGGACTGTTCCCACTAGAGCAGAGTCAAGACTGATTTGCATATGGCTAGGTCCAAACTGAGGTGACATGGGGTGCAAAATAGCAATGGACTGAGATGTAGCTCAGAGGAATTACCAGTGGCTGAGATGAATTCAAGCATTGAATCCATCACTTTTTTTTATACTTCCATGCAAAATAAATCACTAATTACTGGTAAACACCATTTTAACTGGTGAACATAGAACACTTTTTTCTCCTATACTTTGATTTATTAGAACGTATAATACTTTCTCGTGACAAGTATGCATTCTGTGGGGACCTTATTATATAAATGCAGGCTAAAATGCCATAAACGCCAGGCAGCAATGGCACAGAATGTGCCGCACAAGTTGCTGCTAACCACACTGCCAACTAATTTGCCTCTGCTACCACATAATTTGCCATTCCTTGACGCAAAATTAAGAGGACAATACCAACACAGTCCTCCATTAACTCATAATCACAGTGGGTCTTCGCAGAAGAAGCTGAACGCAGAGCCAGTGAAATTTACCCCCTATAAATGTAATTTTCACCTTAAGGTTTGCCACCAGACTTACGACTAATAAACTGTAGCATAGCAATTGAATAGCGGAGAATCCTCTGGTGGGAATTACCTTACTATCTATCACTCTCTAAACCAGGCCCCAACATACAGCCTTGATCCCACCTGCTTCGTCGTCCAGCTAATCTATGCCTCGCAGTGTCCGCCAGGGTGAGTCTCACCCCTGTATCAGTGCTACCTCTTGTCAAACAGTGAACCGACGCCTCATACCCATGTCCCTTTCAGCAGTCTTCGAAGAGTTAATTCGTACCCACTCACTCCAACCAGCTGTCACCCTGCTTGTTGCACCTCGATTCGCCTTCTGGGATTTAAAAAAGGAAACTTTTCGCGCAGACAACGCAGAGTTGTTGATCTTGTAGCGCTTTGACCACTGTTAAACTAGAGGTCCGCGCATAAAGGCAATTTGGCTTGCAAAGTAGAAGTAGCCTACGGGTACACACACTGATCTCACTAGCTCAACACTGATGAGGCAGTAACGTTCAAGATGGAATGGCACAGGTAAAAGGGAAGAGGTGAAACTAGAACAATGTGACCTTAGGTAAGACGGAAACCCCTTCTTCACGCTCTCTCTGGAACTGCCCAAGTGCTGCGCACGTGTGTCATTGCACAACTTTAACCAACACAGAGCAAGCAAGTGAATTACGGCAGTAAAGGGTCGATAATTAAATTCAGTTTAAGGGGGAGGGGGCGGGCATGGCTCCAATGGAGTCCGTTCAATTCTACAGATCTAGCCCTGTGAAAATGGTAGAAAAGGGCAGGATGGGAGGCATGGTGTTGGGCCCGTCTGACCTATTCTTCCTCGAGAGGCCATTTCCTATAGGGGTCACTGACCCACGGGGCTGTTTGTTAGTTGAGGCTCTGTTCTGTGGCTAATCAGTGCAGCCACTGTTCAGTGTTGCCCATTCGAGGGGGGGGCAGGAAGTAATGAACAGTGGGGGTAAAAAAGTAAGGCGCTTTAAAGGCAGGGAGAGCTACCTACTGTATGAAGGTAAAGTGCTGTAGACAAAGCACTGCAGAGAACCCCTTCTCTACAGCACTATCTACCAAAAGGAAGAGCTGAATGCGGAAGGTGCATTAACCATGGAAGGAGGTTATCGCGGGGGGGGGTGTTCTCGGAGGTGGGGGGTGCTCTCGGGGTGGTGGCGAGGAGGGCTTCACATTGAGTGGTGATCTCAAATACAGGGGGACTCTGCTGGGGGTGCCATTTAGTATAGGGGAATAGAAGGTAGTCACTGCATGGATGCCAATTTACTGGGAAGCAGGGGACATTCGCTACAGTTCGTGTGTATGGCAAGTGAAACACATCTCAGCAAAGTGAGCACTTAACAACAAGTGAATGGAAAAGAAAATTAATTTACACGCATTATTATGATAACAGGCCCAACACACATTTTATTTAATGTCACATGCAGTTTTATAATGTAGCGCGATTCGCCCGAACTTACTTTATCCAGCATAAAACCAGTTGCATTAATTTAATGCAACTGCTTTTATGCTGGATAAAGTTTGCGCTACATTATAAAACTGCATGTGCCATTAAATAAAATGTGTGTTGGGCCTGTTATTATAAAGTAAGTATTACTTTATGTTTGTCAGTAGTAGCACTCACTGTCTAAATCCTTGTCTGCAGCACTACTGGTCGACATCGACGGTCGACTTGATCAGATGATCAGATTGATTGAATAAAATCATTCAATTGAAATCAATCAACTCAAGGCTGAGGCCCGCGGCGGTCAGGAGGGACAAATACACGAGCAGTAGCACTGAACACGAGGTGTGGTCACCGTCTGACTCGAGGAGGCTCCAACGTCACGCTCGCTCCCTCCCACCCTGAGCGGGAGGGAGGGACTGACAGGCAGCAGCATGCTGGCTGAACAGCCCAGCAACATAGAAATGGCCAATCACTGCATGGCTTCACAATAAGCCATGACAGTGATTGGTCATACACTGTGTTAGTGCCTCCCACGCGCAGCGCCTCACAATGCTCACTGCGGAGAGGCCTGGGCCGCCTGGCAACCGCCGCGTGCGTCTCAACAATCCAGGCGCTGCTCCAGCAGCGCCAGGATTGGCTGGAGCAGTGATAGTTGCCGCTCATTAGGAGACCGGTGTAATAATGATGCTGAGCCATCAAGGTTTGTTTCATGAAGATTTATTCTAACAGCCCCTTACACGTCTATACGGTTCTGAAGATGGGGAGCAACTGACCAGTGAAGTCGTTAACGGTAACAGCATTAACGGTAACATAGGAATGTGGAATGTTGGGGGAACCAATGGGAAGGGGAGGGTGATATACATAATGTCTGCTCTCGTGCAGGTAAGTCGCGAGTCAGTTACTGTCACGCGCCATGGGCATGGCGTGCGGCAGTAACTGTGATTACAACACATCTTTCTCTCTTAAACATTGCTGACAAGCGCATGTTAGTCACAGATAAAATCGTCGAGTTTTTTTGGTTTGTTGATGAGTCTACCAAATCTTCCCGTGATACCATGACTGTCACCTGCAGCATCTGAATCAGAGTGCGAATCAATTTCATCACTCTGGTCAGGTGTGTGATGATCAGTTGGTTCAGTGGAAGGAGGGACACCATCTACATTGGAGTCATTATTTCTCAGAAGCATTTCATTACAAGAATTCATAAATCTGGGTACCATTTCTGGTTCATCATACTCAACCAATAAGTCATTATTACATCCGCTCAAATGTTGTTGAACAAGCTGTTTGCCATATGCACTGCATTTAGCTAATCTGTTCATGTGCCAAACTTTGCCATCACTGAGTTTAGCTGCGTTGTTGTACAACTTGCAGATGCGAAGGGGTGTAGTGAATCTACTTTCTCCTTTCTTGACTTTTTTTTCTAGACGAACTTTAACCAGATCGCCACACTTAAACGAGTGATCTTTGACACCATGACTTTTGTCATAACATTCTTTATAGCACATTTGTGCTTTCTCAATTTTGCTTCTGATGGATTCAGGCGACCATTCAATTTGTTTTGATATTGGCATCCACCCTAAGTCTCTGCTAATGGGTTGTCTACTTCTCATGAGGACAAACGGAGATTCATTCGTGCTGGCACTAGGTGTTATTCTGTAAGCCCATACAAGCTTAAAAATCTCTTTTTCCCAATTAAGGTTGCTATTTTTTGATAATTGTGGGTTGCCTTTTATGACTCTGTTGAAGCGTTCAACAAGTCTGTTTCCTTCAGGATGATAGAGCGAGGTGGTGTTGTGAGTTATGCAATTTCTTTCAAGGAACGATTTGAATGCATCTGAAGTGAATTGTGGCCCGTTGTCGGTTAAGATGCACTTAGGTAACCCCTCACTCATGAAAAGTTTGTCCAAAAATGAAATGACACAGTTGCTATCAGCACTAAGAACAATTTTGATCTCTGGCCATTTTGAAAAATTATCCATGGCCACCAGAATGTATTTAATGACACCATCATGACCTTCAATGGGTCCAGTTATGTCCAATCCTATTCTTTCCCACGGCATTCTCTGGGATACTGTTGGATTTAGGGGAACCCTGAAAACCTTTAGACTTTTGTCTGAGTCATTGCAACTTACACAATTTCTGATTAAGACTTCAATCTGTTTATCGACCCCAGGCCACCAATAGTTGTTTTTGACTCTTTGTTTAGTCTTAGAGATTCCAAGGTGACCAATGTGGCAAAGTTTAAGAATTTTCTTTTTGAGCGTGTCTGGGGGAACAGCTTTTCCAATCCTAAATAGTATATCATTTTCAACGCTTAGTTCATTTCTTAGTTCCCAAAAAATCCTGGCATCATTGTCAAGGTGTTTTTTATCAGGCCACTGACTATTGATGTATTTACAGACATTTTGTAGTATGTGATCTCTCTGCATGTGTTCATTCCATTCTGTACTTGTAATACCATTAAAATCTTCATCAAAAAGTAATGCTACTTTCTCATTGTCCTCCGGATCTTCATTGACTTCTATATTCGGTAAAGGTAATCTACTTAAAAAGTCCGCAACTTTGTTCTTGACACCAGGCCAGTATTCAACTGTATAGCAATAATCTAGTAGCTTAACTGACATTTTGCTTAGTCTGGGAGAAGCGTTTTGTAAGCCTGCTGTTGACAGAATTTTGATAAGGGGTTTGTGATCTGTTCGTAGATGAACATTGTAACCCCAGACATAAACTCTAAAGTAGTTAAGAGCCCATGAGCATGCAAGAATTTCACGTTCTATCACTGAATACCTTTCTTCTGCAGTGGTCAGTGATCGAGACGCGAAAGCTACCACCCACTGGCTGTTGTCAGAGTCCTTCTGTGAGAGAAGCCCCAAGCCCTTTGTTGCTGGCATCAGTTGTGATGAAAATTTGAGCTTTAGGATTAAACCCTTTAAGAAAAGGTGCACTACTTGTTTCTTTTTTTTATGAGGTCAAAGGCATTCTGGCACAATTGGGACCAATTGAATTGAACTTTACTCTTGAGTAATTGCCAAATGTGGTACGTCTTTTCTGAGAAGTTATGTATGAATTTTGAATAGTACTCGGTTAAACCAAGGAATGCTCTTACATCATCTTTGCTGGAGGGACAAGGTGCCTTGATGATGGCTTCAACAAGACCTTGTTTAGGTATAATACCATCTTGACTGATGCAATGACCTAAATACACAACCTTGTTTTGCGTAAATTTACATTTGTCTAGTTCAACAGTTAAACCATTTTGTTTTAAAATTTCAAACACCTGCTTTAAACATGCATCATGTTCCGTTTTGTCACTGCCCATGACTAGGATATCGTCTTGGAAGAACTTTATGCCAACAGTGCCCTCAAAGATGGATGACATAATCCTTTGAAAAAGTGCTGCGGCAGAAGCCAAACCAAAAGGTACCCGAGTGTAGCGATAGCAACCCAACGGTGTAATGAAGGTTGTGTACTTTCTGCTATCAACATGCAAAGGTACCTGGTGATAAGCAGACTTTAAATCTATGATGGAAAACAGTTTCATATCCTTAGTTGCATTAAAAATTTCATTAATATGTGGCAGGGGAAATTGGTCAACAATTATATTCTTATTAAGATCTCTAAGATCAATACAAAGCCTAATTTTGCCATTGGGACGTTTAACAACGACTAAGGGAGATACCCATTCAGCAGATTCAACCTTGTCGATGACCCCATTAGTGACTAGTCTGTTTAGTTCTATCTCAACATCATCTCTGACTGATATCGGTAAATGTCTGACTTTATGTACACATGGTGAAGCATTATCCTTTAATTCAATTTTATGTTGAAAGCTGTTAAGTAAACCCACTTTTCCAGAGAAGACTTCTGGGTATTCTTTGAGTAAATTGTTGTTAAAGTCATTGTTATCCTCAATTGACATGACTGGATCAGTACTGTTTGGATCCAGTATGATCCTTAAGTCAGCTTGGCCGTTCCACCCAAGGACAGAGGGTCCTTTTTTCGCCACAAATAGTTTGAAAATAGCTTTTCTACTCTTGAACTCAAATTCAAGTTCACGAGTCCCAATAAATTCAATATTGTCTCCTGTATAACTTTTGGCTATTATATTAGACTTTTCAAGAGAAGCTCCCACTTTGTTTGCAAAATGTTGTTTCCAGATGTTCTAATTGACTATTGTAAATGGAGAGCCTCAATCAGCTACAATGTTCATTGACACCCCACCCATTTTAATTTCACATATGGGTTTCTTGACTTTAGTTGGGTTGACATCCAGAATGTCATACTCAATTGAAAATACATAGTTGACCTTGTCAGAATCTGATTCTTCAGATTCATCAGATTTCGAACAATAGTCACTCTGTATGTGTCGAACTGACTTACCACGTTTGTAAAATTTCCTTTTACATACATTAGAGAAGTGTCCTATTAAACCACATGAAGTACATTTTTGAAATCTAGCTGGACACTTTCTGAAATCAGCAAGGTGGGAAGAAGATCCGCAATGATAACATTTCCTATCCATGTCTTCACTGGATTTCTTCATGTAGATTTTTTCATCAATGTTCTTTTTCTTATAATCTACGTTTGCACTGTGTCTATTGGTATTTTCCTTAGTCTTGCATTTATTGGCATTGGTTGTGTTTACTAATTTAACTTCATTGGGCTCCTCTAAAACAGCTTTTGCACACCTACCAGTGAGTTCTGCTTTTTTGACTAAGGCAACCACTTCTTTCAACTGAGATTCACAGTTAACCCAAAGTTTGTCCTGTATGATGGGGTTACTAGCGTGCATTATGATCTGATCGCGTATGAACTCTTCTTGCAATTGCCCAAATCTACAAGTTAAAGCCAATGCACTTAAAGCAGATACATACTCATCTATGCTCTCATTTTTGCCCTGTTTTCTTTGTGAAAATTTGTAGCGATCAACAGCTACACATACAATTGGTGAAAAGTGTGCATCAAGATCATCCAAAGCGTGTTTGAATACATCATCACCATCTCTTGCTTTTTTTTCTATTTGGTTATAAGTTTTTAGACCACCTGGACCAAGGCAATAAAGTAAAACTTTCTTCTTTTTTTCCGGAGTGAAATCTTCATCTTCAACAGTTTCTATGTAGTTACAAAAGTATTCCTTCCATTCTTTCAATGGCATGCAAGGTTCTCCTTTCAGTGGAAGGAAGGGTTGTGGCTGAGATAGGTTTAAAGAGCTTAAGGCACACATGGTGAGTTGCTGCTAGAGCTAATGTTCTTATCAAAGTAGTTATTTCAATGCGATTGATATGTTAATAGACAATCTAACTGCATAGGAATCAAATTACTTAGCAAGGTGTGCACATCACCGTGAAATGTGCAATGTTGACTGCTTGTGAATCTGGTTATGCTGAGAATAAGGAACTTCTTAAAATAATAATGATCGTTATTATAAAATATTAGTGCTGTTATTAATTAAATTCCACTTGTTTTCGTTGTAGCATGTGTGCATATCACCGGAGCAGTGTACGCAGTAATGAAACTGCACAATGCGAGTGCAATCTTTACTGCTAAGTAAATTCCTTAATGTTAGACTTGGCACCATTGGCGTCAGTCTCCCTTCCATTTTTTGTTGTTGCCTCATCTGTTTTTGCTGGTCTAGATGCTTTGGGCACTTTGCCACTGCTGTTCAGTGCCAAAGTGCAAGTGCTCCCTTTTGTAAATTGATGTAATGGATTAGTGATTCCATGATTGGCTGATTTGATTTACTTGTCAGACCCTAGTACAGTGCACCATGTGTGCCCAGGGCCTGTAAATCAAATGCTGCTGGTGGGCTTGCAGCACTGATTGTGCCACCCACAGAAGCAGCTTGTAAAATGTGGCTCAGGCCTGCCATTGCAGATCCTGTGTGCAGTCTGAGACTGCCATGTCGACTTGGCAAGTGCACACACTTGCCAGTCCCCAAACCTTCCCTTTTCTACATGTTAGTCACCCCTAGGGTAGGCCCAAGGTACCCCTGTAGGCAGGGTGCATTGTATGTGAAAGGTAGGACATGCCTTGATGTGTGTGGCATGTCCTGATAGTGAAATTCTGCCAATTTCGTTTTTCACTATTGCAAGGCTATCTGTTCCCATAGGCCAGAATGGGCAGTTAGTTTATAACATCTTATAAACATAACTGGCCCTAGGAACAAGATAGGAAAATAAAGTTTAGTATGCCTGAACTCAGAATGTTAAAGTGCATCTTTTAGTGTGGGTGATTTTTACATTCTGTGTTTGAAAATACCACTTTTAGAAAGTGGGTATTTTCTTGCCTAACCATCAAGTGTGTCTCTGCTAGGTTTGTGTATTGCATGTCTGGCTTGTGAGTGACAGGAGCTGGGAGAGGGCTGTGGCTCCGGCAGTCTGATGAGTCAGGGCTGGGCTGAATGGGACCTGGATTGAATTTAGAGTAGGGGGAGGAGATTTCCTTTCACCTGCCTGGGCCAGGTCTGCTTTCAACAATGCTGTCTCCACCTCCTGCCAGGAAGCTGCACCAGTGAGGACAGAACTGGTTTTGGCTGGGTACAGACACTCTCTGCCTTCAGAGAACAAAGAATTTGTGTGTATAAAAAGGGGGACCCAGACCCCAGAATTTTAAATCACTTCTGGGAAATCAAGAGGAAACCTTTGCCAAGGAGAAGAGCCGGATAAGCTGAGGAGGAATACTGCCCCTGGGCTGTTTGCTGTCTGGGGTTGGCCTGCAGTGGCTGCTTGCTGCCAAGGAAAGGAGAAAAGAACTTTGCTGTTTGCTTTGTCACCTGCTTGAAGAAAAGATCTCCAAGGGCTTGAAACTGAGCTTGCCTCCTGTTCTGAAGTCTCAGGGACACAAAGACATCACCACCAGCTCCCCTGAATTTCCTTGCTGGGAATTCTAACCTGCAAAGAGGTGCCTGCTGCTGTTTAGGACCTCTAGAGACTGTTTGTCGCTGGGAGCTGGAAGATCGACGCAACAAGGAAGAAGCGTGTCTCATCCGCATCGATTCCCGATGCATCGCCGAGCCACGGGGAAGAAGCGTGCCGCATCCGTACTTGGTTCCGAAGCCTCGCCGAGCAACCAGGAAGAAGCACGCCGCATCCACACCAGGTCCTGACGCACCGCCGAGGAGACCGTCGCAGTACCTGCAGTGTGGCTGCAACAGATCACGCATCCCACCGGACCGTAGCATCGCAAGCCGCCATTTTGTTGCATCGCACCGGACCTTCGCCACGCATCGAGGCGCCATCTTGTCGCATCGTCACCGGAACGCAGTAAGAAACAGACGCATCCCCTCCTCTCCGGTAAGGAACAGACGCATCACCTCCCCTGCGCTGCAGTAAGGAACCGACGCATCACCTCCCCCGAAGCAAGGAACTGACGCATCACCTTCCCTGCGACCCTTTTGTTTTGTGTGACGCATCTAAGGTACTTTGTGAGAAATGTGTCGCATTTACAACTTGCATTGAACTGAACTATTTCTACCATTTTGAAAGCCTTATTTTTAATACTGTATTGTGGATTTTTGTCGTTTGGTCTTGTGTTAGTTTAGATAAAGATTACTTATTTTTCTAAACTGGTGTGGTGTCCATTTGTAGTGTTTTCACTGTGTTACTGTATGTGTTCACAAATGCTTTACACACTGCCTCTGAGATAAGCCTGTCTGCTCGTGCCAAGCTACCAAGGGGGTGAGCAGGGGTTATTTTAGGAGTGTATCCCCCTTACCCTGACTAGAAGCAAGGGGCCCTATTTGGACAAAGGTACCTACCTCTGCCAACTAGAGACCCTCATTTCTAACACTTCACTTTTAGCTTTGACAGGTGTGCGTGTCACCGGACGGGCACAGCCGTAGGGATAGGAAATGTCCTTCGCTTTTAGCTTTGACAGGTGTGCGTGTCACCGGAAGGCACACGCGGTAAAGATTGCTATGACACGAAAAGTGAGTGCGAGCCGTAGTGATAAAATGGCCGCCTCACGCTTGTTTACGTTCTTGTTTTGTTGGTGAGTTGCGCACGTTGTTGAATTGTGCGCGTCACTGATTACGTAATTTGCCATACGTCATCATTTATGCATGCACCGTCAAAGGCACTTATTTTTTTTAAAACTAAGCACTGGTGGGGATACTCGTGTTACTTTCCAAAAGGAAGGAGGCTTAGAAGTTTTTGCTGAATTGCGTCTTTTGGATTGGGGACATGGGTGATTTGCTTTTGGGTGCTCCCTTTAAAAATGGCGTAGATAAGTTAAAACAATGGAATGGAATGATGTTTGTGCAATGTTATACAATGGGATTCTCAGAGATTAAGACCGAATCCCACAATTCCAACAACTTTTTGTTTGTCCCTATGATAGTAAAAAGTGCAGAAATATCCTTTCTATTGAGGATGAATGCATCATTGGTCTGCCCAACTCACTTGTGGCTTTTAATGTACTGAACCAACCAGGGAAAATCTAACGGGGCACACGCTGTCAACATGCATTAGAAAAGACACATTTCAGGTTAAAGCTTAACAAACGTTGAGGGTAAAAGTGAATCAGGCTCGGTTTAATCACAGGCTCGGCTCGCTCAAGAGCATTAACAAGGAGAGTACGAGGCCGCTGATTAATGCTACAAAAGCAATTCGCCTTTTCCCGCTGTAAGATGTTAAATGTGACTAGCTGTTGTGCAGATGGCATCGCAGTCCATTGTCTCCGAGCTTGTTTATCTAAATAAAATGATTTCCCACTGACACTGGGGGCCGCACCGGAGATGCTTGCTTAACTTCTCTCACTTATTTTGCAAAATTCTCCCCCTCGGTAAGAGGCAGAGAAACATTAGCAACATGCCTTTTCAGTTTAAAGGGCACCGGCGCATGATATAGGACGACAGGCAGTTATTATTTTTGCTTAAATAATACATCGTTTCCAATTTGAATCACTCAGCATGTGTTGACTAATTACATCGGGTAATCTGAAATGCGGCATAAAGGCGAGAGATGTCCTTTTTATTATCCGATAAATAAAGGCCCCTCAGCATGTCTCCTCGGATCATGAAAGGATTATATTGTGGAGAATAGTTAAGAAGCATCTCGGAATATGGCGCAGGACACAACTGAT
This sequence comes from Calotriton arnoldi, assembly GCA_963921515.1. Classification (NCBI taxonomy): domain Eukaryota; kingdom Metazoa; phylum Chordata; class Amphibia; order Caudata; family Salamandridae; genus Calotriton; species Calotriton arnoldi. The sequence continues at coordinate 34,251 of CAWUFW010000919.1, read as the reverse complement.
TCACATTATCAGCCCAGTCCATTGGTAAAATAATCTTTGAAGCATGCCAGTATATGATACTTTTCTTGTGCTCGGTATGTTTTTTTTTTCGTTTTTGTTTAAAGAAGGGATGGGTGTCGCGTGCTATGTACAGTTGAGTGCTGAGGTGTTATTGCATGGAGTGTTGGGGCTGTGTTTATTGTGGTATGATTTGTGTATGTGAGTGTTCTGTGTGTTTGGCAGTTAGGGCCTCATTATTAAGGCCCTATTATTTGATTTTCGCAAGGTAAAGCACAAAAATGAGGCTAATTCATGGAAAATGGAAAGAAATTCATTTTTTTCGGATGACTGGCATATACCACCACTGTTTATTACAATAGAGGCCAAATGAGGCAGGTCAGAGGTCTTTGAGAGCACAGTTTACAGTCAAAATCAATTGAAACCAAAGTCAGCCCTGGCAAAGCAAAAAAGTTCAAACGAGAAGCCCCACCGCAGGAGGCTACGACTAGAATAGGGCGAGGGAAGCCTTCCAGGTTGGGTCCTGACTGTTTCGCTCTAGTCTAAAAGCAGCCCCTTAGCCTGTGGAATACCAAGAAACACAAGAATGCCAGAATGGCCAGTCCGATAGTACAACTGTTGAGTAGATGGCTATTGTGGTGTCTGTATACAGGTATATTACTTGAGCATCTATGTTTGCAACTGCTGTATTTTTCTAGGAAGTACCAGCTGTTTCATGGCTACCTCCAGGCATTTTGCTGCCACTGGGGGAGTATATTCTGTGTGCCCCTTTTTTGGTTTACTCTCTTCACATTTGAGCCATATGCACTGCTCCACAGCACCACACCCTTCTCCACTCACTCATTGTCCCTCTATGTTTTCTCTGTCACCTCTTCTCTCTCACAGGATGGCCAACCATCCTATTATCTATCGGTTAGTCCAACTTTTGAGTGGTCTGTATCGCTGTCCACATTGAGCTGTTGTGGTACTCTAAATGTCTCACTTTTTTCCACTAAGAGGACAAGCAAGAGAGGAGGATTGGAGTTGGCAATTTGCCAGCCTGACAGGGTGCTCTGTTCACACTCTTTCTTCCCTGTTTGCGCTGTAAAAGAGTTGCTGATTTGTGGCTGGGTGTGTGGAGCTGCAGAATGCAGTTTCAGGAACATGTTTGGCTTTGGAGAAGGAAATACAGAATGCTGCCACCTACCTTGAAACAAAAATAACTACACAAATGCCAATACTGATTAACCCTGGGCAAAGCACTACGCTACGCTCGCGTAGTTTGCGAAGTTTGCACTACTTCGCACTACGCGAATTGCACGTAGCACAGTGCAAACACGCGTAGTGTAGCGTAGCGTAGTGCAGCGGTCATTTTTTGCTTGCTCGCGGTCCTCAACGTCAAGTTGGCGACCGCGAGCAAGCAAAATGACATCCGGCGAGACTTTTTCCTCGTTCGCGATCAGCAACATCAAGTTGCCGATCGCGAGCGTGGAAAATAAACCTCCCGGCGAGATTCACAACGCGGGGAGGTCAGGTTTCTCATTGCGAGTGGTCGCGTATGCTCGCGACCGCTCGCGATGAGAAACTACCAGTCCGCGTTGAGAAAGCTGCCGCTCGAGTAAAAATCTACTCGAGCGGCAGTAAAAGACAGCTCGCACTGTGCAAGATGCCGTTTTCAATGATTGCACAGTGCGGACAAGCATCCGGCACTGTGCAATCATCGCGAACAGCGCACTACGCAGTTCGCGTAGTGCTACGCGTAGCTCACGTAGTGCGAAGTGCACTTCGAGTAGCTTCGCGTAGCGCTACTTCGCGAACTACACCCAGGGTTAATACTGATACCTTTTCATAGGATCATTCACTCATGAGATCACCCATACGTTATGATCTCCATCAATTTATTTCTTTTTAAATCATTTCATTTTTTTAGATCAACAATATTCTTCAATTGAATCATTACAAAATTCCATGTGCAAACATTATTAAAAAAATTAATACACAGGGATAACATTAGAAAAACATATACAAAAAATGAAGGTGATTAATTAATCACTTTGTTTATAAAAAAAAAATTCAACCACAATTTAAGCAACAAACAATATAGAAACAACCTAGGTTCTGTTGTTTTTTTGGAGTTGATTTCTACCAAACAATGTCCATAAACTGATTCAAATATTTGAGTTCTTTCCTCAATGGACTCAATGGACCAACACCTAACGGTGCCACTACTGGGCTTCCAGGAAAAATACAAGTCTTTTTCTAGTAATAAGTTTTCAGGAGCCGCAGTATTGTCATGAAAAGCACTCGTTTGGTGAAGAAATGTCGATATGTTTTGGACCCCTTTATAGTGATTTATTGGGGTTCTCCTCAGGACCCAGAACCCTAGAATGCTTAACTTTCCTAAAGTTTCCACATTGCAACGTCAATAAGATTGGTCATCAGTCTGAAAGCCTTCAAAGACCTGAAGAGAAGCTTTCATATTTCCGCCACATGATTCCTGTTTTTTGCCTTGTTTTTCAAAAATGTTCTTGTCCTGTTTTTAATTCGGTACCGCGCTTCAGTTTTAGATAAAGGTCTATCTGACAAATTAAAGATTGGAGACGTTATTGATTTTTGTAGTACTGTCGTCTCATCGTCATTTCCCACGGTTGATTTACACATTTTTTTTTTCCTCGCGGGCGTTGCTGACCTCTCCCTAAAAAAGGGGCTGATGTTTAACGGTTTCTGTTTTGTTGATTATAGTTAGAACTGGTTTCTCCTATATCTGATTCTCCAGTTGAGGAGGATGAAGAATCCAAAAATTTAATGAATTTTCGTCGTGACCTAGCTTGATAATCTGAAAGAAATCTTTGAGAATCTGTCTGAGAATAAAAATCTGGTTGCAAATAAGGATATGTTGTTTCTAGGCTGAAATTCTTTTTATCTTTTTCAAATTTCACGCTTTTTTGATTTGTTGTGAAATCCTTAAATTCAGCAATCTCTTTCTCAATCTTAGATAATAAAGACTTGGCGTCTGTTATTGACTGGTTGTCTTTAAGCTCCTGTTCGAGTTTAGATATTTCAAGCAGCTGTTCTCCAGACAATCGTTGTGCCGTCTCAATCGTCAGGACCATTAGATCCCGACTACATTTCATGCCAATACAACTGTAGCCTTTTTTGTATATTGGGTCTTCTGTAAAAATGACAGGAGAATTTGTATCTGTAATCACCAAGGAATCGTACCTGCTTTCAAGTGTTCTATTAAGAAGTGTCCATGCAATTCAGTCCTTATTTGTTTCTTTTTTAATCAAATTGGCTTTTCAGACTCATTTTGTTGTTTAGCAGAAGAACTTAAAGATATGGGTGAGAAGAGCGAGAGAGTATTCAGTAACCTTTGAATATGATCCTCTGTGTATGAGAGTGTATGTTTCTTCAGTCATGCTTCTATAAATGTGCCTAAAGATATTAGGCCACTGCAATTTCAACACAACTACTCTAAGGGGACACTTTCTTCCCCAAAACACCTTGCGGAAAATCAGTCCGCAATAAATAAATAGAACTACACAAGGTTCGGACCATAATCAGTAAGGCTAGGCCCTAATAATAAAGATAACTACAGAAATGCCAATACTGATACCTTTTTAAGCAACAAACAATATAGAATATAGAAATACAGAAGCTGCCACCTACCTTTAAACAGCCTTGAATGTGTGAATGAAATCCATGCTGGGTCTTCTACTGAGAATATGCCTTTGATGTTTATTTCTTCCATTAACCCTGTTTCATATACTATCATAGTAGTGGACAGAAGCACAGGGAGAGTAGGATTTGCCCAAGAGACAGTGGTCTGTTAAAGTAGGAGACCCAAGACATCAAAACAGAAATACTTCCTCAAGGGCAATCATTTACCACCATATTGCATTTTTTGTGAATATACCATGAAACGGGGAAGTGTCCCTTCCCTCAGGTAATAGCCAATCCAGTTTTTTAACCACATATTTACCAGTAGCTTTTAGATTGATTCTACATATTCCCAGTCTTGCCAAAAAGGAGTAGAGGAACTCATTCAAAAGGTGATTTCCCAAGATCACATCACTTGATCAAATGGGGAAGCTGGCATTAAACACTGTTTCTCCTTGTTTCCAACTAGTCTACTAGGCCACAAATTGGGCTGTAGTTATTCTGATGGCAAGGCCAAGGGACTACCCATTTTAGGGGAATGTCACTGTGTTGTGGACCCTGACCAGATTTAGAATACAGCGTTTATTCCCAGCAAATTTACATGAAGTGAAAAAGCAGAGATTAGATGTCAAGAATCCTAGTTCCAGGGGGAAAACATGCCCACTGGACCACATCCAGTTCTATTGTTTACCCACTTCAGTGACTTGCCCAACTTATTAGGGGTCCTGTTAAGGTTTATTTTGAGCACTAGCTGTATATATTGATCCTGTTTCAAACACCACCAATATTTTCATTTGATAGGAAAAAGACATATGTAGATTGCAATACCTTTTCTTCTGGTCCTGGTACATTAGGTGGTTTCTGGGTTGTTTCTGCAGTGGGTACTGATATTTGCCATTGCTGTTTCAGGTCTTAAGAGAGTTTTGTTGCCTTTTGTTTGTATTGTTTTGGATTCGGGTGCAGTAGGTGATTATTGGGCAGCATCCATGGTTCCAGAATAATTCATTTTGCAAACTTCCCTCTCAAAAGTGGCAATGAAGAGGAGTTAATGCTTACTTGTATCGATCTAACAAAGTTGAGAATAAAAAAGTCAACTACATTAAAGTCGAGTGGAAATTGTTAATATTATAATCCTGCGGCCATCCTCGTTGACTTTGACAATTCCCAACATGTTGAAATAAAAATGTTTTTTTTTCGTTTGTGAGCTATTTTTTTTTAACTGTACTGTGGGTGACGCAATGTCTCATTAATCATGAAAATGGTTTCCAAATCACATTGTCTGTGAATGGTTTTTTTTTGGCAGATTTATATAGCGCAAACTCAACCCGAAGGTATTGGAGCACTTTAAATGAGCACCAGTTACACAAGGACACATTCATTTTTTTTGGTAGGCACGGGGAGATTAAGGGGCATATTATCAAGGGGCCGCGATAAAATTATCGCCGCTTTAACGTCCGTTTTCGGGTGAAAAGCGGCGATAATTTTATCGCATTATCATCAAGGACACGCTAGCGGGTGATTCCTTGAGTTAGGGCCCGTTTTTCACACGCCTCGCAATGAGATGCAAAGGAGGCGTGGCTGTGAAAACAACATGGGATAATATCGCGAAGGCAGCTTCGCAATATTATCAAGGTGGGGTAGCGATATTTGAAATCGCGTTAAGTATGCCTTAACGCAGGAATTTAACATCTGTTAAATTCCTGACTAAGGCATACCTAACATGGGGGTGGATTGTGTGGCTAAGACCACAGGCCCTATCATCAAGGATATCGCCGTTTTCCATGGAACATCGCTGGAAAACCAGCGATGTTCCATGGAAAACACCCCTATCGCTGGAATAATTATCGCCATTGCGCTATGCGTTGTTAATACAGTGCTAGCATGGCGATAATTTCCAGCGATAGCCCGCGATAAAAATCCTCACGCTAAGAGCGGCCAGCGATAATTATCGCTGCTGCTTGATAATATGCCCCTAAGGGGCATATTATCAAGCGGCAGCGATAATTATGCCCTAAGGGGCATATTATCAAGCGGCAGCGATAATTATCGCTGGCCGCTCTTAGCGTGAGGATTTTTATCGCTGGAAATTATCGCCATGCTAGCTCTGTATTAACAACGCATAGCGCAATGGTGATAATTATTCCAGCGATAGCGGTGTTTTCCATGGAACATCGCTGGTTTTCCAGCGATGTTCCATGGAAAACGGCGATATCCTTGGTGATAGGGCCTGTGGTCTTAGCCACACAATCCACCCCCCATGTTAGGTATGCCTTAGTCAGGAATTTAACAGACGTTAAATTCCTGCGTTAAGGCATACTTAACGCGATTTCAAATATCGCTACCCCTCCTTGATAATATCGCGAAGCTGCCTTCGCGATATTATCCCATGTTGTTTTCACAGCCACGCCTCCTTTGCATCTCATTATCGATGCGAGGCATGTGAAAAACGGGCCCTAACTCAAGGAATCACGCGCTAGCGAGTCGTAGATGATAATGCGATAAAATTATCGCCGCTTTTCGCCCGAAAACGGACGCTAAAGCTGCGATAATTTTATCGCGGCCCCTTGATAATATGCCCCTAAGTGATTTGCCCAGACTCACAGGATGTGGAGTCGACCCCGAGGCTCGAACCTTGCTGTCTCAGCTCCAAAGTCTGCAGTCTAGCCATGAGACCACATCCTCTCCCCAAGGTTGCCATTTAATTAAATACACTATGTTTCAATCAGTAGATAGCACTATAACACTGCAGTCATCCATTTTCATTAGAGGAACTTCTTTATTGTATATTTTACTTAGCCACTTTTTTTCTGGAATATAGCTCTGGCGCCCCGGCCACTGCACCTCTCCTTTTGCCCCTTTCATAGCCGCTGTCCTAATACCTAAGCTGCTCTGCCCTGGAACAGGGGCACAGCATTTTTCGATTTTTTAGCAGCCACACTTTATTGTTTTCTGCAAGTTTTTTTTTTTTTTACTGCATGCCGCATACGTACTTGGTAAAGAAATTGGAGCTTAAACACAGTACAGAATAGTAAATACACAAGTGGAGTAACACAAAATAATGCCCCCCCCTTGCAGAATGTGAAGAGGGGCTCCCCGAGTCCCCCATTTCTCACAGATATTCAATGTCCAGCCAAGTTATATCTCTTAGGATGGCCTGATGTAGAGGACAGGGTACATCCTCTGCGACTCCTAGGCTGCATTCTGCTGCCCTAACAAACAACCTCTGTAGTTTTCATGATTACAAAGTGTCTTACAAAGTGATAATGGAGGGTTGGCCACCCTACCTTCCCTCGCCCCAATTCAGTGGAGCTGGAATTATTTTCAGACTGGGGATGCTGGTCAGTGAGTCACGTGACTGTCAAGCAGCCTCCCACTACATCATAGGGGTATTAAACCACTGAGATTGTGAACAAGTAATTCTAGAGCTAGCCATTCCTTCCCTTCAGAGAATGATGTCTTTCCACCTTGTGCCCACCCTCAAACATTTTTGATAGAGATGAACGTAGTGGTGTATTTTAAAGCACATTTTCGCAAGAATCTAAATGCAATGTGGTATAAAAATGCTCATTTATAGAGAGCAAGTTCACTATTAAATGGCCCCCTGTTGAAGCTGAGAAATCAGTAGAATTAACCACCGGACATCCAACTTATAGACTAAGAAAGTTACAACATTGTGGTCTCTGAAATTGACTATTCAGACCGCTGTGGGCCCCATTCACAAGCTGGTTTGCGCACGTAAATCAGACTTACAGGTGTAAATGGTTGGATTTACAACTGCAAGGAATTGTGACCTTGCAGTGGTAAATACATTTGCTTCCACGTAATATTACCCCAGTATTTCATAATACTATGCATTGAAGGCATGAATGCCTTTAGAGTTTGTGAGTGTCCAGGAACATCTGATTTTTTAGTCATTCCAGAATTCATTTCAAACTCGTTTCCACCCAGGAAGTGGTTGCTGGTTCATTCTAATCAAGAGATTGTGGGGCATATTCACAAGGACTTATCTCCGAGTTATCGCCACCTTAACGCAACAAAAGTGGAGATAGATTTAACGCCCCATTCACAAGCGGTTGCAAACTGCAGACAACGCAAGTATTCCCGCGATAACTGCCTCAAAATTTACCTCCACGGGTGACACCACCAACTAACCCTAATGAGATGCAGAGTAGGCTTTCCCGTGCAAAAACACACGAAAACACCACTACACCACATTCACAACGAACTGCCAGATCTGCGATGCAAACCCAAAACAGGCGATAAGCCGTGGTAGCAGCAGGGATTCAACACCTGCCTTCTGCTGGTGTTAAGCAGGACGACTGCATGAAAGGGAGCCCAGCCAAGAGCCACATCTGAAGACCCACGGATGCCATGGAGACAATGATCATGCAGCTCGGACACCCATGAGGGCCACAACACCCACAGCCACCACCCCCAGGCCCGCCACCACCCCCAGGACCCGTCCCTCCCCCCCCGGACCACCACAGAGGCACGTACACGAAGACAGCGGACCCACCTTAAGCGCACCAGCCACACAGACCGAATGCCAGAGGAGGACATTGCCCACTACAGGCCCAAAAGGACAACCATCCCCCGCATCCTCACCCACATCGCCCACCTGCTGACGGTACCAACACAGCACACAACGAACATCCCTCCGCAGACAATGCTGCCTGCTGTGCTGCACATGTTGGCCTCTGGTACCTTCCAACCCACAACTGCCAGAGTCGGAGGAGTCTCACAGCCAGCCCCATCCAAGTTCATCACACCTGTCCTGGATGCCAACATCAGCCCGGTACCCCAGCACCTCCACTCCACCTACACAGCGCAGGAGCAGCCGGAGACCAAGCAAGGCTCCCACGCCACAGCTGGATTCCCTCATGTGTCGGGGGCAATCAACTGCACACAAGTACCCCTCGTGCCCCCTGCCGACACTGCACACAACTACCTGAACAGAAAGCACACGCATCCCATGAATGTGCAGGCAATAGTGGCCCGCCCGGGACTCCTCAACAATGTCGTGGCCAACTCCCCAGGCAGAGTGCATGATTCCTACATCTCCCGACAGTCCATCATCAACCAGCTCTCCCAGGATGGCACCTATGGAAATGCAGTGCTAGTTGGTAAGTATCAAATGAACACACCACACACCTCCACCCCACAGTCATGCAACTCACGACACTGGCAATGGGCACGCAGCACAACTACATTCAACATGCCACACAACATGCCAACAGACCAGACACGACAACACGACTCTATTGGGAACCTGGGCTTGCCATGCCCACAACCCAGCCACGGCATGGCACCACAGCCACACAATAGCAGGATGTGAGGAGAGGCGTGGACCATGCATGTGCGAGAGAGGCAAGTGACCAATGAATGAGAACCTACCCAATGCCAGGTGTGGCGTGGAGGTGGCGGACAGACTTCAGTGTGCAAACCACGGAAATGGCCATGTGGACATTAACTGCTGGTGCATGGAGTGTAGTGGCCAGTGGACGCTACCATGTCCCCACAGGCTGTGGGGCAGAAAGTGGAAATGTCGCACGTTACATCCCCCCTGCATGCGCGGGTAGAGTGGGTTGGCCCTGCGTACGCCAGGCCTGCGTAGGGGTGTGAATAAAAAGCCCGTTGCACTGGGCGTGGTCCTCTTTCGGAATGGCCAACGCGTCTGCCAGGGCGGTGCCTCCCAGCCTGCCACGCGGCCGGCGCCGTGTGCGGCGGGGCCTGCGTCCCTGTGCGCCTGCTGCACCCCGGGCCGCTGGTCCCCAGACCCGTCATGCCTGGCCCAGCGCACCAAGGAGGCTCCGCTCACCTGCCGACACCGGCGTGTGTCAAAGAGGGCCCACCACGTGCCGGTGCAAGCTCCAGGCCCCAGTCCCGTGACCTCTGCAGCCTCCGCAGACCATCGCTGGCCTCCACGCCGCTGGCCCACAATACTCCTTTCGCATTGACATACTCCACCGGCGTACTCTTCGGCCCAGCTGTTGGCACAAGTTGAACAGAGTCGTGAGTTCTGAATGGCAGTGACCAAAGGTCTGTGGCAGTGTCCACATCACTATACTCCCTCCGATCAGTGAAGCCAAAGTCTGCATCGCAGGCCTGCGACACGTGGTGCCACTAACCCTGTTCAACGCAAGCTGGCGACACGTGGTGCCACCAACCCTGTTCAACGCAAGCTGGCGACACGTGGTGCCACCAACCCTGTTCAACGCAAGCGGGCGACACTTGGATGAGGGCTCAGGCCTACACTGCGCTCCAGTAGGTCCCACATGTGGAACTGTGTCCTGAGTCTTGAATGGCAGTGAACCCAAGTCCGTGGCAGCGTCCACATCACTAAACTCCCTCCGATCAGTGAAGCAAAAGTCTGCATCGCAAGCCAGCGACACATGTTTGTGGGCCCCTGCAGACTACTGGCTCAGGCCTACACTGCGCTCCAGTAGGTCCCACATCCAGCACTTAGTCGTGATTCATGAATGGCAGAGTCCATACAAGTGAACGCACGGAGAGGAGTAAGAGGAAGATGCGGCTCAGTCCGGATGAAAGCCGGATCCTAGTCACGGAGGTGACCGAACACTAGCAACAACTGACCTGGTGCCATCAACCCTGTTCACCGCAAGTCCGCGTCCCGTGGTGCCTCTGAACATGAACTACGCAGGCCGGTGGGACCATCCAACGTATGCCGGCGACACTCGGTGAATGGCCCCTGCTGACCGCTGCCTCAGGCCTACACTGCGGTCGAGTAGGTCACACGTGGAACTGTGTCTTGGGTAAGATGTGGAGGAGTCCACACCATTGGACACGCCTCATCGCAGGCGGCATCCCCTATCAGCACTGGTGCCACTAACTCTGTGCGCAATGACTCATGGGCACTTTCTGGTTGGACTTTGGTGGCGTCTGAGTCCATGGCCTGGGGGTTGTCTGCATCATCATCTGGCTGGACCGGACTTGGTGTCAGACATGTGTCTGTTCCATTCACATCCACCATAGTGACTGTTTCAGCGTGGTTCTGCCCTCTGCATCATGCCCTGGGGGTATACCTTCCACTGTCCACCGAGACACTCCGCGACAACCCCCTTTGTCATCTACGAAAACCTGCTCTGCTCTCATGACCCTGCCCCAGTGCACCGCAAGTCAGTGGCCCGTGGCGGTAGGCCCGTGCAGGACGCTGTGCATCCGGGGCCACTAACTCTGTGCAGCTCATGTCATGGGGCCTTTATGGTTGAAAGGGTGTGTCCTTAACGATGTACACTGTTGTCGTTTTTTGACTGCAACGGGCACTCCATGACGGCTGGTGTGCACACACCCCACACACATCCAACACAGGTGTCACTAGACATGTGAGCCTGCTAATAAAAGTGGCCAGGTGCACGTGCCCGTAGCCATTCCCACCATCTAAGCAAGTGTGTCCGTGTGGTCATTATGTCAGCATGATGTGCCAGAGCCCTGCAACATCACAGTGTGCTGTCTTCAGCGGATGATACCATGTCACCTCAGCAGTGGCTGAGACCTTGGACATGTAGCTTCGCTCGCCCCCCCTGCATGCACATGCGGCGTGTGCTGGTCCAGGGTACGTCAGGTCAGCGCAGGGGTGTGCTGATTCGGCAGGGGGATCAGGACGTGGCTCTGGCCTCGCCTTGAGCAGGAAGTGCGGTAAGTGTGTCTCTGTGTTGGGGGATTGTCGCCACCAGGGCCACAGTAGTCGATGTTGCAATGTAGCATGCACCAGGAGGGCGGGCCCGCACGTACGGGGAAATGTAGGAGCGCAAGACCGCTCGGGTCTTGGCACATGCATGCCAAGTGTTATGTGTATCAGTCCTGCGGCTGCATAAGTCAGTTGCCTAGCCTCAATCGCAGCGCGATCACAGCCAGCCATGGACTGTACACCTGTGTCTGCCCTGTCCGGACCATTGGCCTACACTCACGTGGCCACACACCCTCAAAGGCCAGTGTTAGATTTGGGGGTCTCTAGTTGGCAGAGGTAGGTACCTTTGTCCAAATAGGGACCCTTGAGTCTAGTCAGGGAAAGTAGGTACACTCCCGAAATAACCCCTGCTCACCCTCTTGGTAGCTTGGCACGAGCAGACAGGCTTAGTTCAGAGGCAGTGTGTAAAGCATTTGTGAACACATACAGTAATCAAGTGACAACACTACAAATGGACACCACACAGGTTATATATTTATAAAAATAGGTATACTTTATATAGATTTATCACAAGACCATAAACGACAAAAATAATCCACAATACTGTTAAGAATACTTAGTTCTGATCAAAAAGGCTTAATTCAAGGTTCTGTGCGAGTCGGTAGCCTCCTCCGGCTACGGCGATGTCGAGAACAAACAGAGTCTAACAAATCCAGCTGACCGCGTCGAGACGGGCCAACACAGCGTAGACAGACTCGGTCACAGTACCTTTTACTTGAAGCTGCAGGCACGGGCGTGCGAGCCGGATGGCTGTTCGCCGCGGTCGCGATGCAAAAATGGAAGCGTTGCAGGACGCGTTGTCCCTCGATGCGGTGCAGGCAGTGGCTCGTTGACGTCGTCGAGACGGAGTCGGTGAAACCAGGGCCGTGCGTTGCAGGGCGAGACGGTGCTTCGATGCGGTGCTGGCAGGTTGCGGGGCGGCGACGGAGCCGGATTCAGGAGCTGGCGTCGATCAGTCCGGACAGCGGTGCGAGTCAGGCGGTGCGTCGCAAAGCGTGCGAGCGGTGCCCAACTCCGGTGCGGTCACAGGACTCGAACTCAGCAGCAGTGACCGTGTCGGTCAGACCAGTTCGATTCGGCGTAGCGAAGCATTGCAGGACGCGTTGTCCCTCGATGCGGTGCAGGCAGCGGCTCGTTGACGGAGTCGGTGAGACCAGGGCCGTGCGTTGCAGGGCGAGACGGTGCTTCGATGCGGTGCTTACAGGACACCGAGTCGGTCGTGAGAGTCGGTCACAGCTCCCTACCTCTGCAGCCACTGAAACAGAGTTTCCAGCAGCAATTCACAAAGGGGTGAAGTCCAATGGTCCTGGGACTTCGGTCAGGGGGCAAGCTCTCTTCCAAGCCCTTGGAGATCCTTCACAAGTTGATGAAAGTCACAGCAAAGCAAAAGTTCCTTTCTCCTTTCTTTGGCAGACAGGCAAACCACTGCAGGCCAATCCCCCAAGCAGCCCTTCAGGCTTAGGGATAGTCTCTCCTCAGTTTCTTCTTGGTTCCGCTCCTCAGCAAAGGTTTCTTCTTGTTCCCAAAAGTGATCTAATTTTCCTGGGGTATGGGTGCCCCTCTTATACCCTGATTCTCTTTGTTCTCTGGAGGCAGAGAGGCCTCGGCCTAGTCCAAAACCAGTTCTGGTCAGTTCTGGAGCACTTTGTGTACATGACTCCTTCTTTCCTTTCACAATGTGGGGCAGGGTACTCAGACGCCCGGCAGGGGGTGGAGCCAGCATTGTGGCAGGCAGGCACAGCCCTATTCAGGCCCAGGGGCAACTCCTCCCTCCACTCTGGATGCAGATCTTTCTATTCAGCCCTGTGCTGACTCACCCTGTCTCCTGTAGCCACCCCCAGCCCCTGTCACTCAATCTCCAGACAAGGAATACACAACCTAGCAGAGGCGGGCTTGGATAGTTAGGCAAGAAAATACCCACTTTCTAAAAGTGGTATTTTCGAACACAGAATGTTAAAACCAACTTCACTAAAAGATGTATTTTATCATCCTGAGTTCAGGCATACTAAATTCGTTTTTCTACCATGTTCCCTGGGTCAGTCCTGACTATAAGGTGTAATAGTCAGTCTGCCCATTCTGGCCTATGGGGAGCAGGTAGCCTTTGCAATAGTGAAAAACGAAAATGGCTGTAATTCACTATTAGGACATGCCACACACGCCAGGGCATGTCCTACCTTGTACTTACAATGCACCCTGCCCTAGGGCCTACTTTAGGGGTGACCAACATGCAGTAAAGGGAAGGTTTAGGGACCGGTAAGTGGGTGCACTCACCAAGTCGACATGGCAGCCCTAGGCTGCACACAGGCTCTGCAATGGCAGGCCTGAGACACACTTTACAAGCTGCTTCTGTGGGTGGCACAACCCGTGCTGCAAGCCCACCAGCAGCATTGGATTTACAAGCCCTGGGCACACTCAGTGCACGGTACTAGGGACTGACAAGTAAACCAATCATCCAATCATGGAGTCACTAATACTTACATCAATTCACGATAGGGAGCACTTGCACTTTGGCACTGATTAGCAGCGGCAAAGTGCCCATGAGCATCTAGTCCAGCAAAAACATATCGGCAACAGTGGAGGCATTACGAAAAAATGGAAGGGAGACCCACGCCAAGGATGCCAGGTCTAACAGCCAGCATCACGGTGTTGTTGGCATGCCGCTGGACATGCGCGGACAGGCATTACAATGGTGTGCCGTAGGAGTGCACGTGGTACAACAGCGCAGCGCACACAAGTGTGGGGGCTCGTGGGAGGGAGGAGCAGCTGTGAGGCAACGTAACACACAGTGAGGCCGCTCATGTGCTACGTGCTGGGCATATCATCCATGATTCCCTGGGTCGCAGACATCCCACCACACCCACGACAGGCCTCTGTACATCTCCTGTATGCATGCAGATGGTGAAGTTACTGTAGGGATGAAAGGTCCTTTGTCTGAACTATCAGGCGGTAGCACATCTGCAGCTCCGAGCTGGAACTTGCATTTGGCCAGCACCCCTGACAGATACGATAGCATTTGCTTGCGACTCCCACACTACGCACTGCCCGACGTGAGACCAACGTGTAAACATCCCACACGCAGAAGTCCTTGGTCGTAGTTAACGTGCGTGATATGGCCTTCACACGTACTCCCACCCCACCCCAGGTCGGCACCCGTTGCACACAGACACTGCTCATTGCTCCGAGCTGTGCCATTTCATCCACAGGACTGGCGCAGGGCAAGCCAGTGCGGCTTCAAGCAGAGCCACTGACGCAAAGGCAGACCATCCCGGACACATGCTCATCTCCAGTCACGTGGACCTGTACCGTGCACGTCTGCTGCATGTACTGAGGGATCAGTTACCGGCTGGGCTTCCGCCTTGCGAACGTCACCTGCGTTCAGCCTGTGTTGCATTGTCGCTTGTGCATATTCGAGTGGACCATGGATGTCTGCCTCTCCAATGTAACACTAGCTGACCTGGATTTCGACGTGTGTGTGCGCCCCCTGTTGGCCAACGACCAGGAGTGTCACTGTGATGCCCGTTTATGGCTGCCTGGATGTTTGGCATGCATGCTGGCAACTGGACCTGGGAGATTGCACGAGTCGTCATGTGCAGTGACCACATTGAGCCGCTCCCCGATTGGGCTTTGGTGCAAATTGGAGCCAGGGGTTGGAGTCAGCACATCTGTCCGGGACAGCTGATGGATTACGTCGCCGACATGTTAGATGTGGGGGACAACGATCTCGCATTGGAAATGCTGGGCTACGCTGCTGCACTCACGTTCATGGACGAGTGACAAGGTACCTGCAGCCACAACTGGTTGTGACCCATTGCACGTGTCCCGACGCCTGGTTGCATGTTGAGGATCTGGTCACATGTCACAAGACGACAGTGGACATGGCTGCATTGGCCTGGACTCCTGATCCATGTGCGGACAACCAACGCGGGTTGGCACTGACTTGTGTTGGTGATGGACTCCCCCGGGGTGAACATGGGCGCTTTCCAACGTTCCTCATTCAGACATGCTGCTGCATTGTTCTGCATGTCGTGGCCCTTCTCTTGGGCGTACTGACACGCACTTGTTGATAAAGTTTCCGCACTTTCACTTGTCTCCAACTGTGTTGAGTCTTTATTTGTATGCCAATGTGTGTGTCATGGCCTATCTGGCTCCCTGCCATATTTGCATTGCTACCCCATCAGGGCTGTGGGTTTGTACTTGTGCATTATCATGTCCCTGTTTCGTGCTTTGCCAGATGCGTATGGCCATTTACCGGCCACAAGCGGGTGCACTTGTGTCCTGTGTTCGGTTGTGCAAATGTTGGTGTTTGTACCACATTGTGTTCGATGTTGGGGTGCTCTGCTTCCTATGTGTGTGTGCTGCATTGTGTGTGAGATGTCCCTTTAGCTCTGATTTGGCTCACCCTTCTCCCTTTCAGGCAGTGTGGTTTTCACTTCTGTGCTTGTTCAGTGGTGTGATATTGCCGGGTTGTGTGACTTGTGCTCTTGGTTGGTGTTGTTACTCTTGGGCATGGTTTGTCTGCAGTTGTGCTGTGCTTAATTGCGCATGTGTGCCATTGTGCCCATCTCCTCCCGTCTCCCCAGTCCCTGGTCATTCCTCTCCCTGTTGCAGTTGTGTCTGTTGATTTTGGGTAGTTTCTGGTCCCCGGTTCCTGCCACCATCTCCAGACTGATGTGGTGGACACCATTTCCTCCATGTCATCCAGCTCCTGGTGTGGCGCTGGACTCCCATGGAAATGCATTGCTGCCTTCTGGTTGTTGGCGTGTTTCTGCTTGTTTGTGCGTTTCGCATCATTCCAGCTGTTCTGCTTTTCTTCCATTGTCCTCCTCCGCTCTCCGGCTGCATTCACCTTGTCCACGATGGCCTGCCATGTACAATGTTTTGTTGCCAATGGGGCTTGTGGGGTTGTGTACTGGCTCCGGTTGCCTCTATTGTGCTTTGCTGTTGTTTTCTGTTTGGTTTGTCTTTCTTTTTCAGGCTTTTGTTGTGCTTATTCCCGCCTGACGTGTGTGTGTCGCGGGCCTGGCGCTGCTTATCGCTGCTTTCCTCATCGCGAATGGGCTCATCGCACGTTTTTTGGAGTTGAGGTTTGTGTTTTTATCTCCGTCGAGGTGGTTGTATCGCGGACATTGGCCGCGTTTTCGGCAGACTATCGCATGGTACCGCCGTGTTGTGAATTCCACGTTAACACAGGGTTATTTTCCCGCGATAGGCCGCAATGTCTAAAGTTGCGTTAACATTTTTTGGAGATGTTTAGCGCACGTTCTTGTGAATATCCCCCTGTGTGTAGAGCAATTTCCTGGTTGGGAAAGGGAACAGAATATCCCCAGTCTTTAGAAGGGTGCTGTGGGAGGGGTTTCAGTACATGGAAATATTTTCCCTGTGTAGAAAAATATATAAAAGAAAAAAAAAATCCCATTCCTCAAATGTGCTGTCTTTCAACAATGTACATTGAGGAATTCCAGCCCAAAACATACAAGAGGAATTCACATGACTTTCCCAGGATTATACAGAACTGATCAAACAACACGAGGGGGTAAAGAATTGCCACCTGCCTTTGCTAATATAGATGCGGAAATATCTCGCTACAATATACAGAATATATTAAAAACCAGCATGGATCGAGACTTCAAATAATAACCTTAATCATATTGTAGATCCTTTTGCAGTTTATTGGATCAATCAATTGACATACCAAAAATGTATAGTATACAATAAATAGTAAATATAAAAGTGAATGTGCCGTAAACATAACCAATTTCTTCTTTTGTTGTATCTTTTTTTTCCTTTTTGTCCCCTTTTTCCCCTTATTGTCCTCTCACTCACCCCACAACATTCATTCATGCCCAATCATTCAAACTTCAACCACACATTTCTCTCATCCAACATCTATGTTTGTACCACTTCGCGTTACATTCCATAGTGGTACCCATTCCAAGGGTGGAACATGGGATTTCCTTTGCATCCACTCATGGAATTTGACGCAATCCCTGATTTACTAAAGGGAGTAAACCTGGGATTGTGGCAAAAACCTGCACCTACCACAGAGAGGCGAAACAAGGAGAAATATCTTTATTTCTCCACGTTACTTCCTCTTTCTACATGTGAAGCATTCTGAATGACACATAGAAAGAGGAAATTGCTGCTAAGGATTGTTTTGGTGCAGAATGGTATGCCTTCCTACACAAAAACAATCTTGCCTGTAATGCAGACACCTTTGCGCCATGGTGCAAGGCAGTGCTTCATTTGTAAAAAAAAAAAAAATGCCAGGGCTCTTGTCAGGAGGCCACTGAAGCTTTCACCACACATTGCCCCTGCCATGCTGCTAATGATATTAACAACACGACTACTATACATCAGACTCCTACAAATTTGACAATTTGGAATATTAAAGGCCCCCAAAGCTTTAAGAATGACTTTGGCGGCAACTAATAGTCATTTATAATGTATATTGAATTTATAATTAACTGTTGTTTAGTCATCTCTAAATTAGCCAGACAGTGCCACCTTGTGGCAGACTGTCACTAGTACCGGTGTTGACAATTAAGTGCCTGTGTCGAGCACCGGAAATCAGCTGCTCAAATTAAGCATTGGTGCAAGGGGGCCGGCGTTGGTGCTAGGCAGCACAAAGTGCACCATCCCGGGAGGGAGCAGAAGTGCACCATATCATAATATTTCTGCTCTCTCTGATTCACCCACTGCAGCCCAGCAACTTTACTTGCTGCCCTGAGTTACGTGAAACAATTATAAATATACCCATATGTATATTTCAGTCTTGTTGCTTGTATTATCTTTGATTGTTATTTTTTTACTACATAGGTTTACAAATAGCCAATTCAGAAACCGATTGATGTTTACACGTGGGTGTTTCTCTTCTAGTTGAGGGTAAAATAAAATAATAAGCTCCAATTTTGAAGCATAGTTCTTTAAATCATTTAGCTGAAAGTTTCGTGATTTTTGACAGAAATGCATATGAGAGAGATTATTTATACCTTCAGACAAAGAATATTTGGTTTAGCTGAAATGCATTGAGAAACATGCAATACAAAACAATCTTAGTGGAAGTTAGATTTTGAAAGTATAATATATAATCCAGAAACATTTTCAATTGCAAAATAAACATGTTATAGCTTTTTTTGTTGAACTTCTTGTTATTTGAGGAATGAACATTTGATGACCTGATTAAGGAAGAAATTATAGGGCTTAGCAATGCACATTACAGTGCATGCATGTTCAGAGTCCTCTCAGCACCCATTTAACTGAATGCCAGTTATGAGAAAGATTTAACAGTGATCCCATTAGACCAATCCATGCCTTCAAAAAGTCTTTTAGGCATCAGCCAACCCCGGAGACTTGTGTTCCACTGCACCCCAAATCTGGAGGTGAAGCAAAACTTGCATCCTCAGGTCAAAAACCATTTATTTAAAATTGAAGACACTTTAGACCCTCTTTAATCCAGATCAATGAGAGTTACATTGAGAGTGTACTGGAAAATTTCTTGATGGACAAGCCTGAGTTATGAGGCTAATGAGAGAAGTCTGAAAAGAAAATATTCACCTTCCCTATTGATGAGTATTGAGGGTAAGGGTGACACAAAGATGACTGATGAGGAATTTGTGCATATGGGCAAAAAGCTGACCACTCATGGACACAGCGAACACAACTTGTTTATGGAATGACAAGACAGCGCTTTGTCAAGAGCATATTAGAGAAAGATGATAAGGAGGGAAGAAGAGGTATCTCCAGAATCCAGATCCTTGTCAATGCATCTTTGAATCTAAGCTCACCAGCTGGCCTTACAGGCTCTGGAGTCCAGGGCTAGCTTCCATTATGCACATACACGAGTCCCTTGTGTGAGTACTTTTATGGCTGGCAATCCAGCAGACCAGCCAGCAAGGGAAGGTGATCTTCTAGAACCAGGCATTGCTGGTTTCCCCTGGGATACCCTGAAAGATGAGAAATCGAAATGAAAAGTTCATCATGCTCTCTACTATGGATGTATACCAAAACTGGAAGGACCAAAAAAGCCAGACAGGCAAAGAAGGGGTGGAGATAAAGCATTACATTAAGAATCATTGCTAATGGGGGAAATCTGTTACTCTTGAGAGACAAGTCCCAATGAAAGGTGTTACTGTTTAGGTATCCAGATTGGGATGTCAAGTCACAAACCTAGCCAACTACTGATTCGTGTAAGAAGTAAGCCAATCTCTTTCTGGAAGTCCTCACAGGGACTAGATTGCCAATAGCATGAGACATTGGAGCACTCAATTACTGAAGCCTCAGAGTTCCATTGAGCTAGCAAATTCCCACTACGTTTGAGGGCCAGAAAGGTATTCGTGTTTGAGCTACTGTATCCTTTAGAGGCAATATTACTATAGGTTCTTGGTTAGTGTCCTCAAATTTCTAGACTTTGTGCCCATGCTTGTTCACATACTGACTACTGAGTTACTGTACGTCCAGAGAAACCTGCCCATCACAAGACTATTGATCACAAAGGTCAAAGCCAGCCATACCAGACAGTTTATGTGGAGAGGTGACTCTCACATGAAAAAACTCTCCAGGTTATTCTTTTTTATAAGAATTGTTTGTATTGGTTTTCAAGCACGTAACGTGCTATGCGTAGCAGGTGAAGATCAGTGATCCAATTCAGGAAATAGACAATATATCTCCGAACCCCAAAAGTATATATGGCTATCATTGTCCTGAACATGATAAACCTGTAATGTATTAGAGATGTGGAAGTAGTCCCAGCCTTTTGGGCAGTAATGTATCCGGCCCAGTCAATGGCTTTTTCCTCTGGGAGCCATCAGTACCCTTCAGGCACCCCAGAATGGCAATCTTGGTAGAGGGATCTACATACCCACCCCAGTACCTTAGATAACTTCTGGAATAGGACATGCCAGTATTTCTGTAATACCAGTCCCCCATCATGTGGAGGAAGTCACCTACTGCACAATGTCATCTGTACAGCTCGGTGTAGGGATCCTACCCATTTATATGTTCTGTCTGCTGTACAAAATACAGTCTATGTAAGTATGCTAACTGGATTAGGTACGGTTTTGCTGATATGGGCAATTCCCAAGGTGCCATCTGCACATCTCTCTACTTTCCTCCTCCATTTGACCTCGGATGCCTCTTAATTTAGGCTCCAGTTTCCCAAAGAGATCAAGAGCATTGGAGATTAGCGTTTTGTAAAGTCTTGAAGGTCATCTCTTTCCTAGGTTTTATTATAATCAATGTTATTGGTTTTGCACAAAAACAAAGTGAAAACATGGTACGAACAGTACAGCATGAGTCTCAGCTTCGCAACATGTGGCATCCTGTAAGCAAACACCTTTGTGACAGTATACATTTATAATTGCACTCGAACAGCCTCGGGAATGGTCTTAAGGAAATAAAGGTAACAATCAGCTCAACATACCTAGCCATTTACCCCATACCCTCCGATGTTTGGCCGGACAGCCTCTGGCTACGTATAGAGGGAGTTCCTGTGCAGCACACCAGTCCACCCCCCTGCGCCATTTAGAGATTTTGGGTGGAGAGGGGTTTTTCCAAGCCATCGCTATATCGCGTTTGGCCACTACCAGGGCGGTGCCAAGGAACTTCTTGTCTGCTCTCGACCCGTCCAGCCCATCTGTGACTCCCAGTAATATGTTCAGTGGGTTATGTGGAACCACCCATCCCAGAACCTCTGTGAGCTCCGTTTCCAGGGCATTCCAGTATTGAGTTATGTGTGGGCATGACCATACCATGTGGAAGAAGTCTGCGTGTTCGGTCCCGCATCTTGTGCAGGAGGGGCTCGAAGTAAGGCCTGCCTTGTAGAGGCGGGCGGGAGTGAGGTAGGAGGAGTGGAGATAGTATAGTTGAACCAGGCGATGCCTGGCTGAGGTCGTAATGCTTCTGGGGCCATCAGAGCATCTCTCCAATCCTCCTCCTCCAGAGGGCCCAGCCAAACCTCCCATCTGGCTTTCAGTGGGTCGAGGGATGTCGTACCATTATTTGTTAGAGAGCGATATATCCGTGAGACACCCCCTTTCCCAAGGTTGCCCATTGTAATCTGAGCTTCAAGGGGGCTGTGTTCTGGCAGGGATGTGCCCATTTGCAGGTGTGTGTCTAGGGCATGACGAAGTTGCAGGTATCTGTAGAATTGTGATGGGTGAAGTGAGTGTCGGAGTTGCAGATCTGCAAAAGAGCGGATATGAGCGCTGACCCACAATTCTCCAAGCAGGGTGATGCCGATGAGGTCCCAGTTTTTAAATCCCTTTAAGCCACCCACTTCCCGCAACCATGTGCCATGCCATAAGGGCGTTTGCTGTGTCAATTTGCCTTTCCATTGAGTGTGTCGCAGGGCGGCGTTCCATGCTAAGAGGATTGTGCGGGTCACCGTGGGGAGATCTCGGGGAATGTGCGATCCATATATCATGGCTTGAATTTGTGGGAAACCTAATTCTTGAAGTTCGGTCCTGTATGCAGGGTCAGACCACTCTTTCCTAGGTTATCTATAATTTGTTTTGCCTCCAAAGGGTTATTATATTTTGGGAGTGTGTTTGTGTCTGGCTGATGAATTCCTAGGTAAAGCCTAAGCTGTGAATGTTTGCAAAAATTTAGACTTATGGTGGTCAAACTCCTCCTGTAGAATGGTAAAGGATTTCATGTGGTCTCTCTTACGCACATCTGCCAACCTAGGAATCTCTATCTGATCCCATTTCTTGAAACTCGACAGTCTTGCTGGGTGAAGCAGCCATGTGCCGCACCATTGAGGGGTGGTATGTCAATCTATTCCACCAAAATTACTCTTGTCATTGGGGGGATGGGATTTTGGTACTCGAGCACCATAAAGACACCCATACAGCTGAGTTCTGTCAAATAGGTCTAATCGAGGCAAAATGTCAGGTTGTTTCTTTTCTGTCCTTCTGTAACCAGTCATTTATGCTCACCAATAGAGAAGCCCAGTAGTATAGCTGAATATCTACCAACCCCAAGCCGCCTTCCTTTAATGATTGGGTGCGCTTGTCACAGGTGGTTCTTGGGCATTTCCCTGCCAATAAGAATGTCCATGTCCGCAGCTTAATGCAAAATTGTTCTGGGATTTCATGTAGGCCGTTTTAGAGAGTAAATGTAAGTATGAGATGTGTTATCATTTTATAAATGACTACTATGCCTAAAATGATCCCCCCGGCTATTCTTCTCTGAGGGTTGGATTCCTTACCAAGAACTGTGTCATCAGACTCATTGATTTGGCATGGAAAGGAAAATTACTTTCCAATTCCATTTTTCGAGGTTTGACAACCACCAGTACAGTTCTTCCAAAGGCTCATTGATGTACTCCCTTCTCTGTATTATGCCTGGAAAGATAGTCTGGTTCAAGCAGGAAAGGAAGCCCACAAAACTGATTAGTTTCTGGCGGGAAACACTGAAGTGGGACACGATTAAACACAGCTCCCCCTAGATCAAAAGCATTATCTTGTGAGGAAACTTCAGGGTGCTCGCCACTGTGTTATCAATGAAGCACTAGCCTTTTATCAACTTGGATGGAAGTGCAAGCTGACTTCAAAATTCACGAATGGAGAAGGTTCACTGCTCTGGTGAGATGAAAGCACAATAGATCGGGGCACTGTGATATTGTTGATGCTGATTATTAGACGACTTTCCCAGGCACCAAGAAGGATACAACTGACAGGAGCTTTGTGAAGCACCAAGAGGCTGACAAAAGGCCAAAGTGTTTGTAGCAGAACTGACACACGAGGCAGCTCTACTGATGTAGAAGACAGATCAGATTGAAAAGTGGGTGTGTTTAAGGCCCTACAATCCACGCAGTCACTGACTAGGAGGGAGCCCTTAGAAGGTGGATTTCCTCACTCTTGAATGTCTGTCATCACACCCATTCATTGATGGACTTTTCCCCATGAGCTTCTTGCAGACAAGAAAGATGGAATTTGCTAATTTGCTGGAAAAGAGGCCATAAACATGGTACCTATCCTCACCAACTCCAAGGCCTGGCCTCCCAGAACACTCTCTTCTGCAGTGAAGCAGTGGAAGGTGGACCAGAGAGGGGTTGTTTGATGCTTTTTTGTATCAGGAATTGGTAGACAATCACCAGTGTGTATTTTCCACACTGCATGACTCGGTTCGCCTAAGATAGCCACTAATTTAAAGCATAATGTTGGGGTATCAGCAGAGATATGCCTGGAGCTGGATGAACTGAGAGTCCACAAAGAGACTAACAGCGCCCTCAACATGAGGGCACCATCATAGCAGGGTATAGGAGCTCAAGGGATACCAGGAGGCATTAATGTAGCAATCAGGAGGACTCCAAATTCTCTATGACCCTTAGGTGAATTACTGTATAGCATGGAACATGTTATAGATATTGGAGGATTTGGGTGGAGATGGGCTGGCTGGCCTGGAGTGCCCCAATGAGTCAGCCTAGAATGAGTGGCAGAATAAAGAGGCGAGTAAATAAAAGCCATAGCTGCAAAGTTTTTAGATTGCTTATGTGTGACATTTCAATGCTTTCAATGTACTTATGAGTGACATTCTACTTCAAATGTGCTTTTATTTTAATTGTATTAGACAGCATCACAAAGAAACAAAACAATAATCAGCAGGTTACAATAGTTTGTCCAGCAGTTCCATAAAGAAAAGGTCATGTGTCACCTTCAAAGCGTCATTACACAGCTTAACAGGTCACATTAATCATCCACTCCTGCAGTCAACACCTACAAAGCCGATCCAACGGAAGTGCAAGTCATTTCAACAAGCGATGTTGGCAATCCCACAGAAGAGTAGCAACCTGCGAATAGGATGGGTCAGGTATTTCTATCCATAAAAGTCATTGAGTTTTCATCTGAGCTGTCATTCTGCAACTGGGCAAGGGGAGATCATAGTGGTGCCAGTATGTCTCTGGGTCTGGATTTAACAGGGAATATGGTGGCATATAGGGGCTGATTACGATGGCGATCGTAGGCACCTACGCGGTGCTGGCGGTAGCGGAAAACGTCCATTTAGTTACTTCGGAAGTGGTCATCGCGACCGCCATATTACAATGGGCAAAGATAGCCCTTTTTCCGGCCGTCACGGTGTTTCCGGATCTCCCAGAAATTTCATTCCGCAACTGTGCCGGAGGGAGCCAATAGAGAAAACCCGCCATGCTGAATGACGTTCCGACCGCCAAACAAATCACAATGTGTCAAACAGCCCATCAGTACGCAGTGGTAAAACAAGCTCATCTGAGATGGCGGAAGCACAACTGCGGAGAGAGAAACTCGAGTCTGAGACACCTCTACACGTTCCTACCCGTCATGGATCCTGCTCTACAAGCCCTGCCGCTGCTGTACCTGATCCACTACCAGCAGATAAGACGCCGTCCCAGTCAACAGCAGAGGTAAGTTAAAAACATCTCCCCGCATGCAACGCCTGTACAACAACAACACACAACAGTCGCCCTGAAATATGTGTCCTGTTTACATCGTACACCCAGGTGGACACAGGAACATATACCCTAGTTAAAATACCCATGTCTCGCACGTAGGTACATTGTCACCTCAGCATCGGGGGCACCCATCTCCATAGAAATGATGGCATCTAGCCTGGTCGTGGCGGTCACGTCACAGCAGCGGTGAAGCAGCGGAAAAACTTGCCCACAATGTTGTAGGAGTCCAGCACATTGTTCCAGGCTAGCAAGATCCTCATAACAACCTCCACCCCACAAAAATTGTAAAAGAGCCTCCAGTC
This sequence comes from Calotriton arnoldi, assembly GCA_963921515.1. NCBI lineage: Eukaryota > Metazoa > Chordata > Amphibia > Caudata > Salamandridae > Calotriton > Calotriton arnoldi. The sequence goes on along the minus strand of CAWUFW010000919.1, from coordinate 9,176 downwards.
AGCACAACATATCTGCTGCAAGGAGTCATGTGCAGGCACGCTGTCTATAGTGACATCTTAGTAGGATCATCATCAATTGTATAGCAACAGGAGTGATGGATGAGACAAGAGTCCCTTCAAAAGTACAATAGTCATTATTGCAGTCATAAAAGGGTCAGTCCACATACAATGTGGAACAGAGGAGGGCAGAGCAAACAGGGTGTGTAAGGGGAGTTCACAGTAGTCCAACAAGGTGTTGGATGAGTCAGAGAGCCAAGGTAGATGCCATATGAATTTAGCCACCACTGCCACATAATCACAGCTCAGCACACACCCCAAGCAGACATTGGTAGGCTCACCACATACAATGGCAGATCATACCACATAATGACAGCCCATACCATGCAACACTGTACACATTTTCTGACTCAAACAGCAAACTCAAAGTAAGCACCAGTGTGCATTTGACTCACTTGTGTACTGTTGCACTAAATGACCCCATGTGAGTATATCCTGTACATCAACAACACTGACTACACTGCCACTTCACAGAACTCCTCCACACCATGACTCCACCTCAACAAAGGTAGCACCAACTATGAAGTATTGCATGAATGCCAAAGTGTCAGGAAGAGTCCATCTTGATAGCAGTAAACTCTGACCTGAGACTCATGACAACTCTCCTCTTCCTCACACCTGACTTCCATTCATGTGAATAAATGTGAGTAATTGAAGAAATGGAGAGTCACTGTGCAGATTAACAACCTTGGAACTGGTCAGTCTGCATGTTAAGTCCTTGATACAGCTCACACACTCTTACTCTGCCTCATACACAAACTATAAGTCAGCAGCACTGTATGATAACAAGTAAACTATTCAAAAGTGGAGGGCACAGTGCAGGAAATGCATGGAGAAATGACTGGTACCATATGTACATGGAATTCAAGAGGTACTACATATGACACTACACTTAGGACATCAAATAATACATGTGTGGCACAGAGTTTTCAATTGTATGAAAGTAACATCTGTGCAGTAGCCCTGTGATACAGCAATGCAAGTAATGCATTGGACCAGAAATAGATGACCTGTCATAAGCCATACAGTGACCAGCCCCTCCTCTGGATTAACTAATATGACATGTGTATGCCACCACCACAACACTCATGGCTCACGGTGACATTCCTTGACTGTCAAACTTAGCTATAACCTTCACACATACCCCTCACCTACCTATCTTCCCCCTTCACTGATCTACAACTGGGACAATCTCTGATAAAGGTGAAAATAAGCTCCTATGAGTTCCCTGATACCCAATGCTACACCCTAGCGTGTATCTAGAAATGTCTGAGTTCCACTCAGGGATGTCTAATTGAATGCTGAACTCAAACCAATTGCCAAATACATGTATCACAAACCACACCAAATGCATGGCCATGTGCAGCAAAAGAGTGGATAGTCAATGTGATCCCAGACTACCCTGGAATAGATAACATTTCTCCTCTGGCCAACTGCACAGACAGCATAATCAAAACTAATCCAAATAAACAAAAACATATGACAAATATAACCACAAAGTGTGTGCATCCAGACAAATCTGCCAAGACAGCCATAGACACTCCACCAGTTACAAAGTGAGCATGGTGTGTGTGTTGCACAAGCATTCACACGCACAATCCTGACAAGTGACTGTTATAATATAGGAGGCCATAGCATAATTGTGCACACAAAACAAGTTAATAAACAAGACTCCACATTGCCATATGTGACATGCACACAATAAATGCACAGTACAAATTCAACACCTATCTGAATGCATTCAAATACACACACTCATCACACACAATTTCATGCAAAAACAACATTTCACACACATGGACCTATCAGTAGAAAGAGCCAACACAGGCCAAAGACTGCATCCCTCAACAACAAATTCATAACAAGTGTACATCCAAACACATCCCATAGCAATCTCAGCTGGATCTCAGGGGGGACTCACACCTGGCAAGGACAATGCAACATCCACTGACAGCAGTGAATGCACAGTAAGCAGTGTGTGAACACTACTAAAACCAGTATCAGACATATCTGATTTCACCACCATGAACTTGAACATCACAAATCTTCACAGCACACAGATCACTTCACACTCAGGATGGGTTGCAGTACCATTGCAGCAAACAGATAGACACTTTTGCTATCACCTACTGCTGCACAACTTAGGCAAACACATATGCATGGAACCTGACTAGAGGAACGTGCTGGAAACTCATCTGTACTGTACATGAGCAACCATGACTGCAATCAAGTAGACTCAAATAGCACATAAAAAATTGTGAAACAGTGCTGAGGGGCACAATGGTTCTGGACACAGATCATCCTCCCACAGTATAGTGTCACACTATGGAGTGGTGGGGAGGGTCAAACACTGGCATGGCATGGAGTGGAACATATTTGACTGAAGTGGTGTATACAGTAGTATTGTACAGGCAAGGAGTGTACAGAGCAAAAACACATAGAGGAGTAACTCATAATGTGTAGGCCTCAAATGGTCTTCTTGGGGCTGGTATGACTTTGAATACCACATAGTGGAGTAAATAAGTGTAAAGTGACATACATGTATGTGAAAAATCACATATAATGTTTGTTTGCCAGAGCCAGTCAGCACAGTGAGAACAAAGGTAAGCAAGAGCCATGGCTCATCCCAAAACTCATCAACACAGACATTGCAGTGACACACTCTGCAGACTCACAAATGATGTGGCCAACAAGTAGGTGTACCCTAGCACTGCAAGGTCACACCGACACACTGCACATTGCTCCAGAAACAACTCCTACATGTGCCCAAAACCTCCACCAGGTGTCTGATCATGTAAACAAACAGCCACTCATCAACTGGATCATACATGTGTGAAAGGGTCATGCTCAACGACACATGCACATCAATACTTCAGCTAATGACAGGGCAATCACACTGTATGAGTACTCAAGTGCACACATTTTAATGTACCCATGTGACTATGAAGCCATACCTACCCAAGATGATTACACATCTACACTGGTGTGTACACAACAACCCACAGATATGATGTACCCTGTCCACCCCTCAAGTCATCATGTAAATAGAAATAGCTGCTGTTGATGTAGAGCATCCAAATATGACATGTGTACAAAAGTAGAGCCCCAACAAAAGAATGAAGAGTACAAGAGTAGACCATCACAGACAAGCATCATGGCCCCATTAAGCCTCTGAGTCAATAAGCACATTATTTGCCATAACCTCTGGGAACCTCTGCAAAAGCAAAGAAAGTACATGCCAATATGAATGTGGCATTCAGAGCATGGAACAGATGAACATGTGCACATACATTGTACTGCATCATTAGCAAGGCCAGCGACAAAGCTCAGAACATAAATAATCTTTTTATTACATAAACTCTATATCTGCATCAAAAGTGCAAAACATTAAGGGCAATGGCCAGTCCAAATTTTGAGTCCGCACATGTATGCATGAAAACTTGCACAACAGACTTGCAACACAGTCCACTGCCATGGGAATCTCACCAGGATAGGGGCAACAAATGGGCAGTTCAGGCACCGCTCAGGGAGGAATGGGGTGGGAAGGAGGACTCTGCTTCAAAATTGGGGAGAAGTTGAACTGGGAGGGGGATGACTGTCTGGGCCAATCGGAGGACTGGACCTGGGAGGGGGAGAACTGGCTGAGGTAGAGGTATCCGTGGATATGAGAGCTTGAGGGCTGGCTGGACCTGGTGGAGTTGTGGCCCGGGGAGGTGGAGAAATGCTGGGGGGAGGCTCAGTGGCTGATGGTGCATGTGGAGGGCTGGGTCTCAATTGTTTGGGGATCCGATATCCAACAAGTGTCTTTGCACAAGTGAGAAGTGAGGTGGCCCCAACAGCCTCCCTCTTCCCCGAAAGTGTAGCAGGTGGTGGTGGATTGTCCCGTGGCAATTTCCCTGACCTGGTGGTACGCTGGGGTGTTGGTGGCCTTTTTCCCTGCCTACTCTGTTGTGGAGGTACTTTCCCCTCTTTGCTTCCTTGTCCACGCTTCACAGGGGTGGTGGTGGGAGTGGACGTTTTTGGCAAAAGAGCCCCCTGAAGGGGGGTGGGGCCAGTTGTGGCAGGCACCAGGTCCACGGCAGCCAGGGCAAGTGTTTGGGTGGATTTGGGATCAGAAGTGGGGCTGGGAGGGCGCTTGGAGGGCAAGGAATGTGAGGTAGGCAATGTGGATGCATGTTTTTTATCCTTATGTTTCTGAGTGTCCTGTGATGGGCTGGTTGTGGTGCAGTCATGTGTGCTTTTCGTGTGCTGTGGGGATGGTGTAAGGTGTCTTTGTTGCTTGGAGTGCTGTTGTTGTGTGCTGCGTGTGGATGACTGGGTGCCTGAGTGCTCTGGTGTGAGTGTGCTCTGGTCAGGTGAGGGCACTGGGAGTGTGGTTGCGGAAGGGACAGGAGCTGGACTGGGAGCTTGGGACTGCAGAATGGCTGCCGTCACTGCGGTGGCCAAAGACTGGACAGTTCTGTGCAGGGCACCCACGTCCGAATGAATGCCCTCCATGAATGCAACAACATGTGACAACTTATTGCCATGATCCTGGAGGGCATTCGGGAGTGCAGTCTGACCCACACACATCTGCCGCAAGATGTCTATGGCCTCCACACTGAGGGCAGCAGGGGAGACAGGGGCAGGGGCAGCGGTGCCTGGTGGGAAGGAGACTCTACCCTTGTTAGGGCTGCGGGCCCGGATACCACTTTGGGGAGCATCAGGGAGGGTGGACACAGGACAGGTGTGGCAGACGAAGAAGCAGATGTTGAACTTCCTGTGCCCGCCAACACCAAGGAGTCACCGCTGGAGTGTGAAGATGTGGAGGTCGGTGTTTCCGGACCGGACTCCTCCAGGGCACTCCTGTCCCCCTCCGAGGTGCTGGTCCCCTCAGTATTGCTGTACTCCCGGGGACTAGTTATGCTTGTAGCTTCCCCTACGGTGTTGGACCCCTCTCCTTTCCTGCCCTCGGTAGATGCTGCAAGAGACAGAGACATAGGTTCAGTAAAGTGGCCTGCTCCCAAACATGATTTGCAATACAAACAGAAATACTTGGACTGAAAGCCCCACATCCAACTTCTCCATGAACTGTCTGCATAATCCCAATTTCTGGCATGATCAGCTGATGCATGTAAACATGCTTAGTGGATAGTCATGCTCCATGTTGCGTTGACACTGCCAAATTTCTGTGCATGTGTCTACATCTCAACATCACATCCTATTGTCTGTAGGCACACCTACATGCCTGCAGGTAAGAGAGCTACACATCTAAATATGTTGTGTTTCTCACACTTGAAGTATGAGTTCACTGAACCCCACAAATACAAAGTGAAACCTATCCATTGTTAAGTGACATTACCTCATTACATCCACTATATTTGGCACTGAAGCACTGAAGTTGAACAATGGCAACCACTTTGTAGATGTAGCAATTACATGGAAGTGCACACACAAATCTCTCAATGCACCCTAACATGATGCTCACTGCTGTTCACTGCCAGTTGATGTCTCTGAGACTCACACTGCTGCATAAGTCACATGGACACATATTTTGTGGGGATGAAGTGCTACTAAGCCCCATGTACTGATTTTGTCGCAAAGACAATGCACAATAGCATGATTTGGGCAATGTGATGCAAGGCCTTTGCGTGTTGTGACCTGTCACAAACCAACACCATTTAAATTTCCTGCCAAGCCGTCAATGATCCAAGGCATGAGAGTGCCTTCTGTAGATGAAGCTATGAGTGACCTCCATAAGGACAGCTAATGTGTGCCAATACCTAGGCTCTGGCATCTGACATCCCTACGTTGTGCCGAATCATGACATCCATTAAACATCAATGGCCCAAGAAATCACTCACTGATTGGAAGCAGTAGCCACAACTTCACCATGCACTGATTCATATGGACACACCTCCACAATGCACACATACTGAGGACTGCCACTCTGAATGACATTTTTTTCAGCAAACCAAAGTTACTGTCCAACACCTCACTCACATCACAATTTGCCATACCCACTGATCACATCCAACCCTGTTAAGCCTAGTGCCAAACCAATCACACAATAGACACGTTTAGCTCCATTGCATCAAACTTCCACTGTCTAACCATCCCAGACATGTTGCCATGTGCTTAATTAGCAAATGCAGATCAGCCAATGCATCACTGCAATCATCACCATCTACAACATCAGCGCCTGTGTGCACTTGCTGTCACTGTGTCAGGGAATTACTTCATGTGATGCCATGCTGCTGATATTTGGCTAAATGTTTTGCAGTGATGCTGTCATCTGTATCATTTAGAAAAACACAACCCATGGGACAGGTGTAACCTCTGCTAACTCACTGCACCCTGAGCCCACATTTATGCATGTCTCTATCCACATACACATCATCACATGAGCACACTATTGTGGGAGCCACACAGCACACACTATGCTGACAAGTGTACGGGGCTACACACTTCACACAACGTCTTCTCCTGTGTATGAATGTCTCAGTTCAGACAACATTCACCAGATGGTAGATGAAAACATGTCAAGATGAATTACTATGACACCGTTCATGTATTTCCCATATGAGAATCCAAACGTTGTACACATGCAGAACCTCTGCACTCGCCACTGAGGCTACTTAGAAGCAATTGCATCACACTAGAGACATCCCAGAGGTCCTGGCTTGCTTTGGGCTGGGATTAATGCAGTCACTCATGCGCCAAGTCACACTTTGCACAATACTCACCCCCAACTTGCTGCTTTTGGGCCCTCAAGCATCCATCCAGCTCTGGCTGTGTCACTGGCAGGATGCGGGCCATTAGTGGGGTCATGCTCCTGTGCGCCAACCTGCCACTTCGAGGGACCAGCCCCAGCGTCATTTCTGCGACGTTTTTTCTGAGGCGGCAGATGTTATCCCACCTCTTGTGGCAGTGAGTATGGCGTCGGTTTGAGACCCCCAGGGCCAGCACCTTGCGGGCGATGGCCCTCAATATAGCCTTACGCTTATGGACCTTGAGCTGTAGGCATGATAGACAAGATGAGAAATATTTTTAACACTGTGTTGTGTACCATTGTGTGCCAGTCCAGGAGCATGTATACACATCCCACACACATACATCAATGGACAGCAGAGGCCATAGACCATGTCACATAGTACACTCGGAGCAAGCTTTCTTATTCCAATGTAAACATCTATGATGATGGACCGACTACCTGCCCATCTCATACACATGCAGAGTGCTAGCACAGAAATCAAGGTGAAACTGGGCCTCATCTGTGATGCACTATGTGAGTGAGCATGACAGATGATACACTGTAAATGATGTGTAGTGCTCAGACTCACAGGGCCCGATTCACAAAAGTAATCTGAGACAAAATCCTAACTTTACGACTTTCGGTATTCACAAAAGGCCTTTAGGAGTAGTAAAGTTAGGATTCCTAACTTTACTACTCCTAAACTGAGAAAAATCCTAACTTTACGACTTTCGGGTATTCACAAAAAAAAAATACAACTAAATGCCTTTTGTGAATACCCGAAAGTCGTAGTTAGGATTTTTCTCAGTTTAGGAGTAGTAAGTTAGGAACTCTAACTTTACTACTCCTAAATGCCTTTTGTGAATACCGAAAGTCGTAAAGTTAGGATTTTTTTCTCAGTTTAGGAGTAGTAAAGTTAGGAATCCTAACTTTACTATTCCTAAATGCCTTTTGTGAATACCGAAAGTCGTAAAGTTAGGATTTTGTCTCAGTTACTTTTGTGAATCGGGCCCACTGTGTCTTACACTACACACCCCTTAATGTCCTGGTCCATTGCATAGATACGCGTGTCATGGAGGTCACAATTAGGTACCTGATCATACATTCTCCCACTCTTGTCACAAGGTGGAGACCTGTCTTGTGTACTCCTCAGACCTCTAATTGCTGATTCATAAATAGGAGGGTGGACTACACATATGTCTTTCTAAGTCATTTTAGTGATGGGGCCTTGATACATTGTGCATTTACTTGACAGGCCTGAGGGCTTTTCACTGATGAAAACAATGGTCCATCACAAGAATCACATGCATGTACAATGAGAATGATGACACAGTGCATACACATGTGAGACTCTACACATAGTGGCACCAAAAGAAGGATGACATGTCCACTGTACATTTAGCAGATGTGTGAGAGGTGAGATGCCAAGAATCTAGACAGATACAGGACTTGTACTCTTGTGCAGACTGGGCACATCTCTATATAGGGTCACTGTCAAAGCAGCACACCCATTAATCAGCACCCTCTGGCCAATCGACATGTAGCATCTCACTAATGATCATATGTACACTTAATGAACTATTACATGACATGTCACAGGGAATGTGTGTACAGAGTGAGATTTCCTCAAGTCAGCAGTGTAACTGTACTACTGCTAAACCACGTTATGTCCATATCATCATTGCATGCAGTCAGGGATCTGGGGGAATAAGGCTATACACCCCACTGACGTGAAGTCATTCTGCTAGGCAGTGTTTCACACATTTACATGACCCATTCTCAGAACAACATGTGTGATGTTTGGTTTTAATGGAGCTGCACCAGTGTCTGTGGTGCCATCATCCCCACATACTCAAGTGCAAAAACTTGTATGTCATGTATGGCGCATGCAGATAGCAAAATCTGAATGCATTAACATTGGCTTGCACTCAGAGGCAACTACTAGTGTACAGTTACATAATGTGAGCATTCTGAGCACTCAAAAAATTCACACATTCACTTACCAGTACCTCTTGAGCACCATATAGCTGCCCAAACTGGGCAAGGACCTCGACCACCAGGACCTCCAGCTCCTCTGTGGTGAAGGGATGGACCCTGATGTTCTCTGTACGAGCCATGTCTGGGTCCAGAGTTGAGGTACAGCAGCAGTTGGTGGTGATGAATGGCAGGCAGCAGTGTCTGTATACAAGTGACAGGTGTGGCTTTTTCACAGACATTTATAGGCCCCTAGGGTTGTTGCAGTGATACTCTGCTGATGCAGTTGGTACTCCTGGTTTTTATCATTCAATTGTGGCCAATGCCTGTGACCGCAGTGGCTTAGCAGGCCTACTGCGATGTTCAAAACTGAAAGGCACTACCGCGATGGCTGTTCCCATTGGCTGCAATG